>CM053038.1:168748628-170213628 GCA_028564925.1 Lithobates sylvaticus
TGGACCTCTGCTTTAATTACATTATATGTCTTGCAGATTGACTTGGAGGCTGGGGCCTGCTGGTCTGCGCCTTCCACAAATATTGGCTATCCTACTCCATATATCTGTATTGATTCCATATGTCTTGGATCTGTATAGTTTATTGGAATGTCTGGGGTCTCAACTCAGCTATTAAAGTGGTTGTAAACCCACTTTTTGGACTTCTACCTATAGGCAGTGTTGGTCATCTTACTTTAAAAAACAAATTAGTTAAGTTACAAATTACTTCTCCCAAAAAGCAATTGCGTTAGTAACTCAGTTACTACATTGGAAAAGTAATTAGTTACGCAGCAAAGAAACTGACTTATTTTTTAAATATTCTATACGTGTAACTAAGGGATTGGTCTAGTATTACTGTAAGCAAGGGGCGCATTTATTATTATGGTTATATATCGTATAACCAAGGGGCTGCTCTATTATTACTCTAACCAAGGGGCAGATCTGTTATAGCGTGTAAGCAAGGGGCGGGTCTATTATTATATCGTGTAAGAGGCGGATGGCTACAGAAGAGGGCGAATGTTAAATTAATGGGAAGAGCTCGATATATAATAATAATAAATGCGCCCCTTGGTTACAGTAATACTAGACCCGCCCCTTAGTTACACAATAGACATCCCTTGCAGAGTAGCACGAGCATCGGGAGCGTGCGGCATCGCCTCGTACAATTACATGTTAACTGTTTAGGTTCGGCAAATTTCGTAAGCTCCTTAGTCCTTCGTACTGCGCAAGCACTGCGCCTGCGCAGTACAGGGGGTCCTTATCCTGAGGGGGAACTTTTTGGTCAGGACACCGGAATTACACTACTGCCATCTAGTGGCGGTAGATGTAATTGCGGTAATGCCGCCCAAGTAATGGGAACTGCGTTACCATGAGGGGAAAAGTTATCAGTTAGATTACTCGTTACCCTCCAAAGTAACTGCGTTAAGTAACTCTGTTTATTTTAACTCAGTTA
Source organism: Lithobates sylvaticus (assembly GCA_028564925.1). Lineage (NCBI taxonomy): Eukaryota > Metazoa > Chordata > Amphibia > Anura > Ranidae > Lithobates > Lithobates sylvaticus. Next base: position 168,749,620 of record CM053038.1, read on the forward strand.
CTTACATCGCTGCCTATAGGTAAGCCTAGAATAAGGCTTACCTATAGGTAGTGGAAATATCTCCTAAACGTGTGCCGTTTAGGAGATATTTCACTTGTAGTCCGCCGAAAAATCCAATGGCACATGTGCGGGGAAGAAAACTAAGTGCTGTTTCTTCCCTAGCCTGTGCTGTTAATTGTGGCTCCTATGCGCATGCGCGGGAGTGACATCACACGGCTCCGGCGAATCACAGAGCCGGAGTCCGCGGCCCAGAAGGAAGAGGGGCCAGAAGATGGACGCTGCCTACACAGGGGACATCGCTGGATTCTTTTGCAGTTAAGTGGCACATAATAGGCTAGTATGCCATGCTTAGCCCATTATGCTTTTCATTTGCAGGCTTATGCAGCGAGCAAAAGAGGAAGTAAAACCCATCAGGGTTTACTTCCTCTTTAAGAGACCCCTGGTGTTTTAATTCTTACAAAAGCCTGCCCCACATATTTGCCTTTTACAAAAAAAAAACATTTAATGGGCTCTAGGGTCTTGGTACTCCGGAAATCATGTGTAGGGGCTCACTACTATTTTATGTATTCATATTATGCCAGGGGAGTTGGTATCCTCATTCATAAATCCCTACTATTTCAGATATTGGATGTGTGCATGGACTCGGGGGGCAGATATGTGATCCTGCATCATGCATGACTATGATAAATGTTTGGTGTTGGTAAGCTTATATTTGTTCCCCCAGCTGAAATGTAGGTCTTGCATGTTTTTTAAATTTTTTTTAATTTTTTTAATAGTCTTTTAATTATAGACTTTTATACAGAACAATAATGTATAAGAAATAATGTATATAATATTGGTGACTGAAGAAACAAAAGGCAATAGTCCAAATACTATCCATTACAATAGATCTACAGGGTGGATTGCACAACACTAGATTTTGCCCCTGGGCCAAAGTACATAAATAGACATACACATTGCATCAAATTGATCTGCATAGCTGTTGTCCCAGAAGGAATATTGGTGAGCATACTCAAGGGAAGGGAACATCATGCTCATCCAGAGATTTGTCAGCTCATAATAAATGTACCATATGGGACTAGATATGAAGGAGAGAGTGGGGAAGGGAAAGTCAGGGGTGAAGTACCTCGAGAAGCAAGACCTAAGAACCAAATCAGGCATGATCTGATGTCATTGCAGGTGCATCTGCTGCAACTAAACCTACACAGACATGCAAATCAAAAAAAAAAAAAAAGGGGGAAAAGGGGAAGGAAAGAGGCTAAAGTGAGCCCCTGGAGAGTTGGCTGCTCAGTCTGGGAGGGGCAATACCGTGCATCATCAATCTCTTCAGAATAATACATCCACCCCGACCAGGTACCACAGAAGTGATCCAATTGGTCCTTAGTAGCGAGTACCCAACTTTGATGGCTCGGTTATCAGTGCAGAGGCACAGAGGGAAAGATGCAGCATTGCTCCAATGCTGCATCCACCTAGGTAAGTATGATGGGTAAATAAAAAATAAAACAAAATCATACTGCTTTTTTTAAGGTTGAGAAGAGCCGACGGGGACTGGATGACAAGGTATGAATGAGAGAGACAAAGTAGGGCTTGTTTGGAGGCAGGAGTTGTATCTTAGGTGGGCAGATTTATTTAGGGTGAAGTCATGCAGGCATTTGGTTTTATGCCACAGTCGTTCAAGAGCATGGCATGTCTCTTGAGATTTCTAGTCTTGTCAGTGTCCCAGGGTTATAATGGTTGGGGCCTGATGCTGTGTGTAGTTAGAGGAGCAAGTGTGTCAGTGATGATGAGAGTGAGCTGTTGTAAACAGAGGTGGACAGGTCAGGACAGGGGAGTGATTATGTCATATTGGTGGTCAGGAACAGAATAGAGAAGAGAAGGGTTAAAGTGGTGAAGGTTCCTACAAGTAATCATTTGCTACTTGGAGGGATGGGTGGTTGGAGGCAATGACACAGTGAAACTGATGAGGTTGTGATCAGAGAGAGGACAGGGGGTGTTGGTGAGGTTACCAGGAGTACAGAGATAGGAGAATACACGGTTGAGGGGTTTACTATTGGAGTGGAAGCGTGTGTCCATTGGGTTTGGTCAAAAGATGAGGTTAGGTTGAAAAGTTGAAAAAAGAAGGGGGTTAGGGACAATCGAAAGTACCAAAAGAGGTCCATACCTCAAAAGAGGAGTGGGAACAGCGGTATACTCCAAAATGTTTATTCAAAAGATTTTTCTGTGTAGTTCATTAGTTATAAGAATACTGACAGGCCACCCGCAGAACACCCAGCTTGTTTGCATCATTAGCATTTTTAGACTACACTTAAGCTGAGGAGAATTTAACGGTTTCCTTCTTGATTTGAATACATGGCTACTCTTAGAAGCACCTTTCCCCTTTCTTTTACAACTCTTTTAAATGATAACTGTCTAAGGAAGGATATCCATTCAGTTTTGAGACATTTCCTCTTTATGTTGTGACTCTGAAACAGAAAACTGTAATCTCCCAACTTTACATACATTTTGAAGTGGCCAGGGGGTATGGAGCATAAGCTCTCTATAGAGCTTCTTGGGGACTGTGGCAAACATGTGTGAACCTGACAGGACGTTGTGCGGTGCAAATGTGAAATGCATGCTGTATTTTGCTACAATTGTTATATTGTACGAAAATTGTTCCCCAATTTTTTTCACAGAAGTAAAGAACAAACTAATCAAGCGTTAACAATCTCATCATCTAATCATCATCAAGATTCATAGATAATTTGACATACCCTGGGATTTGATCACAGCTTTCAGTTGCACAAGAATCTGTTCCAGTTCATAATCCAGGATGATATGACAAACCAGGTAATCATCTTGGAGCACTGAATAACATGTATGGAAAATTTCTGTGACGCTGCACTTGAACAGGTTGCTTAGCTTCTCCTCTGCAATTGGGTAAGAATAAAACAAAAATGTATACATTATATATACATATATATATACACACACACACCTCACAGAATTGGTGCAAAATTATGAATGTTTGCAATCCAGCTAACTTAAGGTGTTTAATGCATTTATGTATTTTATATTACCAGTGCATTGTTTTGGTTTCTCCACAGCATAATACAATAGGAATATGTAACAATGCCAGGACAAGATCCTCTGGTGTCCAAGGCAAATATACAAAAGTAAACCCTCCTGCAAAAATATTGCAGAAGAGACTGGCAATGTCTTTTCTGCAAGTACACTTACCTGCCTATTTGCAATCTTCTGCAAAATGTACACTGAGCTGCACATGTGCACCTCGGTTCACATTTTGTCACACTGCAAGTTTGCTGGAATGACTGCACTCCAGGAATAGCTAATCAAATCAGCCAAAAATCAGCACCTCGAAGAACCTCGGAAGCAGATGCCAGTGCAGGGCTTTGTGGGATTCAGACCATTGGAACAAAGGTAAGTATGTGTGCCTTTAGAACCCTCTTTAAAACCAGTAAAAGTTACATCATTTGACAAAAGAGAGCATACAATACACTATCTAAAAACATAGTGGCAGAAGAAGGGTAGAGACATGAAAGTGGAATGAGAAATAAAGTGCCGAAGAAATAGGTGACAGGGAAAGTCAACATACAGAGAAGTTAAAAGGAGAAGGGGAGGTAGAGTCCATTAAATGTATGTAGGATACACAGAGGACAGAACAAGTTTATCAACACTCATGCCCCATGTCAGGATTGGGGAAGACTATATAGAATAAACAGAGGCCAGGAATCACTAGTAGAGGTTTTACACATTTCAGAGCGCTATAGGAGACAGCTGAATGGGGCAATGAAGGTATCTATGGCTGAGTTCAGTTTTGGGGTTAAGATTTATAAGGTGTAGTATGCAACCAGAAGAGATTTGAGTTTGATGTGGAAATGTGAGGCCTACAATGATTTTTACCTTCAATGATAATCATCATTAATAAATTGACATACTATATGGCTTAAAAAATATTTCAGAAAACAACCTGAACATTGTGAGAAAAGATGACATCATAAAAGAAGCTCTGGTACTTATTTGCAGACACAGCAGTATGCACTAGGGCATGCTCCAGGCACAGTTACCGGCAGCTCTCGTAAATCAACAGCCAATCATGGTGGTCACATGATTAACCCCCCCCCCCCATGATCTGAAACCCTTTTAAGGGCCAGGAGGCGCTGACACCAAGGGGTTAACATTAAAGTGTATTTTTTCCAAAAGTAGTGTGATTTAAAAAAATGCTGCACAAATATTGTATGACATAAAAAAAAGAATTCAATGACCACCAATTTATTCTCTAGGGCATCTGTTTATACATATATATATATATATATATATATATATATATATATATAAAACGTTTAGGGGTTTTAGGTAATTTTCTAGCAAAAATATGCAGCAAACACAAATGTCAGAATAGGCCTAGTCTTCAAGTGGTTATAAATGACTTGGCCAGGGAAATCACAATGGAAGAAGAAACAGCAATTAAAAGTGTTTCTTTTTTTGTCTATAGTGCATTTCTTTATTAAATTCAAAGAAAAGAAAGAGGCAAATACAAATCAGTGATACGTGCAAGTACAAGTGTTTCTACAATATCATTTTTAAGTAGGAACTTGAGTTATTCATCTGAGCCATTAACCACTTCAGCTCTCACACCTGTTTACCACCTATGGACCAGACCATATTTCACTTTTCTGCTATGTGTCTGTTCATGAGTCTATAACTTTTAAATTACTGATAAAGAATCAATACATATATTGTTTTTTGGGGGACAAGCAGGGCTCTTGTGACCCTAAAGTCCTCTGAGAATTTTTTACATTTATTTGCATTTTAATGGGAAAAAAAATAAATAAAAAAGAGTAAAAATCTGAAAAAAATATGTATTTTTTTTCAAGTGTGATAAATATTACACAAGTACAATTACATAGCTACACAGTTACGTAGTAGGTGAGGCAGAAAAAAGACACAATTCCATCAAGTCTGACCTATGCGAGTGATTTTTGTCAGTATTACATTGCATATCCCTGTATGTTGTAGTCGTTCAGGTGCTTAGCTAATATTTTTTTTTTAACAATGCTTCCTGCTGAAACCACTGCCTGTGGAAGAAAATTCCACATCCTCTACGCAGTTTAAGGTAAAACTGCTTTTCTTCTAATTTTAGTGAATGGCCGCGTGTCTTATTAAATTTCCTTTCGCAGAAAAGTTTTGTCCCTATTGTGGGGTCACCAGTATGGTATCTGTACATTGAAATTGTATGCCCTCTCCAGAGAGAACAAGTTCAGTGCTTGTAAACTTCCCATCCAGTCTCTTTATTATCTTTGATGCCCTTCTCTGGACCATCTCCAGTTCCAGCACATCCCTCCTGAGGACAGGTGCCCAGAACTGGACAGCACACTCTAAACCAGAGTCTTGTAGAGCGGGATAATTATTGTATTATCTCTGGAGTTAATCCCCGTTTTAATGCATGTCCCTATTCTGTTTGCTTTGCTTGCAGCAGCTTGGCATTAAATGTCATTGTTGAGCCTGTCATCTACTAGGACCCCCAGGTCCTTTTCCATCTTAGATTCCCCCAGAGGTTCTCCCCCCAGTGAGTAGATTGCATTTCATATTTTTGCCACCCAAAAGCATTATTTTAAATTTTTCTACAATAAACCTCATTTGCCATGTAGTTGCCCACCCCATTAATTTGTTCAGATTTTCTTGCAAGGTTTCCACATCCTGCGTAGAAGTTATTGCCCTGCTTAGCTTTGTATCGTCCGCCAATACTGAGATTGAGCAGTTTATCCCACCCTCCAGGTCGTTTATGAATAAATTTAATAGGATAGGTCCCAGGACAGAACCCTGGGGTCCTCACTTTCCACCCCAGACCATTCTGAGTACTTACCATTTATCACCACCCTCTGAACTCGGTTTGACAAGAAGGATTCTTCATGAATCCATGCTGATTACTGCTAATGATACCATTGTCATTACTAAAATATGTTATATAGTCCCTTATCATCCCCTCCAAGAGATTGCATACTATTGATGTTAGGCTAACTGGTCAGTAATTCCCAGGGTTGTATCTTAGCACTTTTTTTTAAATATTGGTGCAACATTGGCTTTTCTCCAATAAGCTGGTACCATTCCAGTCAGTAGACTATTTGTAAAAATCATTTACAATGGTCTGGCAAGCCATCTGGTCCCTGTGACTTAGTTGTGTTAAGTTTTTCAAGTCTATTTCTAATTCTGTCTTCTGTAAGCCATGAGGGTGCTTCATGTGACGTATCATGAGGATAAACATTGCAGTTTTGGTTACTGAAGCCCCCCTGATTCCCTTGTGAAGACTGAAGAGAAGAATAAAGTAAATACCGTTGCCATCTCTCCATCCTTAGTAACCAGATCCCCTTCATCATTCTTAATGGGACCAATATGATCTGATCTCCTTTTCTTACTATTTATGTACTTAAAGGGGAGTTCCACCCATTTAAAAGTCAACAGCTACAAAAAGTGTAGTTGCTGACTCTTAATAATCAGACACTCACCTGTTCCGTGGTCCAGCGATGCGGGCTCACCGGGCACTGCTGTGAATGCTCAGGCAATCTTCTGGCACCTGTGACGTGTCCCATTAGACTGTGGGGGGGAGGGTGGAGAGGTGAACTTCCTTACAGCACCGCAGAGCCCGGGGAGGAAGTGGGAGCTGGGTGCCCATAAAAACTGGGTATCCCCCCCCAAAAAAAAAATTGCATGCCAAATGTGGTATGTCAGGGGGGTCACCATCATTTAAAGCAGAAGTTTGATTTTTGGGTGGAACTCTGCTTTAAAGAATTTTTTGGGATTTTTTTTTTTTTTTTTTTTACTCCACTATGTGCCTTTTGTGTTCCATCTTAGCCACCCTGATTTCACCCTTACATTTCCTGTTGCATTCTTTGTAAAGTTGGAATGCTGCTGATGATCCCTCAATCTTGTCTTTTTTGAAGGCTTTTATATGCATTTTTATGTTGGGGTTAAGCCACCCAGGACATTTATAAGCACTTTTAAATGTATTCCCCAATGGGATGCACTGGCTAATGCCCTTATTTAAATATGCTCTTAAAGCACACCCATTTTTCCTCCATGTCCTTTGTTCCTAGAATTTTACCTCATTTAATATCTTCTAGCAAGGCTCGTAGTTTAGGGAAGTTGGCTCTTTTGAAATTCAGTGTCTTTGCATTCCCATTTTGTTTCCCATTTGTGTGTTTTATTCTAAAACAAATTGACCTGTGTTTGCGGTTTCCTAAATTGCCCCATATTTCCATATCCGTGATCAGGTCTGTATTGTTGGTAATCAGGTCTAGTAATGTTTTGTTTCTAGTTGGTGCATTTACTATCTGACAAATGAAATTGTCCTGCAAGACATTTAGGAAATAGCAAGCTTTAGATGAGTGCGCAGTTCCTTCTGCCCAGTCTGTCTGTATAATTAAAATCCCCCATTATCTCCTCTTCGCCCTCGCAATCGAACCTTTGGCTCTCTCCCTGAGATCATCCCCAGAAATAAAAGGGTTTAAACGAGGAGACTCAGAGGAAAAAGTGATTCTCTACGCAGATGATCTTCTTTTACTGCTTAACGACATTCAGGAGTCACTACGTGAGACCATGGGCAAAATTAAGGACTTTGGCCTCCTGTCAGGACTGAGAATCAACTGGGACAAATCACATCTACTTCCCATAGACCCTATAATCCTCCCCCTTCCACACGAGGCAATCCAACTCCAAATCGTTCAGCAAATCAAATATCTGGGTATTCACATCTCAAGAGACCCTAAACAATTTGTTATAGAAAATCTGGTCCCACTTTTGAACAAATTTAAAGGGAAAACCCAAATTTGGAAAAAACTCCCCCTGTCTGCAGCAGGTCGGTGTAATTTAATAAAGATGGTGCTTATGCCACAACTTTTATATATTCTTCACAACTCTCCAATATGGATTTATAAAAAGTGGTTTAACAGGGTGGACACCATATTTAGAGAATTGGTTTGGAAAGGCGGGACCTCCCGGATTAGTCTTAAAACATTACAACTTCCAATTGGGTCAGGAGGAGTCGCCCTGCCGCATCCTTTTAGATATTTTTTAGCGGCTCAGCTGCAACATATCGGGGGATGCGAGGTTGAGAAAGAGGGGCCAGAGTGGAAGATCCTTCTCTATAAGTCTCCACATAAGTCTTTGATGGAGATTCTGGAGGCAGGGGCCTTCCAGAAGGGGCTCCCTACCCAGGACTTGATGGCTAAAGTTTGGGGTACTGCAAAAAAAATGTTGGGATATGGAGGGTTTACAGTTTTTCCCCCGTTATGGGAGAATGTTAATTTGCGCGAAATTCAGAAGATGGGGTCGGTCAGAGAGTGGGAGAGAAGGGGTTTAAAATATATTGCTCAGATCTACCATGAGGGCAGGATTAGAAGTTTCCAGGACCTCAGAGAACATTTTTCTCTCCCCAGGAAGTCTTTCTTTAGATACCTGCAGGTGAGACATGCCCTGGCGGTGCAGTTTAAAGATGGACCGCCAGAGTGGACTAATATGCAGGTACTACAGAGTGTGGCAGGGACAGGATCCCGTAAGGGGATGATATCCAATTTATATTTACATCTATATAAGGGGAACAGGGAAGGTACACAACTATGTCCATTCAAAGTAAAGTGGGAGAGAGACGTGGGAACCATCTCAGCTTTTCAATGGGAAAGGATACTCGAACTTGCCCCAATGGTCTCACTCTCCCCCCTCAGAAGATGTCACATCTCTTTCTATTATATCGTGCTTATTACACTCCAAACAAGCTCTTTAGGTTTGGTCGTAGGCAAGATGATAGATGCCCTAGATGTGGGAGACTGGGGGGAGATCTTGTCCACATGTTCTGGAGATGTCCAAAATTATATGGATATTGGAAAGAGGTAGTGGACAAGGTCTCCCAGATATTCAATACTCATCTTGAGCTAGACCCCATTCAATGTGTTCTTGGGGGAGGAGAAGGAGGGGGTAAGCCTAGGGGAAGTTCAGATTGCGGTTTTGCGCTGTCTTTTTCAGGCCAGGTTGCTAATTGCTCGGAGATGGCAATCCTCTACCCCTCCGTCAGTCGATGAGTGGGAGCAAAATATGGATAGAGTGATCATGAAGGAGAGAACTACATATATAAAACGAGAGAGTCTTGCTAAATTCCATTTACTATGGAATCCATGGATTGAGAAAGAAACATGAGATTGCCTTAGATAGTGCCAACCAAACCAAATTAGTTTAAAAAGAACTAAGTGGATGAAGCGATACTGGCAGAGAATGAGAGGACGGATGTGAGAGGTGGGGGGTGAAAGCAAGGCGAGGTGAATGAGCTAGATCTCAATCAAACACGTTTAATGATTTTTGCTTAATATGATCTTTGTGAGAGAGATGAATGTGATTGTGTATAAATTGTATTTGTAAAAAATTTTTGAAATAAAGACATAAAGTTAAAAAAAAAAATCCCCCATTATAATAACACTTGCCATCCTTGCTGCTAATCCAAATTGTGATAGGAGGTCCGCCTCCTCCCTCTGGTTAGGGGGCCTATAGCATACTCCCAGTACTACTATCCTCCCTTTGTAGCTCTACCCATATTGATTCAACCTCCTCCCTTGCCCCCTTAGTGATGTTATCTCCCACATTCACTTGTACATCATTTTTTATATACAGGCATACCCCTCCCCCTTTTTTGCCCTCTCTATCCCTGCGATATAGGGAATATCCTTGAATGGTTACCAACTAATCATGAGAGCTGTTGAACCAAGTCTCTGTAATTCCGACAAAATTGAAATTCCCCTCATACAACAGTAGCTCTAGTTCGCCCATCTTGTCTGCCAGACTCCTGGCATTGGTGAACATGCCACTTAGTTTAGAACGGTTTCATACTATCTCCTTATTGGGTGTTCTGAGGTTGCAAATAGGACTTGCTATTATACTTACCATGGGTTTAGATGCTTTAGTCAACCTACCACTAATGCCCCCAATACTACCCTCTGGAATTTGTTCTGTGCTCACTGTATGGAAAACAAAAAACACCCCTGCCACCCCAGCCGCTGTAATTCAGGTGCATGAATAGGGGGTGGTGGCCCTGGAAAGATTCATGCTATGCATTTATCTATCCATATAGGGGGTGGCGTGGATAGAGGGGGCAGCACCTGGGTGCCCCTAATGGACAGGCCGCCACTGTGCTCACAGTAGGCAACAGGTTAAGTGCAGCATCTAGTGTACATTATCACCACGTGAAGGATAGACCACAAAATTATATTTTATATATATATATATATATATATATATATATATATATATAGTAGCAGAGCGTCCCAGAGAGAGCCAGGAGAAGTCTTGTTGGGGGTTTATACGTCTCCCAGGCTCCTCTCATACACATTCAGAAATCTCTGATACATGATCCAGTCCGGATCTTAGTCCTCTTCCCCAGGCTAATTTAAGCTCACCTGAGCAGACAGCCTTTGCTCTCTGCCTGGGACACAGACATTGATGGTTTGTGAAGAGCAAAAGGTTGCTAAAAACTCTTAATAAGTTTATGCAGAAACTGAGAAGCGGTAGGCTCGCTCAGCCTGGTAGTTAGGGCCTGTGTATGGTATAGTTAGAGCCGAGACACGGCTAGGACTTTTGTTTTGTTATTTCTGTTCTTATATGTTTTCTGTTAGACTGTGCAGCACCTGTGTATAGACTTGTATTTAACACAAATAAACACAGCACTGTTTGTCACTACCTCACTGGATCTGGTATCTGTGCCTAAATAACAGCTCATCCCAGGGAGCTTTGTACCTGCTACCTGTCCCCCATATAATCTGACAACATAGCATCACATTATCAAAACAATGAGTGACAACTATAACAAAGCAAAATTAAGTGAAGTAAAGTCTGAAATATAAGGAGGTAAAATAGGAATGTTTTCTGATATTTCAGAAAAAACACTTCTGGTGTATAGTGATATAAGTTACTAAGTGCTGCTATGTGTGTCTAAATAAACTGTTATATCCAAACAGAACAGCTGCACCATTTAAACAGTGGTATTTAACACTAAAATAAATTAATAATATAAGAATGGTGTGCTTATTCCAACATGTATACAAAGAAATTAAATATGTGACAGAGGGGCTTGGCTTGCCGCGCCGCATGGAGCAGTGAGATGCGTTTTCTCAGAGCTCCTGGGTCCCTCAGCTCCACGGGCTTCATTTCGCCTGGAAACTCCCTTACAACGCACCAACAGCAACCGACCAGGAAGCAAATTAAGGGGACTATTTTGCCATATCTCTGGCCGCAGCACAGCACCAGTAGGGAACTAAGATGGCACCATCTCAAGCCCGCTTTGACTCAGCTCTGCATACACAGTTGAGCTTACATGGCCGTTTCCCACTCCCTGAGGACCCCGATTACCCCTCCAGACTCAGCAGAAGCTGCTCTAATGCCTTCCTGGGCTCGGGTGAGGGCTGGGAAATGGAATCACAGATGAGGTCTCTGCACAGCTATATCAGATCCCTGTCCACTAAAGCAGACTTTGAACACAGTGTTCACAGGATAGAGAAAACATATAAAAAGGACATTTGACCAAAAGAAAGATATGGGGGCTCGCTTTTAGAACATTGAGAGCACCACAGATGGCCTCAGCAACACAACAATGTGCAAGCGCATGAAAAAATCCTTAACACTCACACTGTCATGATGCAGCAGTTTTCTTACCAACAAGACGACATTGAGAATCGCAATTGTTGCAATAACTGCATACGCGGGATCCCCGAGACTGTAGACCCAAAAGATCTGCCCACGGATGTGATGGTTATCTTAAATCAATTGCTGCAACGCCCCAAAGATGACCCCATTGAACTGGACCACGTGCATAGGACCTCTGGTCCTCGGACCCCCGACCCTTCCTTTGTGTGAGATACCCTGTGCCGGGTTCACTTTTACAGGATCAAGGAAAACATCATGCGAGCTGCCAGCTCCCAGAACACCACCATCTTCAATGATACCCCTGTGATGCTTCTCCCATATCTCTCACGTCAAACACTGGCAATGAGGAAAGCATTGAAGCCGCTTACACAGCTTTTACAATCCAGTCAGATAAAATATCAATGGTGATTCCCCTTCCATCTCTGGGTAAACCACGAGGGTAAAACTGCCATCTTCCACACCATGGGAGACCTCCCTTCATTCCTTAGCATGTTAGAGCTCCCACAAGTCTCACTCCTGGATTGACCATTTACACCATCTACCCCTGGCTTTCCCTTTACCCTGCAGTGGCAGAAACAGGGCCGCAAATGCAACTCCAGGCCTCTGTCTCAACAGGACCCCAACGATTGACTCCTGCCTGGAGAATTATCCCGGTTATTTTTTTTCCTTTACAGGGACTACCCCCTGTGATAACCCAGGGAATATGCAGGTTCAAACCTTCTGAAGCTTGCATCCCCTGCATGTTACCTCTGTGCTTATTTGTGTTTTTTTTTTTGACTTTGCATTCTTCCTCAAAGTACATTTGTTCTGTAACTTGGACTGTTATTCATATTGTTTCCACTACTTCCTTCCAGGTTGCTTTAGTTAATAAGCTCCTGATATATGCCACTTTATGTACAGTGTCTTTTTAACATTTCAAAGTATGTGTCCATGTTGCATTTCTGCTTTCCACCAATATCTCCTTCTCTATGCCCACCCTCAGTTTAATTTGTATACTCCTTACCATATGAAGTTTCCCCTGACCTGATCATAACCATTACTATGCTTTAACACTTTACCATTGTACTGTCTGATTATTGGTTCTAAATACTGTTTGATACCCTGTGGAGCCGGGGGCTGCCCTGCAAGTTAACCTCACCCCCCCCCCCCGGGGACCCGGGGCTGTCCTGCAAGCTTTCCCCAGCACCCCCCTTAGGTTTTTTTTTGGTGGTGCCATCACGGGCACTGTATAGCATACTGCTGTATATCATGATGTAAGGTTTTTTAATTTTTTACTTGTAGTCCTTTGGAGCCAACTAGTGGCCTTTTTTGTTACTGTTAATTTTTTTCTACCTTTGACCTGTTTGTCCCTTTTCCCTTTGGTTCTAAGTAAATTCACCCCATTGTTTCCATTTACCATTTTTGAACCTGGGGACAGTGACTGTGACCAAGACAAATGTTCTCATCCGTTTAAGGTTTCTTCGACTTGTGCCACTCCCTTTACCTCTCCTTTTTGTTTGCTCTCACCTCTTTTTCTGCCTCCCTGCCTCCTTTGGTTCCTCTTTCTCTGCTGAAAGCTGCTGATCAATGAGACACCTGGATTGACTAGCCAGCCCCCCCCCCCCCATCCCCTCCCCTATTAAATGCCCTACGGCGACTGTTTGCCTGATTAATTTAGCATCTTTTAACTGCAGGAAGTTCAACGTCCGGGAGAAGCGGAGCCAGATCCTTTATCACTTTCATAAAATGTGCTCTAATATTCTATTACTGCAGGAAACGTATTATCGCACAGGCTCCATACCTGCCCTATGTAACAGATATTATCAAAAATGGTATAGTACTAAACCTCATGCCAAATCTAAAGGGGTCTCTATTGCTTTCCCTAAATCTTTCAACTTTGAGGTCCTAGACTCCCTTATTGATGTGGCTGGTCGCTTCATCTTTCTCAAACTGAAACTAAATTATTTTTGCTTTACAGTGGCCAACATTTACATCCCTAATATGGATCAGGCTTGGTTCCTCTCTTCTGTTCTCACCAGACTACCTTCCTTTGGGGGTTCCCGTTTTATCATCAGCAGGGAGATCTCAACATTGCCCTTTCCCCATCTGCAGATACATCCTTGGGTAAGTCCTCTGTTCCTTTCTGTTAACTGACACGCATCAAATCCTAACTGCACTCATACCATTTGGTAAATGTCTGGCGTATCCAACATCCTACAGAGAGGGATTATAGCCACTATTCTGCAGCACACAACTCCTATAGCAGACTTTTTGATCTCACAATCTCTGCTAGATACCCCCCCCCAAGCATCCATCAGCCATCTCCTCTGGTCTGATCACGCCCTAGTCTATCTGACCCTGACACGCCCACTGACAGCCTGTAGGGACACGCACTGGATGACATTCTTGCTACGGGGATCTGTGTAACTGAAATCTCCAAAACCAATTGGAACTTCATGTCCGATTACTCCTCGGACACTACCCCCCGCTCAATGGGAAGCTCTAAAATGCGTGGTACGGGGTGTGCTCATACAGCACGGTTCCCGCCTCAAACGGATTACAGCTGATATTTGTTGTCTCCTATTCACTATTGCAGAACTTGAACCTCTTCACAAGCGAGAATTAGACCCATTTTTGTTCAACTATCTAATGCCCGCTGAGACCTACTTCAACTCTTAGACTCGCACTTCCTGATTGATTGCACGCAACAGGGCGTGCAATTACCCTTATTACTTAGCTAACAAATGCGGCAAATGCTTAGCGCAGATCCTCCACCCTAGACCTCCCCGATACTCCATTCCTTTTATCACCCAATCCAATCAAGATATTTAATACGCAAGGCATTTCTTCCTCCTTTAGACACTATTACTCCCAACTCTAAAATCACCTAAAGCTCCCAACACCCCTACTTTCTCCTCTAGCGACAATAGGCAAGACTATATTTTGGAAACGGCATTATCCACCAACGATGCACAAGACTCTTTGGAGCTCAACAAACCCTTGGTCGCACCTGAATTTCTGGACGCCATTAAGGACCTCTAGACAGGCAAATGTCCTAGACCAGATGGGTACACCCCTCGTTTGTATAAAACTTTTGCCCCTCTGTTAGCGCCACTTTGAATAAAGCTTTTAATGCTATAGACGACTCCCACTTACCTTCTAAGGGGCTATTATCTGCTAATGGCTCTATTATACTGAAGCCAGGCAAGGACCCATTCCAATGTAGCAGCTATATGCCGATATCTTCGCTCAATACAGACCTTAAACTGTTTGCAAACAGTTCCCCTTCTCCCAGGAGTGATCCATAACAATCAGGTGGGATTTGTTCCCATTCGCGAGGCAAGGGACAATACCACCAAAAAAATTCACCTTATCTCTTTTATCCAGCGCAAAAATCTGAAAGCTTGCCTCCTATCCTTTGATCCCGAAAAAGCATTTGATAGGGTCAACTGGAGATTTCTACGACTCTCACTAGAGCAACTAGGCCTAGGAACATCTTTATCTCCAGGGTTATGTCCCTGTACTCCCAACCTTCCGCCTCTGTATTAGTAAATGGCATTGCCTCAGAACCATTTGACATTTCAAATGGCACTTGGCAGGGTTGTCCCCTCCCCGTTTTTGTTTGTCATTGTCATAGAACACTTGGCTTGTGCCATTTATCAGAATGCCTCTATCCAGGGTATCCAAACATCCTCCTCCCATCACAAGCTATCCCTATACCCTGGTCTATCTACAACATCCCCATACCTCCTTACCATCACTTTTCCTGGAATTTCATAGTTTTGGCTCCTTAAGTAATTTCAAACTCAACATATCCAAAACAGAGGCTGTCAATATCTCGCTCCCTACCTCTACGTTGTCCTCACTGCGATCAAACATCTCTTTCCAATGGCAAACAAAAGGCATATCCTACCTAGGGGTCACTATTCCCTCCAATATCTCCAACTTATTTTTCTTGAATTATGTTCCCCTACTCTCCAGCATACGGAAGGAATTGGAAGAGTGGGGAGGTTCACCCTTACCATGGTTCGGGAGGATTAATACTCTTAAGATGGACACCCTGCCAAAACTACTGCATCTTTTACAAACGATCCCCATCATGGTTCCCAAGTCCTTCTTTGTCTCCCTACGCTCCCTCACTATCAGGTTCATGTGGAACCGAGGGTTGCCTAGGGTGAAGTACAAACTACTCACCCTTCCGAAGCTACAGGGTGGAGCGGGTCTCCCGGACTATGAGATTTACTATAAAGCCACCCACACGGCATGCATTCTGGAATGGTTTCCCTGTCCCTTCCTGAAAGCTTCCGTTATGGTAGAGCAGGACCCTACTGTAGACCTCCGGGCTCTTTTATGGGGATACAGAAATGACCTTGCCCACCTATCCACCTCCTCACCGCTAACACTTGCCTCCCTTAGACTCTGATATAACAGGGGATTGTTCTCCATTCTGTCTTTCGACCTCTCCCCGTTGACCTCTCTGTTTGACAACCCCGCTTTCCCCCAGGGGCACGGGAGCAGCGACATTAGGGTCCTTCAAATACTCCGAGTGGCCTCAAACACACTCTTTTGCACACCTACTACAAGGGACACCAGCTACTCTGGCGGGGGCTTGTGATTGGCTTACCACCCTTCACTTATCCACATTCACAAAACACTTATAGGATTCCTCCCAAATACACTGCCCCTATACTAAATTTGAAAGGCTGTGCTCCCTCTCTGAAACGCCCAGACATCGTCTCGCATCTCTATAGTCTCCTACAAGCCCTTACACATGATGACTAGTAAACTTACACCAGAGAAAGGACATCTCCAGAGTGAATTGGCAGACCTCGTTTCATTTTACCCACAAGTCAATGATATCCTGCTATTCCCAAGAAAAGAATTACAAGATTATGTCCCAACGCTACAAGGACCCCTCCACATTACACCAACATTTTCCATCAACTCCAGCCTCCTGTTGGCGCTGTACTTCCACTAGTCTCCATAAATAAATGAACAGATGAATGGTTCGCTCGACGGACTAATAAACTCTAAGTGTTCATAAAGGTGCTCATCCAAAAAACTTTTCAGTGATATTAACACCACCTCCAACACTGGGTGCAATGTCCACTCACCTTAGGGGGCGACCCTGCTGGGTCTAGTCGTGCCTTTAAGAAATATATTTTTGATGTCTTCAGCAAGACAGTTCATTCCATAATTTTGGAAGACAACCACCACTCCTCCCTTGTCACGATGGGTCTCGACCATGAATGATACTATGAGAATGGAGGGGATGTTGGCTTTAGACAACAACACCTTTGATAAATACAAGGTGTTGTGGTCCATTTGGCTCCACTTCTCCACTTTAGATACCCTCACGACCATGCTCTCGACCCCAACAGGGTCACCCTAGCACGCAGCCTAACCATATGGAGGGTTGAGATGTCTATCCATTGGTTTCCCACCCTCTGTCCAATAACTACCTCTCTCTACGAGCGTCTCCCCAGCAGTTCTTTCTCTCCTCTTTTTTCTCTCCCTCCCTTTCACCCTTATTTACTTTTCTCACTCCCTCTCTCTTTCTTTCACTCTATGCCCTTATCTCGGTTACTCCTCCTTTTATCCAATTTGGATTCCCCTCTGTATGTTCCAATTATTCTTCCATATTGTTTGTTAGTAGGAGTCAAGCTATGGGCAAGACTCATTACCTAGGTCTACTAGCGGTCAATAACACTAAGTTGTAACTTTTATGTTGTTCTTTGTGAAATTTACAATAAATACATTTTCAACCCTAAATATGGGACATAACCATAATAATTGCACAAAGTCCCATAAATAAATGAACAGATGAATGGTTCGCTTGACGGACTAATAAACTCTAAGTGTTCATAAAGGTGCTCATCCAAAAAACTTTTCAGTGATATTAACACCACCTCCAACACTGGGTGCAATGTCCACTCACCTTAGGGGGCGACCCTGCTGGGTCTAGTCGTGCCTTTAAGAAATATATTCCTAGGCAAGGATGAGCTCTGGCATGTTGGCACAGCCCACGTGCAGAGCCCGCCAGAAAGTCGGCACCGCGCTGCGCTAATCACTGGCAGTGACACAATGTCTCACTGCCTGTGATTAGCGCAGCGCCTGCTTCCTGACGGGCTCTGCACGTGGGCTGTGCGAACACGCCGGAGCTCATCCTTATTCCTAGGTGGTCCCAACAGAAATGTGCTGCTGTACAGGGTCCTTTTAGGATATACTTAATGTGTAGACACCAGCTGATCTCAGGAGTGACAGAGTGAAAAAAACAGGAACTTTCATTGCGCAAAATTGTATAAAAAAATGTGGATTGTGAATAGCAATATCCCACTCATAAAATTATTGTCTTGTACATTGCATTACAACAGGATGTGGATAAACAAGAGGGATACCAGGCTCTCCTCATCACCGCTACTACCGGGTAACTGAGAACCTGAAGTGACGTCACCGACTCCTCCCGACATGTTGCCTCACAGATCATGTGACTTCAAGGGAACCATTCATCTGTTTATTTATGGGACTTTGTGCAATTATTACTATGTCACGTATTTCATTTCTTTGTATACATGTTGAAATAAGTGCATCATTCTTCAATTATTCTGGTGTATAGTGTATTCTGCATCTGATGTACCCTGCATATATAGTAGCCTACAGGGGTTAATTATTGTGGAAAAATGAAGTGGTTTGTCTGGAGGCTTGAGGAAAGGAGCCTTTGAGATAAATATGTGCATTATAGTGTCGTATAGCCAGGATTACCAATAAATGGTAAAAGTTGTATGTGGCAAGGAAAGCTTTAGCAAAAAGAAACTCATGGGATGGTCATTAAAAATTACTTCAGATGGAGAGGGTGGAGCTAGATTTTCCCACCGTCTTGCTATGGACAATTGTGATGCTATGAAGTTGTGAGTCAAGAAAGTGTGTGTGTGTGTGGGTGGGGGGGGGGGGGGGGTTACTGATCAATACCAATTCCTAGTAAGACAAGTTTGGTGTCAGGTGCACAGAAAATATGGGTGACAGATACAATAAACTGAAATACATTGCTGCAGTACTTGTCAAGGCATGGACAGTGCCACCAAATATGTGTAGGTGAGTGGGTTAGGCTACAGTTTCTCCAACCAAGAGAACAAGAAGTCCTAGAAGTGTATAGTATCCCTTGTGTACTACTTTTTGTAGAGATTCCCAGAGAAAGATGCACTTTGATAATGTCAAGGACTTCCCAATTGATACATTTCATTGCTAGGTGGAAATGGAGAAGCTGAGTTCTGATTCCCAGGATTCCATTAGTGGTAGTTTAGCCGGTTCATGTGCTTCAGAAGTATATTGTAAAAAGCAGATATCCGGTTGCTAGAGGGTGATTGACTGTTAAAGCGGAGGTTCACACAAAAACTGAACCTCCACTTTTCGGACCCCCCCCCCTCCGGTGTCACATTTGGCACCTTTCAGGGGTGAGGGGGTGCAGATACCTGTCCAAGAGACAGGAGTCTGTGCCTCTTCCTGTCCCGCCGCACTGTCTGCTAAGACACACAAGGGTCTCAGAGACAGCAGGGACCATTCCGATTGTGCTGCGCGACTCGCGCATGTACAGTAGGGAACCAGGAAGTGAAGCCGCAAGGCTTCATTTCCTGATTCCTATACGAAGATGGTGGTGGCAGCATCCGAGGCCCGAGGGATGGTTTGGCCTCGGGTGCTGACATTGCTGGACCCTGTGACAGGCAAGTGTCCTTATTTTAAAAGTCAGCAGCTGCAGTATGTGTAGCTGCTGACTTTAAAAAAATAAAAATAAATCTGTGGGACTCACGCTTTAAAGACCAATATAAGGGTCCCAGGTTTGGCATTATCATACCAGCATAATAGTGAAAGCATATGCCTAAGCCTGAGGAATTTATAGAAATCTTTATGTTGAGGGCTATAGGTGGTTGAGAGTTATTGGAAGGTTCTAAGGTGGATGTCTTTGAATAAATCCTCAAGAGAGCAAATGCCCGCTGTGACCCAGGATTGCAGATTAAAGCGGGATTCCACCCTAAAGTGGAACTTGCACTTTTCGGAACCCTCCCCTCCTTTCAGGGGGGAGGGGTTGCAGATACCTGTCTAAGACAGGTATCTGCACCCACTTCCGGGCATAAACTCCCACAGGAGTTTATGCCACTTCCTGTCCCAACGCGCTGTCTGCCGGGACTCACACTTGTCCCGGCAGACAGCGCTGACGATTCTCATCACCGGGAAGTAAAGCCGCAAAGGCGACACTTCCTTATTCACTCACCGAGAATGGTGCCGGCAGCAGCAGAGAACCGAGCGATTGATCGGCCTCTGCTGCCGACATCGCTGGAACCTGTGACAGTTAAGTGTCCATTTAGTAAAAGTCAGCAGCTGCAGTATTTGTAGCTGCTGGCTTTTAAAAAAAATAATTTCAGGTACAGTCACGCTTTAACGTCTTCTAAAAGGAGTTCCAGAATTGGGAGAGGGAAGTATTGCAAAATCCTGTAAGATATACCTATAAGCAGGGTGTATGAGAAAGTTCCATACTCCTAAAGTTGCTGCTATAGTACCAAGAAATTACTTCTAGGAAGAGCGGATGAGCATAGGAGGCACTTAGGATTAGTCTAGGGTCCGTGTTTAGGGCCTGAGCGTCAATTTGTAACAAAGTAGTAGTAGGGTGAACAGACCATCACTGTTTAGCTTGGGCTATAATTGTGGCCTATAGTAAATAGTAATATCTGAAGTTCCTATACCGGAAGCCCTCGTGCGGGCACATAGGATAGGGTTTTGGATATGTGTTTTTTTTTTTTTTTTTACTCCAAATAAAATGACTGAAAACGGAATAAAGGATTGGCAAAGTTCTTAATAGATATAGAACATGCTATAGAAGAAACATATTGCTGAGAGGGATTTGACCTGCCCAGCACGTCTGAGTAAAATGGAGCGTTCCAGATAGGGCTTTCTTGAAAATATTTATTATTTTGTTGCACGGTATAAAAAAATGCCAATCGGGGCATGGCCTGGACATGGCTGGCTAAAGACACGTTTTTTGTGTGCTCCTGGCCTGTCTCGACAAAACCAGCCATATGCAGCTTCGTCTAGCGGCATGCTAACCGCAAAATGGTACCGGACAAGATCGTCAACCCGTGGACCTCACCCCCACACTGCACAGGGTGAGATTGACCGTTACTTTCGGAACGTAACCCATACCTCCCCAGGTGCCATAGTTCTGCATCTCTCAGTAGAGACATCAAACGCGCCCCGGCTTGACGCCCGACTCAACCTCCCTCTCACGAACCCCTGCTCTTCCACGCCCAGACATGTCGGTAGTGGCAGTGACTCCCCTCCCCGGGAAGAACCGGCTCACATTGATGGGGAACTTAGAGCACTCCTTCAGGCTTTACCCACAAAACAGGACATAGATGCCTTGATACTGAGAGTGGAAGAAGCCCACCGCAGGGATATACAAGAGGTGAGAACGGAGATCCGCTCATTATCAGACAGAATAGACTCCGTAGAGGCTTTCACCTCCTCACTGGAAGCCAGAGTGGGAGCCCTAGAGCAATCGCAAGTAACCCAGGCTGAGTCAACAATCGCACTCCAACTCCATAAGGAAGATCTGGAGGACAGAAGCCGCAGGAACAACCTGCGGCTCCGAGGCATCCCGGAAGCCACAGGCTCCCAACAACTCTATGAAACTGTATCATCGTCATCGAGCTGGACAGGGTTCATAGAGCCCTGGGGCCAAAATCATCAGATCCCAATCGGCCTAGAGATGCAATATGCCGCCTCCATAAATATTCCCTGAAAGAACAGATCACCAGAAAGCTTGGAAATATGGGGGAAGTAGACTTTGACGGCGCAGCCATAAGGATTCTCCCGCACCTCTCCCGGGCTACCCTATAGCACCGAGCCAGCCTCCACCCGCTTCTAGACCTGGCTAGAGAACAGGGAAGCACTTACAGATGGGGATACCCGTTATTAGCCACCTTTAGAAAAGGGACCGCTTCCTTCACTCTCCGCACACCTGCTGATCTGCCGGACCTGTTCTCATTCCTAGAGGTGGTGCCCATCCAGGTCCCTAACTGGCTTCAGCTCCTGACGGTCCCGGCGAGCCAGCCAGGGCCTGCAGGATCCCTTTCCCAGCACGTCCTCAGAGAGCATGGAGGAGACCGTAGGCCACATCTGGAGAAAGATCCCTGGAATCGTGAGTGCGGAAGGCAACATCTTACCTAAGTGCATATTGCACCGTGTTTTCTTTCCTTTGATGGTTAGAGTTTAAAGCGGACGTTCTGAGTTGTCCTCGCTAACTGTTCTGTTCAGTTGAAACCCCCCCTCCACCTTCCTTTCCAGATGTAGGGATCTAAAACTATACTGATATCAGAGGGGACTCACCCGGAATATTTCCTCAGAGACAGGGACATTAGAACACATGTAATGTTCTCCTCAACATCCCCGGGTTATATTGCAATGTTACGTAATAGGACAACGTCCTGAGCTGAGAGTCGGCTACAAGTCTAACATTATGCTGGTACTTCTCCCCACAGGCATACTCAAGGGGGTTACAGAGCCGCACTGGGGCACTATCTTAGACTAAACAGCAGTATCCCAAGGGAAAGCCTACCACCTGGCAAGGTATCCTGAGTGATGGGGGTCTTTGTGCCTCAATGTTTTTATGCTCCTTGTGGTTCATGGAGTAGCACACCCACAGTTTGATGCTACAAGTCTATGAAGTAGGACTTGGTGCCTCAATGTTCATGATCATTGATACATTAAAATGTCCCAGGCTTAAAGCTCCATAATAGTTTCCCCTCACTGTTGTAATGTGTTGGCCGATTTATGTGGGACTTTATGTATTATATATATGTATTGGATATATATATTCCACACACAGTATTAGTGACCAGGCCAGATATAAGTTGACAATGTTATCTGTTACCCTTTGATGTGTAAATCTTATGCAAGTTGTGTGTGTGTGAGGAATAGCCTTTTAACCTAGATGAACATTTCAAAGGGAGTATTTACTGATGGTAATTAGAATTGAGGGGTGTATTCATGGTAAACATTTGGTTGACCCCCACCCAGTGTCAGACTAGTATATGAGAAGACAGTCAGGATGTCAGGCAGTCTAGAAGATATATCTCTGAGAGAAGGGTCTGGAGGCACGGGTCAAGGAGAAGATATTCCTTGTCATGTACTCTGTTGGATTTTGCCATCTGTAATAATGTTCTGTTTTGGAAGCCAATAAAGTGTCTCTCTCTGGAGAACGGGTTTGGCTGCGGGAAGTACTTTTATTAATAACCACATACCATCTACGAGGAACGATTATATTAGATCACTACACTCACTAGAATAGCATCTTTCTCCCCTTACTCCCTCATCCCTCCCTCCCACCAACTTCTCCCTCCCCCTGCCCTCCCATCCTTCCTTCCCCTCCTTTCCCCCCTACCTTCCCCCACCCCTCCATCTTCTTTCCCCATCCCGTCCCTCTTCCCACACCCTCCCTTCTCCCCCCCTGCCTTTCCCCTGGCTGGGCTCACCTTCCCCCATCCAACCTCCTCCTCACCCATGGGAGACACGGGATAACCAAACCCTTAGGGGTTCTGAGTTAAGACAGATTCACCCCTCCCCCTAGGAGCACTAGTAGGACCCATTAGATCTCTTGTACTAGCAACTTAACGCTTTTGCTACTGCTTAGGTATGTTTTCACACCATGTTATATAGTCTTATGCTTTTGTGTTGACTCAATTGTGTTCATTACATGAAGTTAATTGCATACTTGATGTTGTTTCATTATTTAATAAGGTCGGGACGGGTAGGGGCGATCGGAGCCCTATCTCCAGCTGTGTCTAACCGCACCCCCACGTAGACCAACGCTCAAACGTCAGAATCTCCCTGACTTTCTAGCATAACTGTTAATTTGTTAGAATCTTATCGTGCTCATTTATAACTTCACCTCTTCCTTTAATCTTTACCTTCTCTTCTATCCTTAATCCGAACCCCCCCCCCCCCTACTACCCTTGCTGATATTATGGAGGTTCTTAATGTGATATCGCTGAACACCAAGGGTCTAAACATCCCAGAAAAAAAAGACGTATGCTACTACAGGACCGCTTTAAAGCAGATGTAGCCCTCCTACAGGAGACCCATTTTAGAGATGACAAGCTGCCCATTCTTAGGAATCGAGCATTCCCATTAGCTTACCACTCGACAAATGCAGCTTCAGAGTTGAAGGGAGTGTCTATATTGATCTTCAGTAAGGTGCCATGGACCTGCCTGGCTAAGGTGGTAGACCCGGCGGGTAGATTTTTATTCCTCAAAGGCATGATTGGTGGCATCAAGGTGACTTAAGCTAATTTGTATACCCCTAACACTCACAAAGGAAGGTCAGTAAAAAACTGCAGTTCTATTTCAACATCAATGATATGGCAGATTGGGACCCTGGCATTGTCTGGGAAGTGCATAAAGCAGTAATCAGAGGAGTGCTTATTAAGCATGGCTCGAGACTTAACCAACGTACCAAACAATTTAATTTCTTGTTAGATGACTTAAGACAGTTGGAAACGCGTCAAACAGACACCATCTCCCTCTTTAGAGACCGACCTCCTCACCCAACGTTCACAAATGAATGACCTGCTACAGTTTAAAGCCAAAGGGTCATTGCAGATATGTAGAAACATTTCCTATGAATCGGGCAACAAGTGCGGCAAAATGCTAGCGAGATCCCTACGCGACCAGAGACTGACGACATACATTCCTCACATACTATCACCAAAAGGAAGCAGAGTCTCCAAACCTCACGACATTTCCCGAGAATTTCAGAAATTCTACACAGTCCTATATAACAGATAGGGTACCACCGACACAGGAAAACATACAATCATACTTGACTTCCTCCCAGATGCCAAAACTGCCAGACTCGGCTAGGGAAGCTCTAGAGGACCCTATCACGATTGAAGTACAGGGAGCGATAGCAGCAACCAAACCTGGGAAAGCCCCGGCCCAGATGGACTTACCATCCTCTACTATGAAACTCTTATGCCGTCCCTGAGCCCGTATATGGTTAAACTATTTAACACAGTAAGCCCTGCCTCACCTTTCGCAGTGGAATCATTGCAAGCCCACATTGCGGATATTCCAAAGGAAGGTAAAGAGCCAACTTCCTGCAGGGAACTATAGGCTGATCTCTCTGCTCAACACCGACCTCAAGCTGTTTACCAAGGTTCTTGCGAATAGAATCCAACATCTACCATACCTGATCCATTTAGATCAAGTAGGGTTTATACCCACTAGAGAAGATAGGGACAACACCACCAAGGTGCTTAACCTACTACACATGGTAAATAAATACCAAACCCCTTGTGTGTTTTTGGGCACAGACGCGGAAAAGGCCTTTGACAGGGTAAATTGGACCTTTATGCTCGCGGTACTTCAGTATGTCGGATTTGTAGCCAATATGTCTAAATGGATCTCATAAATATACTTTAATCCCACAGCCTGAGTCCGAGCTAATTGAGTCTTATCGGATCACTTCCAAATCTCCAATGGGACGCGTCAGGGATGCCCACTGTCTCCACTCCTCTTTGCCCTGTCACTGGAACCCTTCCTCTGCCCTGTGCGTAGAAACCCAGATGTTAACGGCATAAAGGTGGGGAACACTCAACATAAAATATCGACTTATGCGGATGACATGTTGTTTTCCCTTACCAACCTTGTGATATCCTTCCCCAATCTCTTTGAGGGAAATCGACAAATACGGAGCACTCTCCAACCTTAAAATACATTTTCAAAAGTCAGAGGCAATGGGCATTAATCTTCCACAGTCTCTTAAGGTACAACTGCAGGTGAACTTTAAGCTAAAATGGAACAACACGGCTTTGACATATCTAGGCACAATTTTCCCATCCCACATATCCAAAGTATTTGATCTAAATTTCCCCCCAATGCTTACAAGGGTTTGGTCGCTACTAAACAAATGGTCCTCCGGCTTACATTCATGGTTTGGTCGCAGCAATATTCTTAAAATTAGCATTTTGCCTAAATTCATTTACCTGGTACAGGCTTTACCCATACACATCCCCTCTACCTACTTCCGGCACATACGGAAGGTGTTTTTTAAATTTATATGGGCCCACAAGCTACCCGAGATAACAACTCACATTACCGAAGCAATACGGAGGCCTGGCAGTACCAGACGTACATAAATATTACCAGGCAGTGCACCTTGGCAGACTGGCTGACTGGAATAGACATGGGACCCTCAAGTTGTGGATCCAGATTGAACAGGGTCAGAGCTCTATCCCTTTGAATAGAGCACCATGGTGTTACGATTCCTTACCCAAGGAGGTGAAATCACATCCGCTTCTCGGCCAAACCACGAAAGTGTGCAGTCTTCTATACAAAAAAGGGTCCCTTTTATCCAGGACCTCGCCACTCTTTCCGATACTGGGCAATCCATGTTTTACGCCTGGCTACCAAGACGAACCATTTAAGCACCTAATGTCTTTGGGTTGTATACAGGCCTCACACTTCCTAAAACAGAAAAAATGGCCTTCGCTACAAGAGCTCATGAACCCATCAGGTCCATTCCGCCTACAGTTTTGGAATGCTTTCCAACTCACCCATTTCTTTTGTTCACTGCCCCCACCGAGTAAATTTTAACCAACCCCTCACATCCCCAGAGGAAATTTGCTCAACGGAAGGGACTCTACCACACACACTTTCATGCATGTATAATCTCTTGATCACTCCCCCAGACTCCTACTCACCAAGTTAGATTGCTGACTGGGAACGAGTTGCACATTGCACATTTAGTCCACAACAGAAACAACGCATTATTTAATTTACATACAAATTATCTATCTGCACGAAAACGCAATAAACTAATTTTAAAATTCTAACAAGGTGGTACAGAACACCTGCAAAGTTAAATAAAATTTTCCCCACAGCATCTGATAGATGCTGGAGATGCCAGGAGGAACGAGGTACATTACTCCACGTTTTTTGGGGAATTGCCCCAACATAAACACAATTCTGGTCAGCGGTCAAAAAGTTCAAAAGTGTGTGCCCAGAAATTCACAGACCGGCAAATACCAGATAACCCGGCCTTTTTCCTTCTTCACGTCCCAGACGCCCCAGTGAAGACCTACAAAAAAATCAATTATCCTCCACCTTCTTGACACCGCCAAATCATGCAATCCGCTAAAGTGGAAATCCCCACAGTCTCCGACTGTTGGGATGTGGCTCAGAAAGGTAAAAGGAAATCAATAAATTTGAAGACCTTATTCTTACAGCACAAAACCAACAAAAACTGTATTCCAAGACGTGGTCACTCTGGAACACGTTCATCTATTCGGATGAAGGTCAGACCCTTCTTGGAAACATGACTGCAGAATAGAACAAAATACTAGCAGATCTAAATTAAACCGCTGAGAACTTGAGGTTCCCCTCCTCAGAATCATATACACATCCAGTTGGAACTTGGACGTGATAGTTCGAGATTTTGCATTCCCCTCCCTCCCCCTTTTTGTTCTCCCCTCCCCCCCAACCTGGACATTCCCTCTCTTCATCTACTCTACTTTCTGTTCTCCTAGCTTTCTATAATTTCCTTTCTTTTTCCCATGTTTGCTCTGTGTATTCACAGTGGCAAAGTTTACTTGTTATAAGTTAAAATGAAAAAGGGATGATTGCATGATCTCTCCATGCTGAACAATGTAATTCTTCTGGTGCCTGACAAATTGCTGTCTTATTTTTGTAACACTCTCAATTGTTTAGCACTTGTTGACAACATGTTAGTAATGTGTTATGGGTCCATGGACCTCTCCCTTTGACTAAATAAAAGATTTGTAAAAAAAAATGCCAATTATGTGAGACTTAGATATGTATATAGTGGGTGGGTATAACCATGTAAGACTAATGCTGCGTACACACGATCGGAAAATGCACCAGCAAAAGTCTGATGTGAGCTTGTGGTTGGAAAATGTGACCGTGTGTATGCTCCATCAAACTACTGCTGAATTCCC
The DNA here is from genome assembly GCA_028564925.1 of Lithobates sylvaticus. NCBI lineage: Eukaryota > Metazoa > Chordata > Amphibia > Anura > Ranidae > Lithobates > Lithobates sylvaticus. Next base: position 168,777,282 of record CM053038.1, read on the forward strand.
GCCAACAAAAGATTGAGCGCAGGTTCTCTAATTTTCGGTCGGAAAAATTTGCTATCTGACAATGCAATTCTGACACACAAAAAAATCACGCATGCTCAGAATCAAGTACGAGACGGAAGCGCTCGGTATGGTAAAACTACCGTTCGTAATGGAGATGGCACATTCGTCACGCTGAAGTCGTTTTGCTGCTCCTATTCACACAAACATATTTCTTTTTTTTTTTTTCTTGTGATCTCATGAATAATCTTTTTTTGTTTTTAAAGCCAGATCTTCATAATAATGTTAACATTTTTTTTTAATAGTCTTTTTTTTTTAAATCAAGATCTGTTGTTTTTAATTATTTTATAGTGATCTCCATATTTATTTATTTTTTTTGTATGTCACGTTTCCACAACACTATTATTATCTTGTATTTGTAAACCTCAAAGAGGTTGCTTGGTGTTGGTGTCCCTTGTTAATTTGACATTGTATTTTTGAAATGTACCTGCCTACTCTCAAAAAAAAACTGTTTTATTTGAAGAAAAACACATAGGCAAGTATTTTCCTAACAAAAAATATACATTTATTCAGGCTCATAATAAAATAAAAGAGGAAAGGCAACGCTGGATAAACAGCTGGAATTTGCAAAGCCTTTGGCCCCCAGGGCAGACATCAACTCTGTGGCTAAAAAAAAAAAAAAAATGGTAGCTTGAGAAGTCCATACAGAAGGGAGCACAATCTGGTCCAGGACTCCTAGAGATCAGGAACAGCAGCAGATGACATATGTCCCCAGGCTGTGGTACTTCAACAGGCTGCATGTTCTGTCAGACCAGAGTGAACCCAGGCAATCACTTTCTTGTCTTCCGTGCAGCCTTCCCTGGAGGCTGTGGTTCTGGAGGTGGACTTGTGGCAGAAGGAGGAGGAAGATGGGCGAGTGCACATTAGTGGACATCATCCACCATTTGGCCCCTCAACCCCTTATAGATGGTCTATATGATCTTATTGCAGTTGAGGTGTTGGCCCTCCTCCATTTGCTGGAAATTTGAGGCTATATAGATGCCATAAGCCTTTACAGCATCGAGGGGGCTTTCAAGGCCGCATTTGCCTACTTAATGAGGGCAAGTGCTGCCTCATCCATGTTCCTCCCCTTCCTGGGTCTTTTGGGTGGAAGGCAGAGGGAAGGCACCTGAGATTGTGTGAGACTGGGTCCCGCCACCTCCTGGTTGACACTTCCCCCTGCCTCCTCCAGTGTGCCACATTCCAGAGCCTCATCCTGGCTGAAGTCATCCTGTGTATGAAAAAGGGACATAGTTTTAGTTTTTGATTCATCAATCACACACAATTTTCAGCTCATGACTGTTACAAATTGAATGTTAATAAATAGAAAAGACTATCAATCTGACCCCAGCCTATTTCATTCTTGTCACAATTTTTGGCTCCTACTGTCCATTGATATGTCAAACACGTTTTGTTAAATCATTTATTTGTTAGCAATAATAAGATCTATGAACAAAAGAGTGTATATTAAATGGCCTATATATATATATATATATATATACACTACTCAGCGCTGGGTGCGTACCTACAATGTCACAAACTGACCTGTTACATCCAATAAATATGAATAAATATATAAATATATTGAGGTATTTATATAAATAAATTAAACTAAGCAGCTGTTTAAAATAGAGCAAATATACAAGGGTGATAGTAAAAAATCAAACAGTAGTATCTGTAAAATAAAATACTAAAACAGCGCTGAAAATGTCATCAAAGATAATGAAATCTTTCCGTGAAAAGGTCCTTAGACTATTAATTATAATGAAAGAGTAATGTATCGATAGGTAGTCCTTAGGTGTGTCTGAGAAAACCAGTGCACAGTTCAAAAATTGTAGTGACTTTTCTTGTGGTTGTAGTACTTCAGGTGTCTATCCAAGCACCGTTTAAATCCCCCTAGATAACTTCACCACGTGAGGCACGCTCCCCTCAGGGGGTTAAACTCACCAGAAAGATTAAATAAACAGGCCTTAAGGTATAGGTCATCACCATGGTATATACTGCACAAGACGCGTCACACATCCAATGATCAAAACCGGCCAGGTCACTTCCTCAGCATGGACACCACCAGGGTTTCAGTATAACAGCAAGGGTTCAGGGGTGAATCAGCTCTCAATGTGTATATCATAAAAAATGGAGAGAGTGGCATACATAGTGTAATCTCATTTTATTTAAATCATTAAAAGCATACAGCCCTGTACAATCCCTTTAAGTATTAAGCGTACATTTCAATTTCTTTAGAACAGCATGTAAGAAGTATACTTTCACTTGCGTGTGCAGAATAGAGGCAATCCTCCACTTGACCACATCAGCAGCAGCACTTCCCTTGGAGCGGTGTGTGCGTCTCTGCTGACACTTGCGTCACTTCCGGGCGGTGGAACGCAAACGTAACTTCCGGTCGAGCGTCGTGTAGGCCACGCCCTAACGCGTTTCATCACTTCCTGACTTCAACAGAGGGCGTGGCTACGCGGTGCTCAGAGGGGTTTAAGTAATCCCATTGATTGGCGGTGTAGCCAATCAGGGCACACGAAAACCGGACATGGTAACCATGACAATGACTTGTCATGGTTCTATACAACCCAGCCACGGGAAGTAGAAACATGCATAACCATCCTTCATAGCTAACATTTACTAGCATTGTTAGTCTACACATCTGGGGAATGGTTAGAGTTGTTTAAATGATGCTCTAACCATTCCCCAGATGTGTAGACTAACAATGCTAGTAAACGTTAGCTATGAAGGATGGTTATGCATGTTTCTACTTCCCGTGGCTTGGTTGTATAGAACCATGACAAGTCATTGTCATGGTTACCATGTCTGGTTTTCGTGCGCCCTGATTGGCTACACCGCCAATCAATGGGATTACTTAAACCCCTCTGAGCACCGTGTAGCCATGCCCTCTGTTGAAGTCAGGAAGTGACGAAACGCGTAAGGGCGTGGCCTACACGACGCTCGACCGGAAGTTACGTTTGCGTTCCACCGCCGCTAACCACCGCCCGGAAGTGACGCGAGTGTCAGCAGAGACGCACACGCCGCTCCAAGGGAAGTGCTGCTGCTGATGTGGTCAAGTGGAGGATCGCCTCTATTCTGCACACGCAAGTGAAAGTATACTTCTTACATGCTGTTCGAAAGAAATTGAAATGTACGCTTAATACTTAAGGGGATTGTACAGGGCTGTATGCTTTTAATGATTTAAATAAAATGGGATTACACTATGTATGCCACTCTCTCCATTTTTTATGATATACACATTGAGAGCTGATTCACCCCTGAACCCTTGCTGTTATACTGAAACCCTGGTGGTATCCATGCTGAGGAAGTGACCTGGCCGGTTTTGATTATTGGATGTGTGACGCGTCTTGTGCAGTATATACTGTGGTGATGACCTATACCTTAAGGCCTGTTTATTTTAGCTTTCTGGTGAGTTTAACCCCCTGAGGGGAGCGTGCCTCACGTGGTGAAGTTATCTAGGGGGATTTAAACGGTGCTTGGATAGACACCTGAAGTACTACAACCACAAGAAAAGTCACTACAATTTTTGAACTGTGCACTGGTTTTCTCAGACATACCTAAGGACTACCTATCGATACATTACTCTTTCATTATAATTTATGGTCTAAGGACCTTTTCACGGAAAGATTTCATTATCTTTGATGACATTTTCAGCGCTGTTTTAGTATTTTATTTTACAGATACTACCGTTTGATTTTTTACTATCACCCTTGTATAATAATAAGATCTAGTTAACAATAATTTTCCCTGGCTCAAATTGGGCTCCTCAATTTCTTCCTGGATGGAAGGCCCAGGCTGGTCCACGGAAGCCTCAGCTGGGGTTGAGGTAAGGGTTGAGGGAAGGGTGGATGGAGGGGGGCCGGAAGAGTCGAAAGTGATAACCTGGCTTAAATCTGGTCTTCTAGAAAATGCATCCTGTTGTAGTACCACAGACTGGGTATATACAGGTCTTCTGCTGCTGCTCCTGATCTCAGGTACTTCTGGACCTTCTGAAGCTCCTTCCTATGCGTGCTTCTCAAGCTACCAATTTTCCTCTCCACAAAGTTGATGTCTGCGTTGGAAACCTGCATCTTCACAAATTCCAGCAGTTTCTCCAGCGATGCCTTCCTTGCTGGTTTGTTGCGATATAAGGGGTTTTTCACCTGCCACAAATTGTGCATATCCCTGTATTTATCTATGAATTGTCCCATAAATGCAGGGTCTTTAAATTGTTAAATTTTTGCTGCAAGACCAAACAAAAAAACAAAAACACAAAATATCAGGCTAAACTCTCCTAATCTTATCCCAATATAAGCCTCAATCTAGAATCAGCATAGGCCACTCATGTCCCAAGTTAAAATGTTACCTTCGTTATTACGTTTGTCGTGTCCGTTCCTCCTTCCTCCGCACACCGAACGTAGGTTTGACGCATGTTTTACCTTTATATACACTGTGCATGCGTGAAACTCTGCCCGTGTCACCCGCCCCTGACATTCTTTCTAGAATATTCCCCACCGTGGGAGAGGAACATGGAGGAGGCACAGCAGGACCATAATAGCAGTAACTAGGAGGAAAGCCCAGAGCCAGAAACGCCACGATCCAGTAGGAGATTTAAGGCCTCAAATATGTCCTTTGTAGAGATGGCAGAGATGGTGGACATCTTGAGGAGGACCGACTATGATGGGAAGTATGGACGTTACCCAAACCTAAATCGGAGAAAGGCCAAGATCATGAATAAAGTTGTTAAGAGTCTGCACAGGAATTTTGGGGTACGACGATCCAAGGAACAATTGAGGAAACGCTGGTCAGACCTGAAATTGAGGGAGCATGATCAATACAGAAGGATCAAGAAAGTGTTTCTAAAAAGTAAGTAGTTGTCGGGTGTTCCTATTATTATTACTTGCATGAAGCTCCATGTGCTTTTCTTTACTGTTGGACAGTTTAAAATGGCTACTTTCATGTTTGTGGGCACAGTAATCGGTCATAGTAAACATTGTTTGCAACTAAATATGCAGTTTTTGACAGATACAGGGTTAACTACATTTGGTCATGCTAATTTGTATTAAAAGAAGTTTAGGACATTGTTGTCTAGATGTGTTTGAAACTAGAAGGAATTGCAAACTTGATTCAGTGTAATGCAATGAGAGGACACTCTGTTTACACATCTGGACTCAGGAGCACTAATGTGGGACACACAAACTTTTTAGGGTGTCCCACACAGGTACTGCAGTGGATACTAGGGGTGTCTACATGTGTGAAACTTGACCAAAAAAGGTAAGTATTCCAGCTTTGAAATGAAATTGAAGTGAAAAAATCATGTCTTCAGCTTTGAACTCTGCCAAAACAGACAATTGTACCACGCTTCCAAGCAATGTTTCATATTCCTATTTCTGGCCTCAAATATCTGTGTGCTAAGTATACCTTGTTTCATTCTAATAGGGGAGAAAAGACTCAGGACATATGAGGACACCAAGGATCCCCCAACTCCTGAAGAAGGGGAACAGAGGACACCACAATCTGAGGATGTGGAGGAAGGAGAGGTGGTTGAAATTGACACAACAGGTGAGTGTCTGACACCACAGATTCAGGTAATAGATGTATGCCTGCATATATATAATACATGGTGTGTATTATTTATTTTTTTAGGTGATGTGCAGGTTGTGGAAGAACAATCTCATCATTTCACCAGTGACAGTGCCCAAAGGCTAATCCAGGACACACTGTTTTGTAGTCGTGATTTAGACTTTATAAAGCAAAAAACAAATGATTGAACAAAAACTGAAGAACATGATATATGTACTAGGAAGAATATAAATACCCAAAAAATGAATTTTGCAGACAAATTTTATACGCATTTTAAAAGCCAAATTTTGAAGATGCACACAATGTGTCAACATGTGCTATCTGCCATCATGGGAGATCAATGTACGTGTTTTGTGCCTGCAACCCCTTCCTCGCAACTCAAGTAGGTGAGAGGAAGTGGTTGCACCCCCAAAACATATCCTTTGATCCCCCATGATGGGAGATAGCACATGTTGACATTAGGCACGAGATCAGGAGGGAAATCCCCAGTTTAACTCCCAATTTGTGTGCATCTTCAAAATTTGGCTTTTACAGGGGTGACATCACCCCATCTGATGGAGGCAATATCAACACATTTTGGACACTATGTCTGATATTGCCTTCGGTTTTTCAATGTTGAACTTTTTTAACCACTTCAGCCCCGGACCAATTGTCAGCTTAAGGACCAGAGGTCTTTTTTTCAATTTGGCACTGCACTACTTTAACTGGTAATTGCGCGGTCATGCAATGTTGTAACCAAACGAAATTTGCGTCCTTTTCTTCCCACAAATAGAGCTTTCTTTTGATGGTATTTGATTGCCTCTGTGATTTTTATTTTTTGCGATATAAACGGAAAAAGACCGAAAATTTTGAAAAAAAAAAAGAGATTTTCTACTTTTTGTTATAAGAAAAATCTAATAAACTCAATTTTAGTTAAACATTTGGGCCAAAATGTATTCAGCCACATGTCTTTAGTAAAAAAAATGCCAATAAGCGTATATTTATTGGTTTGCGCAAAAGTTATAGCGTCTACAACTAGAGTACATTTTCTGGAATTTACACCGCTTTTAATTTATGACTTCTTGAGGTGCTAAAATGGCAGGGAAGTACAAAACCCCCCCAAATGACCCCATTTTGGAAAGTAGACACCCCAAGCTATTTGCTGAGAGGCATGTTGAGCCCATTGAATATTTTTTTTTTTTTTAGTCCCAAGTGATTGAATAAAGACAAAAATAAAAATTTTTTTTTTCAAAAAGTTGTCACTAAATGATATATTGCTCACACATGCCATAGTTATATGTGGAATTGCACCCCAAAATACATTTTACTGCTTCTCCTGAGTATGGGGATACCACATGTGTGGGACTTTTTGGGAGCCTAGCCGCGTACGGGGCCCCGAAACCCAAGCACCGCCTTCAGGATTTCTAAGGGTGCAAATTTTTGATTTCACTTCTCACTACCTATCACAGTTTCGAAGGCCATAAAATGCCAAAATAGCACAAAACCCCCCCCCAAATGACCCCATTTTGGAAAGTAGACACCCCAAGCTATTTGTTGAGAGGCATGGTGAGTATTTTACAGCTCTCATGTGTTTTTGAAAATGAAGAAAGTAATTTTTTCAATTTTCAAAACTTTGTGACAAAAAGCGAGATCTGCAAAATACTCACCATACCTCTCAGCAAATAGCTTGGGGTCATTTTGGGGGGTTTTATGCCATCTGGGCATTTTATGGCCTTCGAAACTGTGCATCTGGGCAGTGAGAAGTGAAATAAAAAAATTACACCCTTAGAAAGCCTGAAGGCGGTGCTTGGTTTTTGGGGTCCCGTACGCAGCTGGGCTCCCAAAAAGTCCCACACATGTGGTATCCCCGTACTCAGGAGAAGCAACAGAATGTATTTTGGGGTGTATTTCCACATATGTCCATGACATGTTTGAGCAATATATCATTTAGTGACAACTTTTATTATATTATTATTATTATATATATATATTATATATATATATTTTTTTTCATTATTCAAAAAAAAAAAAAAAATATTTAATGGGCTCAACATTGCTCTCAGCAAATAGCTTGGGGTGTCTACTTTCCAAAATGGGGTCAGTTGGGGGGGGGGGGGGTTGAACTGTCCTGGCATTTTATGCACAACATTTAGAAGCCTATGTCACATGTCACCCACTCTTCTAAACACTTGTAGACAAAGCCTTTTCTGACTCTTTTTGTTTACATGAAAGCATATTTTTTTTTTGCAAGAAAATTAAGTTGAACCCCCAAACACTATATATATTGTTAAAGCAAAGGCCCTACAGATTAAAATGGTGGGTGTTGCATTTTTTTTTTTTTCCACACAGTATTTGCGCAGCGATTTTTCAAACGCATTTTTTGTGGAAAAAATACACTTTTTTTTATTTTAATGCACTAAAACACACTATATTGCTCAAATTTTTGATGAAATAAAAAATATGATCTTAGGCCGAGTACATGGATACCAAACACGACATGCTTTAAAATTGCGCACAAACACGCAGTGGCGACAAACTACATACATTTTTAAAAGCCTTTAAAAGCCTTTACATGATACCACTTTAGATTCACGGAGGAGGTCTACTGCTAAAATGACTGCCCTCGATCTGACCTTCGCGGTGATACCTCACATGCATGGTGCAATTGCTGTTTACATATGACGCCAGACCAACGCTTGTGTACGCCTTTGCGCAAGAGAAGGGGGGGGGGGCAGGGGTGCTTTTTTTTTTTTTTTTTTTTTTTTTTTTTATTTTTTATTTATTTGGCTTTTTTATTTTATTTTTAAACTGTTACTTCCATTTTTTTTCTTTGTTTTCATTTTTATTGTTATCTCAGGGAATGTAAATATCCCCTATGATAGCAATAGGCAGTGACAGGTACTCTTTTTTTTGAAAAAATTGGGGTCTATTAGACCCTAGATCTTTCCTCTGCCCTCAAAGCATCTGACCACACCAAGATCGGTGTGATAAAATGCTTTCCCAATTTCCCAATGGCGCGGTTTATATCCGGGAGGGGGGACATTCCCTCCCACTGCTTGTAAAAGCAGTCTAGAGGCTAATTACCCGCTAGAATTGCTTTTACATGAAAGCTGATCACTGGCTGAAAAGAATGATACCAAGATGATACCTAAACCTGCAGGCATCATTCTGGTATAGCCATTCAAAGTCCAGCAACATACTGGACATATATTGTAATCTTTTTTTTTTTCATGCAGCCTCTTGGCTGAACGAAAAAAAGAGATTGATTGGTGGGTATGCCCACCATTAGAATACCTCCCTTCATCCATCCACTTCTAATGATGGGCATACATGCACCATTTATATATGCCGATGCATGGGGGCATCCTCCCGCAAAAGTTATGCCGTGTACACACGGTCGGACTTTTCCACGGGGCAAGCCTCCGTCGGAATTTCGACCGTATGTACGTGGCATTAGGAGCCAATCGCTCCTCCCCCCCTGCTGCCCCCATGCTTCGGCACATATGCTCTTTTTTTTTAACTGTGGTGGTGAAATCACCTCCTACAGCGTTGGAGTCGCGGCTTTATGTATCGTGGGAGCAAACGTTGTTGCTGTCAAGATAAATAAATCCGCGCTGCAACTGAATGGCGCACCTGAAAACAGAAAAATGCTTAACACTAAAACACAGTAAACAAAATTACATACCTGAAAAGCAAGCATGATAAAACATAATAAAACATTGCAGAATAAAATGGAGTAAAAAAAGAGCAACAATAGAGAGAGAATAGAGAGAGAGAGAGAACAATAAAACGACAACTATTTTATTTTTTTTTAATTTTTTTGAGATTCACAGGAAAAAAAGCTCCTGACTGTTAGCGACTGAATCAAAACGCTACCACAAAAAAAATGTTAGCGATCGCAGGGATCAGGCCTGACTCTGCGAACGCTGCAGTTGTGTGCTTAGTGTTTTGTAAGTGACAGTGATCGATCGGTACTGCACTTGGGTGGGCTGGGCTGGGCAGAGGGGGAAAACGCAGGTGCTAGCAGGTATCTGGGCTGATCCCGCTAACAAAGCTTTTTTTGGAACCTTAAACTGCTGGGACGCTAGTATAGATCTGATCAGATCAGATATTGATCTGTTCAGATACTGTGCCACTAAGGGAGGTGTATGCTTTGCGCGTGGGTGTTTGCGGTACTGGCACTAACCTGGGGCGACGCAGACCTTATTTGACCCTAAAACCTAATTGATATCACCCACCGGGCGATCAGGGGGTTAAAACCGTTATTGGGTAATAAATGGCGGGTGCCCTGACAGTATAAAAAACAAGCTAACTAACCAGCGTCACCCGTAACAGTAATACGGTGATCACTGGTGAAAGGGTTAACTAGGGGCAATCAGGGGGTTAAAACCTTTATTAGGTACTATATGGGGGTACCTGATGCTATATAAAAACCTGACGGGGAACCTAAATAACGAAATAACTAACTGGCTAACCAGCGTCACCAGTGACACTTATACGGTGATCACTGGTGAAAGAGTTAACTCTAGGGGCAATCAGGGGGTTAAAACCTTTATTTAGGTTGTAATATGGGGGTACCTGACCTATAAACCTATTTATGAACCTATATAAACCTGGCGGTTAACCTAAAAAAAAAAAACTGGCTACCTAGCGGCACCAGTGACACTAATGCAGCGATCAGAAAAATCGATCGCTTAGTGACACTGGCAAAAGGGGGTGAAGGGGTTAACTAGGGGCAATCAGGGGGTTAAACCTTTATTGGGGGGGGGGGGGGGGGTAGGGGGTTACCTTAGACCTAAAGGGGCCTAAAACTAGCTGCCCTGACAGTTATTGCAGTCACGCGGACACTAAACGCAGTGATCAGTAAATAAATGATCACTGCAATTAGTGACACTGTGACTGGGGGGGCAGGGGGTGATCTGGGGGGTGATCTGGGGGTGACAGGGGGGTTTTTGTGTGCCTATGTGTACTGGTGTCAGTGTACTGTTTGTGCACTAACCTGTGAGTGTTCACAGCTCGGCGTTCCGGTCACATAGACCGGCGCACCGAGCGTGACATCACTTCCGCCTGCCTGTCTATACAATAGACAGGAAGGGGAAGCATTTCATTCGCCAGGAGCGATCGCGAGGGGGTGGCCAGAAACCACTGGCCGTCCCCTCGTCCCGGATCGCTCCTGAAGCGATGCCGACCGTCCCCGCTGGCGGAGGGGGTTCTGATCGGACACCCCACCCGTCGGAAGAATGTCACGTACAGATACGTGATTCTGCCTGTACGTGCCATTCTGCTGACGTATATGTACATGGGGCGGTCGGCAAGTGGTTAACAAAAAATGTTCTACAATGCACATGTGCACGGAATAAAGGATTTCATACTCAATTTGTGGCTTCTTCTTTCAATGCTCAATACCATTTTTTTGTGTTAAGTTGGTGTTTACAGTGACAATGGGTGTTATTTAATAATGGAAAAAACACTTGGCACTACAAGTGCACTAAGAGAACCTAGGAGACAGCAAAAATAAACCCAAGCAGTAAATGAAAATCATGATTTTATCTGATAAAAGAAAATGTATTCCAAATTTGCTGGCAAAGCATAGCCCCCCCCCCCCCCCCCGTAAAAAATTCAACATATTTTTCCAGCACTTCACGGCCACTTTGGGGGGGCAAGACAGGACGTCCCACTTCCAGGGCCATCATTGTTTCATTAAGTCCGGCCACAGGCCCAACTGAGGCAACATAATAAGGATTATTGTGTTTTAAAAAGTTATGCAGTATGCAGCAAGATAAAACTATGTGGTTTAGTTTGTACTCCGCCATATTTATGGCAGTTTGAAATAGGCGGAACAGGCTGGCCAGCATCCCAAAAGCATTCTCCACAACTTTCCTGGCTCTGGCCAGCAGTTAATTAAAACCCTCTTCTTCAGGGTGAGGGTCCTCTGGGGGAATGGCCTCATCACGTGATCACCCAGACCGAATGCCTCATCTGCGACGAACACAAATGGCAGTCCTTCCATGTTCTCCCCCGGAGGTGGCAATCCCAAGCCACCACTCTTGAGACGTTGATAGGACTTGGTCCGGGCAAATACACCACTGTGACAGAAGTGACTTTGGGTCGTGGGTTTGTGGAACTCAGCTTGCCATGGAGAGTTCTGGAGGCTCCTTGCCAGCTTCCCCAGACCCTCTTATGTGTAAATCACCCTGTGTCTCTAGGGCACAGGGTGAATGAGGACCCCAATATAATCTGTGCTAGTCAGATTCAATGCAGGATATATGTAAAGACTATTCTTAGTTTGTTGATGAACTCAAGATGTTAATTGAGAGAGCTGATCACATTGTCCTCTGTACAATGTAGGAGACGGGCCGACTCCTAATGGAGCTCCTGCTGTCTTGTGGTTGTTATTATGATAATTTATAATCAACTGTGTGAAGCTCGGTGACAAGTCTGACCTGTAGTTTAATCCTGATGGGCACATTGGCTGCTTAAAGGGATTAGTTAATTAGCCCATGTTAATTTGTTACAGGTGTATTGTTAGAGTAAAATGAGCAGGAGGGGGGGTCTCCTATTCTACTGTATATAAATATATGTCAGTTTGGTTCTAAATAAACAGTCCATGCTAACACTAAGCAAGTTTCGTCTCGTTTGGTGCTTGGGAGCGGTTGGAATATCTGAGATCTATATTCAGACTGGGAGGAAGTGGTATATGACGAATGCAGTGAGGGAGCGTTTTGTCACAACCACCATCCGACCATTCCTCCCCACGTCCACATACAGAAACTTTTATGTCGCCGACACCACCGACATCAACACGATACTATGAAACCCTTTATAGTTATAATAGTATGACCCTGAATGGGGTGGTGGGACGATGTGGACGTGCTTCCCATCAATTGCCCCTTCGCAGTTGGGAAAGTCCCACCGCTGGGCAAATTGGGAGGCCACGGTCTGCCATTCCTGTGGCGTTGAAGGAAACTGTCGAGTCAAACAAGAAAAAAAAAATTGTCATTTTTCACATAAACATTGCAAGCTTAGACACAAACATTCTTGGCCAACATCAGTATAACATTTTAAGGAGTATTTAAAGGCAAAAATATAAGAGCCACTTATTAGATCCCCCCCCCCCTCTGATGGCCCCTTGGAAAAAATATAGGGGGTGGGGGTATGTTTTGGACAGAGAACCCTCTCAACTTCATTGAGAGCTGAATGCATAAATAAAGTGTTTTACTTTGGCCAGCCTCATCCTTACTTACACTATTGGCAGCCCACTGGACAGGTAAGAAGTGTCATAATACAAAAATATAAAAAAAAACACTATACAAATGGAAGCACAATAGGAGAACAAAACTTTAAACAGTACCATTTGAAAGTATTCAGGCGGGCCCTTGCACTTTGGTGAATTCATCCATAAATATGACCACAAAAGAGGTAGGTATAGTGTATATGGGTTTGGCAAAGTCAGCACATAGAAAATCGGTATTGGTTGACTGACTTAGCAATTGGGGGGGGGGGGGGTTCCAAATGATTTTGCCCCCCCCCCAAAAAAAAAGCCTCTTGCATACATTTAAGGACACAAATACAATCTGTACACATTTTAGGGGGTGTTTAGGGTAAATTACTACAATGGAGCTGACAAAATACATTGTTAAGTGACTAGGCTAGGTGTATATGGGCCCAGGATAGCATGCTGGGGAGGTTAGTGAAGGCAAATATGCATGAAGGAACAAAAAAAAAAAAAAACTTTAAAAAATCCCAGCATGCATGAGGACAAAGGGGACATTCCCAGCATATTACAGTAATTAGAGAATGATAAAAGAAATACAATACATTAAATACATAAAATGTGATGTTAAAGGAGAAATGTTACCTTAATATAGTCCTTCTGAGTGATAGCAGAACAGGTCTCTGGAATAATGATCCCCAGAGCCTGGGGGGAGATGCCTGTCGAGAACTTGAGGTCCTGCAGACTTTTCCCAGTCGTCAAGTACTGCAACGTGGCAACTAGCCTCTGCTCGGGGGTGATGGTTTGCCGCATGCAGGTATCCTGCCTGCTAATATAAGGGGACAGCAAAGCCAACAAACAGTGAAAAACGTGGTCCGTCATCCGGAGAAAATTCCTGAAATCATCAGGATTATTCTCCTACATCTCCCACAGCAAAAGCATGTGAGAGAATTGGTCACGCTGGAGCAAACAATTCTTAGTCCATGAATTTCTCCTCACCCTGTTAATGGACTGGGCTTGTGTCAAAGCGAGAAGCCCAACACCAGGCCCCCGCACAGCACGAACTCTACGAGTACATACCCGCAACATGGATTCAAAATGGTCGGCTGGTCAGAACAAACTGAAGAGAAAGCACTGAAAAACAGCAAGGCCAGAAAAAACGAGCGGCCAAGAATGCAATGGAAATCAAATATGGTACTATAAATACCACGCACTAACAAATGCGGACTGACTACACGCACTGAAAAGCGGATAGGAACCCACAAGCACAAACTGAAGAGCAGCAACGATCTGGAAAGCATGAGGCTGAAAAGCGCAAAACAGGAGATAAACACGAGATTAGCAGAAGGAGCCCAAAGGGTGGCGCACTTGCTATTGAACTTCCCTTTTATAGTCTCGTCGTACGTTGTGAACGTCACCGCGTTCTTGACGGTTGGAATTTGGTGTGACCGTGTGTATGCAAGACAAGCTTGAGCGGAATTCCGCTGGGAAAAAACATCCAAGGCTTTCCCGACGTGAATTCTTATTGTGTGTACGCGTAATTAGGGTGATTGACTTTGTATAAGGAAATTACACTAAAGTGTGTTAACATATCCTGTATAGCAGGAATAGATTGAAGTGGGTCAGTTAACAATAGCCTATTTTATATTTAGTGTTGTTACTATGATGCCTGGTACTCGGGGATCATAGCTAGAAGCAGCCAATTTCTGGCAGAGGGGACTGTAAAGAGCTTGTATAGCAAGTATTATATGGCTTTCAATAACTTTTTGACAACAATTAGGTAACCCCAGTGGACCCTGTCGAATGCCTTTGCTGCATCCAGAGATAGGAGCAGAGAAAGCATATGGTGATGTCCTGGCCATTCTAGGAGGTTAATAAATCTCCTGGCTTGCCATTAATTACAAATCTCACCTGGTTTGGGTGGGTCAGCTGCAGGATTAAATATATCCATACTTTGGAGGGAGATAGGACGGTAGTTAACAACATCATCTGGAGATTTTCCAGGTTTAGGGATGGGGAGTGCTTCAAGATGTTCATTAGGAGAGTTTCCCGTGGTTGAAAGGTGATTAACCACCTGATTACTGTGCACTTAAACCCCCCTCGTGACCAGACCAATTTTCAGCTTTTGGCGCTGACGTACTTTGAATGACAATTGCGCGGTCATACAACACTGTACCCAAATGAAATTTTTATAATTTTTTTCCCACAAATAGAGCTTTCTTTTGGTGGTATTTAATCACAGCTGGGGTTTTTATTTTTTGCTAAACAAACAAAAGATGGAAAATTAAAAAAAAAAAAATAATCATGTTTAATAGTTTGTTATAAAATTTTGCAAACAGGTAATTTTTCTGCTTCATTAATATGCGCTGATGAGGCAGCACAGGTGGGGACAGATAGGCTGCACTGGTGGGGACAGATAGGCTGCACTGGTGGGGACAATTAAGTCGGTCCTGATGGGGACAGCAAAGATGGCACTGATGGGCACGGATGGGTAGAACAGATGGGTGGCACAGATGGGTGGCACAGATGGGCACTGGTAGGGGACACTGATGGGCACTGGTAGGTGACACTGATGAGCACTGGTAGGCGACACTGATGAGCACTGGTAGGTGGCACTGATGAGCACTGGTAGGCGACACTGATGAGCACTGGTAGGTGGCACTGATGAGTACTGGTAGGCGACACTGATGTGCAGCACTGGCACTGTGGGCACTGTCAGATGGCACTTTAATTATGCAGGTGGGCACCATGGGCTGGGCACATTGCAGTGAGGGACTGATGTCCCTCTCACTGTCGCCGGTGATCGGCTTTTTTTTTTCTCCTCGTGCTGTCAGCGCGAGAAGGAAAAAAAAGCCGATTACCGGCTCTGTTTTTATCACATGATCAGCTGTCATTGGCTGACATCTGATCACGTGGCAAGGGGTCGGGATCGACCCCTTACTCGGATCTGTGATCCAGCGAGTCTCACAGACTCGCTCATCACAGAGCGCGCCGCGCGCGCCCTTCAGGGGGCGCGCAGGCAGCTCGTGGCCGGGACGACGTCAATAGACATCGTCCCGGCATCTTAGATCCGCGCTGTAGCCGTCATTCGGCTATAGCGCGGATCTCAGGTGGTTAAACATATTGTTCAGGTGGGCAAGAGGTATTTGTAATGTATTGTAATATTCATTACTAAACCCATTTGGCCCACAAGATTTATGTAAATAGAGTGGATAAAGTTTCACTGATGCTCAGATGAAGAGTTGAGGTTATATAGTTGAGTGGAATTCACTAAAAAGGTTGGTGATTTTTCGGGCATTTGTTACTTTTTCACCTTTATGATTGCGAAGAAATTAAATGTTTGCGTTTGCGAGCTGACGTTTACATTGTTTAGCCAATAGGGACTCTATTTTATTTCCCTGAAAGTAAGAGGGTAAGTGAGTATTTTAATATAGTAGTCATGTCTCTTTCTAAACTGTAAGGTGAGTTCTCGCCTGAAGTTATGGAGCTGAGATTTATCTTGGGCGGCACAGTGGTGTAGTGGTTAGCACTCTCACCTAGCAGTAAGAAGGGTTGCTGGTTCGAATCACAACCACAACACTACCTGCTTGGAGTTTGCATGTTCTCCCTGTGCCTGCGTGGGTTTCCTCCGGGTACTCCGGTTTCCTCCCATAATCCAAAGACATGCAGGTAGGTTAATTGCCTTCTGTCTAAAAAAATAAATAAAAATTGGCCCTAGTATATGAATTGGATTGTGGGCTCCTTGAGGGTAGGGACTGATGTGAGTGTACAATGTACAGGGATAGGGACAGTTGTAGACACTCGCTCAGGTTGAACTGGATGAACTGGTCTTTATTCAACCTTACAAACTATGAACTATGAAAGTGAAGTTGTGTGTTTTTTTTATTGAAGTCTTGAATGTTATTGCGTAATTGAATAGTAAGTTGTAAACATTTCCATTATTCATGGGTAGGGATGAGCCGCACCCCCCCGCCCCCGGTTCGGGTTTGCGGCATTACATGCTTATGGACCGAAAGTTTGCGTGAACATTCGAACACTGTTAAAGTCTATGGGACCTAAACGTGAAAAGTCAAAAAAGTGCAAATTTTAAAGGCTTGTATGCAAGTTATTGTCCTAAACAGTGTTTCAATGCAAGAAAAAGTTTTAAAAATTGGAATTTTTTCGGGAGCAGTGATTTTAATAGTGCTTAAAGTGAAAAAATAAAAGTGAAATATTCCTTTAAATATCGTACCTGGGGGGTGACTATAGTATACCTGTAAAGTGTCACGTGTTTCCCATGTTTAGAACAGTACCTACACAAAATAAAATTTCTAAAGGAATAGGAGTCATTTAAAACTGCTTGCGGCTGTAATGTAATGTCGGGTCCTGGCAATATGGATGATAATTATTGAGAAAAATGGCATGGGTACCCCCCCCCCCTGCCCATTACCAGGCCCTTTGGGTCTTGTATGGATATTAAGGGGAACCTTGCACCCAAAATAAAAAAAAGGCATGGGGCCCCCATGCCCTATATACTCTGAACAGCAGTATACAGGCAGTCCAAACAAGACAGGGACTGTAGGTTTGTTCTTAAGTATAATCTGTTTGTAATTTGGAGCAGGTACATTTTGTAAGTGTAGCTCCAGCCAAAAAATACATTTTTAAGATTTTTGGATAACATAGGGAAGGGTTATCACCCCTGTAACATTTGTTTTGCTGTCTGTGCCATTGTTCAGAAGATTTCACCTCACTTTCTGTCCCAATAACAATTGGATTTTGAAACATTTTGGTTATTAGAAAAACAATTGGTGATAAAGCATCAGTGGAGACACCTTTTTTCCCATATTAACTCTTACAGGAGAGAAATAGGGGTAGATTTCCTCTCACTTTCTGTTGTCTCCCTCTGTTTGTAAGTAGTAGTCATTTGTCATTTGTTTGAAAGTAGGGGACCGCCTGTATATACTATATGGCCTGCCCTATATACTCTGCAGAAAATTGGGCCTTAGGTGTTTGTGGTACCAGAACACTGTAAGCCCTCACAGTTACTCTTGGTGGGTGCAGGAACAGGCCCTGCTGTAAAATACTAGAGCAAATATTGTAATTACATGCCCTTGTTAACCACTTCAGCCCCGGACGAATTGGTAGCCAAAGGACCAGGCCCCTTTTTGCGATTCGGCACTGCGTCGCTTTAACTGACAATTGCGCGGTCGTGCGACGTGGCTCCAAAACAAAATTGGCGTCCTTTTTTTTCCCCACAAATAAAGCTTTCTTTTGGTGGTATTTGATCGCCCCTGCGGTTTTTATTTTTTGCGCTATAAACAAAAATAGAGCGACAATTTTGAAAACAATGCAATATTTTTTGCTTTTTGCTATAATAAATATCCCCAAAAAATATATAATTTTTTTTTTTTTTTCCTCAGTTTAGGCAGATATGTATTCTTCTACATATTTTTGGTAACAAAAAAAAAATCGCAATTAGTGATTATTGATTGGTTTGCGCAAAAGTTATAGCGTTTACAAAATAGGGGATAGTTTTATAGCATTTTTATTAATATTTTTTTTTTTTTTTTACTAGTAATGGCGGCGATCAGCGATTTTTATTGTGACTGCGACATTATGGCGGACACATCGGACATTTTTGACACATTTTTGTGGACCATTGTCATTTATACAGCAATCAATTCTATTTAAATGCATTGATTCCTGTATAAATGACAGTTGTAGTGAAAGAGTTAACCACTAGGGGGAGGGGAGGGGTTATGGGCTGTGACGTGTGTGTTTTTTTACATTAGGGGGCGGGGCTGACGTCTGACGTCATTGATCGGCTTTCCCGATGACCGGGAACAGCCAATCAATGACAGGCAGAGTAGGAAGCGCGGGGAGAGGTTTGTTTACACATACCTCTCCCCGTTCTTCAGCTCCGTGACCCGTTCGCGGGACACCAGCGGCGATCGGGTCCGCTGGTCCCGCGGCCGGGGTCACGGAGCTCCCGACCGGGTCGCGGGCGCGCGCGTGACCCACGGGCAGGCAATTAAAGGGCCACGTACAGGTACGTGATTTTTGCCTGCCAATGCCATTTTGCCGCAGTATATCTGCGTTAGGCGGTCGGGAAGCGGTTAAACAGGGGCAGAAAAATTGGGCAATAGGCTCTGGTGGTGGTGGAACCAAAAATGTTCTTAGAAGCCATCAACATGAACATTGAGGAGGAATAGGATAGTCACTCAGCATAACAGGATGGTCACTCAGCATAGGCAGTCTTTAAGGGTTCTCACATTCATAGAAAAAAGTATCCATTACATCAGCATCTGGTACTTGGTAGCTGGTGATCCAAGACTGATTCATTTCTATGAAGGTGAGCCGAAAAACTGAGTCTGTGGACAGGCACACTCTGATCGATTACAAAGCCTCCAGCAGCACTGAATGTGCGTTCAGAAAGAACGCTGGATGCATGACAGGCCAGTAACTGAATTGCATATTGTGCAAGCTCTGGCCAGTGATCTATCCTCAACAATCAGTAACCCAGTGGATTTTCGGTTGGAAAATTCCCAAGTCTGATCTTGCCCCTAGGTATTCCTGCACCATGCAAATCAGACGCTGGTGATGGTTGCTGGAACCGATCAGACCTTGGGGCTGCGGACTAAAGAGTTGGCTGAACGCATCGGTCAGGCGGTCACCTTCTCCACAGCTCCCTTCTGTGACTGACCGAAGCCACAGAAACACGTTGTCCAGGAGGACCAGGAAATTGTAACCTCCCAGGCTCTGGAAACGCATTGCACAAACCTTTCTGCAAGGCCTCCCGAAGAAGTTTCATCCTCTGCTCCCTCTGCAAAGGCTGGATAAGTTCTGCAACCTTACCCTTGTAACGTGGCTCAAGAAGGGTTGCCAGTCAGGAATGAAACCTCTCCTTGATACCACAAATCTGAGGGTCCTTTCGCAGGATCAGGGAGGCCATGCAGTGAAGGTTTGCTGAGGCATTCTATCCGGAGTCCTCTGGGTCACGACGATGACATGATCCACAGCCACCTCCTCCCAGCCACGTACAAGTCCATGGGTTTCAGGGGACTTAGAATGATCCCTTAAAGACTGCTGCTGATGCTGAGTACTAGGCTCCATCTCCATGCTGACAATCCTCATCCTCCTCCTCTTCCTGTGTGATCGGCGGGCCCACAGGAATACTGTCTGGATAAAGGGGGCCTTGAGAGGTAAGGAAGTCATCCTCTTCCTCCCTCTGTTCTGCCTCAAGTGCCCTGTCCATTATTCCATGAAGCGTGGGCTCCAACAGGAAGACAAGAAGGACAGTATCACTGATGTATGCACTGTCACTCCTCACCATCCTTGTGGCTTCCTCAAATGGTGACAGGACAGTGCATGCATCCTTGATCAGTAGCCACTGGCGTGGTGAAAAAAAGCCAAGCAGACTGGTGCCATACTCACACAGGTACTCATTGATAGCTCTCTGCTGCATGTGCCGCCGCTACAGCATTGCCAATGTTGAGTTCCACCTGGTGGGCATGTCACAAATGAGACGGTTCTTGGGCAGGTTGCATTCCTTTTGAAGGTCAGCCAGCCGAGCACCGGCATTATATGACTGGTGGAAATGCCCACAGACTTTCCTGGCCTGCCTCAGGAGATCCTGCAAGACCGGGTACCTGCACAAAAACCGCTGCACCACCAAATTAAGGATGTGAGCCAAACAGGGAACATGGGTCAAGTGTCCATTTTGGAGGGTGGAGAGGAGGTTGGTGCCTTTGTCCCAAACAACCATTCCTGGCTAAGCTGACATGGCATAAACCACCTCTGAGTCTGCTCCTGCAGAGCTGACAGAATTTCCTGTCCCCTAAGCAGACCAACTCAAGCACTGCATGGCATCTTTTTGCCCGAGTGCTTGTGTAGCCCCTTGAATGCCTACGGAGCACCGCTGGATCCGAGGACAAATCCGCAGAATAAGAGGCCATAGAGGAAGAAGAAGAGAGGGTGGAGAAGAGAGGTGTGGAAGAATCACTACTAGCATTTTGTTAGTGTGGTGGCGGAACAAGCTCCAACAATACTGCACCCTGTCCTGCATCTCTGCCAGCAGAGTTTTCCAGTGTGCATTCAAAGAAAGTTAACGTCCCTGCCCATGGCTGGTGGACCATGAGTCAGCGGTAATATGCACCTTACCGCTGACCGCCCTGTCCAACAAGGCCAAGACATTGCCTTCCACATGCTGGTAGAGAGCCGGAATGGCCTTCCGTGAAAAGAAATGGCATTTGGGAACCTGCCATTGAGGTACCCCACATTCCACAAATTCACGAAAGGGGGCAGAGTCTACCAGCTGAAAAGGCAGCAGTTGGAGTGCTAGCAATTTAGCCAAGCTAGTATTCAGCCGCTGAGCATGTGGATGGCTGGTACCGAATTTCTTTCTATGGTTTAGCAACTGGGATATGGAAATTTGCCTTGGATGTTGGTGTAGCGATAGATTGCCCGCAAGTACTTGGCACACCTAATTCTACACCTTCACTCCTCTCAGTGCAGGTTTCTGAGAGGACTGAAGGTATAGTGGGGTTGGAGATCCCAGCTGATGAGGAGCAAGGAGAGGTCTGCCTTGTTCTTTGGTGTGGGTCTTTTAAGTACTGTTGTCAATCGGAATGCATGGGAGGTCGACATATGTCTGGTCAAGCATGTGGTGCCCAAGTGGCTGCTGTTTTGGCCACGCTTGATACGTTTCAGACATATGGTGCGAACAGAAACAGTGCGATCTGCTGTACACATATCAAAAAGGCCCACACCAAAGAACTTTTCAAAATACGCGGGGAGTCAGCAGTGCTCTGCACATGCGGAGCTCTGCGGTGTGATGCAGTCGGGTGGCTGCACGTAAGCTGGCCCCTGTAGGGCATCCTGCCTCATTGGAGATGTGCCTCCTCCTCTCTTCTATCAGGCACCCATGTAGAGTCAGTCAAGAAGAAAAATAAATACCGCGTTAAACCTAAATCTACACTAGTACAACTAAAAATCGCTACAGCTCAGTTTTACAAGATACACGTAAACACAATAAGATAACAAAAGGAAAAAGCCGCGCACATACATAAATACTCTAAATAAATTAATCAAACACCTATGAGTGATTAATTCATTGATTGAAATAATAGTGAGAAAAAATGATCTACCCCTCTAATAAATCAAACATAACATATAAAAATAATTATAAATAACAAGTGTTAACGAAATTCAAAAAATCCCAGTGAAGTGATAAAAAAGTCCAATAAATGAAAAATAGTCCAGTGAATTATTAAATATCTAAATTGATAAAAAGTGAAAATTCATAAGAATTCATGAAAAAATAAAAATATTAAGTTAATAGTAAAAATAAAAATAAAATTAAAAAATATATATATTAGTGATGATAATAAACATTTTTTGTGGTAATAATGAGGCCGGGACCGTCAACAGTAGCACGTGAAGCAGAAAGGCAGTACTCGGGATCCCAGGGAAATGGAAAGACGACTCACCATAGCATAACTTTGTATAACAAATTTAATAAAAGTAAAGAAATACACTTACATAGAAAGCAGTAAAAACGCCCATAAAAAAATGCCAGCCGGCATGCAAACGCCCTTCCAACCTATGCTGTATCGCGATGACGTCAGCACGTCTGCCACCCGACGCATTTTTTTTACGTTGGAAAAAGACTTATTCGTGGGGACCAGAATCAGTGACCTCATCATCCCCACCCTCCTCATCACTGGAGCAAACCTGGCAGTATGCTTCACCTGGGGGAACATGACTGCCAGTTTCTTATCCTTCTTGGGCAACCCCTCTCTCTGGGCTCAGATTACTGCCTTCCTCAACCTGGGTACCAACATCGGAGCCTTCAAAATGCTGTGCATCCTACTGCAGCATGTATCCGACACTGTGGTCGAACAGTTCGGGGGACTCCGCATGATGGTGGGGCTAGGGAAGGAGTGACTGATGACATTGAGCTGATGGAATAGGCCGCTTTGGCAGCTGCATTAGCAGGCAAACTACTCTGAGCCTGGGTGACAGAGGATGAGGACGGGTTAGTTATCAACTTTACCAACTCTTCTGCATGTTGTGGCTTAACACAGCCAGCTGCCGAAAAAAAGGACAAGTGTGTCCCACGGCCACGTGCTGAGGCTGCACAATGTCCACGGTCAGCACTGTTGGCTGTAGACACAGAGTCTGCTTGCCCTTTTAGTGGCCTGTGAGCGTCTGCCTCTCCTTGGTGGCCTCCCAGACATGCTGTAAAATTATATTAACCAAACACTGCCTGAAGTTTAGGCTTGGCTAGACTAGAATGCAGTGGCGATATATATACATATTACATATGTAGGTGACTGTAGATATATATTTAATGCACTGCAGATCACTGAATCACCTGCCTGCCTGCAAGTATATTTGAAAACACACACCAGCAATGGCCTGCAGTCAGGTATAGGCTTGTCTAGATTAGAATACAGTGGAGATATATATATAATATATATATATATATATATATATATATATATATATATATATATATATATATATATATAATGAGACTGTGTATATATCTTATGCACTGCAGATCACTGAATCACCTGCCTGAAAGTATATTAGTAACAGTATGTCAGGAATGGACTGCAGTCAGATCTAGCTAAACTGGATACAGTGGAAAGAGATAGATAGATAGATATATATATATATATATATATATATAGAGAGAGAGAGAGAGAGAGAGGGAGAGGGAGAGTGGCTGTATATATATCAAATACACTGCAGATAACTGAATTGCCTGCAGTGAGATATAGCAAAACTGGAATATGAATATATATATATATATATATATATATATATATATATATATATATATATATATATATATATATATATATATATAGATAGATAGATATATAGATATATAGATAGATAGATATATAGATAGATATATAGATATAGATATTTATGGTTGAAGCCCTATAGCTGATACGGATATGGATAACATTTAGAGTTAACATAAGACTTGCCACATGAAAGTGTGCCCTGGTCTGATGGACGGTATACCAAAATAAGGGGGCATACCCTAGATTAGAAATGAATATCCTGTGAAGAGAAATTAATATT
Source organism: Lithobates sylvaticus (assembly GCA_028564925.1). Lineage (NCBI taxonomy): Eukaryota > Metazoa > Chordata > Amphibia > Anura > Ranidae > Lithobates > Lithobates sylvaticus. The sequence goes on from CM053038.1 coordinate 168,801,163, forward strand.
TGAGAAATGCCCTGAAAAGGGGATGAGAGGGTGGGTATCACGCACAGGAAACCGACAAAGACCACAGGCGAGCGGGCTGGTTAAATACCCCTGGGCTCCTCCCATAAATTCAGGCCACCAAACTGGCCTTCCTACTTATGGTTGAAGCCCTATGGCCATTAAGGATATGGATAACATTTAGAGTTAAATGACATTAATAATAACATTTAGCGTGAACGTGTGCCCTGGTCTGATGGACGTTATACCAAAATAAGGGGGCAAAAACATTCAGGTATGGGGTATAGTAATTTATTAGTTTTCGTTTTTTTATTGAGCAAGTTTGGTAAATGCCTGTGCCATCTCCACTTGAGGATTGGGGATGAACCAGGCGAAGCAGGCAGACTTCCACCTACCCAGTCTCTTAATGACGTGGTCTGGGACCCCATGGCGGGATGCTGCCGAGGCTGCTTCAATGCTGAAGGAGTGGCCGGCGTACTGGCTGGGGTTGAGGCGAAGGTTGCGGAGAAGAATCCTTATGTGTTTCACAAATTGACAGGCACTCAAGGGTTTGACTGGAAAAAGGAGAAGGGGACTGGAGTCCGGCTGTTCTGGCAGGTGTGACAGTAGATGATTGAGTATGGTAACTGGACACCAGCTATTGTTAGTTTTATAAAGGTGGATATCTACCCCAGAGCCTGCCTGCTGGGTTTTAGAAACTGCAAGGTGGACGACAAAATGGTCTTGGTAGTGGACCAAGTGACATCTACGTAGCACTTGGCCTGCGGGGTTGCTACAGGTGAACTCACCTGGTCGCAAGAACCCGTAGCAGGCCAAGTACATGACCGCTTGTACGACCACGCTGGGGAGAAGACCAAATGGAGAAGTAGTCAGGATGGTGGACATACCCCTAAAGATGGCACTCGTTATAGGTTGATATTTGGCACTGGGATGCGAATAAGGAACGTTTTGCGGGGGCTCATAGAGCTAAGAAATGTTGGATGCTAAGTATAGCCGAATAGTGTTATGGGATAAGGCCAACTGAGTATGGCAATACGAGACAAAGGCCAGTATGCGCTTGACGTCTCTTTTCTTGGAGCAGTGTACAAGGAATTTGTTGAACGCATTACAAGCGGTCTGGTAGGCTTTGAGCGTGTTGGGGGACAGTGAGTAGTTGATGAGCTGGGTCGCTCCGTGAAGATGTTGTACTAATTCAGGGTCAGCTGAGACCAAGCAGGGATAGGGGCTGAAACTGGATCGGCTCTGGGAATCTGTTTGAAAAAGGAGGTGTAGTTAAAGCGTGACAGTGCGTCTGCTGCGAGGATGTACTTGCCCGGAATAAATGAACAGTGGATATTAAACTGATTTTGTAAAGACAGTCGTACCAGCCTGCGCAGGAAGGACATAACCGAGAGGGACTTGGCCCTGCCTTTGTTAATATCTGACGTGACCTGATTGTCAGTGGTTTAGGACACAGTTTGTCCTGTCCAAATATGACCCCAGAGCTGTGCGGCTGCCACTATTGGATAGAGCTCAAAGAGAGGGGATGTTTGGGTGAAGCCAGGAATTTCAAAGAATCTCTGAAGGCCAGGGTGGCCAAAAATTGCAGTGAAGCCTGTGGAGGCTGTCACTACCTGGGGTGATGGGGATGATATTAGCAGATATAAACAAGGATATACCATTCCAGGTGGAAAGCAATTCCTACCACATAGATAGGTCCGCTACTGCTGCGGTGTCCAGATTGAGGATCTGATCAGGATCCTGTGTTTGTGAAAGGAATACCAGGAGATGTGACACAAAAAAGCGACCCTGTGGAATGATCTGCATGGCAAAATTAAGCATTCCTAACAGATTGCAGCTGCTTCTTGGTACACCCCCTAGTATGGGTGAAGTCTCGGAGGACTGTCCTGATGCGGGTCAGTTTGTCGAGGGGGAGTCTGGCCTGCATGGAGCAGGTGTCTAGGTTGACTCAGAGAAAGGTGATGGTGTGAGCTGGACCGTCGACTTTATATTCAGCGATGGGAACATTGAGATAACCGAATACGACTGAGTTTGTCGAGGTCTCCTGGGGACATGCTGGGCGGTTCGATCAACAAGAAGTCGTCCAGGTAATGGATGACATCTTGACACTGAGCTTTGTGCAACAGTATCCAGTTGAAGGACTGCGCAAAAGTGTCGAAGAGCCAGGGGCTACTCTTCGAGCCAAAAGTCGATTTGGTGAGGAAATAGTATGCCTCCTCCCACTTAATGCCATGCCAGCACCAAAGTGATGGGTGGATAGGCAGGAGCTTGAAGGCATCCGAGATGTCAACCTTGGAGAGCCAGGTGCCTGTGCCTGCTTTGATGACAGCTTGAATTGCCATGTCTACGGAGGCATACTTCACGGAGAACTCCTCGGAGGGGATTAGGGAATTGGGAATGTGGGAAGAATGAGGCGCAGACAGGTCGTACACCAAAACGTAATTTATTAGAGAACTTGCCCTTGACAAGACCAATAGGGCTGACTCTCCAAGTATTGAAAGTGGGCTGAGTGAAGGGGCCTATGGTGAAGTCTCGGTCTATTTCGGCCTGTAAGAGGTGCTCGTCAGTGGCCGATGAGTGGAGGTTCCTGCATTCGTAGGTAGTGTGGGGCAGAGAGATGAGGCCGGTGTGAAACCCTGCTGTGAATCCATGGATAAGGTAGGTGGCCGGGGGGGGGGGGGGTGGTGAAGTGAGGTAGAGCCCTAGCCACAGGACATTAACTCGGCTTAGTCATGACTTCTTTTGTTGCTTGACCTCGCATAAATTCCTTGTATGTGCCCTAGGGTGGCATAGGGTGCAGATGTGGAGCAGGCGGCATTGGATGAAGTTGCACGAGCCGTAGTTGAAATTGTTACAGATAGCTGCTCCTCCTATGGTCCATACTGGACGGCCAAATTTGTCCACCTGAAGCTTCTGTACAGGGGCCGACTGGCCTTGAACTGCACCGGAGGTGGAGGGAAAATCGAAGGGGCGACTGACTGTCGCATTGGCGCACCAGGCGGCAGTGTGGGTGAAAGACTGGCAAAAAGTGTATAGTGGTGAGCACAAGCCGGCAAAGTGGCAGCAGTACAGCTCTGCGTCCATAAGGCTCCAATTCATGGTTGTCTGGAATTATGTGAGCCTGGCTGCTGCCTTGGTGGAGAAGTTACAATGATAATCGTAAAATGAAAATCCTCCATACTTATAGCCCAAGTCTATGACAGTATGAAGGTATAAGTCCAGCTCTTCCCTCCTGCTGGGAGAGGCTGAGCATAGGACATCCCTCAGCATGCCGAGGGCCAATGTGAATTCTGGGACGGACAATTTACGGTTGAGCCTGGGGTCTTTAGCCTTAAGGACCACTGACATGTTTCCCCAGGTGTAAGCTTTGTTCTCTGCCAGATCGTGGACCGAAATGAGGAGAGAGGCAAGGTTGATGTCCCTGCCGTCCAGGATGTCCTTCCTAATGCTGGCTGGAACCAAATGGGACGGTATACAATGGGACTCCATCCTGTGGTACCTGCAGGAAGGGGTGTCAGAACCTGAACTGCGGTAGGGTCATGTAAAGCAGTGTCCAGCCTCCAAGAGTGCCACTCTGGTTTGGACATCTGTGACTGTGGTAGACAAAGATGACACCATGGTGTGGAGTTGTGAGATGGCAGAGGATATTGATTGGAGGGACGCCTGCTGGGTGCTGGGCCCTGCTATGGTTGGCGGAGAGAAGAGGAGCTTGAAGAGCTTGACATTCCTAGCTGTAGCGGGAAAGGGCACACCCCTGCGCCTTTGTTCTGCCGTCAACTTGGGGATGGTCCATCCCGTGAGGGACTGCACGCTGCCGCTCTCTGAGACCGGAGAAGGTGACATAGGGGCCAAAAGGTCTTCACTGGTGGCCTGGGACATGGCTCTGGGTGTCTTGTGCCCTAGATATGATGTCCTGTCTTTGGGGTCGAATTTTGGTCGACCGGAAACCTATTGAGGGTGACATGAATTTCAAGTTTGCTTCTTTTCCCTAAAATAGGCATGCGATCTGTCTGTATGTGGAGGGTCAAACATTGGCTGTGACCTCTTGTAAGCCACGCATCCTTGCCGTTTGTCCCGACCTGCCCCACAAGGGTGAGGAGCGATTAGGGGCCACCTGGAGAGAAGGAATCGTTTTAAGGGATCCCCATATAAGAAAATCCATTGCAGCAATCATACACGCTCTGGTAAATATATGTCGCATCTCCATAATAGATGGTCCTTATACTCCCTGTGTTAGTTCACAATGAGATAATTGCGATATATGTATGCCTACAATGTATTTGCTTTCTATTACAGCAGACAAAATCCTTTGAAGAAGACCCATATAGCCACGGGTTGAAACCTGTCAGGTTTACTTTCCTAACACCGACATGTTTTGAATAACTATGTTGTTTTTGAAGATTCTGTCTGCCGATGTTTGTGTGTATTTTTTATTTTTGCTGTATTGTATTTTCTACTGGGGCTCATGTCTTTTACCCATTTTGCCACATTTGTGTCATTATAATAAACATTTATACATTTTATTTTGACAAACGGTGTATCAATTAATCAACCTTTTATACTTTGCTTCCTAAAAACCCCACCTCCCTGGGGGGAAATTCCTTTTTGAATCTACCTTTTTGGGGTGAGCAGCAACCTATCTACCTGCTTGTGTCTTATCCTTTTTGCTAAAATAGGCATACGTACCCAGCTCGTGCTCTTTTGGGCGTTTTTTTTTTTTTTTTTTACCTGGGGGAATATCGTCTAACCTGGTGCAGGGTGGATTTACTGAACTTGACTGACCTGGAGGAGAAATTAAAGATGACAACTAGTTTTGACTAACTTAAAGAAGTGAATTGTATGGTGTTTTAAGTGACAGGTGCATGAAATGACATAAATATAAATAAATAAATGTGTATGACTTGATGGAGGCACAAATTGGTATGCCGTGACTGCGACAAGCTACGAATCGAACTGCGGGACATGGTATGAAATGAGGCCAAGACCGCTGTGTCCTACCGGGATGAATTGATGCCTCACGAATGCCCTAGGATTCGAATTGAGGTGCGGCATGTTGATAATTAAATGAATGAAATGTTTGCCTTAAAATGAAATGAATGAAAACAGTTTGCCATGACAGAGGCACGACTTGGTCGTGCCGCAGCTGCTACTGACAGCAAACCGGGCTCTGGAGCATGTATTGAAATGAGGCAACGGAAAACATTGGTGCACACCAGAACAAATCGGTGCATCACAGATGCGACTGGATTCGAATCGGAGCGCAGTACGCAACAGTGAAATGAATTAAATATTTTGCCCTGACAGAGGCACAAATCGCTTGTGCTGCAACCGCCGACAACAAACCGAGCTCTGGTGCAGGTACTGGATGAGGGCAAAACAACTGGGGCACACCGGAACGAATCGGTGCATCTCAGATGCAACTGGATTGGAAACGGGGCGCAATATGTGGGAGTGAAATGAATATTTCCCATGACTAAGACACGGATCGGTCGTGCCGCAACTGCGACTGATAACGAACCAGATTCTGGAGTATGTACTGAAAAGGGGCCCAAAACAACTGGGGCACACCGGAATGAATTGGTGCATCACGGATGCAACTGGATTCGAATCGGAGCGTGGTACGTGACAGTGAAATGAATTTAATTGCCATGACAGGGGCACAAATTGGTCATGCGGCTGTTGCGACTGACCATGAATCGGACTCTGGAGCATGTACTGAAATACCTGGGGCGCATCTCAGATGCGACTTGATTCGGATTGGAAGATGATATGTGACAGTGAAATGATATGCTATTACAGAGACATGAATCAGTGAACTGTAACCTGCGACTGACAATGCATCCGACTCGGGAGCAAGTGCTGAAATGAGGCCGTAAACTGGGGAATGCCGGAGCGAATCGGTGCATCATGAATGCGACTGGATTCGAATCGGAGCGTGATACGTGACCGACATTAATAAAATGATTTGAAATGGTTTGAAATGCTTTGAAGTGTTTATGAAATGAATTAGCCTTGATATGGCACGGGGTCGGTGTGCAAAAATTGCGAGTGACAACGACTTGTCTTGTGAAGCATGGAAAACAGTTTTAGACATGCCTGAACGAATCGGTGTCTTCCCGTTGGAGTGAGGTACAAAAATAAAGAAATGTCTGATATAACGACGGTACGAGTGAGTGGTAAATATTTTGGCTACGTGTAGGGTTTTATGAATGACTCGTAAGTTTGATATCACGGTTTAGTGACATGATATCCAACAAATGCGTGAACTGAAAATGTCAACCGAAACCCTACCTGTGACAGCCAAGCCAGACACGTTGTACGAAACTGCAAATTGTTAACGAGAGCCTCCAAAAATCTCGAACACGGGAACTCATGGATGCTGAGCATCGAATAGTCAGCCTAGTGATGTAGTATCGCGCACAGGAAACCGACAAAAACCACAGCCGAGCGGGCTGGTTAAATCCCCTCCGGCTCCTCCCATAAATTCAGGCCACCATACTGGCCTTCTTACATATTATATTTACGAGACTGACTAATATATATATATATATAATATATATATATATATATATAAAATACACTACAGCTAACTGAATAACCTTCCTGAAGTATATTAGAAAGAATACACCAGGAAAGGACTGCAGTCAGATCTAGCTCAACTGGATACAGTGTGTATATATATATATATATATATATATATATATATATATATATATATATATATATATATATATATATATATATATATATATATAATAAATACACTGCAGCTAACTGAATTGCCTGCCTGCTCAAACTAAATGACACTCTCTCAGTCAACGCCAGAAACACACTACACAGGGCCGACATGCAGGCAGCCTTATATAGTGTGGGGCGTGGCCTTAACTCTGAGCCATAATTGGCCAAAGGCACCCTGCCTTTGGCCAATTATGGCTCTCTTTGCTAATGGTGCTGTGATTGGCCAAAGCATGGGGGTCATAGTGCATGCTTGGCCAATCAGACAGCAATGCACTGTGCTCCCGCAGTGCATTATGGGCCGTTTTGCGCCACTCGAATTTGGCGCAAACTGCCCATAATGTCCTTTTTTCAACAAATGGGTGAACAGTCAATGTTCGAGTCGAACTCATGTTCGACCCGAACAGAAAGCTCATCCCTATTCATGGGCACTTAGTTTTAAAAAAAGGCATCTAATGTAGACCGTATGTGCATTCCATAAGACTGCATCATTAGTCACAATACCAGAATTCAAGTGAAAAAAAGGACTGACTCTTGCATGTGAACTGTTTCTTGAACAGGAGTGCTGAGGAGTGAGTTATTGAAGGGTCATTAAGCTAACATCATTAAAAAACGGCAGTGCATGCCATATTACATGGCGTTTATACTGAATCAGTAATTTTTTTGTATTCTGAAAAAAAATGGTTGATCCTGCCGTTTTGTCTCCCCCTTCTGCCCATGTCCCCACTGCAGCTGGGTATTTTGCAGAGCAGTGTTGGCAGCTAGTGCACATGCTCAGATTTCAGAGTATTTTCTACGCTGAGCGTTTCTTTCATTTCTATTTTAAACTGAATGGGTTGTTTTACAAGGTGAGGGTTTACATATGCTTTAATTATCTATTTTTACTCTGTATTCCAATATGTTTTTTTTTTTTTTATACTATTTTTATTTATTTTTTTTGTTAATGTGTTACCAGTAGCTCTCAAACGTTTAGGACTAGAAGCTCCTCCTGCAGTTTTCCTACAGACAGGCTGAAAAAGAGCTGGGTCATGTGACAGCTGTATATCAATTATGAAAAAAGGTACTTCAATTTTTTGTTAAATAATTACACTGCCATAACCCACATACAGAAAGAGAAGGTATACTGTAAATTAAACAGTTTGTTTAGTATTACTTTAAGTCTCCAGATCATAGATGCACTGGATAGGGGAGTGAAGAGAAGTTCAATGGAGACATGGGTGTCTGTTGTTTCAATGGACCCTTTAACCTTATGATGCGATTTGGGTTCCCTTTTTTGGCCTAAAGCTTTTTGTTGATGCTCTGGTGGGAGAACAATCTTGGCTGTGATTTGTCTTTGCTTTGACATTGATAGTCACCTGCTTGTCGCAAGTAGAATCATTATACATATGTGTTTAAGCCATTAAGCTTCAATGTGTATGTCTTACCTCTTTCTCTTCTCCTTCCCCTCTTCCCCCCTCCCCCCTACTCCCACATCATCCCCCCATTCTTCTTTCTTTCCCTTCCAAACTCTCACCCTTCTACTCCCCTCCCACTTTCTCCCCACCCACCGAGCTTCTATTATATACCAAAGTTATGTGGGATGGAAATTTTTAATATCCGATAGCTTCTTGTTTCTGTATAACAAACTTTTGTTCAAAACTGTTATTTGCACTATTTTGTTTAGCCCAGTTGCTGTGGAGAGCAGTCAATGCGCTACCCCCTACTGCGTGTTACCACACTCTGGTCAGCTGGTCTGACCCGAGTGTCTGAGCACTTTTTTGGTTGGGCAATAATGCCCTGTTGGTACATACTGATACGTTGCCTTTCAGATATCCTTTGTACTATATTATGCTCTATACCAGCCCTCAAAAGTTACACTCGCACACTCGCATTTTGCGAGTGATTTTTGAGGGCTGGCGAGGAGAAGAGAGGAGAGCCGCCACTGGGAGATCACAGCAGGGAACATCACAGCTTTCGGTTCATCATAAGCTGTGTGTTACCCCGCCGCGCGCCGTCACATAAGCCCCTTCCCTTTTCCGGGACTTTGATAGACAGATCACCCGTCCAATCCTAGGACGGGGGACATGTATCAAAGTTCCCCGGACAAGGGGAGGGGCTTATGTGACGGCGCGCGGCGGGGGAACACACAGCTTATGATGAAACGAAAGCAGTGATGTTGCCTGCTGTGATCTCCCAGAGGCGACTCTCCTCTCTTCTCCACAGGTAGGCAGCACATGGGGGACACAGGCTGCACATGGGGGGGGGGACAGGCTGCACATGGGGGGGGGGGGACACAGGCTGCACATGGGGGGGGGGACACAGGCTGCACATGGGGGGGGGGACACAGGCTGCACATGGGGGGGGGGACACAGGCTGCACATGGGGGGGGGACACAGGCTGCACATGGGGGGGGACACAGGCTGCACATGGGGGGGGGGGACACAGGCTGCACATGGGGGGGGGGGGGGACACAGGCTGCACATGGGGGGGGGACACAGGCTGCACATGGGGGGGGGGACACAGGCTGCACATGGGGGGGGGGACACAGGCTGCACATGGGGGGGGGGACACAGGCTGCACATGGGGGGGGGACACAGGCTGCACATGGGGGGGGGACACAGGCTGCACATGGGGGGGGGGGACAGGCTGCACATGGGGGGGGGGGACACAGGCTGCACATGGGGGGGGGACACAGGCTGCACATGGGGGGGGGGGACACAGGCTGCACATGGGGGGGGGGGCACAGGCTGCACATGGGGGGGGGACACAGGCTGCACATGGGGGGGGACACAGGCTGCACATGGGGGGGGACACAGGCTGCACATGGGGGGGGACACAGGCTGCACATGGGGGGGGGACACAGGCTGCACATGGGGGGGGAGGACACAGGCTGCACATGGGGGGGGGACACAGGCTGCACATGGGGGGGGGGGACACAGGCTGCACATGGGGGGGGGGACACAGGCTGCACATGGGGGGGGGGACACAGGCTGCACATGGGGGGGGGGACACAGGCTGCACATGGGGGGGGGGGGGACACAGGCTGCACATGGGGGGGACACAGGCTGCACATGGGGGGGGGACACAGGCTGCACATGGGGGGGGGGACACAGGCTGCACATGGGGGGGGGACACAGGCTGCACATGGGGGGGGGGGCACACAGGCTGCACATGGGGGGGGGACACAGGCTGCACATGGGGGGGGGGGGGGACACAGGCTGCACATGGGGGGGGGGACACAGGCTGCACATGGGGGGGGGACACAGGCTGCACATGGGGGGGGGACACAGGCTGCACATGGGGGGGGGACACAGGCTGCACATGGGGGGGGGGGGGGGGGGGGGGGGACACAGGGGGGGGGGGGGGGGGGGGGGGCTGCACATGGGGGGGGAGGCACAGGCTGCACATATGGGGGGGGACACAGGCTGCACATATGGGGGGGACACAGGCTGCACATATGGGGGGGGACACAGGCTGCACATATGGGGGGGGGACACAGGCTGCACATATGGGGGGGGACACAGGCTGCACATATGGGGGGGGACACAGGCTGCACATGGGGGGGGGACACAGGCTGCACATGGGGGGGACACAGGCTGCACATGGGGGGGGACACAGGCTGCACATGGGCTGGGCACAAACCCCCAAAGTTGTTAATATTTTTATAACTTAATTGCATAAAACATTAAAGGTGTCATTTAATGAGATAATTTGAGGGCGGGTTTAGGGGCGGGGCGGGGCAGGGTAGGGGTTGGGTGGGGCAACTGGTGGCGAGTAACCCTTGAGGCCTGGCTAGTAGCTCAGGACTTGAAATTTTGAGCCCTGCTCTATACTACACTCACTTTCATTCCTTTTTTCATTCTCTCTTTTTCTTGTATTCTTTCTCCGAGGTCATTCACTTAACGGCTGTCCAGGCTCAGCATCTGTTTACCTTACTCTGATCTTCCCATGGCCCCCTTAAAAGTTTTATTGCCTAAAAATTGGAATCATGGCCCTCCAGGAAACCCAATTTTGCTGCATGATTGCTGCCCCCCCCCCCCCCCCATTTCAGTTCATGTTATCCGCAGTTATTTCTGGCCTCGATACCCATAAAACACTGTTGGGTTTTGCTGGCTTTTCATCAATCTGTCTCTTTTAACCCCCTGGCCAAGATCAATGACTCGGAAGGATGCTACCTTATCTTAATTGGACTGCTTCAGGATGCCAAGACTACACTAGTCTCTTACTACGCACCCAATAATAACCTCAATCCTTTCTTTTGCCACTTGCTCCAGGTTGGCCAGGCACATTGCAAGGGGACCCCGATTCTCTGCGGGGACTCCAACCAAGTGATACAACCTCACCTAGATAAATCTCCCTATGTTCCTGAAATTCACACTCCCTCCCTGTCCTTTTGTAAATTGCTACAGAAGGCTTCCCTGCTTAACACTTGGAGGGAATGTAACCAATTAAAATGCAAGTATACCTTTTACTCTTATCCTCATAAGTACTATTCGAAGAAAGGTCATATTCCTCTTCTGGTTGCGCCTTCCCCCATTTTGCTCAGATCTCGTAAAACAGCCCATCCCATAGTCTGACCAGTGTGCTGTAATTACCACTAGATCATCCTTAATACATCAATCCACTGATAGGACATTGTGCATGAACGAAGCACAATTGACTAGCATGTCATCCTGCTTCGATATCCAACTTTCTTTAAAAGACTACCTATTGCACAATGCTACACCTGATTTATCCCCGGTTCTCCTATGGGAGGAACACAAACCCGCTTTTAGGGGAAGGTGTATTCGCGTCTCCTCCCAGCTTAATTGAGATAAAAAAAATCTTTGACGGCAACAACTGATTATCATGACCTTTGCCTTTGATCCCAATCTCATCCCAGGGACCGAAATAAACTCCTCTTAGAAAAGACCAAAACTGAGTTAGACTTATTACTGGCTGAGAAAGTAATTCGTAGAACTCACCATATGATTTACACCAAAGATAACAAATCAGACTCTTTCTTATATCTTTGTCTCCAAAGTACGAACTAAATTCACAAACCCATCAGGCTTAAAATTTCAAAGGATGAATAATCGAGTAACAGTGAAAATACTTCTGAATTCCAAACACGGTTCTCACAATTATGCAAAGCTAAACCTGATTTTACCGCTGATCAAGTGGACTTTCTTTCTCATGACTTGGTCATGCCTAAATTTTCTGATATGCACCATGAGACCTTGATGTGAACTGTCAGTGTCAGTTGAGGAGGTTTTGAAGGCCATCAAATCCCTTAAACTACACAAGCGTCCAGGCCCAGATAACTTTCGAGTCACATATTGTAAAAAATGTGCGGATAGTCTTGCACCCCTAATGGCAAATGCTTTGAATGTCTTATTTTGACAACACACATTCAAGAGTGACATATTGACAGCTAGTATATCAATGATACCCAAGTCAAATACAAATACTTCAGTATGTTCGAACTATAGGCCTATCTCACTACTTAAAGTGGAGTTCCACCCAGACATGGAATGTCTGCTTATCAGATCCCCCCCCATCCGGTGTCTCATTTGGCACCTTTCGGGGGGGGGGGGAGATACCTGTCAAATCCAGGTATTTGCTCCCACTTCCGGACATAGATCGCCACACTTTCTGCAGCAAACTACGCAATGTCCACCCTGGGAGACACACAGGTCCCAGAAGACAGCAGGGACCATTCAGAACATGCAGCGCGATTCGCGCATGCGCAGTAGCGAACCAGGAGTGAAGCTGAATGTCTTCACTTCCTGGTTCCCTTAACAGGAATGGTGGCGGCGGCAGCAGCACTCGTAAGTTGATCCAAAGATTGGCTTCGGGTGCTGACATTGCGGGCTCCCTGCACAGGCAAGTGTCCATATAGTAAAAGTCAGCAGCTACAGTATTTGTAGCTGCTGACTTTTATTTATTTTTTCCCCAGGCGGAACTCCGCTTTAACATAGATATTAAAATATTTGCCAAAATACTAGCATGCAGACTGAACCCCTGCAACTTAATTCATAAGGATCAAGCAGGCTTCATCCCCTGCAGGCAAGCTGGTGACAATGTTCAAAGGGTGATCCTCTTACAACACTTGGCCCACTCCCTTTGAATTCCCATGTATCTGCTGTCACTAGATATCAGAAAAGCATTCGATACCGTCTCTTTTGCATACTTGTGGTTTATATTACAGAAATGGGGATTCAGCTCAAATTATTTGCATTAGATAACTTCTTTATATGCTCACCCTCAGGCATATATTAAAGCACTCTGGCTTCCATTCCGAGTGTTTCTCAATGGCTCGAGGTACCAGGCAAGGCTGTCCCTCTCCCCCTTAATACGTGCCCTTGCTATAGAACCTTTATAATTGTTAATCCGTGCCAACCCAGATATCAAGGGGGTTGAAATATCCTCTACCCATCATAAACTATGCATGTTTGCGGCTGATGCCTTACTTTTTGTTACGTCCCCATGCATAACCTTACCAAATCTTTTTAAAGTACTAGACAGATCTACCTTGGTATCCAGTTTAAAAGTTAACCAGCATAAATCTAAAGCGCTCAATGTGTCGCTGCCAAATGAGTAGTCTTACCTTCGGAAAAACTTTCCTTTACAATGGACTACTTCCTATCTTCCCAATTTGGGAATTAAGATAACAAGCTGCCCCAATAATTTATACCGAGTGAACTACCTCCCTATGCTCTCCCACCTAACCTCCCCGATGACTAGCTGGCGATCGGTCTAAATTACCCTATTGCCTAAAATATCTATATCATTTTAGAGCTTCCCCCATTGTGATACCATCATATTTTTCATCTTGTGTGCATAAATATGTTTGGGGCTCTGCTAAACCTAGGGTTCCCAGGTCCATACTCTTACGAGGCAAACTACAAGGTGGCCTAGGAGGTCCTAATTTCCTCAAATATTTCCCAGCTGGCCCAAATAACACTTTATCACACTACTGCTGAAGTGCCCTTGTGGGTTGGTTTGGAAGCTGTCAATTTATACCCGCTGTCTGTGTCGAACATACTCTGGTTACATCATACTGACCAAGGGCCCACAACTAATCCAATCACCCAGCATTCTCTCTCCCTGTGGGACAAATTGAAAGGTCCTTTCAAATTGATACAGTATCTCCTCATTGCCCCCTAATTTTTGTCGTCATCCTGGCTTTTACTCTGCCTATACTAATCTGGCTTTGTTTTGGCTGTGGTGCTTCCTGGGCTTAATGAGTTTATTGGACCTGACCACGAATTCCAGTTTAAAGTCCCTCTCTGCCCTTCTCACTTTCTTGCCACGTATGCAGGCACTTGCTCTTCCCTTATCAGCTTGACTCTGAGGGTCTTTGTAACTCTGATAAACATGCTTCAGGCCTCATAACCAAACTTTATCATCATCTTAATTCACTTCCCCCTACTATATCTTTTTACACTTCCAAATGGGCCTCAGAGCTTGGGGTACAATTGGAACAGGAGGATTGGGATAGTATCTGGGCAGTGACTAAATCCTCCCCCCAAAATAGGTTAGCAGTAGAGGTCAACTATTAAGTCTTACTATGTTGGTATTTGGCCCTGGCAATGATCTCCAAATTTTAACCTGGCTACAATTGTGTGCTTTCGTGGCTGTGGGGAGTTGGGTACGCATGTTCATATCTGGCGGACTTGTCTGATCGTGCAGAGGTTCTGGGTGGAGATCTTTAGGATGGCCTCAACTTTGCTTAACCAAAACTTGGAACTTGACCTAGGAATCGCTCTATTGAACCACTGTATTCTCAATTTCACTAGAGCTCACACAAAACTCTTACAGCAACTTATGAAAGCCTTTAACCACTTCAGCTCTGGAAGATTTACCCTCTTCCTGACCAGGCCATTTTTGTTTTTGCGATACAGCACTGCATTACTATAACTGACAAGTGCATGGTCATGGGATGCTTTACCCAAATAGAATCTAAGTCCTTCTCCCCCCCACATATATAGATTTATTTTGGTGGTATTTGATCACCTCTGCAGTTTTAATTTTTTGCACTATAAACCCCAAAAGAGTGACAATTTTGAAAAAAATAAACATAAAACACAAACATTGTTTACGTTCTGCTATAAAACATATCCAGTAAAAAATAAATAAAAATAAAAATCTAATTTTAAAGGGCCTTAGGGAGAAGTTCCTTCAAAAACGGTTCTACTGGCACAAATTGGTTTAGTCTGAGTACAAGGAGCTGTTGAAGTATTTCATATTACCTGACTAATTTCGGCTGATGTGATTTCAGGTCTGGAGCATTGGCGTAGTGACTTTTTGCCTCCTCTGCCCCTGGTGTCACCCCCCTCCCCCCCACACTTTTTTTCCTTCCCCACTTTCTCCCTGTTCTTTCCGCTTTGCCTTCCTGCTTTTTGTTTGTATAAAAAAAAAAACAAGGTGTCTACCTTGTAAAAAATCCACACGGGAGACAGACTCTCTAGCACCTGGTATCCCGGGTCCTTTTTATGTATACATATCCACTTAATTTGTTACGGCTTGCACTGTGTTGCATTTTCATAGAACATGTCCCGTATTAGCATTGCCATATCTGTGATTCCTGTACTTACTGTGTGTAATTCTGAAATAATTATTTTTTTTTTTTTTTGGGGGGGGGGGAATTGAATTTCTTCATCAATTTAAGCCAATATGTTTACTGCTACATATGTTTGGTAGAAAAAAAAAAAATGGACGCTGGAAAAAACAAGCGGTTATGAGCCAGTGTACACCTGTCAATCCACGGAATGGAACAGCCAATCAGAACATGTTTGTGAGGCTAACCATGACTCCTTCAGCCGTTCTGATTGGGCGCAGCAAGGACTGACTTCTCAATCCCGTGCGGGATCATCTTTGCAGCCTATCCGGGCCCAGATCTACACACTTGATACCCTGTGATTGGAACTTAACTTTTATATGGTCTTCAATAAACTGTGCTACACCATTGGTCACCTGGCGCCTCTCTCTCCATTCCATTCCCTGTTTCAGTGTGGGTTCCCAGACCCTAGTACAGGCAGCCTCGCCTCCATTGGATACCACAACCAGTTTCATCCTCATTGATTTAACTTTATTTGGACTGAGCACCTGATTCTTACAGAAATATACAGGTGATCCCTGGGTTTCAAATGAGATAGAATCTGTAATTTGTTCTTAAGTTAAATCTTTTTGCGAGTCGGAACAGGTACAATTTTTAAGTGTAGCTCCAGCCAAAAAAACAAATATTTTTAAGCTTTTTGGATAGCATAGGTTAGGGTTAACATCCATGTAATGTTTGTTTTGCTGTCTGTGCCCTCGTTCAGAAGATTTCACCTCAATTGCTGTCCCAATGACAATTTTGGGTTGTTGTGGAAACAAGCCTTGGTGATAGAGCATCAGTGGAGATATCTTTTCCCATAATAACACTTACAGGAGTGAATTGTTCTTCCTAGGGGTAGATTTCCTCTCACTTCCTGTTCTCATACACATACACACACACACACACAAACATACACATAAATATATATATATATATATATATATATATATATATATATATATATATATATATATATATATATATAAATATATATATATATATATATATATACACACATATCTTTTTTTGAATTTTTTTTTATCTGATAGTCCAGGGTATCTCTGAGAATTTGTGTTTGTCCTAGATCACCGTTCTGCCTGTGTAACAAACGATCAGTGGGTACCAGTGTAATATCGATTTGTGCCCTCAGTTGAAAAGGTCCTGCACATGCGCAGAACAGAAGGGCACTCCAGCGGAGTTGCCGATCAGCTTAAGTGACGTCACCATAGTGCATGCGCACATTGTAGGAGGGTTTTTTCGATGGGCGATACCATTTGACGGGCACAATTGAAGGCTATGCAAAGATCGGAGGGACACCGTAGATGTCAGATTGTGCCTCGTAATCACACGGCTTAACAGCAAGGCAAAATATGACAAATAGTGTCCCTCCACTTTTTGAATAGCATTAAATTGTGGCCGAGAAATGGTATCTCCCATTGAAAAAAGGCTCCTATGATGTGTGCATGCGCTATGGGACGTCACTCCAGATGATCGCCAACTCAGCTGGAGTGCCCTTCCATTCCGCACATACATAGGCACTTTCTTTCAACAGCGGGCACATATCAACAGAACACTGGTAAACATTAGGTCTGTGGGACGCGCTGTGTAGAATTACACCAGGAGTGAGTCGCCAGCGTGCACTTAGCAGTAAAGCTACTACAGGGTGGTCGGCAAGTGGTTAAACAAAACATAGCGACATTTTGTACACTTGAGACACAAAAGAGGATGACCCAAGCTATTATTCACAGTAAAATAGTAGTTACGATTCTAGACGCGATCCCTAAACACTGCAAAGTTTGGCAGCCCTGGGTAGACCACTTCTTATCACCAGGCTTCGACTCCTCTCTCCTTGAGTCTTGACACTTGTGGATATGTTGAGGCTGTTGCTTGTGACCTGGACCTTGTTTTAGTGGCTGGGCTCCTTTTTCTGCTTTATTGCCATTTTCTTCTTCCACTCCCTCGTTTTTTCTCTTCTTTCTTGTAACTTCTTCAAGTACGAGGTTAGGAGTTACCCCCTGTGACTATTTCACATCTCACATTACTGGCTAACCCAACCGTTATAATTCCAGTTACATGGGATTTATGTATCATGTGTTTTGGTGGGCTTATGCCCCCTGTTCCTTCTCCATCCAAGACTAAATTCATTCTAGGACTGTATTGTTCTGTAAGTTTTTTTTCTATTGTGTCAATATTTATGGACTTTGTATATCTTATGATTCCACTCGCCTTTAGCTCTACTGCTGTTATGAACGCACTGCAATCTTTTCAATAAAAAATATTGAACAAGAAAAATTCCACACGATGGGATTGGTGCAAAAAAATATTGAACAAGAAATAATTCCACACGATGGGATTGGTTCAAATGAGACATCCTTTAAACAATTAACAATCCCGAGGATTAGACTCATTGAGAGGGGATATACTAAAACATTCCTGAATGACAACTAGATAATCTCCAATCTCTATCCAAGTTATTTACCCACAAAACAATGTCACGGACTGTTCTGACTCTGAGGTACCTGTGGAAATTCAGTGTGTCTGGTTGTGCAGGGTGGGGGATTCCAGTTACTTGCGGCTCCTAAGGGGGTGTGCTATACCAGTTTTGAGAAAGTGGTGGAAAATACTCAGTAAAAATGGGTAAGAAATAGGTGATTAATTGAGAAAATGAAATAGTGAATACTATAATTACTCTCCCCCCCCCCCCCGGATCAGTCCCTAAGTTAGGGCATTAAATACTACCTTCTTCTCTTGATTAGGATAGAAGCCCCCTAATACTACCCCCTACTCCAGGGAGTGTAGGGACATGAATAGCCTGTGGAAAGGGAAAGTAAAATGAGGGAGAAAGCTCTACAACTCACCTTAACCACTTCAATACAGGGCACTTGCCCCCCTTCCTGCCCAAGACAATTTTCAAAGGAGGGAAAAAAGTTATCGTCCTCCCAATACCCTCCTTATAATAGGTTAAGCCCCAATCACAAATCATAAAATTGGAATGGGGGGTGAGAAGTGGTGAAGGGATGGGTAGGAGGCAGGGAGTAAGGGGGTGGTTTCTAAGAACAATTATGTGCAATACATATATTGAATGAATTTAAAATGGCACAGAATAAGATGGTGAGAGGAGGTGAGGAAATGGACATTTAGATAGTAAAGGAGGGAGGCATATAAATAGGAATGGAGAGGGATGAATGGTGGAGGAATTCAAAAGTTGATTAAGGCTACTTTCACATTGGGAGTTGAGCGCGCTGGCGGTAAAGCAGCGCTATATTTAGCGGCGCTTTACCATCGTTTTAGTGGCGCTTTTCTGCCGCTAGTGAAGCAGTTTTAACCCCCGCTAGCGCCCGAAAAAGGGTTAAAACCGCCCGCAAAGTGCCGATGCAGCGGCGCTTTGCTGGTGGGTATGGAGCGCTGCCCCATTGTTTTCAATGGGAAGGGGTGCTTTAGGAGCGGCAAATACACCGCTCCAAAGATGCGGCTTGCAGGACTCTTGACTGTCCTGAAAGCACACCGCTCCAGTGTGAAAGCCCTCAGGGCTTTCACATTGGAGTGCACTGAGCGGCTCTTTCAGGGCGCTTTGCAGGCGCTATTTTTAGCACTTTAGCGCCTGCAAAGCACCTCAGTGTGAAAGGGGCCTAAAGGATATAAAATTGAAGAGGCATAAAGTGGATAGAGATGGAGTAGTAAGAGGAACAGGAGGTCGTTAGATTAAATGAGAAGGTTAATAAGTAGTGAGGACTAGATTAAATAAGGTGTATAGAGTGCATAAATAAGTACTAAGTTTGGGTTGTATATTTCTTCTTGTATAGTAAATGAAACTAATAAAATTGCAAAGCATTATAAAAACAAAATAAGCCACTTCACCTAATTCAGTATGTGCCGGAAGTACGCTTGGGTAGTTTATGAGTTTATTAATTTGCTGAAGAACAGCCTGGAAACCGTTAATACCTTCAGAATGTTCCATAACTATATCTGCTCTCCGTTCTGCAAAACAAACATAAAACATGTATTTATCCATATATGAACAAATACAACATTTTGAACACAGGCAAGAATGTTTAACCATTTTAAAAATGATTAGCCATTTAGATCACCGACAGGTAAAAGTGACTAGCATTATCTTGTTACAATGGCATCTGCAAGTTGGTGGGATATAATAGGCAGCAAGTAAACATGTTGTCAATAAAGTTGATGTGTTAAAAGCAGAAAAAAAATATAGGATTTTTTTGTCATACTTACCTGTAAAATCCTTTTCTTTGAGTACATCAAGGGACACAGTGTTAGGCTAATATTCATTACCTGCTGGGTTATACTTCATCTCCAGGTGAATGGACACTGGTAGACCAAAGGTCTTTAGACAGGAAGTGATCCCCTATATAACCCCTCCCATACAGGAAGTACTTCAGTTTTGTAGCAAGCATTGAATCTTCAAAAAGAGGGAAGGGACCTCTGTGTCCCATGATGTACTCAAAGAAAGGGATTTTACAGGTGAGACGAAAAAATCCTATTTTCTTTTTCATACATCATGGGACACAGAGATAGGCTAATATTCATTACCTGCTGGGACGTCCCAGAGCAATAGCATTGAGGGGAGGGAGACACTCAGCCATCAGACCTTATACAGCAGCCTGCAGTACACTGTGGCCAAAAGCCGAATCCTGGGCTGCTCGAACATCCACTTGATAAAATGTTGTGAACGTATGCACTAAAGACCAGGTAGCAGCCTTTCAAATCTGAGCCACAGATACCTGATGGCAAAAAGCCCAGGAGGTTCCTACACCCCTGGTAGAATGAACTCTTGCCCTAAAGGGAGGAGCTTTACATTTCAGACCATAATTAATTGATGGACCCAATAGGCAATGGAAGCTTTGGAAGCTGCCTACCCCTTCTTGGGTCCTTTTGGTAAAAGAAAAAAGGAGTCTCGGATCTCTGCAGATCTAGACAAATAAACCTTGACTGCCCGGACAACATCCAAGGAGTGCAGTTGTCTCTCTTTTACTGAACGAGGCTGAGAGAAAGAGGAAGGCAAAATAATGTTTTGACTTAAATGAAAGACTGACACCACTTTTGGCAAAAAAGATGTAACAGGTCGTAACACGACCCTGTCGTGGTGAAGAATCAAGTATGGTTCCCTGCATGAAAGGGCCGCCAACTCCGACACTCAGGAAAGCTAGCTTGTGTGACAGCAAGTCTAATAGAATTGCCTTGATATGTTCAAATGGTTGTTTCTTTAACACAGACAGCACCAAGTTCAAGTCCCAAGAACACATAGGTGACCTAATGGGGGAAGCAAGCAAGTTGCCCCCTGCATAAAGGTTTGGACCAGTGAATTGGAGGCTAAAGGCCTTTGGAAGAATACTGATAGGGCCAAAAATTGACCTCGGATTGTACTCAAAGCCAATTTTATTTCCACAGCTGACTGTAGAAAAGAGAGAATTCTCCCAATCACGTATTTCTGAGGATGTCATTTTTTTTGTTTCACACAGATCTTCCTAGTGACCCATTTTCTAGCATTCACTAGGGTAGGCACCATTGGTCCGAAAATGTGATGGTCCTTTAACACCCTGGCTTCAATAGCCATGCAGTCAAATTTAGAGACTGTAAATTGGGGTGGAATAAATGACCTTGAGACAGTTGATCGGGGTGCTGTGGAAGCGTCCATAGCCCATCTATTGTCAGTCTCACAATTTCCGGGAACCAGGGCCTTCTGGGCCAGGCTGGTGCCACCAGAATGACAAACTCCTCCTCTCCGAATCCTGCGCAAGAAATGTGGAAGGAGAGGGATCAGAGGGAAAGCATAAACCATGGAGTAATGGCTCCATGGAACTACCAGAGCATCTGCTTTGATTGCCTGAGGATCTCGTTTGGGACAGAAACTGCTGTAGCTTGTTGTTGAACCTGAATGCCAGTAGGTCAACCTCTGGCCACCCCCAACGTTGGCAAATTTCCTGCAACACCCCTGGGTGTAGGGACCATTTCTGAGATAATCTGCCTTCCAGTTCTCTACTCCCGGGTTATAGACTGTGGATAGAATCGGCACATGTTCCTCTACCCCAGGCTAGTATGTGGTTCACCTCCTTCAGAGCTGAACGACTCCTGGTAATGCCTTGGTGGTTTATATAGGTCACTGCACTGGCATAGTCGGACTTAACCCTGATAGGGTAGTCCTGAAGCTCCACTGTCCAGGACCGCAGGGTCAGTCGCACTGCCCGTAAATCCAGGACGTTCATGGGCAGGATCTGTTCTGTCCTTGACCATTTCCCCCGAGTTGTGAGTGAGCCCTTCTAGGGTCGCTCCCCAGCCTGAGAGACTGGCATCTGTAGTAAGTACTCTCCAAGTTACCGGGAGGAATGATCTTCCCTTTCGCAGGTTCTGATCCTGCAAGCACCAGTTTAGGCTTAAGTGTGCCCGAGGAGACAAGACCATTGGATAATTCGGGGCTTGTCCTCTCCTGTTCCAAGCCAACAAGATGTCTTGTTGTAGAGGCCTGGAATGGAACTGGGCATAGGGCACTGCCTCAAAGGAGGATACCATCCTCCCAAGAAGACTCATACAGATCCGAATGGAGGGTTGTCTGGTGCGCCTTATCTGACACAGGTGATTCTTCAGGGCACAGACCCTTGCGGGTGACAAGAACACTCTTGCTTGGACCGTATCTAGGATCAGACCTAAATACTTCAGACTTTGAGCTGGTCTCAAGGTTGACTTTTTGGTATTTATGATCCAGCTTTCCATCCTAAGCTTTCCAAATACCACACTGTGCATGTTATGCTCTGTTCTAGAGTCTGTAGTGAGTGATCTCTAAGAAGGTCGTCCAGATAACCGAGCACCAAGATCCCTTGGGCCCTTAAAAGACCCAGTACTGGTTTTAGGTCCTTTGTAAACATCCGGGGAGCTGTAGCAAGCCCAAAAAGGTAGAGCCACAAACTGAAAATGATGTTGTTCTACTGCAAATCGCAGGAACCTCTGATGAGGCTGAAAGATAGGTATGTGTAAATATGCATTTTTTATATTGATGAAGGCTATAAAGTCTCCCATCTGGAGTGAGGCTACTACCGAGCAGACTGACTCCATCCGAAAAGACTGGATCATTAGATACTGGTTCAGGGATCTTAGGTCCAAAATGGGCCTGGTGCCCTCGTTTCGATTTGGAACCGTAAACAGGTTTGAGTAAAACCCTGTGCCTTTTTCTACAATCACTCCTTGATGCACTAAATGATGTAGTGCCTGAAACAATAAGTTTATTTTCTGGAGGATCCGAGGGAACGCTGGATCTTAAAAACCTCTGAGGGGGAACCCCCCCGCAACTCCAGCTTGTAACCATGAGATATAGTTGAGGTGACCCACTTGTCCTGAATTATTGTTTTCCAAATGTCTGCAAAGTGAGTTTGCCCCGATAGAGTGGGGGCATCTCCTCAAAAGGAGGGCTCAGTGCTGGGTTTAGAAGAATTATGGACCCATGGCTTTTTCTGGCCCTGGCCTTGCGGCTTGCCCCTGGCTCTAGGGCCCTGTTGGCGGAACTGCCTTGGGGCTGAGACATTTGAGAAAGCAGTCCCTGAAGTTTTAAACGGGGGACACCTGGTGCTTTTTTTCACGGGAAGTAGAGAACTCTTCCCTCCGGAAATTTTTTGGATAGATTTGTCCAAATGATCACCAAATAAACATTCCCCATGAAATGGGAAACCTGCCAATAACTTATTACAAGGAAGCTAGGCTGACCAGTTCTTAAAGTGGTTCTGCACTGACGTTAATTATTTTTTTTGCCAATGTTTAAAAATGATGTCTTGATAATAATATCCTTACTTGTAGTGACGCTGTCCGTTTTGATATAGAATCCATAGTTTATTAAATCTTTGTCGGCCAATGTCATCTTGCTTGTGGGCATTTGAAGCCCACAAGCAGTCACTTCCTTGTTACAAGGAGCACGTCCGCAAATCCCCCCCGAAATCTCGCAAGATTTGCGGCCATCGACCCGAAATCTCGCGAGATTTGCGGACATCGAGCCGAAATCTCGCGAGATTTGCGACCATCTCCCGAAATCTCGCTAGATTTGCGACCATCTCCCGAAATCTCGCGAGATTTGCTACCATCTCCCGAAATCTCGCGAGATTTTGGGAGATGGTAGCAAATCTCGCGAGATTTTGGCTGGATGGCCACAAATCTCGCGAGATTTCGGGTCGATGGCCACACTGACTCCTGGGATGAATGACACCAGATCCCAGGAGACAGTGCGGCATGATGAGGATCCCCGCACAAACCCCACCCACCCCCGCAGAGACAGAGGAAAGATCGGCAGCAATTACAAGGTAAGAAAAAAAAAAAAAAAAAAAGGCCATACTCTTTGCCAGATTTGAAGGGCAATGAGATTTAGTAAAAAAAAAAAAAGTGTGTGCGGAATGGCTTTAAGCCACAAAAGTCTACGCATACGTGCAGACAAGAGAGACAAACGAGAAACCTGCTGTATTGAATCCTTTAAGGCGTCAACAGCAAAACACAGCGCTCGAGGAGCACCTTATCTACCCATTTCCAGGCAGATCATCATCCTGGTTAGGCCTGTCAGGCCATCTGATCGGATCCTTTACGGACTGGCGGATACCAAGTGCTGCCACAACTGGCTGAATAGCTGAACTGGCCAAAGAAAAGGAAGCTTTTAATCATGACTCCAATTTCTTGTCAACAGGGTATTTAAAGCCCTGTACATTATCCACTGGACAAGTTACGTTCTTGTTTAAGGAAGAGACTGCTGCATCTATGGCTGGCATGCTCCATTTCTTAGTAAACTTTTTATCCATGGGATATAAAAGGGAAAGCCCCTTAGGAGGAACAAAAGTCCTGTCAGGATGTTCCTAATCAGCATACACCGCCTGTTCCAACAGAGGGTGTAAAAGGAAAGCCTGTGTGGCCTGAAGAGGTGCGGTGCCACCTAGGTCAGTCAGGCATTTCAGGACTCGGCACAAACTGTCATGGTAGGAGAAGCCCAAACATGTTGAGGATAGATTCCATGGATTTAAATATACGAGGGGGAAGGTATAGTGGGGCCTGCCAGAAGACGTAGAATAGTTTGGGGAAGAGAATCATTTTGACCAGGTTGATTTGGCCCATTTCCCCAAGAGGGAGACTAGACCAGATCTGTGTTTTGATTTTCAAGATAGCAAATAATGGTTCAATGTTGAGGGTGGTGTAGTCGAGGAGGGATCTGGAGATGTCGACACCCAGATACTTAATGACGCTTGCTCTGACTAGAGGGAGCGCAGCCTGATCAGCTGTGGGGATGCCTATGTCTAGAGCAGGGGTAGGGAACCTTGGCTCTCCAGCTGTTTTCAAACAGTCCCATGAGACAATGCAAGACCCTAACAAATCACAGGCATGACTCCTAGAGGCAAAGGCATGATGGGATTTGTAGTTTCAAAACAGCTGGAGAGCCGAGGTTCCCTACCCCTGGTCTAGAGGGAGAATGTGGGACTTGGTCCAATTTATCTGAAGCCTGAGGAATGCCCCAAAGCCTGTGATAACTGAGAGCTGTCTGGAGTGAGGGGCCGGCATCAGCGAGGTAGAGGAGCATATCGTCGGCGTAGAGGCTAATAACCTCTGTCAAATGACTGCGGCGGAGGGTGACATCTGACATCTACAGCCAGAGCGTAGAGTAGGGGTGAGTTGGGGCAGCCTTGACGCATACCATGGGAAAGTGTGAAGGAGGTGGAGATTCTGCCATTTACTTGGATGAGTGCCACGGGGGTCTAGTAGAGGAGTTGGAGCCGCTTAATAAATTTTGGGTCAAAGCCAAATGTACGGAGGCATTCCCACAGGTAACTCCACTCAACAGAGTCAAACGATTTGGCAGCGTCCAAACTGACCACCACTCTGGAGCCCATATCTGCATGCTGGGATGGAAGGTTCATGTGAAGCCATCTGAGATCAAAGGCAGTGTTTTTATCTGGCATGAATCCAGTCTGGTCGGAGTGCACTAGGCTAAGGATTACTTTAAGGTGCAGAGCTATGATTTTGGCCAGTATTTTAACATCGAGTTGAAGGAGGAATATGGGCCTATACGATTCAGGGAGCCAAGGGTCTTTGCCTGGTTTGGGTATAAGTGCAATGAGGGCTTCACCCATGGATTGCCGGGAGGGAGTTAGTGTTGAATATGTGTTTGTAAAGTTTACAGAGTTTGGGGATAAGAGTCTCGCTAAATTGTTTCTAAAACTCAAGGGGGAGTCAATCTGAGCCAGGTGCCTTAGAGGTAGGAAGCTGCGCCAGGGCCTCCACAATGCAGTGACAGGCGCCTCCAGCTGGGCTCTGGGAGGGCGTAAGGGTAGGGAAATCAATGTCCTGCAGAAATGCTGAGAGCTCGTCCTGGGAATGTTGGGTGGTGGAGGAGTACAGCTCAGAGTAAAAGGACCTAAACTCCTCGGCTACCAGGTCAGGGTCTGTTATCCTGGCCCGAATGCCGATTGGAGAGAGACCAACACCGGGGGGCTTGTGGTCCAGGTGGGCCATGTAGGCGAGCTCTCTTACCAGCTCTTTTGCCGAGTTCGAATGTACGCCGTTTACTGAAAAAAAAATGCCCAGTTTAGCCTTATCAAAGTGCAGTTGAGTGAAGCTTTGGCGGGTGTGGGGTCATTCTGAAAGACTTGCTCAATGGTAGCGAGGCGTTCTTCTGCCTGGCTGAGCACCACTTTGGAGGTAGCCTTGTGCCTATCAATTCGTGTGGAGAGGATCATACGAGTATGCATTTTGAAGGCCTCCCATACGGATCCAACTGGTGCAGAAATAATGATCCTACTCAAGTTGGATAGTATCCAGGTCAGAAAGGGTGGTGAGCCAGAATGGGTTCAGCCGCCAAATCCCAACAGCGGGGTGAGCTGGCAGCCGCAGTTTGATCCAGTATGGGGAGTGATCGGAGAGCACTCTGGTGTCAAAGCCTACATCTAGGAGATAAGGGAGGAGAGGGGGGGGGGGCAGAAAGATGAAATCTATACGGGACATTGCTGAGCATGAGGGGGGTGTAGCATGAGAAGTGTGATTGTGTCGGTATTTATGTCTCCATGTGTCAGCCAGGGCAAATTCTGTGAGAAACTTCCCGAATCTGGTAGCGACGGGCACAGGGGATGGAGGGGCAGCGGGACTAAGTCTGTCAAGGCTCGGGGCAATGACCATGTTAAAGTCCCCAGCCCAGATGGCCGGTACCGAAGGATGATGAGCCATAAAGGCCACTCCCAGCTGCAGCATAGCAAATTGAAATGGGGAGGGGATGTTAAAGGCCAGAAGGAGGACCTCGAGGACCCCGATGGTAGCATGCAAAACTAACGACCAGCCCTGGGGGTCAGACTTTAAAGAGTGTAATTGAAATTACGCCGTTTTGGCTATAAGGATTGCAACCCTACGGGAGTTGAAGGTGTGTGGCGACTGGTATAACCAGCCCACCCAGGGCTTTTTAAAACACAACTGTTTCTGGCCTGCAAGGTGGGTCTCAACGATCGAGATGTCCGCCCTTTGGGATTTAAGGTGAGAGAGGACCGCCATCCGCTTGGCCCTCTCACCAAGACCTTGGACATTCCAGGTCACAATTTTTAGGGAAGCCATAGTAAACTGGGGGGGGCTAATAAGAGCAGTCGGACGCCCAGGGGGCAGCACACAGCACAAAACATTGAAAATTACATAACACAGTTCTTAATAAAATACACATGCATGCTGGACACCCGGGGACCGGAGGGGCGAGTCGGGGGATGCCAAGCCACCAATGTAGAGCCCCGGGGGCACATATCAACCGACATTCGATATCAACAAACCAGTGCAGGGCAGCTCATAGCCAGAGGGGGGGGGGGGGGGGTCAGACCCATAGGCATCGACATTAAAAGGGAGAAGGCGTAATTTGTGCAGTATGTCAGCATGGACTAAAAAAAGAAAAAAAACAGAACATAAAAAACAGTCTGTGTGAGCTCTGGACCAGCAAGGCAGATTCAACACACTGCCATCCACTACAGGTAGAGGGGCAGAGGCTGGCCAGGGAACCAGTGGCATGAGGGTGGTAGTCCGGGGTGGCACAAATGCCATAGTCTTAGGGTGGCCAACTAGGTCGGGGCATGATCAAGCTGGAGAGCGCACGACGGTGCAGGGGTGGTATCCAGTCTTAGATAAGTCAGGCATGTAGGCGGGGGGGGGGGGGCAGTATCTAGCAACACGGTCTTGGGGGAAGCGGAACAGCCGCTGGACCATAACGGAGGTTGAGGAGGGGGAAGGGCATTGGAGCGAACAATGCTTGGGGCCAACTCACGGTTTTGGAGGAGATGAGGGAGAGGTTTGTAGCACGGGGAAAATTATCCTCCAGCTTCGGGCAGCCAGCGGTGGCGATGCACAGGGAGGGAGGATCTAGGCATGGGCCATGGAGAGGACCATGTTTAGTTGATGTTGCAGCTGTTTGGTAGTAACCTGGAGTGGATGCAGGCCTTCCTCCATGTGGTCGACCCGGCACTCAGTGTCAGACACCCTTTCGCATAGTTTGTGGATATCCTGCTGGATCAGGGAGATGTCTATCTTCACCTCCTCAATCCTGGTGGTTAGGGTGGTCTGGCAAAGGGCAATCGCCTCCAGCACTCTGTCGGTGTCTCCGGAGGCCTGTTCCTCATCGGCAGGAGGCGGGGCAGTCCGATCAGATTATATTGTCGGAAAATCCGATCATGTGTGGGCTCTAGCTGGCTTTTTACGTCGTTTTGAGAGCTGGACCTAAAATTTTCCAACAAGATCCGATCAGACTGTTTCTGATCGTGTGTATAGAATTCCGATGCACAAAGTGCCACGCATGCTCAGGATAAATTTGTGGACGAAAGCTATTGACTACTTGCCTCTACGTAGTCCCGTTGAAAGTGTTTTACGTCACCTTGTACGGAATGATCGGATTTTCCGACAACTTTGTGCGACCGTGTGTATGCAACACAAGTTTCGGAAAAAATCTGACGGATTTTGTGGTCGGAATGTCTGACCGTGTGTACAAGGCATAACACAACATTCTCTTTCCCATATATGCTAAGGAATAGTGTAAGTGGTTCATGAAGTGTAGCCTAAGCAAAATGGCCCACAGTACAAACATGAGTCAAGTGCATCTGTATGCTGGTTATCCATAGATGAGGGTCACATGCAAGGTCATTGTATTATCACGAAATGGATCACTATGCAGTGAACAGCTTCTTCAGGGGATCCTAATTAGCACAAGATTAGAACAGAGAGCATGGAATATCTATTCCATATAATGGGAGAAGTGAGAGGGGCGAGGCTCTATTTTCCCCAAAAGGGATTGCTTCTAGCTGGGATTGGCAGCAGTATGCTTTGGAGCCTTATACAAAAGGCACCGGACAACTTTTGAACTCTCTGAAATGTCACCTATGCAGGTGCTTCCAAATCTTGGGGTTAAACTGACCTCTGACATTGCATTGCATTGGTCAAATTACACTTCTCTATATGACTCTACAGAATGTGACCTGAAGACCTGGCAAGCCCACGATCTTTCCTGGATGGGTAGACTAGCGTTCGTTACGATGACGGTTCTCCCTCAAATACTATACTAGGTTTGGTCCCTTCCCATTCCAGTTCTGCCTGTTTTCTTCTGGCAGTTAGTCTCTGATCTATAAATGTATCTGAAACAAGGGTGGCAAATTTTACTTTGTATAGGTCCAAATGGCGAGGAGTTCCCAATTTCTTGCGATACTATAGGGTGGCACAATTGGTCCAGTAATACAAAATTTTGGATAAAAAATACAGGCCTGATTGTGTCCCCTTGGAGGTGCAGGCTAGCCTGACCCTCCCCCTAGAGCTCCGAATGTGGCTCCCTGCAAAAGCATGTCGAGCATTGTTGAGCCCTTCCTTATTCCACCCATTGTGTTTGTGGGACACGGCATGTAAATTGCACCCTTTAAAATCTCCCCACTCGCTGGTAGCACCCCTTTTCAATAATGCTCATTTCCTCCCAGGCCAACAGATTGACCAATTCACATGGTGGGTCAACAAGGGTCTTTACAGAATAGCACACTTTATAGACCATAAGGGGATAAGACAACTTAGGTATTTTAAGTTAACATTTCAAATGCTCCCTGCAGAGACTTGTTGTCTAGGTCAAATTATCCACTTCAGGCAAACCCTAAGGCCCCTTTTCACACGGGGCTGTCTGTGTACGGACTCTTCTTGCTCAGCAGGGATTGCTTTGTTGATCTCCACTGAGCTGGCGGATGACAGGTCCGTCTCTGCTCACTGTGCTACAGGGGCCTAATAAGGGATAATGATAAGAACCCTGTTTGAGAACAGGTGCATACGTGGGCCCGAACCACGGGGAAGGATTACAGAGTTATATACCCTGTACAGCAATCAGGGTAACATACCTTCCTGCCAAACGGCATGGGATTCGGACCTAGGGGAGACAGTTGAGGTGTGGACAAAATTGTCAACCATCCTTAATTCCTTGGTGGAGGCAAATAAAGCACTATCACGCTGGTACCTTGTCCAGATAAGGCTGGCAAAATTATATGCTGGTACCTCCCCCCCTGTTTTTTGGGAATGCTGACAGGAAGGTGAGATATATCATATCTGGTGGTCCTGCCTGAAGGTCTGATGCTTCTGGAGCAGGATGTTCAACTTGATCTACTCAGTGAAGGGACAGAATGTACCCAGAGGTGCCAAAATGGTGTTTACTGACCTGCTGGAGGAGTTCCCCAGAGATCTACGAACGCTCATATTTCTCATTCTTTTAGCAGCCAAAATAATCATAGCGCATACATGGAAATCACCTGTGATCAACGTTACGTTGGTAAAACATAAAATTTCCTGGATTATGATCAATGAAAAACTGACCAGTAGGTGTACAGATAACCAAGCTAGGTTCGAAAAAGTGTCCAGAGTCTAGTCTCGGGAGGGGCACTGCCAGAAATGTTTTTATTTTGCTGCCAAAATTTTGGGGCAATTGCTGGTGTTGCCGCTTCGATCATCACAGCACCATGGTTGATATGGTGTCAGGATGATTGAAGAGCATTATTTCTATTATTACATTGCAATATAAAATTAAATAGTTCAACTCACCATAATGCAGATTCAGAGCCCCCCACCCGAGTGTGTCACTTGCCACCGTCACCTGCCACTAGATGCAGATTGTCACTTGCCACATTGCCTGCCACCAGATGCAGCTTGTTACATGCCACTGGATGTGGACTGTCACTTGCCACTGTTGCATGTCACCAGATACAGCTTGTCACGACGCCAGCCACCAGATGCAGCTTGCCATGTCTCGTGCCACCAGATGCAGCTTACCACATTAATTGCCCCATTCCCTGCCACCAGATGCACCTTGTCACTTGCCACGTTACTAGCCACCAAATGTGGATTGTCACTTGCCACATTGCCTTCCACCAGATGCAGCTTGTCACTTGCCACGTCACCTGCCTTCAAATGCAGCTAGTCACTTGTTAAGTCACCTGCCACCAGATGTGGATTGTCACTGGCCACCAGATGCAGATTGTCACTTGCCACGTTACTTGCTACCGGATGCAGACTGTTACTTGCCATATTGCCTGTCACCAGATGCAGCTTGTTACATGCCACCGGATGTGGACTGTTACTTGCTACGTTACTTGCCACCAGATGCAGCTTGACACTATCCTGCAGTGACAGCAGAGAAACAATCTTTTCTTCCCAGCACATGTGAGGGCGGGCAGTGAGAGATGATATCTCTCTGCTGCCCGCAGCTGCACAGTGAGGGTGGCACTGCGGTGAAGCAGGACGAGCGGTGAGAGATGTCATCTCTATGCTTGCTCACCCGCTCACTTACTGCCTTCCCGTTCACTCACCCCTTACTGGATGACTGCCCACCCTCTCTGCTCACCCCCTGGCCTGCTCCGCTTACTTGCTGGCCGCTTACTGACCTGACAGCCAGCCACCCTGCTCAGTATTTTACACTGTTCCAACTTAAAAGCAGGGATGACCTCCAAAGCCCAAGCCTGATTTGTGTGCTTTACTAATCTATTTTTAACCTCTTTCTTCAATACCCTATCCTCATACTTTGAAAAGTGTGACTTTAGATCCCCCTCGGCAAGGATGCCTGGCAATGGACTGACCACCAAATGTTGCTATCAAAACACATTTGCACACTAAACTAAATGTCAATTGTTATTCAGATGGTACTCTCCTTGATTTCCAGTGTTTAATGGGTTATCTTTTAGAACAACCACCCCCTCTGCTTTCAAGGATGTTCAGATTTAGACATTTCTGGCAGTGCTCAATAGTCAGGGGGTTGTGGTTGAGAGTTTACCAGCACGCAGCTTTAGTTATTAACTTAACACAACTTTTAATAATAAAATAATACAAAAAAATTAGTCAGTAACTTTAGTTTGGTTAAAAATGTTGTTACATATTTTTACCACCATAATGCAATATACTGTATTGTTAAGTCTTCCGGCCAAAGTAATCATAAATCTAAATCACATAAAAACTTAATACAATACTATATATATATATATATATATATATATATATATATCAGATAATAAAGTGCATATACCCTGTGTGTATATAATAAATCTTTAATGTTTAATACCCAACTTGAAAAGAAATATAGGTGTACAAAATTGCAGCATTACTAGTTCATTTTAGGTGTAAAAAGGTAGCCATATAGTATACAGTCTGATTGTAAAATCTCTGTACTATCTTCTTTACCCTTATTTGCACCTGAAAGGTAAATGAGCTTAACTGATAATCACTTTAATTCTCCATGCTTTTTCCTTCATGTTACAAACTGGTGATATGGTTAATCCTACTCCACACTCAAGATGGACAAGATTTTGTATAGAAATTCCTGATACATTTTGTATATAAACTTTATATTTTACCAAAAATGTATATTATATTGTTTCTCTGCACTAACATTAATTTTTTTTTTTTTCCATAAAGATTTTATTAAGAATAAGTCATACAGAACAGGCAAGGGAACACACATAAATTGCAAAACAGATCGTCTGTCAGTACAGGTATAGAACAAAGAACAAAATGTGTAAACCATCGGAGCATGAATTTGATGAGTCTAGCGTGTGCCCTGGAGGACATGGGGATAGAAAGAGGTTGGTGGGATTTAGTCCGTGCCATCCCATAGTGGACCAGTGGGGTACGGTATGACGGGTACGACAGGTGTATACCAGTGGACACCTGTCGCCCAAAAGATGCTTAGGGGATGGCGGGAGGCCAAGAGGGGGCGAGAGGGAGGGAGTGAGAAAGAGAGAGAAAAAAGGAGAAGGGGAAAGAGAGAAAAAAAAAAAAGAAAAATAGGAGAAAAAAAAAGAAAAAAAAAAGGAGGGGGGGAGGGATAGAAGGTGGGGGGAAACGAGGGAGGAGCGAGAGGGGGAGGCATAGAGAGAGGGAAAAGACTGGGAGAGGAGGGAGGAGGGAGGGTATAGAGGGGGAGGTTGAGGCGGTTGAGGCGTCCCTCGCCCAGACCTCACACAGAGGATAGGTGGGGAAGCAGAGTAGCGGGTCTTGGTTGCCTAGGTAGAGAATCATTCCAGGAAACGTTAACCTTTGTAAGACATTTAGCGGATATGATGTTCGTACTCTCGGGTGGTTGTAAAGTGATTCCAGCAAGCCCAGGTGGTTGTGAACTTCTCCATCCTCTCCTGAGCGATGTGTATCAGCTCTTCCATGTCTCTAATCCTAGAGATGCCACTAAACCATTCTCGAATTGTCGGGGGGAGGTTCGAGCGCCAGTGCCGAGGAATGCAGAGTCTGGCTGCATTTACCATATGCATGGCAAGGGATCTAAAGTAGTTTTTCCTAGAGAGGGAGGTGTGATGCAAAAGATATTGTTCAGGTGTGAAGTCTAGCGTGTAGGTGGTGATCGAAGAGATAAGGTCATGGACTTTCTTCCAGAAAGGTTGGATGTTGGGGCAATCCCACCATATATGTATCATAGTCCCTGCTGCCGTGTTACACCTCCAGCAGACATTGGGGATTGTGGGAGAAAATTTGTGCAAGCGGGAGGGAGTTCTGTACCACCGTGTTATTATTTTGTACCCATTTTCCTGGATGGCGACATTCACCGACCCCCCGTGGGCATATTCATGAATTCTAGTCCAGTCAGCAGGTGACAGGGGAGTTTGAAGGTCTCTGTTCCAAGAGGTTTGTGAGGGTGGGAGGGTCAAATCGGGTGAGTCCTGTAGTAGGGCGTAGAAGAGCGAAATTAGGTGCCTCTGTGGGATCTTGCGACTACATAGAGTTTCAAAGGGGGTGAGAGGCCTAGACCAGTTAGCTCGGGTAGTGTAGGTGGTCAAAAAGCTACAGATTTGTCTGTATGTCCAGAAGGAGAAGGTGGGATTATTAGTATAAGTGCGTAGGTCATTCAATGAGATCAATTTACCTCCTGGGAAGAATTGGGAAGCGAGGACGTCGTCGGATGGCCATTCCTGTTTGAGGAAGTTGGGGGAGTCCCCGGGGGGGAAGTCAGGGTTGCATCTTAGGGGCGTCAGTGGGCCTGGAGTTGGGGCAAGAGACCTGTCGGCGGGTATCTTCTTAAATGTCGATAGAGACGTGTGTATAAGGGGGTGTGAATCCAGCCTGTGCGGCCAGCATTTCGGAGGGAGCCACGGAATGAGATGCAGGGGGATCGGCGAGAAAGTGTTCTCGAGTGCAACCCACACTTTTTGTGTGGCGTGGATGTTCCAATCCGCGATTCTTGTTAAGTGGCAGGCAGAGTGGTACTTTTGCAGGTCAGGGAGAGCTATACCTCCTTTGGGCTTGGCTCGGGTGAGGAGGGTATACCTGATCCGTGGGGGGGCATCCTTCCAAATGAAGGAGGAGCAAATTTTCCGATATGTCGAGAAAAAGTCCCGGGGCAGGGCGATAGGGATGGTTTGAATCAGGTAAAGCAGACGGGGCAGAATAATCATCTTAATTAAAGCTGCTCGACCAAACCATGAGACATTGAGAGTCATCCAGTCCTTAAGATAAGCTTGGGCTTTAAGCAAGGCTGTTTGGAAGTTAGCTGGATATAGATCTGAGAAGCGGGGTGTAATCCGCACACCTAGGTATGTGATGGCTGTCTTTTCCCAATGAAAAGGGAAAGAGTCTTGGCAGTGGGCAACTTCTTGCTGGGGGAGCGAGACGTTCAGGGCTTGTGATTTGGAGTAATTGATTTTAAGGTTTGAAAGCTCTCCAAAGGTGTGTAGATCCCTAAGAAGGGATGGCAAGGAGGTGCGTGGGGATGTTAAAGACAGCAGGACACTAACATTAATTTTATTTTATTTATAGAACATTTAGATTTTATAAAACACTTGAATAGCATAACATAGTGAAACTGTCACAATTTTAGTCTACAGGGCCTCTGCTTTCATAAAATACATAAATGTTTAGGAGTTTTAAGTATTTTTTTTTTTATCATACACAGTATATTTCTGTTATTTTGCACTTGCCCTAACAAAAACTGAATTCATTCATTATGTACATACCCTGTGCTTCAATACTGGTAAGCAGATTCCTCTCTGATGTCTCTAGTAGCTGCTTGCATGTCTTCCAAAGATGGGCATGGGTACAAGCCAAATCAAAGGCTGCCATAGCTGCTGGAATCAACTCTTCAACTACAGTTTTCCACAGATCAACTTTTTCTAAGCATGTGCTTCTGATCCAGAGGTCCTCTTGTAATGTTGGTACTGAACATTCAGCAAGAGCAACTAGCTTGTCTGTTACATCAGATATAGAATAGAACACCATTCCTAAATTATAAGATAAAATAAAAAAAAATTAAATATTGTGCAAATACATACTAGCTGGCATTGCAGTAGTTAGAGCATCATTTTATCGAACAAAAAAATGTGTACTGAAATCTCAGGTTGCACACTGATGGATGACTATTGTGGTACAAGTCAACAAAAACACTCAGAAAAGTATATGTCTGTAAACTTAGAAGGAATTATTTAAAAAACAAGCACATGTAGTATATGTTGAATATAGTTTAAATGCCTCTAAAGTTTCGTTTTTAAAGCAAACTAAAATAAAAATAAAAATTAAACATGCATACCTGCAAAAAAGAAGACTTAGACTGGGTTCACACTGCATACAGATGAGGCTTGCAGCAGGGGTCTGGTGCGTCCCTGCAGGTCAGAAGACCCACAGGACTCCTGTGCAAGCAGCTCCGGAGCGGTCACAGAGATATGTGAACCGGCTCCAAAGAGAGCCGGTCACGATCTTGTTATGCGAATTTGACGCAGGGAAACCAAAAATATTTTGCTGAAGGACACTGGGAAACCAACACTTCCAAAAGTGTTAATCTCCTTGGTGACCCACAGTGCTTGCCGTTTCTTCCTATAATCCCCATATCACTATTATTTTGTAAAAGATGTGTAGGTCAACAGATGGAATCAGTTAGTGCTTCAGGGGAACAAGGAGACCGACATTCCATATTAAACTTCATATCTCATTATGCACTGCCTTACTGCATAACAGAATAAGGCGTGTTTTACCTCTCTGGACCACTTTATTTTTTCATGACCTTCCTATTTCTTCCTTTAAGGTGGACATACATTGTACAATCTGATTGTACAATATCCTTTAGATATACTGGCATCAGCCATTTACTGCATGTATCTGCATAATTTGATAAAAATGTAATAGATTGTTCAGGTGGGTCCTCCTATTACATAAGTTGGGTAAATCTGAAGAACACTGTACAGAGATTGTACAGACATATTGCATACTGTATGGCCAGCTTTATACAAATATTTGGGAGATAGAGACACTCAGCTGTCATTGTTCTTGTAATCTAGCTTTAACTCAGGGAGGGATATGTTGTAAACATATCAATTTCACTTTGAGGCCACATTTACATTGAAGTGAGGGTGCACCCCTAAAAATTACTTTTGGTCTTTCAGGAAGTATGGTGTCAAGAATGTGGTCATTTTTGAGGATACTCCAATGACAATTAATAATGTTCTTTTTTTTTTTTTTTTTTTTAACAAGAATTATTGATAATGTTCTTAATTTCTCAGTCAGTTTCTTAGACTGTGGAGGAATTGTACAGATGTTAACACCTATTTCGTTCAAGCCCTGACTTATAAGCACAGGTTTATGGAAAAGGGTTACGATGAATCATTATTTAACTCTGAATTACAGAGGGTGGCATTGGTGGACAGGAACTCTCTCCTTAAACCAAAGCCACCACATGAACCTGATGATTCTTATAAGTGTTCCATGCTTACAACTTTCTCTGTTCAGCACAGAGAAACTAAGAACATTATCAATCGTCATTGGAGTATCCTCAAAAATGACCACATTCTTGACACCAGACTTACTAAACGACCAAAAGTCATTTTTTTAATTGAAAAAAACAACTTTATTAAAAAGTATATACATGGTACATAATACATACGCTTGTATAGTTGGACAGGACCATATGAGGTGATAGAAAGAGCCTGGGGTGTGGTCGCATAGGCGGCACCCTGGGTTGTACATGGGTTTGTAACGCGCTATCTTCTGAGGAGTCAGATATGTCCTATGTATAATATACAACTGCGTGAGGCGGTCTGACAGTTTGGGGGATACTCTTTTCACGTCTTCCAAAATTTCGTCCCATTCCTCATTCTCAATTGCTCCAACATCCACCTCCCATCTAGTCTTGGCAGTATAGGCCAATGCTGTGGTACTAGGGAGGCGAATGGCGGAGTATAGGGTAGAAATTAGCTTGGCTGGTTCAGTACCTGTGACTGTGTCTACAATAGAGGGGACTACCAGGGATGGGTTGGAGCCAGTAAATTGGGTTTGTATAGCGTGGCGAAGTTGCAGATACCTGAAGAGGAGACAATTGGGGAGGGAAAATTCGTCCTTTAGCGCTTGGAATGTTTTAAGTCCCGCAGTGGTCATGATCTGGTGTATGTATAGGATCCCATGGTGTATCCACACCACTGGGTCTGGAATAGACAATAATTGGGGTAAGTGTGTGTTGAACCAGAGAGGGGTGTGAGAGTGGACCTGTGGGGTCCCGAGTTTTTGTAGTGCCATCTGCCATACTCTGCGGTGGTGTGTCAGCATGTCCGTTTTGTGTTGGGTGGGGCGTCTTGTCAATGGGGCTCTAAGGACTGACTGAAGTGGGGTATGGGCTGGGTCGCCAGGGCGCTCACAGAGTAGTAATTGGTATCTTGGTAGCTCGTTTTTGTCAAAATGGTAGAAATGGGACAGTTGGGAGGCAAGATAATAGTCCTAAAAATCTGGAAGAGCGGCTCCTCCCATTGTCACTGGGTTCTTCAGGGTTCTCCAAGATAACTTGTGTCTGCTGTGGCCCCATATAAAGGAATTAAGAATGGATTAAATTATTTTAAAGAATTTTTGTGGTATATACAGAGGGGCATGCCACACCAAATAAAGTATCTTTGGGAGGAGTATCATCTTAACTAAACTAATGCGTCCCATGACACCCAGAGGTAGTCTGGCCCAAGTCTGTGTTTTGGTTTTGATTAGAGTATACAGAGGTTCAATGTTCAAGAGTGTATAGTCTGTGAGCGTTCTGGTGACTTGTACTCCAAGGTACTTGATCAGGGAGACCCTCGGGAGAGTCAGAGGAGGGGATGTGGATGGGGGGGAAGTGATCAATCGGAAGGATCTGGGATTTCGACCAGTTGATACTCAGACCTGAGTGGCTACCTATCTGTTCTATGGAGTGTAGGGCTGCAATGAGAGAGGGACCCGAGTCCGCTAGGTATAGGAGCGTGTCATCGGCATACATTCCGATCTTTTCTTCCAAACTCCCTATCTTAAGGCCTCGAATACTAGTGTCTGCACGAATCATAATGGCCAATGGCTCCACAGCCAATGCATATAGCATGGGGGAAAGGGGGCAGCCTTGTCGGGTCCCTCTCTCTAGCGGGAATTGGTCAGAAAGCCAGCCATTTACGAACACCTTGGCTCTTGGGGATTGATATAGAAGTTGGACCCAGCGAATAAAGTTGGGGCCGAATCCAAATCTCGAAAGGCACTCCCATAGGTAATTCCATTCCACTGAGTCGAAGGCCTTGGCGGCATCTAGTGCCACCACAACCCTCGAGCCAATTTCATCATGGGAACCCTGGATGTTCATAAATAGACGGCGAATATTCATAGCTGTGTTTTTCCCTGGCATAAAACCTGTCTGGTCAGGGTGGATCAGTGACAGAATGGCCTGGTTGAGGCTTGAGGCTAAAATCTTGGCTAGTATTTTGATATCCACCTGTAGTAAGGAGATGGGTCTATAGGATTCCGGGTACTTAGGGTCCTTACCGGGCTTGGGGATTACTACAATTTGTGCTTCTCTCATAGAGGGGGGCAGAAGTCCCGAATCAAATATGGATTTGTACAGGTCGTAAAGTTTAGGGGTTAGAATTTCAGAGTAGGTGGCATAGAATTCAAGTGGCAGGCCATCCAATCCAGGGGCCTTAGATGTGGCCAGACAGGAGATAGCCTCGGAAATGTCCTCCTTAGTGATGGGGGCCTCCAGGAGTTCAAGCTGGTCTTTAGTCAATCTAGGGAATTTAACTCCTGCCAAGTAGTCCCTGGTGTCTTGGGGAGTGTGGGTGACTCGGGAAGTGTAGAGTGTACGGTAGAATTTCCCAAATTCCTCCGCCACTTGCTGCCACTGACCCAGTGATGTCGTTCCCTTGCGGGTCGACCAGGGACACCACTACTGGGGGGCGCGAGTCTAGATGAGCGAGATACGCAAGTAGTTTGCCCGATCTTTCTCCATACTCAAATACCCTTTGTCTACAGAAAAAGATGCGTTGCTTAGCTTTTTCAGTGTGCAGCTGAGAGACCTGTCGCGTCTGAATCTTAAGATTGTTGGCGGTGCTGGGCGAGGGGTCCCTATGGAACGCCTCCTCCAGCGCCTGTAGGTGTTCTGTAGCCTGTTGGACAATGAGGTTCGATGAACGTTTTAGTCTATTGATACGTGTGGAAAGTAATAAACGGGCGTGAAGCTTAAACATCTCCCACACCATATCATATGTGGCAGAGTCTCTGTTAGCTGTAAAGTAGTATTGTAGTTCTGTGGGGATGTCATCCTGGTCCTGCAGAGCAGTCAACAAAAATGGGTTTAGCCACCAAGTAGGAGAAGGGGAGGCCTTCAAGAGCTGGATCATGACCCAGTAGGGGGCGTGGTCAGAGAGTATTCGCGGAGCAAAGCCCACATCTCCCAGTTTAGGTGTCAGGGACTTTGAAATTAAGATAAAGTCAATGCGTGACATTGTGTTATGACTGGCTGAGAAGCACGAGTAGACCCTGGTGTGTGGATGCTTGTGGCGCCAAGTGTCAACAAGGGCAAAATCGATCAGTATGCGGTACAGTCTGGTGTAGGCCGGTGGGTTAAGGGGGGGATCCAGTGTGCCCATTCGGTCCAAAGCGGGGATGAGAGTCATATTAAAGTCCCCCATCCACACTGCCGGTACAGAGGTGTATTGTGTCATGAAGGCAAGGCCCTCCTTAATTACAGCTGAGTTGTATGGGGGGGGGGGGGACATAACAAGCTAGTATTAGAATGGGGGATCCGTTAATAGTGGCGTGGATAAACACATATCTGCCCTGTTGGTCTGTCTGGAGCAGCACTAGGTCAAACGGTACCCTTTTAGCAACCAGGACCGATACTCCTCTGGAATAAGAGGTGTGGGTGGCGTGATAGGCCCAACCTA
The DNA here is from genome assembly GCA_028564925.1 of Lithobates sylvaticus. Taxonomy (NCBI): domain Eukaryota; kingdom Metazoa; phylum Chordata; class Amphibia; order Anura; family Ranidae; genus Lithobates; species Lithobates sylvaticus. The sequence goes on from CM053038.1 coordinate 168,841,111, forward strand.
TCCAGGGCTTTTTGAGAGAGGCTTGTAAGTGGCCCGTGACATGGGTTTCGACTAGCGTGATGTTGTCAGCACGCTGGGACTTCAAATATGTCAGGACTGCTGTGCGTTTGATCTTATTACGCAGGCCTCTGACATTCCATGTGAGAAACTTTAAGGAACTCATGGCGGGTATAGGGCATATATGGTAGACCACAACTGGGCCAAGATCGGCAGAGCAGATATAGACACGTCAGAAAGCATAAAACACATTGGCCTCCAATATCTGTAATGTATGTTTGACAATAACATAGTACCTTTTGCATTGATAAATAGTTGTAAACATGGTGGTATAGAAAAAACAATAACCACAACATTTCCCCTCCCACCCAGTCCACTACCACCCCAACTCGGCATGGACATAGTACCCCAAAACCAGGTATCAACAGGGGACATCCAATGTGCAGGACCCATTGGAGGCAAGGAACTTAATTGCAGGGGGGCATAGATACCCGTGATGAACAGTAGAAAAATGGGGAAGAAAGAACAGTTAGGCAAAAGGGGGGTAGAAAGGTTAACAAAGATCCTAGGGGGGCGACTTCTTCACTGAGAAGTGTATAGGGTGCAGGTGCCATAAAGGTGTAACACCATTACAGCTGTGCAGGGGGGAGGCCCCTCCTGCCATCAGGGTGGTAGGTAAATTGAGGTAGGTAGTCTCAGCAACGTTCGATATGCTGTCCTCCACAGGCAACTCTCAGGTATGGGGGGGATGGGGATCATGGATCAGCAAGATCGCTCAGGGGCGGCAGGCATGCTGCGAGTCAGTGTATTGTAGGAAATGAGTTCCATGTCTGCCCCCCTGCTCCGGTCAAGGACATGCAGATGTAATGTACCCGCTGAAGGGCCAAGCATCAGAATGAAAATGGGCAGCAGCGCGGGCACATGGGGGAAGCAGGGGAGCGAGAAAAAAAAGGGGGGGGGGTGCTCATATCTTGTAAACAGTGTGGTATACTCTGCCTCGACGATCCCTCTGATCGATCCAAGTGGACGCCAGCTCAGGGTCTTCAAAGAAGTGGGTTCGACCATCACACTCCACGCGGAGTTTCGCAGGGTATAGCATGGCGTATTTAAGGTGCAGGACGCGGAGACGTCGCTTGACATCCTGGAACCTGGATCACTGTCGCTGTACCTCGTTGGAGAAGTCTGGGAAGACGGATACATGTGTATTGGTGTGGGGGATATTTCCCTTCTCCCTGGTCAGGCGGAGGATCTTGTCGCGGTCCCTAAAATTAAGGAATTTTGCTATCAGAGTACGCGGCGGAGTTCCTTGGGGAGGAGGACGGGCAGGGATTCGATGGGCTCTCTCCACTGCAAACATTACCGAGAATGCGTCTCTGCCGAAGTTGGTTATCAGGAGGTTTTCAAGATAGCTCGCCGGGTCGTTGCCCTCAGCAGTCTCAGGAAGGCCGATAAAGCGGAGATTGCACCTCCGCAGGCGATTCTCCATGTCGTCTTTTTTTGCGCTAATCTGTTGAAGCTGGCAGCGCACCTCGTCGGTCGTGTGTTGCAGGGGGTGCAAGATATCTTCCGCTCTGCTGATACGGGTTTCCATCTCCGCCACTCGGTCCCGTAGGGTAGAGAGGTCCTGCCGGATGAGGGACACGTCTATTTTGACCTCCTCTATTTTGGTGGTGAGCGTACTCTGGCACAGGGCGATAGCGTCAAGCACTTTGTTGGTGGCTGCTGTGGAGTGCTCCGTATCCGAGGATGCACTGGCGCCGTCCCTGGTCTGGTTGTCTTCTTCGAGCCGGTGGTATTTGGCAAGCTTGTCGGCGGCCTCGGAGCCCTTTTTGGCGGGGACATTTTCCAGGGGTGATCGGGAGGGTCCCCGAGTGTACCTAGATGGCCACTGCTTTCTAGGCCGAATCCTCTGAGGCTCCCTCCTGCCAGAGTGTAACGGCGTCACTCTGGGGGCTGCAGGAAGCGATCAACCAGCTGTGGGGTCCGGTGGCTGCGTCAGGAGTCTGGGCTCAGGAAGGTCAGGGAGGCCTGGGATATTTGTCTAGGCTGCCTCAGGGTGGAGCAAGATGGCCACTGTTCTGGGAGCTGAGTCAAGGTCGTGGGCTATCCCTCAGGCTGCAGCAAGGCACAGAGGGGTTGAGTGGTATTCCCAGGTGGTCCGGTGGCTGTGCCAGGGGGAAACTGTGCTCTGGGTGGTCAGGGGAGCCAGAGAGAGATGCAGGGGCCTTCTCCGGGTGTAGCAAAATGGCCGCCCCTCCGGGAGTTAGGCCGGAGCCACGGACTCTGCTAGAGGTAGCTGCAGGGCATGGGGGAGCCGCATCAGCGGTCACAGGAGATCCGGTGGCTGCAGCAGGGGGAGACCAGGCTTGGGACAGTAGGGGAGGCCAGAGGAGCTTACAGGGGTCGGCTCAGGGTGGAGCAAAATGGCCGCCGCTCCGGGAGTTAGGCCGGAGCCGCGGACTTTCCTAGGGGCACCTGCGGGATGAACAGGCTCGCGACGGCGGCCACAGGCGGCGCTTCAAAGGTCCAAGATCTGTAGGAAGGGTAAGGCAGGACTGTGGTGGTGTGGAGGGCAGTCAAAATCGAGTAGGATTTATGCAGGATGGCAAGGTAGGAGTCTGGGCAGGCAGAGCACTCACTGCATGCGTCCTACACCATTGCTCTCCAGGCCACGCCCCACCAAAAGTCATTTTTAGGGGTGCACCCTCACTTCAAGAGAAAATTGCCCCTAATACCATCAACCCCCCCACACGTTCTTCCTTTTTTCATAACATGGTGGGTTATTTTCCCTGCAAGAAGTGTGTGGTTTGCAAGCATAATACATGTGGGAGACAAACGTTTGAAATTTAGGTCTAACGTTACCAACAAGGTATACCCGATCAAAGTAATTTGTACTTGTGCTACTACACATGTTGTTTATATGATCACCTGCCCTTGCGGGAAAAAATATGTGGGATGCACCATTCGCCCCTTTTTCCGTAAGGGTAGGTGAGCATATTGCCAGGATTAAGGGTGGCGATATTAAGCTTAATGTGCCTAGGCACTATAGAAAACATCACAGCGGAGACCCTAATGGTTCCCAATTTGTCATTATTGACAAAAAAAAAACCCCATGGAGAGGGGGGCTTTGACCAGGGGTGTCTCACGCTCAGAAACTTACTTGATGTACCAGCTACAGACCTACTCCCCCTAAACAGAGTGTGATATTAATGGCTAAATTAACCAAGGTTAAATTGGCTATATTTGTCTGCTGGCTACCTGGGTGCAATCTTATTATGCTTATTATGTTCACATCTCCTTTTTTATTTACTTTTATTTTATCTAATTTTATTACATTTCTTTGGTGTACATTTACAGTACATAATCTTGCCTTTTAAATGTCTTTTACTGTTGGCTTAGGCTTGAGACACACATCCTGGCCACAACGGGAAGTGACCTGTGTATCACTTGGTTTCACTTCCGGCCATCCATAGCGAGGCTTGAGATGCATGTGATGGCGCCATCACCAATTGAGCGTCAGAGCTGTGTTACATTACGGGGGGCCCTTATCCCTATATCTCTATATATATATATATATCTCTATATATCTATCTATCTATCTATATCTATCTATCTATCTATCTATCTATATATATATATATATATATATATATATATATATGGTAATAATCAGGGATCAGCACCCCAGATGATGCCTGTTGAGGCGAAACATGTCGGATTGTCACGATGATCCCTTTGTTACCGTTTTGTTGTTTGAAGCGCTTATCTTTTTTGGAATATGTAAGTGTAACTCTTATATGTTTTTAATAAATATTCCTCACGGAATTACGCTATGTGCCCCTCTCTCCTTCTTCCTTATTCTCCTGGTTGTGCCCATTCACCCGTGTATCATTAATCTACTGCATCCAACATTTATGAGAACGATCGTCTGAAGGCCTTGTCCATTCAGCGAGCCGGAGTCCTTTTGGTCATCCTTTAAAGCCTGTTTGACTCACCAGGTGTATACCTGTGTGAGTCCATGCTTTTCGGTAAGCGACTGGTGCTTCTGGTGGTGGATTTTCTTTGTCACTCACTTTTCATTTGGATATCCACTTAAGATTTTGTGCGACTGTTATTCACCTTTATTGGATTTCACTATTTGGATTGTCATTCATTTATCACTGGATTTCACCATTTGGAATTCACCTAGACCCATTTAGGGGTCCCTCTTGGTTATTTTGGACATTTCATTATTTCTCACTGAATATATGTTATCATGTATGTTCATTCCGGTTATACATTTTTCCACATGTTAACTTTACGTTTGATGATGAAAACTTAGCGCTGCAATTTTTTCACAATTACGTCAACAATGCCTGCCAGTGCCTCCATATCAGTGATGCCCATCAGTGCCACCTATTAGTGCTGCCTATACCTAATTTTTTCTATGCATATCTTCGGTTTTAACATTTCTTCCATACTCTGAAGCCTACATTATCCCTAGACCAACCCACAGATTTTGAACATAGCTCCATGCAAGGTCCTAATCAGGCACATTTAATATCTACATTATATAAATCACTCCTACCCACCACCCCTCTGTAAGGAAATTTGAATATACTATATATATAGTATATGAGAAAATGGACTGATTACCTTAACTGTTGCATACCTTTAGTCAGTTGGCGAATAATCTGGGAGACTGCATCCAAAACATCCAGATATGTTGTTATTTACAAGGAAATTATTATGCACTGGTATAAAATTTTGTCACTTCTATAAGATATAAATCCATCTATCCCAGCATCCTGCTGGAGATGTTTCAGAGAAACTGGATAATCGGTACACATCTTTTGGTCCTGTTCCCAAATACAGAAGTTTTGGACCACTGTGCAGAAAATATTGAAACAGGTGCTAGACATAGACCTACCTCTAGAACCAATACACTAACTTTTAGGTCTTACATTTAAAAGGTATACCAAAAAGCTTCAAAACCCTAGCTACACACATTGTGAGGATTATCTTTACCGGTGAGGATTGGATATCCAATTTACAATGACTGTATAAGAAGTTACAAGTACGATCACATGACCCCTGATGACGTCAGATGTGCTGACGAAACGCATTGGTTTATGTGGAAGACGGCACCTTTTTCCCTTCACTGAATGTGTATACATCACTGTGCACATGATTGAAGAATTGTTGGTGGTGTTTCAAGGACTTTATTATTGCTATGTTTACCATTATTGATTATTGTTATTTCATATGTATTTGAGCGCAGTATGAAATTACTTTACCATTAACTTCCATTTCCCTATAAATATCATTGCTCAACATGGCTAAGCTAGCCATTTACTTTTGCTCAAAATGCATGTTTCACTAAATCTGTACAATCCTGCTTTGACTTTATTGTGATATGCGTACAATGATACTTACCATGTATACACTGTCATTCTTTTACTCTTAAAAGGAAATTAAATATCAAGAAAAAGATAATGCAGCATGTATCAGCCAAACGCTGTCCACCAGCAAGCATCTACCCAACACGTTTAGTCTCTAGAGGACATCTTCAGGGGCCTGTATATCATTTTATATGAATGAATTTTATTCACCATTTTTATTCATGGAATTCACAGTATTGATTTATTGAGACACTATGTAGTGAATTATGGCATGTTTTGCTTATCAATGGCACATTTGTCAATCAATTTATAATGAAAGTGGAAGCACAACAGGATTTATGAATATAAAGTGCCATCTTGTTACTGCAGTTCCATCTTGGACATTTTTAGTGCAGCTTCCATTTCCCTTCCTGAAGAATAAAGTGTCAGTGTCAGTGCTGCAATGTTCTACCCTGTCCAGTATTGAAAAGTAGTATGCAATTGTAGGCTTGCTACTGTGTTGCCCTGACAGTGTGCAGCGTTTACAGCTGGCTGCTGCATAGCAACATAAGAACATAATCTTGCAGAAGCCAAAGCCTGCCTTTCTGCTCTCATTTTGCAATTAATTTATGGATCTATTAATCTGTGGGGTTATCGGTAAAAAGTGGGAGGTGTTGGGTGAAGAGAAACGTTGTAAACTTCACCTGTACCCGATGCGCATCTTTGAATATTATGGGCAATGCAAATATCAGCTGCAAGTGGACAGTGACATAACTGGCAAACATAGAAGTGGACTGCAGGGAGTGGTTTTCTTCACAGGAAATGTGTGCGATTTCAATTAAAAAGTCAACATATTTTGTGGAGTACAGGAACAATTAAAGCTAAAAAGATGATTTGTCCTGCAAAAGGTATTGCATAATAAAATATACTTTTTTTTTTTCTTTCCCTGGAGTTCAGGTACCTTAAAACGGGTGTAAACAAGACTAAATTCCTAAATAAACTGGTATGAAAATCACTCGCCCTCCTACTATTCCACACCACCACTGCGCACAAAGAAAAAATAGTTAAACACCTATGTGTATAAAAATAAACTAAGCAGCTACTTAAATAGATAAATAATGTAAAGTGATTTTAAATGAATAAAACAGTAGCGCTAATAATCACAGTGTCTGTGAATAAACTAAATATTTAACCTGTGTAAACAATACTGAAAAATATGTATAAACAGTGCTAAAAAAACAACAACAACAACAACAACAACAACACAATTACCTATATACATAAAGTGAAAAATGAAAGTGAAGTGTGATTATATATTTTTTGCAGGTGTCCAAAAAAGGAAAACAAATCCAAACCAAATTCCATAAACTGTTACTTATAGTGATAATGTTTCAAAAAGTGACAAAAAAGTGAATGAAAAATCCTGAAGCAAATAAAGTTTTGAAGTGTCTTTAAACAAAGTTCTTGAAGTGACTTGAAAAAATATATCTTCCACCACACCACCTGTGTTCAGTGCTACCGCACCCTAGGGAAACGCACTCACCAGCAGTATATGCCTTGCACTCTCATGCTCGGTCAACTCGCTTAATAGCTCCACATGGGTCACAGATGGATCCAGACAGAATGTTAGATAATTGCACTCCACATATAAGGAAAAAAGAGATGCTTCCAATAGTGAAGTAGAGTAAACCATTTATTTCAACAGCACACAAAATTCCTCAACCATTGTACTCAAATCCTTCATATAAAAATAAGGCACTTCAGCATAATCTTTTCAACAGGAAACAAGGATGCAGCAGTGGTGACCCGATATATTATGGTCTCGGCGGACCCGGCGTTAATACCAATATGTCTCACCCTCCACGCTGTCTCATTTCTCTTTCACTTCACACGGCACAGCACACCCAGTAACTGGAACGTTGAATGTTAAATGCTCCTCACAGTTGCCATGTAACCATACCCAGACATGTTTCACCGAAGTGGCTTAATCATTGGGGTTGGTTACATGAACTCCTCAATCCCATTTATACTCTCCTGCTCATTATCTCTTTCAGGCTGATTGGATCATTCACTCTTTCAAGCTGATTGGATCTTAAGTGTGCACATGCGCACAAGTGGTACAAATAGCGCATATGCGTGTGCACCACCATCATCCATGCATCGCGCACATGCGTGCGCACCACCACCACCCACCATACCATAGCGCATAATGCGCGCAAATATGCCTTTCTGGTTTAATGGGATCCTATGGCCTATCATTGCGTATAACATCCTGCAACAAATGCGGTTGCATACGCACATGTGCCCCGCACGTTATCCAACGTACGGCCTCACGCATTCCTATGCTGAGTATCCCTTGTGTTCACAAAAGCGGAACTCACGCATTCGCGCGCGTCATCCCGCAATTACGTGCACGCACACCGGGTCCCCATGACCAGAATATATCGGTGGTGACCCCGCTCACAATCAGCACAAGAAGAATATATAGTATATATAAACATGAAAAGGTAAATAAATCTTATACATCAGTACCTACAATGTATGAGGGTAGCCTGTTTTTTAATACAATTACTCTAATATATTGAAATTTCTTTAAAAAAAACGCATAAATTACTGCATTTCTTAAAAAAACGCATAAAGAACTGCATTTCTTAAAAAAACGCATAAAACTGCATTCTTAAAAAAACGCATAAAAACTGCATTCTTAAAAAAAACACATAAAAACTGCATATCGATACAATATGCTAATTTTAAGAAGCGTATGAAGGCTAATAGTGTGAATCTGATAGAGTCATTTATACTCTACCCAAATTCAACAAACTAAAATATTAATTTAAAAACGCATTATATTAAATTAACAAAAAAAATTCTAAAATATCATTATCTTAGCGTGCAACCTAAATCAATACATATGTATTGAAAATAACCGATAGAGAATACCCCAAATATCTTTCCAAGTATCAGACCACACTTATTATTCATAAGTTACTGATAAAGCAGTTCAAATCGAGCTCGATATTCATCCCTTTCGGATGGAGACTCTTAAGCAGAAAAATCCACTTAGTCTCCCGTTGGGACAGATCTCGAACCCAATTAGAGTCCCTCCACGCAGGAAAGGTGCAGTCAATACGACAAAACTGTAACACAGTGGGATCTTGATTGTGTTTTTCCTTGAAGTGTAGGGAAACACTATGATCTTTAAAGCCCTGTCTAATATTGGCCAAGTGTTCGGCAATACGTACCCTAAGTAGCCGCTTTGTCCGTCCCACATAACTCAGCCCACATGGGCACCATAATAGGTACACCACGTAAGACGAATTACATGTGATGAACTGCTCAACCTTGAATTTTTCACCATCGCGATTAGTGACGCTAGTCATACCTCTATTGATCACATTCACCGTTCTGCAGCAAATGCACTTGCGGCATGAGAAAAAACCTTTGAAATCAAAACTCTGAGTACGTCTATCTGATGGGTCTAGAATTTTTTGCACCACTTTATCGCCAAAACTTGGAGCCCTTCTATAAATAAACTTTGGCCTCTCCGGTAAAATCTCACCCAGATGTCGGTCTCTACATAGAATATGCCAATATTTCTTAAAAATCCCCTCTACCTCTTAATATTGGTGATGAAAATCTGAGATAAAGCCCATCTGATGTGAAGTGTCAGCACTATTTCTCTCCTTTTTCAAACATTGTTCTCTGGGGATTAGTGCGACTTCCTCAATCATTTTATTGATGGTCCCTTTTTTGTACCCCTTTTCCAGAAATTTCTCACCTAATACATCAGCCTGCGTATAGTAGTCATCTATTGCAGTGCAATTTCTCCGCACCCTTAACATCTGGCCCTTCAGGATGTTTTCCGGATCCAGGCTGGGTGATGCCCACTCCCGATAGAAAGATAACTGTTTCTATCAGTGGGTTTAAAATACACCTTCGTATTGAGCCTGGTCCCAGATTTCATGATGACCAGGTCCAAGAAGTTCACCTTCTCCTCACTTACAGCATGGTCCAATACTATCCCATTATTATTCGAGTTCAGATGTTTAATAAATTCCAATACTGACTCCTCCGTGCCCTCCCAAATAAACAGGAGGTCATCTATAAATCTTCGGTATAGCTTCAGTTCCGGTCTGTGTCTATTAAACACATGTCTGTCCTCCCATTCAGCCATAAACAGGTTGGCTAGGCTGGGAGCATATTTAGCTCCCATAGCCACGCCAACCTGCTGGGAGTAAAACTGATCATGGAACCAAAAATAATTATGGGCCATACAGAAGTCCAAGACCTTCCCCAAAAAGCATTTTTACACATGCGGTATGTCGTCCCTTTTACTTAATGCCCAATTTAAGGATAAAAGGGCATCATCGTGCTGGATAATAGTATAAAGGGAACAAACATCCGCAGTTACTAGATATGTTTTACACTCAGGGTTTATCTTTATCCCTTCCAAGAGACATAGGAGATCTGTAGTGTCCTTCAGATAGGCCCTGGTAACCCTTACACTAGATTGGAGAAACCGGTCTAAATATGACGTGTGAAGTGAAAGAGAAAGGAGACAGCGTGGAGGGTGAGACATATTGGTATTAACGCCGGGTCCGCCGAGACCATAATATATCGGGTCACCACTGCTGCGTCCTTGTTTCCTGTTGAAAAGATTATGCTGAAGTGCCTTATTTTTAAATGAAGGATGTGAGTACAATGGTTGAGGAATTTTGTGTGCTGTTGAAATAAATGGTTTACTCTACTTCACTATTGGAAGCAACTCTTTTTTCCTTATATGTGGAGTGCAATTATCTTTTTTTTTTTTTTTTTTTTTTTTTTTTTTTTTTTTACCACTTCAGAAAGAATATTCGTGGGTGAGTGTCAGCTATGCCCGCATCTCCATCCCTCTAATTGTCTTAGCATCATTAGTGGCTTGTTTCATTCTCCCCTTTTTTTTTTTCCTCCCCCTGGGGTTGGGGGGGAATAGGGGTCCTGAGACGGGCATCCATGAAGCTTACAACATTTATACATCCGACATCTCACCCAGCCTCCACTCCCCCTCCGCTTCCTTTATCCTAAATCCCATTCCATCATTCTTCCAGTTGACCCCCCTGGGGGTTTTTATTTTTGTTTCCCCCCACCCCTCCCCCCTATCCCCCCCGCGCCCCCGCCCTCCCCGTCCGCTGTTTTGCTGTTGTAAAGTGGCCCTTTCTCCTCAGTATCTTCTCCTACCCTTGGGGTCTACCTTTCCGTGGCTGGATCTCTTTTCGGCTTCGCCCCCCAGGGATCATCGGTTGTCACGGCTGCACTCGCAAAGCCTCCCTGTAACTCCAAGACCTCTTGAATTTTCTCCAACTCTCCCATCTAGCCCTCGTGGCCTCTCTGTCCTCCTCCCCGGTGTACAACACACATTCCATCATGTAAGTGGACTCCACTGCATCAACCCATTCCCATAAGGGTGGGCTTTCCTTATCCTTCCACCTCCTTGGAATTACCTTTTTAGCCGCGTTAAGCAGATGGGGAATCAGTGAGCCTTTATATTGTTTAATTCCCTTGGATGTGGCATGCATAAGTGCCACCCAAGGGTCGTTTTTTACCTCGATCGTTGTTATTTCTTTTATGTATTTTAGGATAGTCTCCCAAAATTTTTTAATTTTGGGACACCCCCACCATAAATGGCCCATTGTGCCCCTTTGATCACACCCCCTCCAGCAGTTCGCAGATGTATCCGCCTGAAAATTGCTGACCCTGTCTGGGGTTCTGTACCACCTAGCCATACACTTAAAGTTTGTTTCTGCAGTTCTCGCGTCTACCGCTGACCCATGTGCTAATTTTAAAATTTTCTTACTTGTGCCTATTTCTAATTGTATTCCTAGTTCGCTTTCCCATTTGGTAAGGTATGGCGGCATCTCCGGTCTATCTCTTTCTAATAACAGTTTATATATTCTAGATATTCTTTTTTTTGAGCATTCTGCCGTAAAGATTTTCTCTAATTGTGTTAGATCCTTAGCCCCCCTTAATGGGCTAGGAAGAGAGCCCACAAAGTGGGTTAGCTGGCGGTGCCGCCATCCATCTATGGAAAAAGCCTCCTTATTCTGTAACTCGTGCAGTGTCATAACCTTCCCCTTGCTAATAACTTCCCCCAATCTCGTGCAATCCTTTCTAATCCAATCACCTCCTATTTCCTTTAGCCCTGGCGGGAAAAAAGGATTTTCTTTAAGTGCTATAAGTGGCGAATTATAATTTTTGTTGAATATTTTATATATTTTATCCCAGATTTTCAAAGTCGTGATGGTGATTATATGTGTTTTTTTCTCCCAGTGTCCGGCTTTTCGGGGGGTTCCACACAATCTTCCCCAGCCTAGCTTCACTCAGTGCTTCCTCCAATCTAACCCATCTTTTAGTGTTGTCTGTTTTACCCCATTCTGCGATTCTTAATAGTGCTATAGCGTGGTAGTAACTTTCTATGTCCGGGACTGCCAGACCGCCCTGATTTTTGTCTTGTTTTAAAACTTGGAGGGAGATTCTGTGTTTTTTGTAATTCCATATAAAATTCATTATTATAGCTCTTAATTTACCGAGGTACTGTTTTGGGAGAGGGAGGGGGAGCATCTGGAATTTATATGTGATGACAGGTAAGATCATCATTTTTACCGAATTAATCCTGCCTATCCAGGATAGAATTTTTCCCTTCAGCTCTTGGCATTTTTTTTTTACATCTTCTAGGAGTGGGATGTAATTTATTTTGTATAATTTCCTCGGATTGTTGGCCAGTTCTATTCCTAAATATTTTATCCTTTTTTTTTCCAGACGAAACTAACTGTTTTCTGTAGGTTCTGTTTCTCTATTTTATTTAGGTTAATATTAAGGATAAATGTTTTTGAGGCATTGATTCTAAAGTTTGTTAGTTCCCCATATTCCTTTAAGCTTTTAAGCAGCATAGGGACTGACTTCTGGGGTGAGCTTATGTAAAAGAGGACGTCGTCCGCGAAGGCCGCAAGTTTGTGCTCTTCGCTGCCGACTTTACAGCCTTCCACCTCTGGGTTTCCGCGAATTGTAGCTAACAGCGGTTCCAAAGATAAAATAAAAAGGAGAGGGGAGAGTGGACAGCCCTGCCTGGTGCCATTAAACAGTTCGAACTCCGCGGAGGTCGTTCCATTGACCTTGATGTTAGTTTTCGGGTGATTATATAGGGTTTTAATTTTTTGAATGATTCTGGGACCAAAACCCATCTTCTGTAGAGTGTTGAACATGAACCCCCAGTCTACTCTGTCGAACGCTTTTTCAGCGTCTATCGAGAGAAGTAGACTGGGGGTTCTCACATCTCCCATCCTCTGTATGGCTAGCAATGTCCGAATCCCATTGTCCCTCCCCTCTCTGCCCGGGACAAACCCGACCTGGTCCGGATGGATCAGTGTGCCCAAATGCCCCTTTATTCGATCCGCCAGTATCTTTGCGTATAGTTTTGTGTCGAAATTTAATAAGGAGATGGGTCTATAATTCGAGCACACCGATCCATCCTTCCCATCCTTCCTCAAAAGAGTGATCGTAGCTTTTAGGGCCTCTTCGCTCATATCATAGTCTATCCCTAGTCCATTCATATATCGCAGCAATCTCGGTATAAGAATCTCTTTGTACGTTTTATAATATGAGGCCGTGAAGCCATCCGGGCCCGGGCTCTTCCCTGTTGGAGAGTTATTGATAGCTGCTAAGATCTCCTCCTCAGTTATTGGCCTCTCAAGCTCATCTCTCTCCTCCCCCCCTAGAGCCCTTAGCCCTGCCCTCTCTAGGAACTCTGCTGTTTTCTGATTATTTCCTATGCTGTCGTTGTTTCCCTTGGTTTTCACCTCGTAAAGTTCTTTATAATAGTCTCTAAATGTAGAGGCAATTTCACTAGAGGTAAACTTCATCTCCCCATTTCTTGTTTGAATTTTTTCAATAAAATTTCTGGTTTTCTTTTTTTGTAATTTCCTTGCTAAATATTTCCCTGGCTTGTTGCCCCATATGTATTGTTCCCTGGCCAATTTATTGAACTTCTGTCTAACTTCCTGTTCAGCTAAATCTTTCAATTCCTCTCTCTTATCTGTAAGCTCTATATATATGCTCTGGCTAGGTACCCCTCCAGATTTGTGCTTTTGCTCCAGGGTTTTAATCTCGGCAATCAGAGCCTGCGTCCTTCCCACCCTCTCCTTTTTTTTCCATGAGGCTTTAGCTATCAGGAGCCCCCTAATGAACGCTTTATGAGCGTCCCACAGTTGTGCCTCTGAAACCTCTCCGTTATCGTTGATTCGGAAGAACCATTCTAGCTCCTTTTTGATATAATCCCTAATTTCTGTGTCATGTAACAATTCAGGATTAAGTTTCCATCCGCTAGAGGGTTGTTTGTGTTCGGGGAATCTTAGCCTCATGGATACCGGCGCGTGGTCCGAGAGGGAAGCTATTCCGATTTCGGTTTCTTTGACCCTTTCCAGTATGCCATGGTCTATTAAAATATAGTCCAGGCGAGAGTACATCTGGTGGACAGGGGAGAAGAACGAGTAATCCCTCAACTGCGGGTGCTGGATCCTCCACACATCCATCAGTTGGTCCTCCGATAGTTTTTTTTTGATCCGCTTCAGTTGTATGTTGCCCCTTCCCGTGCCACCAGACGTACTGTCCTTCGCGGGGTCCATCACGAAATTGAGGTCCCCCATCAGGATCAAATATCCTTTCCTGAAGGCCCTTAGCTTACGCAGAATTGCTTCGAGGAATAAGATAGGTTTGGCGTTGGGGGCATAAACATTGGCCAGTGTAAGTTCTACCCCTAGGAGGGAGCCCCTAAGAAACAAGTACCTCCCCTCGGGGTCCGTCACTCTCTCCTCCACCTTGAAGTCGGTGTCCCTCGCAATCCCAATAGCCACTCCTCTTGCCCTGCTCGAGATAGTATCTCCATAAAACCAATTTGGGAGAGCTGGAGAAAAAAGTCTAATATTTGAGGAATGTGCCAGGTGAGTCTCTTGCAGGAACACTATACCTGCGCCATATCTCTCTGCTTCCTCCAAAATTTTAGATCGCTTGCCGGGAGAATTTAAGCCTTTCACATTATATGATAAAAATTTAATTTCTATGTCCTTCATTTATTTTTTGGGATTTTGTTTTTTTTTTTTCTTTTTCCCCTCTGATATATTGGTGGTGATAACAGCCCCACAGCGGACGTGGTTTCCCTCCCTCTTCCCCCCCCCCTGCCTCCCCCCTCCCCTCCCTTCCCTTCCCCTCCTTCCCCCTCCCCCCTCCCTGCCCCCCCTCTCTTACCCCAACTAGGGTCCCCAGGTCGTTGGGGGCCATCCTTTGTGGCTTCCCTTGGACTCCGGGTTCCTGGTGAGGTGGAGTTTATTTAGCCCTCCCCTCCCCCTCCGCGGCCCAGACTCGGGGCGCCGGGGGGAAGGGGGCAGGGCCGATTTGAACAGAATTCTTTTGCAGCTACAAATGGGCATTCGCCCCTCCCCCTCTCCTCCTCCCCCCCCCCCCGGGATCCCCCCAACCCTCCATTTCATTCCAGCCCTGCATATCCGGGACCGAGATCCCGAGTTTTGTACAGAATCCCAGCACTTCTTCCGGGTACCTCAGCCTGGCCGTACACCCCACTTTGAACCCTATTAAACATGAGGGGAAACCCCAGTTGTATCTTATGTTTTCCCTTTTCAGTATTTCCAGCAGGGGTTTCTGGTGTCTCCGTCTTTCGAGGGTTCGGGCCGATAGATCTGCGTAAACTTGAATTTCAGCATCCTCATATAATATAGGTGACTTGTTTTTTATTTTAGCCCACAGGTCCTCTTTTTCTTTGAAGTGGCTAAATCTGACAATTATGTCCCGGGTCCGCTCTATGCCCCCCCTTCCGGGCCTGCCTACTCGATGTATCCTTTCTATCTGGGGAAAGTGATCTGCGTCCTTGCCACTTATAGGGCCCAGAATTTCCCATAGTTTTCTTTCTAGGTTTTCCCCTTTTTGTTCCGGGACGGCGCGCAGCCTCAAGTTCTGCCTCCTATCTCTATTTTCTTGGTCCTCTATCTTGTAGAGGGTGTCTCTCTGAGTGAGGTAGGCGCCTTTTAATTGCATTTTCAGCTTCACGATTTCTGATTCTATGGAGTCCGCTCTCCCCTCCACCACTTCAACCCTGGACAGCATATGACCCATGTCCTCCCATAACGAGTTGATTTCAAGTTTAATTACATTTTCCAGGCGTGATAACATTGCCTCCATTTCAAGTTTGTTGGGGATGTGGGTTCCTGGTTGTTGGTCCTCCCCCCTACTAGGCTCAATCTCGGTCTCCATTGTGATATCCGCTCTAGAATCGTTTATTTCTCCTTCCGCCCCGCCCCTAGACTCCGGGGAGACTCCAGCCTGGGTTGCTTTTCCCGATGTTTTTGGGCTTGCTCCCTGTCTTAAGTAGTGTTTAATTGTACTCGTCTCCCCTTTGCTGCCTTTGGCGGTTGCTTTCTTAGGCTGTTTAGCTAGGTCTTTACTCATATTGACTTTCTTAGTGGGTCTAATTCTCTTCCCCAGTTTTATAATGTCCCTGGGCCTCCTGGGCCCCTTTCCACCTCCTGCCCTTACTGAGGTCCTTACTTCCGGCTGTCCTTTACTCCTATCTGAATCAACCTTTTATTCCATAGTGTAATATTTGGTGCATGAAGATATGTCCTCCTGACCACCGCTCAAAGTCCCACTTTCATTCCGTGATGGTGCCTTTGGTATGTGAAAGTCAATCTTCCTAGGCACCAATCAACATCTCACATTCATTCCATAATACAACTTTAAGTAAATGATAATCGGTCTTCCCAGGCACCAATCAGAGTCTCCCTTTCATTCCGTTATACAGCTTTTTGGAGCGCGTGAGATAAAACCTCCTGGGCGCCAATCAGAGTCACACTTAAAGTCTGTATTGTGGCTTTTGATGTATATAGTGTCTGTGTAGCGGATTCAAAGTTCTCATTTCCGACCGTTTTCCACCCTTGGGGGCTGTAATGCCCCGGATTTTACCATAATCATGAGTTTTTGATACTTATAGGCCCCCTTGTAAGTCCATACTACTTTAGAGAATCTTTTTGAAGCTCTGGTCATATCCAAACAGCATTTTTAGGGGAAGAGGGGGACCAGCCACTTTATTGGAAGGAGTGTCAGCTCTGGGGTCTAGTGCGCACCAAGGTCAGCCCGATGCTGTTAATATATATGCTCCAATGAGTATTCACTCTGCCAGATATACCCTACATAGCAGGGGGGCACACCAGATACCAGCTGTGACTCCTTTCTCGGTATAGGGTCGTTTTAAACTACGGCCCGTCTGTCCCCTCTTGCAGGGGGGGGGGGGGGAGGTGATGCCCCAGGCAGGGTAGAAGGGAAGGGGGGGACGAGGGCATTCAAACACAGTAAGAAGACATAAGTCCCGATCCAGCTATCCTTCATGTGAGAGATACAAGGGGGAAGAAGAGAGGAAAGAAAAAGCAACTATGCTCCGTCCTAGCACCTTTATGGAGTCCTGGGCATATCTTCAAAATGGCATGGTACAACAACAGGCATTTTTCACTCTTACCTCCAGATGAGCAGGATTCCGGTGGGGGAGTGTTAAGTACTCACGGTTGGGGGGGGGGGGGGGGTCATCCCGGCGGCGCTGGCCGCATTTGTTTCCGTTTTGCTTGCTGAGCGGGGTGGCGGGGTGGCGGGGGAGGAGAGCCGGAGCCGAACGTCCTGGTTACCGCTATCCGGGCTGCCAATTATGCTGTTTTTCCCCTATGCGGGGGCGCCCGCATATCCTAAGCTGCTTTACCCCGGGGGAACGAGACGCCGAGCAGACATCCCCACCGTCCCTTCCCCGGAGCGGTCCCGCGTCCTCCCCGGCTGTGTTGCGCCTCTGTCCTCCTCGGCCCCCTGGCCCAAACTCCTCCCTCCGTGCTGACGCTGCACTACGTCAGCACGTCCATGGCCGCAAGTATTAGGTCTTGATGACCGTTGGAGGAGTGCAATTATCTAACATTCTGTCTGGATCCATCTGTGACCCATGTGGAGCTATTAAGCGAGTTGGCCGAGCATGAGAGTGCAAGGCATATACTGCTGGTGAGTGCGTTTCCTTAGGGTGCGGTAGCACTGAACACAGGTGGTGTGGTGGAAGATATATTTTTTCAAGTCACTTCAAGAACTTTGTTTAAAGACACTTCAAAACTTAATTTGCTTCAGGATTTTTCATTCACTTTTTTGTCACTTTTTGAAACATTATCACTATAAGTAACAGTTTATGGAATTTGGTTTGGATTTGTTTTCCTTTTTTGGACACCTGCAAAAAAATATATAATCACACTTCACTTTCATTTTTCACTTTATGTATATAGGTAATTGTGTTGTTGTTGTTGTTTTTTTTAGCACTGTTTATACATATTTTTCAGTATTGTTTACACAGGTTAAATATTTAGTTTATTCACAGACACTGTGATTATTAGCGCTACTGTTTTATTCATTTAAAATCACTTTACAAGACTAAATTCCTAACAATGGATTTTGAGGACTTTCATCTGTACCAGAGAACAAAGCAGTTTTTGTGTAGTGTCTTTTACCCTCACGAAAAGCTCTCACATATGAAAAAAAAAAAGAAATTACTAACCTGCAGCTGCTGCATTTCCTATTGCTTGTAAAGTAGAACGACTATTTATTGTTTTTCTGATGGCAGTCTCTGAACTCTGATTTTCAATTTTTGTTTCCACCTTTGACAGCTCACCTATGACCTCTTGATAACACTCCATAAATGTCAGCTCACCATAGCTTGGATAAGATTGAAGATTAAACATTTGTGCCACCTGAAAAAATGCAAAAGCTAGTTGTAAGCAATTGAAAGTTAAAGTGCAACAATTTTCACAGGTATAAAATTCACACCACGGCGCTCCATTTTGCGGGCGCAATTCGGAAACCATGCAAATCGCGGTTAGCCCTTGCGAGACCCGTTACTTTGACTGGCACCGAAATTATGGCACGATTTTGCTGTGATTGTTGCCCAAAGAATTGCAGTAAGATTGTGCAAAAGAAGTCATTGTACTTCATTTGGGCGAAAGGTCTTACGTGATTTTATTTTCACAATTTGTCGGGCGACAACGGAGGCAAATTTGCGCCGCAATTTGGGTGCCATTCAAAGTAACAGGGATCTCAAGGGAAACCTGCGATATACAGGGTTTCCGAATTGCGGGCAGAATTTCGGTGATTCCGTCCGCAAAACAGAACACCATAGTGTAAATGGAACTGTACCTCATTTGTACCTTTCACCACCCTCCACTATCCCTTGCCCCCCGTTTCCTCCTCTACCCCACCTTTTTTTCTCTCTTCTATTCCTCTGTCCTTCCCTCTCTCTTTCATCCCCTACCCCCCTCCTTCAGGTACTTCTTTTGGGCAACAGGCTTCCCGCAATTCTGTTTGCGCCTCAATCGTGGCAAAATTGTGCCGCAATTTGGGTGCCGTGATTTGTGGTGTTGCCAAATTGTGAGCAGATTCTGCCCGAAAAAGGGAACGCCATGGTGTGAATGGCGACTTACCTCACTTGTACCTTTCACCACCCTCCACCCCCCATTTCCTCCTCGAACCCCCTTTTTTTTCTCTCTTACTGTATCCTTCCCTGTCTTTCACCCCCTTTTCCCCCTCCTAGGTAACCTTTGGCACACAACTTCCACTGCAGCCATGTGTCACATTCTACTCACAGACCTTTCTTTTCCCCCTTTCTCCGTTTTACTTATACTTTTTTTTCTGCCCCTTTCGAATGCAGGGTTCAGGAGTGTGTTACGCTCAGAATGCAGGGTTCAGGAGTGCATTGAGCTCAGAATGCAGGGTTTAGGAGTGCGTTGGTCAGAATGGCAGGTTCAAGAGTGCGTTACGCTTAGAATGCCGGGTTCAGGAGAGCACTACGGTCAGAATGCAGGGTTCAGGAGTGTGCTACGGTCAGAATGCAGGGTTCAGGAGTGTGCTACGGTCAGAATGCAGGGTTCAGGAGTGTGCTACGGTCAGAATGCAGGGTTCAGGAGTGTGCTACGGTCAGAATGCAGGGTTCAGGAGTGTGCTACGGTCAGAATGCAGGGTTCAGGAGTGTGCTATGGTCAGAATGCAGGGTTCAGGAGTGTGCTACGGTCAGAATGCAGGGTTCAGGAGTGTGCTACGGTCAGAATGCAGGGTTCAGGCGTGTGCTACGGTCAGAATGCAGGGTTCAGGAGTGTGCTACGGTCAGAATGCAGGGTTCAGGAGTGTGCTACAATCAGAATGCAGGGTTCAGGAGTGTGCTACAATCAGAATGCAGGGTTCAGCAGTGTGCTACAATCAGAATGCAGGGTTCAGCAGTGTGCTACAATCAGAATGCAGGGTTCAGCAGTGTGTTGTGCTCAGAATGCAGGGTTCAGGAGACTGTTGTGCTCAGAATGCAGGGATCAGGCGTGAGTTATTCTCAGAATGGAGGGTTCGGGGGGGGGGGGGGGTTAGTGATGCAAGGGTGGCAGAGGACACTGCTATGTGGGAACGGGACACATTTTAGGGCCAGTCCTAACGAGCAGGCCAGGTAAAAGGCCTTGGTGAGCCGTAGTTTGAGGACCCATGATGTATAGTATTCCACAGTGCCTTTAAGGCTTTTGAAACATGTCAGGTGATGTATATCTTTTGTCTCAGTCCCTTTCCTGCATTTTCGCATCTTGATACTAACCTATTAATTGCTTAGTTAATTGCTTTGATTTACCATGCAAATAGATTTTGGGGTGGGGCTTATATGAGTATAAATGTATTGCCATTTTTATGTTTAACATGCTATGACTAAAGCTGTTGCCAAAACATGTCAGCTGTCACTTCTTGTAACCAACCATTAAAATCGCTATATGGACTACAGAGTTGCCAGCTCAATCCTTTTACTTTGTTTGTGTTGTGGTGTCTAGGAACACACTGAGCACCTGACAAGGGACCTTGCAAATTGAACTGGGAGTTCCCCGTTGTGTGCGCTGTCGCTCTTCAAACTTAGCTGATGGACTTTGTTCGCTACTCTGGTAATCTTACGTCCCCCTTCCTCCCTCTTTTTAATGACCCCTAATGCCAGCCGAGTTTTCCAACCAGGATCCTTTTCCCGGTGATCATCTCAGGGGTTCACAAAGGTATGTCATGTTCTCATGTTCTGCACTTTTCCCTACTGGCCCTCCTTCCAAGAGGCCCACGAGGCACCACCCACAGAATTCTTCAGAAATGCCAACTAAGCCACTGGGTGTCTTCGCTGAGATGCAACCCCTCTTTCCCCATTCAAAAATCTGAATTTGAATACACCTGCCTCCATTTCCCCAGCTCCCCTGGCACTACCTCCACGATCTACTCCTTCCTTAACACTTTTGACCCTCCTGCGACGGCCTCTTACAAATATCATTGGGAACGTGATATGGCGATGTCCATCAACCCAGAGGAATGGAATAAAGCCTGGTCATTGTTAAGGGCTTCTTCAACATAGCTACCTTAGAGGCTGCGTAAAAGGTGTTCCTAAGATGGCATTTGGTGGCCCTTAGAACTTATTTCATTCTTTCTAATTACAAAATGAATGTGCACAAATCCGAAGCTTTGAACAATCATTTGCCCACCGAGACTCTACGTAAACCTACGACAGAATTTTCCCTTCTCTTGAGCTAGCAACACAGTCAAATATCTGGGCCTTTATCTCACCACTTTACTGTCTGAGGTTTTTAAAAGAACTTTTCCCCTGGCTTGTCTCTGATTAGATATCAAGCGCTGCCACCAGCCTTCTTTCTCCTGGCTTGGTGGGAACAGTATCTTAAAGATGGCCATTTTGGCGAAACCATTGTATCAAACTTTACCAATATCTGTCCCACGTCACTTTCTGCGGTCGCTCCGTGTGGAGTTTCTGAATTTCCTCAGGGATTACAAATCTAAGAGACTGTCCCACCGTATCTTGACCTTATCAAAGGACCGGGGTGGTATGGACCGGGGTTCCTGTGTAAATATTACTATCTGTCCATTTAACCAGAGCCCTGGACTGGACCAAGCATTTTTTGGAGAAGGAGTTGATGGGGGTGGAGCAGGCCATGTCACCCTTTCCACTTCCAACGTCGTTGTGGAAGGCTTCTAACCTGCCGGCACCCCTGAAATCCCACCCTTTAATAGGGACTACTTAGTCGGTAATAGCTACAACGGGCTGCGTCACTATAATCCCTCCCATCCTCTCACCTTTGTAACCTGTTATTGATGCTCAAGAGTTCCCTTCCAGTCTGTCAGGGAAGAGGTCCAAGGAATTTATCTTGACCAACTGGTTTAGTCTCCAAGACTTTCTTCTTGAGGGTCGATGGTGCACTACTGAGGAAATTTAAGCAATGCGGTCATACCCTCTGGACAGGTGATGAGCAACACAGATTAGACACTTTCTCACCTCCTCTCAATATGTGTCATCCTCTAGTCATTCCTGATCTGCTTTTGAAAGGCTCTGCCTAGATCCTGCAACTCTCCGGCACCTTCTGTCAATGTATGCAATGCTGATTGACCCCCAGGAAGGCCTTCTCAAAAGGAACAATGAGCGTATTTTGTATACCGCTCAATTGTGAGTAGGTTCCAGGAGGTGGGGTTCAAGGTCCTGACCCGATGGTATAGAGTGCCTATGTTAACCCTTCAGGTCCCTCCTCTTGTTAGCGTTGTCAGCAGCCTGATGGCTCACTATTACACTTATTTTGGACTGGTTCTCTTAATCTGCCCCTTCTGGGACACTAGCCGGAAAATGTTTTTTAGACTGACAGACATTTTACTAGCAGACGATCTGATGCAGTGCTTGCTTCACCTCACTCTTTTGAGGTGTAGATATAAGAAGTCCCTTTTGATCTTAATGCCTCCAAAATATGTATACTACAAAAATGGAAATGCTTGGAACTCCCATCAGTTGGTCAGTGGATAGCTGTGGTGAATGAAATTAGTCTGATAGGACAATTAATGGCCACATTAAAAAGAAAAGAGGAACAATTCAATAAAACCTGGTTCTACTGGGACAATTTCCAGTACTCACAAGACTACAACACCTTGGTGGCCTCCTCGGTTAAGCAACTGTAACCGTGCATGTGTTCTCAACCATTTTTTTTAACTACCCTTTTGTTTTCTAACTTCTGTGATGTAATGCCTTCTTTTTCCTACTGGAAAATTGGTTTGTGTGCACCAGCCTCTGGGAGATTTTATTGTTTTACGCTGTTGCATTTTAATTCAGACTAATGTCGTTTCTTTGTTGCCGTGTTGACATCATCCTATTCTCTATGTACTTAACATACGGTTCTACTCTATTATTGGTTTGTCTAACAGTCAATGCTTATTGAACCATATATCAATGCTGGATTTGTTGTGCCTGCCTTCCCCTTGTCCGAACACAACAGCTCAGTGGGGGTGATCACTGAACTAACCTTGCATGGTCAGTACAGCAGCTCCGACCGGAGTTGAGGTTTTTGTTTGTTCAACCTGTGGGCTCCCTGGCTTAAGTCAGTAAGTCCTTACTTGAACACACTGGTTGCTATTTACTAACCCTTTGTATAAGTGATGAGACTAATGCCGCGTACACACGTGCGGACTTTTGCTGGACTTTCCGAGCGTGTGGACTTGCCCACACACGCGCGGACTTGCCCACACACGCACGGACTTCTCCGGCGGATAATCCGCCGGCCAAAGTCCGCAGTCCGTTCATTTAGCACGTGACTTCAGGTTACGTAGCTAGCGTAGGCAGTAAATGCCGCAGCGCTAGCTCCGTGACCTGGCATGGATTTAAAGGGACTCCCTACGCCGAAAAACGGCGTGGGGGTTCCCCCCAAATCCATGTCAGACCCTTATCCGAGCACGCAGCCTGGCCGGCCAGGAAAGGGGTGGGGACGAACGAGCGCCCCCCCCCTCCTGAGCCGTACCAGGCCGCGTGCCCTCAACATGGGGGGTGCCCTGGGGAAAGGGGGGCCGTGCGCCCCCCCACCCCAAGCACCTTGTCCCCATGTTGATGACGACAAGGGCCTCTTCCCGACAACCCTGGCCGTTGGTTGTCGGGGTCTGCGGGCGGGGGCTTATCGGAATCTGGGAGCCCCCTTTTATAAGGGGGCCCTCAGATCCCAGCCCCCCACCCTATGTGAATGAGTATGGGGTACGATGTACCCCTACCCATTCACCTAAGGTGTAAAATGTAAAGTACAAAAACACCCACACTTTTGAAAAAATATTTTATTGCACTGCTCCGGGGGTCTTCTTCCGTCTTGGGGGTCTTCTCGCCGGACTCCTCCGCCATTTACCAAGCTCTTTTACCGAGCGGAGAAGTCCGGCTACCTTCTTCGTCGTCGCCGCCGTCTGAGGGTTTCGATCCGCCTTCGGGGGTCTTCCGGGGGTCTCTTCTGTTCCTGCGGCGGTCGTCTTCCGCCTTCTTCTTCTTGTCCTCCTTCTTGTTCTTCTTCCGATGTTGCCGATGACCGGCAAGTCCGTTCATTTTCAAAAGTCCGGCGGACTAGCCTACTAACGGCGGGATTGTCCGCCGGACTGCCAAGTCCAGCGGATAATTTTAAAACCAAACTTAAAACTTTGGTCCGCCGGACTTTGGCGCCAAAAAGTCCGCCGGCGCCCACACACGAGGGCATTATCCGCTGGACTTCAGTCCAGAGGATAATCCCGCGGGATAGTCCCTTCGTGTGTACGCGGCATAAGAGTTAATACACGTTTTTGGATAGATCTATCTGGGATAAAACATTGTATGTGAGAATAACACTAGGTCAATTGTCCAATGAAAAGATAGTAAAATTATTTTTTTCTCTTTGATCGGACATTTGAATGCCTGAGTACTGGGGCTATCCAAGCACATGAGTCTCCATCTTATCCAGTTTATCATTAAGGGTTATTTTGGGGTAGCAGCATGATTTCTGGAGATGTAAACACTAGGTAAATGCCTTTGAGATGGTCTGTTCTGATAAAGAGGACTGTTTTTCTCATCATAGCATTCTCACCTATGTGAGGTGTGGGTAGTCTTTCAAAATGGTAGCTTCACAGAACTGTAGCGTGTAGGCATGACTGACAGGGATCTGACTGCAAATATCAGTTGACCCTTGATTCTGACACTTATCAAGATACCCCCACCATGAGTAGCAGTAATCACAAAGCAAATTGTTTAAAGAAATCAGATTGTATAGTAGGAGGGTTTTATGTTAGTTTGATCTGTGCAGTAATAAGTGGAGTAATATATTTTCTCTGGAGAATCTGGAAAGATTCACATGTTAGTAGGGAGATTTATTAAAGTAGAACAAGGGATCCACTAGAAGGTAGAGTGATCCAGACCAAGTCAGACACGCTCCATCAGCTGGGATTTCTGTGGACTCTAGGAGGTGACTAAGAGAAGCAAGGGAGGTACATGCCAACCCAGTCAGGTCACTAGACTAGTTATTTGGCCAGCCCTAGTAGGGACTACTTTGGGTCCATTGTGACTATCCACAAGAGCCGGTTAGGAATGGGTTTCCTCTTTAAAAGGAGGTCAAAGGTTGGAAATGATTGCCCCCTGACCCCCTAGAGAAAAGGGGGTAAGTGAATGAGAGTGGATAGTTAGGTATATGAATTACTAGGACCAGTGGATCGGCAGGAAGCATTTCAAAAAAACTTTTTCAAACCTAAAGTTTGGGAGAAATTGTGGAGGGATAAAATGTCAACCATCCCATATGAAAAACTGTTTCAAGGAGATGGATAATAAAGGACAGATCAGATAACATTTTAACCATAAATACTCATGCAATAAGAACAAGACTTACAGTAAAAGCCAAAACACAAAAGCAAAAGAGAAAATACTTCAAGAAGGATTGGACCGAAAAAAAAAAAATTAAAAGCCAGCAGCTACAAATACTGCAGCCGCTGACTTAATAAATGGACACTCACCTCTTCCAGGGTCCAGCGATGTTGGCAGCCGAAGCCGAGAAATCGATCGGTTATTGGTTGCTGCCGCCATTCTCGTTGAGGGAATAAGGAAGTAAAGCGTTGCTGCTTCATTTCCCCGTTCCCTACTGCGCGTGCGCAAGTCGCGCAGTGCAATGGGAATCGTCCGCGCTGTCTCTGGGAGGGTGGAACTCCGCTTTAAAATCAAAATGATAATTGTTAGATGGAAAACTGAAATAAGAGATTAGGAGAGTCTTGTGGCTGTAAAACGTAAACATAAACCTCAGCCTGCGTTGAGTTTTGAATCATTCTCTGAGCTAAAAGCATTTGACCCTCTCACTACTGATTGGAAACAATCACAGGGAGATAGACCGGCGCACAGCCGGTAAAAGGAAATTCAGAAAATGTTAAGAATAGCTCAAGCATTGGAGGAACAAACCCACATAAAAGAAAAATTGGAAGAGATAATACATGAGAAAAGGGAATCCCGTACCTGGTGTGCAGGATACTCAAACAGATTAGGAGCTCTCGTAGCTACTACACCTATAAAAAGTATCCCCTGCTTATACACCAATTACCCGGGAATAGGAGGCTTTTCAGCTCCCTTACTAAATCTAGATGGCTGAGAGTCAGGGAATACTGCCTATGCCCCTTTTCGGTCTAGAGTGTTGGGGGCTCTCTTGAGAAACAGGACATCTTATCCTACCTCAAATTAGATGTTGATACCTAATTTTGGTGTTCCAGTATATAATGGAACTATTAATGCCACACTTTAAGGATCTATGTTCCTTGACAGAGTGACCTATCCTGAAGGAAAGGGGCCTCTACGAGTTCCCCAAAACCCTAATGGATTTGGATTGTACAGATATACAAGAAGGTATAAATATCTGTCTGGTAAGAGAGCAAATGGTACTTGACAACATAGGGAGAAACACAGGAATGAGACTCTCTTAGAGATGAAGGGATTGCCAAGTACCATTACCGATCATCGAGCATATCTAATGAAATTTGTAGAAAAGCTCCTGTATATTCAGGCATATTGCTATGGCTCCCTGCCTGAGGGCAGTAGCAGGAGCTGTTAAATTGCTAACAAAGACCGTGGATATTGTATTAGGAAATCTTCTGTATATACATGTCCGCCACCCCCCATGAAGTGCATGTTGTAATGTAGAATCTGACAGAAAATACATTTCAGCAGCAAAGCTGAACAAATATGACTTGGCACTCCTAGCATCTGAAATTAACACACTGAAAAGGTGTACCACTTGACTCTGGCTATTTTTTTGCCAAAAACTTAAAGTTGGAAAATCATGATGCAGTGAGGAGATCCAAGGTCACTATGAGGAAGCAGAGAGGGTAAAAGATTACCCCATCAAAAATGCCAAACTCACTGTTTTTGTAGACAGGTCCCACTATTACACTGAGGAGGGACATCCGGTTTCAAGATATACTGCCGTCAAAGATTACATTTTGTTTCAAGGCAATTTGGCTAGAAATCAATCAGCCCAAGTGGCAGAGCTTTAATGCAGGCCTGCATAATAGGAAAATAAATGAAAATCAAGGTGTACACTGACCCTTGGTATGGTTTCAGTACAGGTCATGATTTTGGCCTTAAGACCTGAAGGATGTGATCCTTGACAGAATCATAGGTTGGAATGCAGGCAAGTAAAGATATTTCCTGAATATCCTATGTTTTTTCCAATGGGGTGGTTTATGTTTATGCCACATTAGATGCAAATCTTGGGGATACTTGAATTTGTTACACATGCTGAGCAAAAATGGAAAAATGGTGTGTCACAATGCGTAGTAAATTTGGTCCATATTACTGGAAACATTTAAAAGAAAAATTGAAGGCAAAACCTAAAGCTACTCTGTTATCTATGAGCAGGATCAGGCCATCCCTGTTTGTGTGGAGGGTCACAACCCTGATATTGAGGTATGCCTCATCCCAGGAGTTTTTACTGATAGTATTAGTGATGTTGTATCCAAAAACAATACATGGGTAATGCCTCCAAATGTTAGCCCTACTATATTCTCCGATACATTTTTGGTAAGTGTGAAAGAGGTCAATTATATCCAGAGGACGCTGAAGGAGAGAATTATGCAACTTGGTATATTATCTACATTACTGACAATGTGGAAGACGTGGGATAACACAGAAGTTAATTTTACAACTAAATTGAAGTCTGACATGTCAAGGTACATGGTTTTAAAAATCACACAAGGCTGATACGAATAAATATGCAAAAACACTGGTTTTACATTTAAAAATTGATGCAAAAAACAAAATATATGAAAGGATGCATTCTGAAGGAGGAGCATCTATATGTAGTTTTCTCATACATATTATGACAGTTTCATGCACCAGTAAGGTAGAGGGACATTATTTATTTGAAGTGAGTTATTGGTACTTAAATTAGTCTTTATGCTTTAGTGGTCTAAATCCTTGTAAACGGTATGTCCTGTGCAATGGAATAGACCTCCCTAGTATAAATAAGATGAATAAATGGCCAATGAATGAAGGAATGAGAGGGGTGTACGACTGGCAGGGGTGTATGACTAGCAGGACCCACATTAAGTCTATATGCCCTAGACTTAAATGTAGACGGGCCTTTTACGTGGACTTTCTATGGGGCCACTGATGAAGGTTGCTAGACATTTACTTAGTTAATACGTTTAAAGCAGACCTTCAGTCATTTTTTCAACCTTCAATCTATTAAATCTTCTGCCCTTGTTTTACCTTTAGATAGTAAAACATTTTTTTTTTTTTTTTCTGCCAGTAAATACCTTATACAGCCCACTTCCTGTTTGGTCATTAGCCTAGGCTTTATGACATCACGCACAGCTCTCTCTCACGTGAGAGTTTGCCAGGAAGGGAGGGTGGATAAATCATAAGAGGGCCAATGAAAGCTGCAGGGCTGCAGAGCTGGAGGTGTGCCTCTGTAAGTCCAGGAAGTGAACAGGCAGCAGCTTCAGCTGCCCATAGTTAAAATGGCTGCAGCCAGACTTCGTGGAGGGAGATTTCTGCAGCATATTTGGCAAGTACAGAATCACAGTATATATAAAATAACATGCAAAGTGGTTGGAGGGAAGCTTCAGAAGGACAAATATGTTTTTAATACAAATTATTTGAGCAGACTGCATTTCCTCTTTAAGTCGGAAAACTGATTGACCTGCATTTCTTGGGTTAAATGATCGCACTCTAAATCCAAGACAATGGCATATATGGGAAGGATGATGTAAAATTTGTGTTACTGTGGTGCAAATAGCAAGTGCGAAAAATATTCTAGAACCAGCAAAAAAAATTGGATTTTTATAACACCTTACCTGTAAAAATCCTTTTCTTGTAGTACATCACGGGACACAGAGCCACAGTAAAAACTGTATGGGTTATATGGCACCTTCAGGGGATGGACACTGGCACACCCTAACCAGGAAGTTCAATTTTTCCATATAACCCCTCCCCTTACCGGGAGTAACTCCGTTTTGTAGCAAAGCAATACACATATAACCAGAAAGAGGGGAGGAACCTCTGTGTACTCCAAGAAAAGGATTTTACAGGTAAGCTGTTATGAAATCCTATTTACTTTCTCGTACATCACGGGACACAGAGCCACAGTAATTACTGTATGGGATGTCCCAGAGCAATGCCACCTGAGGGGAGGGGACACAAAAAAAAGTAGGCTGCAATTAGACCCGAGGACCTATAATGCTGCCTGCAGGCCAGTTTAATTTCTAGCCCCATTTTCAGAAAGGCAAGAATTCTACCTATGACATACTTCCTAGGATGCCAACCCCTGAATTCAAACCAAGAAACAAAT
This sequence comes from Lithobates sylvaticus, assembly GCA_028564925.1. NCBI lineage: Eukaryota > Metazoa > Chordata > Amphibia > Anura > Ranidae > Lithobates > Lithobates sylvaticus. The sequence continues at coordinate 168,870,173 of CM053038.1, forward strand.
GCCTTCCAGACTCTATAATAAATGACTCTGGAAGCTGGCTTCCTTGCATAAATCAAGATAGGTATCACAGAGCCTGAAAGCCCATGATTCCTTAGAATGTGGGTTTCAATAGCCGTTAAATTTACTGTTTGTAAAGTAGGATGGAAAACTGGTCCCTGCGATAGTAGGTCTGGACGTGGTGGTAGGGTCCATGGGGCCCCTACAACCATTTTTACTATTTTTGCATACCAAGATCTTCTGGGCCATGCTGGGGCCACAAGAACTACCGACTTCTGTTCCCGCTTGATCCTGCAAAATAGTTGAGGTAGCAGCAGAATAGGAGGGAATGCATAAATCAGTGATAACTGATCCCACGGTGTCACCAACGTATCTGTTCCGCATGTGAGTGGATCCCTTGTTCTTGATACAAAGTTGTCGACTTTGTTGTTGAACCTGCACGCAAACAGCTCTACATCCAGGATCCCCCATCTTTGGCATATAGCCAGGAAGATGTCAGGGTGAACGGACCATTCCCCCGGGAACAAATGCTGTTGATTTAAGTTGTCTCCCTCCCAGTTCTCTACCCCTGAAATGAAAATTGCCGAAATGCACGGCACATGTTTTTCTGCCCAAGTTAGGATATGGTTTACCTCGACCTGGGCTGCCTGATTTCTGGTGCCCCCTTGGTGATTGATATAAGCCACTGCTGTGGCATTGTCAGATTGAATCCTGACAGGAGAATTCTGCAACCTGAATGTCCAGGCCCTTAGGGCTAGACGCGCTGCCCGAATTTCTAGAATGTTGATGGGCAAGGTCCTTTCACTTCTGGACCATTTCCCTTGGACAGAAAGCTTCTTCCAGGACTGCTCCCCAACCTGAAAGGCTGGCATCTGTTACCACCTTCCAGGTAACTGGTAAGAAAGATTTACCCATCTGCAGATTCTCGGATATCCTCCACCAACTGAGGCTCTGGCGCACTTTAGGCGACAAACGCATTGGATAATTAGTGTCTGAATCTTCTTGTTCCAGGCGGATAGGATACTGTTTTGCAGCAGTCTCGAATGAAACTGAGCATAGGAAACTGCTTTGAATGAAGCCACCATCTTCCCCAACAACCTCATACAAAAGGCGAATGAAAGGACCCTTCTATGCCCTGACCCCTTGGACCACCTCCTTTATGGCACTGATCTTTGCCTGGGATAAAACACCTTCTTCTTGGCTGCATCTATGACCAGACCCAAGTACTCTAATCTTCTTACTGGCTTTAAAGAAGATTTCTCTAGGTTGATGAGCCAACCTAGGTATTCCAGGTAGTTGACTGTGGTGACCACACTTTGGGCCAGAAGTTTTGTAAACACCTGAGGTGCAGTAGCTAGACCGAAAGGCAAGGCTACAAACTGAAAATTAAGACCTTCTACTTCGAAACGCAGATATATCCGGTGAGCGGGGAAAATAGGTACATGCAGGTATTCATCCTGGATGTCGATTGATGACAGAAGCTCTCCCCCTTGTAGGATGGAGACTACTGATCGGATTGATTCATGCGAAAAGAGTGAATCTTCAGGAACCGGTTTAAATTTTTGAGATCTAGAATAGGCCTGACATCCCCATTTGGTTTTGGTACTGTGAAAAGGTTTGAATAAAACCCAGACCCCTGCTCTTATACAGGAACCACCATGATTACCTTTTGCGACAAAAGTCAGTCTAATGCTAGAGAGACTTATTTTTCTCTGGATCTTTGGGGACATTTGACCTGAGGAAGCGAGGACACGCGAATTCTCGGAACTCTAGTTTGTAACCTAGAGCTATTGTGGAGAATACCCATCTGTCCCCAAATTCTTCCTGCCAGACCTTTAAGAACTGCAGAAGTCCCCCCCCCCACTCGAGCGAGTGGGGGCGCCCCTTCATAAAGAGGCTTTAGCGTTGTTTCTTGCGGGTTTCCTCCCCCAGGACTTCTTTTGTCCATGGGGTTGAACTTGAGGTTTACCTCTTGAACCGGACGATGGAAGCCGTCACGACTGGAGGCAGATGCCCCTGGCACTGGAGAAAAAGCCTGTTTAAATGAGGGATGTTTACTCTTTTTCTTAACTGGCAAAAGGGTACTTTTCCCACTTGATTTTTTTTTGGATATATTTGTCCAAATCCTGCCCAAACAGTTTTTCACTGTGAAAAAGGAAAACCAGCCAGGAGCTTTTTGGATGGAGCTTCGGCTGAACCTGCCAGGGAGAAAAGGTTTTTTTAACTTTTTTTTTTAACCTTTTAACTTTTATTCACAGAGGATATAGCAGCGTCAATTGCTATATTATATATTGGTATACTCCACATCTTAGTATTTTTCCTCCATAGGATAAAGTGTTGAAAACTTTTTAGGAGGAAAAAAGTGCTTATATGGGTGATTCCACTCAGAACACATAAGCATTTCTAGTAATGAATGAACAGGAAAGGCATGCAAAGCTTGCGGGGGCTTTAGTGAACCCAAACAGGAAATGGTCTCTTCAACCGACTTTGTTAAAGGTAGCTTAAATAGGGCGCGGACAATTTCAGTAAGAGAATGCACTAGCAACTTCTTAGCATGTGAAGCTGAAGAGGGTACTTCCCCACTTGATTCCTCGCAAGAAGAATCAATAGCCTGTGCCGTGAAGGTCCCCTGAGGAGGATTCATCTTCCCCCTCCCACAGTTCCTCCGTTTGGGGATCCTGGGTGGTAAGGGACCTAATGTGTCTTTTTCCACTCTGTGAAGATGTGATTAAAGCCACTAATCTTTCCTCTAAACCACTCATAGCTGAGGAGAAAACCTGCTCAGTTATATAGACAGGGGCTGAAGTGTGTGAAGCAATTGCAGCCCCTGATGGCTCACTCTGACCAGCCTACTTAGATCGGGATGGTGTTGCAGAGGGAGGGTCCTTAGGACCTGAGGGCGACCCCTTTGTGTCCTTGGTCTGTGTGGCATTTGAACAACCTCCTCTTGTCATAGTGCTGAGCACAAACGCAGAGGTACCACCAAAAAAAAGCACCCACTGCTGAGCAATAGTCCAGCAACTGCGCTACTATTAAGCTCAGCCTGATGCTTAAAGTAAATATGCCTCGGAAGGCCTGTGTCACCCACTCACATGCCACCCGTCCGCTCTGTGTCACTCCTCGCTGTATGCCCCTGAAAAAGGCACATTTTATAGCTATGCAGCCCGTGTTGTGGATGCTAAATTGGGCCAACACTGCTAAGCCCCACCCCCTTCCTCCGACCACCCATCGTGCCCCCCCTCCCTCATCTATTTTAAAATAGAGCATTTTCCCGCATGAGCTGGCTCCAATCCTGACTGGACCGCATGGGGGAGGACTGGGATGAAGGAAAGCTGCCGAAAGGAACCGCCATAATGGCGGCTGGAGCGTTGCGGAACACCGCCGTCTAATGCCATGCTCCCTCTGCTTGGAGTACAGCTATCCAGGTGGGGGGGACATTTCTAGGAGAAGAAAACCCCCCTTTCCCATGACTTTACCTGGAGCCTGGGCCGGAGGAAGCGTGCAGCTTGTACACAGAGGCGAGACTGACAAGCATGGAACAGGTACGTGCTCTTGACAGCCCCCGGTGGTGACTATAGGCATAGCAACATTTACTTTAACCACTTGCCGACCGCCCCCTGTATATATACGTCGGCAGAATGGCACGTACAGGCAGAATCACGTACCTGTACGTGACATTCTTCCGGCGGTTGGGGGGTCCGATCGGACCCCCCTCCGCCGGCGGGGACGGTCGGGATCGCTTCAGGAGCGATCCGGGACGAGGGGACGGCCAGTGGTTTCTGGCCACCCCCTCGCGATCGCTCCTGGCCAATGAGAAACTTCCCCTTCCTGTCTATTGTATAGACAGGAAGGCGGAAGTGATGTCACGCTCGGTGCGCCGGTCTATGTGACCGGAGACGCCGAGCGGCGAACATGTTAAGGTTAGTGCACAACACTACACTGACACCAGTACAGTTAGGCACATATTCCACCCCCCTGTCACCCCCTGATCACCCCCAGATCACCCCCTCCCCCCCCAGTCACAGTGTCACTAATTGCAGTGATCATTTTTTTACTGATCACTGCATTTAGTGTCAGTGTGACTGTAATAACTGTCAGGGCAGTTAGTTTTAGGTCCAAGGTAGCCCCCTACCCCCCCCTAATAAAGGTTTAACCCCTTGATTGCCCCCCAGGTAACCCTTTCACCCCCTTTTGCCAGTGTCACTAAGCGATCGTTTTTCTGATCGCTGTATTAGTGTCACTGCTGTCGCTAGGTAACCATTTTTTTTTTTTAGGTAACCGCCATGTTTATATAGGTTCATAAATAGTTTTATAGGTCAGGTACCCCCATATTACAACCTAAATAAAGGTTTTAACCCCTTGATTGCCCCTAGAGTTAACCCTTTCACCAGTGATCACTGTATAACTGTCACTGGTGACGCTGGTTAGCCAGTTAGTTATTTCGTTATTTAGGTTCCCCGTCAGGTTTTTATATAGCGTCAGGTACCCCCATATATTACCTAATAAAGGTTTTAACCCCCTGATTGCCCCTAGTTAACCCTTTCACCCCCTTTTGCCAGTGTCACTAAGCGATCGTTTTTCTGATCGCTGCATTAGTGTCGCTAGGTAACCATTTTTTTTTTTTTAGGTAACCGCCATGTTTATATAGGTTCATAAATAGGTTTATAGGTCAGGTACCCCCATATTACAACCTAAATAAAGGTTTTAACCCCCTGATTGCCCCTAGAGTTAACCCTTTCACCAGTGATCACTGTATAACTGTCACTGGTGACGCTGGTTAGCCAGTTAGTTATTTCGTTATTTAGGTTCCCCGTCAGGTTTTTATATAGCGTCAGGTACCCCCATATATTACCTAATAAAGGTTTAACCCCCTGATTGCCCCTAGTTAACCCTTTCACCCCCTTTTGCCAGTGTCACTAAGCGATCGTTTTTATGATCGCTGCATTAGTGTCGATAGGTAACCAGTTTTTTTTTTGTATTACTGTTACGGGTGACGCTGGTTAGTTAGCTTGTTTTTTATACTGTCAGGGCACCCGCCATTTATTACCCAATAACGGTTTAACCCCTGATCGCCCGGCGGGTGATATCAATTAGGTTTTAGGGTCAAATAAGGTCTGCGTCGCCCCAGGTTAGTGCCAGTACCGCAAACACCCACGCACAAAGCATACACCTCCCTTAGTGGCACAGTATCTGAACAGATCAATATCTGATCTGATCAGATCTATACTAGCGTCCCAGCAGTTTAGGGTTCCAAAAAAAAACGCATTGTTAGCGGGATCAGCCCAGATACCTGCTAGCACCTGCGTTTTCCCCTCCGCCCAGCCCAGCCCACCCAAGTGCAGTATCGATCGATCACTGTCACTTACAAAACACTAAGCACACATAACTGCAGCGTTCGCAGAGTCAGGCCTGATCCCTGCGATCGCTAACAGTTTTTTTGTGGTAGCGTTTTGATTCAGTCGCTTCAGTCAGGAGCTTTTTTACCTGTGAATCTCAAAAAAATAAAAAAAAATAAAATAGTTGTCGTTTTATTGTTCTCTCTCTCACTCTATTCTCTCTCTATTGTTGCTCTTTTTTTACTCCATTCTATTCTGCAATGTTTTATTATGTTTTATCATGTTTTATCATGCTTGCTTTTCAGGTATGTAATTTTGTTTACTGTGTTTTAGTGTTAAGCATTTTTTTGTTTTCAGGTGCGCCATTCAGTTGCAACGCGGATTTATTTATCTTGACAGCAACAGCGTTTGCTCCCACGATACATAAAGACGCGACTCCAACACTGTAGGAGGTGATTTCACCACCACAGTTAAAAAAAAGAGCATATATGCCGAAGCATGGGGGCAGCAGGGGGGGGAGGAGCGATTGGCTCCTAATGCCACGTACATACGGTCGAAATTCCGACCGTGTGTACACGGCATAACTTTTGCGGGAGGATGCCCCCATGCATCGGCATATATAAATGGTGCATGTATGCCCATCATTAGAAGTGGGTGGATGAAGGGAGGTATTCTAATGGTGGGCATACCCACCAATCAATCTCTTTTTTTCGTTCAGCCAAGAGGCTGCATGAAAAAAAAAAGATTACAATATATGTCCAGTATGTTGCTGGACTTTGAATGGTTATACCAGAATGATGCCTGCAGGTTTAGGTATCATCTTGGTATCATTCTTTTCAGCCAGTGATCGGCTTTCATGTAAAAGCAATTCTAGCGGGTAATTAGCCTCTAGACTGCTTTTACAAGCAGTGGGAGGGAATGTCCCCCCTCCCGGATATAAACCGCGCCATTGGGAAATTGGGAAAGCATTTTATCACACCAATCTTGGTGTGGTCAGATGCTTTGAGGGCAGAGGAAAGATCTAGGGTCTAATAGACCCCAATTTTTTCAAAAAAGAGTACCTGTCACTGCCTATTGCTATCATAGGGGATATTTACATTCCCTGAGATAACAATAAAAATCATAACAAAGAAAAAAAATGGAAGGAACAGTTTAAAAATAAAATAAAAAAGCTAAATAAATAAAAAAAAAACCAAAAAAAAAAAAAAAAGCACCCCTGCCCCCCCTTCTCTTGCGCAAAGGCGTACACAAGCGTTGGTCTGGCGTCATATGTAAACAGCAATTGCACCATGCATGTGAGGTATCACCGCGAAGGTCAGATCGAGGGCAGTAATTTTAGCAGTAGACCTCCTCCGTGAATCTAATGTGGTATCATGTAAAGGCTTTTAAAGGCTTTTAAAAATGTATGTAGTTTATCTCCACTGCGTGTTTGTGCGCAATTTTAAAGCATGTCGTGTTTGGTATCCATGTACTCGGCCTAAGATCATATTTTTTTATTTCATCAAAAATTTGAGCAATATAGTGTGTTTTAGTGCATTAAAATAAAAAAAAAAGTGTATTTTTTCCACAAAAAATGCGTTTGAAAAATCGCTGCGCAAATACTGTGTGGAAAAAAAAAATGCAACACCCACCATTTTAATCTGTAGGGCCTTTGCTTTAACATTATATATAGTGTTTGGGGGTTCAACGTAATTTTCTTGCAAAAAAAAAATATGTTTTCATGTAAACAAAAAGTGTCAGAAAGGGCTTTGTCTACAAGTGGTTAGAAGAGTGGGTGACGTGTGACATAGGCTTCTAAATGTTGTGCATAAAATGCCAGGACAGTTCAAACCCCCCCAAATGACCCCATTTTGGAAAGTAGACACCCCAAGCTATTTGATGAGAGCAATGTTGAGCCCATTAAATATTTTTTTTTTTTGTCCCAAGAGATTGAATAATGAAAAAAAAAAAAATATATATATTTTTTTTTACAAAAAGTTGTCACTAAATGATATATTGCTCAAACATGTCATGGGCATATGTAGAAATACACCCCAAAATACATTCTGTTGCTTCTCCTGAGTACGGGGATACCACATGTGTGGGACTTTTTGGGAGCCTAGCTGCGTACGGAACCCCAAAAACAATCACCGCCTTCAGGCTTTCTAAGGGTGTAATTTTTTTATTTCACTTCTCACTGCCAATCACAGTTTCGGAGGCCATGGAATGCCCAGATGGCATAAAACCCCCCAAAATGACCCCATTTTGGAAAGTAGACACCCCAAGCTATTTGCTGAGAGGTATTGTGAGTATTTTGCAGATGTCGCTTTTTGTCACAAAGTTTTGAAAATTGAAAAAAAGAAAAAAAAAATTTTTTTTTCTTTACTTTCTTCATTTTCAAAAACAAATGAGAGCTGTAAAATACTCACCATGCCTCTCAACAAATAGCTTGGGGTGTCTACTTTCCAAAATGGGGTCATTTGGGGGGGTTTTGTGCTATTTTGGCATTTTATGGCCTTCGAAACTGTGATAGGTAGTGAGGAGTGAAATCAAAAATTTGCACCCTTAGAAATCCTGAAGGCGGTGCTTGGGTTTCGGGGCCCCGTACGCGGCTAGGCTCCCAAAAAGTCCCACACATGTGGTATCCCCATACTCAGGAGAAGCAGCAAAATGTATTTTGGGGTGCAATTCCACATATAACTATGGCATGTGTGAGCAATATATCATTTAGTGACAACTTTTTGAAAAAAAAAAAAATCTTTTTTATTTTTGTCTTTATTCAATCACTTGGGACTAAAAAAAAAAATATTCAATGGGCTCAACATGCCTCTCAGCAAATAGCTTGGGGTGTCTACTTTCCAAAATGGGGTCATTTGGGGGGGTTTTGTACTTCTCTGCCATTTTAGCACCTCAAGAAATGAAATAGGCAGTCAAATTAAAAGCGGTGTAAATTCCAGAAAATGTACTCTAGTTTGTAGACGCTATAACTTTTGCGCAAACCAATAAATATACGCTTATTGGCATTTTTTTTACTAAAGACATGTGGCTGAATACATTTTGGCCCAAATGTTTGACTAAAATTGAGTTTATTAGATTTTTTTTTATAACAAAAAGTAGAAAATCTCTTTTTTTTTCAAAATTTTCGCTCTTTTTCCGTTTATATCGCAAAAAATAAAAATCACAGAGGCAATCAAATACCATCAAAAGAAAGCTCTATTTGTGGGAAGAAAAGGACGCAAATTTCGTTTGGTTACAAAATTGCATGACCGCGCAATTACCAGTTAAAGTAGTGCAGTGCGAAATTGAAAAAAGACCTCTGGTCCTTTGGCTGCCAAATGGTCCGGGGCTGAAGTGGTTAAAGGAGAAAACCCACAAGAATTAGAAAAATGACTTACGAATCTCCCTTACCTTATCCAGCTGCAGGGTTCTGTGGTAACAGACCCAATCTTCACCTCTCACGGTGGGCTCCGTTCAGAAAACCTTCAGGGACTGGGGCCCCCTTTTTATTGGGGAATCCACAGCCCCGGGCCTGTAAAAAGCACCCCACCAGGAGTATGGCTGAAGAAAAACAATACTGGATCCCGGGGTCCAGCTCTCTAAAAAGAGAAGCGTTACAGGTAAAACCTTGTTTCTTCGGACACGAGGCCCGGGTACCATTCAATTTGGCCTGGAAAATACACTTTGAATGGATTTGGTTGCATGGCTTGCCCCAGTAAGGAATATTCCAGCGGAGCTCAGCACAGCACATCTTTAATCGTGACCAACACCTAAGACACTGGACACAAAGATGGGGTTATATCGCCTCCGCAGGAGTAGGACTAGGCAGAACAAAAAAACAAAACACTTATCCACTCCCATGGGCCATCCTCAGTCAGTATATAACCCCCTCCCTGCTCTAGGTATTCAGTTTAGTAGCAAGCAGTAATAGAAGTATCAAAAAAAAATAAAAACTCCATAGAGGGGTGATCAAAGGAGGGAGGGGGGACTTTGGACTTTTTAGGCACCATAAACAAAGTATAGTTTTTACAAAATTTATTCTTTAAAAAGGAAAATACATAGACAGCAAAATACATTAAAAAAACACATCTTGTCAAAACATCAATATAATAGATACAAGCCACACATATATCCTAAAGTATCTAGCCTTAGGGACACCAACGGGGACGATCAGCTATGGTTAGCTTGTCCAGTAGTTGTGGGGTGTCCAACGATGAGGCGAGGGTACAATGGGGCGAAGATATTCGTGACAGAAGCTCTACATGTTTCGCGTTTACGTTAACGCTTCATCTGGAGCATGACAATGAGATAACTGACAGGAAAAAATGAGGTTTAAAAAACATAGTGAGTATATGTACATAACATATTATATCTATAAACATAATAGTATAGATCTACATATTCTATAACTTGGTTGGCTCATGGCGGTGCTGGAGGAACATCAGACCACTAAATATAGCTACAGAGGCCGGTGATCCATCACTCAGTGGGGACGTGTATAATATGATATATTGCTGCGACAAAAAATGCAAAATAGCACTTACTGAAAATCAGGTATGGCTGAATGATGTGATACAATAAGACAGAATCCCCAAGGATCCAGTAAGGCCGTATGTAGGTAGAACGCCGACTGGAGGTACATAGGTGGTATTACAAGCTGGTCACAGGTCAGGTCCTAATTGGCGTAGAAGTGACAAACAACACTATTAATTGTATTATTGTAGGAGCTAAATATACCCATATATATTGTATAATTAGAGCCACAACATCCATGTGAAATGTGGACTCACCTGGATCTATATTGCATTACTAGATGGACCTCTCGTTAATACAATAGTATATGTTGGTTCAACAAGAACCAGTAGTTGCAAGGGGTGAGCAGAAAATAGGCTAGGTGTCCATAAAAATGGCACAAAAGGTCCAGGGAATGCTGGTAATCTTTTCAGACCAGGTATCTAAAGAATGTTTAAAAGGGTAATTGTCAATAAGCCCACCAAATAGGGACCTCAAAAAGTAAATGACCTGATGATCAGCATAGCTAAGGGCGAAGGCTTACCATAAGGACAGCTCGGCTTGGCTTGTAACCAGCGGCGTCAGAGCGGCGAACTGGTGGGGGACGCTAGCCAGAAGCACACAGGGGTGCGCTTATATACACGTCCCATCCGTGGTCACAACTTCCGGCGTAAGCCGGCGTGACGTCATCCGGATCGGCCGTATTAGCACATCGCGCATGCACTAGTGTACCGCATCGCGCCTGCGTATTGAGGCGCGACCGTGCCCAGCACATTGCGCTTATGTGTTGAACAGGGAAACACCAGAGGCCGTATGGAACACCGCCTCTGGTGGAACCTGCCATTCGTCACAGAGATGTTGTATGTGACGATGGGCGGCCGCACTGGGTATTGGGACCGGCCCAGAGATGCGGCTACAGATAGTGTAGAACTGACAGCACGCCAGAATACCGCCAGGAGACAATATATAACCTGAACAGTTAGAGTTTAGAAAACAAAATTAACAGGCAGGTATACAGCTCAACAAAATTTGATGAAAAACAGATACACCAAGGTATTTATACTTCACAGTGTGATACCTTAAATGGTAAGAATATAAAGGAGATAATTACATATTCATCTATTATGGGACTTGTATTGGCACACTGGACAGAAAACAGGATGAGATATGTATCTAGATCCAGAGATGTAGATCTAGATCTACATATATGTAAAGGAACATGATGGGGATATGGATCAAAAAGAGGAAAGACATATAGGCTCCTAGGCATGCAAGTGTAGGCCAAGACGAAAAATAATGGATTGAAATCGGGCTTCTATGGGATCCCAGAGGTAGACCGGGATTCCGTTGGAATAGTTAACCGAAACAGTACATATTAACTGGCTGCCCGTGGATGAAGGTGTGGGACTAAACTACTCGATGGTATAGGGGGTAGTTGTGTACAACATGTTTATGTTGGAAATAGAGGAGAATATTGAATTGTCATAATCTATAAAAAGGGTCTATAGGATTGCGCCTCATTGATACCCGGAAGACGGGTAGCATTGAGGCGTTCTATCCATATGGTTTCCCTTTTGAGGATTTCTTTATCCCAATCACCTCCTCGCGGGTCCCTAGGGTTTACCACCAGGACGATGAATGAGGCTACTGAGGTGTCAAATTTGTGGTACAAGTCAAGGTGTCTGCTTACCGAGGTGATCATTTTGCCACCCGCGGAATAATATATGTGGTCTTTGATACGGGAGCGAAGGTGGCGAAAAGTCTTCCCGACATAGAACGCACCGCAGGTGCAAGACATTAGGTACACCACCCCTTGAGTTTCGCAGTCAGCGTGGAATCGAGGGGTAAAGGTTTCCCCATTGGGGAGGGTAAATGTGGTCCCGGATCTCACCCACGGGCAATATGCACACCGTCCACAGCGAGTAATACCCTGACCTCTTTGTTGTAGATGAGTATTTCTACTATAATGGCTTGATGTAAACTTGTCACGTAGCGAACGCGATTTACGAAATGTGATCACTGGGTTGGGGCCTATGTATTTTCGCAAGATGGGATCTTCACGGAGAAGAGGCCAATGTCTAGCAAGTATTTCCCGTAGCTCAACGTGTTGTTTTGAGTATCTGGTTATGTATCTGACTATATCGTTGGTTTTGGTGGTTTTGGTTTTATAAAGAAGTGAATTACGTGACTGTCTGAGAGCTTTATTATAGGACTTTCTCAGAATGGATTTACTATAGCCTCTGGCTTTAAGTCGGTCACGGAGAGAATTGGCCTGTAGTTTAAATTCTTCAGTATGTGTACAGTTCCGTCTAAGACTAAGATATTGTGCGTATGGTATACTCCGAATCAATGTTTCCGGATGGGCACTCTCCGCATGAAGCAGAGTGTTGCCGGCCGTTTCCTTCCTGTACAGTGTGGATGCCAAACAACCAGTAGGGTCTCTTAAGATTGTGAGATCCAAAAAAGTAATTTGTTCTGAGTTCACCGAATGTGTGAACTTTAAATTTAAAGTATTTTGATTGATGGCATACATAAACATTTTGAGCATAATAAGAGAGATCTTACATACGGCCTTACTGGATCCTTGGGGATTCTGTCTTATTGTATCACATCATTCAGCCATACCCGATTTTCAGTAAGTGCTATTTTGCATTTTTTGTCGCAGCAATATATCATATTATACACGTCCCCACTGAGTGATGGATCACCGGCCTCTGTAGCTATATTTAGTGGTCTGATGTTCCTCCAGCACCGCCATGAGCCAACCAAGTTATAGAATATGTAGATCTATACTATTATGATTTATAGATATAATATGTTATGTACATATACTCACTATATGTTTTTTAAACCTCATTTTTTCCTGTCAGTTATCTCATTGTCATGCTCCAGATGAAGCGTTAACGTAAACGCGAAACATGTAGAGCTTCTGTCACGAATATCTTCGCCCCATTGTACCCTCGCCTCATCGTTGGACACCCCACAACTACTGGACAAGCTAACCATAGCTGATCGTCCCCGTTGGTGTCCCTAAGGCTAGATACTTTAGGTTATATGTGTGGCTTGTATCTATTATATTGATGTTTTGACAAGATGTGTTTTTTAAATGTATTTTGCTGTCTATGTATTTTCCTTTTTAAAGAATAAATTTTGTAAAAACTATACTTTGTTTATGGTGCCTAAAAAGTCCAAAGTCCCCCCTCCCTCCTTTGATTACTAGTTTTAGGACGCGGCACTGACGTACCTATCAAGTATCCACAGCACCACACTGTCAGGATACTATTCCCTTCTTCCATAGAGGCGTGGGTGCTGTGTCTGTCAGTCAATGAACTCAGAGAAACAGATTTTACGGTAAGCAAAAAATCCTATTTTCTCATTCGTTCATTGACAGACACAGCCTTCTTTATTCATAACGATAGGGATGTCCCAAAGCAGTGCCAACATGAGGGGTGGGAAAAAAAAATCCCAAGGCTAATAGAAGAGCCAACCAAGTAACAGAAACTTCACCCAGGACAAGCTGGAACCCAACCTGGACGATACCCCTTCAAGGAGGGAATAGACCCTCTAAACAGCGGCCTGCAAAAAAGCTTGTGGCCAAAAGAGGCATCTGCAGATGCCAAACCATCCACTTCGTAGAACTTGTGAAAATGTACACCGACGACCAGTGGCCGCCTTGCCAACTTGCGCAACAACCATTTGATGACAGAAGGCCCAAGAAGCACTGAGTGCCCGAGAAGAATGCGTCATAACCGGGAAAGGAGGAAACCGATCCCTGACAGGATAGCTCAGATCCATCCAGGCCAACAGACTCGGTGGCAGGCAAATGCATCTGAATCCCCCAAAACACATCCAGGCCAGATAAAGCCAATTCCTTGGGATGTGCTGACCAGGGAATACAAGAAGCCAACCCAATGTCCTTATTCAAATGAAAATCCAAGGACGGGACTCTGTAAAAAAAGGACGAAGCACCACCCTAACCTGGGTAGGGTGAACGAAACGATAACGCCACCATTCACGCCACCCTGCGAGTAGAGGTTATAGCCACCAAGAGGCCACCTTCCGAGACAGAGTAAGCAGTGGAAATTCCCGATGTTGTGAGAGAAAGATAGAGAGGCCCTTGGAGAACCGAAAACACCAAGTTCAGATCCCATGACGGTGGAAGAAACCACCCCGGGGGAAACAGACTTCCAACCCCTTGAACAAAAAAGGCACGCACCAGGGAACGTGAGACCAGGATACGGTGAAGAAGACCGCCCAGGCTGACACCTGGCCCTCAGTACTCAAAGCCTATTCCTGCTCATCCCTCTGTAAATGAAGGTCAGAAACGGAGCCACCTAAAAGGAACGAGGGCAAATCCGACGAAAACACAGCCCAGAGAAAGGCCCACCCCGTGGGCCCAACCCCAGTCAACTGAGGTATCCGTCTGACAGCATTCCACTCCTGGAATGCGTTAGTCGGAAAGGGCCGGAACTAGACGTTCTGCCCACCGGAGGAGGATACTGGCAACAGACAGGGTCGCCAACAGCATTTTGGCCCACCCTGGTGAGGGACATAAGCCACCACTGTTGCCTTGTCCGTCTGGATCCGTACTGGGAGCCCCCGAAGGCGAGCCGTCCGTGATCCAGACCTAGTCTGATCAATTGAAGTTCCGGGATATTACCGGGTAGTCCGGATTCTACCAATGTCCAACGATCCCGAGTTCAGTCCCAGGACATCTCCCTGCCCGGACAGACTGGCATTGGTGGTCACCCTGATCATACAAAGGGAGAAAGGATCCTTCCCACTGAAGAACCGGAGAAGGAAGCCACCAGACTAGGGAACCTCTGGTTTCCCGACTGAGCCGAATCCGATTGTTCAGAGACCTTGGATATTTGTCCCATTAAGCCAGGATCTCCCCGAAGGGAGCCTACATGGAACTGTGCGAATGACCTTGAGCGGATGGGCCTCACCAATGGGTCATAGGTAAATGCAAGGAACAGGGATGCCCAATAGTGTAGTATTTTTATCAAATCTATTTATTGATATAGGCAAAACATATACAATTTGTCTGATACATTTAAATATGAGTACCTTTATGTGTTGCCTATATCAATAAATAGATTTTAAAAAAATACTACACTATTGGGCATCCCTGGTCCTTGGATTTACCTATGACCCATTGGCGAGGCCCATCCGCTCCAGACACCTCCAGGGATTTAAAGGTGGACGCTGACTGTAAGCAAGATACACACACCAGCAGAGCCGGAGATGCCATTTTAAGACGACCACCAGGGGATCAATAACGGTTTCTACACCAAAGGCTTACGGTATATTCACACGCTATTACCTTACAGCAGTAAGGTAAGGGGACACCCATACATCAAACTTCACGGAGGATAAGAAGTCACCCATCATTAGCATCACATCGCAGGAAGCATAACCAGCACCAGCACTTTATTATTTTTTTCTATACATACAGTCACTTTATATGCTGCATCATATATATACCTATGAAAAGGAACCCTTCACGGACACTCATTTTATTTTATTCCCTTATTAAAAAGGACAATTTACCAATATTAGTACTTCGGATATTTATTAGATTTTATTTCACTTATGAAAAGGACCATCTACTACTTTAAATTACTCTGGATACTTATCACTGCATCTCTATTGTTTATTTTATGGATATTATGTGATATTTTATTATATGATCATACGTTTTTATCACATGCATCGTCTTTCACAGTGTTTTTAGTGCTTCAAACACAGAGCACATTTGCACTTTATTATTTATGTACAGCGTACCACTATCTTTTACTCTATTTACTTCTTCTGGGTTTTGCCCTTGCCCTCAGTGTGTGCAGCAGTAACTGATCTATTTCTCTATTCATTGGGTTGGCGCAGGAATACCTTTTCTATTTTATCCATTTGTGCGAATGACCTTGCCTCAAAAAAAGGGTAGATAACATCAGACCCAACACCCACATGTAGATACTCAGAGGATCAGAAAAAGTCTGTATAGGAACTATTTTTTTTTTTTTAGGAACAGCATTGTATACTTGAAGAGCAGCTTTTTTTATACACAGACCCGTTTTTATGAATTAACCCTTCACTTTTCGTGGAATTTAATATAGTATTCACACAAGAAGTTTTTTATTTTTTTCATTTATTATTCAATCTTAGGATTACACATTATAAGGTCAATTACTATTTATTGATTTTAAGGTTGATCAAGCGCACTAATTATTTACATTATTGTATATACTTTTTATGTGTAGGAACTACGTTGCTCCTCAGGGTAATCGAGAATTTGGCACAGAAGATCGTCCCGGTAGTCCAGGACCATCAACCCCCACTGACGTAACCATGCCAAATCCGGGGCCAACACCTCGTGAACACCTGAGTGGTGGCCAGATCAAAGGACCATACCACACGCCGATAATGCTCTGAACCCACAGCAGATGGAGGAAGTGCTGGAGTCAGCATTAAGCATTCGTGATGGAGTGCCACCCGCTTCGTGTATCCATTTCTGAGACTGAACTGTACCCACACAAGGCAGGTCAGGGCCTTGAGGTCCAGAATTAGATGCGCCATGCCCTTCATCTTTTAGACTGTGCACAGGTTCGAACAAACCCCCTGACACTGTTCCCAGCACAGGAACCAGGACAATAACACACTGCTGCAATGGGGCTTGCATAGCCCTCCCGCGGAGAACAGCAAGCAGTCTGGCGACAGACGACCATTGGAAGCAACAAACTGTAGGAACGCAGCCAGAAAATTATCTTTTAACCGGACAAACTCAAGACGCGACATGAAGTTATTCAGAGTAGTCCCCCAAAATACCTGTCTAACCACCACTGAGGCAACAGACTCCAGGTATGCCAGCTGGGCCCTTAGAAGCCAGAGATTCCTCTATCAGAGCCATGGTTGCCTCTAGCAGCCTAGAGACAGAGGGGTTCACTACTGGTTTAACAGTCCCCTTCTGAAGGGGGGACTCCCCAAAGGGGTACCTTACAGCCAGCGTTTTTGGAAACGCAAGCAGGCATTTTGGACACTCCCAGTCTGCATGGACAAATTGTGTCAAAATAAGAGAGAGAGAGGGGGGAACACTTTCGCCATACAGGCCGGTTTATCGAAGAGGGTACCGGCCCTCCCCCCGCTGCATCCCCCATCTTGAAAAGGTTCCTGCACAGATGTAACAGGACAGGATAGGGAGCGTGGCCACCAGCCTGCAAGGTGGCCACATTTGTGCAGCAGAGACAGGAGTGTTCAACAGGGGAGGTAGGGGAGAGCAAGAGTGCCCAATACTAAGCTACCTTCCTAAACGCTACACCAAAAAGTCAGTGGGGGTCCCACCCACCGGGACCCCTCTCCCTCCGAGGTCCACATAGGGGATGTTGACTGAGGCCCTGCACAGGGGGGAACAGACCGCAGCCCCTCAAAGGGGGGGGCACAGGCCGCGGCCCCTCAAAGGGGGGGCACAGGCCGCGGCCCCTCAAAGGGTGGGCACAGGCCGCGGCCCCTCAAAGGGGGGGCACAGGCCGCGGCCCCTCAAAGGGGGGGCACAGGCCGCGGCCCCTCAAAGACCCCCGCAATGCCACCCTCAGGAAAGGGGGCCACCACGAGGCCTAGCAGGCTGCCGAAGCCACGGCCTATTAGGCCACAAGAGCCGTGGGCTAAATTTATGTCTGCCCGCGGGGTGACCAGGCCGATCCCGAACCGGTAGGCCGCAAAAGCCGTGAGCTAAATTTTTGGCCTCTCACCGCAAGCCCGAGGGGAGACTGGACCGCATTTTTGGCCTCTCACCGCAAAGCCGCGGCCTAAATTAGTCAGCAGCAGGGAACTAGATTCTTACTCCTGACTAGGCAAAAAAAAAAAACTAAATACCTAGAGCAGGGAGGGGGTTAAATACTGACCAAGGATGGCCCATGGGAGTGGCCAAGTGTTTTTTTTTTTTTTGTTCTGCCCTGTCCTATTCCTGCAGAGGCACTATAACCCTATTGTTCTGAATAAAGAAGGCTGTGTGTCAATAAACAAATGAGAAATGTATGCTGCTTAAGCCTGGTACACACTATTAGTTTAGTGCAGCGATCTCCCCCGCTGAGCTGTTGTGTTCTGACAGGGGACAGAACACTCATATTATTGACCTCAGCCACAGGCTGAGTGCTGATCGAGAGTCTGTCAGCTGCTGCTTCTCTTGCGTGCTCGTCTGACAGCAGTCGGCAAAGCGGCTGGCTGCTGTCTTGCCAGCTGGCTTACACACATGCCAAATGTCAGCTGGTGTTTATTGAACTGGCCGATGTCGGCCAGCATTTGCCCCATGTGTATGGGGCTTAAACAAAGTAGCAATAGTCAAAGCTGCAGACCTATTAGTTCCATAGTTATCATCATAACCGCCTGTACAGACAGAAACCCAGTTAATACTGTACACTTGGAGAGATTCTGTAAATGATTTCAGGGTTGATTATTGGGATAAAGATGTGCCAACTTTGTGAAAAATCAAGTCCACATGTTAAAGGGATGGTTGGAGTCTGGTTACTATAATTGGCTAAAAAGGTATATACTGGATGCCACGTTGGCAGTGGGAGGTGTGGCTTTCGGAACCTTAAATAATATGGATTTGGGGGCGTGGCCTGGAGCTGCATGGGGTAGGGTGTGCAGAGTGAGAGCTCCGTCCGAGCAATCATCCTAACTTCATATCCTGCTGGGGTATACCCCTCAAAAGAGACACCAGATCGCCCCGGACAATCACCCTCGCTCCTGCAAATATGTCACCGCCGAAACGGACCTCGGAGGCCGCAAACAAGCTGGCAAAATATCGCCACGAGGGCCGCGGGAGTGGAGACGAAGATGGCGCCAGTCAGACCCAGGCCCAGGACGCACCAGCCGCGTGTGACACCGCAAAAATACTAGAAGCAGTCTCCCTGTGTCAGACTACGCTCACCACGAAGATAGAGGAGGTGAAGGTCGACGTTTCCCTCATCAGGCAGGACATCCAGAAACTGAGGGACCGGGCCGCCGAGACGGAGCGCAGGGTGAGCCACGTGGAGTCGGACATCACTCCCCTGCAAGTGACCACTGAACAGCTCCAGCACCAACTCAGCGTCGTCCTGCACAAGCAGGACGACATGGAGAATAGGCTGAGGAGGTGCAATCTCCGTTTCGTCGGCCTGCCGGAGCGGGCTGACCCCCCCACATACCTGGAAAACCTCCTCATCAAAACTTATGGGAGAGAGGCCTTCTCATCCACGTTCGTGATTGAGAGGGCCCACCACCTTGCCGCCCGCCCTCCCCCAGCCGGCGCACCACCCAGGACCTTCATTGCAAAGCTCCTCAACTACCGGGACCGGGATACAGTCTTGCGTCTTACCCGGGAACGCGGCAATATCCCAGTTGGCAATGTGAATGTTGCAGTATTCCCGGACTTCTCTGCGGAGGTGCCGAAAAAGCGAGCACAGTTCACGGAGGCCAAACACAAGCTCCGCATCAAACACCTCCCCTATGCCATGCTCTTCCCGGCGCGACTACGTGTCGTATGCGATGGAAAAGCCCAGTTCTTTGAAGACCCTGCAGCGGTGATCTCCTGGCTTGAAAACCGAGAACCGACAGGCCCTGCACACCGATAGACCACACACCTGCCGCCATAACACCCGAGAGATGCCTGCCTGCACATGTGCCCCTTCTCCTCGCAAGTTCTGAGCATCAACCGCAGACTACCCTGCGCCGCCTTCCGCTATCGCCGACGACCATCCTGATGCTCCTCTACACATCTCTGCTGCCGTGACCACCGAAAACCGTTACTCCGCTGACAGTATTATGGAGCATCGCACCGCACCTTCCATGTGAAGACCCATCCATCTCCAGAACTGTGAGTTACTTACCTCCCCCCTCCCTCTCCACTGTGCAGGAACTATCACCCCCTTATGGCATGGGTCTCGCCTCATGACTGCCGGGTAACAGCCCCGGAGCCCTGTTGCCACACGGCCCTTCCCCCCCCCCCCACACAGACCCCCGTTAACCTCTTCTTCGCTTGGACGCCCCACGAACTCTCACCTATCTGGAAGAACTAACCAGCACCCCTGCCCCACTGCGAGTTCTGCAGTGAGTACGTTTGTTCGCCCCCCCTGTTTTACCATGGATGCCGGTGACTCGGCTGAACCCCCTGTCTGGAGGTTCACACCACCGACCGCACCACAGTTCACCTGGCCAGCTGCCACCCCCATGGCTGTGGTGGGTGGCTGTTCTTATGTGCCTTGCTGGTCCAGCGCAGGCAAAGTTTTCAGTTTTAGGTTGCTCCTTTATTTACTGAATGCACAACCCTTACTGTTGCCATGTTACATGCTATTAACACGCCTGATATGTCACCAAATGTGCCATAACGAATGTATGTTCTTATGTTCATTACCTCATAATGTAAATGTATTGCAGATACTACATGTAGGAGGTTTCCCTCTGAGGGTCCGACTGCCCAAACTACTCCTCTCATCCCCTCATGGCATCACTTAAACTAATCACCTGGAATGTGCGGGGATTGGGTGCCAGGCCCAAAAGAATAGCTGTCCTCTCCTATCTTAAAGCTGCACGAGCTGACATTTCTGTACTCGTGGAAACCCACATAATGGGCCAGGCCCAAATGTCACTCAAAAGACCCTGGGTGGGCTGGCTATACCATGCCCCCCACACCTCCAACTCCCGAGGGATTGCCATCCTTATCGCCAAGTCGGTGCAGTTTCAACTGCACGACCTGCAGTCGGACCCTCAGGGTAGATCTCTTTTTCTCCATGCCACTATAGGTGGACTTGAACTGCTCCTCATGGCATTCTATATACCGCCGCCATTCCAATTTGGCATCATTCAGGAGGGCCTCACCTTTATGGCTAAGCACCCCACTGTGCCAGTAATCTGGCTGGGTGACTTTAACATGACCATAAACCCCAGCTTAGACAGACTTGGCACACCATCCCAAACATCCCTCCCCTCGCCTACAACCCGATTCGGCAGGCTCCTTGCTGAATTTGCCCTGACAGATGCCTGGAGGTACAAGTACCCAGACAAAATAGCCTTCTCCTGCTTCACCCCCTCACGTATGGCCATGTCACGTATCGACTTGATCCTAATGTCCCCCGCCCTGCTGCCGGACCTCATAGATGTGGGGTTTGGCAGCAGAGTGCTCTCTGACCACTCCCCCTGCTGGGCAACGCTGCGACTCCCGACGACCCTGACTCCCCGCAAATGGCGATTGAACCCCTTTTGGCTCTCCATTCTTCCCGATCTGGAAGCTGTCGACCGCGAATGGACACACTTTTAGTGCCAACCTCGAGACGGCGCCCATGGGGGCGGTGTGGGAGACCTTCAAAACACATGCCCGTCTAATACTCTCCACCCGCATAAATAGACACAAAGCCTCGTCCAAGACCATACTGCACCAGTCTGAGGAGAGGCTCGGCTCCATGGAGCAGATGTTCCTGGCCGACCCCTCCACAGACAATGCTTCCCTCCTCCGAGCACAATCCAGACTGACTGACCAACTGCACTTTGAAAAAGCAAAACAACATATATTCTTCAGCAAACAGCGTATCTTTGAACATGGTGAACGGGCGGGCAAGCTCCTTGCCTATATGGCCCATCTTGATCATACTCCCCCCTACGGTGGTCCGACTCCGGACAGCAACGTGGGAAGTGATCTCTGACCCCAGTCAGGTGGCAGAAGAATTTAAACAGTTTTATTCAGACCTCTATACCTCCACAGCATGCCACACTCCGTCTGCACTGACTCAATTTCTTCAGACAGTGGACTTCCCTTCCCTCACCCACTCCCAGATGAGCCAACTTGAGGCACCCATAACTACTGACTGCATCACCGAGGCGTTATCACTTGTCCCAACTTCCAAGGCGCCAGGCTCAGATGGCCTCCCCTTGGAATTCTACGCGCACTTCCAAGACACCCTGACCCCCAAATTGCAAAAACTCTACACCCACATCTTTGAGTCTGAGTCCCTCCCTCCCTCCATGGGGGAGGCTCTCATTGTCCTTATACCCAAACCTGGTAAGGATCCCCTCTTACCTGAGTCCTACCGTCCCATATCCCTTCTACAACTAGATGTCAAAATCCTTGCCAAAATTCTCGCCCTCCGCCTCAATAAAGTCATCCTCAGCCTCATCCACCCTGACCAAACGGGCTTCATGCCAGACAAAAATACAGCATTCAATCTCCGTAGGCTGCACATGAACTTACAGGCAACTCATGCCAATACTGGATCTAGGGTGGTGGTGAGCCTGGATGCCGCAAAGGCATTTGATTCTGTGGAGTGGAGGTACCTATGGGAGTGCCTTCGCAGGTTTGGCTTCGGCCCAAAATTCATTAAATGGCTGCAACTCCTATACCAGGCCACCACCGCACGGATCCAGGTCAACGGTAGGATATCCGACCCTTTCACCCTCTCAAGGGGCACCCGTCAAGGCTGCCCCATATCACCGCTCTTATACGCCCTCGCGGTCGAACCCCTTGCCATTGCAATCAGAGCCCATCCCCTAATCAAAGGCCTCCGAATGGGACACATAACTGAGCTGGTCAGCTTATACGCGGACGACATGCTCCTCTACCTAGAAGACTCAGGCCCCTCTCTGGAGGCTGCGCTCCGGCTAATCAAACACTTTGGCGAATACTCGGGGCTGCAAATCAACTGGTCAAAGTCCGAAATCCTCCCACTAGATTTGGGGGCCCCCACCGCATCACAAGCTGCACTACCACTAGTTAGGGCCAGCCAAATTAAATACCTGGGAGTCCAATGCACTAGATCCCCTGAGGAGTACACGAAACTGAACATTGAACCCCTTTTCACACTCCTCAAATCTAAGACCCAAACCTGGTTCCGACTCCCCCTAGGAGTTATGGGCCGCATTAACCTGATCAAGATGATCCTTCTCCCCAAGCTGCTCTATTTATTTTGGCACGCCCCCCTATGTATTCCCTTAAGAATTTTTAAGTCCATGGAATCCATCCTCAACACCTTCGTCTGGGGCTCCTCCCTCCATAAGCTCTCTTGGAAAACTCTAAAATGCCCGGTACATCTAGGCGGTACAGCCCTCCCTGACCTTCTCCTATACTACATAGCATCCCAACTCTCCCACTTCTACTACTTTGACAAAACTGACAAGGACCGCTACCTGACGCTGGTCTGCTCAACCAACCAAGGCCCGGTCTCCCATCCACTACAGGTCCTCCTTTGCGGCACCCACGGCCATTCTATTCCCCCTAAAAGCATGCTTGCCCGCCACTGCAAAATTTGGCAACTAACCATCAACAAAACTAAAGTTCCCCCCATCCACGCCCACACCCCCCTATGGAATAACTCCCATCTATCTGAGCTCCTTGCAGTACCTGACCAATCTCTTTGGATAACTAAGGGAATTATATTCCTATCCCAAGTGATGCGGGGAGGCTCGATCAGACAGTTCCAGGCCCTCAAGGACGACTTTGACCTCCCCAATCATATGCTCTTCCGCTACCTCCAGCTCCGGCATGCTCTCAGCTCCCAATTTACCGGCCCCGCTCCCAGGTTGGAATCATTATCCCCTGTTGGTGTGATCAGGGCTCAGGATCCCAAGAAATTAATCTCCTACTTTTACAACCATCTACTATTGCCTGAGGCCACTCTGCAGGCGCACAACTTAAAACCCAAATGGGAGGTGGACCTGGGCGCTGTGGAGCATGAGGAGTGGGAGGATGCACTCGCTGTCTCCAAACTAGTACATACTACAACTTAAAACCAAGGCTACTGGTCACAGGTTGTCAAATTTATGCACGATCGAATGGGCTCACCAATATCCCTATGCCCCTGCCAATGAGGTGGACCTGGAATGCGCTGTGGAGCATGAGGAGTGGGAGTATGTATGGACTAGTGCCCCAGACACATGCCTACCCTGAGAGCGATCGTCTGCCCTTCAACCACCTATCCGCCCACCCCCCCAAAATGCACGATAAGGAAAAATGCCCAGCCTGCTCACCGAATACCGAGTCCTCCTGGCACCCCCCACATACGCCACTATGCCTGGAGGGGAACATGGCCCCACAAACCTGTTATGGGGCACCCTGGAGCCCCTAGCTGCTCGGAACCTCATTGGAACCCCTGGTGACACAGTACTCCCAAATATGCAATGCTTCTCTTTTGCTGTATTGGTCTATACTCTCCCGTGCATGTCAACTTCTGTACCCCGTTTTTGTAGTGCCTGTTGCACTTATGATGTATCAATGTATCCTTGTTTGGTTTATTCTCAATAAACTTGGTTTTGATTAAAAAAAAATTATAATATGGATTTGGAAATGCTAAGGAATAAATTGGGGGGGGGGGGGTCTAGTTTAACACATAAGGAGTTAAAACAAAAAAAAAAAAAAGTTATGTTTTAGAAGACTTGCAACATGCACACATCTTTGTCCAAACTAGCAAAGAGAAATGTAAAGGGTTACACTGGCCAAAGATGGAGCAACTTTCTTTCCTGCAACTACGGGTTGCAGGAAAAAAATGTGCTTCATTTCCCCATCAACACAGACACAGTGATGATGTGGGATGCCCCCTTTCTGCCGGGCCATTGTCCTGCCCCGGTGGGGGGCAGGGGAACTGTCCCCACTAGGAGAAGACCGTGATTATTGCTACGGGCTATAGCGACCGCTAGCGCTAATTGCAGGCAAAACCTGGCTTGCTTGTTGTACCCAAGTTGATCACTAGATCAACGTGGTACATTCAGCCTGCCCATAGATGGTTTGAATCTCAGCAGGTTCCTGCTGAACCGGTGAGATATGAATCGTGTATAGCCTGCCTTAATCACTAGATTCGTCCAACAGGACGACATTCAACTTTCTCTGTCTTGCGCACAGATACAATGCGAGTTGGCTCAACATCTCTTTATGCAGGACAATTTCCACGTAAAGGCCAAGTTCACCTTTGGGAACATGTTACACGCTCCACTTGTTTTTAGGATGGAACACGTAACATGTTCCCACTGCTGCAGCCGATGCCCAATTCCCCCCTCCCCCCGCAGTACAGGCAGAGGTTCCACTTACTAGCTGTCTTTTTTAAATCACTGCGGCCGTGTGGGCCTCCACCCAAACAGCAACTCCATTCATTTGCACAGCTTTGTGTGTGAATGAACTACAAGACCCTTTGCAGTTGAAGGTTTGTAGTTCTCAATGAACTATCACAGCACTGAGGAGCGTCATGGTAGTTCATCGATTCTTCCTGTCAAATTGTATCTGCTTGCCCATACAGGATGTACAGGCACACAGATACACTGACAGATCTGAAGGAGACCTGCATGGTGCTCCAAAAAAATTATAAATGCAAATTTTTGTACCTGCAAAAAAATGTGCATTTATAAAAAAAAAATTCTAAAAAGTTCACATTTTTTAAATGTAAAAAGGCATGCGAATATGGTGGTACCAAAATTTGCATGCAAAGTGGTGGACAACTCAATTTCATGGTTGCTTTATTTTGAGCTGTACTGTTTCTTCATTTGTATCCATTTCTGAGAGTGCTTACACTGCAGTCAATCTGGATACAATCTTGGCAGATAATGCTGCGCTGTATTCAAAGTTGTACAATGACTTAAAGGTTTAAAAGTCAAAACAGACCCAGATAATTGACATTGATAGGTGTTGGAAAGGAGGTGGTGTTTTATTGTGTCAAGGAAAACAAGATAACAGTGCTGGGATAAACATGGGTCATGTTTACATAGATGCATAAGATCCAACCATTTAAAACACCTTGGGAAAGGTTATTGGTGTTGGTATCAGGTGACAAATAACACTGCGTTATACCTTGTGTTGTTTATTTAGTCTACTCCTAACTAAAAGGATGTACTCCTAGTATTGTTCTCCCACATGTGATAAATACACCTTCACTTTACATAGCAAGAAGTCTTTGAAAACTTTTCTGAAAGTAGAAATCCAGTAAAAACATATTGTTCGGTTTTCATTGCTTTCTAAAATATCTATTAAGGGATGTTGTCTCTGAATTCATAATCTACAGACATGACAGAATGTAAAAGAAATGTCCTCAAAGTGGGGAAAATCCCAGCTTAAAGGGGTGACAGTTTTTTTGTTTTTTCTTCCCATTTAAGTTTTTATTGAGATTTAGGTTTACAAACATTTGAAAATACGGAAGAGTAGAAAGGTGTATAAAATCATACATAAGCAATCAAAATCTAAACAAATGTGCAAGCAAGACATTTAAACATGACCTTTAGAGCAGTAATCAACAGAACAACAAGAACCAGAAGTTTAGTTTCCACAGAAACCACATAATGACTATGATGTAAATTTTACAAGTACAGTTTACTGATAGAATTTGGAAACCATGGGTTGAATTGTATCAAAGGATGTGCAAGAGGCTAACCTAATAGCTAGGAGTCTTTCATATTCATAATTGAGATTGACTTGCACTAGGACCCCTGAAGGCTTTGGAGTGAGGTTGCTTCTCCAGTGCCTGTCCGTTTTCATGCGATCCGCCATACGGATGGAAAATAGGATCACCATCTGTCTGGATTTTGCTGACAGGATCTGATTGGATAACGGTGGATGCAAGCAGACATGCCACTGCTGACATCCGCAGCAGCATAGGTGTGAATAGAGGGTCCGATCAGGTCCGCCTGAAAAGCCGACAGGCGGACCTGATGGGACACAGCCTGTGTGACAGGGTCCTTTGGCAGTACTGCAAATCATTATGTGTTAACAGCTGGTCTGATCAATTTGATCTGGACTCTAAATTATGAATGGAGAACTGACAGAAAACACTAACAGAAAGCTAATTTTAATTTTCTATATAGGAGGACAAAACAAAATGTATTGAACTTTACCCCCTTATTAGAATAATTATATTACTTTTCTCTCATCAATTTCAAGTTATACTTAGTCTAGTTTTAGAACGCAATTATAACAATAAGGGTGTAATATAGTAAATAATCTTACCTGATGAGCCTCATTGTAATTTTTTCTTAAAATACATGAAATGAGCAGGGATTCAGGTGGAGAAAGCATCATGGGAATCAGATTGTTTCTTTGCTGTAACGGGCCCACATCACTCCCAACAGATATATTACTTGTACTGCTCTCTAAAATTTAAGATGAAACACATTTTTCAAGAAGGTCATATATTAAATAGAGTACATAAATAAAATCTCCATAAAACAAAAAAGACAAAAGCAGGTGAGGAGGACCCTGCTAGTATAAACCCAAGAGGAATACATTTTTCAGCATATCTAGTGGTTGGAGATCATACAAATAGGCACCACAGCAAGGATTCATTAGGAAACAAATGAAGAAAGAAAAAAACTATTTGTTCTTAAAGCAGAACTTCACCCTAAAATGGAAGTTCGGCTTTAACACCTCCTCCACCACTGTTAAACATATCTTTTGGGGTGGGGAAGTACCTGCTAAAACTGGGTATCTGCTCCCATTTCTGCTGGTATCGCCTAAGCAATTCCACCACAAGCTCCCCAACTGCAGGTCACAGTTACCTGAAGGCTGCCGGTCAAAGTGCAGCGCAACTTTTCACAGTGGGAAGCCACACGGAGTCACAGCTGGCTTCCCACAAGATGCCGGCGCTGGGAACCTAAAGACCGACAAAGCACACCCCCCCCCCCCCCCCCCCCAGGTGAGAATGGCGATGGCTCCCTGGACAGGTATTCTTTTTTTTTTTAATCCTATATCAAGCAAGAATGGGACAACATTTCTCTCCCAAAATTCCAGCAATTGGTCTCCTCAGTTTCCAGATGTTTGCAGAGTGATGTTAAAAGAGGAGGGGACGTAACATTGTGATAAACATGGCCTTGTCCCAACTTGTGTTGCTGACACGAATTTCTAAAGTTCCTTATAGACATGTGCAGAATGGAAAATTTGTTTCATTTCCTTTGAGATGGATTGGTTATTTTACTGATTTTGTTTCTGAATGTGTTTAGAGTCGTTTAACCACTTGCCGACCGCCCCATGTATATATACGTCGGCAGAATGGCACGTACAGGCAGAATCACGTACCTGTACGTGACATTCTTCCGGCGGGTGGGGTGTCCGATCGGAACCCCCTCCGCCGGCGGGGACGGTCGGCATCGCTTCAGGAGCGATCCGGGACGAGGGGGCGGCCAGTGGTTTCTGGCCACCCCCTCGCGATCGCTCCTGGCGAATGAGAAGCTTCCCCTTCCTGTCTATTGTATAGACAGGAAGGCGGAAGTGATGTCAAGCTCGGTGCGCCGGTCTATGTGACCGGAACGCCGAGGAGTGAATTTGTACAGGTTAGTGCACAAACAGTACACTGACACCAGTACACATAGGCACACAAT
This sequence comes from Lithobates sylvaticus, assembly GCA_028564925.1. Lineage (NCBI taxonomy): Eukaryota > Metazoa > Chordata > Amphibia > Anura > Ranidae > Lithobates > Lithobates sylvaticus. The sequence goes on from CM053038.1 coordinate 168,898,306, forward strand.
CCACCCCCCTGTCAACCCCAGATCACCCCCCAGATCACCCCCTCCCCCCCCAGTCACAGTGTCACTAATTGCAGTGATCATTTATTTACTGATCACTGCATTTAGTGTCAGTGTGACTGTAATAACTGTCAGGGCAGTTAGTTTTAGGTCCAAGGTAGCCCCCTACCCCCCCCTAATAAAGGTTTAACCCCCTGATTGCCCCTAGTTAACCCCTTCACCCCCTTTTGCCAGTGTCACTAAGCGATTGTTTTTCTGATCGCTGCATTAGTGTCGCTAGGTAACCATTTTATTTTATTTTAACCACCATGTTTATATAGGTTCATAAATAGGTTTATAGGTCAGGTACCCCCATATTACAACCTAAATAAAGGTTTTAACCCCCTGATTGCCCCTAGAGTTAACCCTTTCACCAGTGATCACCGTATAAATGTCACTGGTGACGCTGGTTAGCCAGTTAGTTATTTCGTTATTTAGGTTCCCCGTCAGGTTTTTATATAGCGTCAGGTACCCCCATATATTACCTAATAAAGGTTTAACCCCCTGATTGCCCCTAGTTAACCCTTTCACCCCCTTTTGCCAGTGTCACTAAGCGATCGTTTTTCTGATCGCTGCATTAGTGTCGCTAGGTAACCAGTTTTTTTTTTTTTAGGTTAACCGCCATGTTTATATAGGTTCATAAATAGGTTTATAGGTCAGGTACCCCCATATTACAACCTAAATAAAGGTTTTAACCCCCTGATTGCCCCTAGAGTTAACCCTTTCACCAGTGATCACCGTATAAATGTCACTGGTGACGCTGGTTAGCCAGTTAGTTATTTCGTTATTTAGGTTCCCCGTCAGGTTTTTATATAGCGTCAGGTACCCCCATATATTACCTAATAAAGGTTTAACCCCCTGATTACCCCTAGTTAACCCTTTCACCCCCTTTTGCCAGTGTCACTAAGCGATCGTTTTTCTGATCGCTGCATTAGTGTCGCTAGGTAACCAGTTTTTTTTTTAGGTTAACCGCCATGTTTATATAGGTTCATAAATAGGTTTATAGGTCAGGTACCCCCATATTACAACCTAAATAAAGGTTTTAAACCCCCTGATTGCCCCTAGAGTTAACCCTTTCACCAGTAATCACCGTATAAATGTCACTGGTGACGCTGGTTAGCCAGTTAGTTATTTCGTTATTTAGGTTCCCCGTCAGGTTTTTATATAGCGTCAGGTACCCCCATATATTACCTAATAAAGGTTTAACCCCCTGATTGCCCCTAGTTAACCCTTTCACCCCTTTTGCCAGTGTCACTAAGCGATTGTTTTTCTGATCGCTGCATTAGTGTCACTGGTGCCGCTAGGTAGCCAGTTTTTTTTTTTTTGTATTACTGTTACGGGTGACGCTGGTTAGTTAGCTTGTTTTTTATACTGTCAGGGCACCCGCCATTTATTACCCAATAACGGTTTAACCCCCTGATCGCCGGGCGGGTGATATCAATTAGGTTTTAGGGTCAAATAAGGTCTGCGTCGCCCCAGGTTAGTGCCAGTACCGCAAACACCCACGCGCAAAGCATACACCTCCCTTAGTGGTACAGTATCTGAACAGATCAATATCTGATCTGATCAGATCTATACTAGCGTCCCAGCAGTTTAGGGTTCCAAAAAAACGCATTGTTAGCGGGATCAGCCCAGATACCTGCTAGCACCTGCGTTTCCCCCCTCCGCCCAGGCCACCCAAGTGCAGTATCGATCGATCACTGTCACTTACAAAACACTAAGCACACATAACTGCAGCGTTCGCAGAGTCAGGCCTGATCCCTGCGATCGCTAACATTTTTTTTGTGGTAGCGTTTTGATTCAGTCGCTAATAGTCAGGAGCTTTTTTACCTGTGAATCTCAAAAAAAAAAAAAAAAAAAAAATAGTTGTCGTTTTATTGTTCTCTCTCTCTCTCTCTATTCTCGCTCTTTTTTTACTCCATTCTATTCTGCAATGTTTTATTATGTTTTATCATGCTTGCTTTTCAGGTATGTAATTTTGTTTACTGTGTTTTAGTGTTAAGCATTTTTTTGTTTTCAGGTGCGCCATTCAGTTGCAGCGCGGATTTATTTATCTTGACAGCAACAGCGTTTGCTCCCACGATACATAACGCCGCGACTCCAATGCTGTAGGAGGTGATTTCACCACCACAGTTAAAAAAAAGAGCATATGTGCCGAAGCATGGGGGCAGCAGGGGGGGGGGGAGCGATTGGCTCCTAATGCCACGTACATACGGTCGAAATTCCGACCGTGTGTACACGGCATAACTTTTGCGGGAGGATGCCCCCATGCATCGGCATATATAAATGGTGCATGTATGCCCATCATTAGAAGTGGGTGGATGAAGGGAGGTATTCTAATGGTGGGCATACCCACCAATCAATCTCTTTTTTTCGTTCAGCCAAGAGGCTGCATGAAAAAAAAAAAGATTACAATATATGTCCAGTATGTTGCTGGACTTTGAATGGTTATACCAGAATGATGCCTGCAGGTTTAGGTATCATCTTGGTATCATTCTTTTCAGCCAGTGATCGTCTTTCATGTAAAAGCAATTCTAGCGGGTAATTAGCCTCTAGACTGCTTTTACAAGCAGTGGGAGGGAATGTCCCCCCTCCCGGATATAAACCGCGCCATTGGGAAATTGGGAAAGCATTTTATCACACCAATCTTGGTGTGGTCAGATGCTTTGAGGGCAGAGGAAAGATCTAGGGTCTAATAGACCCCAATTTTTTCAAAAAAAGAGTACCTGTCACTGCCTATTGCTATCATAGGGGATATTTACATTCCCTGAGATAACAAAAATCATAACAAAGAAAAAAAATGGAAGGAACAGTTTAAAAATAAAATAAAAAAGCTAAATAAATAAAAAAAAAAACTAAAAAAAAAAAAAAAAAAAGCACCCCTGCCCCCCCTTCTCTTGCGCAAAGGCGTACACAAGCGTTGGTCTGGCGTCATATGTAAACAGCAATTGCACCATGCATGTGAGGTATCACCGCGAAGGTCAGATCGAGGGCAGAAATTTTAGCAGTAGACCTCCTCCGTGAATCTAATGTGGTATCATGTAAAGGCTTTTAAAGGCTTTTAAAAATGTATGTAGTTTGTCGCCACTGCGTGTTTGTGCGCAATTTTAAAGCATGTCGTGTTTGGTATCCATGTACTCGGCCTAAGATCATATTTTTTATTTCATCAAAAATTTGAGCAATATAGTGTGTTTTAGTGCATTAAAATAAAAAAAAGTGTATTTTCCACAAAAAATGCGTTTGAAAAATCGCTGCGCAAATACAGTGTGGAAAAAAAAAAAAATGCAACACCCACCATTTTAATCTGTAGGGCCTTTGCTTTAACAATATATATAGTGTTTGGGGGTTCAACGTAATTTTCTTGCAAAAAAAAAATATGTTTTCATGTAAACAAAAAGTGTCAGAAAGGGCTTTGTCTTCAAGTGGTTAGAAGAGTGGGTGACGTGTGACATAGGCTTCTAAATGTTGTGCATAAAATGCCAGGACAGTTCAAACCCCCCCCAAATGACCCCATTTTGGAAAGTAGACACCCCAAGCTATTTGCTGAGAGCAATGTTGAGCCCATTAAATATTTTTTTTTTTTGTCCCAAGAGATTGAATAATGAAAAAAAAAATATATATATTTTTTTTTTACAAAAAGTTGTCACTAAATGATATATTGCTCAAACATGTCATGGGCATATGTGGAAATACACCCCAAAATACATTCTGTTGCTTCTCCTGAGTACGGGGATACCACATGTGTGGGACTTTTTGGGAGCCTAGCTGCGTACGGAACCCCAAAAACCAAGCACCGCCTTCAGGCTTTCTAAGGGAGTAATTTTTTTATTTCACTTCTCACTGCCAATCACAGTTTCGGAGGCCATGGAATGCCCAGATGGCATAAAACCCCCCAAAATGACCCCATTTTGGAAAGTAGACACCCCAAGCTATTTGCTGAGAGGTATTGTGAGTATTTTGCAGATGTCGCTTTTTGTCACAAAGTTTTGAAAATTGAAAAAATAAATTTTTTTTTTCTTTACTTTCTTCATTTTCAAAAACAAATGAGAGCTGTAAAATACTCACCATGCCTCTCAACAAATAGCTTGGGGTGTCTACTTTCCAAAATGGGGTCATTTGGGGGGGTTTTGTGCTATTTTGGCATTTTTATGGCCTTCGAAACTGTGATAGGTAGTGAGGAGTGAAATCAAAAATTTGCACCCTTAGAAATCCTGAAGGCGGTGCTTGGGTTTCGGGGCCCCGTACGCGGCTAGGCTCCCAAAAAGTCCCACACATGTGGTATCCCCATACTCAGGAGAAGCAGCAAAATGTATTTTGGGGTGCAATTCCACATATAACTATGGCATGTGTGAGCAATATATCATTTAGTGACAACTTTTTGAAAAAAAAAAAAAATCTTTTTTATTTTTGTCTTTATTCAATCACTTGGGACTAAAAAAAAAAAATATTCAATGGGCTCAACATGCCTCTCAGCAAATAGCTTGGGGTGTCTACTTTCCAAAATGGGGTCATTTGGGGGGGTTTTGTACTTCTCTGCCATTTTAGCACCTCAAGAAATGAAATAGGCAGTCATAAATTAAAAGCGGTGTAAATTCCAGAAAATGTACTCTAGTTTGTAGACGCTATAACTTTTGCACAAACCAATAAATATACGCTTATTGGCATTTTTTTTTACTAAAGACATGTGGCTGAATACATTTTGGCCCAAATGTTTGACTAAAATTGAGTTTATTAGATTTTTCTTATAACAAAAAGTAGAAAATCTCTTTTTTTTTTCAAAATTTTCGCTCTTTTTCCGTTTATATCGCAAAAAAAAAAATCACAGAGGCAATCAAATACCATCAAAAGAAAGCTCTATTTGTGGGAAGAAAAGGACGCAAATTTCGTTTCGTTACAAAATTAAATGACCGCGCAATTACCAGTTAAAGTAGTGCAGTGCGAAATTGAAAAAAGACCTCTGGTCCTTAAGCTGACAATTGGTCCGGGGCTGAAGTGGTTAAAGAGGTTGTAAACCTTAAAAAAAAAAAAAAAAAACACAACCCTGCAAGACAAAGGCATAATGAGCCCTCCTTTTACTTACCTGACCCCAATCGTTCTCTGGCCGGTAACGAGCACAACCAGCTCTAGCTGGTGTCTCATGTCCTGATTGGATAGATTGATAGCAGTGCAGCCATTGGCTCCCGCTGCCGTCAATCAAATCCAATGACGCCGGCGCTGGGCCGAGTCCTGCATTCTGTGTGAATGGGCACAGAAGCCTGCACGGGTTTACACCTTAGGAAAGCCTTCTCCAACGTGAGCACTCAATGCAGAGAGGAGCCACCAGTGCTGCTGGGGGACCTAGGAAGAGGCATATTGGGGCAACTCTGTAAAAACTAACTGCACAGTGAAGGTAAGTATTGTTTGTAATTTAAAAAAAAACAAAAAAAACAACACCTTTAACAACCGATGATTTTTCAGCTGTCAGCGGACTTGTCGCCAACAGAATATTCAGAAACAGTGTGCCCCCCCCCCCCCCAATTAATACCAGGCCCTTCGGGTCCGGTATGAATTTTAGGGGAACCTCATGGCAAAATAAAATATATTAAAAAAACAGTGTGGGGTCCCACCCAATCCCATACCAGACCCTTATCCAAGCATGCAAACTCCGTGGGGCCAGCAAGCGAGCCCCCAAATCAGGCCAGGCTACATGCCCTCAACATGGGGGGAGTGGGGCACATTTATTTCTTTTTTTTTTTTTAAATAAAAATGCTCTCAGTTTAAACATTTGATATATTTTTTCTATTGTGAATAAAATATGGGAGTCATTTTTTCCAATATCTACACATTGGCCTGAAGATTACTTAAAGCGGAGCTCCATCCTAAAGTGGAACTTCCGCTTATCAGATTCCTCCCCCCCCTCGTCCGGTGCCACAATTGGCACCTTTCAGAGGGGAGGGGGGTACAGATACCTGTATAATACAGGTATCTGCACCCACTTCCGGGACAAGATATCCAGAGCTGTCCCGCCCATATCCGCAGATGCCCCGTTGTGTCTTGGGAAACACAGTTCCCAGGACACAACGGGGACCAATAGAGACATGCAGCGCGACTCGCGCATGCGCAGTAGGGAACCGGGCAGTGAAGACGTTGCGTCTTCACTTCCTGATTCCCTGACAGACAAAATGCATCATCGACAAGCCCACTACAGAATATATTAGGACCAAATTCCCGAGAGAAGCAACTTTTTATGCTTTACCTAAGGTGCATAAAAACCTTCCCAGACCACCAGGTAGACCTATCGTCTCCGGACGCGGCTGCCTTACTGATAATTTGAGTCGTTACATAGACAAATTACTTCAGCCTTTAGTACAGGCCTTACCTTCATATATACGCGATACCACACACTTACTCCAAGGCCTCTCGGACCTCCATGACGCCGACACTGTCCTGGTCGCCATCGACGTGGAGGCCCTCTACAGTTCTATACCCCACTCCTTAGGGCTTACAGCCATCCAACATGCTCTGTTTAATGCTAATATATACCCCCGGGAGTTGTCTCTATTCATTGTCAGAGCACTCAAATTCATCTTAACTCACAACTTTTTCTCCTTCAATGGGTCCCACTACCTCCAGGTGCAGGGCGTCGCCATGGGCACTTGCTGCGCACCGGCGTACGCCAATCTGTACCTGGGGGAGTGGGAACGAGAATTACTCCGCGACGATGCTGCCAGCATCTATACCAAACATATAGCCTCTTTCCGACGCTATATTGATGACATTTTAATCTTATGGCAAGGCCCAATTGATACTTTACAACAATTCCTCCTTTACCTCAATACGTCCAACTCTCTTAATCTTAAATTCACAATGACTTATAGTTATAGTTCCATTTCTTTCCTTGATCTTACGCTTAGCAAGGACAGACATGGACATCTACAGAGTCATTTGTTCCGGAAACCTACTGCCGGCAACACCATCCTGGCTGCTTCTAGCTTTCACCCACAGCCTTTATTAAAATCTATCCCTTTTGCCCAATATCTCCTTGCCCGACGCAATTGCTCGACGGATACCTCCTTTGAACACGAGGCCTCTGTGTTACGTAATAGATTACGGGCACGTGGCTACAAAAACAGCGTCCTTAAAGACGCATACAAAAAAGCGAAATCCCAACCACGTTCGGTCCTACTCGCTCCCAAACAAACTGGGCCATCCACCCAACCTCCCCTTAGAATCATTACAAACTACTGTCAACAACACAATGAGATCACTCAAATACTTTTGAAACATTGGCATATTATTGCCACAGATAGGACCCTTTCCCCTTTTGTTCCGCCAAAACCTTTGATTACCTACCGACGTGCTCCATCCCTTCGAGACAAACTCATTACTAGTGAATACAAAAGTAGCAATAAATCCCAGAAGCAACTCAAGGGCACTTTTCCATGTGGCAACTGCAGTTACTGCAAATATTTATCTAAATCCAATATACACAATGTTTTACCAAATGGTCAACGTTTTTTTCCCAAATACTATGTGAACTGCCGCTCAATTGGCATTGTTTATCTACTTGAATGTGAATGTGGGTGCTTTTATGTGGGAAAGACCAAATTACCTTTTTGGAAGCGGATATATGGCCATATTAGCAGTATAAACCAAAGAGATCCTGAATTACCTTTAGGACGACACTGCAATACTGTGCATCAGGACGCTATCCCTAAAATTTATTTTAAAGCTCTAGATCATATCCCACCCCCTGCCCGAGGTGGTGACTACAATAAAGCGCTATTACAAAGCGAACTCCGATGGATTTTCCATCTGAATGCTACCTTACCCCCTGGCCTCAATGAGGCCTTTAACTTTAAACCTTACCTTGATGGTTTTGAAACTGGAGTCTGTGAATTAGATCTCTGATTCTATCCCCCACATTCTAAGCACCCACACAAACCATAATCCTTGTCAAATGTGTATTTTGCAATATTTGTTGTACCTGTGATATGTCCACTCTATCCAATGTTACATACCATAAAGAACCACACACTATATTTACTATTATCCATATTTCAGGTACCACACATGTTTTCCCATTTCATTGCCACTCCAATAATTATACTCAACAACGTTGTGCATATTAGACATATTAGCTTGCTTTTCCTCAGTTCGGCTACCCGGCGCGGGTAAGACTTGGCAAGCATGCGCAGTTCTCGTTTTGCGCATGCGCCAACCTCCCGCTGTGTTATGGACAATAACCGCCGGTCCACTTCCTGTTTGCACTCCATAGTGGAGCGCATCAGGTCGCCAGCGGCTCTTTCCCGCGTCGGTGACGTCACGACGCCGGACGTGACCCCGCCGCCATGACGCGCTCACGCCCGGCGCCGCCCCGTCAGAGGTCCTAATGGAGATACACCTATGGCGCTTCAGGCGCCTTTCTCACAGACAAACAGCCAATCAGCTCATCTTTCAGCTTAATACCCATACTCTTACCCAGCTGATTGCCATTAGACCAGTACTTATAAACCTACACATTAGATGGCCTCAGTACATGCTGCTGCTGATCCAGAGCTGACTGATCCCTCATTCCAAGCGATTCTTATCCAGGTAACAACAGCGTTCTGCTTATAGGGCTGCATATGCATCTCCATTACAATTACCCTCACTATTCTCATGCCTATACTCTATCTTTACAGCCATACACTGCCTGGCTCAATTTTTTGCCTGTTACAAGACCTGGGCCTTTGCCCAAGCCCTGTACTGGACCTTGTAACCTTCTGAGATCATTCCAGCAAGCTTTCCACTTTTAGTGGCTACCTCTCTTGTGTTTTTACAAACATTCATCTATGTACTTCTCCATACCACGTTCAGTGGCTCCCGTGGCAAATATGACTATTGGCATTACATGTGAGTACCTGTCTATTTTTCACACAAAACTTTTATGTACTGCATTGGTTGTATATAGCAATGGTCAAAATAACTGTATTATATGCCTCAACTCACATGTACTAACCCTATGATTCTTACATACATTTAGACGTGAATCAAAAGGATATCTAGTTGCCTTGACAAAGGACCAAAGTCCGAAACATGTTGGCATCATCCTTATCATATATGTATCAAGCAAGTTCTTATAATTGTCACAACGTTTTTTGTATGTTTATGCTGTTGACATGTTAAAAACTGTACAAGCTTACCCATTTTTGTATGTAAACATACTGAATTCTATACAGCATTTATATATCTGTAAAAATTTTTTTTAAATTAATCCTTTACTTTATTAAAAGCATATACTTTTCAAGTGTCTATCTCCACCCCAAGCATCCCTCAGGGGTATTGGCCAGTGTTTATGCACACTATAGCCTACTGACAAATCTATTGATTCCCTGACAGAGGATGGCGGCGGGGCAGCTGAGAGACGAGCGGTCGCTCGTCACATTCTGCCAACACCGCTGGAACCTGGAACGCTGGAACCTGGAACAGCTAAGCTAATACAGTATATCAAATCAGTGCTGCTCAGCACTTTGCAAACATTGGACAAAAACTAAATTTTAGCAATAGAAACATTAGAATGATATTAACCACTTCAACACAGGACACTTTTACCCTCTTCCTGCCTGGGCCAATTTTCAGCTTTAATCACAGTCACATTTTGAATGACAATTGAGCGCTCATGCAACACTGTACCCTAACTAAATTTTTTGCATTTTGTTCACACAAATAGCTTTCTTTTGGTGGTATTTAGCCACCACTGAGGTTTTTTATTCTTTATGAAATTAAGAAAAACTTTTTTTTTTTTTTTAATTTGTTATAAAATTTTGCAAATAATCATTCTTCCTGAATTTCGGCCAAAATAATTTCTGCTAAATTTCTCTTGTGACAATAACCCAAATCAGTGTATATTATTTAGTCTGTAGGAAGATTATACAGTCTATAAACTATGTTATATATTTGGAAATTGATCAGTCCTGATTTAATGACATTTGAGGCCCAAAAAATCAGGACAGTACAGATATCCCCCAAATGGAAATTAGACAGTTCAAGGTATTTAGTAAGAGGCATGGCAAGTTTTTTGAAGTTGACACATTTTGTCATAAGTTTTTGGAGTATTTTTTATTTTATTTTTTTAACATACTGTAACCAGGGAAGTACATCATATGACGATCAGGGATCGGTGACAGTACAAAAATATATTTTAATTTTTTTTATTATTTGTTTTACGATTTTCTTTAGCACACTTTGACCATAGTAATATGTTACTATAGTAACATTGTACTGCTCTGGGGAAGTTTTTTTTTTTTTTTTACACATTATATTTGCATGTAGCAATGCATTTTATTGCTACATGCAAGCATTTTACTGAATGCAATTGTTTTGTTTGTTTTGTTTTGATTAGCCATAGCTAATCACATGGTACAGATGGGGTGTGATTGGCTGTGATCACACTGACCAATCACAGCTAGCGACACAATTATATACAATGGAAGGCTTGAAAGGAAGCCATCCATTGTTTAGCAACAGTCATCTGATCTCCTGTGATCGGTTACAGCGGTCACATGGTACCGGCAGTGGGCCGGTACAGTGATCAGTCATCAGGTGTGTCCTGTCATATCACATCCGCCCAGATCGACGAGAGGTTCCCCCTGACGTCATCTTGCCATAAGCCAAGCAGGAACCAGTTAAAGGCAATTAAAAAAATAAAAAATAAACATGTCATACTTCTCTGCTTTGTGCAGTGGTTTTGCACAGACCAGCCCCAATCCTCCTATTCTCGGGTCCCCCCGCTGGTACTCCTGGCCCCTCCCTCCTGCCTAGTGCCCCCAGAGCTCACTCCTGAGCTGCTGCTCTGCGTGTGTATTCACAGACAGAGCCGCAGGAGTTCGGCCCCAGCCCCTCATTGGCTCACTGACTGATTGACAGCAGTGAGAGCCAATGGCTCCCCGGCGGCACCCGCTGTTATTGTACACAGCCGAAGCCTGTCAGCAAGTCATGCCCAAGGATTCATTCAACACAGAGTGCTGTACTGTACAAGTGAACAATTTCTGTGTTTCTCATCTTTGCATAGCAGCTCACTGCCTGATCCCTTGGATAAACTTGTCTTTATCTTGCCAAATTATTGTGCTCTCTCCAGCCGATGTGTTTTGCTTCTTTGCAAACCTGCAGATGTTATCTTCACTACCAATTGTTAACAATGTTTGGCTTGTTCCTTGACTACGCTTCCGTTTGATGCCAACCTGTAACCACATGTTAACGACCTTTGGCTTGTTTACTGAATATGCTTCTGCTTGACCCTACCTGCTACATCAGCTACTGGACCCCAGATTACTCACCTCCTGGCTAGAGCAATCCTGAGGACTGTGACCTTGTATTAGCACACAGTGAAACCCATCTCCACCATCAGGAGTTTTGGTGAAGACCGGCTAGTGTTTTGACTCCATGCATCGGGTGTGCCAGGGTCATCCTCCAGTGTGACCTGCTGTGTTCTTGCTGGTCAGTGTGAATCTCCCTATTGCTATAGCTACTGGTCTGAGCCCGACCCTTGATTGTGACAGTGCACTCTAATGGTTTTAACTACGCCCACACAATGTAGAGAGATATTTCTGGATGCTTACGAGCAGTGCACAAGGATGGCAGTACAACGTGTTCATTGAGAAAGAACACTTCGGAAAAAAGGATGCTCTAGGGCAGTGATGGCGAACCTTGGCAACCCAGATATTTAAAAAAAAAACACATTTCCCATGATGCTCATGCACTCTGCAATGTAGTTGAGCATTATGGGAAATATAGTCCCAAAACATCCGGGTGCCAAGGTTCAGCATCACTGCACTAGGGCATAATGAATTCAAATTCTCCAGACCTCAAACCAATCAAGCATCTGTGAAAAGTGCTGAAAAAAACAGGTCTGATCCATGAAAGCCCCATCTCACAGGACATAAAGGATCTGCTACTGATGGCTTAGTCAAAAACAGCAAGGGAGGGTGCTAAGAATAAATTCAATGACACTTTATTCAAGATGCACTTAAATCAAAATTTCTTGAAAGCAGCATACAGGGCCAGTGTGGATAATCATCCAGGCATGCAGCTGTTAAGTTGGAGTGGAGGAACGATGTATACCAAAGCTCGGACACCCACTGCACATAAGACGAACACCGGCAGCATCTGAAGCTCTCACACGCTGCTGTCAAAGCCAGCAAGAAAGGAAAAACAAGCTGGGGAGGGGGTGGACTGCTATTCGTTTGAGGCACCACTTCCATAAGGGTAGCCTGCCCCCCAAATGGGGGAAGAATTTTAGCTTTCACGTTGAAAACCCAAGTACCAATAAGAGTGGTGACCAGGCGGAGCAAGCCGCCTGTTCAAAGTAATGCAATGCTGGCCGGATTATCTGGCAGCAATCAGACCTGCAGCGTGTGTGTGTGTATTAGAAAGCAACAAAAGGTACACACATGGCACAGAAGGCTATGGGGTGGGATAAGAAAAAGAAAAAACATGGTAATAGCGGTGTCATCTATTCAACGTAGCCAGCTGCACAATGACATGTACAAATGGTACAGCCTACATATAAAAGGCCACAGGTACAGGTGAGAATATGGATCACAAACTCTTTTGAGCAACTGTAGAAGTGTTTGATTGCTCCCTGAAGAAGATGAGCATGCTCTGAAATGCATCATCACACCCCTGCTGATGACACTTCTGTCCCCTGTGTTCCACGGTGGTTTCAGGAAGTGTGACGGTCATCTTGTTCCTCCAGACCCTCAGTTCCTGCAGCTGCAGGTTGGCACAGTGACAGGGAAGACTATCTCAGGAGGACTTCATACAGCGATGAGCCTGTCTACTCTGAAATCCTCTAAGTGTTCTTAACCATTGTCTTAATACAATTCCTGACATACTGCACTTAGAAGTGCCTCTCTCTGCATATTTTTGTCTGTCTATCTAGAACCTACTTCTCTCCTGTAAGTGCTGCTTGTACCTCCCAACTTGTTATATTGGATGTATACAGCACCTGGGAGGACCCTTCTAGCAAAAAAGTGTTCCTACTTACCATTCTCCACACATAAATAGGAGCAGAAGGTAGTTATATTAATTGCTTTGCAACAGCATGATCCTGAAAGACAGGATCATGTTTCTTTTTCATTGTCCTAGTCCATTTAGCTTCAGTTTTACATACAGAAATATCAGCAAGATTTGGTTGCAGGGGTGGGCTTAAGGTTAAAGAATGCTTTTAAGAGCACCTCAAATTCTCTGTCAGCAGAATCTTCAAAAGATGGAATGTATTCAATAGGTACAGTGAGATGTTTATTCAGGACAGAGATGGTAGAGTCAATCACAGGAATGGTCTCCTTTTTTGCAAACTTTCTCCACTGGGTAAAGGCAAAGATTAGCAAAGATTATTTGGGGATGAAAATCCTTTCAGGAGTGACTCAGACTGCACATTCATCTGTTATATTTTTTGTAAGTTTTTGCACATCTTTGTGCCCAAAGGGGAGTAGCGAGACAAACTAATGTGCACAATGCCAAGGCTTTTGCAGATAGAAGCAATTAACTTTTAATCATTAGCAAACATGTTGCATAAAGCTCCCTTTCCAATATAGAGACAATGTGGGGGAGAGAACGGCATTGGCCCAAAATTGTCTTGCATGTACACCGTTACACAATTGTTGGCCAACAATTATGAACGTAGTGACGTACTACGAGGTTTTTGAGCTCTTTAGCACCACCCTTTGGGCTCCTTCTGCTAATTTTGTGTTAGAAGTTTGGTGAGAGTTGATTCATGTTTTTCTGTTTTGGGTTTTTCATTTAGCGCTTTTCAGTTTGTTTCTGAACGTCAACCAGACATGTTGCGGAATCGGAGGAGATAACGTGTTATTTATTATTGGGCATGGAGTTATTGCTTTGACATTATTTTGTTGGTTGAATAATGATTTGATTTGGTATATTTTCTATATTTTTGGATGCATAGAATGCACTGTTTGGTTAAGTTCTTTTTTTTTTTTTTTTATAAATTCTTTATTTTCATATTTTTCTCATTTACAATCCCATACATTCATAAACCTATTACTATTACAATTTTATATATTATAATCTTATCTCGTAGTTTCCCTTATTCATATCTCCTAGCTTATTCCCTCTTACATCTTACTTCCAGAGCTTACCAACAAAAAACAAAACACATAACATATCTAAGAGAAAAAAAAAAAGGGGGAAAAAGGCTGGGGAAAGCAGTTTTCCTCTTAATCATCCCCTCGTCCCCCTCCTCACCCCCCCCCACCCATCCCCGGACATCATCTCACTCCTCCCTATATTCCATATATGGGGTCCATGTTTTCCTGTATCTTTCGTCTTGATCTTTCATTGCCATCGTAAGGTTATCCATCAATTGTATTTCAGCTATTCTTGCCATCCAGTGGGCCCTAGTCGGTGTGTTCTCTTTTTTCCATAGTAAGGGAATACATGCTCTAGCAGCTATTATAAGATGTTTTATTAAGGAGTTTTTAAAATTTTCCATTGTTATGGGGAGATCCATTAATAAAAATGTTGCCGGGTTGACCCCTAGGGCCCTGCCTGTTATTGTTTCTATTGTTTCAGATACCATTTCCCAGAACTTCCTTATTTTTGGGCAGCCCCAAAAAATATGTAAGATTGTCCCTTCCATTTCATGACACCTCCAGCATACATCTGGTAGTTATGGGTATATCCGATGTAAAATGCTCAGTGTTCTGTACCATCTTGATACAATTTTATACCACCCTTCTTGGTATCTGCTCGCCACTGATGCTTTATGGTTAAAAATTAGTATTCTATGTATTTGTTCTTGGGAAAATGTTGTTTCCAGATCTCTCTCCCATGCTTTCAAAAACGTTAATTCCTGAGGTGTCTCTTCTTCTATCAATACATTATAAAAATAGGATAATGGGTGTCTTATCCGTTCACCCTTTAAGCATGTATTTTCAAAATCTGTTAGTTGTCTTATTTCTGTATTTTTATGTATTTTAGCTCTAATAAACGCTTCCAGCTGCATAGTTCTGTAGAAGTCTAAGTCTGGAGCAATTTCACTCAGTATTTCTGTTTTTGTCATGATTTTGTTTTTTTTTGGCAAAATGAATGATCCTACTGTGTCCTTTTGTTTTTATTGCTCTAAACTTTGGATCTTCTATGCCAGGCTGAAATTGAGGTGTTCCTAAGATTGGGGACATTGGGCTTGGGCTCTTCGATATTGATGTTTTTTTAAAGATTTTTTTTTTTAGCAATCCGTATTGTAGCACTTATCATTGGATGTAGTTTCACCTTCAAAGGTAAACTGCCATCTGAGATCCATGCCATCCCATCTAATGGAGTGTCTGTTATTGCTTGCTCTGTCTGTACCCATGGCTTTGTATCTTTCCCTACACACCATTCCATTACCCTTGTTAAATGTTGTGCTTCTTGATATCTTATTGGCTCCGGTAATCCTATTCCCCCTTTCTTTTCTGGGAGGGTCAGTATGTTCCTTCTTACCCTAACTGGCTTTCCCGCCCACACAAATTTTAAGAACCTTGATCTTAAATCTTGTAAGAGACTTTGATTTATTTTAATTGGAAGAGTTTGTAGTAAATATAGAAATCTTGGCATTACATTCATTTTTATTATATTTGTTCTCCCGAAACAGGTAAATATCTCCTTATCCCACTTTGACAAGTCGTTTTTAATCTGTTTTATCATAGGTAGAAAGTTAAGCTCTAAAAGCTCCTTTAAATTTTTTGGTATTTTTATACCTAGATAGCCAATATATCTCTCCGTCCATCTAAACTTGAACTGCGACATAATCAAATTTAGTGTAGGCGTACTTATCTCTATCCCCATTGCCTCGGATTTCCCTTTATTAATCTTAAAATTTGATATTCCCCAATATTCCTCTAGTTCTTTTAGAAGTGAGGGTAGAGACGGAGGAGCGTAATGGAGGATGTGCGGGGACGTGCTGACGTAGCGTCAGGCACGGAGGGAGGAGCTTGAGCTCGAGGGCCGAAGAGAGCTGGCGTACAGCCGGGGAGGACGTGGGAGCGGACCGCGCCGGGTGAGAGAAGCCGCGGGCGCTCGCACGGCCCCCCGGGCCGAGAAAAATAGGATGCATGGACCCCCCCCGAGAATAATCTGGCCGGGGAAGCGGCGACCCTGACCGGGATCGCTAGCTCTGGCCCCCCTACCTCACCTCTCCTCCGCCAACCCACCACCTCCTTCACAGCGGGACGGGAACCCATAAAGCCTCAATGAAGACACGGCAGCCAGCGGGAGAAGCGCCGTTCTGTGAGTATGTTAAGTAACCACACGAGGCTATCTTTCTGCGGAGGTAAGAACATAGCAACTTTGGACAGATTGGGAAGCCTGTTTCTATGTGCCAGGATGCCATTAGCTCTAGGAAAGCAACACAGGATAAGGGGAGCCCCACCGCACTGGGAAAACTAACTTAGCTGGCAGACCCAGTTATCTTAATCTTGATGCATAGCTCTGGCTCCCCCCTTCTCCACCCTGCCTCAGCAAATGTAGCATACCCCTAGATCACTCCGTGCACACACAGCAGTATAAAAATACCTCACCGGCCTGCGTATCCAAATCGCAGTAGTCAGACTTGGGAGGGCATTGAGCCCCAGAGCGGACAATCAATGCAAGAAGGTGATCCGGTTTCTTTTCCCTTAAAACGCAGTCTGGACATAATTGGAGATTAAAAATATTTGTCTGAAGTATCATTTATTCACAGGGGTGTATGATGGCCTTAAAACCCATGATTTTGGGGAGATTGGGGACATCATAGTTCCCAGCGGTGGAAAATTGTATGAAACGTAAACTTTTTGATCCTGCTTCACAGACACTACACATCTTAAAAGCCGCACTGGGGACTGTAAATGTGGCGCTGATTGGCTCCCATGAAGCTCTATTTTTCTTATATTAAAAGCTGCACCATTGAAGGAAAGTAGGATACTGACCGGTGCCTAGGAAGATTGACAATTACACACTAAAAGACGTATTATGGAATGAAAATGAGATCCTGACCGGTGCTTATGAGGATACACTACCATGTATTAAATGTTGCACTGTGGAATGAAAGTAGGCCTCTGATGGGTATCTATGAAAACCTACTGACCACTGTGGCCTAGCAGGACGACAGACGTTTGATTAGGACCGTTACCTCAGAGGGTGTATGTCTTATTTAAACTCCAGGTGTATTTCTTTTTTTTTTTTTTCTTTTTCTTCCCCTTTTTTCTCCTCTCTTTTTTTCTTTGTTAAAATAGGAAATTATGGTTCAAACATAAAAGCACACGTGTGTAGGTTGCCCATGTCATCAAAATTAGAGACCCCCTGTACCATACGGTAAATATCTAGTGATGCTACCAGCAGAGCTTTTTAGTAGGATGCTGAAAAGGCATAAACTACTTACTGAGGAAGTTAACTAGCTGGAAGGAAAAACAAACCCGCCTACTTAAATATAACAGCTCCAGCTATGGCGTAAGTGTCGTGTGCCCCACCCAAAGATCCTACAGACGGAAAAGGTACCCCCTAGTCCTCCGCAAACACGACTATAAACACGAGAAGGACACCCAGAAGGAAGCCCCGGGTCCTGAAGTTTAGGGGGACATAAGTAACAAACAATACCTCCAAGAAGCTCGGACAGGACTCCGAGAGACGGATAAAGTAAGGACCCCTTTAAAAGGCAGGAGGTGGAAAAGGGCCCAGGAGGCCCAGGTTTGCAACAAAACTGGGGAAGAGAATCAGACTAAGAAGGCCAACATGAGTAAAGACCCATCCAAACAGCCTAAGAAAGCAACCACCAAAGGCAGCAAAGGGGAGACAAGTACAATTAAACATTATTTAAGACAGGGTGCAAGCCCAAAAACTTCGGGAAAAGAAGCCCGGGCCGGAGTTTCCCCGGGGAGCAGAGGCAGGGCAGAAAGAGAAATTAACGATTCCAGAGCGGACCTCACAATGGAGACTGAGATGGATCCTAGTAGGGGGGAGGAGCAACAATCAGGAACCCATATTCCCAATAAACATGAAATGGAGACGATGCTATTACGCCTGGAAAATGCAATCAAACTGGAAATTAATACCTTACGGGAGGATATGGGCCATCTGCTGTCCAGGGTTGAAGCGGTGGAGGGGAGAGCGGACTCTATAGACTTGGAAATCGCGAAGCTGAAAACGCAGCTAAAAGGCGCATACCTCACTCAGAGAGATACCCTCCACAAAATAGAGGACCAAGAAAATAGGGACAGGAGGCAAAATCTGAGGCTGCGTGCCGTCCCGGAACAAAGAGGGGAAGACCTAGAAAGAAAACTATGGGAAATCTTGGGCCCCATAAGCGGCAAGGACTCAGATCATTTTCCCCACATAGAAAGGATACACCGAGTAGGAAGACCCGAAAGGGGGGGCGTAGAGCGGCCCCGGGACATAATTGTCAGATTCAGCTACTTCAAAGAAAAAGAGGACCTATGGGCTAAAATAAAAAATAAGTCTCCTATATCGCATGGGGAAAATGAAATTCAAGTATACGCAGACCTATCGGCCAGAACCCTTGAAAGACGAAGACGAAGACACCAGAAACCAAATTTTTATCATATAATGTGAAAGGCTTAAACTCGCCCGGCAAGCGATCTAAAATTTTGGAGGAAGCAGAGAGATGTGGCGCAGGTATAGTGTTCCTGCAAGAGACTCACCTGGCACATTCCTCAAATACTAGACTTTTTTCTCCAGCTCTCCCAAAATGGTTCTATGGAGATACTATCTCGAGCAGGGCAAGAGGAGTGGCTATTGGGATTGCGAGGGATATTGACTTCACGGTGGAGGAGAGAATGACGGACCCCGAGGGGAAGATACTTGTTTCTTAGGGGCTCCCTCCTAGGGGTAGAACTTACACTGGCCAATGTTTATGCCCCCAACACCAAACCTATCTTATTCCTCGAAGCAATTCTGCGTAAGCTAAGGGCCTTCAGGAAAGGATATTTGATCCTGATGGGGGACCTCAATTTTGTGATGGACCCCGCGAAGGACAGTACGTCTGGTGGCACGGGGAGGGGCAACATACAACTGAAGCGTATTAAAAAAAAACTATCGGAGGACCAACTGTTGGATGTGTGGAGGATCCAGCACCCGCAGTTGAGGGATTACTCGTTCTTCTCCCCTGTCCACCAGATGTATTCTCGCCTGGACTATATTTTAATAGACCATGGCATACTGGAAAGGGTCAAAGAAACCGAAATTGGAATAGCTTCCTTCTCGGACCACGCGCCGGTATCCATGAGGCTAAGGTTCCCCGAACACAAACAACCCTCTAGCGGATGGAAACTCAATCCTAAATTGTTACATGACAAAGAAATTAGGGAGCATATCAAAAAGGAGCTAGAATGGTTCTTTCAAATCAACGACAACGGAGAGGTCTCAGAGGCACAACTGTGGGACGCTCATAAAGCGTTCATTAGGGGGCTCCTGATTGCTAAAGCTTCATGGGAAAAAAAAAGGAGAGGGTGAGAAAGACGCAGGCGCTGATGGCCGAAATTAAAACCCTGGAGCAAAAGCACAAATCTGGGGGGGCACTTAGCCAGAGCATATACATAGAGCTTACAGATAAGAGAGAGGAATTGAAAGATTTAGCTGAACAGGAAGTCAGACAGAAGTTCAATAAATTGGCCAGGGAACAATATATATGGGGCAACAAGCCAGGGAAATATCTAGCAAGGAAATTACAAAAAAAGAAAACCAGAAATTTTATTGAAAAAATTCAAACAAGAAATGGGGAGATGAAGTTCACCTCTAGTGAAATAGCCTCCACATTTAGAGACTATTACAAAGAACTTTACGAGGTGAAAACCAAGGGAAACAACGACAGCATGGGAAACAATCAGAAAACATCAGAGTTCCTAGAGAGGGCAGGGCTAATGGCTCTAGGGGGGGAGGAGAAAGATGAGCTTGAGAGGCCAATAACTGAGGAAGAGATCTTAGCAGCCATCAACAACTCTCCAACAGGGAAGAGCCCGGGCCCGGACGGCTTCACGGCCTCATATTATAAAACGTACAAAGAGATTCTTATACCGAGATTGCTGCGATATATGAATGGACTGGGGATAGACTATGATATGAGCGAAGAGGCCCTAAAAGCCACAATCACTCTTCTGAGGAAGGATGGGAAGGATGGATCGGTGTGCTCGAACTACAGACCCATCTCCTTATTAAATTTCGACACAAAATTATACGCTAAGATTCTGGCGGATCGAATAAAGGGGCACTTGGGCACACTGATCCATCCAGACCAGGTTGGGTTTGTTCCGGGCAGAGAGGGGAGGGACAATGGGATTCGGACATTGCTAGCCATACAGAGGATGGGAGACTCGAGAACCCCCAGTCTACTCCTCTCGATAGACGCTGAAAAAGCGTTCGACAGAGTAGACTGGGGGTTCATGTTCAACACTCTACAGAGGATGGGTTTCGGACCCAGAATTATTCAAAAAATCAAAACTCTATATAATCATCCGAAAACCAACATCAAGGTCAATGGAACGACTTCCGCGGAGTTCGAACTGTTTAATGGTACTAGGCAGGGTTGCCCACTCTCTCCTCTCCTTTTTGTTCTATCCCTGGAACCGCTGTTGGCCACAATTCGCGGAAACCCAGAGGTGGAAGGCTGTAAAGTCGGCAGCGAAGAGCACAAACTTGCGGCCTTCGCGGACGACGTCCTCTTTTACATAAGCTCACCCCAGAAGTCAGTCCCCATATTGCTTAAAACCTTAAAGGAATATGGGGAACTAACAAACTTTAGAATCAATGCCTCAAAAACTTTTATCCTTAATATTAACCTTAACAAAATAGAGAAACAGAATCTACAGAAAACAGTTAGTTTCGTCTGGAAAAAAAGGATAAAATACCTAGGAATAGAACTGGCCAACAACCCGAGGAAACTATACAAAATAAATTATATCCCACTCCTAGAAGATATAAAAAAAAAATGCCAAGAGCTGAAGGGAAAAATTCTATCCTGGATAGGCAGGATTAATTCGGTAAAAATGATGATCTTACCAGTAATCACATATAAATTCCAGATGCTCCCCCTCCCTCTCCCAAAACAGTACCTCGGTAAACTAAGAGCTATTATAATGAATTTCATATGGAATTACAAAAAACATAGAATCTCCCTCCAAGTTCTAAAACAAGACAAAAGTCAGGGCGGTCTGGCGGTCCCAGACATAGAAAGTTACTACCATGCTATAGCACTTTTAAGAATCGCAGAATGGGGTAAAATAGGTAACACTAAAAGATGGGTTAGTTTGGAGGAAGCACTGAGTGAAGCTAGGCTGGGGAAGATTGTGTGGAATCCTCCGAAAAGCCGGACACTGGGAGAAAAAACACATAATCACCATCACGACTTTGAAAATTTGGGACAAAATATATAAAATATTCAACAAAAATTATAATTCGCCACTTATAGCACTTAAAGAAAATCCTTTTTTCCCGCCAGGGTTGAAGGAAATAGGAGGTGATTGGATTATAAAGGACTGCACGAGACTAGGGGAAGTTATTAGCAAGGGGAAGGTTATGACATTGCACGAGCTACAGAATAATGAGGCTTTTTCCATAGATGGATGGCGGCACCGCCAGCTGACCCACTTTGTGGGCTCTCTTCCTAGCCCATTAAGGGAGGCTAAGGGTCTAACAAAATTAGAGAAAATTTTTACGGCAGAATGTTCAAAAAAAAGAATATCCAGAATATATAAACTGTTATTAGAAAGAGATAGACCGGAGATGCCGCCATACCTTACCAAATGGGAAAGCGAACTAGGAACACAATTAGAAATAGGCACAAGTAAGAAAATTTTAAAATTAGCACATGGGTCAGCGGTAGACGCGAGAACTGCAGAAACAAACTTTAAGTGCATGGCTAGGTGGTATAGAACCCCAGACAGGGTCAGCAATTTCCAGGCGGATACATCTGCGAACTGTTGGAGGGGGTGTGATCAAAGGGGCACAATGGGTCATCTATGGTGGGGGTGTCCTAAAATCAAAAAATTTTGGGAGACTATCCTAAAATACATAAAAGAAATAACATCGATCGAGGTAAAAAATGACCCTTGGGTGGCACTTATGCATGCCACATCCAAGGAAATTAAACAATATAAAGGCTCATTGATTCCCCATCTGCTTAACGCGGCTAAAAAGGTAATTCCAAGGAGGTGGAAGGACAAGGAAAGCCCACCCTTATGGGAATGGGTTGACGCAGTGGAGTCCACTTACATGATGGAATGTGTGCTGTACACCGGGGAGGAGGACAGAGAGGCCACGAGGGCTAGATGGGAGAGTTGGAGAAAATTCAAGAGGTCCTGGAGCTACAGGGAGGCTTTGCGAGTGCAGCCGTGACAACTGATGACCCCTGGGGGGTGAAGCCGAAAAGAGATCTAGCCACGGAAAGGAAGACCCTAAGGGCAGGAGAAGATACTGGGGAGAAAGGGCCACCTCACAACAACAAAACAGCGGACGGGGACGGGGAGGGCGGGGGCACGGGGGGGACAGGGGGAGGGGGGGGGGGAAATAAAAATAAAAACCCCCCAGGGGGGTTAACTGGAAGAGTGATGGAACGGGATTTAGGATAAAGGAAGCGGAGGGGGAGAGAAGGCTGGGTGGGATCTCGGATGTTTATATGTATTTTTTGGGCTTTGTAAACTTCATGGATGCCCGACTCAGGACCCCTATCCCCCCCAACTCCAGGGGGGAAAAAAAAAAAAAAGGGGTGAGAATGAAACAATCCACTAATGATGCTAAGACAATCAGAGGGATGGAGATGCGGGCATAGCTGACACTCACCCAAGAATATTCTTTCTGAAGTGGAAAAAAAAAAAAAAAAAGAAGTGAGGGTAGAGATGTTATTGGAGAGGTCACAAAGAAAATTAAGTCATCCGCCTAAGCTGCTAATTTTTGTTCCACTTTACCAGTTTTTAGTCCTCTTATATTAACATTAGCGCGTATTTTCCTTAAAAACGGCTCCACCAGCAGGATAAAGATCAGGGCCGAAAAGGGACACCCTTGTCGTGTTCCATTTTGTATGAGAAACGGCTCCGAAATTCTGTCAGCAACTTTTACCCTTGCACTTGGTTCCGAGTAAATACTTAGTATTCATTCCATCATTCCTACACCCAGTCCTATATGTGCTAGTATAGCTTTCAAATATGCCCAATCCACCCGGTCAAAGGCTTTTTCTGCATCAGCTGATACCAGGACTAATGGTCTCTTTTGTCTTTGTGCCAGGTGGATTGTGCCTACCACACGCTGTGTATTCTCTCTTCCTTCTCTACCTAGCGTAAAACCGACTTGGTCGGGATGTATCAGATCTGGGATATATTCTATTATCCTTGTCGCTAATATTCTCGTAAATATTTTAAGGTCTACGTTTAGTAGGGATATAGGGCGATCCTTACCCTCCTTCTCAATTACTGTTATATATTCCAATAACGTTTCTTTTGGTATTCTCTTGCCATCTCGTATGGAATTGTATGCTGCCACGAACCTCGGAGCCCGTTCCTCTGCAAACTTTCTATAATATGAAAGGGTGTACCCATCTGGCCCCGGAGCCTTACCCAGCTTCAATTGTTTTACTGCACTCATGAATTCTTTTGTTATTGGGACATCGAGAGCTGTCGTTATCTCTGTTGGGAGTTTTCGCATATCTGAGCTTTTAATATATTCTTTAGCACTTTCTTCTCTCTCCTGCATACTTACTTTTCTGGTTTCCTTCTTCCCTATTTGATACAAATTTTCATAATATTCTTTGAATGCTTGCGCTATTTTTTGTAAAGTGTTTACCATTTCACCTCCCATTGTTTAAATTTTTTCTATGTGTTTTCGTGACTTAGTTTCCTTTAATGCATTCGCTAACATTTTTCCCGTTTTATTTCCAAATTCATAAAAAGTCAGTTTTTTTTTCCACCACTTGCGCTTGGAATTTTTTGTGTACTGTCTCTAGTTCTTCAATTTGTTTCAACAATAGATCTATTTGTGCATTCATTTTAAGCTTTCTATGTGTTCCCATGGCAATAAATGTGCCTATCATGACACACTTATGTGTCTCCCATAAACAAAATGGTGTTATTTCGTCTGTATCGTTAATAGAGAAAAAAAGAATCCAGTTCCAATTTTAACCTTTCTTCATATTTTCTATCTTTTAGTAGGGACTCATTCATCCTCAAGTGCCATTCCCTTGACTCCTCCTCCCCCATCTCTAGTGTGCACATAATTGGCGCATGATCTGAAAGCGTAAATGGTCCTATTACAGCTTCTTTCACTGATGAGATTAAATTTTGAGAAACAAAAATATAATCGATTCTTGAATAAGATTTGTATTGTGTTGAAAAGAAAGTATAATCTCTATCCTGCGGGTGAGAATAGATATCTATTAGCTGTAATTCTAGAAGGGTCTTTTTTGCCTTACTTTCGCATATGACTAATGTGATGAGCCTTTCGATGTGTCCTTTATTGGATCTAGAGCCATAGTAAAGTCCCCTCCCACTACTAAGATTCCTTCTTTATGTTGTATTTTATATAGATATTCCTCTAATACTTTAACCTGGTGTTCATTCGGCAAATGTACATTTGCCAAAGTAATCTTTTGTTGTCCTATTGTCCCTTTTACAATAATAAGACGACCTTCATTGTCTGTAATCAGCCCTGTTTGTTTCCATGAAATCAATCGTGATATTAATATTGCTACTCCTCGAGATTTAGAATCTTCTGAGGTACTATGATATATATTTGGAAAATCAGGGTTTTTATGCCATGGAATTCTATCACTTTTAAAATGTGTTTCCTTTAAGAATATTACGTGTGCTTTTTGTCTTCTTAGTTCTGTTATCATTCTTAAACGTTTTTCGGGACTATTTAGACCTTTAACATTGTAAGATAAAAAAAGTATTTTTGTCATTTTTATTTCCTGTTATCTATCTCTTTACGGAAAATGGAACCCTTGGAATGCGTATCCCAAAAACTATCACTATAGGGCGAGAGAGCCGGGGTAAACCGGTGGGGGGGGGGGGGTAGAGGAGGGAGGAGACAAGAGGGGGGGGGGAGGAAAAGGCGCCGAGGATAGGGGGAATCCTCCCTCCTTTGCACCTCCTTTCTCTTTTCCCAGCAGACCCGATGTGTCCTGACAGATCCGTCTCTGGAGGGAAAAAAAAAAAACCTTTTCTTTTATTCAACGTCTCTGGCTTTTCCTCTACCTAGAGGCGAGACGTTATTTGGGGGGTATAGTTAAGCATGGAGGTATGAGTGGGAGTAACCTTTCATTATTGTGTCCTCGTTTTTTTACATCTTTACAACAATAATATATTTATAATTATCAGGACATATGCATATTATTTCTAACTTATCTTATATCTCCTGTCATCATCTTCTACCTATTCCACCCCTCACCCCCCCGCCCCAACCCGCTCCCTGACCACACCCCAGCATCCCTCATTATAAGAGACCATGGACATGGGGGAGAGAGAGGGAAGGGAGAAGGGGCGAGGGAGGACCCCCCCCCTTATTCCGTGACATTTTCCTATCTATATTACATATTTCAGCCCATTTTTCGTGTGTCTTTAAGTGAAATTTACTTCATCCGTGAGAAAAAAAAAAAGTTTCTACCATGTTACTGGTGTGTTAAAGTGTCATCAAACCTAATTACTATAAATATATCAATATTATTCCGTTCACAAAGTGTGTAAAAAAAAAAAAAAAAAACATAATTTGTCATATTAATTTGTGTATTCAAGTGTTATTAACATACATTAATTATTATTCTATTCACCAAAAAAAAAAAAAAAAAACACCTATACCTTCCCGGTTCCCTTCCCTCGCCCTTTTTTTTTTTAAATATACGGGGTGGAGGGAGGGAGTGCAGACATCTGCTATACCATAATATTCATACACATTCTCTATCTCCACTTATTAAGCACCCCTACACCCCCCCATAAACCCTCAAATAATAAACAAAAAAATTTGTTAAAAAAATATACAGGGTGGAGGAAGGGGGTGAAGACATCTGCTATACCATAATATTCATACACATTCTCTATCTCCACTTATTAAGCACCCCTACACCGGCATCCACCCTCAAAAAAAAAAAAAAACAGAGACAAAGTTGCATTTTCTTGCTATTGTCCAGATATATCAGCTCCATTCTATGTATCCTGCAGGATCCTGATCCCTTTTATATTGTTCTCGCCAAGTCTATCCAGTTAGGTATTACAAATGGTTCCGAGTCCAGGAATTCAAATAGTTCTGGTAGCTGTTGAGGATCACTTAATTTGAATAAACGCTGTTCTTTTTTGATTGAAGAGAGATTGGGTAACCCCCTCTATATGTTAACCCTTTAAATTTTGAATATTCCAACAGGGGCTTCAGTAACCTCCATCTTTTTTTTGTCTGCTTAAATCCGAAAACCCCTCAAATTCCTGCTTTTCAGTTCCCGCAATGCTTTTCTGCCATGAGGCTTTCACTATCTCTTGCTTTATTTTATAAAAGTGGATTCTGCATAGAACATCCCTTGGGTTTTTCTGTTCAGCATTACGCGTTATGGGAATTCTATGTATTCTATCTATTTCAATCTCAGTGTCTAAATGGTTGTTCAGCAGTTTATTAAAGATATCCGTCACTGATTGTTTTAGATTCTCATTCTCCACATGTTTAGGAATCCCTTTTACAGGAATGTTATTCCTTCTATTCTTATTTTCATTCTCCTCCAATTGTAACTGGAGGGTCAGGATCTGCTGGTGTTGCTTCTCTAGTTTTATATTAAGTTCTGCAATCTGTGTATTTGACTGTTGAAAGATCGGTGGAAATAGGAGGAAAAGAGAAGATATCTCTATCTCCACATTCTACATACAGGAGCATTTTCAAGATGAATTAGCAAAGTCTGTTTCAATGTGTCAGTCAATATCCTATCGTCTATAGGATGTGTGTAGAAGAGAATTGTATGTTTTGTTCCAAGGCAGCATTCTCATACCATTATTAAGAATCAGTTTCTCATCCAAAATACTTGCAAGGTTGTTTATTCTCATCAAAGTCAAGACATCATGGTTACAGCTTCAGAGATCAGGTCATCTTAGTAAAATATGGATGGTTAGGCCTCAGAAGTAGAGACACTTGATGTTTCATTTTAACCCGTCTCCTCCTCCTCTTCATCCTCCATCTTGCTTTCTGCACCTCCCCCTTTTTCCACTCCCACTAGCTTCTTCTCCCTACCATTCTTATACTGTCCCATACTGTATTGTCAGCACTTCTTGGTGATACCCCTAATTTGCATATATACCCAACATGGTTTCAGTCTAAGGATAGATAGCATAGCTCCACCCATAGGCCTGTTTCCTGACGTAGTTATGTCGGAAATAGAATTACTTACATAGCAGACCATCTCTCTATACCATTTGTCGCTATATGTCCTATGACCTTCAAAACCTACCCCAAGTATTATATATATTTTTGTGTGTTTATCAGAAACCTATATCACTTAAAAATTAATGAATTTACACTTTTAACATTTCCCCCTCAATGCACTATGATCAACAAATAATAAGTGCATTCATCTTAAATGATAAAATGTCTCTGATCCACTTTTTCAATACAAACAATACAATAAAACATTAATACAATAAACATTAATACAATAAACATTTTAGTATGTCAGATATTGTACATAAACATTTTTTATAAGTTTTGGAAAATGTTTAACTATTTAATTCCATTGAGAAAATATAAATTATTATATTTATTAATTTTGAATTAATTTTCCATCTAAATCACATAATATTAAAGATTTTTCTTCCTTCAATTTTATAAATGTATTTAACTTCTTGTGAAACTCTCATTACTTTAACCATATCATTTAACTATTTTAATATAAAGAAGAAATAAATATCTTTGAAATATCATATTATATTACTTTGTAATATAAATCATTAATTAATAAAATTTCTTCCATTCCTGGAAATTTCAATAATTAAATAATTTCTACAATATACGTTTTTATACATTAACCTTGACACCGAACAATTATAAACATAAATAATCTACTAAACAAGTAATCTACTAGACAAGTAGATACATAAAAAAACAAAAATTTTTCCCATTATTGAATTTTCATATATTTTAAATATTCCATCTATCTTTTTATTTATTTTCCTATTTATCTATCTATCCATGACAAGCAAGTAACTCTTTCCTTTTTTCCTCAACATTCCATATTATTTTAATTTCAACAGTAACTTTGTTTAGAAAAATTAAATCCTTATCTTCATATACTCTAATTATACCTTTTTGTCTTTCCTATTATCTTATCACTATCATCATTATTCAGATAATTCACAAAAAAATTCCCATATGAGAATCACATCCCAACTCCCCCTCACATAATGATCAATCGATCAATATGTCGCTATTGATGCAAGTCTATATGAATAAATCATTAAAGTTTACACCAAAAATGATAGTCCTTGATATCATCAAAAAATAATAATTTTTCAAAAAACAAGGAGTAGTAACTAATAGAAATGTAGTTGTACTTGCTGCATTGTCATGGAAGAATTAAAAATAAAATAAAAAATAAAAAAATTGTTTTCTTAAATAATTTTCATTATTCAATTAAAATTTATTTTAGACTGATAATCCTTTCTATGTTTACCCATTTTATTCTTATGTTTGTCAATTATTTAAATTTTTACTAAATATTATTTTAATTTTTGTAATTATTTTGAAACAAAATAATCCCAATGTACCTTTAAAAAATAACACAATAATCTTCCCAATTGATATCCCAGTTGACATCTCTGTTGATATCCCTGGTACCTTCAGATCTACAATATTTAACCATAATTTTAGCTACATTAATTCATTATTAAACATACTCATTAGAAATAGAAATCTCATTCAAGACATCATTTCTATTTAAATTTAGCAAAGGCCTAGTCATGTTTTGTGAACAAACTTCTGAAATTCCTGTACATGTTTGCAAAGTTTGCAACCACACTTCTTTCTATACAACAGATTATATAAATAACTAAGTATGCCAATCTCAAAAGATATCCTGTCATTAACTTAATAAAAGTTAATAAACCCTATGTTTAGAAAATAATAAAGTTTTTAAACTTAAACTATAACAGGTAAATAAGTCATCCAATATTTACCTTATCCTTGAATCATCTTACCCTATTTAGACTTTATAATACTATTTATACGTTCTGCAATACCTGAGTACTTAAGATGATAAAAAAAAAAAAAAAAAAAAAAACTTTACTAAACCTAAAATTGCATACCTTCACTAGCTGTCTTATAAAATTTTAAATTATTATCTGATTCCATGGTTTGAAAACCAACCCCAATGGAATATGACATGAGTTCACAATAACTTAGCTTTTATTAAAAATATAATTTTTCTAGAATTACCTCAATTAATTTATCAAAAAGAAGCATCTAAAAAAACGACATCCTTATGTCCTCTTTTATCAGGTAAAAAAACTAATATAATCAATCTGTATAGATTTAACAAATCCCTCAATACTTTTTAGTATCAGGTTTCCTTTTGGATAGTTCTATAAACAAATAAAACAATATTCAGAAGTTTGATGACAAAATGTTCTAAAATGAGTAGCTCAAAATTATTTTCCTTAGCTAAACAAAAAATCAATCAATCAGTCTGTCAGTCAGGTACCTGAATATGCAAAAATATATTCATGTAAAAATAACTCTATCCATATTGTTGGAATCAATTATTTTTACAATCAGTCTGTACTGACTCTAAGACA
Organism: Lithobates sylvaticus; assembly: GCA_028564925.1. Taxonomy (NCBI): domain Eukaryota; kingdom Metazoa; phylum Chordata; class Amphibia; order Anura; family Ranidae; genus Lithobates; species Lithobates sylvaticus. Next base: position 168,928,092 of record CM053038.1, read on the forward strand.
AACTTACATAATCCCTCTTTTATAACTAATTAAAATCTCATAAAATAATAATCTTTCCAGATTATTGTTTTTTACTTTACACTGATAATGTATTTAATTTTGTAAAAGATCATCAATTTAGGTTGGGCTATCCTAAATATCTTCTCATTTCTGAAAGAAATTTGATCATGTTGAAACTTTTTTTTTTCAGAACCAAACATTCCTTACATACAATGTGATTGAATGAACCACACATGCTGTCACTCTGACTGCTAATAAACACATGGCAGTCTAAAGTTCAGCTATTAATGTAGACACATACAGAAAGTTAATATTGTAATTCCATTGTGCCAATATTTGGATCCATCTATAGAAGCACAAGAAATTCTTTCTCAATAAGTATCTACTAAAAGTCGAAAAAGTGACTTTTCATAATTAATTTACTCAACTGTGGCTCTATCCCTCACACTGCATATATTTAATCATCATGTATTTATATACACCACTATAACTGATCTTTTTAACATTCAATTGCCAATACACAAAACTGTGTATATTGACACCTGTTGTTGTTCTTGTAATAACACCTTTAAACATACAATGTTTATTTAAAACAACTGGTGGCTCTAATTTATAGCATAGGACAAATGCACTCCTAGAATTTATTTATAAATTTTAAAAGAAATTGTCTCATCATCCACATACATTTAAATGTAAAAATGACTGAGAGATCTCTTTATATTTATCAAAAATACTAAATTAATAAGGGTTTTCTTTAGATCTTCAATTTATTGTATACAAGTTATCTTTTGTTATTTAAAAAAAATATTTTTCCTACAGTAAGCCTATATAATTCATTAATTTTTTCCCAGAAACTTTGCAAAAGTTTCAATGAATTCTCATACTTGAAGTGATTGTAGCCGTATGAATTCTCAAAAAGTTATTAAGGCCCACAAAATCTTATTTTTAAAAACAATTACTTTTGTAAGTAATAATTATTTTTAAATATATATTTTTTATCCATGAATCCCTCTTTCAAGTATCTGAAAGATAAAACACAAACATTTATTGTGCTTTAATTCACAAAAATGTCATTTCTTGACCATTTTGTGTAACTTGATCTACTTTTTACTGTTGGTAAAAATACACTTCTCACATGACACATACTGTTCAGAGAATGATCTGTTGAACTGTCAATCTTCACTGTCATGCTTTGTACCTCATTGACTGTACAATTTGTTACCAATCTGGTTTCTCGTTTTTTAAAATATTTAACCTTTTAACCACTTTTTAAACATATTTTGTATGTACATCTGCCAAAAATAATGTACATTACAATTATATGACTTTCCTGATTATAATAATGACAAAAAAATTGTTTAGAAGACAATCTTGCGAAACTCACAAATTTGAGTCCTGCCCAAAAACTTGTGATTGGCCATTTCCCCGAGAAAACTCCTCACCAACCAGAATCATTACTTTTATCAGTAATACTCATTTTACAAAAACTTAACAATAGTTTTTTTTTTTACAATTATTTTAGATTGAACAAATCTTTCATATTTTAATATTTTTTTCTGGCTATACCTTAAGTAAATTAGAACAATCTACTACTTTTAATTTAATAACCAAATCCAAGTTTGCAATATTTTGTAAAAATTGCTCAATCCTTTAACTTAATATTTCCTGTAACCAAATCTGTAGGATTTTTAAAACACTAAACATCATGTTTTTCATTATCGCAATTTCATACAGTTGTTTCCACAATCATAATCAATCGTTTTTCTAAAAACTTTGTTCTGCCCCTTTGTATGTGTTTTAGAATAACCACATGTAATAACACACATTTTCTGTTGTTCAGGGCTAAAATATTCATAGACATTTACATGCTGCATTAAACTTAGTTTCCTTGTTAATAGAACTTCTTTACTCTCTGGCATAATTTAATTACCTTACTTCTGCATGTATTCTATATTCTGTATATATATGAAATTTATACATTTCCTGATCTTACTAAAACTTACTTCTGAGCCTAGAGATGTTTAACCATTCCCATATTACTTTTCTTGATTAAACAAACACACTCACCCCTTGTAAATATGATAGTTCTGTATGCACTTAAAAAAACAAGAGATTAATAATGTCCGTTAACGTTGCCTGATGTTCGTTTGTCTTCTTTCATAGTTGCTTTTCTTTCGCTGTTGCTTTTTCTTAAAATGTCCTTTTCTTTGTTCTTCCAAGCATCATTTTCTTGTAGCTTTTTTGCCTTGTTTACTTGAATTGTGTCATTGTTGTGTAGTGTGATGCGTTTGCCTGTTAGATCTATTCTTAGCCTGTGTATATGGAGTTTCCAACTTCAAAATCCGACTTTTCATATCAGCTCACCCAATAGTGTACATCTATATATGGCAGCTTTTTCAAATAACTTGAATTCTTCTTGGGCAACAACCCAAAATTTCTTATGTGAGACTTCTCACCTTCATAGGAACTAACCTTGGTAGATATCTTGTCATACCTTACCGTTAGGTTTACAAAGTCAATGGATTTTCCGAAAATAGCTTGAAGTGTCCCATCCATCTGGCCTTGTCAATCAACTTCGTAGGCTGTAGCTTTTTTTTTTCTTTTCTTAGGTGAGAAAACAAACAAAAAACTCACGCTTTGACTTCTGCTAACATCTGACGAAAATGTCCTTCTTCTAGGTTCTTAGATCTTTTTTCCCGTGACTTGACATTCATTATGTTCATCTTCCCTCCTTTTGTCAAGGAGTGGGGAAAAAATTTGACCATTCAGCCTGGCTCGACATTGAAAGATCGGTGGAAATAGGAGGAAAAGAGAAGATATCTCTATCTCCACATTCTACATACAGGAGCATTTTCAAGATGAATTAGCAAAGTCTGTTTCAATGTGTCAGTCAATATCCTATCGTCTATAGGATGTGTGTAGAAGAGAATTGTATGTTTTGTTCCAAGGCAGCATTCTCATACCATTATTAAGAATCAGTTTCTCATCCAAAATACTTGCAAGGTTGTTTATTCTCATCAAAGTCAAGACATCATGGTTACAGCTTCAGAGATCAGGTCATCTTAGTAAAATATGGATGGTTAGGCCTCAGAAGTAGAGACACTTGATGTTTCATTTTAACCCGTCTCCTCCTCCTCTTCATCCTCCATCTTGCTTTCTGCACCTCCCCCTTTTTCCACTCCCACTAGCTTCTTCTCCCTACCATTCTTATACTGTCCCATACTGTATTGTCAGCACTTCTTGGTGATACCCCTAATTTGCATATATACCCAACATGGTTTCAGTCTAAGGATAGATAGCATAGCTCCACCCATAGGCCTGTTTCCTGACGTAGTTATGTCGGAAATAGAATTACTTACATAGCAGACCATCTCTCTATACCATTTGTCGCTATATGTCCTATGACCTTCAAAACCTACCCCAAGTATTATATATATTTTTGTGTGTTTATCAGAAACCTATATCACTTAAAATATAATGAATTTACACTTTTAACAACTGTTTTTGCACTGTCTCATAGCCGTTCATTTTCTGACCAATTATTTCCAGTCCAGAACAGGCCATCTCTGCGTGTATCTGTACAGTAACTGACCTCCTCCGAGCTGCTTCAGGCGGTGTATAAAAGGTATCGGTCCGTCCTACACTTAGCGAGCTTGACCTCTTCCCGCACCCAACCGGGAGCACCAGTACCTCTGTAGTGTTCCACAAAAGCTTTTTCTTATCAGTATGTTTGTCAATCTCCTTACCCGGTCCCGCTGGTTCCCCGCTTTGTGTGTGGTCAGCTTCCTCTCCGCTTGCGGCGTCTTGCTCCGTCTCTTCCTTCGCACGCTGATTGCTGCTGTACCGCTGTTTCTCGCGATGGCTCTCGCGATACCGCGTCGTGTAGTAGCGAGAGGGCGGGGGGTGGGGATCTTAATGCTCCCCTCGTGTGCTCACTGCCCGGCATAAGATGCAGGTTCGCGCCGCTATAATAAAGCCCGGCCTCAGTGCTATGATCCACTCCGCTCTAGAGGACACAGCCTGTTCGGTCACCTCTCACTCCCTCACTCCTCCATGCTCTGGCCCATCCCCCCGGAAGCCGGCATGGATCCTCCTGAGGCTCCTGGTTAAGTTCTTTTGGCAGATAGCATATCTAATTGTATTTAATTTTTTTTTAATGCACAATAAAAAAATTGTGTAGAATAATACTTGGCTATGTGTTTTACGTCAAATGACAGTTTGGGAGGGGGCGTAGCAAAACTGAGATCCGAGCGTACGTGCCTGGGGTGAGCTCCTGAAGCCATAGAGCACACTCAGAGCTTTACACGTCCATCGGACCTACAATGACCCCACCGGGGGCCCTGGACATCCCCCAGACCGATGAGGCGCTGCCTGGGATCGCAGGCGTGCCGATCGCGGAGCTCCGGCCGCCTAAGACAGGCCGCGGCTTCGGCCTACCATGGGGAGCGCAGCCATCTTGCTCCCCCCAGACGCTGTGCCGGTGCTGCCTGACCTGGTAAGTGACGGCGGCCATCTTCTTACACCTGTGCCGGTGCTGCCTGACCTGGTAAGTGACGGCGGCCATCTTCTTACACCTGGCACCCTCTCTGTCTCCCCTCGGACCAATCCGACCCCATCCTCCCCCAGGAGCACCCTGGCCTGGCCAGGCCAATCGAGACCCCCAGCGGGGATATTGAAGAAGGAGCATCCACCCCCATCTGGCTCCAGTTGCAGCCACGGCCCTAGCCCCAGAGACCTAGTGTGGTGGCCATCTTGCTACATCCCGGCAGCCCCCCTCTCCTCTGGGCCTAATCCAAACCATACTCACCACCAGGGCATCCTGGCCTGGCAGATTGCGGCCCTCGAAAGGATACCAACAAACATCTACCCCCATCAGTACGTGGGCTGCAGATACGGCCCTGGAAACGAGAGGCGGCCATCTTGCTCCACCGAAGCTTCTGTATGCACATACGATCCTGATCACCTTCACCCCTCTGAGCCAGGATCACTACCTGCCAAGCCACAAGAGTAGCCCAGCAGGGCCAGCACTCACCTGTGGTCCCCGTCTGTACAACTCTGCAGAGAAACGTGACCGACTATGTATGGCTAAAGAAATGAGCTGCTGAGCGATGTGGCAGTCCGTAGCAGACAGGCTAAACTTCAGCCATCGCACATCCTTGAAAAGCATGTCCACGCACAGTTCGAGTCCACGGATCTACAACAGGGCACAATCCAGCGATACCTGCTCTGCACAACTAAATCCGATCCCCGCACTCCCAAAGACAAGATGGCGCCCGCTCAACCCAGGGAAGGGCAAGCCTACCCCCCGCTCAGTCGGCAGACAGCAGCGACGAATCAGATGACCCCCCAATCCGGCACTCGGACCTACCAGCTGTAGCGCCCAGATCTGGGACCTCTATTGCCCCGCTTCCGGACACAGGCCCTGGGGATGTGGCCCCTCAAGCCTCAGGAGAATCACCTAGATCTGAAGCCTTGACTGACGGCCTTCCGAGCAAAATTTGAGTCCTGGGAAGTCAAAATGGAGACCTCACTCCACAAGGATCTCCAGGCCCTCCAACAGCAGGTCTCCACTAATCAGACCGCAGTGTCTGCCCCAACTGAAATTCAATCTGACCATGCAGCCAGCATAACATCCCTCGAGCGGGCCTCCAAGGAGCACTTGCACCGTATACGACAACATCAATTACGCATAGAAAACTGAGAAAATAGGAGCTGCAGGAATAACATGCAGCTACAAGGCATACCGGAGGCCACGGCGGGTACAGACTTGAAACCTTCTGTCACTGCCATCCTCAACCTAGTCCTGAGAAGAGAGGCTTTGTGCCCTATTGAACTAGAGCGGGTGCACAGAGTGGGGGGGGGGCGGGGAGGGAACATAGTGACCGCCCACGCGATGTCCTCCGCAGAGTTCACTATTTCACCCTTAAATATATATTTTTATTTTTTTACTTTTTTCCTCATCTGTTCCACCTGATTACAGCTGGATATGTTACGATGGGAGACAAGATGGTCTGCTATGTACTCTAATGCCTCAGGACAGCTGGTGCACCAAATTGGCAGGCCTCCTCCCTGCCCTTTGCTAGTGTGCTGTACCTAAGCTGGGGTTCAGGAGAGGCTACGGGACTGCAAATTTCTAATGTTTGATTTGCATATGCTTGTTGAGCTTCTAATATATTTTACTGCACTGGTCTAATCTCTATGTGTTTAGCGGCAATGTCGCACCTGGATACGGGTGGAGCGGCTGACAGATGGACTGACTGTGTCCAAGGTCTCTTGCCACTATCCACGTGGGCTCCTATAGCCCTCTGTATACGGTTTCTCATTCACCGACTAGCCTCACCTTAAAATGTTATTACACATTGTTACTGATTTCAGTATTACTACACAGATTTGTTTCTGGGGCCCCCTGTTTGGGTCTGTGGATAATATGTGTTGAAAATGTTTAATTCCTGTAAAAGTGGCTTATAATTGCATAGGCTTTCAAATGGCTGATTGCGATTGTGAGTGTGTTTTATTGTACACACAAAAATTGTACATTCAATGGTACAGAAAGAATGTGTTGCTTCATATATGATCAAAAGTTTAAAGTATAGTTTGTTTCAATGATTGAAAGAGTTTTTTGTTAGACCATGTGGTCTATTGTCTTCTTTGGTTTTTAAAGATGGCTGATTAACCTTTAGTGTGCTGAAGAAAAGTCTGTGTGCTGAGATAGATGTTGTTCCGAGAGAAGGCAAGCTGCAAGAGAGCTGTTTCAAAGCAAGCTTTTGCCTATATAAACTCACATTTCCTACGTTTTGCGCCAAAAGATACACACACTCTTCCTCTTAACATCACCTCCCCTTTATTTCTCACAAGGGTGGGGGCTAAGGAGTGGATACCTGCGCTTTCAACATCTGGTATACCTCAAACACAGCAAGAGTGAAAAACATCTGACTTATCTTAACCACTTTCAGATCGGACCAATTTGGAGCCAAAGGACCAGGCCCCTTTTTGCGATTCGGCACTGCGTCGCTTTAACTGACAATTGCGCGGTCGTGCAACGTGGCTCCCAAACAAAATTGACAACCTTTTTTTCCCCACAGATAGAGCTTTCTTTTGGTGGTATTAGATCGCCCCTGCGGTTTTTATTTTTTGCGCTATATCCAAAAAAGAGCTACAATTTAGAAAAAAAACGCATTATTTTTTATTTTTTGCTATAATAAATATCCCCCAAAAATATATAAAAAAACATTTTTTTTCCTCAGTTTAGGCCGATACGTATTCTTCTACATATTTTTGGTAAAAAGAAAATCGCAATAAGCGATTATTGATTGGTTTGCGCAGAAGTTATAGCGTTTACAAGATAGGGGATAGTTTTAGAGCATTTTTATTAATAATTTTTTTTTTATTAGTAATGGCGGCGATCAGCGATTTTTAGTGTGACTGCGACATTATGGCGGACACATCGGACATTTTTGACACATTTTTGGGACCATTGTCATTTATACAGCAATCAATGCTATTTAAATGCATTGATTTCTGTATAAATGACACTGGCAGTGAAGGGGTTAACCACAAGGGAGCAGAGATCGGCGTCACTAGTTGCTAGGCAGAACGGGGAGATGCTGTTTATCTCGGCATCTCCCCGCTCAGCCTTCCCGTGTGACGATCGCAGGTGTCCCCGCAGCGATCGAGTCCGCGGGACCCGCGACCGGCCTCACGGGGGTCCCGGTAGGGAAGTGGTTAAAACAGACTGCTTATTCATCTGACAGGAAATGAGTGTGAGAAGCAGCCAAACCTTAAGGTTCAAACAACATATCAGTTAAATAGGGAAATGTCTTTAAAAACATATATAAGATTTACAATATCCGTCAAAATCCTGACAGTTTCTAGATATTTGCGAACCCAGTTCAAATGTCACAATCTGGAGGTTAACTCGAAGTCTGCCATTCATACAATTAAGTACAGGGAATTGATACTCTGAATAAAGTATAATAAAGTGAAAATAAATTTTAGATATTAGGAATTTAACACCCCCCCCTCCCATATCTCATGGACTGATATCACCTCTGTGAAGGAGAGAGGGTGGGCTTGTGTGGAGCTATTTGCCCACGCGGACCGCCACCCTCCTTCACAGATGATCTGATGTGTTGTTCTGCGATTTAAATGTCTTGTTACACTGACGTGACTCAGTTAAGCTATATATGCCTGTTATGCTACTGGGCTCACGGCTCAGATTCTCCACCTCGAGCCCCCCACCCTTAATAGGCCGGACACAAACTGTGCCTTCTTATGCAATTTCTCACGCGGTGTCCCATTTCAGTGGACCCTTTAGATTTGTTAGGCTCCTTATTTAGGTGTCCTCCCTACCTAGTTTCTGTCCTGGTATATCTTTGCCACCTTACAAGTTGGACGTGGAGGCTAAATGATTCCCTTCTCACGAACCCTGACTGTTCCCACAAGGTTTCAGAAACCATTTCAAATTTTTTAATAGATCATGCCTCGGACACTACCTCGCTACCCTTACAATGGGAGGCACTTAAAGCTGTCCTGCAATAAATCTTTATTCAGATCAGGACCCGCTTGAAAAAGGCTCAATCAGCCGCAATAACCTCAGCAATTCAAAAGCTTTGAGACCTTGAGACCCAGCATAAACAAGCCCCAACAGTGGTGACTCTTACAGAGGTCTCAACGGCTCGATCCCAACTCAAGGACCTATATGAGGCCTCAGCTCGTACCTATGCGGACAGACCTGCCTTCCATCAGTACCGATTCCAAGATAAATGTGGTAGACCATTGGCTCACACCTTTCACCCAAACACGTCTTCCACATTCATACCCCATATTCGGGCCCCTTCTGGAGAAATGCTTAGTGAACCCTCCAAGATATCACAAACATTCTGAGATTTCTGCCAAATACTATACAATCTACCCCCTGGCGTCTCTTCTAGCCCTGAGCCTGATAGTCTTATATTGAGGAAACCGAGCTCCCTACTTTGGATGGCGATACTGTAGAAGCGCTAGAGCAAATAATTACAGCGGATGAGGTCGTAGGAGCGATAGTGGCCACCCCATCCAGTAAAAGCCCAGGTCCCAAACGGTTTCACCCATAAATTCTACAAAACATTTGCTCCCCTACTGACCCCCTTCTTGGCTAAGGTTTTCAACCCCCTATCGGAAGGCTCAGCGTTTACTCAACAAACGCTCAAAGCCCACATTACCGTTATCCCAAAACCAGATAAGGATCCTACTGTGTGCGCTAATTATAGGCCCATATTGTTAATTGGAGTGGACTTGAAAATATATGCCAAAATTGTAGCCACTAGACTGCAGCCGCTGCTCATACCCCTGGACCAGGTGGGTTTTGTAAGTGGTCGTGAGGCAAGGGACAACACCCTGAAAATAATACAAGTAAATGGCGCAACAACTTGAAACAGTAATCCAAAAAGAGATTTTCATGAATAGAAAACACAATACACAGTGCTATAACACAAGAGCAGATACATTCGGGTACACCTGATATCAGCTATTGTGTATATGTCCAATTGGCAACTTTTAAAATACTCGGGATAAAACAAATGGATAAAATGACAGGGGAAATGGCAGGGAGGGGAAATGGCAGGGAGGGGAGGGGGGGATACACTAGAGAAAAGACAAGAAAGAGAGGTGCCTCTGGGTGCAGACTGTATAACAGTTTTAATTCTGTGCAATAAGCAGTAGTAAACCAACTACTGCTTATTGCACAGAATTAAAACTGTTATACAGTCTGCACCCAGAGGCGCCTCTCTTTCTTGTCTCAACACCCTGAAAACCCTGCTTCTTACCCACTATGCCTTTTGACGGTCGATGCGGAAAAACCATTTGACCGGGTCAACTGGCAATTCCGCCAGATGTCTCTGAAGCAGATAGTTCTGGGCCCCCAAAATGCTATCCCGAATTAGGTCCCTTTATCCTCTCCTTCTGCTAGAATTCGGGTGAATGGTTCATTGTCACCTACATTTTCTATCCATAATGGGACACGACAATGGGACACGACAAGGTTGCCCTCTATCACCCCTTCTCTATGTCCTTGTCATGGAGCACCTGGCAATTGCCTTGTGCAATAACCCTAACATTTCAGGTGCAATAGGCCCCACTCATTCCAAACTGGCTCTCTTTGTGGATGACCTGTTAATGTTTGTAACCCAACCCCATATAATGTGGGAATTCACAAGGTTTGAGAAGCTGAGCAATTTCAAAGTGAACCATACTCAACAGAAATCATTAACATCTCACTGTCCCAGGAGGTCCTCCGCCAAGTCTCCACTAAGTATCCGTTTAAAACAGGTTCCACTTTCATGCATTACCTCAGAATCCAAATACCCACAGAAGGATTCCAAATATTCTCTCTGAACTATGCTCCCCTTCTGCTTAGAACCAAGACTGGTCTCTCAAACTACACTAAGAAACGTCTATTGTGGCTAGGCCGGGTAAATGCCCTAAAAATGGACGTCCTTTCTCATTTTCTTTATTTGTTCCAGACAATTCCCATTCCCATACCCTCCTGGTTCTTTAACCACTTAACAACTGGGCACTTAAACCCCCCACGTGACCAAACCAATTTTCAGCTTTCGGTGCTCTCACATTTTGAATGACAATTACTCAGTCATGCAACACTGTACCCAAATCAATTTTTGTCCTTTCCCCCCCCCCCCAAATAGAGCTTTCTTTTGGTGGTATTTGATCACCTCTGTTTTTTTTTATTTTTTTTGCGCTATAAATGAAAAGAGACCGAAAATTTTGAAAAAAAAAGCATTTTTCTTTGTTTCTGTGATAAAACTTTGCAAATTATTAATTTTTCTTCATAAATTTTGGCCACAATTTATACTGCTACATATCTTTGGTAAAAATAACCCAAATTAGTGGATATTATTTGGTCTTTGTGAAAGTTAGAGAGTCTACAAGCTGTGGTGCAAATCATAAAAAACTGATATCACCTGATGTACTGGTGGCCTATCTCATTTCTTGCGACCCGAAGCCAGGAAAGTACAAATAACCCCCAAAATTCCCCTTTTTGCAAAGTAGCCATTCCAAGGTATTTAGTAAGAGGCATGGTGAGGTTGTTGATGATGTCATTTTTTCACACAATTCTTTGCAATATGAAGATTTTTTTTCCCCCCACAAAAAATTGTAATTTTAATAGGTTATATCTTTCACATGGCATGCGTATACCACAAATGACACCCCCAAAATAAATTCTGCTACTCTTCCTGAGTATTACGAAACCACATGTGTGGGACTTTTCCACAGCCTAGCCACATAGAGAGGCCCAACATGCAGGGAGCGCCATCAGGTGTTCTAGGAGCATAAATTACACATCTAACTCGTTGACTACCCATTACACTTTTGAAGGCACTGGAGCACCAGGACAATGACACGTAACACTGACGTGGCACTGATGACACGTGACACTGACAGATGGCACTAATATGTGGCACTGGTGACATGTGGCACTGATGACAGATGGCACTTATACGTGGCACTGATGACAGATGGCACTAATATGTGGCACTGATGACAGATGGCACTAATACGTGGCACTGATGACAGGTGGCACTGGAGACTAATGTGGCAGTGGGGACTAATGTGGCAGTGGGGACAGATGGGCACTTTATTTTCCTTTTTTGTATATTCACGCTGCAGCGTTCATCTCTCCCTCCTCACACGCTGTCTCTGTGTGAGGAGGGAAAGCCGGCGATGAGAGATGATCTCATATGTTTACAAATGAGATCATCTCTCATTGGACACACTGATCGCGATGTAAACGGCCGCTGTGATTGGCCATTTACAACGATCTGTGACTGGCTGTGTCCAAGGGAAACGGCCAGCACATTACTTCCCCGATGCGTGCTCGCGGGAGCGTGCATTGCAGAAGTAAACAGGACATCCAGGGACACCCTCCTGGCAATTGGCGTCCACGCTGCAGACGTCTTTCGGCTATAGCGCGGACGCCTAGTGGTTAAGAAGCTTCGCCAACTATTCTCCACCTTTATCTGGGGAGGGGCTCATTATCGGATATGCTATGAGACTCTCGCTCCACAAGATTTGTGGCAGAGCTGGAGTTCCAGATGTTTCTATATAGTATAGAGCAGCAGTACTCAAGCGTATACTTAACTGGTTCCAAAATTCCTCTACCAAATTATGGGTAAAATAGAGAGCCATATCAATTCAATAGATCTCTGCGCCTTACCATGGATGCCTACCGAATGCCTGAAAGGGAGGGATACCCCATAGCGACCTCACCTGACAAACCATACAAATTTGGACCCGAATGAATTTTGGTCCCATATAGAATTCAAGCCTAAATACACCAGAATATGGCTGAAAAAAGCATGCAAAAATGCACAGAAAAAAAATACTCCAAAATCACCAGAAAACACACACACTTGCCTAGCAGTGGAGGTGACAGGTCCCCTATAAGAAGATATCAGCCGTTTATGAGATCACCTCTTCTGTAGAAGCTGTTTTACCACAGACTGTGCTCAATTAACTTCTTTCCCAGTCAAAACCAGGCTTTGACAGCTATGAAAAACCAAATACTAAACAAAAAGCCTGCGCAAAACCTCTAACCATAAAACTCGCAATGAAATCAAAATGATATAAATAATATCAACATCAATTAATAAAATTACAAATAAAGTGAAAAAATGTAACAATATACACTATAGCACAAACAATACTGTAATGAAAAATGAAAGTCCACTCCCAAAGGAATACTTCAGGGCTCCATTAGGGAGCCAGTGTAGGATCTTGTAAAAATAAAATGCCACAGTTCCAAGTGCTCGAACACCACCTTGAACATGGGTATATGAATTCCCTTACTGGATAACCATGATCTCCAGATTATAAGAGATCAATAGTGCAGTATACACCAAATGTGAATCACACCAGGGTATGGTAATAACCACCAGGGCCACCTGGTCCTCTGCTGGCTGTTTAAAAGTGCATACCTTCACAGTAAGATTCAGGAGAAAACAAAAAACCATAGGGTAATATTACTAAAAACACAAATGTATTTATATACAAATATACCCACAAGCATCTCAGGGCAATAAAAACTCAAAAACACCACACTGCGGTACACCAGTGGGTGTGATGTTGTCATAGGCTGCTTGTTCCTCTCTACGTGTGTTGTCTATGCAAGAGACATCCTCAGGGGGCATGCAGGGGCAGTAAAAGGTTTAATACCAGGCACTGGGTTTTTAGACCGTTGTAATTTGCCTAAACACAGCAGCTTGCTTTGCAACTACAGCTAATAGAAATCGCAGACTCAGGGAAGGGATCAATAATTGCTCTGGGGAATTATTGGAAGAGGAGCTACAAGCTCCCCACAAAATAATTAAGACAGCAGCTACAAATACCGTAGATGCTCACTTTTTTTTTAATCTCATGTCAAACATTTTCTGAGTTTCTCAAACATCAGCTTAAGATTGATATGTACATTTTATATACTTAGCGAAAAGAAGCAGAATAGCTCAGGTGTTCATCCCTCTACAGGCTCGGGGGGTGACTTCTGTAATGTTATCACGTATGGATAAACTTCTTGGCAAGTTAACCTTTCACCAGTCCTAGACTAGCCTAGGCCAGTGAGAAAATAGGATTTTTTGTACTCACCGTAAAAAAATCCTTTTTTCTGTAGTTCACCGACTGACACAGCTCCTCTCTTAGACCATTGGGTTGTTATGCCACCTTCAGGAGAAGACTAGGCATTACATGTGATAATAAAACTAGAACTTTCTAGTTCCGCCCAAGGGGCGGTCCCTTAGGTAACAACCCCACAGCATGCTACTGCAGCCTCAGTACGTCAACAAGCAGTATAACGTAGACAAAAATAGGAGGAGTGGGTGCTGTGTCAGTCGGTGAACTACAGAGAAAAAGGATTTTACGGTGAGTACAAAAAATCCTATTTTCTCTTACGTTCACCGACTGACACAGCTTCTCTCTTAGACCATTAGGACGTCCCCAAGCAGTGCCAAAACGAGGGGTGGGAAAACAGCATAAAAACTTCACCCACCATGGCATGTGGGAACTAGTATAACTTTACCCACAAAAAACAACAGCGTGTGGGAACCAAAACACTTTGTTACCCACAAAAAAAACAAAAACAAACAGAGTGCTCCACAACTGGGAGTCACTACCTTCAAACCGCCTCAGAACTGAGGTAACAAATGCAACAGTGCATTTACTTAAGGTACTGTGTTTTTACCAAAAAAAATGGAAAAAATGTAAGTGTAATTGCAATTATACGGCCGCCTGCAAAACTTTGCTGCCAAAACAGGCATCAGCCGATGCACTGACATCTACCTTGTAGAATTTTGTAAAGGTGTGAACAGACGACCAAGTCGCCGCTTTATACACTTGAGCGACAGGCGCTTGATGCCGGAAGGCCCACCTGGAAGGCCCCCTGGAAATGGTGGCCGTCGAGACCGCCATGCCTTTGTTCGGACCAGCCACCGAAACAAACAAGGAGTCTGACTTCCGAAAGGGACTAGTAGCAGACAAATACACCATCAGAGCCCGAACCACGTCCAGGGAATGGAGGGCCACCTCTTTAGGATGTGTCGGTTTAGGACACAAAGATGGTAACACAATGTCTTCATTGATGTGGAATGCCAAAACCACCTTCGGCAGAAAAGCAGGTTGCGGACTCCTTGTGGATAACCAGATAGGGCGACTTGCAAGACAAGGCCGCCAGCTCCAAAACCCTCCTAGCCGGAGTAATGGCCACAAAAAGACCACTTTCTGGGAAAGAGTCAACAGATGGATCTCCCTGATCTCTTCAAATGACGGTTTTTGAAGTGCCGATAACACCAGGTTCAAAAGCCAAAGCTGATATGTGTCCCTTAAATGGTGCTTTAAGACAGTTTCTGGTCTACTCCTTGCTGTAGAAACAATATGATCCTGGATATAGAAAAGGCGCACGGACGCCAACCTTTCTCCTCACACATGGAGATGTAGGCCTTCCAGGTACGATGATATATCTTCCGAGAAGAAGATTTCCGTGCTCTCAACATAGTTGGAATGACCGAGTCCGAAAGACCCCGGTTCCTCAACACCTGGCTCTCAATAGCCATGCCGTTAAAACCAGCGATGGTAAAGCAGGATGGAGGTTTGGACCTGGAGACAAAAAGGTCCTCTCCTAACGGCAGTTGCCATGGGGGGTCCGCCACCAGGCGCACTAGGTCTGCGTACCACGGACGCTGGGGCAATCAGTATTACTGGAATCCCCCCAGCCTCCACTCTGAGGAGCTGACGTGGTAACAGTTTCAGCGAAGGAAAGGCATAGATCAGCTGGTACTGATCCCACGGAGCCACCGTCTGACGCATCTGCCCAAGGATCTCTTGTCCTGGACAGGAATCTCGGCACCTTTCGATTGAGACAGGAGGCCAAAAGATCCACGTCTGGTTTGCCCCATCACAGGCACAGTAGCCTGAACACCTCCGGATGCAACTCCCATTCTCCTGGGTCCAGCATCTGGCGACTCAGTCCGCCTGCCAGTTCGCCACTCCCGGGATGTAAATGGCCGACAGGGCCGGTACATGTCGCTCTGCCCACTTAAGGATGTGAGCGACCTCCCGTGCAGCGGCTGAGCTTCTTGTTCCTCCTTGGTGATTGACGTATGCCACCGCCATGGCGTTGTCTGACTGGATCCTGATCGGACGCTCTTGAAGTCTTATCAACCATGTGAAGAGGCATAGCCTGATCGCTCTCAGCTCGAGCAGATTGATTGGCAACTTGGATTCCTCCACCGACCAGAGGCCCTGGGTCGACTGAACTCCCATTACTCCACCCCAGCCGGTTAGGCTGGCGTCCGTTGTGACCACCATCCATTTCAGCCACCAGAGCAGGAAATCCCTGACTAACTGGCTCACCTGAATCTGCCAGTCCAGAGACAACGGAGATTTGTCCCACTTTGTCAAGATCTCCTTCTGCAAGACTCTGGTGTGAAACTGGGCATACGGTACTGCCTCGAAGGAGGCCACCATGAGTCCCAGGACTCGTATGCAGAAGCGTAGCGATGACCACTTGTGGTTCATCAGCAGTTTTACCGTGGCTCAGAGTCTGCAGCTTGTCTGAAGGGAGAAACACTCTTGCTTCCATGGAGTCCAGCAGTAAGCCTAGGTACTACAAACGCTGAGTCGGTACAATCACTGACTTTTTTAGGTTCAACAGCCACCCAAATTCCTGCAGGATATGCATGGTGATCGCCACATCCTCCTCTAACTCTGAGGCGGAAGATGCTCTCAAGAGGAGATCGTCTAGGTAACCCACAATCGCAATCTCACATTGTCGCAGCAACGCCAAAACAGGAGCCAATACCTTGGTAAAGACTCGGGGGGCTGATGCCAAACCAAAGGGGAAAGACAAACTGGTAGTGTGTTTCCCCAACTGCAAACCGCAGAAACCTCTGATGCCAAAGGCATATGGGTATGTGCAGGTACGCATCCTGGATGTCCAAAGACGTCAGGGGGTCCCCTTGATGGAGTGCAGCGACTACTGAGCGAACGGATTCCATTCTGAACCTCTGTACTTTTACAAAGTAATTGAGGGCTTAAGGTCCAAGATTGGACGTACCCCTTCCTTTTTGGGGACTACAAACAGGTTTGAGTAGAACCCCTGGAAACGTTCTGATTCTAGAACAGGTACCCATCATCACCCAACACATCATCACCCAACCCAACATCACTCCGCGACTCAGCAGGTCCCTTACCACCCCCAATAAGGGACTCCCGGTGAGCCGGGAGTACGGGTATGCTGGAGGGAAGTATCTGTTTTGCGGCCAAGAGAGGAACTATCTTGTAGCCTGAGGAAATCAGATCGCAGACCCATTGGTCAGACAGCCGAGAGACCCACCGGGCTTCAACTCCCGAAGGCGACCTCCCACCCGCGTTACAGGCAGCGACAAACCTTCATGCGGTAGCGCTTTTGCTTGCAGGCTTGTTAGGCTTGCAGTTCCAGGGACGCTTTTGTCCTTCAGAGGTCGTTTTGTCGGGCTGGGGATGCTTAGCCGAAGCCCCGGGCGGACGAAAAAGCCGGTTGTGAGCTGAAAATGAGGGCCCTTGCCTACGGCGTGGCTCCTTAGCCTTCCTGGCCTGTGGGAGTAGTGTACTCTTACCACCTGTGGCATTTTCAATAATGTCATCTAATGAGGCTTTAAAGAGCTGGTCGCCAAGGAAGGGAAGATCCGTCAGGGCTTTTATAGATGCCTGGTCAGCAGACCAGCATTTTAGCCAAATCAGGCACCTCAGCACCACAGCTGACACTAAAGCCCTGGATAACAGAGGGAGAGTATCCAGGGCCGCATCACAAATGTACTTAAGGCCTTGCATTAATTGGTCTGCTAGTTCCACGCAGACAGGAGAAGCCTGTTGCTCTCCCAATTCGCGGTGCAAAAGTTTTGCCCACTCAGTGAGTGTCTGAGACACAAGTGCGGATGCCAGTACTGGTCGCATTGCTGACCCCACAGCCGTAAACAAGGAATGAGCCACTGCCTCGGCCTTCCTGTCCGTGGGATCCTAAAAAAGGCAGGAGTCCCCTCTACCGGGATTGTGTTTACTTTGTTTAACCCGTAAACTGGGGGGTCCACGACCGGAGGAGCCGACCATTTTTTGAGAAGGCTCTCCTCAAAGGGGTAACACACCGCCATGTATTTGGGGACCGAAAAGGTCCGCTGCGGTCACCCCCATTCCTTGTAAATGAACTCATCAAAATAAGTCAGATACGGGAACACCCTAGGTGAATGGGCTGGCTTATGGGACCCAAAAGGGACAGCTACATCAGCAGAGGGATCTGCTGGCTCCTGAATCTTCAGGGTATCATGCACAGCTGTGTTAAGTGCTTCAACAAGCGCTTTGTCGCGTACGGACCCGGGCAGGGACTCATCCTCACTGTCCGATCGGTCCTGGTCAGCGTCATCTGAAACGACAGAACAGGGGTCACCAGCCTCAGCAGGGCCAGAGTCTGCATCAGAGCTCTCCCCGGAGGACGGGGGGGCAGGGGCCGTTTACCACCTTTGCGCCCACTCACCGCCTCCATCTTGGCAATGAACGAATTGAGGACTGCCGACAAGGCGTCCAGAGGCACTGCACTGTCTGCAGGTGAACCGGTTGCAATTGCCTGGATTTCGGGGAAGAAACACCAGTTTCTGAAACCAAGCTGACCCTACCCTGTCTGCCACCTGTTGGGGACTTAGGACAGTGATGGTCCCACCCTCCTAACTGCTGCTGGCTGAGGGGCTCTTTCCCGCAGGACTCGCCACCCTGACTGGTTCTGTGCCGTCCAGCTAATAGTGCCTGTATCCTGTGTCAGCTCCCAGATGCATAGGAGACCACACCGCGCTGTGCAGAGCTGCTCTGAATGGCACTGACACTGACCAAAAACGTGTTCAGGCTTCAAGAAAATGGCCACCGAGCGTCAAGTATAAAGGACACAATCACAGGGAAAATGGCCACCGGACTACAGTAAAATGGAGACAGAGCATGCTGCTCCCTGGTCACACCAAAAATGGCCGCCGAACACTGTATGCAATGAAGGACAGTGAAACAACAGGCAGAGAAATGGCGGTAAACAGTGCTACAGCTATCAGCAGACACAGCCTCCAGACACCCAGGGGAGAGACCTACAGACAACCAGGGCACAGCTACCCAGCGCAGTCCCCACCCCAGGTGAGAGCCCCCTGGGGAGCCCCTGTCTATGGCACACACACCGCTCAGCAGCCCATGCAGCATCCCCCACAGGGAATGGGGGAGAGGAAGGACAGGGAGAGAAGAGAGGGAGGTGAGGGACCCCCGAATCGACCTCCCAGGGAATGCCCAGCTGCTCAGCCCCACCGAGGCAGGGAGAGCTGTACTTACCAGTCCTGAAGAGCTGGGAGACATTCCATTGCATAACTACTCACTGATCTGTACAGGGTAGCTGCTGGCCCGGCATACTGTGACGCAGACATCAGTAGCCCGGTCATATGTATGCCCCGGAGCATAAAAGCTCACCGACCACCTCTGGAGCTGAGGTTTCGTCGTGGCCTGCCAAGCCGGAGCTGCCTCTGGGCCATACATCAGGGGAGGGGGGCAACGATTGCCTCCAGCTAGCCTCCCCCAACACAACACAACATCCAGGCCGGAACCACATCAAAGCACACTTGGAACACCAAGAGGAAGAAAAACAGGCCATTCTCATGATAGATAGCCTCCCCTATTGTGGCAAGACATTGGTACCACTTGTCAGGTTAAAACATACAGAAAGAAAACATATGTTAACCACAATTTCAAAATAGTGAAAAATTCAAAAAGAGAAAAGAATTAGCAAGAAGGAAAGGAGGGGAAAGGATCAGGATCATACCCGAAGTCTCACAAAAGATATTTTCATTCACGTCAAGCCCACCACTACCGAATAAGCTGCTGACTTTTAATATTAGGGCACTTTCCTCATTCGAGCCGATTCTTCAATCGGCTATCAGGTTCTGGTGCTGCCATCTTGACTAGGAGAAGCCAGCAGCGAAGCCTTGCGGCTTTACAGCGAGTATCCTACTGCACTAACGCGAAGCGCACTTTCCTTTGTAAATGGGTCGGCTGCAGGGGGAAGGGGAGGGGGATCAAGCTCAGTTTGCCGAGTCTAACTGAGATGGAGGTGGGAGCGGGTACTTGCAAATCAAGGTACCCCCCCAAAGGTACGGAGGGGGAGTTAGACAAGCGGAGCTTCCCCTTTTGGATGGAATTCTGCTCTACGTTCTATATAACAAGTTTTTGGCACTGCTAAAAACTAATCATGCTAATGGTATAAGAAGAGTAGCACTTGAACCCACTGTCTAGATTACACAAATCACTGCAGAACAGCAAATAAAATGTGTGTGTGTGTATGTGAGAAGATTATCCAAGGCCACACAACGGTATACAACGAGACATTATCCAAAATGATGCAAACCGCTGCAAAGAAGAGAAGTCAATTGGCCATGCATGACTAGGTTACCCTAAGCTGCAGAATAGACAGATAATGAAATGTTACCAACAAGGTTTACTCACAGACCCACTGAAAAGCAGTAGGGGGTTAACGGCCATGCATGACTAGGTCACCATAAGTTGCTATAAAAACAGAAAAACAAATGAGATATTACCAACAAAGGGTACTCACAAACAACTGCAGAGCAGGAAGGTTAAAACGAGAGGAAGCCATATAGCATATAGCTATACATCTTAGACCATAATGGAAAACCAATCACAGCTCAAATTTTTGCAGCAAAATGTTTTTGTCTTATTAGATAAAATAAAAAAATCACTAAGCTGTAACACCCATCTTAGTGAATTTAGTCTAATACGTCAGTGACACATATAGAATCATACCCCAGTATACTCTAACAGCACACTTTACTGTATCTTATCATTATAGCAGACATTTCACTCTAAAAGCAAAGTAGATCTAGAAACCCAACTTAAAATCACCTAAAAAGAATACAGACTACCATATAGAATACAATAGCACATGTATTATGTCCCACTTTCTGTAATGTTTCTGTGTTTTATTGAACTGCATGATGTTCATACTTTTCTGAAGTATGCGGACTTCTAGTGGTGGTTTTGGGTCACTACAACTTGTTTATTAGGATTTATTTTATCCCTCTGTCCACTCCTCCTGTTTAGTTCTAGTTAGCTCAGTCCTAGCTAGACCCTCCCCATTTCCTCCATATTCCCTCAGTCTGTGTTTGTTATTTACAGAGATAGGGCTTAGGAAAGTCAATGTCCTCTTGCAGTTCAATAGACTGGAAAAAACATTCTCTGTACTGCAATTACATGAAGTGGAATTGTATTAGATTCAACTTAAGTGTCTTATTAGGACGTTAAAGTGGAGTTCCACCCAAAAGTGGAACTTCCACTTTAAGTCCTCCTCCCTGTCTCCTGTTTGTGAAACTGAGCTTTTGGGGAGGAGGGGGAGCAGGAACTCGAATTTGACAGGTACCTGCTCCCACTTCCGTTCTGGTCACGTAAGCAACTGGAAGCAGAAGCTCTTCCTCCCGAAGTCTTCTGGGACATATGCCATGTCCTAGAAGACTTTGGGGCCAGTCACAGACTGCAGCGCCACTTGCACATACGCAGTGTGTACCCGGCTGTGAAGCCACAAGCTGTCACAGCCAGGTGCTCATAGTAGCACCACTGAGGGAAGACATATCAATTCCTCAATACCATGTATAAACATATATGACTGTTTGATTTGATGATCTTTTCTTTGCTGTTGTGTTATTAAAAATACTGCTTGCTTCAACCAGCCGCATAAGAAGAAATGTATCAATTCAAACATATTCCGAAACATGTTGGGATTTCTGAATTCATGTAAATTTAACGTCGTCCTACTATGAGACCCACCTCATGATTCAGAACTTAGCTGTGGATTATTGTAGCATGACCATCCGCTTTTGACTTATTATATGTAATTGTACGTCTGTAAAATAATATATTTTGTAATTTTTTTTTTTACACACGCTTCATACTTCTTTATCTGGTTTCATCCCTTGCCCATAAAATCCCTGGGGTACCTTCTTTGTGTTTTCTCTCTGTACATGGGATGTGGCTTGGGTTCCAGTTTTCAACCTATAGGAAGCAAGTCCCCTCTCCCATGTCTACATATAGTTGCTACAATACTAGGAGTTTAACAGCATGGCAGATTTCTCTGGACAGGCATGATAAGCCTCCTAATTGAGCAATACCAAAAACATCTAGTTGACATTGATGCCAACATAGACACAATTCATTTACAAATAAAGCTGTTGAATATTCACTCTAGCTTCTTGGAATTGAATGAAAAATTGAGGACTCACATTGAAATCTTCAATAAATCCATACTTTCCAAGAAGGAAAACAAATTCCCAAGAGATAAACAAGCCTTCCATGAAAGAAGGGTCTATAAATGGCAACAACAAACTAATGGCAGGGCTACACGAGGCTCTGTACAGACATCTCGGCAGTCTGACATATTAGTTATATATTATCTCTTCTATCTCCTCCAATGTTTCCTACCTCTCTTACAAGCAATCTAGACACACTAGATGACCCAAGACAAATGGATGGTGACAACCCTTTGGCTGTTGCTAGGACAAAACGATCTTCTGATCACCCCACTCGCACACCTTCCCAACATATTTCCAAAAAACTCGGGGAGCCCTTCGGTTCTCCCGACTTAGAACCCACTCCCAATAAACCACACTTTCTCTCACCCTAACTTAATGTGATTAATCTCTCTTCTCACCCCCTCACTACTGATGAAATTTCAGTATTGTCCAAAGGGCTCCCTTTTCGCCCCTAATCATAAACTAGATAAATTGAAACAATAAAGGATCTACACCTGTATACACAGAAGTGACACACAAACTCCTACTTAGAAGCATGTATGATAAAGAAAAGAGAAAATAGAGCTAACACAGCGCTAAACCCTTTGGAGTATGATAAATATTATCTAAAACAGAAATTGGAAAAGCTGCAGCTAAAAAATGTGAGATATACACACTGACAAGATAATAATTAACAAAAAAGCCGCGCTATAAAAAATTGACTGTAGATCTATTGACGTTCCCCAGAAGACGTCAATAGACGAAACGGACGTAGGGAGGCTGACGCACTGACGTCATCGCGTTCCGCGTTTTGAGCGGGTGTTTTCGCTAGCCGGCCGGCGTTTTTCTTATCATATCCTCTGCCAATACACTAGTTATCTGTGTAAGTAGAATCTTTATTTTTTATTTCAATAAATCGTTGGTTTTACACTATGGGAGCATCTCCTGTTTCTTTCTGATTCCATGCTGATGTTGTTTGACCTCGGGTTTACATCTTTGGAAGAGTCCCATACCCAGACCAGCCCCCTTAAGGAATCATTGTTCCAATTTGCACCTTGTGGCCACCCATGTCCGGGGAGATCCAGATCCAGTGCTGATGTCCTACGATCTATGGTACATCCCGGTACCATCTACTTACAGGCTTGGTTTAAGCTTGCCTCTGGTAAGCCTAATAGAGCGGTGGTGGATCACATTCGGTGGTGGATTTCTTATTGCATGAGTTGGATACCACATTGCCATATGTATATGTCTTCATCACTTTGGACACTTACTGTCACACATCAATAATTTTTCCAGGACTTGGATTTTTGTAGCAATTTCACAAGGACTTTTCTATCAATTTTAGTTTTTTTGTGTTTTCCTGGCTATTTTTGGCACCTTTATTTAGGGTGTATAATTTATGTATGTGCACTCAAAGTTATTTCGATTTCATAGTCACTTAAGTTTATCTAGTCATTTCACTTATGATCTACAATCAATTTTTTATAGTGCGGATTTTTTGTTAATTATGATAAAGAAAAATCAGGATCCGATGGCTGCTGCTCTCTCAGCGCGCGGCAGGTGCTAGCTGACCTCAATGCTCTTAGAGGAGAGTGACTCAAGAGATCAAATTGACACCATTGACCTTGAGCCACTTTCAATACCTCCACACCTTAAGATTGTCTGCTTGCATCTATTGGGTATTTTCCTCCTCCTCTCTCTATGACACCTACACCATGTATGTCCATGCACCCAAATATTGTCCATAATTGCTGTCAAATGTTATGTGGTTTCAATCTGCCCATCTGTTACATCTTTTTGTTAACCGTTTATGAATTTACCATCATGTATTCGAATATGTTCTTGTGAATGCCATTTATAACTGCTTATACTATTCACGTGTTTTTGATTATAAAGATATGTACCCATGTATTGCTATGAATCACAGATCTGCTTTTTTATTTCACAGGCTCTGCGTCTCCCCTCAAGGCTGTGCCCCTTTTGCCTGGCTCATTTACAATGTAGGAATCCGGGTCCAACCATTCCCCTTTTCTCTGCCCCTCTGCCTTTTGTTGGTAGCGCTTTCGGCACTCAGATTCCCCGGCACTGGGAGGCCCCCGCGTTTATTCACCTCGGGGCATTTCCTCTGGCTTCTGTTCCAATTTCCGAGTCACGGGCCGGGCTTCATTTTTTTTTCCCTAGTACATATGGGTCCTTCCTTTAGCAATTGAATTTTTTAACCACTTCAAAACCAGACTGTTTAACACCCCTTTCTGCGCTGTCACAATTTAAATGACAATTACTCAGCCATGTAACACTGTATCAGTTTTCTATAATTTTTTTTGGAGACCTATGGAGTTTTCTTTTGGTGATATTTAATCACCTTTTTGAAGAAAAAAAACTTTAAGTTGTTATAAAATTTTTCAAATAATCTTTCTTCAAGAGAAATCTTCCTTCTTGTCCTCATTTTTTGGCCTCAGGTAATAACCCAAAGGGGACCCAAAATCCAAGGAGCACTATTGGGCTTTCAACAAGCATAAGTTATTCCCTATCCTATTTTCTTTGAAATGGCAGGACAGGAGAAACCTAAAAAAATTACCACATTTTGGAAAGCAAACACCCCAATGCATTAGAGTGACCAAAGTCTAAATCTGCAGCAAACGATGGGTGTGGCCATATTGTGTGTACAGTGGGAGGGGCTTTAAAAAAAACAAAAGCCTTCCTGTACCCATGCTTTTGGTCCTCCTTCCCTCTAGTGATGCAGTGTGGTTTTCACACATCATGGGTGCAGTGCAATGTACCTGTGGTTTTCATGTGGGTTAGCTGCGGTTTGCCATAGACTTCTAATATGTGTCACGGTTTTGGTGCGCTTTCTGAAAGCAAAAACTGAACGCATGGTTTTGGTGCGCTTTCAGAAAGTGCATCAAAACCGTGGGACATATTAGAAGTGCAGTGGCTGAGTAAGCCCCTGCATAGCAAATCTTATACAAATCGTTTTTGGGAGAAGACAATATTTATATTTCAATGAAAAACACTGAAATGCTATAAAGGAACAGGTATCAAAATACACTTTAATAAATCACACAGTACAGTAATTGTAAACCCCAACAAAATCCCACAGAAAGACTAGAATTGTGTGACAAGGTTACCCCCAAGTAACCCTCAAGACTGCCCCACACCTAAACAGAATTATACAAACAGTTGAAGGCGAAGTACAGCCAAAGCTCATTTGACTATACTTTTCCCGTGGATCACAGGGAGTATCCCTCTGCACTCCTGTAACCCATCACAGGGAGTTAGTTTTGCTCTGCCTGTGACCCATTTTCAGCAGACAGCAGGCTGGGGTGCAGTGCGTTGTGCACTCCTGTGACCCGTTGTCAGCAGACAGCAGGCTGAATCCTGCTGTTGGCTGATGTCACAGAACCGGTCCAGGCTCAAGAAACATCATGACAATATGGTCAGGATTTGCCTACATGCCTGAACCAGCACCACACTCAGCCTCTCAGCAAGCTGGGTGACAGTCACCAGCTCTCTGCTCATGGAGGTCTGAAAACCGAGCGATCAGCGTTGTTTAATCACTTGGTTCTCAGTGTTAGAGCCGGTGGGGGACCGATACTGCATCCAGCTAGCTAAGTACGATTAAACAAAAAAAAGCCATTCCCATACTTATCTTTTAAGGCAAAGAAAGTCAAGACAAGGGTAAACATGTGAAGCTTAAATCATGTCAACGTGTATATGAAGACTCTGCTTTCTACAAATACTCCATGTCAGCATGCAACATGGATAAGCATGGTTTCCCACACCTTTTGTGTAATGTCATGCTTATCAATGTAATGCCCCGATCGGACTATCCCGCATATTTGTCCCCCCGACTTTCGAAATTAATGGACTTGCCCCACACACGGAGTAAAGTCCGTTCATTTATAACTTGACTCCAGGTAGACGGGACTAGCGAACGAAGTACATGCCGCCGCCTCGATCGGCAAGATTGACACCTTGCTAGCCCCGTCACCTGGTATGGATTTAAAGGGGAATCCCTACGCCAAAAAAACGGCGTGGGGGTCCCCCCCGAATCCATATCAGACCCTTATCCGAGCACGCAGCCTGGCCGGTCAGGAAAGGGGGTGGGGACGAGCGAGCCCCCCCCCCTCCTGAGCCGTACCAGGCCGCGTGCCCTCAACATGGGGGGGTGCTTTGAGGAAGGGGGGCCATGCGCCCCCCGACCCCAAAGCACCTTGTCCCCATGTTGATGAGGACAAGAGCCTCTTCCCGACAACCCTGGCCGTTGGTTGTCGGGGTCTGCGGGCGGGGGGACTTATCGGAATCCGGGAGCCCCCTTTAATAATGTGGAGTATGGGGTACGATGTACCCCTACCCATTCACCTGGTGTAAAAAAAAGTGTAAATAAAAAACACAGCACAAGTTTTTAAAATTCTTTATTACACAGCTCCGGGGGTCTTCTCGCCGGACTCCTCCGCTATCTTCTGCTAGCTCTTTTACTAGCGGAGAAGCCCGGCTTTCTCTGTCGCCGCCATCTGGGGGTCTTGTCCCGCTCTTGTCGCCGCCGCTTTCTGCTTCTTCTTCTTTCTTCATCTGATATTGACACAATGCTGTCTCCGCTTCTAATGGCTGAGACGTGTTGCGTGGCCAGTAATATAGGGACAAGGGGCGGGGCCACCGACTCATGTCACATGGTGACCACGCCCCATTATGATGTCACAGTCCCAGCATCATCCGGGACTGTGACATCATAAGGGGGCGGGGTCACCATGTGACATAAGTCGGTGGCCACGCCCCTTGTCCCTATAAAACTGGCCGCGCAACACGTCTAGGCCATTAGAAGCGGAGACAGCGTCGTGTCAACATTGGATGAAAAAAAAAAGCCAGAAGGCAACGGCGACAGAAGACCGGGCCAACACTAGTAAAAGAGCTGCAAGAAGATAGCGGAGGCCCGGCAATTAGAACAGAAGAGTGGGACAAGACTTCCAGATGGCGACGAAGGAGAAAGCCGGGCTCCTCCGCTAGTAAAAGAGCTAGCAGAAGATAGCGGAGGAGTCCGGCAAGAAGACCCCCCAAGATGGAAGAAGACCCCCGGAGCTGTGTAATACAGTATTTTAAAAACTTGTATTGTGTTTTTTTTTATTTACACTTTTTTCACCAGGTGAATGAGTAGGGGGTACATCGTAACCCATACTCATTCACATAGGGTGAGGGGGGCCGGAATCTTGGGGCTCCCAGATTCTGATAAGCCCCCGACAACCAACGGCCAGGGTTGTCAGGAAGAGGCCCTTGTCCTCATCAACATGGGCACAAGGTGCTTTGGGGTGGGGGGGGGGGCTGTTTTTTTGGTGAAGGGATTCCCCTTTAAATCCATACCAGGTGACGAGGCTAGCAAGGTATCAATCTTGCTGATCGAGGCAGGGGCATTGACTTCCTTCGCTAGTCCCGTCTACCTGGAGTCAAGTTATAAATGAACGGACTTTACTCCGTGTAAAAGTCCGGCGGACCTCGGGCAAGTCTGCACGATCTGAAAGTCCGGCGGATTGTCCGCTGGATAGTCCGGCCGAAAAGTCCAATCGTGTGTACGCGGCATTAGAGTATTTGAACATTGCAAAGTTTTACATTCATGCTGACACGCTTAACCACTTGCCGACTGCTGCACGCCGATATATGTCAGCACAATGTACGTCTCCTTTAAGAGGCAGGGATAGCAGGTGCACGCTCTCCGCATACAGTGACCGTGCCCGCGGGACCGGCAGACTATGTCCGCCGGTCTCCCGCCAATCGTGTCACGGTGCCGCAGGATGGGTAAGTGCCTATGTAAACAAGGCATTTCCCCGTTCTGGCTTGTGTCATGACAGAGATCACTGCGATCTGTCATTGAGAGCAGTGATTGCTGTCATGTGAGTTGAAGCCCATCCCACCCACAGTTGGAATCATTCCCTAGGACACACTTAACCTCTTCATTGCCCCCTAGTTGTTAACCCCTTCCCTGCCAGTGTCATTTACACAGTAATCAGTGCATTTTTATAGCACTGATCACTACATAAAATGACAACGGTCCCAAAATAGTGTCAAAAGTGTCCGCAACTACTAAAAAAAAAAAAAAAAAATTTATAATAAAAATGCCATAAAACTATCCCCTATATTGTAGACGCTATAACTTTTGCACAAACCAACCAATATACGCTTATTGCGATTTTTTTTTTTACCAAAAATATGTAGAAGAATACATATCACCCTAAACTGAGGGAAAAAAATGTTTATATATATACCTGCTCTGTTCAGTGGTTTTGCACAGGGCAGCCTGAATCCTCCTCTTCTCGAGTCCCTCTTCCGTGCTCTTGGCCCCTCCCTCATGTTGAGTGCCCCCACAGCAAGAAGTTTGCTATGGGGCACCAAAGTCGAGATGCAGCTGTGTGTCCATTTGGACAAGGAGCCACGCCTAGGCACCACCCCATCCCCCTCCTCATTGACTGACTGAGATTGAATGAAAGCAGCAGGAGCCAATGGCGCCACTGCCGTGCCTCAGCCAATCAGAAGGGAGAGTCCCAGATGACCGAGGCATTTGTGGACATTGCTTGATAGAGATGGGGCTCAGTTAAGTATTAGGGGGGCTGAGGCACACAGAAGGTTTTTTACATTAATGCATAGACTGCATTAAGATAGAAAAAAAAAACCTTCTGCCTTTACAATCCCTTTAACTCTTTGATGCATGTTGCTGTTTAGATGTGGGGCAGCCTGGGAGTTGTAACGTCACCCCAGCATTTAAAAAAAACAGTGGGATAATTTTAGGTTGGGGTTTGCATGTAGGTTTATTGTGATTCAATAAAATGTATATTAATACTTGTCCCAATTATCATTTCCACTTCTTTATTTCTCTTATACTGTTTGATTTAGGGCAGTGGTATCCGCACACAATATTCAATTCTCAGGATTTTTGTATGGTAATATTTTATGCTTTTTGTTGTTTATACCATCGATGTTCAAGAGGGGTGCCGCGGCAAAACTGTCCAAACCCCTAACAGCCTGATCAGAGAGTGATACGGTCTACAGAAAGTTTCCCAGGTTGTCGACAGGAGTGCGAATAGCAGCAGGGAGGAGGAAAGATCCAAGAGAAGCTGCAGGCTGTGCCTTCTCGTCCGTCTGTTCACAGAAGTTAACACAGGATAACTGTCTGATCAGACTGTACAGGGCTTTATTACCTCCTCCTATCTCCTCTCCACACTACTCCTGTCCTGGCAGCAAAAAAAATGGTGGGTATACAGACAGGTGGGAAAGAAGCTAGGGGGCAGCCCACACCTCCTCTTTGTCACTGTCAGTACACCTGTATGATGAGATGCATGTGGTGGGGGGAATTTGTGCTAGTAGTGAGGATTTAGGAGATGGGAGCTGAGAGGGAAGGGGGGGATTTACAACCTACAGACCACTTAATTCTGCCTTACAAACTACTTTTTAGGACATGTACTGCAGTAAGGCATGTAAAATTGTTCCCCACCACAAATGTGCTGCCTGTTTGACACCCCACACATCTATCAAATATGCATACACTGGTGCCCACTAAAGTGCATGGTACCACAGTACCATACGTTCTGGTGCAGCGCAATTAAAAAATCATGCCAGCACCATTGGTGTGTGTTTCGTGAGCATAGAACAGCCCATTAGGGAAAAGGCAAAAAAGCAAGCACGCTCGGACACACCTACTGGTCTGAACGAGCCCTCAGACTGGTGTGCCCCAAAATTTTGCACAATTCTAAAGGGTTCCTTGACTAAAAAAAGGTTGAAAAACACTTGTTTCTGCTTATCATTTACTATACTTGATTTGAAAGACATGAGAAGCACGTACCTGCATTTCTGTTGCTCATGACCACCTTGTATCTCCACTGAGCTTCAAAAATATATTTAGATAGCTTAGCCACTCTGCTGCTGAAATCCTCTGAGGAAATTGGTGTGCCCTTAAGTAGGCTTTGCTCATCATTTAGGGAGAAACAATTTGGGTGAAGAGAGTTTTTTATTAGCTCCACTTGTTCTCCCAACATTTTTAAGAAGCTATCCAATACAATTTCATCAGCTAAAAATCCAGGCAACCCAGCAGTAAAATGTTTTAGGTTTATGTAGTTAGCCCCAGTGCTGTGAATGTCATTTGTAGTAATAAATGGTAATTCTAGAAAACTTTCAGTTATATTGCCATTGATCAGGTTGCTACTAGTATGTTGGGGACTAATGAAAGGTGATATCACCAACCCTTTCATATCGATATTGATGTCCAAGTTTCCAGATATACCAGCATTCACACCGGTGTCTTTTTTCATCTCTTCCATGGGACAGCCATCAACCAGTGGAGTCTCTGGTGCTAAATCATTCAGTGATGCAAACATTAATGAAAAAATGTTCTCCACAAGCTCCAGCTTCAATCGAGGAGGCAGCAGACATAAATAATAACCACATTTTGTGAAATACTGTAAAAAAAGGCCTAAGGGGTCTGAAACTGAAAAAAAAAAAACATATATTAGCAAATGTAATCTCAAAACATAAAGACAAACAAGTAAAAAATTAGTCTAAATAGTAAAGAACAATACCTTTAGAGAAACAGTTCTCCCTGCCAGGTTCTTTCAGAAATTCTGCATCCACAAGAGATCCATCCACTTGGTTGGCATGGCTGTCCCTGCACTGAGCAGGTTTATTAGCTTGGATACAAAGGGCATACATTGCATACTTTAATCCACAAAATGCCTGAAACATAAGAGTGCTTCGTTGCTGTGCCAGGTCATGTGCTTCCCTCCGATTTACAGAAACTGCAAGAATGATGTAAGATATTATTAGAAAGCACATGTATCTAAATTTAAACTAGAATAACTTGCCATCATTATAAAACATGTCATATTACAATGCTTTGATTCTAAAACAGAAGAAAACAAGACAATGCTACTGCCAAAAACAGCATGCATTTTAACCCAAAGTCAGTTTGACCCTGGTCAATACTCCCTACATTTAAGCAGGGTTTTTAGTAAAGCATTCTAATCCATAAACTGGAACTACGACACGACAAAACTTTTTGCAGTACATGCAGCTTTGGAACCAAGTCACACCCCATGTCTCCCTATTGTAACTGTTCATTTATCTGTGCGGCTTCAAAAGTAGTTCCTGCACTACATTGGTCTGACTTTCATGTGGCTTGCGGTCCATAGGCCTCAATGTAAACCCCAAAATTTGCAGGAAAGTCACATCCTTCATGATATATGTGGGATTTGGGTGCAACTTGTGAAAAGAACGCCAGCAATGAAATAAAAATGTAGAAAATGGTGTGGGCTCCCCACTGCATACCAGGTCCTTTTTGTCTAGTATGTATTTTTGGGGGAACCCTGAGCAAAAAAACAAACAAAAAATGGTGTGGAGCCCACTGTGCCAAACCCTTATCCGAGCCTACAGCTCGGCAGGTCAGGAGGGGGGGGGGGGGGGGGGACAAGCAAGCACCCCCTCTGACCTTTACCAGACAACATGTCAATGGGGTTTTCGCCCAACAACCCTGGCCAGTGGTTGTGGCAGTCTGCAGGTGGGGGGCTTATCAGAATCTGGAATTCCCCTTTAACCACTTACAGACCAGAAGATTTTACCCCAAATGACCAGGCCCTTTTCTTTGCGATACTGCACTGTTGCTTTAACTGACAATTGCGTGGTTGTGCAACGTTGTGCCCAAACAAAATTGACCTTTTTCTTTACCACAAATAGAGCTTTCTTTTGCTGGTATTTGATCACCTCTGCAGTTTTTATTTTTTGTGCTATAAACAAAAAAATAGCAACAATTTAAAAAAAAACAATATTTTTTTTTAACTTTTTGCTATAATAAATATCCCCCAAAAAAATTATTTCTTCATCAGTTTAGGCCGAAATATATTCTTCTATATATTTTTGGTAAAAAAAAAATTGCAATAAGAGTATATTGATTGGTTTGCGCAAAATTTATAGCGTCTACAAACTAGTGGATAGATTATGGCATTTTTATTATTATTTTTTTACTAGTAATGGTGGCAATCTGCGATTCTTAAGGGGACTGTGACATTGTGGCGGACAGATCAGACACTTATATGGAACCACTAGCATTTATACAGTGATCAGTGCTATAAAAATACACTGATTACTGTGTAAATGTCACTGGCAGGGAAGGGGTTAACACATGGGGGTGATCAAGGGGTTAAATGTGTCCCCTCATGTGTATTTCTAACTGTGGGGGGATGGGACTGACGAGGAGACATATCGCTGTTCCTAATCACTAGGAACAGCAGATTGGTCTTTCCTCCCCTGTCAGAAAGAACGGGGAGCTGTCTGTTCACATACACAGATCCCTGTTCTGGCTCTCCTGCCCATGATTGCGAGTGGCAGGCGGACATTGCGGTCGCCAGCCACGTGCATCTGGTCCCTTGTCGTGTGGCCCGCGCCTTAAAGGTTAAAGGTGCCTTAAAGGTGTCAACATAGACCTATGGAAATTTGCGGGAACGAGCTGACTTGCCGGAGTATGACGGCGTCTGGTCGGCAAGTGGTCAACAAGAAGGCCCCCAGATCCCAGTCCCCCCATGTGAATGAGAATCGGGTACATAGTGCCCCTACTCATTCACCAAAAAAACAAGAGTAGTGTAAAAAAAGAACAGTAGGCAATTTCTGAGTCATTTAAAGCACAAGTTCACCTTCGGCACTAAAAATCGAATTCCTATATAAATCATGCCCAACATTGATGACACTCTTAATGTGCATAATGTTTTGCTTATCCCATTTTTGTGAGTCTTTAAAAAAAATGCACTGAAAGCTTCTCTTCCTGCTTTCTACTTCCTTCTGGCAATGCCATGCGGGATTGTAGTTCACTAAGCTAATAAGAAAACTAAGTTCCATGAATTATTGCCTTTGTGGCTGTATAGGAGGGGATGGCAAGTGCACTAGCATTTCACCCTGCTCAACTTTCCACTCCCCCTGTGAGCTCCACACTGCTGTGACTGGGGGAGGAGAACCTGAGGAGGACGCAGATATTCTGCCTCACTAGTCTATGAGTGTAAAAATAATAAGAATGGGGGCGTGTCCGGCCGGTGTGAGAGACGGCTGCCTGTTAGCTGAGCTTCTGCTCCAAGCCACTGCCAGGCTATGGATCCCAGCGACAAAGGGTGCTGCATCTGGCACTGTCCGAAAACGGAACTCACATCGCTCTAGTGACCGATTTCTTCTTACCTACAGGTGGATGGGTGTACCGAGATGGTGCTGGCCCGGCCATGCAGCCCGAAGCTGAAGAAAATTCCTCTGAATCCAGCTCGGTATGTACGATGGTTAGCTGCACCAAAATAGGAGACACTGATCTATCTCCCCCTGACAGTCCATCCACCCGCAGCCCAGCTAAATTTAAAAAAGCAAAGGGAGACCTGCAGGAAGAGGGATCAGATATGGAGAAAAGTGCTGCAGAACATTCCACCCAGACACCTCTATAACAGTTCCCCTCCTCCTCCCAGCCAGTGTCAATGACAAACATGAAGGAGATATTGATATCCCTGAGAGATTCCTTACACATTGATATGGTAAATATGTTGAAACCTATCAATGCCTCTGTGCATGATCTGAAACAAAGAATGTCACATACAGAACATAAAATGGAGGATGCCTTTTCTGCCCATAACCACCTGGTTGATGCATATAAAGATCAACAGAGTGATATAGAAAAGATGGGAGCAAAATTAGCAGATATGGAAGATTTTTCCTACAGAAATGAAATTGAATTTCATGGTATCCCCAAATCCATTTCTGCAACTGACTTAAAAAGTTTTTTTTTTTTTGCGTCAGCATCACACTCTTGGGCCTGCTGCCAATGATATGGAACTGATAATAAATTGAGTGCATAGTCTGCCGCACCCGTCCTTTCTTCCAGACACGGTGCACAGAGATGTGCTAGCCAGAATACATTACTATCACATCAAAGAGGAAGCCATGCGTGTAATGAGAAAGAACCCTCCATTTAAATGGGCAATTTGTAGGCATTGCACTGTACACAGATCTATCTCAGGCCACTAAACACCACAGAAAAAAAAAGCTATTTTCCATCACGAAGGCTCTAAAAAACCATACCATAACCTATAGACGGGGAACCCCATCAAAGTTAATGGTGTCATATCAACACAAAACGGTAAAAAATATTCTCATTAGAATCCCGCCTCAGATTCCTTAAAGAAAGGAACATTTTCCCGGATGAAGTACCACCAGAGGAATAGCGTGTACCAACTAAACTCAGAATATAATGGTCATAATTCACCATCAGAATGTCTGTTTAAGCACCTCACACATCTATACATTAATAATACATACCTCAAGGTATAGGCAAACGTTATCGCCAATAGAATAGCCGAAGTAACACCAACATTACATACATAGAGAACCAACATGATGAATTATTGCAGTACCAGAGAAGGACTTAATAAAGAATAAGTTTATTATAACAAAATTATACACAAGAAAACACATAGTAAAACATCCAATAAATTTGTGAGGTCTGATACAGTAGTTACACATATATAATCACAGAGATGGTTGACGCGTTTGACTTATTAGCTTCTTCAGAACCGATAACTCCATGATTTGCAACAGAACCTCATAGTAAAAACCTGGAGGAGGAACAAATGACACTGAGGATAGTTTCATGTCAGAACAGGTATGGAGTGCACATATCTCATGTAAGAAATTTATCATAATAATCAAAATATGAACAAACTATAATTAGTTTAATCTATAAACTTACACAAGATAGCTTCACCTACTCCACCAAAATGAGGGAAACAAGGGGGGTGGATGAGCAGATGCTTAGATGCCAATTCAACCGTTGCCCCTAGGTGAGAACAATAACCAGTAAGATTTTCCAAGATAAATTCAAGTCTATATTAATATCACATTGAAAGTCCCTTATACTGACCTCTACAAGATTCTCGAAGGTGGCTCAATATAATTACCTGGCAATGTTCTAGCCCCAAAGGGATAGTGTAGATAGGATACCTAAAGAACCCACAAGGTAACTCATATTAGATAATTAAACATATCCTTAATCATCACAGAGGAGAGTGATGGGCAAACAAAATAAATGTACCGGATTAACTTGTCAGAAAAGGATCCAAGAGAGATATCCCATATATCAACACAGCAGATCTCATTCAAAGAAGGTTCTGCACCTAATGCTTGTCAATCCAGCAAGGAAATTAACAGGCTCTGATGTACTCACTGGAGGTAATAGGACATTGATATGCCCATCACCCTTAGCCTTTGCACATCCTAATACCCCACTGAATTCGGGTGCAATTCCGAAAAATAAAAAGGATAAGGATTTTCAGCTTTTCCCGCCTACCCAGGATCCAAACAGGCAACTACCCAGCCCCAATCTGGATGCATTTGTGGACAAAGCCAAGTAGAGGACCAGTTACAAGTAATCAACTTGTCCACTAAGAGTTTATCTCAGGTGGAATTGGAAGTACTTGGACTAGGTCCGAGTTTCTGCCCAGCTGCATATACTGACAGCTTTGAAGTAGTGAAGGATTTAAATCTATTTGCGAGACGCCTCACGTACAAATACATGTTCGATGATAGGAAAAAGAAAAAACAGGAATTTCTGTAACGAGAACAGTGGAAGGGATACACAGTGCGAGATTTCATGGCCCTTAAGGATTTGATGGACTTATTAGATGAGAATGAGGATCTTACGAGTGGTCTCGCTGAGGAGGGTCCCCCAACTTGTGCGGGTGTCTTTCCTCAAGCGATTCAACCAAAGGAGATAACTAAGATTCAGAAAAAAATCTACTAATTTTCCTTCTTTGAAAACTAATTTTAATATATGGACATTTCTACAACAGGTCACAGCGGATGTAAAAAAAATGGATTTTAAATCCAATAGTAATAGAAACAACCCCTTTCAGCAACATCAGGCCATCACCCTGTTGCAAATCAATAGGGGAAATAACCATCAAGATGGCAGATAATGGTGGTAATGTAGTGGTGATGGACACAGATAAATAATGACAAATGTGTCTTGATATCCTTAAAAATAGGGAA
This sequence comes from Lithobates sylvaticus, assembly GCA_028564925.1. Classification (NCBI taxonomy): domain Eukaryota; kingdom Metazoa; phylum Chordata; class Amphibia; order Anura; family Ranidae; genus Lithobates; species Lithobates sylvaticus. The sequence continues at coordinate 168,963,968 of CM053038.1, forward strand.
TGGTACTCCACAATACCGATAGAGAATGTCCTGACCTTCAACAATGATTATGACATAATTGTTGCTGAAGCGTATAACAATGGATTTATTGATAAAAACATATTTGAGGTTTTACAGAATACCCATCCACGAATTCTGTCCTTAAATGTCCTGCCAAAAATGCACAAAAATGTATTAAAACCTCCAGGACTGTAATATGTATTGTATAACCACCCTCATGCATCGGTAAAGGTAAACAGAGTGTCATCTGTCTTCCCAGTTTGTAATGGAAAACGGACCTAGGCAGGGGTACCCGGTGTCTCCTCTCTTGTTCATACTGTCCCTCGAACATTTACTGGCCTCCATCCAAAACAGTTGAGTTATCAACGGGATTAGGGTGGGGGAAGAAGAGCACAAACTCGCAGCGTATGCAGATGATGTGCCGTTTTATATTTCCAATCCAAGGATTACGATTCCGAACATGCTGAGGATATTGGAAAAATATGGAAAAATCTCAAAATCTAAAAATTAACTCCAGCAAGTCCGAAATCTTAAACATCAATATCAGTAAACAGGAAGAAGCAAAACTTTTAAAAGAATTCCATTTCCCATGGTGAAAGGAGATAACATATTTGGGAGTCAGACTGTCAGACACTATAAGGAAAATATATGCAATAAATTGTCATCTATTAGATGAAATAAAGAGGGAAATAAAAAAAATCTCAACACGTCCCCTCTCATGGATAGGGCGGATTAATACGGTTAAGATGGTGCTGGCCCCAAAGATTTTATAGAAGTTCCAGATGCTGCCCCTATCACTCCCTCAAACATATTTTAAAACACTAAAAGGCCTAATTTCAAAGTATATATGGCACAACAAAAAAACGATGATAGGCATTCACAGTATTGAGTAGGGGGAAAAAAACAGGGGGGCCTAGCTGTCCCGGACTTCAAAAAGTATCACAATGTGGTGGCACTTACACGGGTGGTGGAATGGGCGAAATAGGTAAATCATAAGAGATGGGTTATTATAGAAAAGGTAATGAGTAGAACACACCTAGGCCATATAATATGGAACCTTCCTCAGCACAGGTTATTGGGACCAAATACACATGAAATAACACGTACTTCACTAAAAATATGGGCTAGGATTCACGCACAAAACAAAATGGACTTACAATTCACCTTTGATTTCCTAAAGGAAAATGAGTATTCAACCAAAAAAAAACATAGCGTGAATATACAAAATACAATCAGAGGGGGACGATCTTAAAAATTGGGAAAATTAATTGGGGACACGAAGCAGTGCACACACAATGAAGAAAATACTGAAACCGATACACTGTTGGGCGGTAGATAATAAGATGAAGTGCCTAGCAAGGTGGTACGCGACACCAGACAAAGTTAGCAGATTTACACCAGAGAAATCCCCAGAGTGCTGGAGAGGGTGCAAGGCAATTGGAACAATGGCCCATATATGGTGGGATTGTCCCACTATAAAAAATTATGGAAGGGAGTTTCTGCAACTAATAAAAGAAATTACCAAAGAAATAATAGAAGATCCTTGGCAATATAAAACCTCTATAATTCCTATCCTGCTTAATGCTGCCAAAAGCCGAATTCCAAAAAAATGGCGGGAAGTCTCCAGCCCCAAAATACGGGAAGCCTCCTTGTCGTTTTTAGGATTTCCGCAAAATGATGGCATCACGATCTTTTTCCGACCTATGGAAGTTAGACGGTACTTTGGGGAGAAATGCTGGGTCCAGCAAGAAGATAATCTTGTCTTGCAAGATGAAGCCAATGACTTTAAAGACAAGATCAATGCAATTCGTGTGGACACCTCCACTGTGCATACATCTTCCCCACCCAACATACCTTGCCTAACAGCACTTTCAACACTCTCCTCTCTTGAATTGGCTACTATTAAAGAGGTTACAAAACTCTTCTCAGTTGCCCACCTAACAAATTGTCCCTAGGACCCTGCTCCCTCACAACCACTAGTCACCCTCTTCTTCTATCCTATGCTCCCTCACTCACATCTTCAATCTCTCCCTCTCTAGTGGCACCTCCCCCCCCCCCTTCTAAAACATGCGCAGATCACTCCCAAACTTAAAAAGCCCTCACTGGACCCCACCAACCGGAACAATTTAAGGCCCATCTCATTGCTCCCATTCATCTCTAAACTTCTAGAATGCTTAGTCTACAACCGTTGCAGCTACTACCTCAGTGAAAATAACCTTCTTGACCCCTTACAGTCTGGCTTTCGCTCACAGCACTCCGCAGAAACTGCCTTACTAAAACTCACTAACGATTTACTAACTTCTAAAACAAACAGCCAGTACTCCATACTCCTTCTACTTGACCTCTCTGCAGCCTTTGATACCGTTGACCACCCGCTCCTTCTCAAACTACATTCTTTTGGCCTCCAAGATTCTGCTCTATCCTGGTTCTCTGCCTATCTATCACAGCGCTCCTTCAGTGTTACCTACAACTCTGTTTCCTCCTCTCCATTGCCCTTTTCAGTGGGGGTCCCCCAAGGCTCTGTTCTTGGAATCCTTATCTCCATCTACACCTCCTACCTTGGTCACTTGACAACCTTCCAATACCACTTATACACCGATGACACCCAAATCCATCTGTCTACTCCTCACCTCACTCCTTCAGTCTCCTCTCACATTACTAACTTACTAACATCTCAGCATGGATGTCGCACCACTTCCTTAAACAAAATCTCCCTAAAACTGAGTTACTAATATCCCCGCCCGTGCCCCCTCCATGACTTTGCCATCAAAATCAACAATGCAACCATCAGTCCCTTCCCTCACGCCAGGGTACTAGGTGTAATCCTAGACTCTGACTTGTCATTTCAGCCTCAAGTCCAATTGTTATCAAAAGTTTGTAGAATTTACCTCCGTAACATCTCTAAAATTCGCCCCTTTTTAACAAATGTAACCACCAAGCTCCTCATTCACTCCCTTGTTATCTCTCGCCTTGACTATTGCAACTCCATTCTCATTGGCCTGCCTCTTCATAGGCCATCCCCTCTTCAGTCTATCATGAATGCTGCTGCCAGACTTATCCACCTTACCAACCGCTCAGTGTCTGCCAGCCCTCTCCTCCGATCCCTACACTGGCTCCCGATCGCCCAGCGAATTTAATTCAAAATACTTACCACAACTTACAAAGCCATCCACAAATCTGCCCCAAGTTAGATCTCCAAACTTGTCTCCAAGCATATCCCAAACAGTCCTCTCCACTCTTCTCAAGACCTCCTACTGTCAAGCTCTCTCGTCTCCTCCTCCCATGCTCATCTCCAGGATTTCTCCAGAGCCTCTCCCATCCTCTGGAACTCGCTTCTTCAACCTGTCGGCTATCCCCTACTCTTGATACCTTCAATCGATCCCTGAAAACTCATCTCTTCAGGGAAGCCCATCACGTCTCCATCTAATCTTTTACCAATTCCATCAGCTCATTCCCCACAGTTACAACCTTTTGTACCACCTGCCCCGACCTATTAGATTGTAAGCTCTTCTGAGCAGGGCCCTCTTACTCCTCTTGTATTTTATTGTATTATAACTGTATTGTCTCCCTTTTTATATTGTAAAGCGCTGCGTAAACTATTGGCTATAAATCCTGTATAATAATAATTATGCACAAGGGCTCAATCACTGAAAGCGCCTGTATCTCGCCAACCCTCCTAGCGGAGACTAGGACAACTATAATCACTGTTTTCAAGGTTAAGAGCTTTATGGGCAGTTCGTCGATTGGCTCAAATGTTATTTTTTTACAAAGACTTTGCAACACAGTGGATAAGTCCCAGGGAGGGAACCTCCTTGACTTGGGGACCCGCTGATGGATGCAAGAAATCTCTTGACCAGTAGCTCTTTTGACAATCTTTGATTTAAAAAGCTAGACAGTGCCGATACCTGCACCTTAAAGGGTACTGACTGTCAGATTTAGATCTGCTCTGGCTTGGAGGAAATCTAGGACCACTGGGATCATGGCTCCTGAGACTGTAATTTAACAGGCGCCAGGCCCCAAATTTTTTCCAGATTTTATTGTAAATTGCGTTAGTGGACGTCTTCTGGCTGCGAAGAATGGTTCTGATTACTTTTGCAGATAACCTTCTCTGCTTTATCAGCTCCCTCTCAGAAGCCAGGCCGTCAGAGAAAGGCTGGCTTTCTGCCTAAATGGGCTCCCCACAACTGACCGCTGGCGTCCATGGTGAGCGCCAGAGGGCTGTGTTGGGACCAAAGTCGACCTGCACAGAGATTTGCAGGGATCAACCACTTTCAGAGTTTTACTTCCTGTGGGTTCTGGCTGCCTCTGAAGAGATTCCTTCCTTCCATTCCAGACAGAAAGCATGAACGCCTGAAGTGCTCGAGTATGGAATTGTGCCCACTGGACTCCTGGGATGGCTGCTGTCATCAAACCAAGAACTCTCAATATACCCTGAATTGAGGTCTCTGTACATACGCAGAGGCTGCTCACCTCTGCAATTATTGTTGCCACTTTTTCTTTCATCAGAAACATTTTGGATGTGGTCGAGTCTATTAGGTATCCTAGGAATACTATACTTTGAGTAGGTACCAACTGACTTCTCCTGATTTACCAGCCACCCCAGCTGCCAAAGGTGTCTGATAGTTCTGCTCAGGTTCTGTTTCACCTTATCTGCTGAGTCTGCAAAGATCAGCAGGTCGTCCAGATAGGGAATTATATGAATTCCCTTCGATCTCAGGATCCACAGAGCTTCTGCCAAAATCTTTGTGAAGATGCGTGGTGCTGATGCCAATCCGAAGGGCAGAGCATTGAACTGAAAATAGAGGGTCTTGAACCCCTTTTTCACTGCAAACCTGAGAAACTCCCTGGACTCCTTTTGAATGGGGACATGAAGATAGGCGTCACTTAGGTCCAATGAGATCATGAAGACCCCAGGGGTTAGCAAATCCCTGGTGGTGTAAATCGACTCCATTTTGAATCATTTGTACCCAACATACACGTTCACTTGCTTCAGGTTCAAAATTAGTCAACATTTTCCTGATGGCTTCTTTTTTAATCAAAAAAAAAAAAATGAGAATAAAACCTCCCTTTTCTTAGGGTTGGGGGGGATGGAGCTCACCGCGTTCTCCTCCAGCATACTCTGTAGGAGGGAAGACATAGCTGTTGCCTTTGCCACATCTTTCGGGAGAATCGTGTGACATTTTTGAGGGGGGCAGCCCAAGAGCTCTATCCTGTACCCCGATTTTATCAAATACAGGATAAAGCTGCTGCTGGAAATGGTCTGCGACTGTGGAAGAAATGACCCCAACCTTCCTCCCACATGGCTGACTGAGTCACTGGGAAGGGCCTTTAGGCTGGGGGGGATTAAAAAGTAAGCCACCTCTGCCCCTTGACCTCCTGTATTGCCACCCTCTTTTCTGGTCTTACGTGGCTGCAAAACCCTTATGCTGTCTTTTGTCCCCCTGATAGTTCCTTTCACTTGACCTCTGGAAGGGATGACAATTAATTTTTTGCTGTTGTTTTTTGGGGAAAAGAAACCCTTTATTTTTATCGGCCTACCTCTCTATGACAGATTCTAGCTCTTTACTAAAGAGCAAATCTCCATTAAAGGGGAGGGAACAGAGTTTGACCTTTGACACTGTCTCCTCCCCAGGACTTCAGCCAGATAGCCTGGCTTCATTAATGCTGAAGACATGGGCGAGAATATTAGACTCCGTGGACGCATCTGCTATATAGGCTACTGCCTTATTTAGCATTGGTAAAGCATCCAAAATTTCTTCCCTGGCAGTTTCTGACTCCAGAAGAGGGCAAAGCTGTTAGCAGAGCAGGCTTCCCACGCTTTCTTTAATACCCTTCTGCCTTTCAGTCCATTGGCTTTTTTAGGGTGCCTGAGTCCTCAAAAGGAAAGCTCTGAACCTTTTGAAACCTTAGATGGGGAAGTGTCCTGTCTGAGGCACTTTTCCCACAACTTTGTATCTTCCTCTTTGAAGGGAAACCTTCTTTTCAAATTTTTAGGGAAGACTCCCTTTTACGGTTTCCTCCATTCATGAAGCACTGTCTCTTTTAGGGACGTATGTACCAGAAAGGTTCAGCTCTGCCCGTACCTGGGTCAGGACCATTGGCCTAACACTAGTACTGGTGCCGGAAGAACAGCGGATAGGTTTAACAAGAGCTTCCTGCTTTCTGGGTTTAAAAGACTGTAAAGTCAGTTTCATCCCTTTTTTCATTGAGTCCATAAAACTCTTGAGGATAGGGCCTGTTTCTCCTTTGATGAGCTTGTCTATACAGTCCTGACATGCACTTGGCTTCCACCCATAAGGCATTTTCTTGGTGAACATCAGGCACCTTTTTCTGGGTGTGTCTGTTTTGCCATCTCTGGGCTTGTGGGCTTTGTCCTGAAATGAATCAAATGACAAACGCCAGCACATTACTTCCACAGAAGACAATACCCTGTGGATAACAAAAATTCTAATCTAAGAACTTTTTTTTAAAAGTACCCACTGTGGCCGGCCGAGATAGAGGAAGGACTCATCGCTGTAGAGCTCCGCCGAGCCCAGTCTAATCCACAGCCATCCGGGACCAGCACACCACTAAAAACCTCCAGGACGCCCATCCCTGGCCCTGAACACACCTGGGGCAGATCGGCACCAATCTTAAGTGCCCCAGACGGCTCTTTGGCGGATTATTCATCCCAGGATCGGCCCCATCCACTGCCTGGCCGCCGCCATCTTGCGGCCTACTCGGCCTCCTCTGCCTCCACGTTCGCCCACAGCGCTCTGCGGGACAGGGGGACCCTTCCAGCACACATCACAGGCAGCTTCCTCAGCCAGGGAGGATAGCGACCAGGCTGTCAGGTGGATGCTGGAGAGGGACTTCTGAGACCACAACTACAAGAGTTCAGGTGAGCGGCGGCCATCTTGCTACACCTCGGGTCTTCCACCTACTCCCACAACCCTCCTGCTCCAGACAGACCTACAACAACGCCCCTAATTGGCTCTCTTAATAGAGGGGGGACCCAGAGGAGCACTGGAAGAGGCCCCCATATCCATAACGGCCACTGAAGCAGTCAGGCCTCATCCCTGTAATCTCAGCAGGTCAGCCATCTTGCTACACCCAGCAACAGTAAAGCTGCAGCTGCTATACTTCTTACAAACCTGCTGAACTGTTCTTTCACTCACTCCTCAAAGTTACTAAATAAAGCCTGGACATATGTTAGCCCTGCAGCATACTCTCAGATAATCAAAATCAAGCATTTAAAAGCCCCCCCCCCCTTTTTAACCACGAGTGCACTCGTGCATGACTGACAAGTCCTGGTGCCTTTACTCTCACAGAGCAAATTGTTGGACATGATGGGCTCTGATTAAACGTTTTTCTTTTTTTTTTTTTTGGGGGGGGGGGGGGTGGCCTGACTATGGAGGAGTGAAGACGTAGGCCTCCCTAGATCCGTCCCACCGCAGCATCAAACAACGCTACAGGAGTGAGACTCACCCCACCGACTGCCTGACATGTCCCAAAGGAACAGGGCATCTTCCCAGCCCCCGCGGAACGAAAAACCCCGGCAAGCCCAGTTGGACTCCTTCTTAGCCAGGCAGAGTGGAAGAGGCCGCGAGGCCCCCCAAGATGGCGCTGGCTGCAAAGGCCCCTAAAGCACACAAGGCCGCACAGCACTCTGCCACCAGGTCAACACAACAGACTGAATCACCCATACCATACCCACGGTCCGTGAGTGACTCGGCTCCCCCGACCTCCCCGGGCTCCGCCGCACTAATAAAGGATCCCCCTTACGACCCGGACCCCCTGGCTGACGCGGATATAAGGCGCCATATTATGTCCTTACCCACCAAAGCGGATCTTGAGCGGTTTGCTGACAGGGTGGAAAGAGCCTTTAAAGAGGACATTGCCCAACCCAAATCAGACACGACGCACCTAGGAGGCAGATTGGAATCCTTAGAGCAAAAGTTTGAGGACGCCCTCCCTGTTATCTCCATGCTGCAGGACAAATGCGCCATGCAAGACCGCCAGATTGAGACCTTGCTTTGTCAGTTAGATGACACAGAGAACCGCAGTCGCCGAGCCAATATCAGGTTCCGGGGCCTACCTGAAGCCACTGGTGCCAGGGACATTATCCCCACCTTGGAGGGGGTCTTCAAAGAAATATTGGGACTGCCTAACACTGCCACCATCGAAATTGACTGTGCACACAGGGCCCTAAAACCCCGTTCTCAGGATGCGAACAACCCCAGAGATGTAATCTGCAAACTACATAAGTATACTCTCAAAGATCGCATCATGCAGAAAATGAGGGTTAAACCCTATTTTGACTTTGACGGTGCACAATTAGCTTTTTACCAGGACATCTCTAGGCGCACCCTTATGCAGCGCAGAGCACTTCGCCCCCTCCTGACTGCTATTCAGGACGCAGGCATGTTGTATCGGTTGGGATTCCCCTTTTCTCTCCAAGTCACCAAAGAAGGAAGAACCGTGACTCTCCGCACTAAAGATGACCTCCCGCATTTTCTGACCTCCCTGGACCTAGACCAAGTGGACTTTCCCGACTGGAGGAACCCCCCGGACCCCATACCTACAAATCTGCCTACATCACAGCCATGGCAACACGCCCGGCGACAGAACCACAGACGAACCCGTTGGCGTCATCACTCTGATTCTTCAAGGGATCCGGCCCTCTCGGGAACCTGAGGGACGTCCTCTCCTCTAGGGATGAGAAAGATCTAGTTCTGAGCACTTTTGAACAAAACTACTGGGGAACCCACCAGACACAAACAGATTTTTTTTCTCCAGGATTTCTCCCCCTCCACCTTTTTCCTTTTCGTGCTAAGAGAATACCTGGACCCCTATGTTCCTCCATTCTCCTCCCCTTTCATTCCCACCATGTTAGATGCAGTGGGCGGAGACGGAGGCCTCCTCCCCTCTTCCCAAGGTTGGGTCACGTACCCGCCGGTAGGATACCCTCCTTTTTTATGGGTATAGATCCTTATTGGGATCTCAGGTTGTGGCTTGGATCTCCTCCCCTTCTAGGGGATGGGGTCCCAGACACAACCCTTAGTTGTTGTACAAGACCAGATGGCCTAGGCCATATGACTGATGTTTTTTGATTGTACCTATTTCTTATGTTTTTTTTCTTCTCTCCCCTCTCCTCCCCCTCTGTTCTTCCCTTACCACTCCTCCTGCTCCAGGGTCAGCTTTGTCGTCTCATCTGCACCGGGCGCGCCGCCAATCTGCAAACACAGACCATCCTCACACCCCCCCATGGCTACTCTACGGGTGAGTACATACAACGTTCGAGGTCTCTGCTCCCCACATAAACGAGGTAAGCTGTGGGGGGGGGGGGGAGTTGAAACGATTGAAAACCCAAGTGGTCTTCCTGCAAGAGACTCACTTTACGCCAAAGTCCCTACCCAAACTGCCTACTCACCTTTTTAACCAATGGTTTATTAGCACTTCCGACACCTAAATCTAAAGGGACAGCTATAGGCATACATAAGACATGCCCCTTTCAACCCTCCGTCCACAAGGTAGATCCCCTGGGCAGGTACGTGTTCCTGAAAGGTAATATTGCGGGCCAGATATACACGTTTGCAACAATTTACGCCCCTAATACCAATCAACTTACTTTCATTGACAACACTCAACCGCCTAGCAGATTTTAGGGAGGGCCTCCTGATTCTAGGAGGCGACTTTAACTTAAGCCCCGACCATATGCTGGACACATCACATGCGAGACCCACGCATTCCTACGCATTCCTTAAACACTTCCGTAAGACCATCCAATCCCAACTCTTGGTGGACAACTGTCGGTTTCTTCACCCATCAGACCGGGACTTTAGCTATTATTCTAAAATACACAATGTATGTACACGCATAGACCACATCTATTTAGATCATGGCGGGCTGGAGCTCCTTCAATCTGCATCCATTGACACCATTTCTATCTCTGACCACGCCCCAGTAACGATTGCCCTAGCCCTGCCCTTAGGCATGCGACGGAAGTGGACATGGAGGCTCAATGATAACTTACTAGATGACGTGGTCGCAGTGAAGGAGATCACAGACACTCTGACACATTACTTTAGGGAAAACCCAGCTGGCGAACTAAGCGAAGGGGTGATTTGGGAAGCCCATAAGGCTGTGGTCAGGGGAGCACTGATCTCCCAGGGCTCCAGACTTAAAGCACATCAGGCAGATTTCTTAAGGGTACACTCAGCTCTTCAGAAGGCTGAACTCCGACATAAAGCTAATGGGAGCAAGGAGGCCTTGACAGAACTGATGGAACTACGGGAACTGTTTTTACGTTTGCTTGACCGGCAAACCCGCAAACAATTCCGCTTTCTGGCACATAAATACTATGAGCACGGGAACAAATGTGGGCGGATGCTGGCTCGTGCTCTTCGGAAACAGCACGCACAGACATATATACATAAACTACACACTGCCGCAGGGACACCGATGGTGGTACACTCGTCTAAAATTAGCAGCAGGATTCAGAGATTATTACACCAAGCTATATAACTTAGGCTCTACCCTTCCTCCCAAGCCACGAGAAACTAGACAGAGTGTGACCCAAGACTACTTAACAGCAGCTGGCCTACCAACACTAACAGAAGACCAGTCTTCAACCCTAGACCTCCCTATAACCTTAGCTGAGCTCGAGACCACGGTGGAATCCTTGCCCAATGGGAAAAGCCCTGGCCCAGACGGGCTTACTAAGGCATACTACAAAGCTTTTCTACCCCAGCTAGCTACCCCTATGTGCAAATATTTTAACGCAATAGCAGGAGGGAGGAATATCCCCCCAGAGGCCCTCCTGGCCCATATCACTGATCCCGAAAGAGGGCAAGTACCCCACCGTCCCTCAGAATTATCGCCCCATTTCTCTTCTTAATTCGGACATAAAGATTTTGGCAAAATTATTAGCGAATAGACTTAAACACCTTATCCCCCAAATTGTCCACCCAGACCAAACGGGCTTTATAACAGGCAGGGAGGCAAGGGACAACTCCCTAAGGGCAATACACCTCATAGATTGGGCCCGCAACCGCCCAGACCCGCAACCATACATTATTTTGTCAACGGACGCCGAAAAGGCCTTTGATTGGGTAGATTGGTCCTACCTGACAGCAGTGCTCTGGTCAATACACTTTGGCCCGCGAATGTTGGCCATAATTGCGGCTTTATACTCTCAACCTTGCGCCCAGGTTAAGGTGAATGGGACCCTCTCAGCCCGATTCCCCATCAGAAACGGCACGAGACAGGGGTGTCCGCTTTCACCCCTTCTGTTCGCCCTAGTGCTAGAGCCGTTCCTCCGCACATTGCGAGATAACCCGGATATTAAAGGCCTTCGAGTAGGTAACACGGAACACAAACTCTCGGCTTATGCCGATGACGTACTGTTCCACCTCTCGGAACCTCTGATCTCCCTGCCTAATCTGATGAAGGAGTTGCAGCTTTTCGGATCCCTTTACCATTTTAAAATTAACCTTTCAAAATCGGAAATTCTCCCTATCTGCCTAAGACCTCACATGGCAACAATCTTACAGGCGGCCTTCCCCTTTGTTTGGACTACGTCGTCCCTGAGATACTTGGATGTGCAGCTTACTGATCGTTTTGATACCTTATATGCCGCTAACTATACCCCTCGGATTGCCGCGGTTAAAAGAGACCTCTCACAGTGGACACGGACGGCCTTTACGTGGCTAGGAAGGGTGAATATAATAAAGATGAACTTCCTACCGAGCATACTCTTCTACCTACAGATGCTACTAATCCCCCTGCCTAGACTCTTCTTCGACCGACTATCCAGTCTACTGTCTGAATTTATTTGGAACGCACGTAAACCTCGGATAGCCTTATAGGTACTACGGCGCCCAAAACGTAGGGGTGGTTTGGGGGTCCCAGACATTAGACAGTACTACCGAGCCATAGCCTTGCAGAATATATTCGACTGGCGTTTCCATACTCACATGAAACCGGGAGCATAGAGGGCTGTCAGACACGACTTCCCCGCTGACAGCTCATGTGCTGTCAATATGGGACAGGATAAACCCGCAGCTGAAACTGGCTCCCCCTATGTTCCCGCTGGCTCCATTGGGGGGTTTCCTATGGTTCCCCCCAGGCAAGCAGATGACTTTCTTTGAACCGTGGGTAGAGGATGGGAATGCCAGTTGTGGTACACTCATGAAGGACGGCAGGCCCCTGTGTTATGAAGCATTACCAGCAGGACGACAGGGCCCACGGATGAACTTATTGAAATACAGGCAGCTACATCATTTCTTCCAGATGCATAGACACACAATTAGAGACCCGTCGACCCTCACCCCATTTGAACGTATTTTTACTGCAGAGGAACCAACGCCACACCTGGTCTCAGAGCTATACCAACTCATGAGCTTAGCCAGCCCCCAAACTACACCCGCCTATATCCAACGCTGGGAGAATGATTTAGGACTAACTTTAACAGAGACGCAGTTATCCCACTTATACTACCTCACCCACGCATCTTCCATAGACTCAAAAACCCAAGAGACAAATTTTAAACTAATGTTTCGCTGGTATAGGGTACCTGCAGATTTAGCTCGTATCTACCCTTCCACATCCGAGTTGTGCTGGAGGGGTTGCGGACACCGGGGAACGTTAACTCACATATGGTGGGAATGCCCCCTGATTAAGCCCTTCTGAGAAGACCTGCAAGAGCAGATAAAAACAGTAACAGGGATAGATGTCCCGTTCTCCCCGCTACATTTTCTTCTGAACATACCCCCGATCCTGCTTAGTCGCTACAAAAAGAATGTGCTACCACACCTGCTGAATGCAGCAAGATGCCTAGTCCCAATATATTGGAAGACTTCCAGAATCCCCACTCGAGAAGAGTGGCACAGTAAAGTAGGTGAGATCCGAGATGCAGAAAACTGGGTGGCCACCTGTAAAGGCCTAGAGGATAGATTTCATAGCATTTGGGTACTCTGGGCTGAATACACCTCAGACCCCAAACAAATTCCCTCTAGCCTAGATATCGCCTTACTGGAGCTGGCAGATCCTCACTTAGGGTGCTTAGGGAGGCTAGGGCCCAGGGGACAGCCACACCACCAAGGGACCGCAGTGACTAGTTCATATCTTTAGACTTAACGTTTTGGCGTGGCGCGCCCGGAGCAGACGAAGATGACATCCCATCCTAAAGAAGCAGGTAATCTGACCTAACCCCCCTCCCCCTACTCCCCCCCCCCTGTTTCTCCCTCCCTGCTACCCACCCTCCTTTCAGTTGCTAAGCAACTACGACTTACCTATCTTAACTCCGTTTCTCCCCTTTTTACTTATTATTTTCCTCTGCTGTATTTTGTGGACGATATGTGAACTCACGTTGGACTGTTGGCTGATGGGGGACTTATGGCCTTAGGGCCACGAAAGTGGACATCAGCGTTATCTGTCCCAGCCAGACACTTATTAATGCCGTGGGGTTCCCCGGACTGGCAGGGGGTCGGGGGTTGTATGTTGGAGGCCATTGAGCCCCCCTCCCCGGCTGCAGGTCTCGGGACCACACGCTTTATGCATTTTAGGGAGGCGTCCCAGCCCCGGGCTCACCCCCGGAGATGGGACGCCCTTAGATGGGACCCCACGCCCCACCTACCCTTCTCACCCACACAGTCCTTTAGCTAATATATGGTTGCCCTTAACTCAGGACCCACAACAACTTCTTTAACCCCCGATTTTCCCCTATCTTTATGTATGTCTGTTAACCCAAAAACTTCTTATTGTTGACACCACGACTGTGTAGTCGACGGTTTATTATCTTCACAAATAGTGACCATGTTTTGTTTATATGTTATTTTTCCAATCAAAATTGATAATACAAAAAAAAAAAAAAGTACCCACCATCGGAGCCTATGCTAGTATGTGCAAAACCTTTCCACCCTAAGCATATCAATAAACAGGCTCTGGAAAAAAAAAAAAAACACAATGCCCCCTGTGCCCCCACCACAACATGGCTGCCCGATACGTCAGTAGAACCTGTAATTCCCAACCAAGGTTGCCAAACTGCTGGTGGATGGCTGCCTATCCCGGAGTGCTGCGCTGCTGGTGGATGCCTGCATATCATCCTGGAGTGTTGCTGGTGGATGCCTGCATATCATCCTGGAGTGCTGCGCTGCTGGTGGATGCCTGCGCCTGTTCATTTCTCCTGCTTCTCCTTGTTAGGATTCGATCATCCTCTGTTTCCATCTCGGAGCCACTGCTGTCCACTGGCTCATAGTCGCTATCCGAGTGTGACAGAGTTCCCCGCTACTCTCGTCTGACATACTCTGGAGTATCTGGCAAGCCTCCTCTGCGCTGTATGACCTTTTAGTCATGTTGACGGGCAGATGTGTCAGATGGTGGGCAGATGCGACTGATGGCAGGCGTCAGATGCGACTGATGGCGGGCGTCAGATGCGACTGATGGCGGGCGTCAGATGCGACTGATGGCGGGCGTCAGATGCGACTGATGGCGGGCGTCAGATGCGACTGATGGCGGGCGTCAGATGCGACTGATGGCGGGCGTCAGATGTGACTGATGGCGGGCAGGCAGATGCGACTGATGGCGGGCGGGCAGATGCGACTGATGGCGGGTGGGCAGATGCGCCTGATGGCGGGCGGGCAGATGCGCCTGATGGCGGGCGGGCAGATGCGCCTGATGGTGGCGGCCAGATGTGCCTGATGGTGGCGGCCAGATGTGCCTGATGGTGGCAGGCGGCTGATGGCCGGAAGATATGCGGATGATGGCGGGCAGATGTGCCGGATGATGGCGGGCAGATGTGCCGGATGATGGCGGGCAGCTGTGCCGGATGATGGCGGACAGCTGTGCCGGATGATGGCGGACAGATGGACACTAGCTAGGTGATCAGTGGGTTAACAGCAGACAAACAGCTATACAACTCACTGATCTCCTGGCTGCAGCACAGATCTCTCTTCCTCTCCTCACTGACAGGCTCTGTGTGAGGAGAGGAAGAGATGAGAGAAGTTACAACTGCTCTCTATTTACATTACATGACGACTGTGATTGGACACAGTCGTCATGTGATCAGGAGGGCCAATCACATGGCCCTCCTGTCTCACACTTCTCAGCTGTCTCTGGGGGACACAGGCAGATCGGGATTGCGCCGCTGCGCGGGCACGCAGCGGCGCGATCTCCTGTAATCTGCCGCCCTTCCCCCTTTGTTGTCATTGCGATGGCTGTGATTAGACACAGCCATCGCACGGATCAAGAGGGCAAATACATTGCCCACCTGCCGTGCCGAGATGCAGCGTGTGCGGGGGATGCCCGCGCGATCCCGCTACTTCTGAAGGATGTTCCGGAACGCCCAGTCAGAGGTAGACGGCTCCCACCCGGCCGTATATGTGCAGTGGCCGGGTGGGAAGTGGTTAAAGGAGTAGTCCAGCCTGAGCTCTTTTGGCTGGGCTTCTCCTATGGCTCACAGGAGTGCAATTCGTTTTGCACTCCTGTGACTCGTTTGCAGCAGAGAGCAGTCTCAAGTCCGTTCGCTGCTGATGTCACACAGATAAGTCCAGGCAACGCATCATCCTGAGTCTGGATCCGCCAGGTACCTGGACTTATAGCGGTCTCAGCCTCTCAGCAAACCGCTCAGACGGACAGCTTGGCGCTTTAGTGAGGGTGGAGGAGCAGAGCAAAAAAGAGATGCCGATTGCTCTTCGCTCTGGGATCTGTGAAAACGGAGCCATCGGCGGTGTTCAATGGCTCGGTTTCTCAGGGCAGAGGCGGTGAGGGACAGATGCAGCATCGGACCGATGCACCACCTAGGGAGGTATGATTATGGGGAAAAAAATTCCCGTACTTCTCTTTTAAAGCTGATACACTCGCCTTTTCCCTTTTTCTGGTTGCTTATGGAGGCTGTGGAGAACTTTTCAGGCTGAGTGCCCTGTGTTTGTGTCAAGTGGAATATTTCTATCAGGAGGTAGAAGCTCAGTCACACCTGATATAGAGCAATACATTTTGGCCAAAATTTTTCAAGAAATTAGATTTTTATAGGTTTTGTAGCAGAAAGTAAAAAATATTGCAAAAAATAAAAAACCCAGTGGTGATCAAATACCACCAAAAGAAAACTCAAAGATCGTTTGGGAAAAAAAAAGGATCTAAATTTAGATTGGGCACAGCGTTGCATGACCGGCAATTACCAGTTAAAGTAGCTCAGTGCTAAATAGCAAAACATGGTGTGATCATGAGGGGGGTAAAACCTTCCAAAAGATCAAGTTTTTAAAGGGAGTGGTATATGGCCATATTACTAGGAGTGGACTGGAGTGGCATTAATTCTGAGAGTTACCTTCATTTTTTCCGGATGAGAGTCCTTTGTGGAAAAGTCTTAAGACATCATCTTCATTTAGCTTTGGCAAGTTAGTCAGATTATGAAGGATGTAAAGACCAGAGTGGCTGTCCAGACTATTCAAGTAATACAATAGATCTTTCTTGGCAACACAGTGGCTGTAAAATACAGGATGAAATTAGTAAAAAGTACAATTATTTAAACCAAAACAGTTATTTTTGTGTGCACACTATTGGTTGATGCATTTTTTTTTCTTTTGGAACATGCCAACATGCTTGGGTGTTCTGTTATTTAGATTTAGAAAAAGACAATGGGGTTGAATTACTAAAGGCAAATAGTCTGTGCACTGCAAGTACTGTAAGTGTACTGCAAGTGCAGTTGTGCTAGATCTGAGGGGAAGCTCTAAAATAAAGGAAAGCTCTGCTGATTTTTATCAATTTTTCTTTTTTGTTCCCCTCAGATCTAGAGCAAATGCAGTACACAGATTATTTGCCTTTAGTAAATCAACCGCTGGGTCTGCCAGTAAGACGAATTTGGTAACAGATTACTGTAGATATTCAATATTAAAATGTGGTTACAATCCTCTAGGACCCTACTGAGTGAGAGAGTGAGTAAAAGTGGGCAAGGAGGAAGTAAAGAACTTGCACAATATATATATATATATATATATATATATATATATATATATATATATATATATATATATATATATATATATACCACTATAAATCAAAAGAAATATTCAAAATTATTCAAAAATGAATAATAGAGTGCAATGTGCAGTGCCCTTATGAATGCCAATAGATAGTGCAAACAAAAAAATATATATATAAATGGAGGTATTATCTTCACATGTATCCATCTCTGTGCGTATGCAAACATTCTCGTGTCACTGCCACCAGTTGTGCCCTAACCTTATAGGCTTAAAAATTGTCAATCCTGAGTGGCCTCCTTAGATTTTCCTTTTTCATATAGCTTATTCCGTTTAACTTAGGCGTCTCACATCACAAGGTGTACCCCTTCCTTATTATTTACCATTGGTCTCCACTCACATCGCCCACATGCAAGGTAACAAAGATTACAATAGTACTTTATTGTTTTAAAAGGATTTATTTATATAAAGCATAAAATAAAGTTTCACTCACATTTTTCAGATTAAAATAAACCTTAGTGTGTGTGTGTGTCCACATGTGCTGGGATAAAGGTATCAACCTCATAGCTGGCTCTGCAGCCCCGGTTATCAGCGCTCCCACGTCCATTACACAGACTCTTTTCCTTTCGTTACTTCCTGGTTCCTCACATGCCACCCTCCCAATCCCCTCCTATTAGTTTGTCACTCCTAGTGACTTCCTCAGGAGATGTGATTGTCTGACATATTACCCATTCTTTTTATACAGACGATCGCCGCCATTTTATTGTAGTCTACCTCATTCTGAGTCACGTCCATTTTACCCTTAGTCCTATTGTATGCACTGGTCTGTATTCAGCGGCTGGTCTCCTTCAATCTACACTGGCTTATAAAATAAAATTAACACAAATAATATTGGAATTTAAAAAAACTTTTTAATTTTCCCCAGCAACAGGTCCACCTATTGATCTTGTACATCTTGTAAACCCAGATATTCATATAAAAAAAGATTGCTGTCATTTTGTTGTGGCCTGCCTGGTTTTAAAAATTGTGGCCATTTTCCCTTGGTCTAATCAATCTATATGCCGCGGCTGACGTCCTTTATCAGTCTGCGCTCACATGAGCCTCGGATATATCAAGCTAATCATAAATAGAAATGGAATAAAACAAAACAAAAAAAACCTTAATGCTATCCGGCAGCAGGTCCATCCACTGGATACATGCACTAGGTTATTAAATTCCAATATTATTTGTGTTACTTTTATAAGCCAGTGATTCACATGAGTGTAGATTGAAGGAGACCAACCACTGCATACAGACCAATACATACAATAAGACCAAGGGAAAATGGTCGCAACTCAGAACGAGGTAGACTACAATAAAATGGCAGTGATTGTCTGTATAAAAAGACTGGGTAACACGTCAGCCAATCATTTCTCCCAGAGGAAGTCACGAGGAGTGATGAAACTAGTAGGAGGGGCTTGAGAGGCTGACCTGTGAGGAACCAGGAAGAAAAAAAAAAGGAAAATTGAGTCAGTGTAATGGACAGGGGAGCGCTGATCAACGAGGCTGCAGAGCCAGCTATGAGGTGATACCTTTGTCCCAGTACTTTTGGACACACACACACTAAGGCTTGTTGTAATCTGAAACTTATTTTATGCTTTATATAAATAAATCCTTTTAAAATGGTAAAGCACTATTGTAAGCTTTGTTACCTTGCATGTGGGCGATGTGAGTGGAGACCAATGAAGGAGGAGTACACCTTGTGATGTGAGACGCCTAAGTAAAACAAATGAGCTATATGAAGGAGGAAAATCTAAGGAGGCCAATTAGGATTGATTGTGATCTAAGGCGCAATTATTAAGCTTATAAGGTGAGGGCACAACTAGTGGCGGTGACACAAGGATATTTGCATGAGATCACAAATCAACAAATGGACTGTTTTTTTCACTATTTGAATTCATAAGGAAACTGAGTGGAATATAGAGAGCACATTGCACTTTATTGTTAATCTTTTAAATAATTATTTTGATTATTGAATATTATTAGTGAACATTAATAGCGGATTCCACTTTATATATATCATTTTCTATATGCACATTTGATATTTGTAATAGCGCTGCACTTAGTTAATTATTTTGTACCATCATATATTTGTTAGTGTGGGAAATTCCGGCAGCTTCTAGGTATTATATAGCAGTTCACAAGGTTTTATTTAACATTTTCAGTCTGCACAATCACCCCTGGATAAGTTCACACTCCTTATGGCTTTCACACTGAAGCACTTTACAGGCATTTTAGCGCTAAAAATAGTGCCTTGTAAAGAGCCTCTCCTGTCACTCCAGTGTGAAAGCCAGAGTGCTTTCACACTGCAGTGGTGGCACTCATGGGCGTCCGCAGAACTTTTTTCAGGGGGGGGCATCATTTTATGGACACCCAAGCTCAGCCCCTTTTCGACAATGTCATGAAGGGGAGGGGCTTAGTCATTATCACATAAAGCTCAGGCAGGCAGGCAAAGGTTTGAGAAACCTGATGCAAAAGCTTAATAGAAGGATCAAGCTGCCATTGTCTGATTAGCAATTTCTAATCTGATTTTATGTTTACACTATTGAATGCACCAAATTATTCATACACACGTGATCAAGGCACACACAAGTGAGTTATAAAAAGAAAACGCATATAGAATGTGCATTTGGTATTAACAAAGGACAAATAAAATATATGATAAATGTATTTATTTTGGAATGTATTAACTTAAATATATACACACACACACATATATATATATATATATATATATATATTTAGAACTAAATAACTGTTATCATCCAAATTTGAAAATAAAACATATAAACTTTAACTGAAAACATCTGCACTCTTGCTTAAATTTAACAATCACATTTTTCAAAAAGTATTTTTTTTGTACAATTTTTGTTCACTGGTTAGTGATCTCGAAAAAGAAACTGTAAACGTCTGTGGTCCTGTGCAAATTTATCAATTATTTTTTCAATCAACTGTTGTTTGTTTTTTTTTGCATCAAACTGCTCATCCTTCGTTGACCAGATCTCAAACCATGTGACTGCTTCAGCTTCCAGGTTTTCAATGCCGTAAATTTCTTTGATGTCTGCAATATGGCATTTGTATTGATCAAGTGTCATTTTTGCCATTTGTTTTGGGTAAAGTGAGAACAGACTGAAATTTTTCTTGTTTTCATTGCCAAACCGGCTTTCTAATGATGCAATGATTGAGTCCATGTATGGCACATAGATAGACTGGCGATAGTATTCTTCCACAGAAGAGGAACCAAAATTGGAACGAAAAACTTGCCTGCCACACTGTCTGGGAACGCAAAGTTCGATGTTCAATTTTTCTGCCATAGTTTGAACGTTTGAAAAAATTTCCTTAAATTGTTCTTCTGCCTTTTCTCTGTGATCGTGGAACACAGTCAGAAGGTCTTGCACGTGATTACACACTTTGAGGATATCAAGCTGAACAGCTTGGAGAGCCTGGCTTACTGATTCCAATCTTGATGAGTAATTTGAAATGATGGTCAAGCAAAAGAGGAAGCTCACTGTGCTTGAAGAACATTGCAATTGATATGCATCCTGACGTGTTTTCCCTGATGCTGTAGTGACCAGTAAGCTTAATTGATTAAAAATATCTTCAAAGTTTGAGCTAAAAATTCGAATGCTTTTGTATTTGGCTGTCCACCTTGTTTCACTCAGCAATGGCACATTAGGAATAAGAGATCTTCTTTTTGGACTCTCACGGAAAAATTTGATGATGGCTTTCACTGTGCCAATAGAATTCCGTATATCAGGAACAGCATTCAGATCATTAACAACCAAATTGAGTTTATGTGCAGCACAGTGAGCAAACGCAGCTTTAGGATATTTTCTCTTTATAATGGCTTGAACGCCACCTTCTTTTCCTGCCATTGTAGAGCATCCATCATATCCTTGGCCATAGAGTTTTTCTAAGTTTAATCCAAATTTAGAACATGTATCCATAATCATATTTGCGATTGAGATGGCATCCATTCCTTTTAGGGTTGCAAATCCTAGGAATTCTTCTCTAATGACTGCCACAGTGCTGCTTGTGTCTACAAAACGTACTCCAAGTGACATCTGTTCTTTTCCAGAAATGTCAGCACTTTCATCAGCAATGATTGAAAATCCATTTGAGATGTTGACTATGGATACCAGATCTTCTCGTAGAGTTTGTTCACATAATGTAATCAATTCATTTTCAACACGAACTGATGTATACCGTGCATTAACTGGTGCATTTTCAAGATGGTTTTTTAGGATCACATCTCCTGCTTCAATTCGAAATTGGTACAGACTTTGCACGTTTCCAGTTGTACTTTGTTTCCCACGTAAAGCAATGTCATGTGTTCCACAAAATAAAATAGTAGACAAAATTGGAAATAACTTTTTCCGATTTTCTTCAACTTGCCTTTTCACAGCATTGTCTATTTGGCAAACAATACTTGTTTCAGGTTTCTTTATGATCTCCAAAAAATTAGTTGCATCCACTTGTGCATTTTTATGCCAAGATGTTAAAACATGGTTCCGTGCACCTTCATGGAAATCTTTATATTTTGTGAAAGGCCTAGTTATGAATGCTCCTTGTATCCCACGATGAACTGGCTGTGGAAAAACAGTACAATACTTGCAAATCGCACCTTTCAGTTGTGGAGAGTAGCTAAGCCAAGGTGAATATTGATTAATCCACACCTGACGGAAAAAACGTGGTCCAGTTGAATCTTTTTTGAAGTCATAATTTTCTGGTGGGTTATATGTATTTATTAGAAGATTGTATTTAAGATCATCTGTTATTTTTTTTGATGAATTAAAATACAATCCAATGTCATTTACAGGAGCATCAAAAGGAGTATCAACATGGCTACATTCTGTTGGAGCTGGAACTGGACCTGCAGAACTGCTTGTGCTTGATTCTGCCTCTTGTTCGCCATGTCTAGATTCTTGTGTTGCTCCCTTATCAGATTCTACATCATCCAATTTGCGTTTTGAAAAAAATTTGCGGATATCCATTTCTAAAAAGAAATGGGGATCATTAAGTACTCCGCTCATCACCTAGCTACATCTATAGATTGCACCCAAAACACTTGCCACAGCACCAGCTCTATAGATATAACCCCACGGCACCAGATCCACAGCACCAGATATAGATCCATTGCACAAGATAAAGATCCAGAGCACTAGAAAAACGACACCACCAGCTATAAAACCACAGCACAAAATATAAACCCACAGCACAAGATATAAACTCAGAATGCAGGGTTCAGGAGTGCGTTGTGCTCAGAATGCAGGAATCAGGAGTGCCATGCATTGCACTCAGAATGCAGGAATCAGGAGTGCATTGCGCTCAGAATTCCGGACTCAGGACTACAATGTGCTCAGAATGCAGGAATCAGGATTGCATTGCGCTCAGAATGCAGGAATCAGGATTGCATTGTGCTCAGAATGCAGGAACCAGGATTGTATTGCGTTCAGAATGCAGGAACCAGGATTGTATTGCGCTCAGAATGCAGGAATCAGCAATAACCCCCCCTCCCCCTCTTCCCTACCCTCTCATAGCACAGTCAGAAACCTGTTTCCACAGTGGAGACTGGGAGGCAGTTCACAAGGTTTTATTTAACATTTTTCAGTCTGCACAATCACCCCTGGATAAGTTCACACTCCTTATGGCTTTCAGAATGCAGGGATCAGGAGTGTATTGCGCTCAGAATGCAGGAATCAGTCTACATTGCGCTCAGAATGCAGGAATCAGTCTACATTGTGCTCAGAATGCAAGAATCAGGAGTGCATTGCGCTCAGAATGCAGGGATCAGGAGTGCATTGCGTTCAGAATGCAGGAATCAGGATTGCAGAATGCAGGAATCAGGAGTGCCATGCATTGCACTCAGAATGCAGGGATCAGGAGTGTGTTACGCTTAAATTGCAGAGTTTTTACTCAGAATGCAGGGATCAGGAGTGCGTTGCGCTCAGAATGCAGGGATCAGGAGTGTTGCGCTCAGAATGCAGGGATCGGGGGGGAGGTTGGGGGGGTGATATGAAGGGTGCTACAGGACACTGCTATGGGGGTGACCCTGCCCATAAGTGTCCTTTGCCCCGTTCACATCACCCCCACACACACACACACACAGTGGTGTCTTCTTTCCCCCCTTTACCCTATAGCAATAACCTCCCCCCTTCCCTCCCCTCTCATAGCACAGTGATCTACCTGTTTCCACAGTGGAGACTGGGAGGCAGCACAGTTATGGACAGAGGGCAGGAGCTGGCAGAGTGACTTTTCATATTAGCAAGCTGGGGATTTGGTTGCTTAGAACTACCCTGTGTGCTAGAAACCAATCACCAGCGGTCTAACATAAAAAGTTTGTTTCGCCAGCTCCTCTTCCCACCCTCTGTCCTGAGCTGTGCTTCCTCCCGGTCTCCGCTATTCACTGATGACAGTGGTGGAGGAGGATAGAGAAGGGAGGGTGAGAGAGGGACCGTGACATAGATGGCATGGTGGAGCCACCCACAGAGGAGGCTGGGAGACAAGGACTGGCACATAGAAAGTGGGGGTCGGCGGCGCAGAAACCTATTTGCGGTGGACAGGTGGACTAAGATCGTCAGGTTGCCGACCCCCGTTATAGTAAGTACTGAAACATTTTCAGTCTTGTGGAGAAAACCTGGAGAATGGGCTGTAATAACAATTCAGACTTTTTAAAAACCACAAAAAAAAAATTTCAAGTATAGGTTGTATTCATCATGATCAAAATATGGTGGGGGCGTGGTTAACTGCCGAGCGGAATGGACGCCTAGTCTCTGAGCTCCTGCACCGAGCGGATCTCACGGAACTCCACGGCACCGATCCACACTAGAAAAATGCATCCAGCAGACCCCCACACCAGGGGGAACCAGACCGGAGGGTCCAGGAAGAGGAAGGAATTCAAACAGCCCAAAAGGATTGACGATTTCTTCCCCTCACCTCAGGGAGGAAAAATCCAAGATGGCGCCCGCAGCGCCTCACAGCACACAGGGACGCCGCACACTGCTCTCCCCTATACCGATCTCCCTGATGAAAATGGGGATTCCTCACTGCCACAAGGAGACCAACCAAGATCCCTTCCTTCATCTGGAGCATCATCCACTTCCAACAGCCCTGCTAAATCGCGGATGCGATTAGACAGCACCGACCATCACCCTGAGGTAAGGCCTGCATTAGACCTACTGCCCTCTCAAACGCCCTCTGCCTCCCCCATAGCAGCATTCCCCACATCAAATCAACCAGTCATTGACACCATGTTAAAGGAGATGCTGATTTCCCTGCACAGCTCTCTCCAGCATGACATCTCCTCAATGTTTGCAGCATTTCAGATTGAGCTGACACATACGAGCCGCAAGCTAGGCCGAGTTGAATCACAGATGGGTGCCATGACTGAAACAGTTAATGACCTAGTAGACGCTCATGACCACACACGTGATGAACAACAATGGATGAGGGCCAAAATGGCGGACCTTGAGGACCGCTCGAGACGAAACAATGTGAAAATCAGAGGAATCCCTGAATCAATCCTCCCCTCAGACTTAAATTCGTACGCCAGACAACTCATCTCCGCAATTCTACCAGAACTGCCACAAATCGAAACCATAGTCGATCGCATTCATCGCCTACCGAAACCCCCACACCTACCCCCTGAGGTACCTCGAGATACCCTGATGAGGATCCACTTTTTCCATACCAAAGACATGTTGCTGGCTCAATCTAGACGCATAGGCCAACTCCCGCCACCCTATGCTCAGCTCCAACTTTTCGCTGATATCTCTCAGTACACGCGTCAACAGAGGCGACAACTTCAAACCATCACAAAACCTCTCAACAACCACAAAGTCCCGTATCAATGGGGTTTTCCGACCAAGTTGATAGTCAACAGAGGCGACAACTTCAAACCATCACAAAACCTCTCAACAACCACAAAGTCCCGTATCAATGGGGTTTTCCGACCAAGTTGATAGTCACCAGAAAAGATCGGTACCCGCCACAACATCCACACAGTGCAGAGGAAGGCATAAAAATGCTCAGAACCTGGGGTATCATCCCGGGAGACTGTCCCTACTGATCCACAAACGTCCACTTCCAACCCTCCAGCGTTCGCAAATCACCAACGCTCTACCTCCAACAACTGATCCTGGGACAGTGCTGACCCAAAGCAATAGTTACACCGCATTCCGCTCGGTGCCTGCTCGTTGCAGCTAGTTCACGGACTTACACTGACAGCACATGATTGGCAGCAATTTTTTTAACGTGTTTTTTTTGGGAAAGAAACATTTTTGTGCTTAAAAAAAAAAAAACAGTAAAGTTAGCCCAATGTTTTTGCATATTGTGAAAGATAAAAATCATAATTTTTTTGCAAAAATCCCCATAGGCGACGCTTGATATTTTTTTTACTGGTTAAATGTTTTGAGTTACAGAGGAGGTCTACAGACATCATTCAGATATACCCGATCAAAGTCCATCCTTTTTTTTATTGCTTTTCTTTTTTTTATTTTGAGGCGGTTAAAAAACACCCCCCGCTGCTGTAATTCAGGCGCCCTGCGCCCAAAAATCGCGCCCGGCCTCCGACGATCATAGAGACTCTGGTCCGCCGGAAATCTCTATGATCAACATGCAATCTATCTATAGGTGATAGTGCCGGCGCTACCTGTGTATGGACTGGTCTGGTAGCCTGGCCTGAGTAGTAACTTACAAAGTGATATGCCTAAATCAATAAAAATGCTCTTCCTCTTGAAGTCCTGGCTGCTAAAAACTGCTCCTGTGGTTCCTCGTTGATCTTGTTGCCTAGGCACAGCACAGGTAGCATTAGCATATCACTGGATCAGGGAAATGCACTTGAGTGGGCGGAGCCGCAACACCATGACACACACCTACACTAACACAGGCAGCAGAGCTGCGGAGCGGAGGACACTGCTTCAGATCACCGCGGCGGCCGCGATTGCAGCGCCGCGGACATTTAAAAAAACACAGTGACACAGTCTGAAAGCCAACACAGCAATACCTGATGATTCCAGGGGGGGGCACTTGAAAGAAGAAAAAAAAAAGAAGCCCTGCAAGCAGCATCTTTACGATTTCAGTTTAGGAGTGGGATATATACCGCTCCTAAAACGCTCATGCCCAATGAAATTAATGGCCACCGCTGCCAAAGCGTCTACAAAGCGATTTGGCAGCGGCGCTATTAACCTCTTCTTTGGCTGCTAGCGGGAGTTAAAAAACGCCCGCTAGAAAGCGAAAAGCGCCACTAAAACGATGGTAAAGTGCCACTAAAACTAGCATCGCTTTACCGCTGAAGCCCTTCACCACCGCAGTGTGAAAGTAGCCTATCTGCATAAGAGATTTCTCTGTGCTTGAGCCCCTCCAGGCAGCTGTCTGCAGTTCCCTGACACACAGGATTTGTGTGTGTGAAAAGATCCTATGACAGGACTACAGCAGCTGAGGTTTGCCTACTCAGTGTTTGCAGTTGGATGAGAAATACATCATGGTAAAATATAAAATACTTTTGTTTTCTGCTTTCCTGTTTGAACAAGCATAGTATGTACACTTTTCTCTGCTGTTTCTGCGTCCCATGCTGTTGATACTTTGCCATAATAGGGCATGAACTTCCACAGAAGCTGCTATTCCTATGGCAACTTATAAACAATGTGCACCACAGTTTTCTTACTGCACAGGCACGAGACTAGGAAGTACATATTGAACAGGTAGACAAGTTCAATGGTACCTGGCAACCATGGATCATCTTCAAGTATTCTTTGGTGTATGACGCTCTGATACAGACATAAGGAGGGACTGAACACAGATACTTAATCTGTGGATGGTTCCCCTTCCCTCTCTGACCCCCCCCCCCCCCCTCATATCCTACCAATCCTTTCTTCTTTCTTTTCTCTCAATGTGCCATCCTTTTAAAGGTTGTCACTCTTTTTCTATTCCTTACCTATATTCTGGTTTCTTAAGGCTACTTACGCCCAGTTAAAGCAATTTTAGAGGATGTTCGTGATATATGATGGTTTCTGGCTAGATGGGATGAGAAACATTCCATAAAGGGAGACATCCAACATTACAACCTTAATAGCACAAAATGTACTGTTATGTGCCAATGTTAAATATACTTTGTAAAGTTTTTACAATGCTTTATTGACTGTATACATGCTTACTTTAGAAATAAAAATATTTTAAATGGAAAAAAAAGGAATTACATATTGGGTAGCCAGCAGCACAGAAATACAGGTGAACAGTTAGCAGCTTCAGCTGCCCACAGTTAAAATGGATGAATGCAGACTTTGTGGAGGACGATTTCTGCAGCATGTACAGAATCACAGTATATATATATAAAATAATATGCAAAATTGGTTGGAGGGAAGCTTCAGAATGGCAAAGATGTTTTTATTACAAATTATGTGAGCAGACTGCAGTTCCTCTTTAAACAAACCGTCAGCTACAGTCTGACAGATGGACCTGTTTCTAATAGCTAGTGGTGGTGTGACACTAAAAACGGTGTCTACTTGGCTTCCACAGGGCATTAGCCTCCCCACTTCACATGCAGATACATCGGATGGTCCATTAAAGATTAATCCAAAAAGTAGAAATGCCCATTTTCCAGCAGGCATAAATCATCATTTAGTGACTGAGTGTAATACAGATTACAGAAAAGGTGGAGGAACCCTCAGATGAGGGAACCTCAGGGAGTGAAGCAGCTACCAAGGCTGCAAAAGGCAATTTTGGAGTCAAATGGTAACATGCAATACAAAAGTTTATTTTAAAGCGGAGTTCCACCCTAAAGTGGAACTTCCGCTTATCGGATTCCTCCCCCCCCCTCCGGTGCCACAATTGGCACCTTTCAGGGGGGAGGGGGGTGCAGATACCTGTATAATACAGGTATCTGCACCCACTTCCGGATAGCTGCCCCGCCCCTATCCGTAGCTGCCCCGTTGTGTCTTGGGAAACACAGTTCCCAGGACACAGCGGGGACCAAAAGAGGCGCGCAGCGCAACTCGCGCATGCGCAGTAGGGAACCGGGCAGTGAAGACGTTGCGTCTTCACTTCCTGATTCCCTGACAGAGGATGGCGGTGGGGCAGCGAGAAACGAGCTGTCTCTCGTCACATTCTGCCTACACCGCTGGAACCAGGGACAGGTAAGTGTCCATTTATTAAAAGTCAGCAGCTGCACTATTTGTAGCTGCTGACTTTTAATATTTTTTGTGCAGGTGCAGCTCTGCTTTAAGTTAAACATATAAACATGGCACAACTGAGTGGGAATCAATTGTCATCTACACTGGTTGTAGCTTGTTAAGTCCCACACTAGTGAATAGCAATGTGATACCTGACAATAGACAAACAGACAAATACAAAAACCTGACAAAATAAGAAAAGGTCTTGGATACAAAATTGTCCGTATACACACTCATAGATCGCCTGCGGTAATAACCTCATGATAAATGGAGCCAGATATGCACCAATGGGGAAACCTATTAAGACGATCCATGTGTGCATGGCCCCCGGGGATAATGGAAAGCTGTGGATGTAATAAGCCAAAAAATACTAAAAATTGTTTTTGCATGAACTGTTATATGAAGATTTGTCTTTATTCACGCCGGAATTATTGCACTTTATTGGACTATGCACTTGGATTTATATATTTAGTGTGCTTTTTCACTTTTTTGCAATTCAAGCTATTTTTTTCAACTGATGCCAAAAAGATTTCACTTGATGCGATTTTTTTTTTTTTTTTTGGGGGGGATTTTTTCACTTTTATGCACTTTCATGCACTTTAAGAATAGTATTATTGGATATTATGTATGGTTGTTTACATTACATTCTTATTTAGATTGTTATCACATTGTAGGATTATTAAACAGATCTATTTATTGTGTTTATCCATCTACACATTCTAGTTAGCACCACATACTTATTATTTATATTGCCTTTTCTGTGTGTGAACACTTATGTTTGGCCGCTTCACCTATCCTTAAATTCTTTATCTTGTCCAGTACACTTTGGTTTTGCGCATTAGTTCCTTTTCCTTTAAAGGTAATCAAATGCCACCAAAAGAAAGCCATTTGTGTGAAAAAAAGGACAAAAAAGTTCATATGGGTACAGTGTTGCATGACTGAGTAATTGTAAAAAAGAGGGGATAGGTATGGCGCTGCTCTTATTAAGAGGTGACCTACAACCGCTAAATACTTTAGGGGTGTGTGTCACAGGTGCATTTAGTGCAAAAAGCGACCACTCCAGATGACGTCCCATTTACGAAAAGGGTGGGACTATACAGCATCATTGCATCACTTCCGGTTTCGAGCCGTGAAGTGCAGATCGCTCCTGTTTCCTGTTTTTAAACACGTTTTTCGCTTTTAATGATTTTTATTAAATCTGAGAACCCATCAGTATTAATACAATTTTGGATATTTGTACGGTATCACACTATGGAGTCTCTTTGCCATCTACATGTGGGCAACATCTAAGAGGTTAACAGTGAGGAGATCCCTGACAAGGAGGCATTTGGAGAACACAGGACAGGAAGTTTCCTCCCACTCCACAGGCTACACAGTGGCTCATACTGTGAAGGTGAAATACCTCCTTGTGGGGTGAATAATAGTGGTGAGTGCGTTTCTTATGGAGCCCTGTTTTCCAAGAAGCACAGAACAATTTTAAGGAGCACAGTGTCACTTTATTGGACATTTTTTATACACAAGGGTTTAAGGATGGTATATGCACATTTCTGAACACAATATACACCGGTCATATATGTTGGATTTTTTTGCACAGAAATGTCACTTTGAATTGCAGGTTTAGCACAGGATTGTGTTGTATATGCATTATATATAAGCGGTTAGGAAGTTTACACAGTAAGATTTTGGATTTTTGTGAATATACAAATATTTATTTTCTGCACATTTAGTCACTTTTTGCACTAAATGCACCTGTGACACACACCCCTCAAGTATTTAGGGGTTGTAGGTCACCTCTTAAGAGCAGCGCCATACCTATCCCATCTTTTTAACATTTCTTCTAGATTTACCTGAGGGTGAATTTATTGATAGAGGCTGCAGCTTCTCATTTTTCATCATAAGTGCGGGGGTCGAATAAATTTTTTTACACTATGACTGAGTAATTGTCATTCAAAATGTAAAAGCACCGAAAGCTGAAAATTGGTTTGGTTAGGAAGTGGATTTAATTGCCCAGTGGGCAAGTGGTTAAGAAATGAGTTTGGGGAATATGAAAGCTGAGTATGTGGAAATCTCTGAATGCAAATCAAGGCCATGCCTTAACCACTTCAATACAGGGCTTTTAAACACCCTTCCTTACCAGACCAATTTTTAGCTTTCAGCGCTCTCACACTTTGAATGACAATTACTCAGTCATGCTACATGCTACCTAAACCAAATTTTTATCATTTTTTTCTCACAAACAGAGCTTTCTTTTGGTGGTATTTAATTACTGCTGGGTTTTTTATTTTTTGCAATATTAGCGAAAAAAGAGAAATTTTTGAAAAAAAAAACTTTTTTTTAGTTTCTATTGAAAATTTTTGCAAATAAAACTTTTTTTTTTCATAAATTTTGGCCAAAATGTATACTGCTACTTATCTTTAGTAAAAATAACCCAAATAAGTGTATATTATTTGGTTGCTGTGAAAGTTATAGCGTCTAAAAGCTATGGTGCAAATCATTGAAAATGATCACATCTGATCACACCTGATGCACTGAAGGCCTATCTCATTTCTTGAGACCCTAACAAGCCAGGAAAGTACGAATACCCCCCAAATTACCCCTTTTTGGAAAGCAGACATTCCAAGGTATTTAGTAAGAGGCTTGGCGAGTTTTTTGAAGTTGTAATTTTTTCCCAAAATTCTTGGAAATAAAAACAAGTTATTTCTCTCACACAGCACATGCATACTTGCAATGACACCCCAAAATATATTCTGCTACTCCTCCTTAGTATAGTGATACCACATGTGAGAGACTTTTACATAGCCTGGCCACATACAGAGGTCTAACATCCAAGTAGCACGTCAAGCATAAATTGCACATCTCATTTGATGACAACCTATCACACTTTTGAAGGCCCTGGAGCACCAGGTCAATGGAAACGCCCACAAAATGACCCCATTTTGGAAAGCTAACACCCCAACGTATAATATGAGGCATAATGAGTCTTTTGAATGGTTCATTTTTTTCCCAAAGTTTTTGGAATATGTGGGAAAAAAATGAAAACGCATTTTTTTTATACAAAGTTGTCCATGTATAAGATATTTCCAACACATAGCATGTACATAGCAAAACTGACACCCCAAAATACATTCTGCTACTCCTTCCGAGTATGGCGATACCAAGTATGTGAGACTTTTACACAGCCTGGCCACATAGCATGTACATAGCAAAACTGACACCCCCAAAATACATTTTGCTAACACCCCAACGTATAATATGAGGCATAATGAGTCTTTTGAATGGTTCATTTTTTTCCCAAAGTTTTTGGAATATGTGGGAAAAAAATGAAAACGATTTTTTTTTTTACCAAATATGTGAGACTTTTACACACAGCCTGGCCACATACAGAGGCCCAAGTTGCACTGTCAGGTGTTCTAGGAGCATAAATTACACACAAATTCCTGCCAACCTATCACATTGTTGAAGGCCCTTCATATTTCTAACACATAGCATGTACTGTACATACCAATTACAAACCAAAATACATTCTGCTGAGCAAAGGGTAAAGAAAAGATTACCTGCGGTTTTAGTAGTGCAGTGGTCCACAGAGGAGAGCATCGGTCCAGGCAGCAGGCAGGAACGTAGACAGCGACAGCAAAACAGGCAGCAGGCAGGAACGTGGACAGCGACAGAAAAACAGGCAGCAGGCAGGAATAGTCAGCACAGGTAGAGATGTTGTCAACACAGCCAATGCATTAGTCCAGATAGCAGGCAGGGATGTGGTCAGCAGCAGCAAAAGGATCAAAGGATCGTCCATGCAGCAGGCAGGAATACTGTCCATAATTAGTAAAGGCAGCAGGCAGAGGTATGGTCAGCACAGCCAGAGTATTTTTTCCAGGGAGCAGACAGGACCATCAAGCTTAGGGTATCGGTCAGGGAAGAATGGGGACAGGGGTAGAGGCTTCTCCCACCCAAATCTCTTTGAAGCCTCCGGACAACCAGACCCTGTTATGGGAACACAGAAAAACTGGTTTTCTGAACTCCGAACACTCTTCTGGAGCCCCTCACATATGTGAGACCCCTGTGTAGCAGGGTAAAAGATCAGTCCAAGGGGCAGGCAAAAACATGGTCAACAAGCCGAGGTCAGTGCAGGTAAAAGGCAGACATAGACGGTAGGCAGAGGCATAGTCGATACAGTCCAGGGTCAGTTCACTTGAAAGGCAGAAACATGGCGGATAAACAATGCAGACGGTAGGCAGAGGCATAGTCGAGAAACAGGCCAGGGTCAGTTCACATGGAAGACAATGATATGGTTGGTTGAGGCAGGGAAATATTCATGACAGAAATTGGGGGGAAATGGCAGTCTATTGGAAATATGGGCCAATAGTGGTCCAGAGTGTGATATCGCCTGAAGGATTGTCCGATGCAAAGGCCAGGTAGGGAGGGACAATCGGAACAATAGAAGCTGGGGTCTTTCCTAACTCCTCTCTTAGTGCACACCCGGCATTTTTTTTGGGTCGTCTTCCGGATGCTGATGGTGGAATATGTTCCGGAAAATGACGCTCATGTAGCCTGACGCCAGAATCTGAGCGAATGCTTTCTGGGGGGGATTCCTCTTGATAAATAAGTGAAGTGACAATGTCTTCAATATATTTTATGAAGGTGGTGGGTGTTGCTGAGGATTTTTGGTAAATTATAAAAGAATTTAAAAGGGCCAAATGAAAAAAGTAAATTGCAACTTTTTTATACCAAAAAAGGGATTTTCTTGTTGACAGATAGGGCTGCAACATCTGGTCATTTAAATCCACCCCCCATAAATTTATTATAAGCATTGATGCAGGAAGGCTTGCGAACGGGACCGCGTCTTCTGTGAAGTTCCACTGAGGTGTCATTGTGGATGGTGGACATCATATACACATCTTTAGTATCCTTCCACTTCACAGCCAGCACTTCCTCATTCCTCAAGCTGGCCGATTCCCTCCTTTGAATGTTTGTGGCGACAAGACGCTCTGGGAAGCCCTTCCGGTTTTTTCTTATTGTACCACAGGCCAATGTTTTTTTTTTAGGTACAGGTGGCGGAGAAGGGGCAAACTCGTATAAAAATTGTCCATATATATATACACGATACCCCTTTTGGAGGAGTGGGAATGCCAACTCCCAAACAATTTTCCCACTAATTCCCATGTACGATGGACACTCAGGGGGTTGGATCTGGGAATCTTTCCCTTCGTACACACGGAAGGAGTGCACATAACCAGTGGCACTTTCACAGAGCTTGTTGAGCTTCAAGCCATACCTCGCTCTCTTACTTGGGATGTATTGTTTGATACCCAGCCGGCCTGTGAAATGCACCAGGGATTCGTCCACAGATATATTTCTGTCAGGGACATAAAGTTCAGCAAACTTTTTGGAAAAAAAATCAATTAGGGGGCGAATTTTATACAGCTTGTCAAATTGTGGGTGATTCCGGGGGGGGGGGGGGGGGGCACCGTGAGTTGTCACTAAAATGCAGGAAGCGCATAATAATTTTTATATCGGGACCTGGACATGGCTGCAGAAAAAACTGGCATGCGATGGATGGATTTGGTCGACCAATACTTATGTATCTCATTTTTTTTTTGTAAGCCCCATGTTTAGCGTTAGGCCTAAAAACACTTTCAGCTCTGCAATTGTTAGGGGTCGCCATTCAAAAGGGCGGGCATAGCTGGAGCTGGGGTTGGCTGTGATAAATTGTTGGGCACAAAGATTGGTTTGGTCCATGACGATTTGAAGTAATTCCTCTGGGAAAAATAAATAAAAAAATCCATCTTGGAAAAACCTGCAGTGTTGACCTGCACACCTGGCTGTGCTGTAAAAGGGGGGATTGTGGCTGACCCTGTGGTAGAAGGCAGCCACAATGGGTTTGCCAAGCTTTCTGGCAGCTGATTTTGGGCCCTAATTCTTTGGCGCACACTGGGCCTCTCCTCCTGGGGTCTAGCAGCGCTTGAACTGGGCCTCTCCTCCTGGGGTCTACCGCCGTTGGCACTGCTGGTAGATGCCTGGGGTTCAGACCGTCTTCTTTTAGGAGGGACTGCTTCCTCCTCCAATTCGGATCCTGAGGTGCTGCCTTCAGGGGGCTCATATTCTGAGCCAGAAACTGAAACAGAGCTGAGCGGTGAGAGCTCCCCGATGCTCTCATCGCTCAGACTGAGTATTTGGTATGCCTCCTCTGGGGTGTACATCTTTTTGGACATAGTGGCAGGTACTCTGGTGAGGTGGCGCGTACTCTGGTGGCAGGTGGTGAGGTGGCGGGTACTCTGGTGGTAGGTACACTGGTGGCAGGTACTCTGGTGGCAGGTGATGAGGTGGCGGGTACTCTGGTGGTACTCTGATGGCAGGTACTCTGGTTGCAGGTACTCTGATGGCAGGTACTCTGGCAGGTGGCGGGTACTCTGGTGGTACTCTGGCAGGTGGTGAGGTGGCGGGTACTCTGGTGGTACTCTGGCAGGTGGTGAGGTGGCGGGTACTCTGGTGGTACTCTGGCAGGTGGTGAGGTGGCGGGTACTCTGGTGGTACTCTGGCAGGTGGTGAGGTGGCAGGTACTCTGGTGGTACTCTGGCAGGTGGTGAGGTGGCGGGTACTCTGGTGGTACTCTGGCAGGTGGTGAGGTGGCGGGTACTCTGGTGGTACTCTGGCAGGTGGTGAGGTGGCGGGTACTCTGGTGGTACTCTGGCAGGTGGTGAGGTGGCGGGTACTCTGGCAGGTGGTGAGGTGGCAGGTACTCTGGTGGTACTTTGGTGAGGTGACAGGTACTGATGACAGGTACACCTGATGACAGGTACACCTGATGAGAGGTTCTCTTTATTTAGGGGGGGTAATCTGGGCACAGATGGGTATTTATATACTAGGTGGGTACAGTATATAGGTAACTCACTGTTAGCTGATCTCCTCCTCACACAGGATCGGTGTGTGAAGAGGAGAACCCAGCAACAGGAGTTACCTCTCTTTTTTGTTTACATTTAGTGACTGGCTGTCATTGGACACAGCCAGTCACTAAATAGCCAATTATGTTGTGTTTTTACTTTGATCGGGGCTAAGCTGTATCTAAGGCAAAAGCCTCAGCCAGCCTCAGTCCCGATCTGTCACTGAACGTTCCCGGGAGCGTGCGCAGTGCACGCCGCTTCCGGGATACATGCAATCAGCGGCGAACGGCGCAGAACACCACCTCGGGACACAACTGGCCACTTCAATACCCCCATCGGGGGACGGCTGTGTCCCGAGGGACACACCGGATCCCCGATCGCCGCTCTGCGGGCCCCCCCGGGCCCGCAGTAGCGGTGGAAGGCCGAGGACGTCTTACGACGCCCACCCAGGATGGGAGATCCACCTTGTGGGCGTCATTTGACTATGGCCGGGTATTGAAGTGGTTAAAATACACAACAAATTAAAAAAAAAAAAAAAAAAAAAAAAGAAGATTAGGCAAATTAGCCCCCCCCCCCCTCATTCTTCAGGGGATATAATGTTTTGAGAGCCAACTTAAAGGAGAAAAATAAGAATGTTATATGCAAAAAGAGCAGCTAGTAAACATGTGGCACCACATGTAATGCCACCCAGATCATAGTGAAACATTAACATCCTAGAAAGGGGTTTGATGGCTAGACTGAATGGAAGTAGCAAAAGGGGACAGTCGTGCCTTGTGCCCTTGGTAGGAGACATGGGTATGGCTAGATACCAAATGTGCTGTGGGAGATTTATACATAATCATAAGTAATGTGGTGCTTCAGACCATCACCCGTAATAAGTATATTTAGAAAAACAAGAAAAGGAAAAAAATGTGGACTATACAGGCCAAACAGGAAGCAAGCATTTGTATAGAAAAATTATTATTTTTGTTTAACAAAGCTGCTAGAACAATACATGCAAAATATATCAAATCTATTAAACAGTAGTGTTCATCTACTGTATGTTGTGTATACACCAGAATCTGTGTGTCTGCTAGTGCTGATCAAAAGGGGTCTTCATGTGCCGACACGTTTTGCCTGATATAGCTTCAACAGGGCTGAGACCATCATAAAACCATATTAAAGCGGAAGTAAACCCATCGATTTAACAGTTTAAAAAAAAAAAAAGGCATGCCAGGAATGCTAACTGCACATTGGCTGTGCTCTCAACCAGTCAAACCATCCAATGGCTGGTGTCATAACGGATCACATGTGCAGCACTGTGGCAGGTTGAAGATTAAACAGAGGCAAAGATGGCAGCTTCCTTGGCTGAAAACGATAGGGGGGTTTACTTCCACTTTAACCACTATAGACCCGCGCTATAGCCAAATAACGGCTACAGCGCGGATCTATTGTGCCAGGATGATGTCGTCCCGGGCACGAGCTGCCTGCGCGCCCCCTGAAGGGCGCGCGGCGCGCTCTATGATCAGCGAGTCTGTGAGACTCGCTGGATCACAGATCCGAGTAAGGGGTCGATCCCGACCCCTTACCACGTGATCAGCTGTCAGCCAATGACAGCTAATCATGTGATACTAACAGAGCCGGTAATCGGCTTTTTTCCTCCTCGCGCTGATAGCGCGAGGAGAAAAAAAAAAAAAGCCGATCACCGGTGACAGTGAGAGGGACATCAGTCCCTCTCACTGCAATGTGCCCAGCAATGTGCCCAATATATTGTGCCCACCTTTGCACCATTAAAGTTCCCCTACCAGTGCCCACACTGCCATCTCTCAGTGCCCACAGTGCCATCTCTCAGTGCCCACAGTGCCATCAGTGTCACCTGCCAGTGCTGCACATCAGTGTCACCTGCCAGTGCTCATCTGTGTCACCTACCAGTGCTTATCTGTGCCACCTACCAGTGCCCATCAGTGCCACCCATCAGTGCCCATCGGTGCCACCCATCAGAGCCCATCGGTGCCACCCATCCGTGC
The DNA here is from genome assembly GCA_028564925.1 of Lithobates sylvaticus. Lineage (NCBI taxonomy): Eukaryota > Metazoa > Chordata > Amphibia > Anura > Ranidae > Lithobates > Lithobates sylvaticus. Next base: position 169,001,014 of record CM053038.1, read on the forward strand.
CACCCATCCGTGCCCATCAGGGCCATCTTTGCTGTCCCCATAAGTAACAACTTATCTGTCCCCACCAGTGCAGCCTATCAGTGCCCACCAGTGCAGCCTATCAGTGCCCACCAGTGCAGCCTATCAGTGCCCACCTGTGCCGCCTCATCAGCGCATATCAATGAAGCAGAAAAATTACCTGTTTGCAAAATTTTATAACAAACTATTAAACATGATTTTTTTTTTAATTTTCCATCTTTTTTTGTTTGTTTAGCAAAAAATAAAAACCCCAGCTGTGATTAAATACCACCAAAAGAAAGCTCTATTTGTGAGGGGAAAAAATGATAAAAATTTCATTTGGGTACAGTGTTATATGTCATTCATTCCAATTGTCATTCCAAGTGCGTCAGCGCCAAAAGCTGAAAATTGGTCTGGTCACGAGGGGGGGTTTAAGTGCAAAGTAATCAGGTGGTTAACATAAAATCTAAGCGAAAAAAACATTTAAACAATAACTCTCATCATATGTTTAATTGAGGTATTCATACATGCACTGTGTGACACATATAGTACCTCGATATATACAATGCCGTTTACGAAAGGTCTCAGTGGAGAATCCATCGTAAACGGCATAGAATCAATTACAGCAAGAATCGGACAATATACAGATAAATACTTACAACCAGCGGTACAAATAAAAAGAGCTTATTTGAAAGATACCAAACAAATGTTACAATTATTAGAAGAGAGAACAGATACAGGACCCCTATTATTGGCCACAACCAATGTCTCTTCATTATATACCATCATCCACCATCCCCAGGCATGTGACGTGACCAAATTGGGTCTTTGAAAGTACACCAACCTTCCCTGTATACAGAGAAAAATATCTAGATTTCCGTCTCAAACACAGCTATTTTTGGTACCATCATTATTATCAAAAAAAGACAAGAGTGGCCATGGGAGCGAGATTAGCACCCAGCATAGCAGGACTTTTCATGGCCCAATGGGAAGAAGAAGCCATTTTCAATAATCCACCAGAAGCACTTGCACTTTACAGAAGGTACATGGATGATGCATTTATTTTATGCAAAACAAATTCTCCTGCGCTCTGGTGTCTAGTCTCTTGATTCGTGATGTAACCAATTCCTCAAGGTAATGCCTGGTGTCTTGCAGCCCTCCTCAAAACAATGGGTGTTCATAAACACTATAGAAAAAAGGCAAAACAGAAGGGCGCACCGACCTTTGTGCATTACCACTAAAGAGGCTTTAATAAAAATAGTAGATTTTCTACTCACAAACGAGTATAAGTTGAAGGCAAATACATAGATAAAAGCGTCCACTGCTAGGAACTTCCGACCTCAAATCTTAGATACCGAGGGAATCTGATGCTTCCTCTAGCGAATGACTGACGCGTTTCTGGGGAGAACCCCTTTCCTCAGAGCCTACAAGTGGGCAATGGTCTCATCTCCCCTTATTTACATCAACTCTCCTTTTAAAAGAAGAGTGCATATGTAGGCGTGGTCAGGCACCCCCAGGCCCCTCCTCCCCATATCCACAGCCATCTTCCCAAGTCTCACAATCTGGGTAGAAGGTAATAGCCCTACGAACCAGTCATGATTGACAGACAATCCTCTCATGATAACCCCAAAAGAGTCGCCTTAAAGTTAGTTTTTCCGGGACTCCTGTCTAGTCCGTGTCCTGTTGTGCAGACACTTCTCCTATACATCTGTGTGGCGTCCTCGACCCGGAAGCGCGGGTGTGTTTGCTCTCCACCCGCAACTTCCGGTTGTCCCAAGCCTCACTACCAGGCCAGGCGTGCCCCTAATCACGGCGCTACGTACGCCTGAATGAGCCCTCCTGCACTCGCATCCCCTGTGCTACCCTTCTGCGCATGCGTGCGCGCACAATAAGGCAGTTCACAGAAGCATCAGGGTATCAGGATCCATGCGTTACACCTGATGCTTCCGGTCTCCAACCCAGGCCACCAAAAGCAAAGGGCAAAGGCCAGTCTCTGCACCCAACTGTTCACCATAGGGGAGACAACTGAGCAAGGGGGGGGGTTTAAAGGAGATCAAGGGAATGATGACACAAAGAGGGGAGGAAACTGGTGGAGCCTGAACAAACCCAACCCAACCCAAATGCCCATACATATCAAAGACAACAATGTGTATAGTGTAAAAACATATACATATATATAAAAAAGATATATAAAAAAAAAGTATACGCTGCAGATGCAAAAGGGGCATATAGGAACAGTATTCACACTCAATCACTGCAAATGCAAAGTAGGTGTGCAATTATTTAAAAGCTTAAAATAATTTAAGTAAAAATTGTTAAAAGAATTATTAAAATTGTTAAAACACCAAATTAGTGGCGGACTCTACCAATACAAATCCCTCATAAAACTCACAAAGCTATAGCACACCTACACTCATGCAAGAGTGAAGATGTTGAATACTGAATCTTATTTGCGTATATAAACACATGTAAATAAAGTGCATACATCTGTGTAAAGATCATAGGACCTCTACATCTACAACGAGACCATTTGCCCACTAGAAACAACCCCACAAGAGACCAACTACTACTGCAGAAATAAAAGTCAAACCACAACCTATCCCTGGTTGCCCCCATGGCCGCTCATTCTACCCTTATCCCGTTGGACTAGGACAAGAGCTGAAACTAGGACACTACACTTACGTGAACCTGTACTAAATGTACTGGCTATTTAATCTCCAATGCCCAAACTCCATACCTTTGCCTGGCAGGGGCATAAAAATTTGCTCCTAAAATGGCTGAAGTGTGTATCAAAAAGTGGGGTCTGTTGACGATATACGGAAAGACAGCTCCCTACTACGTGAACAGAGCCCAAAGACAAAACAATTCTTCAAATATCTCTATTCCAGCTGCAAATCTCAAATGAGATTGTGCAGTTCTATTTCATCATTTAGGCCCTTGGGGGCCATAGTTTCTAAGGTAAAGATCCAGTAGGCCTCTCTTTTACACAATAGCTGGTGCTTTTTACCATTATCTAACTCATTTGGCATAGCCTCAATACCAAATACCCTAAGGCCTTCTATACTGCTATCATGAACTTCCTTAAAGTGCCTAGGTACAGAATATTTGTCTTTTTTGGTCAGGATATTGCGTCTATGTTCATTCATCCTGGTTCTCATTTGCCTTGAGGTATGACCAATATAAAGGAGGCCACAAGGGCACAAGAGCCCATATACAACATATGGGGTACCACAGTTTATAAACTGCTTGATCTTATGCATTTTGCCATCAGCACCTATTAGTTCTTTCTTTCTGTGGTGCATGTACATGCAGTTCCCACAATTTGTAACCCCACATCTATAACTCCCCTTTTGATCGAATAACGTAGTCCAAGGGTTGTTGAAGCCTCTACTTCTAGTTTTCTTTATCCTACTTGGGGCGATGATGCTCTTAAGGTCTTTTGGTCTCCTAAAGATTATATTTGGACAATGAGGGAAATGCGTCTTCAGAATGGGGTCTGACTCCAATATCCTCCAATTCTTTTTTAAGACATTCTGTATTACATTCGCTTTGGTTCTTAAACCTAGTGCAAAATCGAACTTGTAGTAGTTCATCCCCCTGTGGTTCCACCTTTCTTGTTCCCTCCATCTCAATGTTATCATATTGTAAGAGGTACTTCTGGAAGGCTTCCTCTAAGTGCTCGTCCTTGAACCCCTTCTCTTTGAATTTGTTGTTAAGGACCACACTTTGTTCTTCATAATCCAGTTTGAGGGTGCAAGTTCGCTTTAGTCTACAAAATTGGCCAAAGGGGACATTCCGAATCCATTGTGGATGATGATGGCTACGCGCATGGAGGTAGGAATTTCCGGCACTTGGTTTGAAGTGAGTTTTTGAATAGATTTTTTTCTTCATCCTCGGCCCACAATTCCAAGTCAAGAAAAACCAAAGATACGTCGTCCACTACATGCGTGAAAGAAATACCAAATGGATTCTCTGCGCAGTGTCTTAGGAAACCTTCCAACTCCTCATCAGTTCCACCCCAAATGATGAGTATATCGTTAATGTACCTAGAGTACAAAATCAAATTGCCACCAAAAGGGTTGTTAGCCCAAATATAATTCTGCTCCCAATACCCCATAAACAGATTCGCGTAGCTTGGGGCAAATCTAGCGCCCATGGCTGTACCCTTGACCTGCCTATAGAATCCATCCATAAATGTAAAGTAATTGTGAGTCAAGGTGAATTCAATGCAGTCATACAGAAATTGGGCCTGTATAGGATTGCACAGATGCGTATTAGCCAAATACTCCACTGCTCTTAACCCAAATTCATGCTGTATAGAAGTGTATAATGATGCCACATCTAGAGAGAGCCAACTGTAGCTTCTTTCCCATGTGTAGGCGCTAAGGATCTCTAGGGCGTGTCCTGAATCTTTAATAAAAGATGGTAAATTAGTGACAATCCCTTGGAGAAAATAGTCTATATAGCATTGGAAAATGGAAAAACTGCGCTTGGTATGGTGAAAATAAACCTAAAAAGACCAGAAAGGAATCCCTAATAAAAAAAGTCCCAAATCAAAGTCCATAAATGAGATTGGATCACAAGAATCGCTTCCCATCCAAGATGGCCAAAGTACAAGAAAGTGGCTACTTCCAAATTGCATGTAGAGGCGAATACTTAAAATGTCCAAATAGTATGCTTACCAGAGGATAAGCAAGCATGCGCAGTTGGCTTATACCCAGCCTGGGCCTTTTGATGGAAATTCCAGCTGCCTTGCATTCATTCAATCACCTCAGAAATATTTGATTCCGTGTATTTGTGGTAAAGCAGAAAAAAATAAAAAAACATAGCGTAATACTGCTAAAACACTAAATTTGTTTTCAAAAAACAAGATAATCACTTAAAAGTGAAAAAATCGTGAAAAAGATTTTATGAAAAAAATTTAGAAAATATATAAAAAATAAAAAAGAGAAAAAGTAAAAGCACCCAGTGGTCAACTCAAACGACTTAGAGTGATCAAATGAAAAAAAACACACCTCCACCTTCCAAATAGTAGGCTTACCAGATGGTATTTTAAATATGCACCAGTGAAAATGGCAAACTGCTATTTGTGACCCAACACCACACAGCGGGGCTTCTTACCAGATGTACATCAAATATTGCATAATGGATCTCGGATAGGATTGCAGATGGTATATGCTAGAGATGAGAACGCTAACTGCTCCCAGTTTAAAGCAAACGATCGGTCCGTTTTTCTCTTTACTGCAGCAACTCATATGCCCCCAAAAAGAGAAAAAAGCAGACCATAGTGGAGTACATCTTGACAAGTTTAATCAAATAAATTAAAGGTTACACTTACACAAATGTAGATAACATCGAGCGTATAGAATAAAAATTGCCGGCCGGCTACATAAAACAAACTCCCGTCCTCGTTGACGGCGTGGTGACGTCAGCACGTACGTCCCACGTACGTGCTGACGTCACCACGCCGTCAACGAGGACGGGAGTTTGTTTTATGTAGCCGGCCGGCAATTTTTATTCTATACGCTCGATGTTATCTACATTTGTGTAAGTGTAACCTTTAATTTATTTGATTAAACTTGTCAAGATGTACTCCACTATGGTCTGCTTTTTTCTCTTTTTGGGGGCATATGAGTTGCTGCAGTAAAGAGAAAAACGGACCGATCGTTTGCTTTAAACTGGGAGCAGTTAGCGTTCTCATCTCTAGCATATACCATCTGCAATCCTATCCGAGATCCATTATGCAATATTTGATGTACATCTGGTAAGAAGCCCCGCTGTGTGGTGTTGGGTCACAAATAGCAGTTTGCCATTTTCACTGGTGCATATTTAAAATACCATCTGGTAAGCCTACTATTTGGAAGGTGGAGGTGTGTTTTTTTCATTTGATCACTCTAAGTCGTTTGAGTTGACCACTGGGTGCTTTTACTTTTTCTCTTTTTTATTTTTTATATATTTTCTTAATTTTTTTCATAAAATCTTTTTCACGATTTTTTCACTTTTAAGTGATTATCTTGTTTTTTGAAAACAAATTTAGTGTTTTAGCAGTATTACGCTATGTTTTTTATTTTTTTCTGCTTTACCACAAATACACGGAATCAAATATTTCTGAGGTGATTGAATGAATGCAAGGCAGCTGGAATTTCCATCAAAAGGCCCAGGTTGGGTATAAGCCAACTGCGCATGCTTGCTTATCCTCTGGTAAGCATACTATTTGGACATTTTAAGTATTCGCCTCTACATGCAATTTGGAAGTAGCCACTTTCTTGTACTTTGGCCATCTTGGATGGGAAGCGATTCTTGTGATCCAATCTCATTTATGGACTTTGATTTGGGACTTTTTTATTAGGGATTCCTTTCTGGTCTTTGGTTTAGCCCCTTGCTAATTACATCGGGATTAAGTCATTTCACCGCTAGATGCCACTTATCAATTGCTGTTATAAAGTGTCACTAATTTAGTTCCATATATAATCATATTGATTATTAGATACTCAGTTTTAAATGCACTGTAGTCTATATAGCATCCCAGGTTGCTGGTAAGGCTATCTATTCCAGCTATAATTGGTCTACCTGGGGGTTTCTCCATATCCTTGTGTATCTTCGGAATATGGTAGAAATGGGGCACTACAGGATGTTTAGGAAGCAAGAAATAATACTCGTTCTTGGTGATAACTTTGTTGGTAAGTGCTTTATCCACAAGCATTTTGAGCTCAGTGCCATAAAGGGCCGTGGGATCCCAAGTCAATCTCTCATATGTACTTTTATCTTCAATTAATCTTAATGCTTCATCCACATACTGGTCCTTATCCTGTATGACTAGGCCACCCCCCTTGTCTGCTTTCCTTATTATTTCTGAATTCTTCTTCAGGCTATTAAGCGGACCATCCAGATCGACCTCATGGCCTTTGTTGAACTTCCAGGTGTGGTTTCCACACACCTTCCTAAAATTCTCCCATCACCACCTCGTAGAATGCAGAAATACAATTGCCCTTATTCCAATGGGGATAAAAACCTGATTTTGGTCTAAAATGAGTACTAATAGTACTAATAATGGGGTCCCTACCTCCTTCAGCATACAGTTCTTCCAGAATTTCTAGTATTCCTTCATCATCGTAATCACTAGGGGAGGAGGGAACGATCGTCTCAGCCTTTTTATCCACCAAACCATTAATTTCCTTTAGCTTGAAGTGGCGCTTTAAGGTCAGATTCCGTATAAACTTGTTTAAATCGATGAAGAGCTCAAACAGGTTGGGGGGGCTCTCTGGGGCATAATTAAGTCCTCTTCTAAGCAGCTTTAATTCTGATTCTGGGAATTCGCATTTTGACAAATTAAATATTCTTATTGTAGAGTGGCCTTCTCCTACTTTAGATTCTTTTGAGGTTCTCCGCCCTCCCCTACGACCTCTTCTCGTAGCTTTTGCTGTAGTTGCCTCCTGGTGTTCGGTGGTGAGATCATTCGGGATGTGCTGTTTTTCCGCGCTGCGGGTTTAGTCTTCCCCGCAGCTCCTTCCACAAAAAAAGACAAGTCATCTTTTGATTGTAGTCCTTTGATGTTCCTGACTTTACTCCCAAAATAACATTGGGTCTTGGTCTTTGGGGGAGCCCCTGTTCTTTCTGTCACGTCTCCAGTCTGGTGTGTTCGTATAGATGGGTCCACAGCCAACTCTTGCGAACTTGCCTCTTCCTGTGGTATTGGATTGATGTAGTCCCCTTTGGCCTGCCAAGTATAGTCACCAATCCTCTGTGCCCCTTCATCCCTTTTATCATAAGTGACACTTGGGCCAGAGTGCCCAAATGAACTTTCTCGTGCTGGGGGGGTGGTGGAAAGTCATCGTGTACATTCCCTCTAGATGGTCCATAGAGCAGACTATCTTTGTTCCTCCTGTCGTTGGCATTGCTATCACCCCCATTCCTGTTGTAAATATGATGTTTATATTTTTATTTCTGTTCTTATTTTTATTTTTATTTGTTTTCCAATACTTGTTTCTATTCTTATTACTATATCTATTAGGGCCTCTGTTCTCATTTCTAGTACTCCCATTCCTGCTATTGCTGTATGGAGCAGGGGCCACAGGGTGATCGGACTGCTCTATATCACCCCCTGGTCCCTTAGCTCCCATTTTATCCTTTTTCCAATATTACTCACACCCCATCATGTAGTCCTGCCTGTCCCTCTCAAATTTACCAGATTTTTTAACAATCAGGTCAGCTTCAAAATCAGTAGTTTGTTTATTTTATGGAAAGGGGATTGTGAACATCTCTAAATTTTTTTGAATATACTGAATAGTAAAGACAGAAACATCAGACTATCATGGGAAATAGAGCAAGAAAAAAAGATTTCTTTCCTCGATTTAGAAATCTCTCAGAAAAATGATAAATACATCGCCAAAACACATTTTAAAAATGTGGATCGAAACGGCTATCTACCAATCAAAAGTTGCCATCACAGTAACTGGCTTGATTGAGACGTAATTGCACCGATGTAGGAGATTTTCTCACACAAGCCAACATGAAAGGGTACAGATTCCTACAGAAAGGATATAACAAGGGATTTGTAGAAGAGAGATATGTGGAAGTGGCACAGATGGATAGGGGAGACCTTAGCAAAGATAAGACACTACAAAATTGTCAACAAGATCTCGTACCTATTGTACTGGATGTCAATATCCAATACAAAAAGATAGCGCAAATAATCAAGTGCCAGTGGCATATCCTACAAACACCTTACAGATATACTCCCCAAGAGACTGATCTATAAAAGAGCCCCTACCATTCGTAACCAGTTGGTGAAAAGTGTTATAGATTCCCCAAAAAAAGAGCTTCACCTTTTTTACTGGTAAAGGTTTTTATCCATGCAAAATATGTTATGCATGTACTCGCACCAAATGCTCCAATGAGAAAAAGCTCCAGTTTAAATCTACAAGTAATAACACTACCTATGATATACAGGAATACATATGATGCAACACCGAGGGGGCAGTATATGCCTTAGAATTTAGCTGCAGGCTACAATATATTGGCCGCACTAAAAGACTTAAGGATCCGTCTGAAAGAACATGTACAGAAAATATTGAAAGGCTATGACAACCATAGTGTATCCAAACACTTTGCTAAATTTCATATTAAAGATCCCACACACTTGAAATTCTGGGGTATTGTACCCTACACCAGACACTGGCAGGGGAGACAAGGTGAGAACCCTCAGCCAACTTGAATCCAGATGGATATTTTTAATGGACACTTTTTCACCTCACGCTCTCAATATTGAGTTTTATTTAAATTGCTTTATTAATGATTTTTAATTTTAATAATTTTTATAATTATTAAATATCTCACATATTTTCATCATATACGTCATTATTAAATATTTTTTTAATTTCTTTATTTTATTTTAGATTGACTCGGATAAATTTGGACTTGTTTATTTCATTCCACTACTATCTGTCATGTCTCCAGGTGGTATTACCATGTGTATATATCCAATCCCCTTTGAGACTTCTCTTTTAAGGCCGCCACAATGTCATTGCATGAGTAAAACCATGGGAAAATTACCACAATAATGTTAGTTTATGTGAGACCATGGTAAAATGGCTGATGTAATGTATTTCAATGGCGGTCAACAACAAAATGGCCACCACTATTCATTGTCATCACACTAGCCTATTGTTATCCCGATAAAGTCACGTGACGATACGCGTCGGGATTGGAGCAATAGGCGAAAACTGGAAGTGACGCAAGTGAACGAGCTTGCGGATTGTTACCCGAGCATTTTTTATACAAGTGAGTACCTACTCTATGTATTTTGAATAAATATACATTTTTAGCGGTATTATGTTATTCTGGATCTTTTTTCCACCTGTATCTTTCCCATCGAGCTAACTGGAGAGGGACTGTACCCTAAGGATCCTTTATTCTATCCATCCATCTGAAGTCCCTGATCTGAGGCATTATATCCAGTTTATGCTGTAACCTTACAGCAGTAACGTGAGGGGCTAGTGCACATTTAAGTGCCACTACAGTGGATAGGCCAGGCATCAGCCATTTTTACTTCACAGTTTACGGTGAAGGGAACATATCTGTCCCCTTTGATATGTGGAGTAAATATTGTTTGGTCAGTATCTTTGATCAACAAGTCCCCTTTGAAATGCGCAATTAGAGTAACAGGCCATGCCTCTCATACCTAGGTACTGTACTGTATGTGTACACATACACAATATAATATCCTACATAAATTGGCCAACATATTACAAGTGGATCAGCCAGGCATCGGCTGTTTTTATTTCATGGTTTACAGTAAAGGGAACATCACAGATTTGTCAGCTTTTGGACTGTTTGAACACCTGGTTTTGTCACCGAAGTAGAAGCATTCATTCACCTTTTGGGACTGTTCATTCACCACCTGAGCCCTGGGGTGGCTCATTGGATATTTGTTTAATTCACATTCATAATAATGTTTCTCATCACCACCTTGTGCTAATTGTTTCTCGGTCTTGTGTTGCACATTTGCACCATATCTCATTTTTTCATACATCGGTCACTAGGATCTACATTTTATATTTGACCTTGTTCCTTAAATAGTTTGACATTTACACTGTAATTCTTTGCATTTGCACTGCATTATAGTTTATTTTTAGCACTCATTCTTGAGTTCACAGCGCAGCACCATTATTATTTATTTAACCCATTTATCTGTCATAGATCAGCTAACCAGGTGCCTGCTGTGGTGGGCCGTTAGTCTATCAGTGAGAATTAAGACAATGCCAGAGGTTGAGGTCGTAAGGAGACCAGCAGAGTCATTCAAGTTCAAAATGTGCGTAGGTTGGTAAGGGCCTTTACATAGACTAACTAAAAGTTAACCAGTCTTGCTCGCCAATCTGTGGAATCGCAGTTTGGCATAGGATAGGATGATTTAATAAGCTTCTGTTTAGCCCAAAAACTGAACTGTCACTTAGCTGAGTGCCATGCCTGGCGATTCAACAGAGATCAATCAAGTATTACATTAGCTTGAGCTGCGTGTAAGGCTGCCCCCAGCACATTGACATTGTTTAAGTGAGTTTTTTTAAATTGGGTGGTGTAGGATATTTTACCATGAAGATAGGTTACCTGCTTCCCAAAACAGCTTAGGAGTAATATCGGAATCACTGTTCGAGAGAACATATTCATTACAACTAGAGTAAAGAAACTGACATAATTCCTCATTCTGAGTCAGATAGGAGGGTAGGGGAGATGTCTGCGGAGATGGAAATGGGAAATGACCAGATCCCCTTTGGCTGCATCCCATATTAGTGGAAGCAAGGAAGATGAGCAGAAAAAATAATCATTGCGAGAAAAGGAATCAAGGGAAGCAGAAAAAAATGTAAGTCTTTACAGGTGGGTTTGATTACCCTCCAACTGTAAGAGAATTGGAAAAGTGAGATGTGCGATCTAGTGGGGTAGAGATAGTGGGTAGTGCAATGAAGCACAACAAGTGGTGATATGAGGACAGCGTAGGCTAGGGAGTGACTTCAGTCATCTTTATGACTGCGTTAAAATCCCCCCTAAGATTTTGGAGATCTTCTGGTGTTTGTGAGACCCAGCAAACAAGATCTTGAAAGAAGCACATTCCAGGGGAGGTAGGGGTGTATATGTTATGATAGCTAGGTCTCATGAAGCAACAGAGATATACATTTTAGAAGATAAGTGCACTTGGAGCGCCAAAAACCCCTCATGGAGTATGGAGGCAGAACCACCTCTGGACCCTGACCCTGTGCCCCTATAACGCTAGCCCACAATCATAATATCTGTAATCAAAAAATATCAATAATAGTGGAAGGGAGTAATTGAGGGAGCCCTTCTTACAGGGCTTCATGTCAGGGGGCTGTGAACTTGATTCGTAGCATTTTACATCATATACATTATTGTGTATGCATGATGCCTTGGAATACCCACCAATACATCATGCATGCATATTAATTATGTCTCGCTTTGAATGTGTATGCTGTGATGTGCATATATGACTACACATTAATCCCTGTATTGTCCCTCTTTTAGCCCACCCCCCTTTTGTTAACTTTTTGGTTTGATTGTATGTATAGTTTTTTAAAAGAAGATAATGTAACCCGGATGGGACTTTTTGGGTGCAATTAATTTGTTTCACAAACTACTGTAAAAAAATAAAAAATAGCTTAGTTACAAAATACAATTAAAAGACATAGATACATAAGTTTAACCATATGTTGGTATGTGACATGGAGAAGTTTCCATCAGGCTTGTCTTTCAACATGTTTTGCCATCTGGGGCTTCTTTAGGAAAGTGTGATAATAGTACTGATGAAACAAAAAGACATATCATCACAGTATAAAAATCAACACAATAGCAATATAGAGCTAGAAAATTAAAAAAACTAACACCATTTAAGTGTTGTGGAAATTTTATTAGGTTGTATTTAATATGTATTTTACAGTGTCTCCCAGTGTTAGTTCTGCTGTGACCCATTCTAAAGAGCGAGTTGGGGGACACTGACGCCGGTTTAAGGCCCATTTGGTAGTCAATAGCTTTCTGTAAGATGTAGAGAGGTATTTGCAGAGTGGGGATATGTCCGCCAGCGAAGGGTCTGTGCATTGCACAAGATGATCGCCTGGGGGGAATGTGTTCACACTGCAAAGACATTATCAGTTATGGAGGGATGTATGCTCGTGTCTTTCTGTGTGTCTGATCAGCACATGGAGGGACCATGATGTGCCCCTGCGCATGATCTCCCATCCACAGGAATGGTAGAATAATCCGGGTATGCTTTGATTCATGCTCTATTGTCAAGTACTATGAATAAACAAAAAGCACAGACTTTTGAGACAAGTCTGCCTGTGGAGCTCAGGATGGGAGGACGGTGGTTATGCCTTTTTTACTCCGGAAACAGGGGTGTACTAAAATGCATTATACCAAAAGGCTGAAGGGGCGCTCATTGGCGCAGGAGATATGGATTACGCATAGCGTATTGAGAAATCTCAATGACATAAGCAAGGCTGTGCCTACAAAGCAAATGCAGAGCACCCAATCTCCAAATTTGTTTTGGAGAAAACCATAAAAGTAAAATGGGGGAGCAGAAAAGGGGGGGGGTCCAATGGTGCTTCACAAGCCCACCATCAAGGACATAGGATAATTATGCTAAACCTCCTGTAGAGGAGGGTAAGAGGCTACAAAGTATTAACGATAGTTCACTAAAAGAATTCTGAAAAACACATAACATAGTTTTACAGCTACACTGATGCTGTTAAAGTACTTTATACAGTACATCACTAACTTGGGTTTAATCTGCTGGTAATATGGGGAGCCTATTTGTTCTCTAGATGGTATAGATGTGATAAGTTTTTCTAAAGTGCTATAAAGATAACATATACATGCAGATCAGAAAGACCCCAAACATAGATTAAATAGTGTTATTAAGTACCGAATATAGAATGATGAGGGATAGTAATTATGCCCAGTGATAGATATAATCTGCCACTGCCACAGATTTAAGTGGAATAAGCTGAAGTAAAATAGACTGAAAAATAACGACATGCTCCAATAAGTTTAAATGTACCTTTAAGCTCTATGGTCTGGATGTGCAGATCTTAAACAGCCACACTGAGGCAAGTCCCACAAGTATAAAGATATGATTTTATGTGGGGCGCATGCGCGGCCGATCCTGGATGGAAGCAGGGGATAAAAGCTCCGCAAGGCCCGGAGACAAAAGCCGATACCCCGGGGATATAAAGCAGCTTAATACAAGCACCGAAATACCCTGCACCCCTGGCGCAACACACAGCACATGCCGGGCCCAAAGAATCGCCGTGGAAAACCGGCCCAGAGATCTCTAACCAACTATTTACTCCAAGTGAGGGAAAAGGGCAGGATGTCTCAAGATGGCGCCTAGTCAGACACTGCTCCAGCGTGCTCACAGACTTCAGCCTCATCTCTGGAGCGCTCCACAGGAGAATGTGAGTACAATACACAGCTCACAAAAGCTGATCTGGAGGACATCCTCTCCTGTATGTACGATAAGCTAGCCAGAAAATGTCAGAGTTACATAAGTCCACAAACACCCTGTCCCTGGAGATTGCGGCCCTGGGCACTAGAACAGACATGCTGGAAATGAAGCATGAGCTAGGTCTCTCTCACTCAGACCTCAGGAAAGATTGAGTCCCTCAATGAAACGGTTCAGCTTCTGCAAGCCCACCTTGAGGACCTTGAGAACAGAAACTGGAGGAATAACTTGAGGGTGTGACGGGTCCCAGAAATAGGGACAGACCACCCCAAGCAATGCAAAAATTATTATAAACACTTCTCCCTGAAACTCCAGCAGCGTATTTCATATGTGATAAACTTCACAGGGCCCTGCGGCCAAAACCCCCTCCAGATAGACCACCCAGGGATATTGTGATGTGCCTGAAAGACTATCTGATTAAAGAGGAGATCCTCAGAGCCTCACGCAACACACCAAACATCCAGCTGGAGGGCATTGCGATACAGATTTACCCAGACATTTCACCCACCACTCTGGACAAGCGCAGGAAAATGAAGGAGATAACAGTACTTCAGGCTGCTAGAATTAGATACCATTGGTGCTTTCCTTTCAAGCTACAAGTCCCACATAACGGCACCACTTACACTGTCACCACAATCCCAGAGGGAAAAGACCTACTGGTAAAATTGGGACTTTTGGATGCTGCAGAACACCCCAGAATGCTGTCCACTCCTCGCTTGCCGGCCATCTGGGCTACACCACCTCCTAGGAGGGAGCGTCGCAATGCACACTAGTTCCTATGGATCCCACAAGCGCGGATAAGACTACATTGTTGCCCGCATGTACAGTAACAGATATACAGTCTCTACCCTGGGTGTAAGTCCTTTCGCGCCCATTTGATTCTCCCCCCACTTCAATTAAGTCGGTCTGAGACTTTGTCTCCTTCCCATCGTTTTGGGCCTCGAGTCCATGCGATGATCAGATCGCAGGAACTGTTCCCACCACTTGATTGGAGTTCTGAACTATGTGGTCCGAGTTAAAAAAAAAAAAAATTTTTTCCTTTTTCTTTTTTTTTTTTTTTTAGGTAGGGAGACTGTTTTTACCTGACTCCCAAAGAAGTAAAACTGCTCTTTACGGTTCTAACAGTATATTGTTAGAAATTGCAGAAGTGGCTGCAAAAGTGATGTTTTTTTTGCATTTTTATTATTTTACTGCTTCTATTTTTGAGTCTTATACTGCTGCACAAGTTACTAACAGTTATGGAAACTGCTATACCATATTCATTTAAGGTGTTTAATGATGTCTCACAGGTAGCATATAATACTGTCATGTTAACATTTATGGTCACAGCCAAGCGGTTTGATAGATTGGCAGGCGCCAATGGGTTCTGGACTTATCGCTAATCATGAGCTTCCTGGTTTTCCCAAATTATGGGTATTAAAATAATCTTCCACAACCTGAAGGGCTTTAATCACCCAAATAAAAGGAGGAAAGCCTTTCGGCTTCCAAGGATATTATACCACATATGATTCCAAAACCCGTGGGGCTGCGATTTTTATCAGGAATACGGTTATGTTCGATGTACAACACGTCTATAGACCCAAATAGCCGCTTTGTGATTGTAAAAGGATGCATCCAGGGGAAGAGCATCACCATAGCATCGGTATATGCTCCGAATGATGCTCAGGCCTCATTTTTTTAAAACTTTTTCCTAACGCTAGATAGATATCACTCTCCACATATGCTCATTGGTGGGGACTTCAACCTAGTGGCACACTCAGACCTAGAAAAAAGTAATAAGGGCCATACAGCTAATGCATTCCCAAAATCGCTTCAATACCAAATAAGAACCCATCAACTGTTAGACACCTGGAGGGCTCATAATGCGGGGGTTAGGGAGTATACGTTTTACTCCCACCCCCACAATAGCTACTCCAGGTTGGACTACATTTTTTCTACAACTGTTTTGACGGCCAACTCCACCTTAGCCAGAATTCATGCTTGCCCATGTTCCGACCATCAAATAGTGTCCTGTGTCTTCTCTCACAATGGCCTCTCCAGGGATGCGGGAGCGTGGATACTGAATGACTTTATGCTCTTGGATCCTATAGCCTTATCCCAAATAACTGAATATATCTTAGAGTACTTCACACACAATGACAATGGTGAGATTTCCCGTCTTCATTGCGGGGAGCACACAAGGCGATCCTGAGGAGACAACTTATGTAGTTAGCCTCAGACCGCAAACACCAATAGCTTCTGGATATTACTTTCCTCACTGCCGACCTTGAAAAATTGTATGGCAAACATGGTCGAACCCCAACAAAAGAATTGCTTGATCAGATTAATCAGAAAAGAATAGAATTGGACACTATCCTTTCCGAGCAAACTGAAAAATCACTATGGTGGTCCAAGGCTCAATATCTGCTGTATAGCGGTTCATCTTCGACCATGTTTGCAAGAGAATTAAAACAATCTCTGCAACCCACACACACTTATAAGCTGCAGGATAGGGAAGGGAACCTCACACCCAAAGGAAGTCCTGCAATTATTCTCCTCTTATCAATCCTTATTGGCTGCCCCCCAGGCCCCCAATACCCCAGCATCCACCTCGTGGCTAGATGTCATCCCACCACCCCAGCATACTGAGGAACAATTAGAGTCCCTTTAATACCCCCTGCACAAAAGAGGAGGTTGCCGCAATTATATCCACACTGAAATCATCAAAAGCCCCAGGCCCAGACGACTTCACAGCTCTTTATTATCAAAAAAATTTCAGGACTATTGACCCCTAAGCTGACAAAACTTTTTAATAAAGTCGTGGCTGGAGAATCATTCCCTATGGATATGTTGATGGCTAATATGTCCCCGATCCCAAAGCCAGGAAAAAAAAATCACTCTTCCCCAAAACTTTAGACCTATATTGGTCATAAACAATGATTTAAAAATATTTAGCCATATGGTAGCGGATCGCCTAGCAGCTATAATTACAACAGTAATCCCCCCTGATCAAACAGGATTCATCCCTAGTAGACAAATCATGGACATCATTTGCTTTGCATCAAATATTATACAAGACGCTAACTTGCACTCCCGCAAAGTGTTGATGCTGAATCTAAACATCAACAAGGCCTTTGAAAGTGTCCTATGGCCGTATTTAGTGTGATATTGGGGTAGTTAACTCAGTGGTAGATGTGTCTTCATGTAGTGAGTCTACAGCAGTCGGTTATCAGGTTTGAGGGCATGGCAGCCCATTTTTATTAACAGGAACATAATAAAAGTTTATACACAGGATTTCCCACACAGGGGTTCTTCTCCAGTAAATTCATACAACAGAAAATGCCAAGCCTCCTGGCTCCTAGGCTTACTTTGCCCTGCAGTTCCTTGCTGAACTGGCCTAACTCCTGGCCTCAACAGGATTCTCCAGACCCCTGGGTTTGCTTACTGCACAATCGTACGCAAATTTGGGATCCAGGGTAAGTTTGTAAATGGTTTCCGTGCTCTATATCACCAACCTCAAACTAGAATCAAACTTCCAGGCTGTTCATCAGAATACTTTACCCTGGGGAGGGGAACTAGACAGGGCTGCCCTTTATCCCCCTTATTTGCCCTCACTATCGAAAATACAGCAGTAATAACCAAGAATGCAGACGATGTCCTTTTTCTATCCCCTTAATCTTGCTGCCCAATCTTTTCACAGCTTTAGACACCTTCTATAAAGTATCCGGTCTGGGAGTCAACCAGGGCTGATCCTGGGCAGGTGCACAGGGTATCTCAGTCCCTGGGGGTGCTGTCTCGTGCCCGCAGCAGTGTGTATAAACTAGCATATTCCCCGCCCCACCGCAATGTGCATATTGCCCTCCCCTGGCGCACCCATGGCAGTGTGCATAGCAAATTCCCCGCCCGCGCTCCCCTCCCGCTGCACAGCCATTGCCCGGCGCCCGCTGTATATTCAGAACGAGGAGGAGGTAGGCTAGGTCTACCCCACCTCCTCCCCATGTCCCCCTGTGCCCGCCCACAAACCCTTCATGCAGCCAATCTGTGCCTGGGAAGGGAGTGTGAGATTTCCAATCAGCCAGCGATCCTGCCTGATGTCGCTGCCTGAGTGCCTGTGCCTCTGAAGACATTGCAGCCTGGGTGAGTGATTTCTCCCCTCTCTCTTTTCTAAATGTGCCATAGTGTTCCAGCCTTCCATGTCCCACCGTCTTCCAGCCTTCCATGTCCCACCGTCTTCCAGCCTTCCATGTCCCACCGTCTTCCAGCCTTCCATGTCCCACCGACTTCCAGCCTTCCATGTCCCACCGTCTTCCAGCCTTCCATGTCCCACCGTCTTCCAGCCTTCCATGTCCCACCGTCTTCCAGCCTTCCATGTCCCACCGTCTTCCAGCCTTCCATGTCCCACCGTCTTCCAGCCTTCCATGCCCCATAGTCTTCCAGCCTTCCATGTGCCATAGACTTCCATGTGCCATAATGATCCTCCCTGCCTTCCAGGTGCCATAGTGATCCCTCTTTTCTGCCTTCCATGTACCATAGTAATCCTTCCTGCCTTCCATGTGCCATAGTGGTCCTTCCTGCCTTACATGTGCCATAGTGATACCTCTTTCCTGCCTTCCATGTACCATAGTAATCCTTCCTGCCTTCCATGTGCCATAGTGGTCCTTCCTTCCTGCCTTCCATGTGCCATAGTGATCCCTCTTTCCTGCCTTCCATGTACCATAGTAATCCTTCCTGCCTTCCAGCTGCCATAGTAATCCGTCCTGCCTTCCATGTACCATAGTAATCCTTCCTGCCTTCCATGTACCATAGTAATCCTTCCTGCCTTCCAGGTGCCATAGTGATCCCTCCTTCCTTTCTTCCATGTACCATAGTGAACCTTCCTGCCTTCCATGTACCATAGCGAGTCCTCCTACCTTCCTTCCATGTACCATAGTGATCCTTCCTTCCTGCCTTCCTTCCATATAGCATAGTGTTCCCCCTTCCTGCCTTCCATATACCATAGTGTTCCCCCATTGCTTTCTTCCATGTACCGTAGTGATCCCTCCTTTTCTTCCATGTACCATTGTGATTCCTCCTTCCTTTCTTCCATAGTGATCCTTCCTTCCATGTACTATAGTGTCCCCTCTTCCTTTCTTCCATATATCATAGTGAGTCTTCCCTCTCTCTCTCTCTCTCCCTGAGGGTCATACTGAAGTACTTATTCTTTGGCTCCAGCCCAGGTTTCTCAGACTGGGTTGCCCAAACCTGTGGAAATATATGGCAGCCAGATTGGTTCAACTTGCCCAATGGCATGCACCACCGTTTCAAATTCCATGGCTGCAATTTGATAGAGCGTCTATCAACCCATATTACCTCCCAGGCATCCCGCGGACTAATACAGCGCATCATAGAGATAACACTCAACTCAATGGAATAGTTGGGCAGTCCCTACATCTCTGGACCTTGTACAGGGAGAAGTTTGGGCTCATTTCTAAATCCGCCCTTTTAACATCCTTTTTGGGTGACCCGGATCTTGCAAGATCCTCACCTGAAAGCCATACTCCCGGCCTACCCAAAAGTTAACTACCGTAGGGCCCCCAACCTAAAACCCCAAAATGCCCCGAGCAAACTAAAGTTAACTCTACCTTCCCCGTCTGTCTCACTATTAATATCTCTCACAGGCATTTAGCAATGTCGAAAGACCCTATGCAAAACCTGTGCATTTGTCGAACACGGACAAAAATCCTTCACTACCAAGGGCAAAACCTATATGCTAAAAGAATTTAATTGTTCATCTGACTTTGTAGTCTATAGTCTCAGTTGCTCATGTGGCCTCATGTATGTAGGCCGGACAATTAGGGCACTGCGACAGAGGTTTGGTGAACATAGAAGGCTGATTGAAGGAGGTATCGACCCTCACAGTGTCACAAGACATTTTTCTAAAAATCATCAGGGATCTACTAAAGGGCTCAAAGTCTACGTTATCAAACAGATCCCCAGATCCCTAACAGCAGCAGAAAGGTTCAAGAAATTATGTGCCTGCGAAACATACTGGATTTATACCCTGGACGCGTTATCGCCAGGAGGGATTAATGAGAGCATTGAAATTGCCACAATTCTATAAGACTCATGCTCCCACTATAGGCCCCTCCCCCTTTCCTCTTTCCCCACTATAGCAAGCTCACATTCCCATCCTAATCTTTGTTATTGTTATTTTATTCATTAATTTTTTCACATTCCATATTCATATCTATATTGTACTATATTCATATCTATATATGTATAGTTGATTGCACACTTATTTATTCCCACCCACCCCCCCCCCTCTTTTTCATATACATATTTTATGACTTCTATCTAAAATATCTTATATGTATCTTTATATCCTATTTTTATTGCCATTACTATTATACCCAACCCACTAATTAGTTATTTTACCATATCATTTTTATTACTATTTATATATATATATATATATATATATATATATATATATATATATATTATATATATATATATATATATATATTTATATATATATATATATATATATATATTTTTTTTTCCTCCATATATTATCTTAATTCCTTTTCTCTCCCCAACCCCGTCTTCCCCATATATATTTTGGACATTCCTACATCCCCTATAATTGTCATTGTGTTATGTATCAATATAACTTCATGTACTTTGTTTTATATAAAATTCTCTAACGACTGATCATTATACCTACAGGTATTAATAACCTTCCTCATTGAAGTTTTTCACCATAATCCTTTTGGGGGTGGAGGGCTTCTCTTAATGGTGTAAGTATCCCCCATAACATAGTGGCTAAAAAATAGATTTTAAACTAAGTTCCATATATATTTTATATGTATTTATATGTTATCTATTTTATGGTATCTGATAAGAAATATCGTTTTTAGCATCCTTTACTATGCATCTATGCATGCATAGTTGTAGACTATGTGTGTGTATACCCACACACGCATATACATGTTCATACTACACATAAAAAACAAACACACACATATACACATACATATATATATATATATATATATATATATATATATATATATATATATATATATATATATTATATATATATATATATATATATATATATATATATATATATATATATATATATATAGTATTATTTCCCCCCATCCCCTTTTTTGTCTATTTATTATATATTTTTTAATCTTTCTTGTGCTCATTGTTCCTTGCCTATTTTTCTACATACTAGTAATTATTAATGCTCGTATTTTATTAATTTGCCTTTATCCATGTGCTTCCCCTACTTTTGATTTTATCATATAATACTATCCGGTTAAGCCTTCTCAATTTTGCAATCTGTTTGTATAGGTTTTTAATTTATCATGTATAACATCGCCATCTCCGTGTGTTTTATTGCCGACTATTGACGACACTCCCCCATCCTGGCCACTCCCCTTCCCCAATAGTATACATATCACCCTGACTACTGTCTATCATTAAGCTTGAGGAAGGAGCGCGGCTGTCACGCTAACGAAACATGCGTTGCTTGCCAGTGACATCATTCCGATGTGCCTGGAACTCCCTGCGGACCAAGCCTCGCTTTGAGAACCTTCTCCACCGCAGCCGGCTTTTTCATCATAGCGGTGTACAGAGACACTAATCCCAGGAGGACTGCACCCAGCACCGATACGGAGACCGATCTGATGACATCTGATGGACTTATACTACATGCCTAAGATAACTCTACTTAATGTGAGTTGTTAGAACACATGGTTATAATAAATTATATTGTTTAAAACTACTGCACCCAGAGGCGCCCCTGTCTTTGTCTTTTCTACAAAATTGACTCCAAGAGCATGACGACGACTCATCCAGGAGATCATAAAAGATCCCAGAACAACATCTAAAGAACTGCAGACCTCACTTGCCTCAGGTAAGATGTGTATGTCTTCATGATTCGACAATAAGAAAGAGACTGGGCAAAAATGGCCTCCATGGGAGACTGCTGATCAAAAAGAAGACAAAGGCATATCTCACATTTACCAAAAAACATCTTGGACTAATGTGACATAAATGCAACTTTTGGAAGGTGTGCGTCCGGTTACATCTGGCATAAAACTAATACCGCATTTCATAACAAGAACATCATACCAACAGTCAGACATGGTGGTGGTGACGTGATGGTCTGGAGCTGCTTTGCAACTTCAGGACCTGGACAACTTACTATAATTGATGGAACCATGAATAATGAGCTCTACTAGAAAATCCTAAAGGAGAATGTCCGCTCATCAGTTTGTGACCTCTGACTCAAGTGCACTTGATTTATGCAGCAGGACAATGACCTGAAACACAACAGTAAGTCAACCACCAAATGGTTCAAACAAAGCAAAATTTAGGTTTTGGAGTGGCCTAGTCAAAACCCTGAACTTAAAACCAATTGAGATGCTGTATCATGACCTTACACAGGTCGTTAATGCTGGAAAACCCACCAATGTGGCTGAATTAAAACAATTCTGCAAAGAAGAGTGGGCCAAAATTGCTCCACAGCAATGTTATCAGTTATCGCAAATGCTTGATTGCAGTTGTTGCAGCCAAGGGTGGCACAACCAGTTATTAGGTTTAGGGGCAATTACTTTTTCATATAAAGCCGGGCAGGTTTGGACAGATTTTTGCCTTAATAAATGAAAACCATCATTTGAAAACTGCATTTTGTATTTACTCGGGTTATCTTTGTGTAATAACATTTGGTTGATAATACGAGTCATTTAAGTGTGAGAAATATGCAAAAAAAAAAACAAAATCAGAAAGGGGCAAATACTTTTTCACACAACTGTATAATGTGTGTGGATTTATTAGTGCGTGTATGTGTTTTTCATAGTACCACTCCAAAAATGTATGGATGTGGTATTCAAATCCTTTTATATTCGGGTTATTGTCCTTGTATACATTTTTAGATCTTTATATGTTTATTCTTGAAAGGGTGATAATATGAATTTTATTTACAATTTGATTGTCAGTTCTAGAGGGCCCCTATATGTACAGGATGGCAACATAGCCGTTCACCTTATGATGGTGCTACAGTGCCTTGCAAAAGTATTCACCCGCCTTGGCTTTTTACCTATTTTGTTACATTACAGCCTTTAGTTCAATGTTTTTTTTTTTAATCTTAATTATATGTGATGGATCAGAACACAATAGTTTAAGTTGAAGTAAAATTAGAAAAATATATACTTAAAAATGAAGCCCAAAAAAAGCTCTGGTGCAACCAATTACCTTCAGAAGTCACATAATTAATGAAATGATGTCCATCTGTGTGCAATCTAAGTGTCACATTAACTGTCATTACATATACACACCTTTTTGAAAGGCCCCAGAGGCTGCAACACCAAAGCAAGAGGCACCACTAACCAAACACTGCCATGAAGACCAAGGAACTCTCCAAACAAGTAAGGGACAATGGTGTTGAGAAGTACAAGTCAGGGTTAGGTTATAAAAAAAAATATCCAAATCTTTGATGAATCCTAGGAGTACCATAAAATCAACATAACCAAATGGAAAGAACATGGCACAACAGCAAACCTGCCAAGAGACGGCTGCACACCAAAACTCACGGACCGGGCAAGAAGGGGATTAAGCAGAGAGAGGCAGCACAGAGACCTAAGGTAACCCTGGAGGAGCTGCAGAGGTCCACAGCAGAGACTGGAATATCTGTTCATAGGACGACAATAAGCTGTACGTGCCACTAAGTTGGGCTTTATGGCAGAGTGGCCAGAAGAAAGCCATTACTTTCAGCAAAAAACAAAATGGCACGTTTTGCGTTTTCAAAAATTCATGTGGGAGACTCCCAAAATGTATGGAGTTAGGTGCTCTGGTCTGATGAGCCTAAATTTTAACTTTTTGGCCAAAGAAAACACTATGTCATCCAAAGAACACCATCTCATAGTGGGGGCAGTTGGGACTGGAAAACTGGTCAGAGTTGAGGAAAAGATGGATGGTGCTACATACAGGGATATTCTTGAGCAAAACCTGTACCACTCTGTGTGCGATTTGAGGCTAGGATGGCGGTTCACCTTCCAGCAGGACAATGACCCCAAACACACTGCTAAAGCAACACTTAAGTGGTTTAAGGGGAAACATGTAAATGTGTTGGAATGGCCTAGTCAAAGCCCAGACCTCAATCCAATAGAAAATTTGTGGCCAGACTTAAAGATTGCTGTTCACAAGCACAAACCATCCAACTTGAAGGAGCTGTAGCAGTTTTGCAAGGAGGAATGGGCAAAAATCCCAGTTGTAAGATGTGGCAAGCTCATAGAGACTTATCCAAATCGACTTGGAGCCGTGATAGCCGCAAAAGGTGGCTCTACAAAGTATTGACTTTAATGGTTATTGCACATTTACAGTTTCTGTTATTTTGTCCTATTTGTTGTTTGCTTCACAATAAAAAAAAATTAAATAAAAATCTTCAAAGTCGTGGGCATGTTCTGTAAATTAAATGATGCAAATCCTCTAACAATCCATGTTCATTCCAGGTTTTGAGGCAACAAAGCACGAAAAATGCCAAGGGGGTGAATAGTTTTGCAAGGGACTGTACATACACGTATTTAATTATTACGTAATATTTTTGTTACATATATAGTAGGTTAGGTTGAAAAAAAGACGCTCGTTCAGGTGCTTATCTAATAGTTTTATGAAACTATTGATGCCCCCCCCCCCCCCCGCCTGTAGAAGGGAATTCCATATACTTGCTGCTATTACAGTAAAGAACCCTCTACGTAGTTTAAGGTTAAACCTCTTGTCTTCTAATTTGAATGAGTGGCCACGTGACTTGTTAAACTCGCAAAAAAGTTTTATCCCTATTGCGGGGTCACCAGTATGGCATTTGTAAATTGAAATCATATCCCCTTCTCAAGCATCTCTTCTGCAGAGAGAATAAGTTCAGTGCTCGCACCCTTTTTTTTTCATAATCAATATCCTCCAGACCCTTTATTAGCTTTTAAAGAAAAACACTTTACCATAAGGGGTACCTAAAGAGAGGCGGCACCCCAATATGAGAAAAGAGAAAGGTGGCTACTATCGATATCATCGACAAATAAGATTTATCAAGAATGTATGTTAAATTTCAAAATTGGTTTATTAAGTTACAAAACATTTGTGTTTTAAAAGGTTAGACCAGGCATAGAAAAAACACACCATGCCATAGACCCATATTAACTCCCTAAATACACATTTAAATATCCCTAGTGTCTACACATTGAACACATAACAAACACAGACAAACATATATCACACACATGCAACAATTACGGTTGAGGTGCCTCTGTTACCATCTACATGCCATTATGTCTCAACATGAGTAATATTATGCATATACCAAAAGCATGGTTGTAGTTAGTCTGCAAAGATGGCATGTATATGGTCCCTAGGGTGATGAAGATAAATGAATTACAGAGATGACTTCTATCAGTCTAGATTGTATTCCCTGGTTAATTAGCTAAATGGCAGTCCAATTAAGTAAAGAGAAACCCTATAATAGGTGTATGGCAGTTCATGCAATTCAATTTCTCGGCTGCTGTAAATTGCTGTTTTCACCAGGGGATGATAATCCGTTTTTTCTTTCCTAAAGGACGTTGTTGTTATTTATGATCAGCGGATAAATCATAGGCAATAGCAGAAAAAATGTCAATAACAAGATAGCACAAACATCCTAATTCTGCTGTATATGGGTGCAATGTACCAACATGTATCCTGAAAATAAATCTTTTTCTGGCTACTTATATAGAGACTTTTTTCCACAGTAGCATTTCAACCTTTAAGTAGATGGAAATATTTTCACTATGCAACATAGTATGTCTTCAATGACAAATCAAGGTTTTACTTTGTTTGTTTATGATTTTACCGTATTGATAGACATTCGGTTGATCTTCTTTGCCAAGACTTGCTTTGACGTGCTATATATCAAGCGGTAGGCATTAATCAAAAAGAAAAAGACTGCAAACTGGTGAAAAATAGATTTTTACATTACCACTCCTTGCGGTCTCTTCAAACAAATACTTGTGTTAGTGTTTTTGTTTTCAGGCATGTAAAGGGAGGACACCCTCTGTGCTTCTCTCCCACTGCCGACAAAATAGTCCGATGATGAGACTCCAAAAGTGCTCCGTTATGCAGTCCAATATATGTTACAGCTTGTTCAGTCCTTGCACATACCGCATATGCCTTTGCCTGTAACACGAGCTGGACAATGTGTGTCGCGTAGCAGGTGGTGTTGGCGAACCGCTTTTGAAAACGTCCGTTGCTGACAGTCTTTAATCTCCAACTCAAAAGTTTTTAGAATAACCCAATGAGGGCCCGTTGCCCGCACCTACACCAACGCGTTTTACAACGCAACGTTGCGTAGCTTCAACTGGGCATGTAGGATCCTCAAGAACGTCACTCCTTTATAGTCCTATGTGGCGTCTTGTTTCCTCCCATAGAGGTGTTCTTTACATGTGTTGTTAATTAGGATAAGCTATGTATTTAGCGCTAGCTTGTCAATTTGAATGTAGAATGTGAATCACGGAAGTTTCCTATATTATTCGCACAAAGCAGAACATTTTAAAGGTAGGCTTATTTTATACATACAAATCTCCCTTACCAATAATTATTATTGTATATGAAACAAACAAGGTTCATTTTAATTATGGAAGGTTTTAATTACGTATGCGTCTATTTGTATCTCTAAACATTGAGGGGCAAGATACTGACAAGACAGAACAAGACAAACTCTACATTGGGAATAACCCCTTTCTTTCTATAACCACAAGACCATCTAAGTGGTCCCCAATCCTAACATTGGATTGCAAACAGATAGTTGGTGCAAAATGAAGGGTTTCTATTCTTATCGATTAGTCATAAAAGTAGGTGTTCCCATCGTGAGATTTACCACAGGTTATTGCTGTAATAGTGGTGAGACAGAACCCCGAGACAGGAAGGAGAAGAGAATATGCATGCATATGTTGGTTTTTATTTCTAATTCCTGTCTCCATGATCACATTATTAGAGGAAAATTAATGAATAAATGAAAAGATAAAATAAAAAAATAAAAAATAATGATAATTAATAAAAGATGATACATAATGAAAATAGAAATTATAAAGATATGAATAGATGGATATAGAGAAATGTAGAGATGTAAGGTTTTAGAACTCTAGCATTTGGAGTTTTAAGGATATCAGTTCATTCAATTTTCTCAATAAGGAAATTTCTTCAGTGATAGGATGTTAGGTGCAGTATTGACTACAGATTAGAGTCATGTTTGATACATCAAATACAGCATCTTTATAATATCCTATACTGCATTATTAGACAAAAAAGTTCCCTGTTCACAGGGAGAGAGAGAACTATCTGGTTGTCAGAGAAGTATGTTACACTCTTGATATCTAGATCCAACTCACTATTGATCAAGGAAACACTGCAAATTCAATTCGGTGTTCATTCCTTTCGGAACAAGAGTCCGTAAAGTGAAGATCCACCATTTTTCCTTCTGTAGTAAAATGCGGTTGAAGTCCCCTCTTCTAGATGGTAGGCCTAGGACATAAATTCCTTTTACTTTAAGTCCCTCTACCTTGCCTTCATGATGTTGGGCAAAGTGTTTGGCTACTGGTCTCTCCTCCCTCTTCTCCTCAGTCCTCTCCTGTCTCTCCCTTTCCTTCTTTATATCCCTTAGATGTTCCCCTATACGTGTCTTAAGGGCTCTTTTTGTTTTCCCTATATACAGTTTGGGGCAAGGGCCCGTAATCATATAGATTACCTTGGTGGTAGAGCAGTTGATTAAATTCTTTATTTCATACAGTTTTCTACCGTCAGAGTCCTCAAAAGTGGTAGTCCTCTCAACAAAGGGGCAAATTTGACACTTAGAGCAGGGGATCATCCCTTTACATCGTGGATATTCCTATATTTTCTTTATTAGCTTTGTTGCCCTTCTTTGTACCCGCTCCATTTCCAATACATCCTTCCTGAGGACTGGTGCCCAGAACACTCCAGGTGAGGCCGGACCAGTCTTGTAGAGTGGGAGAATTATCGCTTTATCCCTGGAGTTAATCCCTTTTTGAATGCATGCCAATATTCTGTTTGCTTTGTTAGCAGCAGCTTGGCATTGCATGCCATTGCTGAGCCTTTAATCTACTAGGACCCCCAGGTCCTTTTACATTCTATATTCCCCAAGAGGTTTTCCCCCTAAATTATAAATTGCATTGATATTTTTTTGCCACCCAAGTGCATTATTTTACTTTTTTCTACATTAAACCTTATTTGCCATGTAGTTGCCCACCCTATTACTTTGTTCAGATCTTCTTGCAAGGTATTTACATCCTGCAGAGACGTTATTGCCCTGCTTAGCATCGTCTGCAAATACAGCGATTTAACTGTTTACCCCATCCTCCAGGTCATTTATGAACAAATTAAAGAGGATTGGTCCCCAGCACAGAACCCTGTGGGACCCCACTTTCCACCCGTGTCCATTCGAGTATTCCCCATTTAATCAGGTTTATCATTTATCAGGAGGTCAATAAAACTCCAAATGACAACCTTTGTAATACACCCATGTACAGTTTCACCCATAATGCTTCAGACTCAGACTCTCCATCAACTAGGACCTCTTTCACACTCGCTTTGAGATCACTACTCCCATAGAGACAGACACCACCACCCCTCCATTTTACCCTGTCTTTCCGAAAGAGAGCATAGCCAGGAATATAAACAGCCGAGTCATGAGAAGAATGAAGCCAAGATTCAGCAATACCAAGTAGATCAGTTATCCTCGTGTACCAGAGCTTGCCAGCCTCTTCGTTTTATCTTAATGTGTTTTTGTCAATTTTGTCTAAAATAATTTGTAATATATTTTCATACTGTACCTTTGTGAATGGGTGTTGATTCATTATCGTTTGTGCCTATAAAATCTCTCCCACAAGTTATTTTTGGCATTGAGTATTTTGGGGCTGTTAGAACAATGATTATTAAATATGAATCACTGCAAAGTTTAAAATAGTAGCCGAGTTCAAGTACTAAAAACCTTTGCTTGTGCTCTCAATTATTGAATGCGCTAAGAAAGCACAAATAGCAGAGCAAGTTTGTTACAGTTTCAATGAAAAAAAAAAGTCATCACAAAGCATCTCACATAATAAGATAGAATGGTGGGCTAAACCGCACTCTACTGGCTGCACAGCTTACTGCAGGTTATTGTCTCCACTCTCCACAGCATTACTACAGCTCCCAGCTGACAGGCACATTCTTAACCACCTGTAGGATTGCCAGACTCTCCTCCTCACAGCTTTAACGTGAGCTCCCAGTGCAGCCCTGTCCTCCCCAGTGCTTAACCACAGAACCTATGTTGCTTGGTCAGACCAGTCAATACTCCACCATAGTCCCGTCTGTCACAGCAGTCCAGTGGCATTCTCCACCATCTTTTCTTCCCACAAGGGAAGAGTGGAACTCTGCCACACCTCCTTTTGGGCCAAAGGTTTGACATTTTAAAACAAGTTAAATACAAATGTAGCACCCCGTCCTAAAATTAGTGTTTCGGCTCTGCTGTACTGTTTTGTTTTTCTTTTATCTGGTCAGTTTTCCCTAAGGTCAGTAATTGATTACTCCTGTCTGCTTCTACAAGAAGCTTCCAGAAAATAGAGTAGTTTGGTTTGGAGTTATGAATATTTTCCCCAATTCCTGGGAAGGGGAACCAAAAAGGTGGGTGGGGGAAATTATAAATGTTCAGAGGGATATTCTTCCTCTCTTGTGAGGTTTATGTTTTTCCTGGGGCTGCTGCCCCTGGGAGGCAGCCAGTGTGTGTTCTGAAGGGTTGCTGTTGGGCCTCAGCAAGTGCTGGGCTTAGGGGCTGTAAGAGCTCTGACTAAAGTTGGGCATCACCTGTGGAATTGGTCTGGAAAATATTTTCCCTCAATGCAGAGTGTTGTGGAAGCAGAATAAAGGAAATGTTGTCCTAAAAAATTGTAAATAAAGACATTGGTCTGGGATCTCAGGTGTGCATCTGCTTGAGGGAGCAAGTGCCAAATGTTGCTATGAGGACTGGAGTTGCTCACATAGATTTCTAGATTAACTGTCCACTGCCCACTCCTACCCTCAGCAAAGGCTGCTACTAAGGGATTTTCTGCAGAAAGACTGTCCCCTCTTCTGCATTGCTAGCGTTTTGGAGTTTTGATGTGTCCCGCACCCTTATCCCTCTCCTGTTCAAGTTTTCTGCAATGAATCCACAAAAATACATCGCCTGGACTTAGCCTGTGTTTGTCAGTGTGCTTGAAATAGTCTGTGGGCTGGCAGCCTCTGTACTATTCTGGGAGAACCTGTGTATTTTCAGAGGCTCCTTTGGGGGAAAGTGCTACACAAATAATCAAAGTTGAAATAGAAAAAGTTGAAAAGCAATGCTTCAGTAACACATAAAAAAAAAGAAACAAAAAGACTAAGTAGATACAAACCTGTTTTGTTCTATACACCATTCTACAACTTCCACTTGAAATGATAGACCATCACAAAATTCTTTTAATATGGAGTCATTGCATATTTCCTAAAAATGACACAAAAATGATTGCAAATGTATTAGGATTGTATATCTGATCATGAAATCTAGTTAGATTGCATTGCATTTGTGAGCAAACCTATGATCGGAATAAAAGAAAATACTACTACTATGATTAGCATCAAATTAAGCATAGCTATGACCAATACCCTTTTTACCCATTGAAGCTGTCAAGCATATCAACACAAGCAATAAAGATGAATACAAAAAGAAATAGAAAAATAAGTCCTGTTTAATACAAAAAGAATAGCAATCTATAAAAAAAAGAGGGTTTACATTGCCCCAGATAATAAATGCTCGTCTACACTTTATTTTAAAACACATTAGAGTGCCTGCTACTTCAACATGCATTTTTTATGCGTTTTTGATGCTTCTGTGATTTATTTTTTTAAGCTTTAATGAAGCCTGACAGATGCAGTGTGTGCGGATTTTGTATAAATGCCCTGTGTGTGGATTATAAATTTGTTTTAACCACTTTCAGACCGGACCAATGTGCAGCCAAAGGACCAGGCCCTTTTTGCGATTCGGCACTGCGTCGCTTTAACTGACAATTGCGCGGTCGTGCGACGTGGCTCCCAAACAAAATTGACGTCCTTTTTTTCCCACAAATAGAGCTTTCTTTTGGTGGTATTTGATCGCCCCTGCGGTTTTTATTTTTTGCGCTATAAACAAAAATAGAGCGACAATAGAGCGACAATTTTGATTCATTATTTTTTACTTTTTGCTATAATAAATATCCCCAAAAAATATATAAAAAAACATTTTTTTTCCTCAGTTTAGGCCGATAGGTATTCTTCTAAATATTTTTGGTAAAAAAAATTGCAATAAGCAATTATTGATCAGTTTGCGCAGAAGTTATAGCGTTTACAAGATAGGGGATAGTTTTATAGCATTTTTATGAATAATTTTTTTTTTGATTAGTAATGGCGGCGATCTGCGTTTTTTTTTTGTGTGACTGCGACATTATGGCGGACACATCGGACATTTTTGACACATTTTTGGGACCATTGTCATTTATACAGCAATCAATGCTATTTAAATGCATTTGATTCCTGTATAAATGACACTGGCAGTGAAGGGGTTAACCACAAGGGGGCAGTGTAAGGGTTAAGTCTAGGGGTGATCAGGCTGCATCTACCTGCTGCTGATAGGGGTAGTCTGTGGGGGGGGCGTGGCTGTCAGCTAGTGAATGCTGATCTCTGCTCCAATCACAGGGAGCAGAGATCGGCGTTGCTAGGCAGAACGGGGAGATGCTGTTTATCTCGGCATCTCCCCGTTGAGCCTTCCCGTGAGACGATCGCGGGTGTCCCAGCGGCGATCGAGCCCGCGGGGACCGCGACCGGACTCACGAGGGTCCCGATGGCACGGACAGGCTAAAGGAGGGACTTATATATACGCCCTCCTGCCTGTACGTGCCATTCTGCCGACGTATATCGTCGTGCACCGGTCGGCAAGTGGTTAAAGGGGCTTAGAAAAACCCTAGCTTAGTATTACCCCCTCCCTCCCCCCCTTTCAGTAATACGCCCGCTCAGCAGCTCCCCGCTAAGTAGTACCCCCAGCTCTGCTTGTCCCCTGCTCAGTAGTAACCCCCAGCTCTGCTGACCACCCACTTAGTAGTAACCCACAGCACTGCTGATCCTCCTCCCTCTCTGGTCCTTGTTCACCTCCCACTATACTGCTACTATGCTGCGCACCATGTTTGACAACTGCTAGTTTCTCACACTCAAGTACCCAAACTCTGCTGATCCTCCGCCGCTCAGTCCTCTGTCCAATCCATGCTCACCATCCACTATAGCGTTACCATGTTGCATACCGCCTGTGACATCTGTTAGTTGCTCTGCTCCGGTTCAGACCATGGCTCATATTCCTGCTGCTCCACCCTACACACCAGATGTGGCATCTGCACCAGACACTCTCAGTATATACAGTGCCTAGAAATGTTCCACATTTTGTCATGTTACAACCAAAAACCTAGTAGTAAGTTATTGGGATTTTATGTGATAGACCAACGCAAAGAGGCACATAATTGTGAAGTGGAAGGAAAATGATAAATGTTTTCCATTTTTTTTTTTTACAAATAAACATGTGAAAAGTGTGGCGTGCATTTGTATTCAGCCCCCTTTACGCTGAGACCCAAACTAAAATCTAGTGGAACCAAATGCCTTCAGAAGTCACTTAATTAGTAAATAGAGTCCTGTGTGTAATTTAATCTCAGTATAAATACATTCTGTTCTGTGAAGCCCTCAGAGATTTGTTAACTATAGGTAAGCCTATAATAAGGCTTACCTATAGTTACTGTGAATATGTCCTAAACATGCACTGTTTAGGAGATATTTACTGTATATGCAGCCGATGAGGTCATTGGTGCATGTGCTCTGACGGAACGACTACCCGTGCTGTTCCTTCAGAGCCCTGTGCTGTAAATAGATGGCTCCGGCACGCATGAGTGATGTTACACAGCTCAGTCACACAGCCAGAGTCTGTGGACCCCGAAGGAAGACTGGTGAAGATGGATGCAGCCTCCAGCGGTGACAACGCATCAGTGGAGGGCTTTGTTGGCATGCAAGTTTCACATTATAT
The DNA here is from genome assembly GCA_028564925.1 of Lithobates sylvaticus. Taxonomy (NCBI): domain Eukaryota; kingdom Metazoa; phylum Chordata; class Amphibia; order Anura; family Ranidae; genus Lithobates; species Lithobates sylvaticus. The sequence goes on from CM053038.1 coordinate 169,034,115, forward strand.
GCTAGTATGTGATGCATACTAGCACATTATGCCTTTGCAGGTCAGAAAAAGACAAACTAGGGAACAGTAAGCTTGTTTTTTGTTTAACCACTTGCCGAACAGCCACCATCATAGTACTGCGGCAGTTCCCGCAAATCATCGTCATTGTACGTCGACTCAGGAACTCTATTTTGTGGGTGCACGACCACTGGCCAGCAGGGGAGCAAATCAGTGGATGGGGCAGACTCGATGTCCACCGGCCACTCGCGATCATTCCCCGCAGTGACAGAACAGGGATCTGGCTGTGTAAACAAGGCAGATCTCTAATCTGACAGAGGAGATCACACAAATCCGGTCTTTCTAGCAATTTCATAGCAATGCAGGAAGACAGATCTGTGTTTCCCCAAGCAGTCCATCCCCCATACAGTTAGAAAACTCCTGCAGGGAACACATTTGACCCCTTAATCGCCCCTGATGTTAACCCGTTCCCTGACAGTGTCATTAGTACAATAACAGTGCATATTTTTAGCACTGATTACTGTAATAATGTCACTGGTTCCCCAAAAAAGTGTAAAAAATTTCAGTTAGGTGTCCGATCAATCCGCCGCAATGTCGCAGTCCCGCTAATATGCAGATCACCGCCATTACTAGTAAAAAAAATAATAAAAAAAATACCATAAATCCCCTATTTTGTAGACACTATAATTTTTGCGCAAACCAATCAATATACACTTTTTTTTATTGCTTTTAATTATATCGTATTTTACAAAATCAGAGAAACATTCTCACCAGCACTTAATATGACACACAATACAAACATATTACAAAAATACCTCCCCCTCCCCCTCCCTTCCCTCCTCTCGAACGTGTTCTAAACTGACCTCCTCTACCCTCATACTCCCATGTCTCCTAACTCTCCTCCTAAACTCCCATTAATTCCGCATATCTGATTGTCTGCTTAAACTCAGACCAGGCTCTCCATTTATATTCAAAGTCATCCATTCGGACCTCACCACTGAACCTTAGATATTTCAGATATGTTTCATTAATTTTAATGCACCAGCTCCTTATTGTAGGACTTTCTGGATCCTGCCACTATCAGGGAATTAAACTTTTAGCTGAGTTTAGTAGCTGGGGGACTAGGGTTCTCTTATATTGTTTAATTGACATACTAACCCAGTGAAACAGACACTCCCACAGGTCCGCTGCTATTTCTATACTGGTTATGTGTAATACCTCTCTCCAGAAATTTATTTTTTTGTGACATGTCCACCATATATGGGCCATGGTTCCTAGTGCCTTGCACCCCCCGCCAGCAGAACTGCGAAACCTCCTTTTGGCATTTGTGTGCCTTGTCAGGTATTACCGTATATACTCGAGTATAAGCCGAGATTTTCAGCCCTTTTTTAAGGGCTGAAAGTCCCCTTCTCGGCTTATACTCGAGTCAGTGCGGTCTGCCTACATGAACAGCTTGTCATGTAGACAGACGGCACTGTTCAAAAGCCGCGCCGCCTCCTCCCGCCCGTCCGTGATAGGCGGACACTAATTTTCCCAGCAGCGCAGTGTTCCGCCTATCACGGATGTTCTCTCATTCTCATCTCATGGACGAGGATGAGAGAATATCCGTGATAGGCGGAACACTGCACATGACCGCTGGGAAAACCGAGTGTTCCTCCTATCACGGACGAGGAGGAGGAGGAGGCGCGGCTTTCAAACCTGCAATGGCGCCTCGCGCCTCAGCGTGTACGCTGAGGCGGAGGAGGGACACCGGACACCCGAGGGACACCGCACACCGCACACCGGACACCGGACACCGGGCAGCGGCCCCCGAGGGACAGCGGGACACCGGATCGATCGGCACAGGTAGGCTGCACTGGGGACACGGGGGGTTGTATAGGACACAGGGGACATGTAGATGGGCATTTGGTGACACACTTTTCCACTTACAGTAGCTGCTCCATTTCCCCCCCTCGGCTTATACACGGGTCATTAACTTTTCCCATTTTTTTTGTGGTAAATCAGGGGCCTCGGCTTATACTCGGGACGGCCTATACTCGAGTATATACGGTATATACCAACAAACCAGACACTTGTAGTTCATTTCTATAGTGTTACTATCTGTTTCTGTGGTATGTACCAGCTTTAGTATTTTCCCAGTATCTAGATCATGCCCTGGGGGTCCAACTTCTTCCCTCGATTTACCCATGAATGGCAGCAATTCCTGTCCCTTAGGCTCCATCAATATTTTGTACATTTTTGAAGTCCCCTTCCTCGAGTCTGTGGCTATGCATAGCCGCTCAAAGGGCCTCATATTCTCTTCTAGTCTGATTGGTTGTGGGAGGGTAAACAAAATGTTTCAGCTGGGAGTACCGCCATTCATTGATTATTATTGAATCTTTTTTTTGTTTTAATTCGTACAATGTGCAAATTTTACCCTTCTCTATAATATCCATTAATTGTGAATTGGATAAAAAAAGAAAATGCACAAACAGTCTCACAGCTGGAAAATAGTTTGTGTCTCTCAGTGGAATAAAAAGTGAATTATGCTCCCATTTTTCTCCTCTGTGTGTCGTATCCCAAATGTCCAATGTTTTCTGTGTGATATTGTGTGTGTTAGGACTAGAGGTCGACCGATATATCGGCCGGCCGATGCCAATTTCTCCAAAATGGCCAAATATCGGATTATTATCCAAATTAGGCCGATATTGACCACTGACTGTACCTTTGCCAGCAGAGCGTGGAGAAGGGAGGAGGAACGTGGGGTTCCCCCTCCCTTCTCCACACTCTGTTGGCAGAGCAGCGCCGCAGTGTCTGAAACTGGAGAGAGAGAGAGGAGCTGTCAAAATTGAGGTTGGATGTCGGTGGTGGGCGGGACCCAGCTAACACCAGCCAATGGGATGGGATCTGGGCGCCCCGCCCCTTTCTTAAATAGCCCAATCATTGGCTGGATAGCTGCTGAGTCCTGCCCACCCCGGGGTCCCACCCACATCACACTGAATTAGTCAGCTCCTCTCTCTCGCTCCATACAGTTTCACTCATTGCGGCGCTGCAGAGAGCATTTTGTTTCACACAGTTATACTATTGGCTGTGAAACCTGCCATTGCCATCCATAGCCAACCAGTGCCATCTGCCAGTGCCACCGGCCAAAAAAAAAAATTGGCCTAAAATATTGGCCACCCCGATTTCCAAATATTGGCATCTGCCAGAGAAAAACCCATATCGGTCGACCTCTAGTTAGGACACAATTCTCTTAAATGTGCAGGTATCCATATTACTTTCCCTAGTGATGTGTTACTAATCGTATTTGCCATTCCAACCCATATTTTTTCTTTATTATTTTTGACCCATTCCAACACCTGTGACAGCACAATAGCATTATAGTAATTCTTAAGATCTGGCACCCCCAATCCCCCCTGCCCTTTGTTTAATCAGTACTGTCAGGCTTATATGCAGCTTCTTTCTTTTCCATATAAATCTTAAAAGTATTGCTTTTAATGTTTAAAAGTATGATTGAGGTAAGGGGGGATCAGTAACATCTGCACCAGGAGAGTCCAGGAGAGATAACTAAATGTTATTTAAATCTGTTTTTATTTCATTCAAAAGCGGGATAAAATTAGTTTGATATATTGTCTCAGTATTTGATGTTATTTTTATTCCTAGATATTTCAGGTCAGTTTTTCTCCAGATAAATGAAAACTCCTTTGGAAAAATCAGCTCTTCCTAAATCTTTATGTTAATATTTAAAATCTCGGATTTCGAAGGGTTCCTTTTAAAATGAGATACCTCTCCATATGATTTAAAATCTTTCATTAAATTAGGCAAGGTTGTCCTGGGGCTAGTTATATAAAACAGAATATTGTCAGCATATGCAGCCAATTCGTTTTGTTCTTCCCCAGTCCTTATCACCTTTATGTCTGGGTTCTGTCTTTATTTTTATTATCCAACTCAATTTTATTTGGTTTGTAGAGGTACATTACAAGCATATTTCTCATTGCATTATGGGTTTGAAGTGCATTACAAATATAGTCTTCATTGCATTATGGGATTCGGTGCAGTTTGTCCAACCAGAAAAACAACTACTTTTATAGCCACATCAATAACGTCACATTGAATAAAGTAAGAAATGTGGCGCTTGCAGATAAAAAGAAAATAAATATTAAATATAATTAAAATTACTAGAAATAAGATGTTAAATTAATTAAAATTAATAATGGTAAAAATTGTTATGTGGCGCTTGCTGGTATGTAGGATGCCAATCCTAGGGGGGAGCTCCGAAGGTTGGTTCCCAAAAAAGCGTCTCAAAGTTAATGGTTTCAACCAATAATGTATAGCGACAAGATATTTAGACAGTGCTATACCAATAAATCACTGCACAATCAATAATAAAGTGCATCCAGTGGTAGAATACAGATTCCTGTGCAAATATAAGCAAATTCCTGTGCAGAAATAATAAAGTGCATCCAATAGTGAAATATAAATTCAAGTGTAAAAAAATCACTTTTTGAAATAGTGAACAATAATTCATGGATCATAAACGATATTCATGCAACAAATATTTGCTGTGAAATAATTAATCGAACCGTAATAAATAAATTAATAAATAATACTAAAAAAATACTAAAAGGAAAAAATAGACGAACAACAATTTTGCAAAAAATAATAATAATATAGGTGCGATATTGCAAAAGAAGTCCAAAATAAAGCATGTGAAAAAAATTGCCAAAGTAGTATGGCAAATGCAAAAGATGCTGATTAGTGCAGTAATCCAAAAACAATTTGTGCTCAGAAAGACAGTCCACTGCAATCTCTATGTATAATGATTTCAATATATGGTGAATCCTCCAAGTGGCAGTGAAATCCTTAGGCTAATAACAGTGATCTCCTCCATGCATTCAGGTGAGCCAATCCTCAGTGTTTCCCCCAGCCCCTTACCTTCAGATAAGGGTTAAACAGCCTTACACTGACTCAGCAATAGATCTCCTCCTCATCTGAATCTGTCACAGCAACCTTCCCTCTTTCTGCCCCCATGCTTATTTGATGGTTTGAGGAGGAGATGAGGCGCTGAGGATTGGCTCACCTGAATGCATGGAGGAGAACACTGTTATTAGCCTAAGGATTTCACTGCCACTTGGAGGATTCACCATATATTGAAATCATTATACATAGAGATTGCAGTGGACTGTCTTTCTGAGCACAAATTGTTTTTGGATTACTGCACTAATCAGCATCTCTTGCATTTGCCATACTTCTTTGGCATTTTTTTTCACATGCTTTATTTTGGACTTATTTTGCAATATCGCACCTATATTATTATTAATATTTTTTGCACATGCTTATTTGCACAAATTGTTGTTCGTCTATTTTTTCCTTTTAGTATTTTTTTAGTATTATTTATTCATTTATTACGGTTCGATTATTTCACAGCAAATATTTGTTGCATGAATATCGTTTATGATCCATGAATTATTGCTCACTATTTCAAAAAGTGATTTTTTTTACACTTGAATTTATATTTCACTATTGGATGCACTTTATTATTTCTGCACAGGAATTAGCTTATATTTGCACAGGAATCTGTATTCTACCACTGGATGCACTTTATTATTGATTGTACAGTGATTTATTGGTATAGCACTGTCTAAATATCTTGTCGCTATACATTATTGGTTGAAACCATTAACTTTGAGATGCTTTTTTGGGAACCAACCTTCGGAGCTCCCCCCTAGGATTGGCATCCTACATACCAGCAAGCGCCACATTTCACATTTTTATATTTATCTGCAAGCGCCACATTTCTTACTTTATTCATTTACTATTGGTGTGGGAACACTTTAATGGTGGCTGCGGCAATTGTGGCTATTTATATATTGTCTTTATATAAATTTTTTCCCTTGTTGGTTTGCGCATTTGGTCCCCCCCCCTGTACGCACAATAACATCACATTATCCCCCTTTATTATTTTGCATGTCTCAATCCTCACCCGACATTTATTCTCAGTAATCTGTCTGCTACCAGGTCCACTGGGGCTAGTCCCGGTACATCTAGCCACAATGCCCACAGTTTCTAAAACTTGTGCATGCTATCTCTATGCTGGTATACCAATTTTTCCATCCTTAATACCACTTCAATGTTTTCAATCCATTCCTTTGTGGTCGGAGGAACCTCAGACCTCTAGTGTAGCATAATTAATTTCCTTGTCTGGAATAAAACTATCTACTGCCTCTGCAATTTTCTTCCCACTCGTATTTCTCCAGAGCACCCAAGAGGCAAGCTCTCGGGTCCTGTGGAAGGAAACTTTAAATACAGAGTTGACCGTGGTCACTACACTTGCCCAATATGTGTGTAGTTTGGGGCAACGCCACATCATATGGATAAGATTTCCGTGAAAATTAAGAAAAAAAAAAAAAAAACCTTAGTTAGACTTACCAGTGAAGGTATTTCTACGAGCCTTTCAGGACAGCACCTTGGAGAGAGCGCAGCTCCGCCTTTACCCAGGAAACACTGCGTGACAACGCCCCTTTTTAAGATCAGCTGCTTCCACCATGCCTTCAGTTGTTACAGAGTAATCCTCTGACATGCTGGAAAATATAAGCAGACAGTTACCATGCCCTATAATTATACATCATAACCTAGGGAGGGAAGTAGGCTGCTGTCCTGAAAGGCTCGTAGAAATACCGTCACCGGTAAGTCTAACTAAGGTTTTCTCCCTTCGCCTTTCAGGACAGCACCTTGGAGAGGATAACCAAGAAACTTACTTCAGGGTGGGACCACTGCCTACAAACCCTTCCTACCAAAGGATTGGTCTGAGGCTGAGAGCAGATCCAAGCGGTAATGCTTTATAAAAGTTGAAAAACTGGACCATATGGCAGCCTTGCAAATTTGCTCAGGCAATGCTCCGGCCTTTTCTGCCCATGATGCCGCTACTGCTCTGGTCGAGTGAGGCAAGATTCCTTCTGAGACTCCAAACCTAAAATAGGTGTATGCTTCTTTAATAGCTTGCTTTAACCATCTTCCGAGGGTGTTTTTGGAAGCTTTACATCCCTTGTGAGCGCCCTCCATTAAAACAAAAAGTGAGGATGAAATCTGATGATTTGAGTCCTTTGTTATCTCCAGATACTTAAGAAGACACCTCCTGACATCCAGAGTATGGAAGGCTTCTTCTCCAGGCCCCGAAGGTGAGGGGCAAAATGTAGGGAGAATAATAATCTCCTGTGCCCGATGAAATGCAGAGCTCACTTTCGGTAGGAAGGCTGGATCGGTTTTTAGGACTACCCTATCTGGTAGGCATCTCATGAGGGGCTCTTTGATAGAGCTTGTAACTCGCCGACTCTACGGGCTGACGTTACTGCCACCAAAAACACAGTTTTAAACGTTAAAAACTTGATGTGATGAGCCTTCTATGGGTTCAAACGGAAGCTTCGTTAGTCCTTGAAGAACCAAAGATAAGTCCCATTTGGGAAAAGTAATCAAAGGTCTAGGCTTTACTTTAGCCATAGCCCTGAAAAAACGAATTATCAAAAGGTTCCCCTGACAGGGTTCTTTCCAAAAAAACTAATAAAGCCCCTACCTGCGTCTTGAGCGTACTTGCTGCTAGGCCTTTCTCCAATCCTTCTTGAAGAAACTCTAAAACTGAAATTGTACTAGACAAACTAAAGTCTTTTTTGGAACACCATGTATTATATACTTTCCAGACCTTAAAATAAATGTCTCGTCACCTTCTTCCTACTTGCAAGAAGGGTAGTAATGAGTTTTTCTCATAGGCCCTTTTGTCTTAGGATTTGTTCTTCAGAAACCAGGCTGTTAGGTTGGGAAACGCTGGATCTGGATGAAGAAACCTGACTCAGTAGATCTGACCTGTTTGGTAACTTCCAAGGAGGTTTTACTGAGAGATTCATTAGGGTTGCAAACAACGGTCTTTTTGGCCAATAAGGAGCTATCAAAATTAGTTCTGTGGATTCCAGCCTGAATTTGGCTAATACCCTTGGAATCAGTGGAAACGGGGGAAAAGCGTAGGACAGCTGGAAGTCCCATCTGTGGGCCAGAGCATCTATTCCCAGAGCTTGATCTTGTCTCTGAAGGGAAAAGAAAACTGGTACTTTTGTGTTTTCTTGTTTTGCGAATAGGTCCACCTGAGGGAGACCCCACCTCTTGGCTATTGTCTCGAATAGATCCTGATTCAGAGACCACTCTGCTTCTCTTACTTCTCTCCTGCTGAGGAGATCTGCCAAGGTGTTTTACGTCCCTTTTAAGTGGACTGCCGATAGAGAGGCCAACTTGTTCTCTGCCCATCTCAGTATTTGGCAGGCTAATTCCAACAAAGTTCTGCTTTTTGTGCCCCCTTGTTTTGTTAGGTATAACACTGCCGTCATATTGTCCGTCAAGATTTTGACATGCTGATTTTTTAGAAGTTCCTGGAAGGACAGAAGACTCAGATGAATAGCCTTCAACTCTCTCCAGTTCGATGACCTTCTCGCCTCTGGCTTGGACCAAACCCCCTGAATAGTTCTTCCAGGTGGGCTCTCCACCCCCATGCGCTGGCATCTGTGGTCAGTCTTCGGTTACTGGAAAGGACCAGAGAAGTCCTTTTGAGATGTTTCTCTGGTTCCTCCACCACCAGAGTGATCTTTTTGCTCTTGCCCCTATGACAAACTTTTTCTCCAGAGATTCCTGGTAAGACCAATTTGTCAAAATGTCCGCCTGCAGCGGACGAGCATGCAATCTGGCCCACTGTACTGCGGGGATTGCTGCTGTCAATAGACCCAGAGCCGACATGGCTTGCCTTACTGAGAACCTTGAGTTGGACTGAAGTGCCTTCAGAACTGACTGCATCTTTTCTATTTTTTCTTGAGGTAGAAATATTTTCTGTTCTAGTGAGTCTACTTCGTACCCCAGAAACTTTACTCTTTGAGATGGTATTAAAAATTGGACTTCTGAATGTTGAGAAGCCAACCCAAACTTTTTGGATGTGTTTGAGTCACTTGAAGGTTGACTTCCACCTGACTTTTTGAGTCGGCAAAAAGTAGCAGATCGTCCAAGTAGGGCACTATTGGGATCCCTTTCAGCCTCAGGGATTCCAACGCTTCTGCTATCACTTTCGTGAATACCCTGGGTGAGGAGGAGAGCCCGAATGGCAGGGCTCTGAACTGTAGATGCCACACCCCCCCCCCCCCCCAGATTCACTGCAAGACGCAGAAATTTCTGGGACGGGGGTGCTATTGGGACATGGAGATGTGCGTCTCTCAAATCGATGGAGGCCATGTGACACCTGGGGGTCAGCAAGTCCTTCACCGAAAAAATCGTGTCCATCCTGAACTTTTTGTATTTTATGGACCGACTCAAAAGATTCAAATTGAGGATCAGGCGGAATTTCCCGGATGGTTTCTTGACCAAGGATATATGGGAATAAAACCCTTTCCCTTCTGGGACCTGAGAGACGACCTTCTGTTGCATCAGCTCTTTTAGAGACTTCATAGCTAGAGCCTTCTCCTGATCCTTTGGCAAGTTTGTTATGTAGAACCGACTTGGGGGGTTTTGTGAGAAGTCTAGATGATAACCCTGCTGGATTATCCCTAGGACAAATGAACTTCTTGTTGTTTCTTCCCAAATTGACAAGAAGTCCTGAAGCCTAAGATTTTTTTTGTTGATAGAAACAAAATAACCACCGCTCTAGGACTTTCCTTCTAAGCGAATGCTCCTGCTCCTGTGTGAGAGCCCCAGGTGATGGCTAATGGCACAGCAGATTGAAAATCAGGAAGAACTCCGGACAGCCGCACACCGGGAAAATTAAAAATTCAAAAAAGGTTTATTTAAAAGCCAGAATCACTTCAATCTAAAAACTCGACAAGAAAGGGGGGTACAGAGCTACCCCCCTTTCTTGTCGAGTTTTTGGATTGAAGTGATTCTGGCTTTTAGATAAACCTTTTTTGAATTTTTTATTTTCCCGGTGTGCGGCTGTCCGGAGTTCTTCCTGATTTTCAAAGTCCTGAAGCCTCCCACCTACTGGGAGCTGGTCATTGTTTTTTAGGGGATTGCTCAGGATTTCTGAACAATACCCCGCCCCTGCCTCTTCCTCTCTGAGGATTCCAAGGTCTTTTCTTTGTTTAGTCCTTTTCCTTATCGGCTTGTCGAAAAGGACCAAAATTCTTCCTTTGTTGTACCACTTTCTTTTTGTCTGCTGTCCTATCAAGTACAGTCTCTAGTTCTGGACCAAACATCAAGTCCCCTGAAAAGGGAATTCCGCACAGTTTTACTTTAGAGGCTGAATCCCCCTGACCAGGTCTTAAGCCAGAGGGCTCTTCTTGCGGAATTAACAAGTACTGATGATCTGGCAGACATCTTGATGGACTCTGCCGAGGTATTTGACGGCTTTAAGTAGAGTAGGGAAGGACTCCAATAACTCTTTCCTGGAGGTACCTGCTACCACATGATTTTTGAATTGGTCTAACCAACATTCCAAATTTCTGGCCACAACTGTGGCTGCCATTGCAGGTTTCAGATTGGCTAAGGAAGACTCCCATGCCTTCTTCAGTAGCCCATCTGCTTTTTTTGTCCATAGCGTCTTTTAGAATTCCCATATCCTCAAAGGCTAAGTCCGTCTTTCTGGACACTTGAGAGAAGGCAGCATCTATCTTTGGTTTCTTATTCCAAACACACTCCTCATTCTCCTCAAAAGGGAACCTCCATTTAAGGGCTTTAGAGAAGAACTGCCCTTTCTCTGGATCCTTCCACTCCTTTTTAATGGTGTCCGTTAACACTTTGTGTACAGGAAAGACTCTATGTTTGACCTCCTCCAGCCCCTGGTACATTTTGTCATGTACTGACAGCTGAGTTTTTTCTTCCTGGATCTCCAGTGTAGTATAAATTGCCTTGAGTAATTCATCTACTTCCTCAAGTGACAGTTTATATCTCGAAGCTCTGGATTCTTCCTCTTCCTCATCCTCAGAATCAAACGTTGAGGGAGGAATGCTTTCCCTTTCTTCCTCAGACTCACTTTCTACTTGTACGGAAGTGGACGGAGGGAGACTGGATTGAGAACTCTGTTCTTGGCTGGAACTCTGCCCACGTTTTTTCACAAGGGAATGTACTGTCCCTAGGGCCTCTGCTAGTTCTTTTCTTACAGAAGACAGGAGTTCCTTGCACTCATGTGAGGACTCCTCCTTCACTAAATCCACAATGCAGGATCTGCACAGGGGTTTGGGCCAAGAGTACCTTAAAGGATTTTTACATGGAGGGGCATTTTCTTGATGTTCTCTCTGACTTAGCAGTAGCTTTTTGAAACGACAGAAATAAAAGAACCCACAGGTCCTCTTTAACTGCAGCCACTAAAGAGGAGAACAGATAGACCCCATAGCCAAACACCCTAAGTGCCCAGAGTCTCACTCCCTGCTGAACTGCTTATGGATCTTTACACCAAAGCAGACAGCTGCAGGTTAACTTAACACATGAACAAAAACAACCAGTGATATGTAAAGGAAAGAGGTCCCTCTGTACCTCTCCTACCTGGGACTGGCCGGGAGCCTGGGCGCCTGCATCCGACATTGCTGCTGACGATTCGTCCTCCATACCGATCGTTGCAGCCACTGTCTGCACGCTTTTGAATGGCTTCTCGTCCATGCCAAATAAAAGGAAGTCCCGGCCAGAGGACCCGCCCCTTCCTCCTGCGTTGCAGTAGCTGGAACCAATTGCTGCTACGTCCTGCCGGAAGTCTCTACCCACCAGAACTGGCGTCCCCCGCCGTCCGGGATTCGGCGCCGCCATGCCAAGGCCTGGCATGGAACGCTCGTTCTGAGCACAGCCGCGGCCCCCAGAACGCACAGGCGAACAACCTCCGGCAGTCCATTACTCCCATGAGTCGACGAAGGAAGGGAACACCGGAACACCTACCCCATCGTTCGGGAAGGTGCTGGGCTGGTCTTATCATTTGCATCATTTGCACATGTGGATGGCCAGGGGATACATACCTGGCCATCCACATGTTGCCCACTTCCCTGGTGGTCCTAGTGGAGTCCCTGGTGGTCCAGTGTGGGCATCTGAGGGGGGCTGCACTGATAAACTATCAGCGCAGACCCCCCCATCAGGAGAGCCGCCGATCGGCTCTTCTCTACTCGCGTCTGTTAGACGCAAATGAGGAAAAGTGGATCACTGGCTTTTCCTGTTGACATTGTGATCAGCCGTGATTGGACACGGCTGATCACGTGATAAAGAGTCTCCGCTGAGATTAGTGTAGAAGTGAATGAGACTGACACACCGATCCACCGATCCACCGATCACCTCAATGCGCGCCCCCACGGGCGCGTGGCGCCATGTTATCCTGAAGGACATCATATGGTGCCCTGGCCAGGTTAACTAAACTACTGCCCGGCCGTCATTCTGCTATAGGCCGGGCGGGAAGTGGTTAAAAAAAGATCTGAGTCTGATATTTACCAGATTCACCCTCTAACAGTATATACAGTATATATCTTCTAATCGTATATACAGTATATCTCTTCTGTCTGTTATTCTCAGTGGATTCGAGATTTTGCTCTCCAATCATATAGTTGGTTATTTATATTCACCACTGCATAGAGATATTTAGGAATAAATTGCCTTTTTTTAAAACTTTACATATTAACTAAATTATAAACTGCGACCGCTGCTGGAGATGTGGCAATGAACAAGGCTCTTTCCTACACGTTTGGAGGGACTGCCCTCAGATTCAAACATATTGGCGAAAAGTACATGATGTAACGACTATGGTCTCCTCGCGCCCCCTAGAGTTCACGCCAGCACAGTACCTAATCCACCACTCAAAAATATCCAAGAAAAGATACTTTAAATCAGCTGCAATGCATATGATAAACGCTGCCAGGTTATGCCTACCGGTCCATTGGAAGTCCACTGTGACTCCATCAATGAAAGAATGGGCGTCACGAGTCAACCACATGGCGGGGATAGAGGAGCTGATATCTTCTACCCAAGACAGAATTGCCAATTATACTGTGATTTGGGACTCCTGGTTTAAGTTACCCAAGTCCCAAGAATACCAAAATCTGATAAACAACACAGGTTAGTAAGACAACAACAAAGAAGCTTTACCGTGTTTACGAACCATTGGTCCGGAAAACAATAACATATAACAGGGGAACAATAAGGAATTGATGGGGGGGGGGGTAGCTGGTGGTCATCCCACCCCCTCCCCAAGCCCTTCTGCGCTTACTCCTGCTCCCCTCCTCAGCTTTCCCTTGCCCCTCCTTCCGCTCCCCCCTCTTCCCCTTCTCATCCCCCCCCCTTATCCCTCTCCTAACTGATCCCCTATTCAGGGAGGGTGTGGACCGCAGGGCCGACATAAAAGGTGGGCCGCCGGTCCACATCCCTCTGAAGATAGGACATACAGATACCAGGAGGTAAACTCCCTAATGGCCCTAAGTTAGTAAGTAGGGAACAGGAGGATAACCAGATCTTTGTAACCAAGTGCGCCTAACGAATCAAACACCTATTAATGATATACACGTATAGTCATGTTGAGTTTAAGGTTGTACATCTAGCAGCCATATTATGAAACAAGCAAGTGATTGTTTAATTGTGCCTACTTTTGTTCAGTTATGACAAATGTCAAAGGGTGCCTTAAGTATTTGTACTGTTATATTTGTTATGTCTTGCATTATCTTCCATAAAATAAAATCTTTATGGAAAAAAAAAAAAATTATACACCGCACTTTTTTTTTAAGGTTATTAACCTTTTAATCAAAACAGTAATTGGCCAACTAATCGATTACGAAAATAATCGTTAGTTGCAGCCCTACTCCCAAGGCAGATAGAAACAATAGAACAATGGGATACAGCCACACCTCAAACGATCTAGTAAACAGTCTACGAGACCAAGCTCATACAAGATTCTAGCAGTTGGAAAGGTGGAATTCATTTATCTTAATTTAAGGGATATTGTGCAAAAATATTAATGGTCTCAAGTGCAAGACCCCCCTTCAACTTTCAACACAAACCACACATATAGAACCAGGAACCCGGGATAACAGGGGTAACGGGTAAAAGGAAACGCTGAGTCCGGTGTGGTTGTACTGGGAGTCTGGTTAGATCAGACCTGAATGGTGCTCTGACTGCTTCTAAAAGACACAGGGTCAAGGAGTTTCCAGAGCTCTCCAAGGTACGCTGGGTTCCACAAGCCCCCCGCCAAAGTGACACCCATTACACTTACCTCCTCTGTGTAGTGGTTTTGCCCAGGGCAGCCTGGATCCTTCTCTTTGCTACTCCTGGCCCGTCCCTTCTGTCAAGTGACCCCACAGCAAGCAGCTTGCTATGGGGGTACCCGAGCAACAGCTCCCTGTGTCTATTCAGAGACTCAGTGGATATTGCTAGATAGAGATGGGGTAAGTATTAGGGGGGCTGATGCACACAAAAGGCTCATCTTAATGCATAGAATGGACTGAAATCGCACTGCACATAAAAAAATTGTTCTGCCTTTACAACTCCTTTAAGGTTTAGACACTTTATTGTTCATTACGTCACATTAAGCACCCCAAAAAACAAGTCTAATGTACCTAGTTTGTCTTGTGTGAAACCAAAATCAATGAAACTTCTAGGATACGTTTGGGAAGAAGAGAACTTAGGTTGTACAAAGTTTCAAGGCCAATGATTGAGGTTTATGCTCATGGTACATTAAGCTCTTTTTACATTAAGCCACGTTTTAAAATTGTACAAAAAAAATGGTTAAAAAAAAAAAACTTTTGGCATGATATGCCAAAGGACCTGACATTTTCTGAATATGTTGTCATAGCGTCTTCTATTGTGCAGAGTTTGGGGGCAAAATCTAACATCTAATTTTTATACAATAAGCCACATTAAGTGCCCCAAAAAAACAAGCTTAAAGTAGAACTAAAGGCAAAAGTTTGTTTTTTACATTTAGAGCAAGGAAGGGTTATAAACCCGGTCAGAATTTTTTTTGCCATCTGTGTCCCATTGCAGAGATTTACCTTCACTTCCTGTCCCATAGCCACACAAGAAGTGAGAGGATATCCCAGTAAATCAAGGGAATTCCTTGGGGACCCCCAGGTCACCAGAACTAGTGTACCCATTGAAATATTTCCCCTTTATTACTTTTCTGGGGGCAACCCAAAATTTGGGTAATTTATTTTACATTAACTTTCAATGATAATAGTAAACAGGACCAATAGAGCGGGTGAATCTCCTTAAAGAGGAAGTAAACCCTCTTTTACAACTTTAGCTTACAGGTAAGCCTATATGCCGATGCTTCAGTTATAGCCAGGAATGGGCTAAGACACAGGGAGTAATTAGTGACTCTCGTGCGCATGCGCGTGATATAAATACCCCAATCGGTGACGTTGGTAACAAGCCACAGATGTGGCTTGCACCGGCGTCAGCCAATGACTCCGCCGCCGTGTGAGAGCGCCAGCCATCAGCGTCGGGCTATGGCTCCGGCAAATCACAGCACCGGAGCCGCGATACCCGGAAGTCACTCCGGGAGAAGATGTCGGAGGGGGAGAAGAGGACCAATGTTGAGGCTTCGATTTCAGGTAAGTGATGCATAATTAGCTAGTATGCTATGCATACTAGCTAATTATGCCCTTTGTCTTGCAGGTTTTTTTTTTTTTTTCGATTTTTTCAAGAGGGTTTACTTCCTCTTTAATGGGGGCACAGACGGCAATAAAAACTGGCAGGTGTTCTAATCCTTCTCTATATCCCCAAAAAATAAATCTAGTTATACGTTAACCACTTTCCGACCACTGCACGCCAATATACGTCAGCACAATGGCAGCGATGGGTAAAAGGGTTTACCTGTAC
The DNA here is from genome assembly GCA_028564925.1 of Lithobates sylvaticus. Taxonomy (NCBI): domain Eukaryota; kingdom Metazoa; phylum Chordata; class Amphibia; order Anura; family Ranidae; genus Lithobates; species Lithobates sylvaticus. The sequence goes on from CM053038.1 coordinate 169,049,889, forward strand.
ATCCTTTTTAATTGGCGGGGCTATTGTACAGCGTGACCGTGCCCGCGGGACCCGCTGTTTGGTTTGGGTGCAGCGTTGCACGACCAAACAATTAAAGTGACGCAGTGCTGCATCACAAAAAGTGTTCTGGTCAGGAAGGGGGTAAAATCTTCCGGGGCTGAAGCGGTTAATGTCCCTAGTTTGCCTTGTGGGAAACCAAAGGTTTGGAAAGATGAGAACTTATGTTGTGCAAAGTTTCAAGACAACTGATTAAGGTTTAGGCACATTATGGTACATTAAGCTCTTTTTACATAAGCTATTCGCATTAAATGTTTTAGGATGTCATGGATATGCAGTAATGTTAGTCTGTCAGCTTACCTCTCCATGTGTTCAGCTTAAGAGGCCAGCCACTCTCACCTGGCTGCTTAAGTAATCTCTCCTCAAAGCATGGCTCCACCCCAGCCCTCATCAGGGAACTCTTTATTAACCTGTGCACAGCAAGCCAGCCCTGCTGATCAATAGTGTGTCTGGCTTCCGTGTGCTACCTGCTACGTGTTCTACATCTGATTTCAGTTACCAATCTTGGCTTGTTTTTGACTATACCTGCTAGTTTCCCAACCTTTGGCTATCCCCTGACTATCCTTACCTGCTTGTTGCCCTGACCTTTGGCTATCTGCTGACTATCCTTGGTTGTCGCAGTCCGCTTCTTCTCTTCCTCCCTGTAGTCTACCGTGAGCGGAGAGGCCCTAGGGGTCGTGACCTGGAGCCAGACTGCAGCTAAATCCATCCCCACCACTAGGGGCCTCTGGTGAACACCCGCTGGCTCTTAGATTCCGCTTCCTGGGAAATCTCATGATCTAGCTCCCAGGGTCATCCGTGTTGGTACCACAGAGTACCTGCTCTCCTGTATCACCTAGAGCTCCATCCGAACCAGTCAGCCATAGGGTCCACTACCTTGCGGTGCACTCCAGACCCAATGAGGTGCATCTGTCACCTGACATAAGATTGTAAAAAACTTGTTATGATTTACAAAAAGATCAGAATTTTTCAGAATATGTTGGCATAGAATCTTCTATTGCGTTAAGTTTGGGGGACATTAGTTAACATCCAAGTACATTTTCGTACCTTAAGCTGCTCAAAAAGAAAGTTTAATGTTATTCATTTGCTTTGTGGGAAATGAAAATCCATGAAACGTTTAGGATAGGTTTGGGCAACTTTAATCTTAGGTAGTGCAAATTTTCAAGGTAATCGATTGAGGATTAGGCACTATTTTACACATCAAGATCTTTTTACATTAAAGTAACTCCAAAAAAATTATAATCCAGATCCTATCCCTTTAAAGGCAGAGGCTATAGCATAGTGCTTTTGCCTCGTCACTTGTCTTTGTATTTTCTACAGTACCTGGTAGATCCTGCCTGATCTTGACTTTCCCTCTGTGTGCTGACCACGTTTATCATGGCTGCTGAGCCATGAAAGCATGGTCAGTTTAAGTGCCTCAGTTAAAACAGCTCTCCCCTGTGTGTCTCTTCATTTCCCCCTCCTTCTCAGTTCCATACTGTTCAGTGAGAACACGATCTCGTCTCATTCCTGCCCCTCCCCTTTCCTTCAGCCTTCATTGACTGTACCGTTTAGCAGAAGCTGCTCCTCCCTCTCCTCGTTGCAAAAGCTGCATTGCCTAACACAGTATAGTATGGTGGGAGAGCAGCTAGCCAGTTAGTATTGCAAGCTTTTACAATTATATTACTTTTCAAAGTTTAAAAAGCAATATTTAGGACACACAGCTTTACTAAATGTTTTCAATATAAAATGAATTACTGTAGCTTATTTGTTAATACACTTTTTTTATTTTTCAAGGGGATAGATCATGCCTATATAAGCACACTGGTTCACACCATGACCACGCGTGAATCACAAAGGCATATGCTGTGCGGTCTTGTGCGATTCACATGCGTTTATGTGCAGTGCGATTTCAGTCCATTCATTTAGATTCAATAGCACTGTTTGTGAACTGCGTTTGGGGTGGTGGTACAAAGACATGCAGGTAGATTAATCGGCTTCTGTCGAAAAAAAAATTGGCCCCAGTATATGAATGGGGACCTTGGATTGTGGGCTCCTTGTGGGTAGGGACCGATGTGAGTGTGCAATGTACAGGGATAGGGACAGTTGTAGACACTCGCTCAGGTTGAACTGGATGGACTGGTGTCTTTATTCAACCTATGAAACTAAGGTGGTAACTTTTTAGTGACACCTACTACAGATCACAAATTAATTGCGTTTTGCATGCCGTTTGAGCACTAGTGCACACCGATGCAATGTTGGAAATGCAGCAAGTCCTGTGCGTTCCTGCAATGCAATCGCATGACATCTCTGCAATCTGCAATTAAAAGCTCACAAAATGCAGTGAGTGTGCTTGTGTGTAAATATGCGTATATGAATGTGTACATGTTAGCATAAACCTACTGTATGTGTGCATGTCCATGCAATTGCAACAATCGCATTGCATGGGTGTTCACATAGCTTCACATTCAAGTGCAGAAAAAGGCTCCTAAATAAAAAAAGGCTCCTGCACAATTTTGGTGTGGATGTGATGTGATTTAAACCATACAAAATGTATGTTTTGAATCGCAACATAGAAACACCATGTGATGTGCACAAGAAAGCGGTGCGATTAATGTGCAAATCAAATGCAAATCAAACGCATAAGTGTCAAAATAGGCTCTGTGCGAATCGGCATCATTGTACATCAGGCACGTACACGGCGACCTGGGGGCTAACGCAGTGTCTGCCGGCCACCCGCGATCACTCCAGAGACAGGCAGAATAGGGATCTGTCAGTGTAAACAAACAGATTCAGGGGAGTAGAGTAAGATCTGCTGTACCTAGTGATTAGGAACTGCAATATCTCTCCTCCTCCAGTCAGCCCAGTCCCCATACAGTTAGAAACACTTCCCTAGGGGGCGCATGCTCGAATCTGGAAGGTCGCATCTGAGCGAAGCTCCGACACAGCGGGGACTTCATCGCCTTCCCCTGGGGCCATAAAACCGCTTTGACGAACCCAAAAACCACCCACAGCCCTGGGGGAAAGAACGGTGCATGCCGCCCCCCTGGTCTCGTTGCGGGAAACAGGCACAAAAATCCCTTATGAATTATCTCAGGGTCCGTGAGATGGCCGGGAAAACTCAAGATGGCGCTGAGCTTCACCACGAGCCAGCCCCCACACACAGCCCAGCGGCTTCTCCGGTGCACTCGTCCGGGGATGGGGAGTACGCTTTACAGCTCACAAAAGCAGACCTAGCTGACAGCCTAACAGCCATGTACAATAAGATTGCAGAGAAGTTCCAAACTGGACTCCATAAATCTACCAATACCCAGCAACAAGAGATAGCTGTATTGGGTGGCAGGACAGACATGTTAGAAACTAAACACGACGAACTACAGATGGCCTACACAGACCTCCGCAGGAACCACAAAGCCCTTACAGAATCTGTCTCAACTCCAGGTCCACTTGGAGGACCTGGACAACAGAAATAGACATAATAATCTGAGAATCAGAGGAGTCCCGGAGGTGGTAACTGATTTGACCCTGGCTGTACACAAATTGTTTCAGTCCCTATTGCCTGCATTTGTATGCGATAGGCTGCACAGAGCCCTTCGCCCCCAAACCGCAAACCTACAAGAGATATTATTTTATGCCTCAAAGACTATCTTGTGAAGGAAGAGATACTAAGAGCATCCTGAAACACCCCTAACATTATGCTGGATGGCGTAAAGATACAGATTTACCCTGACATATCTCCGGTCACCATAGATAAACGCTGCAAATTCAAAGAAATTACTACCCCACTCCAGGAAGCAAGAATCCACTACAGATGGGGGTTCCCTTTCAAACTCCAAGTAATACAAAACAGAACCACATACACGGTAACCAGCATCCAAGAAGGGAAGGAGCTCCTAGTCAAGCTAGGCCTAATGGCGAAAGAAGATATCCTTCGGCAATCTGGGCCACCCCTTCACCGCAAAGAGACCGCAGGAGACAGAGACAAGAATTAAGGGGTTGTATGAATTGACAGAATCTCCTTCTCACACCACCACGGACCTTAAGCCTTAACTTTCACTTTGACCTGGGACTACTTAAGACAGCAGAGGTGCAATACTGACATATAGGGGGATGGAAATAACATGGCTCTAATTGCCACCCAAACCTACCCCTCCCCCCCACTACTGAGTTGCACCTCATTGCACCATTCAACTACTTAACAGTCCCTTGCTGTGCTGACCTACAGTGACTCCCGCTTGGTTGTCCCCCACTCTTGCTGTTCCCCACAGGAGGAGGGAGAAGGGAAGAAGAACAGGGAATGGAGGAGAGGAGATAAGATCAGACAGACGAGAAAAGTCTTTTTGCCCTCCTCCTCCGAACTTCTTTAAAGAAGATTTTTCAGCTTTTTTTTTTTCTTTTTCTTGTCTCCCAACAGGCTGTCAAGAGTGTTGGACATTATTGTCCTACTGTTCAGGACCCCTGGCAGGTATTGTCTAATCTTTTTGTCAGGTTCGTCTATCCCCTCCCGACTCCATTGGTTTGCATGTTCACTGTTTTGTTTCAAAGTTTTTTCTTTTTCAGTTACGGGACTTTTTTTTTGATGACACTCACTATACTGTGCTATTTTAACCCCTACGGTCAATCCTGATTTTGGTCATTGCTATGGAAATATGTGCACACCTTACTGCCAATTTACCCTCTCACCGCTAAGGTGCGAGCCTCTGGTAGCCCACTCCTCGGGATCCTCACCCACCCAGGTAAATCTATCGGACCTTCCTCATTTACAATGGGAATTAGATTAATTTCTCATAACGTCAAGGGGTTTAACTCCCCTCAGAAACATCAGAAAGCCTTCAAGGCCTATTAACACCGCAAGGCCGATATCATACTCTTACAGAAGACCCATTTCTCCGAAAATAACCACCCCACTTACTTTGATAGATCGTGTGGCCTAGGGCACTATACGACATTTGGGTCCAGATCCCGAGGGGTGGCTATATTTATTAAAAATTGTTTATTATTTGACATTGAAAAAGTATACAAAGACCCCGCTAGCAGGATTATTATCCTGCAGGGCTCCCTACAAGGTAAAAGGGTTACAATAGCTAATGTGTACGCCCCTAATGACTCCCAAGCATCATTTTTGAAGGCCTTTTTCAAATCACAGTTACATGTCCATAACCTGACAGACTCTTGGAGGGCATATAATGTAGGTGCCTGAGAATATACTTATTACTCCCACCCCATGACAGCTACTCCAGACTGGACTATTTGTTCTGCTCCCCTATTCTTCTTGCAAACTCCACTGCTGCAAATATACATTCCTGCCCGTGGTCAGACCACCAAATGGTATCCCTGGACTAAACCCACATAGGCCTCAAACCCTCCGTTGCAGGTTGGAAATCAAACAAATTCCTCCTCACTGACCCAATCTTGATATCTCAAATTACCAAACATTTGACAGAATATTTCGCCAACGACGTCTCCCCTACGGTCCTATGGGTCGCCCATAAGGTGGTAATTAGGGGTCACATAATATAAATAGCTGCTGAAAGGAAGAAACAAAGACTAACTGACATTACCAGACTCACCACTGAACTAAATAGGTTATACCATTTACACTCACAAAACCATGCTCCAGACTTACTACAAGAAATTAATAATAACAGACTGGAACTTGATAAAATCCTTTCCGAACAGACAGAGAAGGCACTGAGATGGTCTAAGGCAGGGCTTGACAAATTTGCTTGGAATCTAGGAGCCAGATAAAAAAGTTAGGAGCCAGGTTTTCTTTTTTTTTTTTACGACATGGAGACGAGCGAGGGGAAGATGGCCCCCGCCTGTCTCCAAGTCATTGCAGGGCAGAGGCGACTTCAAATCGTCACTTCTGCCCATAGCTCTTAAAAAGGGACATTTTATTTTTTTTTTCAAATGGCAATTTCTTTTTTTTTTTGCATTTTAGTGTAAATATGAGATCCGAGGTCCTTTTGACCCCCAGATCTCATATTTAAGAGGTCCTGTCATGCTTTTTTCTATTACAAGGGATGTTTACATTCCTTGTAATAGGAATAAAAGTGACACAATTTTTTTTTCAAAAGAACAGTGAAAGTTAAAATAAAGAAAAAAAAAAATAATTTTAAACGCGCCCATCCTGCCGCGCTTGTTTGCAGAAGAGTAGGGCCCGCACATGAAAACGGTGTTCAAACCACACATGTGAGGTATTGCCGTGATCGGTAGAGCGAGAGCAGTAATTCTAGCCCTAGACATCCTCTGTAACTCAAAACATGCAACCTGTAGAATTTTTTAAACTTCACCTATGGAGATTTTAAAGGGTAAAGGTTTGGCGCCATTCCACGAGCGGGCAAAATTTTGAAGCGAGACATGTTTGGTATCAATTTACTCGCCGTAACATTATCTTTCACAATATTAAAAAATATTGGGCAAACTTTACTGTTTTATTTTTTAATTAAAAAAAGTTTTTTCCCAAAAAAGTGCGCTTGTAGGTCTGCTGCGCAAATACGGTGTGACAGAAAGTATTGCAACGACCACCATTTTATTCTCTAGGGTTTTAGAAGAAAAAAATCTATAATGTTTGGGGGGTTCTAAGTGAAGGAGTTAGGCAGGCAGTGAAAACAAAACAAAAAGCTCCATTAACATTGCTGGATGTCATACCAACGGCCACCACAAGAGGGCGCCAGATTCTAAAAGGTACCATAGGACTGCACAAGGCCGCAAAGCCGGGGCCTAAACTACCGGCCGGTGCGGCCCATCGCGCGCGGGGGGGGCGCACTATGGCGACAGGATACCCCCAGCTGTGCTGCCCCAGGCACCAGGTCGCTAATTATAGTCGCCAATGCGACCTGGCGCCCGGTATTCGTCGAGCACTGGTCTAAGGCCAAGTTCCTGTTACACAGCAACTCGGACTCAGCCATGTTTGCAAGAAAGCTTAACCATTCCATTCAACCCCCTCGCACATAAACTAAGCAGTCCCAATGGCACTGTTGTCTCCCACCCATCTGAAGTGCTACAAATTTTTTCTAAATTTTATACTGAACGACTCTCCCCCCCAGCCTCACCCTTAAAACCTGGTTAGAAGATTTACCTCTCCCAGCTCTAACTCAAGAACACCTCCAAGAGCTAAATGCCCCATGCTCCGACCTTGAAATAATTAAAGTTATAAATTCTCTTAAACCTTTTAAGACCCTGGGCCCAGACGGGTACTCAGCCCCATATTACAAAAAATTCCAACGCACCCTAATTCCATACCTGAAATCTCTCTTGAACCACATCCTTAATATATATCTCTGATCCCTAAGCCCAACAAGGACCATACCCTCCCAACTACAGACCAATTTCGGTCATCAACACAGACTTAAAGATCTTTGGCCGCATTTTAGCAGACAGACTTTCAAATATTATCACTTCCTTAATCTCCCCAGACCAGACGGGGTTTATCCTGACCAGGCAGATCACAGACAATATCAGACTTGCCTCCAATATCATCCAAGACGCTGATCTAAACTCCCGCAAAGTGCTACTCCTAAGCCTCGATATCCACAAGGCATTCAACGGCATTCTTTGGCCATACCTCGAGTTAAAGCGGGATTCCACTCTAAAGTGGAACTTCCTCTCATCGGAACCCCCCCCCCCTCCCACGGGGGGGGAGGGGGGTTTACACCCACTTCCGGGCATAAACTCCCACGGGAGTTTACGCCACTTCCTGTCCCGGTGCGCTGTCTGCCGGGACACACACGGGTCCCAGCAGAATGCGCGGACGATTCTCATGGCGCTGTGCGACTCGCGCATGCGCAGTAGGGAACCGGGAAGTGAAGCCGCAACTCTAGACTTCCTGATTCCCTCACCGAGAATGGCGCCGGCAGCAGCAGAGAGCCGAGCGATTGATCGGCCTCTGCTACCGACATCGCTGGAACCTGTGACAGTTAAGTGTCCATTTATTAAAAGACAGCAGCTGCAGTATTAGTTATAGACCAAGGGCCATGGGTGACCTATGTTTACCAAACCTCTGGCTATACTATCTCTCAGCCAAACTTTTACAATTAACACAATGGCACACATCTCCACTTAAAATCCCCTGGCTCCGCTTCGAGCAGATCTCAGTAGCCCCATATTTTCTCCCAGGATTACTATGGGCCAAGATGATTGGCCCTAAGGATATCTCCACACTAAATTCTGTGGTTGGACAATCCCTACATCTATGGGCCCTTTACAAGAAAAAATTCTCATTACTTCCACCCAATCCCAGGCTGTCATCATATATTGGGGACCCCACATTCCCCACAGCATTTCATAACCAAAGTGATTTCACACTGTGGATGATCTCAAAAGATCTTGTTACCCTTGATTCCCTTCAAAAAGACAGGGTGTTTTGCTCTTTCCTAAGCCTACAAGCCTCCCATTCTCTACCCAGTACCGAATTCTACAAACACCTACAAATTAGGCATTTCTATATCTCACACTACTCCAGAGCCAACTCAGACACATCCCTTGAGAATATATGTGGCCCAGAGTCCAGAGACAAGGGATGATCTCCCTTCAATATTCCTCGCTAGGCTGCCTAGGCCTCCTAGACAAATCATCCGCCATACTTAGCAGGGAACAGGAGACAGGTGTGGTTGCTTCCCCAGAAGAATGGTCTAAAAAGGGTCTCCAATATGCACATGTACAAGATCTGTGGTGGTGAAGAAAACAGTGGTGAAGTTACACACCAGGTGGTATTATACCCCTGCTAAACTACATAAATTCTTCCCCACTGTGTCCGAGATTTGCTTCAGAGGTTGTCCTGAAAAAGGGACCCACCTACACATCTTCTGAAGCTGCACAGCTCTGAAAGACCTGTGGAAGAAAGTGACTTCCAAGGCGTTATGGATATGATGGAGGTGATTATAGAGTTGATGATAAAATGTCTATTTCATATATTATAATTTTCCTGCTACAAGCTTTAAACCATAAACAGTATATGTCTGCAAAGCTCACCCCACCCTTTCTATGAAATCGAAACGCAATCAAGCAAGAAGGCCTAAACCTGACTCTAAAGATAACTTTCAGAGACCAGATTACCCTACATAGCCATGGACAGCTGCTTTTTCCCTCTATGGACACAATCAAGCTTTTTGCCTATACATTGCCAAATAACGTATTGTGGTTTTATTTAAGCACGCCTCATCAGACAGCATTATATCCGGCTGTTCAATATCCACCTGAGACCCAGGCCAATTCTGACATTTTTCTCCTACATGTAAAATTACATAGAACCCCCCAAACATTATATATGTTTTTTTAGCAAAGACCCTAAAGAATACAATGGCGGTCGTTGCAACTTTTTATCTCGCACGGTATTTGCGCAGCAATTTTTCGAACGCGTTTTTTTCAGAAAAAAAACAGTTTCCTGCTTTAAAAAAAAACAAAACAGTAAAGTTAGCCCAATTTTTTTGCATAATGTGAAAGATGAAGATACGCCGAGTAAATAGATACCCAACATGTCACGCTTCAAAATTGCATGCGCTTGTGGAATGGCGCCAAACTTTGGTATTTAAAAATCCCCATAGTCGACGCTTTAACATTTTTTACTGGTTACATATTTTGAGTTACAGAGGAGGTCTAGGGCTAGAATTATTGCTCTCGCTCTAACGTTCGCGGCGATACCTCACATGTGTGGTTTGAACACCGTTTTCATATGTGGGCGGGACTTACGTAGGCGTTCGCTTCTGCGTACGAGCTCACGGGGACAGGGCGCTTTAAAAAAAAAAAATTTTCTTTTTATTGTTCATTTTACTTTATTTTTTTAGTTCAGCAATTTAAAAAAAAAAAAAAAAAATATTTGATTACTTTTATTCCTATTACAAGGAATGTAAACATCCCTTGTAATACGAATATTACATGATCGGACCTATTTACAGTGAGATATGGGGTGAATAAGACCCCACATCTTACCTCTAGGCTGGGAAGCCTAAAATCAAAAAAAAAAAAAAAAAACGATCACCACTTCCCAGCCGCGGTGCCGCCGTTTTTTGAATGCAGAGGCCGGGCGTGACGTCATAACATCGCGCCCGGCCTCCGAACGATCATAGAGACTCCGGCGACCATCTGGTCCGCCGGAAATCTCTATGATCGTCATCCGGGGGCCGGCGGATCCCGAGTCCGACTCACCGATGGAAGCGGTGAGTCGGTAGAAGCACCGTAGGGCGGCGGGAGGGGGGGGGGCTGTCCCCTCTCGCCGCCCGTAAGAACGATCAAGCGGCGGAACAGCCGCTATGATCATTCTTATGGTGCAGGGAATCGCCGGCTGAAACCGGCAATATCTGAATGATGTCTGTAGCTACAGGCATCATTCAGATATACCCCTGAGACCAAAAAGACGTCATATGACGTATACTGGGTCTCAGGTGGATATATAATTCTAAGATCACGACATTAAAAGCAGAAGTGACTTGTACACTGACTTGTGTCCGTCTCAGTGCTTCTCTGAGTACATCAAAATCAATTTGGCCAGGGGGGCAGATATTAATCAGACTATTTGGTTCTGGTCCAAAACAAAGGTAGCGGAGATCACAGGAGCCCCAACTACATTAACCCACCAGATGTGCCTATTCTTTGCTGACATTCCTGGATCCACCCCCCTTGACCAAAAGCTATCTCACACCCTCTTTAGTGCAGTCCACTGGTCTATAGCTTTGTTCTGGCGGTCTCCTAGGGTCCCCTGGGACCAGGTCCTTAAACAAATGGCAGGTTTCCAACTCATGAAGAAAGTCTTTGACACTATCATGGATACCATGCACATTTATGATCTGAAATGGAAGTCTCGGAGTCCATAAACACTCTTACTCTTTTCTGACCAAATCACCTTGGCACTTACACAGGAAACAGATAGCACGGACAGTTATTCCCATCTTGATATCCCATACTTTATTATGTTTATTCTTTCAGTTTTTGAGTTTATCCTTTTCTTTTAGTTTTATGGCATGTCAATACATTTTCTAGCAATTTTGACGCAGTAGTACCAAATTAATGTGATGGAGCCTAAATTGTACTCAACGTGCCTTTAGTCTCTCTATGCATGGCAATCTCCTCACAAAATCCTTTTAATGTAACACAATAATAAGAATCAGTATGAAATGACTCTAGTTTGCATTGATGATTTCTTAAACCCTGACATGTGAACATTCTAATTAATGGCTTTATATGCGGTTACATGTACTAAGTTGTCATACTAATTGTTGCTTATAATCTATGCCTCATTTTCACAATAAAACGTTTGTATTAAAAAAAAAAAAAAGAAAAAAGAAACACCTTCCTAGGGAACACTTAACCCCTTGAGCACCCCCTAGTGTTAACCCCTTCCCTGCCAGCGACATTTATACAATAATCAGTGACTATTTTTAGCTCTGATCACTGTATAAATGTCAATGGTCCCAAAAAAAAGTGTCTGATCTGTCCGCCACAATGTTGCAGTCCCAGTTAAAATCGCAGATCACCATCATTACTAGTAAAAAATAAATAATAAAAAATAGGATTTTTATAACAGCTTACCTGGAAAATCCTTTTCTTTTCAAGTACATCATGGGACACAGAACCATAGTAATTACTATGTGGGTTATAATCCACCTTCAGGTGCTGGACATGGCACACCCTAAACAGGAAGTTGTCTCCCTATATAACTCCTACCAGGAGTATCTCAGTTTTGTAGCAAAGCAATACACGTGTATACTAAAAAAAGGGGCAGGACCTCTGTGTCCCGTGATATACTTCAAAAGAAAAGGATTTTACAGGTAAGCTGTTATAAAAATCCTATTTTCTTTAATCGTACATCAAGGGACACAGTGCCATAGTAATTATGTGGGATGTCTCAGAACAATGCCAACTGAGGGAGGGAGACAACAAAAGTAGGGCACCATGAGATCAGAGGACTGCGCCCAAAGGCGACATCCTCATGTCTTTTTACATCATTCTGATTTTTCTTCCATAGAACAGGATTCTGGAAAAAAAAATGTAGAACAATATCCTGGTTTAGACAAAAAACCTGATACTACCTTCGGTAAAAAGTTAGGATGAGGACGCAATACTACCTTATCCTTGAAAACAATAATATGGCTCTTTACAAGAAAGAGCAGCCAATTCTGATAACCATATCTGCTGCAAGAAGGGTGACAGAATAAAAAGTTTCCGTGTTAAAAAGGACCAAGGGAACATGTCGTATTAGCCCAAAAAAAGGTTGTTTTGTAATGCAAAGTCCAAAGGGTTCAGGGGTGACCTAACTGGAGATTAAGCAGCGCTACCCCCTGAATAAGGTTACAAGCCAAAGAATGCAAAGCAAGTGGTTGTTGAAATAATACCGATAAGGCTGAGACCTGTCCTTAGAAAGCACTCAAGGCCAGCTTTATCTCTCACCCCATCTGCAGAAAGTCAAGAATTCTACCTTTGACCTATTTCCTGGGGTACAACCCCTGGTTTCACACCAGGAGACATATGCTTCCCAGACTCCATAATATATAATTATGAAGGCTGGCTCCCTTGCATTAACCAAGGTAGAAACCACTAAACCCGACAGCCCACGCTTCTTCAGAGTGTGGGTCTCAAAAGCCAAACCGTTTCATTTAGCGTTTGTAAAGTAGGATGCACTACCGGACCTTGCAAGAGAAGGTCTGGCCGTGGCGGGTAAGGTCCATGGGTCCCCTACTGCCATCTTTACGATCTCTGCATACCAAGATTTCCTGGGCCCCGCTGGGGGCCACAAGAATCACTGACGTCCCTTCCTGCTTGATCCTGCGAAGAAGTCGTGGACACAGGCAGAATAGGGAATGCATAAATTAGTGAGAACCGATTCCACGGGAATAGCAAGGAATCTGTTCCGCAAGCTAGCGGATCCTTTGTTCTTGACACAAAGTTGTTGATTTCTTTGTTGAACCTGGACACAAACAGATCTACGTTTGGGATCCCCCATCTTTGACATATTGACAGGAAGATATTGGGGTGAAAGAACCATTTTAACAGAAAGAACTGCTGGCGACTCAAGTAGTCCGCCTGACAATTTTTTATTACTAGAATGAAGACTGCCGATAGGCAAAGTACATTATTTTCTGCGCAAGATAGGATATGATTCACCATTATCTGGGCCGCACAACTTCTTGTCACCCCCTTGGTGATTAATATAGGCTATTGCTGTGGCATTGTCGGATTGAATCCTGGCAGGACAATTCCGTTAACTGAACGTTCAGGCCCTCAGGACCAAGTGCTCTGCCTGAATTTCTAGAATGTTAATGGACAAGTTCCTTTCTGATCTGGGCCACTTCTCTTGGACAGTTGCCTCTTCCGTGTCCCAACCCAAAATAAAAAAAAATAAAAAAAAAGGTTGGCATATGTTGTTACCATTTCCCAGGTAACTGAGGGAAGGATTTTCCCCTTTACAGATTTTTGGTTATCAACCATAAACTGAGGATCCGGCGCACCCAGCCTACAGCACCTGGTATTTCCAGGCGGTCTCCAATCCAGGCACTAACCAGGCCTGACCCTGCTTAGCCTCCAAGATCCAGTGAGATTGGGCTCTTTCAAGGTGATGTGGTTGTAGGCTTTGGAATCAGACACATTGGGAATCTAGAGCTTGAACCATTTGTTCCAAGCCGATAGGATACTGTTTTGCAGCAGTCTCAAATTTAACTGAGCATAGGGAACGGCCTCGAATGAAGCCACCATCTTCCACAAAAACCTCATGCAAAGATGAATAGAAGTATTCATCTTGCTTCGACCACCTGAAACAGTTGCTTTATGGCGCTGATCTTTGCCTGGGGCAAGAAGACCCTTTTCTGGGTGCATCTTTGATCAGACCCAAGTATTTTAGCCTTCTTCATGGTTTTAAAGAAGATTTCTTCTAGGTTGAGCATAAGACCTAGATATTCCAGGTAGTTGAATGTGGTGACCATACTTTGGTCTAAGCAGGCTACCGACTGGTCTATTAAGAACAGATCGTCTAGCTAAACCATAATCGTTATACCTTGGGCCCTTAATCTGGCTAGAAGAGGGGGCCAGAACCTTTGTAAACACTTAATGTGCAGTAGCTAGACCGAAAAGAAGAGCTACACACTGAAAATGAAGATGTTCCAACTTGAAAAGTAGTAGTGAGTGAGGAAATAGGCATATGGGAGGTATGCATCTTTGATGTTGATTGACTGCAGAAGTTCTCCTCCTTGTAGGATGGAGATAACCGATTGGATTGACTCCATGCATAAAAACAGTGGTTACATTCAGGAATTCAATTTAGATTTTTGACATCCAGAATGTCCATTCGGATTTGGCACCGTGAAAAAGAGGTTTGAACCAAACCCCAACCTCTGCTCTTACATGTGGACCACCATGCTTACTTTTTTCCAAAAGATGGACCAATGCTTGAGAGAGACTTATTTTTCTCTGGATCCTTAGGAACGTTTCATCTGAGAAAAAGAGGAGACAGGAACTCTTAGAACTCCAGTTTGTACCTTAGAGCTATTCAAGTCCCCCATTTGTCTCGACACTCTTCCTGCCAGATCCTTGAGAACAGCAGAATTCCCCCTATTCGAGCGAGCGGGGGCACCTCCTCATAAGGAGGCATCAGTATATATTGTAGGTTTCCTCCCCCAAGACCTCTTTTGTCCCTGGGGTTAACTTTGAGGATTACCTTTTGAACCCGATGTCGAAAGCCGTCGTGACTGCCTGGAGGCTAATGCCCCTGGCACAGGATCAGGAGCTTTAAAATGAAAATACATTTACTCTTTTTCTTAAATGACAAAAGGAGGCCGACTCCCTTGAACATAAACAGGGGCTGCAGTGTTGAAAACAATTGCAAAACATCTCATGGCCCCCGATGCTCACTCTGACCAGCCACCTCTTTTCAGGGAATGATGGCATTTGTAGAGATGAGTAGGCTTTCCAGAGCTTGAGGGAGACCCTTTTAGATCTTTTTTGGGGGTGTTTCAACCCCCCCTTTCTGACCTTAGCCTGATGCACAAAGCAGAGGTACTACCAGAAGAAATCGCATCCATTGCATGAGCAATAGTCAGCCACCACCGCTGCTATTAATGCTTAGCCTGATGCAAATAGTAAATGTGTCAAATGGGAAATGCCTGCGTCACCAACCTCTTTCATGCTACTCTTTGCGTTGGAGGACACCAACGCAGTGTTAAGCCCCGCCCCCTCCGTCACATCGCACCCCCCCCCCCCTCCTTTTGTCTTTCAAAAAATAGTTTTCCCACGTGGGCCTCCGATCCGATGGGATCGGTATGTGTGTGAGGGAGGGATGGCGTGGAGGAGACCTGAAAGCTGCCGCCGTGTAGGGGCGGTGAAAGAAAACGGCATTGCTGATCGTTTTTTTAGCTCTCCCTCAATGCTCAGGCTCATGAAGAGGGGGAGAGTTAAGCCCAGGTGGGGGGTGTCTGGTGGAAGCAAACCCCCTCCAAATTTACTGGAGGTCTGCCTGCTAGCCGGAGAAAAGAAGCCTGCTGTTTCTGCGACACCCTGAGGAAAGCATGAGGAGTACGTGCTCCCAGTGGTTTTAAAGGAGACATTTCATAAGAAAATTAAAAAATTCCTTAGAAAAACTCCACTTAACTTTCCTGCTGCAGGGTTTTCTGTGGCAAAACCAACAGACCTAATCTTCACCTTTCACGTGGGTTCCGTTAACAGATACTCCCGGCATGGGAGGGGTTATATAGGGAGGCAACTTCCGGTTTATGGTGTGCCAGTGTGCAGCACCTGAAGGTGGACTATAACCCACATAGTAATTACTATAGCGCTGTGTCCCACGATGTACGATTAAAGAAATGCCATAAATATATCGCTATTTTGTAGATGCAATAACTTTTGTGCAAACCAATCAATATAAGCTTATTGCAATTTTTTTTTACCAAAAATATGTAGAAAAATAAATATAGGCCTAAACTGAGGAAGACTTTTCTTTATTTGTTTGGGGCTATTATTGTAAAAAGTAAAAAATGTATTTTCCTCATAATTGGCGCTCTTTTTTTGTTTATAGCTCAAAAAATAAAAACTGCAGGGGTGATCAAATACCACCAAAAGAAAGCTTTATTTGTGGGGAAAAAAAGGACATAAATTGTGTTTGGGTACAGCATAACACGACCGCGCAATTCTCAGCTAAAGCGTCAGTGCCGTATCGCAAAAAAAGGCCTGGTCATTAAGGGGGCAAATCCTTTCTGGTCCTTAAGGCTGGATTCACACTTATGCATTTTTAGTGCTTTTTGCATTTTGAAGATTTGCACTACAGTATTTATTAAAGTACGATAAAATTGCTTGTTTTATTAACATAAGAAGAAAAAGAAAAATACATTATTAGACTCCATGTACAGCGGTATATGAATCATAGGGTTCAAAGGTACTACATACAATTCCTAATGGAACACCTATATTATCATACATTCAAAATACACAGGTCGTGATACTTGTCCAATCGCTCGACATGTTTCGCCTAGATAGGCTTCATCAGGAGACAAGGATAAGGTATATTTACAGATGGACGAAGATTTTTGGAAATATTTCCGTATTCTATGGTATGTATACAAAACAGTATATTAGTTAGTATATACAAAATGGTTAATAGTCATTAGAACGTTATATATGCTGCATAGAATGTGCGGTGACAGAAATGTCTGGTGAAGTCAATTTGCACATGCATGATACCCTACCTCCAATGTCATAGGGATCGTAAGCATGGACAGGCTTCCAAAGAAGGGTACCGATGGTTACACTGGAACACCCCCCAGATAGGGACCCGCACAGGGCCGTACCCAGTGATCACCTCCAGAAATTGTGGCTGGGGAATTGTAGGGGGAGAAAGAAGTCCTATTCCTTTTCCAAAAAGGTGTTTATAGGGCCTGTGAAGTACAGAGGTACTCATTAACCACAAATATGTTCAAATATATTATAATTATGCGTAAAGTAGGAAAGTAGTATGACCATGCCCAATGTCAGTTGTCAGGCTTTACCTACCTCTACGGAAGCTTGTAAAAATTTGTACTTTTGAGAGGCTCGGGTCAACCCACCCCCCAAAAGGAAAAAAACCAATGGGGGGAAGAGAGCGGGAACTGTTAGATCTTTGTCTTGGGTACTTGTCCACTAGACCAGGGCAATTTCTGAAATATAGCAAAACAAGAGAAAAGAGACCCCAATAAAAGTGCATAGGAGCCATGTCCAATACATTTTATAGATCCCCAGAAGATAGAGGGGTAACAGTCCCCTACCTTATCATGAAGCATATATGGCATCAGAGCGTATCAGGTTTAATAACTGGTCAGCCCATGTGCTGCCCCTCAACAGGGGCTAGGTATATCATCCAATGCCTATGAAAAGGATATTAAAGATAATTGCAGTAGTTCCATATATTTAGGGTTACAGTGGGCAAAATGTCCACCATTTTAGAAGATTTAGTTAGATCGGTTTACCTGTTTAGGTCGTTCCCAGAGCGTCCCGAGCCTCACATCCACCTCAGTCTGACTCGGCGTCAGACTGGGTTTAAATGGTCTCCCCCCGTGGCGCCAAATGCGCACGGCGTGTGACGTCACGCCGTGCTGACGTCACGCGGACGTAGTGCGGAGGTCGGCCGGCGCTCGTCCCAAACCAGGTGACCGGAGTGTTCCTATAAGGAACTCCTTCCGGTACACAGTTCAGCTGGGACTGCCCTAGCATGCCCTGCTGACAGCAGCCGTGCTGTTCCGTCAGCAATAGGGCATAGTGGGGTCCCTGTAGATGGAAAGCTGAAACTTGGTGGCCGGGTCGAGATTGTCGGCCGATCCCCGACCCGGAAGCGTGGCGGGCAGAGGACCACCCAGGGTGGACACAAACAACCATGCCACGCAACCGGAACGATCCATACAGTTCCCCAAAACCCTGGGGCGATCATCCTATGGGGCACTGCCCATGCATAATCCCCAGGGGCCCGCGCCAATGCTGAGTCCACCGGGACCAATCAGATCTTGTAGAGAGAAAAAAGAAAAAAAAAGGAAAAGAAGAAGAAAAGGGAAGAGAAGAAGAAAAATTGATAAAGAACGAAAGAAAGATTGAGAAATGAAGAGGGCACCCTGCAAACACACATTCACTGCAGCATATAATTCTTATTGTTTTTATTATTATTGTGAAATTGTTGTTAAACACATGATTTTTACAACTCAAAGTGAGCATATTTACAAATCAATAGAGATATTAAGTAAACAATTCCACCCCCACACAGGGGGGGGGGGGAGGAAAATATTACATGAACAAGCACGTTTAAACACACACAGGTTAAGGCCCGGTCCAGGCCCTATATGGCCCACGCATCAAACCTAGCAGTGCTCAACTACTGGTGCTTACAGAGGGAGGGAGGGAAGGTGGGAAGGGAAGGGAAGGAGAGTGGGACGAGGAAGAAGGGAAGGGGGAAAGAAGGGGAGGGAGGGGGAGGAGACCACAGCTGGTGAGGAAGTGAGAAGCTGAAGGTGAGACGTAGGGAACCATACATTATAAAAAAGGTTTAAAGCTAATTCCTTCGTTGAGGCCCGGATGCCGGGTAGCCTTCAACAAGTAGATCCATCTAGTTTCGATCTGTAAAAGTTTCTTGTCTAGGTCACCCCCCCGCTCCTGTTGGGGGAGGTGCTCTAGACTATAGAACCCAATAAATTTAAGATCAAAATTGTGATATAAGCCTACATGACGGCTAATTGCTGTCTCCATTTTGCGTTTACATATTAATGATACATGATCTCTCATGATCATGTATCATTAATATGTAAACGCAAAATGGAGACACCAATTAGCCGTCATGTAGGCTTATATCACAATTTTGATCTTAAATTTATTGGTTTCTATAGTCTAGAGCACCTCCCCCAACAGGAGCGGGGGGGTGACCTAGACAAGAAACTTTTACAGATCGAAACTAGATGGATCTACTTGTTGAAGGCTACCCGGCATCCGGGCCTCAACGAAGGAATTAGCTTTAAACCTTTTTTATAATGTATGGTTCCCTACGTCTCACCTTCAGCTTCTCACTTCCTCACCAGCTGTGGTCCCCTCCCCCTCCCTCCCCTTCTTTCCCCCTTCCCTTCTTCCTCGTCCCACTCTCCTTCCCTTCCCTTCCCACCTTCCCTCCCTCCCTTTTATGAAATCGTTTCTTTTGCGTTTGTACCATAGACAGTCCCAAATCTCCAATAACTTTTTTGCTGTATATTATTCTGGGATGATAGTACAATATTCATGTAAAATCTTAGGAGAACATTCCAGCCTAGCGAGCTCTGAAAATTACAGTCTATTTATCAAAAAAAAAAAAAAAAAAAAAAACACACACACTGCCAATATAAGAGCCCAAAATTAAAAGGGATGATGCTGATTTAAAAGTTTGACTTTACAACCACTTTAAGCTGATTGCATTAAATGTTTTAGGATTGCAATAATATAGTTTAACGTGAATAACTTTTATGTTTTACCAAACGACCTAAAATGTTTTAGAATATGTTGGCATAGACAGTCTTGTATTGTGTGAAGTTTGGTGAAATTTGGTCATCTTTTTTGTACGTTAAGCCACATTAAGCGCCCCAGTAAGGTTAACCACTTTAACCGCTTAACCACTTCAACAACGCCCGCCGTCATATGACGCCCACAAGGTGGATCTCCCATCCTGGGTGGGCGTCATATGACGTCCTCGGATTCCCGGCCGCCTGGGGGGCGCGCGCGCCCGCGGCATCGCTCGGGATCCGGTGCGAGTGCCCGGCGGCCGCGATGTCCGCTGGGCACCCGCGATTGCCCGTTAAAACAACGGGACCGGGCGGGAACGTGGAGCTGTGTGTGTAAACACACAGCTCCACGTCCTGTCAGCGGAGAGGAGACCGATCATGTGATCCCAGTACGGAGGAACACATGATCGGTCTTCTCCCCTTGAGTCCCCTCCCCCCACAGTTAGAATCACTCCTATAGGGACACACATTAACCCCTACAGCGCCCTTAGTGTTAACCCCTTCCCTGCCAGTCACATTTACACAGTAATCAATGCAATTTTATAGCAACGATCGCTGTGTAAATGTGAATGGTTCCAAAAATGTGTCAAAAGTGTCCGAAGTGTCCGCCGCAATGTCGCAGTCACGAAAAAAAAAAAATCGCAGATCGCCGCCATTACTAGTAAAAAAATAAATAAAAAAATTCAATAAATCTATCCCCTATTTTGTAGACGCTATAACTTTTGCGCAAACCGATCAATATACGCTTATTGCGATTTTTTTTACCAAAAATATGTAGAAGAATACGTATAGGCCTAAACTGAGTAAAAAAATAGTTTTTTTTAAAAAAAAATGGGATATTTATTATAGCAAAAAGTAAAAAATATTGTGTTTTTTTTCAAAATTGTCGCTCTTCTTTTGTTTATAGCGCAAAAAATAAAAACCGCAGAGGTGATCAAATACCACCAAAAGAAAGCTCTATTTGTGGGAAAAAAAGGACGTCAATTTTGTTTGGGTGTTACGTCGCACGACCGCGCAATTGTTAGTTAAAGCGACGCAGTGCCGAATCGCAAAAAGTGCTCTGGTAAGGAAGGGTAAAAAATGGCCCGGTGCTGAAGCGGTTAAGGACCACCTCCTGCACATATACTTGTAAGTAACTGCAGGGGGTAGTGGCACTCCCTAGTGATAAAGTAAATGATAAAATATATACCTATATTTTAATCCAACACACAAAGTGAAAGAATATTATAAATTAATAACACCAATCGGCCACCCAGGTGGTAAGTCTAATGGCGCACAGTGTGTACCGTGACTGAGCAGGTGATAACCTCACACTACAATACAAAAGGTGTGCACCTGATATCACCTAGAGGTGAATAATGCAATCCTGCACGTATAAACCAGTGTTATCCCAGAGCTGTGTATGTGTAGAGTACCACCTAGGTAAATAGACACACAGTGACAATCTGGTACAATATAATGTACTACAGTATCATAAATCATTAACCAGATTATAAGTACGAGTGATCATTCCCATGTGTTATATAACTTAATTCATACACTCTTGCTAAAAGTCCAATAAATCCCCCAGGTAATTGTAAGCAAAAAAATGTGATGAAAACAGAAAAAAAAACAAAAAAAACAAACAGAAAAAACACACAAAGTTCAGTGAATGGTGACTTTAGTGACTTTACTCCTCTTGTAATCAGGTGACTTAGTGCTGCCCCTTAACCAGACTGCACTACCCCTGCACGGGTAACAGGCATGTATAGAGACCCGTGGATGGTCCGTCAGGTTGCGCATTCCAGACTCCTCTCAGCTCCTAGGTCCTATCCAGCTCCTGGATCCTTTATGGGGGGTCACACTCAGTGCCCTGGTGGTCTGTATGCCTGGTGTTCAGCGCTAGCACTGCAACTGGTTTCAGCATTCAGGACATATAGATCCTCGCAGGGGAGAGATATAAAGGGATCTCATAGCGTAATAAGTCAAAAACGGGTGCTTTTATTTAAAATAAACAAATAAAAACAAACGCAGGTTTACCCTAAAAAGGTTTTAACCTGGTATAGATCCACTAGTACATACAAGGAAACCGGTCCGCAGCGTGCGCTCCAACTGCGTTCCACGCTTCCTGTAGCGTACCGGAAGTGACTTAAGTGTGCCTTACGCACTTCGTCATAGGACGTTTTCAAAGGCGATTTTTTTAATCAAAAATATGAAGAAGAATACGTATTGGCCTAAACGGAGGAAAAACCTTAGACTTAGCGGTGACGGTATTTCTACGAGCCTTTCAGGACAGCACCTTGGACAGAGCGCAGCGCAGGGGCGTTGTCACTGCGTGACAACGCCCCTTTAAAAGCAGCTGCTTCCACCATGCCATCAGTTGTTACCAAGAAATCCTCCGACATGATGGAAAATAAGCAGACAGTTACCATGCCCTATAATTATACAGGGAGAGAAGTAGGCTGCTGTCCTGAAAGGCTTGTAGAAATACCGTCACCGGTAAGTCTAAGGTTTTCTCCCTTCGCCTTTAAGGACAGCACCTTGGAGAGGATAACCGAGAAACTTACTTCAGGGTGGGACCACTGCCTGCAAAACCTTCCTACCAAAGGATTGGTCTGAGGCTGAGAGCAGATCCAAGCGGTAATGCTTTATAAAAGTTGAAAAACTGGACCATGTGGTGGCCTTGCAAATTTGCTCAAGTGATGCCCCGGCCTTCTCTGCCCATGATGCCGCTACTGCTTGGGTCGAATGAGGTAAGATTCCTTCTGGAGGCTCCAAACCTAAAGAGGTGTATGCTTCTTTAATGGCTTGCTTTAACAATCTTCCGAGGGTGTTTTTGGAAGCTTTACATCCCTTGTGAGTGCCTTCCATTAATACAAAGAGTGAGGATGATTTTCTAAAGTCCTTTGTTATTTGCAGATATTTAAGAAGACATCTCCTGACATCAAGAGTATAAAAGGCTTCTTCTCCTGGCCCCGAATGTGAAGGGCAAAAAAGGAGGGAGAATTATCTCCTGTGCCCGATGAAATGCAGAGCTCACTTTTGGTAAAAAGGCTGGATCTGTCTTTAGGACTACCCTATCTGATAGGCATCTCATGAAGGGCTCTTTGATTGTAACTCGCTGACTCTACGAGCTGATGTTACTGCCACTAACAACACAGTTTTAAATGTCAAAAACTTTAATGATGATCCTTCTATAGGTTCAAACGGAAGCTTGGTCAATCCCTGAAGAACCAAAGATAAGTCCCACTTGGGAAAAATAACCATAGGTCTAGGCTTTACTTTAGCCATAGACCTAAAAAATCTTATTATCAAAGGTTCCCCTGACAGGGTTCTTTCCAAAAAAACTGATAATGCCGCTACCTGCGTCTTGAGCGTACTTGCTGCTAAGCCCTTCTCCAATCCATCTTGAAGAAATTCTAAAACGGAAATTGTACTAGACAAACCAAAGTTTTTTCTGGAACACCACATATTATACACCTTCCAGACTTTAAAATAAATGTCTCTTGTCACCTTCTTCCTACTTGCAAGAAGGGAAGTAATTAGCTTTTCTGATAGGCCCTTCTGTCTTAAGATTTGTTCTTCAGAAACCAGGCTGTTAGATTGAGATACGCTGGATCTGGATGAAGAATCTGACCCTGACTCAACAGATCTGACCTGTTTGACAACTTCCAAGGAGGTTTCACTGAGAGATTCATCAAGGTTTAAAACCAGGGTCTTTTTGGCCACTAAGGAGCAATTAGAATTAGTTACGTGGATTCCAGCCTGAATTTGGCTAATACCCTTGGAATCAGTTGAAATGGGGGAAAAGCATAGGACAGCTGGAAGTCCCATTTGTGAGCCAAAGCATCTAGTCCTAGAGCTTGATCCCATCTCTGAAGGGAGAAGAAAACTGGTACTTTGTTTTCCTGTTTTGCGAAGAGGTCCACCTGAGGGAAACCCCAGCTCTTGGCTATAGTCTCAAATAGATCCTGATACAAAGACCATTCTGCTTCTCTTACTTCTCTCCTGCTGAGATCTGCAAAGGTGTTTTCTGTCCCTTTTAAGTGGACTGCTGATAGGCCAACTTGCTCTCTGCCCATCTCAGAATTTGACAGGCTAGCTCCAAAGTTCTGCTTTTTGTGCCCCCTTGTTTTGTTAGGTATAACACTGCCGTCATATTGTCTGTCAAAATTTGGACATGTTGATTTTCTAGAAGTTCCTGGAAGGATAGAAGGCTTAGATGAATAGACTTCAACTCTCTCCAGTTTGACGACCTTCTTGCCTCTAGCTTGGACCAAACCCCCTGAATAGTATGTTCTTCCAGGTGGGCTCCCCACCCCCATAGGCTGGCATCTGTGGTCAGTCTTTTGGGTTACTGGAAAGAACCAGAGAAGTCCTTTTGAGATGTTTCTCTGGTTCCTCCACCACCAGAGTGATGTTTTTGCTCTTGCCCCTATGACAAATTTCTTCTTTAGAGATTCCTGGTAAGACCAATTTGTCAAAATGTCCGCCTGAAGAGGACGAGCATAAAATCTGGTCCACTGTACTGCAGGAATTACTGCTGTTAATAGGCCCAGAGCCGACATGGCTTGCCTTACTAAAAACCTTGCATTGGATTAAAGTGCCTTCAGAACTGACTGCATCTTTTCTATTTTCTCCCGAGGTAGAAATATTCTCTGTTCTAGTGAGTCTACTTCGTACCCCAGAAACCTTACTCTTTGCAATGGTATTAAATTTGACTTCTGAATGTTGAGAAGCCAACCTAAACTTTCTAGATGTGTCTGAGTTACTTAAAGGTTGACTTCCACCTGACTTTTTGAGTCTGCAAAAAGTAGCAGATCGTCCAAGTAGGGCACTATTGGGATCCCTTTCAGCCTCAGTGGTTCCAAAGCTTCTGCCATCACCTTCGTGAATACTCTGGGGGAGGAAGAGAGGCCGAATGGCAGGGCTCTGAACTGTAGATGCCAAATCCCCCCCCCCCCCCCAGATTGACTGCAAGACGCAGAAATTTCTGTGATGGGGGTGCTATTGGAATATGCATCTCTCAAATCGATGGAGGCCATGTGACAACTGGGGGTCAGCAAGTTCTTCACCGCAAAAATCGTGTCCATCCTGAATTTTTTTTTATTTTATGGACCGATTCAATAACTTCAAATTAAGGATCAGGCGGAATTTTCCTGATGATTTCTTGACCAAAAATATATGGGAATAAAAACGTTTCCCTTCTTGCCCTTCTGGAACCTGGGAGATTACCTTCTGTTGCATCAGCTCTTGAAAAAGAGACTTCATAGCCAGTGCCTTCTCCTGATCCCTTGGCAGGTTTGTTATGTAAAACCGACTTAGGGGGTTTTGTGAGAACTCCAGATGATAACCCTGCTGGATTATCCCGAGGACAAATGGACTTCTTGTTGTTTCTCCCCCAAATCCTGAAGCCTCCCGCCTACTGGGAGATGGTCATTGTTTTTTAGGGGATTGCTCAGGATTTCTGAACAATACCCCACCCCTGCCTCTTCCTCTCTGAGGATTCCAGAATTCCATTTCTTTGTTTGGTCTTTTTCCTTATCGGCTTGTCGAAAAGGACGGAAATTTTTCCTCTGCTGTACCACTTCCTTTTTCTGAGGAAAAGCCTTCTTTTTGTCTGCTGTCCTATCAAGTACAGTCTCTAGTTCTGGACCAAACATCAAGTCCCCTGAAAAGGGAATTCAGTATAGTGTCACTTTAGAAGCTGAATCCCCTGACCAGGTCTTAAGCCAGAGGGCTCTTCTTGCGGAATTAACAAGTGCTGATGATCTGGCAGACATCCTGATGGACTCTGCCGAAGCATATGCCATGTATTTGATGGCTTTAAGCAGTGTAGGGTTTCAGATTGGTTAAGGAAGACTCCCATGCTTTCTTCAGTAGCCCATCTGCTTATCTGTCCATAGCATCTTTGAGAATTCCCATATCCTCAAAGGCTAAGTCCGTCTTTCTAGATACTTGTGAGAAAGCAGCATATATCTTTGGTTTTTTTATTCCAAACACACTCCTCTTTTTCCTCAAAAGGTAACCTCCTTTTAAGAGCTTTAGAGAAGAACTGCCCTTTCTCTGGATCCTTCCACTCCTTTTTAATAGTCTCAGTTAACACTTTATGTACAGGAAAGACTATGTTTCACTTCTTCCAGCCCCTTGTCATCTTGTCATGAACTGATAGCTGAGTTTCTTCCTGGATCTCCAGTGTAGTATAAACTGCCTTGAGTAATTCATTTACTTCCACAAGTGAAAGTTTATATCTAGAAGCTCTGGTTTCTTCTTCCTCTTCCTCTGAATCAAACGTTGAGGGAGGAATGCTTTCCCTTTCTTCCTCAGACTCACTTTCTACTTGTATGGAAGTGGACTGAGGGAGACTGGATTGAGAACTCTGTTCTTGGCTGGAACTCTGACCACGTTGTTTCACAAGGGAACGTACTGTCCCTAGGGCCTCTGCTAGTTCTTTCCTTACAGAAGATAAGTTCCTTGCACTCCTGCGAGGACACCTCTTTCACTGAATCCGCAATGCAGGAACTGCACAGGGGTTTGGGCCAAGAGTCCCTTAAAGGATTTTTGCATGAGGGGCATTTCTTTGATGCTGTCTCTGATTTAGCAGTAGCTTTCTGAAACAGAAACAAAAGAACCCCCACAGGTCCTCTTTAGCTATAGCCTCTAAAGAGCAGAACAGATAGCACCCATAGGCAACACCCTAATTGTCTAGTCTCACTCCCTGCTGAACTGCTCATGGACCTTTACACCAAAGCAGACAGCTGCAGGTTACTACTTAACACATGAACAAAACACACCCAGTGATATGTAAAGGAAAGAGGTACCACTGTACCTCTCCTACCTGGGACTGGCCGGGAGCCTGGGCGCCTGCATCCACCATTGCTGCTGACGATTCCTCCTCCATACCGATCGTTGCAGCCGCCATCCGTGTGCTTTTGAATGGCTTACATTCCATGCAAAACAAAAGGAAGTCCCGGCCAGAGGACCCGCCCCTTCCTCCTGCGTTCCAGCAGCTGGAACTAATTGCTGCTATGCCCTGCCGGAAGTCTCCGACCACCGGAACTGGCGTCACCCGCCATCTGGGATTCGACGCCGCCATGCCAAGGCCTGGCATGGAACGCTCGTTCTGAGCACACCCGCGGCCCCCCGAACGCAACGGGCGAACGACCTCCGGCAGTCCATTACTCCTGTGAGCCAACGAAAGAAGGGACACCGGAACACCCCCCTCTTTGTTCGGGGGGGGGGGGGGTGCTGGGCTGGTCTGAGCACAGAAAAAAGCACTGCCAAAACCCTCTCTAGAGAGAGCGCAGCTCCTCTGGTTCCCCAGCAGTGCTTCCACCATGGCTGAGACAACACTAAAACTGATGGCATGGTGGAAGCAGCTGCTTTTAAAGGGGCGTTGTCACTCTGTTTTTTGTAAAGAGGCAGAGCTGCGCTCTCTTTAAGGTGCTGTCCTGAAAGGCGAAGAGAGAAAAAAAGTTTTTTTATATATTTGTTGGGGCTATTGGGGAAATTTATTATAGCAAAAAGTAAAGAAATATTGATTTTTTTTCAAAATCGTCGCTCTATTTTTGATTATAGCGCAAAAAAAAAAAAAAAAAAAACGCATAGGTGATCAAGTACCACCAAAAGAAAGCTCTATTTGTGGGGAAAACAGGACGCCAATTTTGTTTGGGAGCCACATCACACGACCGCCCAATTGTCAGTTAAAGCAACGCAGTGCCGATTCGCTAAAAGGGGCCTGGTTCTTTGACTGCAAATTGGTCCGGGGCTTAAAGCGGGACTGTACTGAAAAAAAAAGAAATTTAAAAGCCAGCAGCTACAAATACTGCAGCTGCTGACTTTTAAAAAATGGACACTTACCTGTCCCTGGTTCCAGCGGTGTCGGCAGCAGAGGCCGATCGCTCGCTCGGCTCTCTGCTGTAGCCGGCGCCATTCTCGGTGAGGGAATCAGGAAGTGGCTTCACTTCCCGATTCCCTACTGCGCATGCGCGAGTCGTGCGGCGCAATGAGAATCTTCAGCGCTGTCTGCCGGGACACGTGTGTCCCCCAGCAGACAGCGCGCCGGGACAGGAACTTGCGGAAACTCCCACAGGAGTTTATGCCGGAAGTGGGTGCAGATACCTGTCTTAGACAGGTATCTGCACCCCCCTCCCCCCTGAAAGGTGCCAAATGTGACACCGGAGGGGGGGAGGGTTCCGAAAAGCGGAAGTTCCACTTTAGGGTGGAATCACGCTTTAAGTGGTTAAGAACGGGCCTCTTTTTTAGATGGTGTTTACAAGTTAAAAACATATTTTTTTGCTAGAAAATTACTTAGAACCCCCAAATATTAAAAAAAAAAAGTCTAACAACCTAGAGAATAAAATGGCGGTCATTGCAATACTTTGTCACACCGCATTTGCGCAGAGGTTTTACAAGCGCACTTTTTTAATTTAAAAAAATAAGACAACAGTAAAGTTAGCCCAATTTTTTTTGGTGCCGCTCGTGGAATGGAGACAAACTTTTACCCTTAAAAATCTCCATAGGCGACATTTAAAAAAATTCTACCGGTTGCATGTTTTGCGTTAAAGAGGAGCTCTGGGGCTAGAATTATTGCTCTTGCTCTACCGATCGTGGCGAAACCTCAAATGTGTTGTTTGAAAACTGTTCTCAGATGCGGGCCCTTCATGCACGCGAGCTAGGCGGGACGGGGCGGTTAAAATTAAAATGTTTTTTTCTTATTTATTTTACCTTTTACTTTTTATTTTTACACGGTTTGAAAAAAAATAAAAAAATGTGTCACTTTTATTCCTATTACGAGGAATGTAAACATCCCTTTTAATAGAAAAAAGGCATCTTAACCACTTCAGCCCCGGACCAATTGTCAGCTTAAGGACCAGAGGTCTTTTTTCAATTTCGCACTGCACTACTTTAACTGGTAATTGTGCGGTCATGCAATTTTGTAACGAAACAAAATTTGCGTCCTTTTCTTCCCACAAATAGAGCTTTCTTTTGATGGTATTTGATTGCCTCTGTGATTTTTATTTTTTTGCGATATAAACGGAAAAAGAGCGAAAATTTTGAAAAAAAAAGAGATTTTCTACTTTTTGTTATAAAAAAAAATCTAATAAACTCAATTTTAGTCAAACATTTGGGCCAAAATGTATTCAGCCACATGTCTTTAGTAAAAAAAAAAATGCCAATAAGCGTATATTTATTGGTTTGCGCAAAAGTTATAGCGTCTACAAACTAGAGTACATTTTCTGGAATTTACACCGCTTTTAATTTATGACTGCCTATTTCATTTCTTGAGGTGCTAAAATGGCAGAGAAGTACAAAACCCCCCCAAATGACCCCATTTTGGAAAGTAGACACCCCAAGCTATTTGCTGAGAGGCATGGTGAGCCCATTGAATATTTTTTTTTTTTAGTCCCAAGTGATTGAATAAAGACAAAAATAAAAAATAATTTTTTTTTTCTTCAAAAAGTTGTCACTAAATGATATATTGCTCACACATGCCATAGTTATATGTGGAATTGCACCCCAAAATACATTTTGCTGCTTCTCCTGAGTATGGGGATACCACATGTGTGGGACTTTTTGGGAGCCTAGCCGCGTACGGGGCCCCGAAACCCAAGCACCGCCTTCAGGATTTCTAAGGGTGCAAATTTTTGATTTCACTCCTCACTACCTATCACAGTTTCGAAGGCCATAAAATGCCAAAATAGCACAAAACCCCCCAAATGACCCCATTTTGGAAAGTAGACACCCCAAGCTATTTGTTGAGAGGCATGGTGAGTATTTTACAGCTCTCATTTGTTTTTGAAAATGAAGAAAGTAAAGAAAAAAAATTTTTTTTTTTTCTTTTTTCAATTTTCAAAACTTTGTGACAAAAAGCGACATCTGCAAAATACTCACAATACCTCTCAGCAAATAGCTTGGGGTGTCTACTTTCCAAAATGGGGTCATTTTGGGGGGTTTTATGCCATCTGGGCATTCCATGGCCTCCGAAACTGTGATTGGCAGTGAGAAGTGAAATAAAAAAATTACTCCCTTAGAAAGCCTGAAGGCGGTGCTTGGTTTTTGGGGTTCCGTACGCAGCTAGGCTCCCAAAAAGTCCCACACATGTGGTATCCCCGTACTCAGGAGAAGCAACAGAATGTATTTTGGGGTGTATTTCCACATATGCCCATGACATGTTTGAGCAATATATCATTTAGTGACAACTTTTTGTAAAAAAAATATATATATTTTTTTTTTTTTCATTATTCAATCTCTTGGGACAAAAAAAAAAAATATTTAATGGGCTCAACATTGCTCTCAGCAAATAGCTTGGGGTGTCTACTTTCCAAAATGGGGTCATTTGGGGGGGGTTTGAACTGTCCTGGCATTTTATGCACAACATTTAGAAGCCTATGTCACACGTCACCCACTCTTCTAACCACTTGTAGACAAAGCCCTTTCTGACACTTTTTGTTTACATGAAAACATATTTTTTTTTTGCAAGAAAATTACGTTGAACCCCCAAACACTATATATATTGTTAAAGCAAAGGCCCTACAGATTAAAATGGTGGGTGTTGCATTTTTTTTTTCCACACAGTATTTGCGCAGCGATTTTTCAAACGCATTTTTTGTGGAAAAAATACACTTTTTTTTATTTTAATGCACTAAAACACACTATATTGCTCAAATTTTTGATGAAATAAAAAATATGATCTTAGGCCGAGTACATGGATACCAAACACGACATGCTTTAAAATTGCGCACAAACACGCAGTGGCGACAAACTACATACATTTTTAAAAGCCTTTAAAAGCCTTTACATGATACCACATTAGATTCACGGAGGAGGTCTACTGCTAAAATTACTGCCCTCGATCTGACCTTCGCGGTGATACCTCACATGCATGCTGCAATTGCTGTTTACATATGACGCCAGACCAACGCTTGTGTACGCCTTTGCGCAAGAGAAGGGGGGGCAGGGGTGCTTTTTTTTTTTTTTTTTTTTAGTTTTTTTTTTATTTATTTAGCTTTTTTATTCTATTTTTAAACTGTTCCTTCCATTTTTTTTCTTTGTTATGATTTTTATTGTTATCTCAGGGAATGTAAATATCCCCTATGATAGCAATAGGCAGTGACAGGTACTCTTTTTTTGAAAAAATTGGGGTCTATTAGACCCTAGATCTTTCCTCTGCCCTCAAAGCATCTGACCACACCAAGATTGGTGTGATAAAATGCTTTCCCAATTTCCCAATGGCGCGGTTTATATCCGGGAGGGGGGACATTCCCTCCTACTGCTTGTAAAAGCAGTCTAGAGGCTAATTACCCGCTAGAATTGCTTTTACATGAAAGCCGATCACTGGCTGAAAAGAATGATACCAAGATGATACCTAAACCTGCAGGCATCATTCTGGTATAACCATTCAAAGTCCAGCAACATACTGGACATATATTGTAATCTTTTTTTTTTTCATGCAGCCTCTTGGCTGAACGAAAAAAAGAGATTGATTGGTGGGTATGCCCACCATTAGAATACCTCCCTTCATCCACCCACTTCTAATGATGGGCATACATGCACCATTTATATATGCCGATGCATGGGGGCATCCTCCCGCAAAAGTTATGCCGTGTACACACGGTCGGAATTTCGACCGTATGTACGTGGCATTAGGAGCCAATCGCTCCTCCCCGCCCCCTGCCCCCCCCATGCTTCGGCAAATATGCTCTTTTTTTTAACTGTGGTGGTGAAATCACCTCCTACAGCGTTGGAGTCGCGGCTTTATGTATCGTGGGAGCAAACGCTGTTGCTGTCAAGATAAATAAATCCGCGCTGCAACTGAATGGCGCACCTGAAAACAAAAAAATGCTTAACACTAAAACACAGTAAACAAAATTACATACCTGAAAAGCAAGCATGATAAAACATGATAAAACATAATAAAACATTGCAGAATAGAATGGAGTAAAAAAAGAGCAACAATAGAGAGAGAGAGAGAACAATAAAACGACAACTATTTTTGTTTTTTTTATTTTTTTGAGATTCACAGGTAAAAAAGCTCCTGACTGTTAGCGACTGAATCAAAACGCTACCACAAAAAAAATGTTAGCGATCGCAGGGATCAGGCCTGACTCTGCGAACACTGCAGTTATGTGTGCTTAGTGTTTTGTAAGTGACAGTGATCGATCGATACTGCACTTGGGTGGGCTGGGCTGGGCGGAGGGGGAAAACGCAGGTGCTAGCAGGTATCTGGGCTGATGCCGCTAACACTGCGTTTTTTTGGAACCCTAAACTGCTGGGACGCTAGTATAGATCTGATCAGATCAGATATTGATCTGTTCAGATACTATACCACTAAGGGAGGTGTATGCTTTGCGCGTGGGTGTTTGCGGTACTGGCACTAACCTGGGGCGACGCAGACCTTATTTGACCCTAAAACCTAATTGATATCACCCGCCGGGCGATCAGGGGGTTAAACCGTTATTGGGTAATAAATGGCGGGTGCCCTGACAGTATAAAAAACAAGCTAACTAACCAGCGTCACCCGTAACAGTAATACAAAAAAAAACTGGTTACCTAGCGACACTAATGCAGGGATCAGAAAAACGATCGCTTAGTGACACTGGCAAAAGGGGGTGAAAGGGTTAACTAGGGGCAATCAGGGGGTTAAACCTTTATTAGGTAATATATGGGGGTACCTGACGCTATATAAAAACCTGACGGGGAACCTAAATAACGAAATAACTAACTGGCTAACCAGCGTCACCAGTGACAGTTATACAGTGATCACTGGTGAAAGGGTTAACTCTAGGGGCAATCAGGGGGTTAAAACCTTTATTTAGGTTGTAATATGGGGGTACCTGACCTATAAACCTATTTATGAACCTATATAAACATGGCGGTTAACCTAAAAAAAAACTGGTTACCTAGCGACACTAATGCAGCGATCAGAAAAACGATCGCTTAGTGACACTGGCAAAAGGGGGTGAAAGGGTTAACTAGGGGCAATCAGGGGGTTAAACCTTTATTAGGTAATATATGGGGGTACCTGACGCTATATAAAAACCTGACGGGGAACCTAAATAACGAAATAACTAACTGGCTAACCAGCGTCACCAGTGACAGTTATACGGTGATTACTGGTGAAAGGGTTAACTCTAGGGGCAATCAGGGGGTTAAAACCTTTATTTAGGTTGTAATATGGGGGTACCTGACCTATAAAACTATTTATGAACCTATATAAAACATGGCGGTTAAAATAAAAAAAAAATGGTTACCTAGCGACACAATGCAGCGATCAGAAAAACGATCGCTTAGTGACACTGGCAAAAGGGGGTGAAGGGGTTAACTAGGGGCAATCCGGGGTTAAACCTTTATTAGGGGGGGGTCGGGGGCTACCTAGGACCTAAAACTAACTGCCCTGACAGTTATTACAGTCACACTGACACTAAATGCAGTGATCAGTAAATAAATGATCACTGCAATTAGTGACACTGTGACTGGGGGGGGAGGGGGGGTGATCTGGGGGGTGATCAGGGGGTGACAGGGGGGTGTTTTGTGTGCCTAACTGTACTGGTGTCAGTGTAGTGTTGTGCACTAACCTTAACATGTTCGCCGCTCGGCGTCTCCGGTCACATAGACCGGCGCACCGAGCGTGACATCACTTCCGCCTTCCTGTCTATACAATAGACAGGAAGGGGAAGCTTTTCATTCGCCAGGAGCGATCGCGAGGGGGTGGCCAGAAACCACTGGCCGTCCCCTCGTCCCGGATCGCTCCTGAAGCGATGCCGACCGTCCCCGCCGGCGGAGGGGGGTCCGATCGGACCCCCCAACCGCCTAAAGAATGGCACGTACAGGTACGTGGTTCTGCCTGTACGTGCCATTCTGCCGACGTATATCTACATGGGGCGGTCGGCAAGTGGTTAAATATGAGATCTGGGGTCAAAAGACCTCAGATCTCATATTTACACTAAAATGCAATAAAAAAAAAAAAGGCTGTTACTGATTAAAATTTTTGTGTTCGATTAATCGATTAATAGAATAATTTCGATTATAACGCACATACAGATCCAACTACTTTTAGCTGATCTCCTTGCATTGCAACTCTGCATTAGTCAGTGGTAAATGTGGTATACACTATATACAATCACCCGACACTAGTTTCCACAATCCATGACTTAACTTTACAGTTCACACAAATACATTTTAAATTCAAACTGTAGCACTGACGCAAGTCATTTTTTTCCCACAGTAGCGTGACAATCCCTCCACCTCCGATCTAACTAATCACTCTCACCCTATGGCATGGACCCCTGTGCAAACAGGTGGTCATGCAAGCGGGTATCAAAAGGGTTAACACGGACCATAAACTTCTCTCACGTCTCCTTAGATCTCAGCAAGGACACCAGGTCATGGGTAGAAAGAAAAGATCAAAGTGCTCAACGCTTAAGATTACATTTTTGTGTTCAAACCCAAACTACTCACATAAAGAAGATAAAAACACTGCATGTAAAGCCGACAATCGTGTTAGTTCCGTAGGGCAGCAGCGGGTGACGTCATGCGTAGCTCTTGCCCCATACGTGTTACGTTCAATCAGAACTTCAACGTCACCGGACTCCTCCCCCCTTTCCTTTGTTAGCAGATGGAGGCACTTGAGGAAGGGGAGAGGAGTCCGGTGACGTTGAATGTCCGTGACGTCACCAGATCTCAGACGGAAATCCCTGAAGTCCCGGAAGCCGGCGGAGAGGTGAGTACTGATAAAAAGAATCTTGTTCGATCAAAACAATTTACGATTAATCTAGTCTAGGAGTAATTCTAGACTCTGAACTGTCCTTTCAGACCCACATACAATCCCTGTCCAAATCATGCCGCCTCAACCTCTGCAACATTTACAGAATACGCCCCTTTTTAACTAATGACACCACCAAGCTTCCAACTCACTCCCTGGTTATCTCTCGCCTCAACTACTGCAACTCACTGCTCATTGGATTACCTTTACATAGACTATCCCCTCTTCAGTCCAAAACGAATGCCGCAGCAAGACTCATCCACCTTACCAACCATTCAGTGTCCTCCACCCCTCTATGCTAATCCCTCCACTGGCTTCCACTCACCCAACGAATAAAATTCAAATTATTAACAATAATTTACAAAGCCATCCATAACTCTGCCCCCAGCTACATCACTAACCTAGTCCCAAAATGCCAACCAAGCCGCTCTCTTCGGTCCTCCCAAGACCTCTTGCTCTCTAGCTCCCTTGTCACCTCCTCCCATGCTCGCCTCCAGGATTTCTCCAGAGCTTCTCCCATCCTTTGGAACTCTCTACACCAATCTGTCCGACTGTCCCCTAATCTATCCATCTTTAGACGATCCCTGAAAACCCTTCTCGTTAAAGAAGCCTATCCTACTTCTAACACTGTTTGACTTCCTCAATCAGCTCATCCCCCACAGCTATTACTTCTTGTATCAATTGACCCTTCCTTTTTAGATTGTAAGCTCTAACGAGCAGGGCCCTCTGATGCCTCTTGTACCAAATTACAATGTAACTGTAAGGTCTGCCTTTATTTTGTTAAGTGCTGGGCAAACTGTTGGCGCTAAATAAATCCTGTATAATAATAATAATCTTTAATTTCCACAGCCCTAAAAAAAAAAAAAAAAAAAAAAAAAAAAAAATGGCCCTTTAAGAGCTATGGGTGGAAGTGACGATTTGACGTTGCTTCTGCCCTGCAGCTTCCCTTCACTCGTCTCCATGTCAGCCCAGGGGACAGACGCGATCGACTCCGCCGCTGCAGGTAAGCGGAGGAGAGAACCGGATCGCGGCGGGAGGGGGGGCCCTCTCCCGCCGCCGATAAAAATGATCTTGCGGCGAATCAGCCACAGAGATCACTTTTATCTTGTACCGGCCGCTGGCTGAACACGGGGATACCGTGCCATAACAACAATATCTGGCCCCAAAGTAGGGACATGCGGCGGTCCGGAAGTGGTTAAGGTCCCTAGTTTGCCTTGTGGGAGATCAAAATCCATGAAACATCCAAGATAGATTTGAAAACTTGAAAACTTAGGTTGTGTAACGTTTTAAGGCAACTGATTAAGGTTTAAGCACTTTATTACACATTAAGCTACATTTTCAAATTAAACGTTTTAGGATGTCCCCTTTTCCAAGGCCTTGGGCTTAACATTAAACAGGGCTAAATCTGTGGCCATAAATGGGAATTTATTGCTATCAACATGCTCTTTGCTCAAATCTAATTTGGATTTCCAATGGGCTACAAGGCATTATCATACTTAGGGATCTGCCTCACTCTGCCTTTAGAAGACTTCCTCTATCAAGCAAATTACAGTGCCTTATTTAGTATTAAGTATTCATACCCCCCTTGAAATTTTCAATTTTGTCATGTTACAACCAAAAATGTAAATGTATTTTATTGGGATTTTATGTGATAGACCAACATAAAATGTCTATGGTTTTACAATTTTTTTTTACAAATAAATATCCGAGTGTGGCGTGCATATGTATTCAGCCCCCCTAAGTCAATAGAACCACTTTTTGCTGCAATTACAGCTGCATGTCTTTTTGGGCATGTATCTACCAACTTTCCACATCTAGAGTGACATTTTTGCACATTTTTGCACATTTTTCTTTGCAACACAGCTAAAGCTCTGTCACAGATTGGATGGTGAGTGTCTTTTCAAATTTTACCACAGACTCGGAATTAGATTTACGTCTGGACTTTGACTCAGCCATTCTAACACATAAATACACTTTGATCTAAACCATTCCATTGTAGCTCTGGCTGTATGTTTAGGGTCTTTGTCCTGCTGGAAGATGAACCTCGGCTCCAGTCTCATGTCTTTTGCAGACTAACAGATTTTCTTCTAAGAGCAGAGGATCCCAGGGTCCCACATCAGAACAAGACCTGCTGTGTGTAGGCAAGTGGTTGTCTCAGCCTGGACCTCCGCCAGGCCACTGCAAGACGTTTTACTCTGCCCACTGAAGCTCACTCATAGGGATGGAGTCTCCTGTTGTAGGGGGAGGTTTATATGCATTATCGGCCACCACTAGGTGGGTAATGAGGTGTCAGGTGTGTGAGATAGTATATTAGGCTGATCATGGATATTATATCATTAGGAAAGTCTATGGGCAAAGCAACTACAGAGAACCTATTTGCTTGACTGGCCAGACTCCAGTTTAGACTGGGTGTTTGGATGAAGGAAAGTGCAAAGATATGTGGTGGTGTAGATAAGATATAGAATACTTACACCCCACCCCCACCCCATAAAAGACCCAGAAGCTTTACTAGTATGGTTCCTGAAAACAAAAAAGATAGCAAATTGAAAAAGGGAGAAATAGGGGTTAAAGGAGAACTTTGACAAGACACTCTACTAGGGCTGAAACAACTAATCGATTAATCGTCAACTAATCGATTATGAAATTAATCGATTGCTATTTTCATAATCGATTAATTGGCCAGTAACATAATTGGGTTTAAAAAAACTAAAAGTAGCCCTTGATAGTACAAAAAGAGCAAATAATCGCTACTGTAAATATTATTTCCCTGTTGCACAGTAAAAAACGAACCCCTTACTGTAGCGATTATTTGCTCTTTTTGTACTATGAATGGTTAACTTTTTATTTTTTTAACCCCATTATGTTACTAAATGTCTTAGGCCTGGTTCCCATCCACGTGTTTTTTTGTTGCTTTTTGCAGAAACGCACTACAGTTCAACGCAAAACGGTGCTTTATGGTTCAATATACTTCAATGGAGAAGCTGCAGAGAAGCATGTAATGTGTTTTTGCAGCAATTTGTGTTTTTTAACTACTTCCCACCCGGCCACTGTACATATACAGCCGGGTGGGAGCCGTCTACTTCTGATAGGACGTTCCGGAACGCAGAAGTAGCGGGATCGCGCGTGCCCGCGCAGCTGCGCGATCCCGATGTGCTCGTGTCACCCGGACACGGCGCATCTCGGATCGGCAGGAGGGCTCGCTGATTGGCCCTCCTGATCACATGACGGCCGTGTCGAATCACAGCCGTCATGTGATGTAAGCAAACAGCCGGTTGCTAGGCAATCGGCTCTCCTCTCACGTTAGTCGTCGGTGAGGAGAGGAGAGCGGATCGCTGCAGCCGGCTGGTAAACAGTGAGTATTTTTACTCACTGATCACTGTGTAGTGTCCCCACAGTGTAAACACACATGTCCCCAAAACACACATGTCCCCAAATAATAAAAACACATGTCCCCCACATATGTCCCAGTAAAATAACATGTGCCAATGATTATCTGCACACATATGTCTGTGATCACCTGCACACATCTGTACATGATCATTTGCGTACATATGTCCGTGATCACGCAAACCAATTATTATACACTTAACGAATTTTTATTTTACTAAAAACATGTAGCAGAATACATTTTGGCTTAAATTTATGACAAAATTTGATTTTATTGGATTTCTTTTAAAAAAGAAAGGAGAAAATATTGTTTTTTTTTTCAAAATTTCCACTATGTTTTCGCTTATATCGCAAAAAATAAAAAACGGAGTTGTGAATAAATACCAAACTAAAGCTTTACTTGTGCAAACAAAATGAAAAAAATTTATTTGGGTACAGCATTGCATGAACGTGCAATTGTCATTGAAAGTGCGAGAGCGCTGAAAGCTGAAAATTGGTCTGGGAAGGAAGGGGGCGAAAGTGCACAGTAGTATTGTAGTGGTTAATCTGCCCAACAACAAATTGGCCCAAAAAAGGCATAAAAAAGCAAAAAGCGCAAATCGCAAAAAGCACTGCATAAACTGATCAAAAGCAAACTGCATAGGTGTGCACCGAGCCTTATTGCTGGCCACTTGGATCAATTTTCAGATGAGAATATTCATGTGAAAAAATCTTTGTACATTCGCTGAATGAAAGAATGTTTGAAATTTTCACTTGCTTTTAACATTCTGTTTTTAAATCAATGTAATTTCATAACGAAAACCACATACACTGTCTGAAAATTCCTTTGACCAAGAAGTTTTCTATTATTTCAAAATATTCCTGTCACTGTGGTTGAAAAAACAAACATCAATTTGACCCCACTAAAGGCCCATACACACGATCAGACTTTTTGACAACAAACATGCAAATTAGCTGTTTTGAGCCAACATCCGACCGTGTCTAAGCTCCATCGGACAAACTTTTTCGGTTTTCATCTGACTTGTTGGCTGCGCCAACGGACAAACTTTCTGGCAACAAAAGTCCGATGGAGTAAAGTCCGATCGTGTGTACAGAAAACCATAGAACTTTTGTACAAAGTACAAACACGCATGCTCAGAACCAATGCAAAAGATCAGACAACAATACAGAAGTTGACCAATAGTGGCAGTAAAGACCACGTGATTTGAAAGTTGGCTGAAAAAGTCCTGCTGTGTGTATGCAATACAAGTTCTTGCCCTTTGTACAAAAATCCACGGGAAAGTTTGTTCAAAGTCTGATCGTGTGTATGAGGCTTTACGATTAGAAAATTGAACGAAGTACTTAAAATTACATTTTTGTTTTTTTAACCACTTTCAGACCGGACCAATTTGCAGCCAAAGGCCCAGGCCCCTTTTTGCGATTCGGCACTGCGTTGCTTTAACTGACGGTTGCACGGTCGTGCAACGTGGCTCCCAAACAAAATTAACGTCCTTTTTTTTCTAACAAATAGAGCTTTTTTTTGGTGGTATTTGATTGCCCCTGCGGTTTTTATTTTTTGGGCTATAAACAAAAAAGAGCGACAATTTTGAAAAAAAAAAAAAACGCATTCTTTTTTATTTTTTGCTATAATAAATAGCCCCCAAAAATATATAAAAAATACATTTTTTTCCCTCAGTTTAGGTCGATACGTATTCTTCTATATTTTTGTAAAAAAAAAAGCAATAAGATTATTGATTGGTTTGCGCAGAAGTTATAGCGTTTACAAGAGAGGGCATAGTTTTCTAGCATTTTTATTAATAATTTTTTTTATTAAAATTGCGTGTGGAAAGGAGCTGCGCTAAATAATGAAATACACCCAAAATGGTGTATGTGCTATCTCACACAAAAAAATATATATAAGTGAAAAAATAACCTGTGTGGCTAGTGCTTTTCTCTTATGTGCATATACGACAGAAACTCTATGAAGACAGCCTCTGTTGGTATAACTATTAAAAATTGAATAAACACCCGGCAGGGCTGTTCAAGTTTCGTGGAAAGTGTACATATATTGCAAGAGACTCTAGGAAAGCAGCCTCTATTGATATAGTTTCTTAAAAAAGGGGGATTATGTATACAAAATAGGTATAAACAAATTAGTGAAATTAGTAAACAACCTACAGAGCATTTGGTGACATACTATCATAAATTATGCAATATAGGTGTAAAAAAACTTTGTGAGAATTAATAAACACCCTAATAAACACCCGGCAGGGCTGTTCAAGTTTCGTGGAAAGTGTACATATATTGCAAGAGGCTCTGGGTAAGCAGCCTCTATTAGTATAGCTTTTAGAAAAAAGGGATTGTATATGCAAATTAGATATAAACAAATTTGTGAAATTAGTAAACGACCTACAGAGCATTTGATGACATGCTATAATAGATTATGCAATATAGGTGAAAAAAAAAAACTTTGTGAAAATTAGTAAACACCCTACAGAGCATTTGGTAACATATTATACCAGTTCCACCTATTAGAAAATAAGTGCAAACTTTATACCATAAATTAAAAAATGAGTGCAAACTATATATCATAAGGTATAATCAGTGGACCTTGGTGACAAAAATACAGAAAAACCAATATTCTTTCAAACGATAAACACCCTACTGAGCTTCCAGTGTTACCACGGTGACAGAATATATATATAGTCCTCGGGGTGTGGATTAAAACAATCCCTATAGGGTTATATTGCGACTATTTCACCAAAAATAAATGATTAGTTACAAATAAAATTTTGAATAAAGGTGCGTCTTGAAATGCACAATGCAGCAAATAAGTCCCGTGCTATAAACAGTCTCTATGGCAACTCCAGATATGTTTGGATAAAGGTGACTTGTATAACACCAAGAAAAAGTGTGAAGACCTCCACCATAGGGCAAACTTGTCTCCTTACCGGAACTGTATGGTCCCTTTTTTAGGGGGACCGTTCAAGCGGGTGGCTCTCAACCCTAGCCAGGGGTGGACTGTGGGGAACGTCCGGTATCCTACCGATCAGGATGGCTCGTCCAAAGTAACTCCCAACCCAGGATCCTTCTCAGATGTCAGCTCGGGGTCAATCTCAATAACCAAATTTAAGTTGGAACCAAGGGGAATCAAAGAGAGCTCGCATAGTGTAAAATCCAAGGGTAATTTATTTAATAAAAGAAAAGTGAACACTTACAGTGTAGCAATCTAAAAAAGGCATGAAGCGAGCCGGCCGGTCTCGCAAATACAGCCCGTGGTAATGGGATCTCGTCTTACTGCGGTAGCGTCAGGACGTAGCTCCTCCTCCCTACGCGTTTCGTCAAAGGACGTCGTCACGGGGCACGGGCTGCGTCATGACGCACCGCATTAAATACAATAACAAAACAACCAAGCCTCGATGTGGATCTCGGACTCGGGAACAGCGCCCGCCATCTTTGGAAAGGGAAAGTCGCTGGAAACCTCATAGATGATGAGGGAAAAAAGGTTTTTAAGTGGTGAGTGTGCTGCACCATTTCCTACTGGAAAAAATTCACTCCAAATCATATATGTATTAGAAAAGGAGGGATTAGTTGTATGGTACAAAGGGAAAACAGAGACCGATGTTGAGACATTCTTTTTATATGACACGTTTTTTAAGACGATATGCTAGTGGCCTCCTATGAGTCCCCCTTGTATCCTAAGTACCGTTAACCTTCAGACTAAGTGGGAATATATCTCGGGTTAGAGAGCCAGCATTTATATAGGTATCTAATATGAGTCCCAACATTACGAAGAAGGTGAAAATATTGTATATTGGAAAATTAAAATGAAAAAATAAAATAAAATTTTCATTAGGTAGAATGGAATGATTAAAAAATAATAGGAAAAATAAAATTAAAAATTTTTTATTCCAATTACTTTCAAAAAGTTTTCTACTTGATATGTGTTATGTATAGGGCTATTAGATAACCTAGTGTTCATTGGTGTATGTAGCAACTGGGAAGGGCTGTTCTGCCGTCGGAAATCCACATCGATTGCCACATTTGTAAAAACAAAATTATATCTAAATGTAATTCCAAAAGGTCGGAAGTGGATTCCATCTCCATATTGAAAAAGGGACTACATATCCAAAATCAGTATATCTACAATAGCCCGTGGGGGTAGCATTAATATATATAAAAAAACATAACAAATGACTCTAGTAATAAATAGACATCCTAAAGATCTATTTTGCATGAATACTGTTAATGTTAGGAATACGTGAGGATCTTGGGGGACATGTTACTAAGAGTTGTCTATAAAGCAGTTAACATCAACATCGATGTTGAGTCCGAAAGGCGTATAACTTTTAATTCTATGGACCCATGACATTTCTAATTTTGAAATGCTGTTAACCAAATTGCTACCTCGCCAGTGTGGTCTAAATTTGTCAATGCCCAAGAAAATGGTATTACTTGGGTCTCTCTTGTGTACCCGGAGATAATGCTTGGACACTGAATGTTTGGTGTATCCTCGCCGTATGTTGTTTATGTGTTCATTAAGTCGGACCTGTAATGGTCTTTTGGTCCGGCCCACATACTGAAGGCCGCATGGGCATTGGAGCATATAGACGACTCCTACTGTGGAACATGTGATAAAGGGCTCTATATCGTGATGATGAGAGGTACAAGTGGAAATGAAAGATGTGGTTCTTTTGGTTTTTATTTTATTGAGTGTGCAGACTTGGCAGCGCCTGCACTGATGAAAGCCTGTGAGCCCAGGGAAGAAACCAGTTTTAGTGGCAGGGGCATTTAAGATGTTGGGGGCTATCTTATCTTTCAAAGAGGGAGCTCCTCTGAAGACAACTTGGGGTTTGTCAGGGAGAATGGTCTTCAATAGCCTGTCACTTTGCAATATATGCCAGTACTTCCCTGTAATATGTTTGACTTTAGCATGTTGGCATGAATAACTAGTAATAAAGGGATTACGATATGAGTCGATATTCTGGCCTGATGGTTTCTCTGCTAATAACGTATTCCGATCTATCATATCCACTGCAGTGAGGGTATCTCTGAGAAACTCTGTTGTATATCCTTTAGCCTTAAAACGTTCAGTAAGAATTGATGATTGGGTCAGAAAGGTGTCATGATCGGTGCAGTTCCGTTTTATTCGAAGATACTGACTCTTGGGGACTGATTTCAACCAAGACGTATGATGGCAACTGTCTTGTGGGATAAAGGCGTTGCGATCAGTGGGTTTGAAGTAGGTTGAGGTCTTAAAAACACCATTGTCAACAGATATAGAGAGATCCAGGAAATGTATGGATTCCCTGCTCGCCTCGTAACTGAGGTGTATCCCCCTATTATTGCTATTTAGGTGGCTCATAAATTCAGATAATTCTGGCTCTCCGCCATTCCACAGGAGGAGGATGTCGTCTATGTCGTTTTAAGGCTAAAGGATATACAACAGAGTTTCTCAGAGATACCCTCACTGCAGTGGATATGATAGATCGGAATACGTTATTAGCAGAGAAACCATCAGGCCAGAATATCGACTCATATCGTAATCCCTTTATTACTAGTTATTCATGCCAACATGCTAAAGTCAAACATATTATAGGGAAGTACTGGAATATATTGCAAAGTGACAGGCTATTGAAGACCATTCTCCCTGACAAACCCCAAGTTGTCTTCAGAGGAGCTCCCTCTTTGAAAGATAAGATAGCCCCCAACATCTTAAATGCCCCTGCCACTAAAACTGGTTTCTTCCCTGGGCTCACAGGCTTTCATCAGTGCAGGCGCTGCCAAGTCTGCACACTCAATAAAATAAAAACCAAAAGAACCACATCTTTCATTTCCACTTGTACCTCTCATCATCACGATATAGAGCCCTTTATCACATGTTCCACAGTAGGAGTCGTCTATATG
The DNA here is from genome assembly GCA_028564925.1 of Lithobates sylvaticus. Classification (NCBI taxonomy): domain Eukaryota; kingdom Metazoa; phylum Chordata; class Amphibia; order Anura; family Ranidae; genus Lithobates; species Lithobates sylvaticus. The sequence continues at coordinate 169,093,401 of CM053038.1, forward strand.
CTCCAATGCCCATGCGGTCTTCAGTATGTGGGCCGGACCAAAAGACCATTACAGGTCCGACTTAATGAACACATAAACAACATACGGCGAGGATACACCAAACATTCAGTGTCCAAGCATTATCTCCGGGTACACAAGAGAGACCCAAGTAATACCATTTTCTTGGGCATTGACAAATTTAGACCACACTGGCGAGGTAGCAATTTGGTTAACAGCATTTCAAAATTAGAAATGTCATGGGTCCATAGAATTAAAAGTTATACGCCTTTCGGACTCAACATCGATGTTGATGTTAACTGCTTTATAGACAACTCTTAGTAACATGTCCCCCAAGATCCTCACGTATTCCTAACATTAACAGTATTCATGCAAAATAGATCTTTAGGATGTCTATTTATTACTAGAGTCATTTGTTATGTTTTTTTATATATATTAATGCTACCCCCACGGGCTATTGTAGATATACCGATTTTGGATATGTAGTCCCTTTTTCAATATGGAGATGGAATCCACTTCCGACCTTTTGGAATTACATTTAGATATAATTTTGTTTTTACAAATGTGGCAATCGATGTGGATTTCCGACGGCAGAACAGCCCTTCCCAGTTGCTACATACACCAATGAACACTAGGTTATCTAATAGCCCTATACATAACACATATCAAGTAGAAAACTTTTTGAAAGTAATTGGAATAAAAAATTTTTAATTTTATTTTTCCTATTATTTTTTAATCATTCCATTCTACCTAATGAAAATTTTATTTTATTTTATTTTTTTCATTTTAATTTTCCAATATACAATATTTTCACCTTCTTCGTAATGTTGGGACTCATATTAGATACCTATATAAATGCTGGCTCTCTAACCCGAGATATATTCCCACTTAGTCTGAAGGTTAACGGTACTTAGGATACAAGGGGGACTCATAGGAGGCCACTAGCATATCGTCTTAAAAAACGTGTCATATAAAAAGAATGTCTCAACATCGGTCTCTGTTTTCCCTTTGTACCATACAACTAATCCCTCCTTTTCTAATACATATATGATTTGGAGTGAATTTTTTCCAGTAGGAAATGGTGCAGCACACTCACCACTTAAAAACCTTTTTTCCCTCATCATCTATGAGGTTTCCAGCGACTTTCCCTTTCCAAAGATGGCGGGCGCTGTTCCCGAGTCCGAGATCCACATCGAGGCTTGGTTGTTTTGTTATTGTATTTAATGCGGTGCGTCATGACGCAGCCCGTGCCCCGTGACGACGTCCTTTGACGAAACGCGTAGAGAGGAGGAGCTACGTCCTGACGCTACCGCAGTAAGACGAGATCCCATTACCACGGGCTGTATTTGCGAGACCGGCCGGCTCGCTTCATGCCTTTTTTAGATTGCTACACTGTAAGTGTTCACTTTTCTTTTATTAAATAAATTACCCTTGGATTTTACACTATGCGAGCTCTCTTTGATTCCCCTTGGTTCCAACTTAAATTTGGTTATTGAGATTGACCCCGAGCTGACATCTGAGAAGGATCCTGGGTTGGGAGTTACTTTGGACGAGCCATCCTGATCGGTAGGATACCGGACGTTCCCCACAGTCCACCCCTGGCTAGGGTTGAGAGCCATCCGCTTGAACGGTCCCCCTAAAAAAGGGACCATACAGTTCCGGTAAGGAGACAAGTTTGCCCTATGGTGGAGGTCTTCACACTTTTTCTTGGTGTTATACAAGTCACCTTTATCCAAAAATATCTGGAGTTGCCATAGAGACTGTTTATAGCACGGGACTTATTTGCTGCATTGTGCATTTCAAGACGCACCTTTATTCAAAATTTTATTTGTAACTAATCATTTATTTTTGGTGAAATAGTCGCAATATAACCCTATAGGGATTGTTTTAATCCACACCCCGAGGACTATATATATATTCTGTCACCGTGGTAACACTGGAAGCTCAGTAGGGTGTTTATCGTTTGAAAGAATATTGGTTTTTCTGTATTTTTGTCACCAAGGTCCACTGATTATACCTTATGATATATAGTTTGCACTCATTTTTTAATTTATGGTATAAAGTTTGCACTTATTTTCTAATAGGTGGAACTGGTATAATATGTTACCAAATGCTCTGTAGGGTGTTTACTAATTTTCACAAAGTTTTTTTTTCACCTATATTGCATAATCTATTATAGCATGTCATCAAATGCTCTGTAGGTCGTTTACTAATTTCACAAATTTGTTTATATCTAATTTGCATATACAATCCCTTTTTTCTAAAAGCTATACTAATAGAGGCTGCTTACCCAGAGCCTCTTGCAATATATGTACACTTTCCACGAAACTTGAACAGCCCTGCCGGGTGTTTATTAGGGTGTTTATTAATTCTCACAAAGTTTTTTTTACACCTATATTGCATAATTTATGATAGTATGTCACCAAATGCTCTGTAGGTTGTTTACTAATTTCACTAATTTGTTTATACCTATTTTGTATACATAATCCCCCTTTTTTAAGAAACTATATCAATAGAGGCTGCTTTCCTAGAGTCTCTTGCGATATATGTACACTTTCCACGAAACTTGAACAGCCCTGCCGGGTGTTTATTCAATTTTTAATAGTTATACCAACAGAGGCTGTCTTCATAGAGTTTCTGTCGTATATGCACATAAGAGAAAAGCACTAGCCACACAGGTTATTTTTTCACTTATATATATTTTTTTGTGTGAGATAGCACATACACCATTTTGGGTGTATTTCATTATTTAGCGCAGCTCCTTTCCACGCGCAATTTTGATATATGTAGTATAACATTTTGAGCAGCAGCTTTACATACCTGGATAGCGCAACTTTCTTTCCCATACATATAATTTTTTTTATTAGTAAGGGCGGCGATCAGCGATTTTTATTGTGACCGACATTATGGCGGACCCATCGGACATTTTTGACACATTTTTGGCACCATTGTCATTTATACAGCAATCAATGCTATTTAAATGCATTGATTCCTGTGTAAATGACACTGGCAGTGAAGGGGTTAACCACTAGGTGGCAGTGTAGGGGTTAAGTATGCCTAGAGATGTGTTTCTTACTGTGGGGGGGGGGGGGCGCGTGGCTGTCAGCTAGTGAATGCTGATCTCTGCTCCAATCACAGGAAGCAGAGATCGGCGTCACTAGTTGCTAGGCAGAACGGGGAGACGCTGTTTATTTCCACATCTCCCCGTTCAGCCTTCCCGTGAGACGATCGTGGGTGTCCCCGCGGCGATCGAGTCCGCGGGACCCGCTACCGGCCTCACGGGGGTCCCAAATGGCGTGCGCCCGATGGCACGGCGGCATCTTAAAGGGGACGTATTTATACGCCCTTATGCCTGTCCGTGCCATTCTGTCGACGTATATCGTCGTGCGCTAGTCGGTAATTCCGACCACAAAATCCGTCTGATTTTTTGCGTTGGATTTTGTCCGAAACTGGTGTTGCATACACACGGTCGGACAAAGTTATCGGAAAATTCGATCGTTCCGAACGTGGTGACGTTTGTTGCGTACTACGGAACTACGTAGAGGCTAGTAGCCAATAGCTTTGGTCTCTTAATTTGATCTGAGCATGCGTGGCACTTTGTCAGTCGGAATTCCCTACACACGGTCGGAAAAAGTCCGATCGGATTTTGTTGTCGGAAAATTTGAGATCCTGCTCTCAAATTTTTTCCATCGGAGATTCCGACGCAAAAAGCCCACACATGATCGGATTTTTCGACAACATAATCCGATCGGACTTTTTCCATCGGAATATCCGACCGGGTGTACGGGGCATAACAGTTTGGTTTGAAAATCTGCAAAACAGTCTAACTTTTTTTTCTTTAAATAAATAACTTGATCTGAGTCTGATGATATTTACCAGATTCAATCTCGAATAGTATATCCGCTCTGTTATTCTCAGAGTGGATTAAAGATTTTACTCCCCAACCATACAGTTGGTTATTTATATTTACCCCTGCATATAGAGATATTTAGGAATAAATAGCCTTTTTTTAAACTTTACATATTAACTAAATTAAACACCACGCTTCTTTTTTTTTTAAGGTTATTAACCGATAATCAAAACAATAATCGGCCAACTAATCGATTATAAAATATAAACATTAGTTGCAGCCCTACACTCTACAAGCGTAAGAGTAGTACTTGAGTACAGAGATGGAAAAAGATAATGGAGAAATAAAGAAAGAATGAAAAGAAAAACAAAAAAAAAATAGAATTTTTAAAACAGCTTACCTGTAAAAAATGTTATTGGATTACATAATAGGACACAGAGCCTCAAGTATTTACTTAGTGGGTTATGGGCCTACCTTAAGGTGTTGACACTGCTATAACCAATACAGGAAGTTGACTCCCTATATAACCCCTCCTCCTTCCAGGAGTACCTCAGTTTTTGTAGCCAAGCAATATACTCTCACCCCAAAAAAGCAGAGGGGTGGGAGCTCTGTGTCATATGATGTATTTTCTTTATCCTACACCATAGGACACAGGGCCTCAAGTATTTACTTAGTGGGACGTCCCATAGCAATGCTACTTGAGGGGAGGAGGGAGACACAACCCGTATGGCAACCCCCAGACCTGAGGACTTGTACTGCTGCATGCAGCACACTGCGCCTGAAGGCGATATCCTCATTACATCTTACATCCACCTGATAAAATCTTGTGAATGTATGCGCTGAAGACCAAGTCGCACCCATGCAGATCTGAGCCATGGAGGCCTGGTGATGCACTGCTCAAGAAGCACCAACCGCCCTGGTAGAGTGCACCTTAACTTGAAAAGGAGGAATCTTTCCCTTTAAATCATAAGTTTAAATTATAACTTGCCTAATCCACTTAGCGACAGTGGATTTTGACGCTGTCTGTCCTTTTTTAGGACCCTCCGGCAGAATAAAGACATCAGTCTTACGAATCTGAGCAATTCTCTTTAAATTAGATCTTCACTGCTCTCACTACATCGAGACAATGTAATGACTGGTCAGGGTGGAATAATGCTTTGATGACGGTGTTAAGGCGGTTCGCTAGAATTTTTTCAAAAACTTTGGCGTCGAGGAGAGAAATGGGGCGATATGAGGCACACAGTAAGGGAACTTTTCCCGGCTTAAGGATGACTACTATAACAGCGTCGCTCATTGAGTCCGGAAGGGCTCCTGAGTCCATAGCTTGTGTCAGGGTCTGCAATAGTTTAGGGGCTAGGTTCTCTATATGTAGGTCTTATAAAATTCCACCGGGAACCCATCCGGGCCCGGCGTTTTATTAGTCTGCATCACCTTCAGGGTTGATCGTATCTCCTCAATCTTTATTGGGGCGTCAAGTTTGTTGGCAGTAGCGGTATTAAGGACTGGTATGTCAATGTCATTTAAGTAATTGTCAAGGTCTTTCTGGTCATAGGTCACCCTGGAGGTGTAGAGGTGCTGATAGTAATTGGCAAAGCAATGATTAATGGCTTGGGGAGTGGAAAGTAGGTTCCCATCCTGACCCTGTATATGTGCGATGGTCGCTATCCCGGATTCTTCTCTGGACAGCCACGGGACGTCTTATCTCCTTGCTCAAAAATCCGTTGGGATTGATGAAGGAGCTTCTTTTGTGTGAGAGATGTGCGAAGAAGTAGGGCTTGTTGTGTCAGACTGGAGTTGGGTATAGTGTACCGGGTCCTGGGTTCTGACAGAGGGCCTCTTGTGCAGACGCCTCTCTCTCCACCCTCTCAAGATCTGCTCTAGGTCTCTCCTCACAGCAGCTATGATAGACTGATACTGTCCCCTTGAGAAGGCCTTAAAGGCGTCCCATGTGGAGTTATCCCTGGCAGTCCCTGAATTTTCAGCCCAGAATAGTCGCAGTGTGTCATGGAACTGTGAATCAACATCTTTGTCTGAGACCCAGAATCTGGAGTCTCCCAAGAGTCTTTCAGAGGGGGTCGCGGTCAGTTCCAGGGACAGTAATAGTGGGGCGTGATCTGAAATTCCTCGAGGGAGGATAGTAATGTTCTGACCTCTGGGTAGGACAGGGGCTGCCACGTATGCAAGTTCGATTCTGGAGAACGATTTATGTGTGGCCGAGTGGCAGGTGAATACTCTGGATTGGGGATGTCTCCACCCCCACACATCCGTAAAACCATAGGTATCAGCCCACGCGGCTAGCCCTTGGCGGGTCGCACCCGCTGTGGAACATCTATCCCTATCAGAGTCCGGAACCAGGTTAAAGTCACCCATAAGTACAACATTGTCTGGTGGGAACTGTGCTAACTTGGTCGTGAGCAGATTCAATAGTTTGATGGAAGCAGGGTGGGGTAGGTAGAGGCCCACCAGAACCCAAGGGACACTGTGGATTAAGGCATGGATCAATCCAAATCTGCGATCAGGGTCAAGCACTAAATCCAGTAGTTTAAACGGTAGGGTTTTTGCAACTAATATGCTGACTCCTCTGGCAAAATTAGAGTAGGTAGAGTGGTAGTGGTGCCCCACCCACGGTTTAAGGCTCAACGTTTTGCTTCCTACCAGATGTGTCTCCTGCAACACGCATATATGCAGATTATATTTTTTAACGTATTGTAAGACCAAAGATCTTTTTTTTTTATATATAATCTTTATTTATATTAGTATTTTCATACAGAAATACAAACCAGTGGAAAAAAACAAACGCCACAAAATAAAACATTAAGTAAAACAGGATACAATAAACAAATCCAAATGAACCCTCATGCCAGGCGATTGACTCGTGCACCGACATAGTTCAGCTAGGCTTGCGCCCATCATGTATATCGCCTCTTGCAGGTTGGAGGACAAACATGTCAGTCTCTTAATCAAAGGAACCTATGAGTCTATACACTAAGAGTTGGTGTCCAGTCCTGCAATTGGGTCCAGTTTAGTGGCCGGTGCTAGCTCAGCCATATTGTAAGGTACTTGAGCATGGCCAGCCGGCATGCATTTATGTGAATAGGGCAAGTCATTTGGGTAACAAACACGGAGACAAAAGACAAAAAACCCGAACAAAGAATGGAAAATAAATACACTGCACTCATCGATTCAGTAGTGATATATTTGCATACATCAGCAATTGTTTCCAGCCTAACTCTTATAGGACTTGTATCTAATGTGTGGACTGTACTCCACCTGCCCGAGGGGCATCATCTGGTGACCCCGTCCCATCAGCATAATGAATCCAAGTGGCCCATATCCCATACCATTTGTCATACTTATCTCTGCACTTCGCCATCCATTCCTCAGCCAATTTGATATCATTAACCAAACGGATCCAATCCGTTCGCTTAGGGACCTGACTGCTTTTCCAATGGATCGGGATTAGTCTCCTGGCCGCATTTAGGAGATGCGGGAGCACTGACTTTCGGTAAAGGCTGAGGGGGATGGTGGGGAAGTGCAGGCGAAAGTTCCTCGGGGAGTCCGGGAGATCTACATCTAATATAAGGCGTATTTGGTCCCCAATATCCTGCCAGTAAGGCCTCAGCTTGGGGCATTCCCACCAAATGTGTAGGAAAGATCCTTTTTGCCCACAGTCTCGCCAGCACATATCAGAAGTGTTTGGAATTTTTTTTACCAGTTTGGTGGGTACCCCGTACCATCTGGACATTACCTTAAACCCGTTTTCTTGCATTTGTGTATCCACCGAGGTGGTGTGTGTGAGACAATAGGGTGGTCTAGCTGTGATTCAGTGAATTCACACCCTAGGTCCCTTTCCCACTCTTTAATATATGCAGGTTTCTCTAGGGGGGATCGGTTCACTAGGAGCCCATAGAGGGCAGAAATAGCATGGGGGATAAGGTTGGTAGACATGCACAGCTTTTCAAAGGGAGTAGAGGATGTGGGGGAGCGTATGGTCTGCTGGAGACCCTGCGCAAAGTGCTGAAGCTGTCCATGTCTCCAACCATCCAAAGGAAAGCCGCCATATTGGGCCCGGAGGTCCTCTAGTGGGAGCAGACCTTGGTCTTGAAAGAACCGGCCACATCTGACTTCGCCATCTGCCGTCCAGGTGCGGAGGAAGGACATGTGTTCCCCGGGGGCAAACCACGTGAACCCCCCCCAAGGGTGCAAGGGGCGAGAACCGGGGGGCAAACTGACCATCATTGTTCAGTGTGTCCCACAGCTTCAGGGCGTGGCTAGTCAGCGGAGAAGTAAACCTTGATAGGCCTCTATATGGTTGGGTCAGCCAGGGGGCATGCGAGAGGTTACGTCCTGCCAGGTATTTTTCCAAGGGGACCCATACCTTGGTGGATACCCCATGGTGCCAGTCAAGTATTCGTTGCAGGGCAATCGACTCGTAATACTTTTGCATGTCTGGGACCCCCAGGCCTCCCATCCGCTAAGGTCTTTGTAAGGTTTGAAGTGCCAATCGTGGGCTTCGCCCCTGCCAAATATATTTCAGGAACGCACGGTTTAGGCTCGAAAAAAAGGTCTTGGGCAGGAAAATAGGAACCATCGGTAAATAGAATAAAATGCGGGGCAACACATTCATCTTTAACACACTGACTCGGCCCATCCAGGAAAAGGTTTCCCTATCCCACCTAGCCAGATCAGTTTTTATGGAAGATAGTAGTCTTGCGTAGTTACCCTCATATAGCTGGGAGCAAAGGGGGGTAAGGTGTATCCCTAGATATTTCAGATGGGTGTTACACCACGTAAAAGATAAAGAGGATTGCAACCATGTACGCAAGCCCTGGGGGATATTCAAAGGCAGGATCTCAGATTTTGCATAATTAATCTTGAAATTGGCTATAGAGCCGAAGGTCTGCAGTTCCTCCATAATGTTAGGGAGGGAAATGAGGGGGTCAGTGACATAGAACAGGACGTCATCCGCGTAAGCAGACAACTTGTGCTCTTGCGGTCCCACCGTGAAACCTCTAATACTGGGATTAGCGCGGATCCTATTAAGCAGGGGTTCCAGTGTAAGGGCGAAAATAAGGGGGGACAAAGGGCACCCCTGTCTGGTGCCATTCTTAATTTTAAAGGTATCTGAAAGGACCCCGTTCACTCGCACTCGGGCCTCCGGTGAACTGTAAAGTGCCTGAGTCCAGGCCATTATATTAGGACCCAATCCCAACCTAATCAGGACAGCTCGGAGGTACTCCCACCCCACCCTGTCAAATGCTTTCTCCGCGTCAGTGGAGAGCAGAAGACAGGGTGGGTGGTTTGTCTGTGTCTGTGCCCAATGAATCAATTGTACTGCCCGGTTGGAGTTATCCCTCGCTTCTCTGCCGGTTATGAACCCTGTTTGGTCAGGGTGTATAATGGAGGGCATCAGTGGTTGTAAGCGGTTAGCTAATATTTTCGCTAAGATCTTTATGTCAGTATTGAGAAGTGAGATTGGTCTGTAGCTACTTGGGGCTGTGTGATCCTTCCCTTCTTTAGGCAATACCGTGATATGGGCTAACAGACCCTCTTTAGGCATGGCGGTACCTGAGGCCAAGGCATTGAAGTAGGTGCACATGTGACCGGAGAGAAGAGGGAGAAATGTACTATAATACGTATTTGTGTAGCCATCTGGGCCAGGGCTTTTACCCTTCGGGAGGTCTTAAACCACCCTCTCTATTTCTATCTGGGTTATGGGGGTCTCTAGGCTCTTACTGGTCTGTGTAGGAAACTGGGGGGCTTGGGATTCTGACAGGTATGCCGCAATGTGGTCCCGCCTCTGAGTGTCCTTCAAGTTGGGCATCGCAGTGGGGAGTTGATATAGCTGGGCATAGTAATCCCTGAAGGCTGCTGCTATTTTAGTTGAGTGAACTACTGGGGGACCAGATCCCGACTGAAGTTTATGTATATGGCCTGCTATCCGTTGTCGCCTCAGTGCTCTGGCTAGCAATCTGCCGCACTTATTGCCATATTCATAAAATTTGTGCGACATGTGTCGCAGGCGAGCTCGGATTCGGGTATCCAACAAAGCAGCGAGTTAACCGCGAAGGGTCAGTAGTTCAGTCGTCAGGTCGGGAGTCCTGTTCCGTTTATGTTTTAGTTCTGCTACCTGGAGTTTCTTTAGGAGAGTTTGCAACTCCACTTCCCGAGCCTTATTCAGTCTCACGCCCTGGGATATAAACTCCCCCCGGACTACTGCCTTGTGCCCCTCCCAGATGGCTGCCTTCCCCGCCTCTGTTGCTGAGTTTTCAATGAAGTATTGGGAAATGGTCTTTGCCACGCTTTGGGCGGCTACAGTGTCATCTAGTATGTACTCGTTCAGGCGCCAGGTCCATGACCTGGCATCTGAGACTGGTGGGTGCATGGTCAGGGAGACCGGGGCGTGGTCAGATATGGTAATAGAGCCTATTGACGCATTGCTAAGAGTGTGCAGGGAGTATTGGTCCATGAGCAGCATATCTATACGGGTGTACACTGCATGTGTTGCTGAGTAGTAGCTAAAATCCTTGTCATTCGGGTGGAGTAATCTCCAGCAATCGACAAGGTGGTGGGCTTGTAGGGATTTTCTAAAATGCTTAAGGAAGGCGAAGGAGTGTGTGGAGCGCCCCATGGAGGTGTCCATTATGGGGTCTGGGCTTACGTTAAAATCTCCCCCTACAACTAGTTGGCCTTCCCTGAAATTTGAGAGGGAATCTAGCATGGAATCAATAAAAGTGAGTTGTAGTGTATTTGGTGCGTACACGGTTGCAAATGTGAACTTACGTCCCTGAATGGTCCCTTTGATAGACACATACCTCCCATTGGAATCAGCCATCTGGTCCGTCAAAATAAATGGGCAGTGCTTGTGAATAGCTATTGCCACCCCGCTAGACTTAGCTCTGGGGGAGTTACTAAAAAACCACTGGGAGTATAGGTGGGTAGGCAAACCGGGGACAGAGTCAGTGCGAAAGTGTGTTTCCTGCAATAATAAAATCCGTGCCCCCATGCGTTTAGTTTCGAGCCACAACTTACTGCATTTATGAGGAGATCCTAGCCCGCGGATGTTGTAGGAAGCCACTTTTATTGAAGCCATAGGAGGATCAGGTTCTCGGGGGGGGGGGGGTCCCAGCCCCTGTCTAGTGGATGATCATAGCTGGAGTAAGGCAATTCCTGAATCAATGAGTGCCAGCAAAAAATTAAACAACAGACATTGAAACCACGAACATAGAAGAATGTCAAGACAGTCATCAAAACACATATCCTGAGCAGCAGGAGATTTGCCGTATAGGCTCTCCAAAAACAGCCATAACCAGTCGGTGACCCCCGCCCACCCAGCCATCCAGCAGGAGGGGGGGGGTCTGCGAGTGGCATGGGGTCCCAAATATGGGACAAAACTCCTAAGAGTTGACCTATGTGGGGGAAGTGGCACGACACCAAGTACGAGCCCAGCAAAGAGAACCCTTCCAACGAAACAAAAGGAGCATGGTCACACTAAAGGTGTGCCAGCTCCAAGCGATATTACCGCAGCAGCAATGTAAAAAAAAAAAAACAAGTAATAGTGCCCCGTAGAAAACAGCAGGGGATCCTGAAAAATAAAACGAGTGTTACACCCCTGAAATGGTGGAATCTCCTACTCTCCCCTCTGAGAGGGAGAATGCGGGGAGTGGGAGATGTCCCGGTGTAAATCTTCATTGGCTCTTCTCCTGTTCCGATCTCTGCGTCGTGATGTGCGCCATGGTTGTGGGCGATTAGGTAGTGGGATCTCTGGAGCAGACCTCCAAATCGGGGATATTAACAGGTGGTAGGCCCAGTTGTCGCAGGAACTTTGGTAGTTCATCTCTGGAGCGTAGGACAACTTATCTGCCATCCTTGGTCACTGATAGCTGGAACAGGAATCCCTATCTGTAGGTCAGCTGTGCGTCTTGTAGTGCCTCCAGTAGGGGCTTAAGGGCCCGGCGCTGCATCAGCGTGCGTCTGGACAGGTCCGGAAAGAAGGACAGTTGGGCGCCGTAAAAATCAATATGGCGGACTCCTCTCACTTTAGACATTATGCTTTCTTTCAGAGAGTATTTGTGTAGTTTGCAGATAATGTCTCTGGGCTTATCAGGGTCATCAGATGGCGGGCGCAGCGCCCTGTGGGCTCTGTCAATTTCAATGTAATCGGGTGCAGCATTGCCCAGAATCTGTTTAAAGATGCCTTGCAGGAAAGTTGGGAGCATGAAATTGTTCAAAATGTCGTGGTAGATTGTCTAAATACTGCAGGCATGACGGGTGGGGGGGAAGGGGATTGAACAGGATGGACGTGTAGCGAAGGAGCTCCTCCTAGGTCTGGGAGACGACCTGCAGCTGACCACAATGAGCTACAGATGATCCCCACCTACCCTCCCTAAGCCGACGATATGCTGCTCTGACCACAGCTGAAGGACACATCTTTTCAACCTCTCTGCAGCTTAGCTTGCTGGCTGGCGGTAAGCGCAAATAGCGGTGAAAAGGCTCCAAGAAAAGCGCTGGGATATAATCCCAAGAGAGACAGAAAAAGTTCCCAGCTATCTCTTACCTGCAGTGATGGGAACGAGGCGTCCCCAGAGTGCTGACTAAAGACCCCCCTTCGGCCGAAGCCGGGATATACCGAACGGGATACACGCCATACAAACCGTGTGGATTTGACGGCCCGTCGCACGCGGAGATACCAAACTGCCTGGGAAGGTAACACAACAGACCAATGTTGCAGCAACCACCGCTGTGAAGACTACATGAAGCGGAGGTCTCCACAGGGAATCCCTAGAGTGACTGTGCAGGACTAACGGAACCAGCAGATAAGTACCCCATCTCATATACCCTACAGACTAAAGGTAAAGCGGAGGGGACCGACAAAAAAACCCTGTTTTTTTCCTTTTTCTTTTTCCCTTTGGATATGTGCTATGGCATAAAAACTGAAAAGGAATAACTGTATAATAAAGGGTATTAAGGGCATAAACGTCACGTCACTCTAGTGGGACCTACACTGTAGTGGGACCTACAGAAACCAGCAGAAAAAACACCCAAATATAACCCTCCTGTAGAGAGAAAGACCTCACCGTAAAAGGGTTAAATAATTAATTAATTATATAACTGTACAGAATACCCATTAAAGATATTCCTGGTATATCTGATAAACCTTGCTGACAGTTAACAAAGAATACAGAGTACAATAAAGAGTTTTGAAAAGAAAGGAAAAAAAAAAAAAAAAAAAAAAAGGGGAAGTTTAACCTAATGAAAAATGGACGGCTAAAAAAGGATTTAAATTGGGGGTGAAGATAATGCAACCCGGGAGATACCTCCCCACCAGACAGATTAAAAAAGTTATAAGAAAGACCCCTACAACTACCCAAGAGAACAACATTCCATATATATATAGAATATATGATCAGTGGAATATACACTTCTCTTGAGAGGAAAAGGTTTTTTTTTTTTTTTTTTTTTTTTTTTTTTTGGTTGTTTGCTTTCCATCTACTACTTTGAAACAGATAAAAACTCTATAAGGATGCCACCAAAAAGTACACACACTCAGAAAACAAAGAGAGGATCCACAGGTGGAACAACAAAAAATCAGATTAAGCCACAATCTGCACAGAACTCAGATATAAAGGGGTTTTTCAAACAGCCATTAATATCGCCACAACAAGACGCAGAGACTTCCACTGAATTGCATTTTGCTTCACCCAGTATGAGCCCAGAGCTCCCACTCAACAATAGCCCCACAGGGAGTACACAATATCCCATAATGGACACAACGAGACCAACAAACAATCCCAACTGGGACATACAGACACACTTAAAATCACTACCAACTAAAGAGGATATGGATAATTATGTCTATAGATTAGAGACTACATATAAAGAGCAAATAAATTCATTGAAGGTATCCTTAATAGACACCCAAGAGCATATGAATATCATAGATGCCAAAATCCTGACGATCGACCAGAAAACACTTACCCTGGAAGAAAAAATAATAGAACACGATCGATTAATAAAACAAATAAGAGATTCAACAGATGAACTCGAGAATAAGAATAGACGTAATAATATAAAAATAAGAGGACTTCCAGAATCAGTAGACACCGAGAATCTGAAACAAATATTACAACATATATTTAATATTTTATTACAACAACCTGAGACAACAGCAATAGAGATCGATCGAGCACACAGAATTCAAGGACCCAGAGATCCCAATCAAACGAGACCTAGAGACATAATATGTAGAATACATTTTTTTTCAAACCAAAGAAAATATAATGATAGCAGCAAGAACACAAAGGGAATTCAAGTATGAGGGAGCTCAACTTATATTCTTACAAGATCTATCTAAACATACATTAAATAAGAGAAGAGCGGTAAAACCACTACTGGAGCTATTGAGAGAGAAGGGATTCCTTTATAAATGGGGATCCCCCTTTCAAGTAATAGTGTACCAAGAAGGCCAGAAGACGGTGTTTCGGAGTATTGAAGATCTACAAGAATTCCTCAACCATTTGGGACTCCCTCTGATAGAACTGCCCTTGTGGGCCCAGATATATTAAATCTCTTCAGAATGAAATGAGGGGGAAAGAGAAGGGAAAGAGATACATAATTTCCCCCCTTCTCCCCTTTTATTTATTTTTTTCCTTTTTTTTTTTTTTTATTTTTTTTTATTTTTTTTCCCCCTCTCCTTCTTTTTCCGGAGAAGGGGGAGATGGGAGGGTGAGGGGAGGGAGAAAAGAGGGAGGTTTAGGAATAGGGTACAAACAGTAACTATCACAATATACACTGCGGATATGTAATAGATAAAGAGGAAACAATGTTAATATTAGAAGTGATCAGGGAAAGACCAGAATCATTTGAGTATGCATAGGGGCACAAAAATTTTTTTTTTTTTTTTTTTTTTTGAAACACATCACATAACTTTACCATATCTACACAAAGACTCACATTTTTGGGGGCGGATATAGGACCGGGGAGGGAAGGGTAGAAGGGAAAGGGATACACCGATCACATGCCTGTACACTAATATTATATACACACGACACGGACACACCAGACACAATTTATAATCTATTACTTACACACACATCTCTAGAAGAGGGGGAAATGGAACGAGGGAGGAGAACAAGGGGGATTGGGGAGATTCCAAAAGAATTGGCCTCCCCTCCCCCCCTATGTGCTCCCCCCCCTTTTAATTTTTATTTTTTAAATTTTTTAAAAAATTTTTTTTTTTTTTTTTTTTTTTTTTTTTTTATTATACATTTTTTTTTTTTTTTTGTATTTTATATAATAAATTTTTTTTTTTTTTTTTAAATGCATAGAGTTATAAATATAATATGTCAGAATATAATGAAAATATGATAAAAATGTATAAATTGTAATGTACCTGAAAAATGGACACTTATGAGCTGTGGGCTTTTGGGAAATTGGTTTGCCCCCATTGGATACAATTGATTCAATCTTCCTCTGCCCTCCAAAAAAACGACCCTCTGCGGAGGGGAGGGAGTGGGTGGGGTGGAGGAGAGAGAGAAAATTTCCTCCCCTTTTTTTCCTCTAGGTTTTTTTTTTTTTTTTTTTTTTTTTTTTTTCCTTTCCCTCTCCTTTTCCTCCCTTCTCTCTCTCCTTCTCTCTCTGCCCACTCTATCCCCACAACGAAGAGCAGAGGAAATAAACTGTATAGATTATGCACCAATAAACCACATTGTATCCATGGGAAACAACCCAAATACCAATCTGTAATAATGGAATAACAGAATGGAAAAGACGTGTATATATACCACATAAACTGTCGGCTTTCAAATATAACTTCAAAGGTGAGGGGGGAGGGGGAGGGGAAGAGGATAGGAGAACAAACATAAGTAACACAATAATAATAGCTCATGAAGGTGATAAATAAGATGTAGGATTAAAATAAAATCCTACATTATTTAAACTAAACTATTCCCAGACCAGGGACACGTCCTAACCCTAAGGAAATCCCTATATACCCCCAAATAGGGAACTTACATTGTAAGGGTAGACAACTTATCTGCCATCCTTGGTCACTGATAGCTGGAACAGGAATCCCTATCTGTAGGTCAGCTGTGCGTCTTGTAGTGCCTCCAGTAGGGGCTTAAGGGCCCGGCGCTGCATCAGCGTGCGTCGGACAGTCCCCCCCCTTTAAGTTTTTTTTTTTTTTATTTGTTAAAAAATTTTTTTTTTTTTTTTTTTTTTTTTTTTTTTTATTATACACTTTTTTTTTTTTTTTTTGTAAAAAAAATTTTTTTTTTTTTTGTAAATGCGAGTTATAAATATAAATATGTCAGAATATAATGAAAATATGATAAAAATGATAAATTTGTAATGTACCTCACTTCTGCGGAAATTGGTTTGCCCCCATTATTGGGATTCAATCTTCCTCTGCCCTCCAAAAAAAACGACCCTACTGAGGGGTGGGTGGGGGTGGAGGCGAGAGAGAGAAAATTTCCTCCCTTTTTTTCTCTAGGTTTTTTTTTTTTTTTTTTTTTTTTTCCGGAAAGAAGGACAGTTGGGCACCGTAAAAATCAATATGGCGGACTCCTCTCACTTTAGACATTATGCTTTCTTTCAGAGAGTATTTGTGTAGTTTGCAGATAATGTCTCTGGGCTTATCAGGGTCATCAGATGGCGGGCGCAGCGCCCTGTGGGCTCTGTCAATTTCAATGTAATCGGGTGCAGCATTGCCCAGAATCTGTTTAAAGATGCCTTGCAGGGAGGGTATTATGTCCCTAGGGCCAGTGGCTTCAGGCAGGCCTCTGATGCGTATATTAACCCTGCGACTCACATTTTCAAAATCATCCATCTGGTCAATTAAGGAGTTAATTCTGTGGTCTTGGGATTTACAGTGTTCCTGAAGGGCTTGCAAAGCAGGGGTCACCTCTTCCCATTGTGCCTCCAAATCCTCCACCCTGCCCCCAATGTGAGCTGTATCTGCCTGTAGTGCCTCTATATCCTGCCTGAAGGCCTTCTCAACCCTGGTGGCAAAGAGCTCCAGGTCTGCCTTAGAGGGGAGGGCCAGTATGTGGGCCCGCAGGTCTGTGTCACCCAGCATGTCATTCATGGCATCAGGAGGGGCAGAGCAGGCCAGGCTGGCAGGGGAAGTAGGGGGTGGAAGTGATGGGGAAGGCAGCTGTGGAGAGGGGATAGGAGATGCCGCACGTGGCGGTTTGTATTTATCGGCCGGCGCCATCTTGGATGTCCCTGGAGCGGTCCGGCGTGGCTCTGAGAAGTAGAGATCCAGGGATTCGGATCGGTTCCTCGGGGTCCGTTGAGGCTGTGGGGATGTCCGCCGTTTTGCAGGCATAATTTGGAGCCAGAGAGACCCTTAGGAAGGCTGCTGCGGGTGCGATGTATGCTGTGGGTTCACGGAGCTCTGCCTCTGCAGGTCCTCACAGGTCCATGCCGCGGCCACGCCCCCGACCAGAGATCTTTTAATTGGGGAGTTCATGCCCCGCATGTTCCAGGAGAGGACATCAAGTATAGCCATCAAAATCATTCAACATAGTATAAAGAGGATTAGTATACCTTATTAGGCCAGGTGCTCTCCACTCAGCTACAGCAAAGCTGGGGAAAGGACCAGGTCCCCATAGCAATACAAATGTACCCATAAACATTATGTCTGTTATGCAGTATAAAATCATGAACTGAGAGCCAAGAACATGGCTCAATCTTTGATCGCCTGCATCAGTGCATCGAAGGCCGGTGATCAAGCCTGGATAGCGCCCTCTGAGGAGGATGCCGTTTGAGTCTCCATGTGGCAGGTTGGCAGTGGTGTAGGCCCAGGCTTCGGCGGCGTGCGGGTAACTTCCGTGGCGCGTCTCTTCAGCGACCCCTTGCTGCCTTTTCTCATTCCCCAAGTGCCCTAGGGAAGTTTCAGGAGAGTTTGTGCTATTTTCAGGCGAAATCCACTTTAGGAGCAAAGAAGGATTAGGATTTGGAGCAGGAGCTCAGCGATCAAGCGTCCACTCCCAGCGCCACCTTTGCCATGCCCCCGCGAGAAAGCTTCATTAGCAACAGTCTGGGCGCTTCAAAACTTTAGAAGTTACATTCAGGGTGAGAAAATCATTATTGAAATGGCACATAAACCTCTACAACATTTACAAATTGACATATTACTATCCATTATCTTGTCAAACAGCAGACAAATTGCTTGGGCATTATCTTTACAAGGATGGCCATTGGAAGTCCAGTATAAACAAAAAAAAATAAAAAATAGAGTCCAGTAGCTCAAGGACTTGCCGAACTTCATGATTTTGCAGCTCCTTCTCCTAAAAGAAGAGCTATTAGATGATTTCTTAGAGGAACAAATCTCTTCCTCTAACAAAGCATACAATGGAGGATTACTGTCCTTTACTCCCATGTGTATACATTGATGGTTGTGCTTATCACACCACTGTAGGGGATGAGAGAAAAACTAGTGGCAGGTATTGGAATCTCTTGGACAAGTGAATTCCAAAATGTATCGGTAGGATAAAGCATTGGTGCTTAAAGTAGCAGAATTAGCAGCTTCATACAAAAGCATAACATTACCAAATTTGTTATGGTCACAGATTCCAATTATGTACATAAAAGTTGTGTCGAGTATCTGTCTACTTGGAAAAGAAACATGCTACGATCTAATAACAAACATGTTAAGCAAGCCAAATGGTTTTGTACTCTAGATGTAGACAGATAATTTACTAGGAATGATACACGTTGAAGCGGTCACTAGATACCAAGCTAAGGTACAGACTGTAAATAATGTGGCACAATGGAGTCAAGAATCTACAAGTGAGGATCTAATTAAAAGCCAAAAGGAAGATCCTATACTTGCGATCTTATATAAACATATTGAAGATACTCCGTTAAAGAAGTTACGACACCCTGAACCTACTAAACTTATTTCCATTTACTATGCTGCCCTAATCACTGACTGTAACCCTAGATTTCAAATAGCCCAGACCAAGAAAAACCTCTATGGACATATACTTTACGGAAGATGACCGGTCAGAATTCAGTGACACATACAAGTCCTCGGCGATATCCTCCAGGTACCGAAAAAATATAAAAATCTTTCACTTACCTCATCTTACCCCAGACAGATTACATAAAATGGGGTTGTCCCCCCCAGCTGCCTGTTTTAGAGGATGTGGTCAATCTGCAGACTGCCTACATTGTTTCTGGTCCTGTACACTAGTCCAGGATTTTTGGAGGAGAAAGGCTCCATCTCATCAGCAATTTGTCTCCCGAATATCCTGCACCCCAAGAGCTGCCTTTTGGGCATCTTTGGTGACCTGCCCATATCGTCTCATGCTAAGACTTCTCCGCGTAGTGTACTTTTATGCAAAGAAGTCCATCTTGCTCTCCTGGAAAGGATCACAGACACCTTTAAAATCAGTTTGGTTAAAACGGATTAATACCTCCCAGCCATTACATAAGCTCACGTTTGAGCTCCGGAAAAGAACCAAAACCTTTCAAAAAATATGGGGCAGGTGGATTGTCAGCCCTCTTACCCTTCCTCCAGAGTAAATAAGCTGTTAAATACTACATTTGGTCATGCTCTGCAATACATGAGTTAATATATGTGGCTGCCCTTTTTTACCTATACCTTGTATAATGGTTGCCACATGTACCTTTTGCTGTATATTTGCATAAGTCATGTAAATTGATACCTGTTTACTGCATATTTAAGTGTGTCAAGTGTCTGTGCACTATCGTGAATAACCAAAGTTATTCTTTAGTAGGTTGATCTATGAAAATTTAATAAAAATATCTTTCAATATATCCATCTATATCTACCAATAATCAGACACTTACCTGTCCCAGGGTCCAGCAATGAGGGGTGATCGAAGACCCTCTCGTCCTGCCTCCACTTGGCAGCGCTAGCATTTTAGCTGTGGGTGCCCGGCTGTGGCTTCACAGCCGGGCACCCACTGCGCGAATGCGCAAAGCCGTCACTGGCCGCGCAATCTTCTGGGACCGGTCTAGTGTCCCAGATGATAGATAAGAGGGCGGGGGGAGAGGCGATCTCCCTTCCTGCGCCGATGTAAGTGACGTCAGGAGCCCAGGCACTGAAGGAGGCAGACTACAAGAGACCCCCTAGCAACAGGCATTTAGAGGTGGTGGTTTTTTTTGTTTTTAAGCACAATAATAGTTTTTTGTTTTTTGGGGTGGAACAGATTTGGTCTACCGTTAAGGATTGATTTGGATCAGGGTCGGCATTTTACAAGTGAGGTAATGCCTAAAATGTGGAAAATTGTAATGTTTATGCAGAATCACTGTGACCCTTAACCCCTTTCTCCTGATGCATGCTGGGGGAAGGGCTGTACCAGGAAGTCAGTCAGTGTGTGTGTGTGGGACTGGGAAGCAGCAGCATAATGCTGAGAGAGAGACCGGTTGTATATGACTCCTCCATGTAAGAATGTACATCACTTTCTGAGTGAGTAATAAACCCTTCCCTGGTTAAGAAGTGCATCCACCCTGTGTGCAACTTGCTGAGCAGATACTGGCAGCATTGCTAGCAACACCCTGAGAGACCCTGTGTCTAAGGGACATGACAAAAATCTTGGGTGTAAAACGGAAATTACATAATGCTTATCGTCCAGCATTTAGTGGATCAGTAGAGTGCAATAACCAGTCTATTGTCAATGTTCTTAAGAAATTTGTTTAAAAATCAGGTTAAGACTGGGACATGAAGTTGGCTCTAGTGCTCATAGCCATCAGAGCTACACCAAGTGCTGCTACTAAGATTTCACCGTTTGAGTTGATGACCAGTAGCAAAATGGTACTTCCACAACATCTGTTGCATTGCACATCAGATCATAACCTAATCAATGCAGCCACGACATAAGTACGTGGAAAAACTTTGTCACAGAAGAATCTCGAGAAAGCAGCAGTAAGTAATAAAACTCGATCTCAAAACAACCAAGAAGGAGTATGAAACAGGTAATAAAGTGTACCTGTACAATTTTGCTCGCGACCAAGTAAAAGAAAAGAAGTTTGTTCCGTCATAGAAAGGTCCATACAATATCATTGACAAGATCTCACCTGTGGTTTACAACATAAGAATTGTCAAAAATAATGGTTTTGTGGAAATATGGGTTCATGTCAATCAATTGCGTGCTTGTCATCCTAGGTCTCAACTGAGAATGCTGGAAGGTAATGTAGAAGAAGAGACTTAAGTATCAAGAAAATGTGAATGTAATGATTTGACATTGTGATAATTCTCTCTCAACTTACAGATCTTCATATCCTTGAGCTTCTACGAATGATTATTGGTCCTGCCAATCATTGCAGAAAACCATAATCATGAAGATCATTGAATAATTTTAGCTATCTGAAGGATAAGGAACCAGTCACTATATCATATATAAAGCTTAGCTAGAAAATGTAAATATTAATTGATAAGAATATTTATTTATACCATCCGTTTTCTTAAATAGAAAAAAATTGACAGTCCAAACCAGATCACTGATTGGTAAAGACGATGATAACTACTGTCATGAACCTTGAAACACTGATGTATTTCTCCTTTGATTCTATTACACAGTGGGGGGTCTTCTGCAATGTCTTAAGGCTAACCCCCTCCAGACGTCTCTGTGGTCTGGAAGGAATGCATTGTTCTGTGTCTGACCGTTTGTTTATGTACTTTAATTACCTCCTGGGGCTTCTCTGTGTCATTACACCTTATCAGTCCTCCTATTCAAGCTATCGGACCAATCCCTGCTGACCCTGTTTCAAGTCCTAATTTGCATGGAAGAGGACCTAATTGAAAGCTACAGTCTACTTTACAATTGACCAATAGGAAAGTGGTTGTTGGGGGCGGGGTGTTCAAACTGATGTGTATAAAAGAGTGTTGTTGATCCAATAAAGATATTCCTGTTTGAACTTACATACAGCCTGCCTGGTGTTTGTCCAGAGCCATCACAACTGTTTTCGAACAGCACATAGCTGTAGTTTGAATCCCGGAGCATCGCATGACCGAACCATCAGATGTTGCGATCTGTCGGGAGACATAGGAGTGTCGGGAGAGTGGAACCGAGCGAGCAGGGGCTCGTTACAACTACCAAAGAGACAGCGATCGTGTGGATGATGTTAATCCTTGGCGCCCAATTTCAGCCTGAACCTGTCATCAAACAGGGTCCTTCATCAAAAGTCCTGATGCAAGATGCTCCAGAATTCTTAACGGAAATAAAGATTTTATCCCAGAAAATCTTTGAGTTTGGGTCCAAGGATATCCATTGAATTATAAGATATCTAATTTTCAGCTTGCAGAGATGCAAGAATGATATATTGCACAAAAAAAGCTTGAATTTTAAGTGCAAGATATTATAGAACATGCAAGGAAACCATTTATTTTCCAATCCATGTCTAAACATGAGCGACCAAAGACATTGCTCAGTTTCTTGATTGCAAGCATTGTCTACACTACGCTGGGGATCCCGGAGACACACCGCGTCACCGACAGGGTTGAACAGCCATTGGGCATGGCTGTTCACCATGTGATCGACTGCAATTACGTCACGGCTGATCACAATGGGAAGTCCCTGCTTTAGACCGCGCATGCGCGCAGCGCGGTCATGTCGGTGGCGGCGTGTTCCCAGGTCGTCACCGACTAAGGGTAAACAGCCAATGCCTGGCGGCTGTTTACCACGTGATCGGCTGTGATCCATTCACAGTCGACCACTAAATGTAAACAGACTGGTTACTTGCTGTTACCGGCTCTTCTCTCCTCACACACCGTTACCAGTGTGAGGAGAGAAGAGCCAGGAGCAGTGAGTTACCAATCTTTGTGTGTACTGTACTGCACCAACACAAAAAAATGAGAACCTGTCACATCGCCCCCCCCCCCCCCCCCATTACAGCTGTCACCCAACAGTCACCACATCAGTGTCCACAAAGTGCACCTGTCACCCATCAGTGCCCACAAAGTGCACCTGTCACCCATCAGTGACCATCGCCAGTGACCGTCATAAGTGACCGCCATCAGTGACCCAGATCTGTCACCTATCAGTGCCCACGAAGTGCTCTTGTCACCAATCAGTGCCCACAAAGTGCACCTGTCAATGTCAGAGACTGCCGTCAGTGGTTCACCTGTCAGCCATCAGTGACCATCGCCAGTGACCACCATCAGTGACCCATCCGTGACCCTCATCTGTCACCTATCAGTCACCATCAGAGACTGCCATCAGTGACTGTCACTCGTCACCCACCAGTGACCGTCACACATCACCCGTCGCACAGCCCATCAGAAAGAATGTCCAAAAGGTTATATACAAGTGAGGAGGCGTTCCAGATCCTCACCATGACTGATGAGAGCAGCGGGAGTTCTCATCAGATTAAAATGCCAATTCCGGTCGTTCAAATTCAGCACTTGAACCAATCGAAAGTAGTATATCGTCAAATGAATCGGAGGAAGAATGGATCCCTCCTAAACGAGCATGGCGTTCTGGAAACCAGGCAGCCATCAGCAATATATCCCAGGATCAAATTCCCAGGCCCAGTACCAGCGCTGCCGCCAGCGAAAGGCCACAAGAAATGCCCAGCCCCAGTACCAGCACTGCCGCATCATCACGCCCAAATGCCAGCACAGTTACAAATCCCCCAACTACCAGCACTGGAGTGCCACGTCCCCCAAGAGCCAGGGCCGCTACATACCTCCCAGATGGTCTTGCAAATCCAACATGGCTGCCTTCCAACTCAGGATCAGCAAGAATCCCCCCTTTCACCGCACAGCCAGGTGTGCAGGCCAATACCCAAAATTTTTCTCCAATTGATTGTTTTCATTTATTTTTGCCCGACACTTTGCTGCAACTCATCGTGTACCAGAGCAATTTATATGCCCAGCAGTATATTGCCAACAACCCCCAATCATCTTACGCCCGTCCATTTGAGTGGAGAAGCTTGACTCTGGAGGAGTTCAAAGTGTTTATAGGGCTTACCAAAAAAAAATGAAGGACATGTCTATTGGTCCACCGACCCCATCCAACACATGCCCATTTATTCTTCTGTAATGTCCAGGTCCGGATACAGGATGATAATGCGTTTTTTTCATTTCAGGGACAACAGCCAGTGCCCTCCCCGCAATCATCCAAATTATGACAAATTATATAAAATTCGCCCACTCAATTTCTTTTCCCAACGATTTGCAGAACTCTATGTCCCCGAAAAGCACATATGTGTAGATGAGTCCCTGGTACCCTTTTCAGGCCGGCTAGGAATAAAACAATACATTCCGAGCAAAAGGGCCAAATACGGAGTGAAGTTTAATAAGCTTTGCGAGAGAGCCACGGGATATTAGTATGCGTTCCGCATATACGAAGATAGAGATTCCCAGCTCCAGCCCCCTGAGTGCCCGGCCTACATGGGCACAACTGGTAAAATTGTATGGGACCTGGCATACCCACTGCTGAGGAAAGGTTACCACATATACCTGGATAACTTCTACACCAGCCTGCCCCTTTTCAAACACCTATACCTTGCAGAAACCCTGGCCTGTGGAACCTCCAGAAAGAATAGGAAGGGCTTCCCACAAGCGATAGTAAATAAGAAATTGCGTAGGGGAGAAAGAGCAACCTTGCTATGCAACAAAGTGCTGGCCTTGAGGTGGAAGGATACCAGGAATGTGTACATGATGTCCACCATCCATGATGACACTACAGTTTAAGTTCAGAGAAGACAAGGTCCCATTGTAAAGCCAACATGTGTACAAGATTACAAGCTGTATATGGGGGGGGGGGGGGGGGGGGGGGGGGGGGGGATTTCAACGACCAAATGCTTCAGCCCTATTTAGCAATAAGGAGGCCCTGTTTCTGGTACAAGAAGGTAAAAATTTGTCACGTCCCTCATCTTCGATCGAAGACCCCCCCCCCAGAAAATCTTCGCTCTGATGCAGTTAGCCGACTTCACGAACGCCACTTCCCGGACCACATTCCACCATCTGAAGCAGGCCGAAGGACGCCAAAAAAGATGTTGAGTATGCAGCACAAAAGGGTTTAGAAGCGATACCAGCTACCATTGTGTCGACTGTCCCTCCGAACCCGGCCTTTGCATTGGTGTATGCTTCAGACTATATCACACATCCCTAAATTATTAGCCCATATTCTTAACTATTTCCCCATTTTCAACATCTGTGCTGACCATTCCCCATGCTTCCTCAAATAACCATGCCACTGCCTTCCACGTGAACTGACCCTGGCCTGTTTTTTGACTATGCCTCTGCCAACCGTTCGGACTGCTTCCACGTGAAATGACACTGGCCTGTTTTATCAACTACGCTTCTTCCTACTGCTTGGACTGCTTACATGTGAACTGACCCTGGCCTGTTTTATCAACTACGCTTTTGCCTACCGCTTGGACTGATCTGTTGCCCTGCTACTGTAGTACACAGGGGTCTCGCATGTGAGGGGCTCCAGAAAGGTTTTTCCAGATGGAGAAAACTTTTTTTTTTTTGTTGTCTCCAGGTTTCGTATTTTCGGATTAGGGTCTGGAGTCCGGAGGCTTCATAGAGATTTGGGTGGGTCGAAGCCTCTACCCCTGTGGCCCTGTGCACAGGTCTTACCTGATTGCGGCCCTCAGCCTGCTGCTGACTTACTGCCACTATCTCCCTGCCTGCAGCATAAACTGACCACACCTCTGCCTGCTACCTGGACTATGGAAATATTTAGCTGTAGCAAAAGGCAGTATTTTTTATGAAGGGCTGAGGAGCAGTACAATGAGTGCAGGCAGGTAACGGTGTACCTGGACCAATATTATGGCTGTGCTGGTTGTCTCTGCCTGGAAAAATGGACAAATTTTCTATGGACAAATGCTTTGGCTGTGCTGACGATATCCTTGTGCTGACTATAGACAATATTCCTACCTGCTGCCTGGATAATTACTATTGTTGCTAAGCACATCCCTGTCTGCTGCCTGCTGCCTGCTGCCTGGACCAAATCCCTCCTCTGTGGACACTACAAAAAGCACAGGTAATACTTTTTTTTAACTTTTTGCTCAATAGAATTTATTTTGGAGTGTAATTTTTGGTATGTAAATGCTATGTGTTAGAAATATAAGGGCCTTCAAAAAAAATAGGTTGTCAGTTAATTTGAAGTGCAATTTATGCTTGTAGAACGCCTGAAGGTGCTACTTCAATGGTGGGCCTCTGTATGTGGCCAGGCTGTGTAAAAGTCTCACACATGTGGTATCGCCATACTCAGGAGGAGTAGCAGAATGTATTTTGGGGTGTCATTTTTGCTATGTACATGCTATGTGTTGGAAATATCTTAAAAATTGACAACTTAGTGGAAAAAAAATGCGTTTTCATTTTTTTTCCCCACATATTCCAAAAACTTCTGGAAAAAAATGAACAGTTCAAAAGACTCATAATGCCTCATAGATTATACGTTGGGGTGTCTGCTTTCCAAAATGGGGTAATTTTGTGTGTATTTGTTCTTTCCTGGCTTGTTAGTGTCTCAAGAAATGATAGGTCTTCAGTACATCAGGTGTGATCAATTGTCAATGATTTGCACCATAGCTTGTAGACTCTATAACTTTCACAAAAACTAAATAATATACACTAATTAGGGTTATTTTTACCAATGATATGTAGCCATATACATTTTGGCCAAAATTTATGAAGAAATATTACTAATTTGTAAAATTTTATGACAGAAACAAAGAAAAGGGCATTTTTTCACAAAATTTTCAGTCTTTTTTAATTTATAGCACAAAAAATAAAAAACCCACTAGTGATTAAATACCACCAAAAGAAAGCTCTATTTGTGTGAAAAAAAAGGACGCAAATTTAATTTGGATACAGTGTTGCATGACTGAGTAATTGTCATTCAAAGTGTGAGAGCGCTGAAAGCTGAAAATTGGTCTGGTCAGGAAGGGGGTCAAAGTGCACTGTAGGCAAGTGGTTAAAGTATTGTGAACATCAGTGAATTTACAAGTGAATAACTATTTATGTTTTGAAAACCAATTACCTCACGCTCAAAAGGAATTTGGAGGAAAAGTAATTGCCGTTGTTACTTTCCTAAAGCAATATATTCTATGAAGAGTCTAGAAGTCTTACAGATAGCGTCATATAATAAACCCTATTATATTTATGGTTTTGTTTAAAGCTTAGGCCAAAGGTTATTTGAAGCGATATCTTGGTATTTTTAAAGAAAGTTCCAAATATATTTTTAATCCAATACTGCCCCCTTTAGGTAGTTGTGCCATGGGTACATAGAAAATAATACGTTATTTTACGGCATTAATTATGTGGAAAATATATCCACGCTTACTTTCTTTGGGAGATAAGAGTTTGAAAAGAACACTGCAGCGATCATAGCTCAAGCAACTGAGTGGTTTCAGCAAGATCCGAATAAAAACTGGTGCAATATAGAACTTTCCTTACTATTTCGTCCTAGTTTAAAAAAATTGATTGTTGAGCACTCCATTAGACGCTAAAAATACCAAAAGCGATAGCCACGGTCAGAGCATGGAAAATTCTAACCCAAACTATCCATCAAGAACCCACTACTACACAGATACCGATACCTATAGAAGTCTTAAACCACATCTCACCTGAATTATCTACATCCCATTGGTCTAACCGAAAAATCTCATTCATAAATCAACTATTTCATGACTCAAACCCAAAATCCTTTTCAACCCTCCAAAATGAATTTCACTTGCCTGAATCAGACTTTATTGCATATTCCAAACTTCTGAAATGCCTTAACAAAATCAAACCTCCCTTATATACAGTTTCTTCAGTAATATGGAAATACCTGCACTTTGAATCTCCTAAACAGAAGGGTATTTCACTTGTATACAACACCCTGAACCAAAAGCGTGTATTTACTAAATCCACACCACATACACACTGGGAAAATGATCTAGCAACGACTTATACAGAATCACAATGGGAACAAGCTTCACGAAGTGTATACAAATCCACGAAAAGCGCTGCGTTGTGGGAACTCACACAAAAATTGTCCCTTAGATGGTATTTGACGCCTTCTCGCTTGGCAACATTCTATCCCACATTATCTAATAAGTGCTGGAGATGTAATTCCAATATAGGAAGCATATTCCACATATTTTGGGAATGTACCCTCATACAGGAATACTGGAAAACCGTTTTTCTTCTCTTAAAAGATATATCCCAGATAGATATACCAATGTCTCCGGGTCTAGCTATCCTTAATTTATCCATTGAAGACATACCCTTTTCATTTCGTCATGTGACGACACATATCCTATTGGCAGCTAGGTTAACTATAACCAGATTATGGAAGTCAGATACAACTCCCTCTATCACTCACCTCTTAGATACCGTAAACCTACATTATAGTTATGAATTAATGATAGCATCCAGTGAGGGTAAATTACCCAAGGAAAAAACCAAGTGGGCATCATGGGAACAATGGTCGACTATTACTAACTTTTTGTAACACTCATATCTAAAAGATTGATATACACTTTTGCCTCTATGTTCTAGAGTATGGACACAGGTTCCTGGATAAGTTCTATTATTGTGGCAACGTTCTCCTCTTAGACACAGCGTAGTCCCCATGGGGGTGTCTAGAGGACATATACTTCTATTTGATCTTATGTTACTATATTGATCTTATATTTCTATATTGAATGTATTGCGTTTTGTAGCATTTTAATAACAGTAATTCTTGTTCTGTAACACTTCATTGATAATTGAGTTGACATTATTTAAGTGCTATTCTGAGTTAATTTATTTTAACGGCATACCATGTGTAATTTGCATCTTTACTGTATGTTATGAAATTCAATAAAAACTGATTGAAAAGTAAGAGTTTGAAAAGAGACAATCTAAGGGGAGAAGGGAAAAATCAGAGAAGGGAAGAAATGTCCATTGGGACAAACCGCTGACATCTCTCAGACAAAAGATTTTGAGATTTATGGTAAAGTATACATTTTTATTTATCTGTAGGAAATGGAGTAGACATACATTTGCTTGAATTATTTCATCTTTGTAGTACAAGATTTGGAATTGTATTAATTCTAATTGCAGGATGAATTGTTACATTTTTAAATTACAGAGATACACACATGTATTTATCCAATTGGAACTGACTTCAGTTTCTGGTAAATGGTTTAGTTGTGATGCATGCTTACAATAAAATAAAATTGTTGGAAATAATCTTTACCTTAAATAAAAGTGAGTTAAATCACCCATTCTGTGCATGGAATAACAAGTTTGTACATGTTCTGTTAAAGTAACTTAGCTCACAAAATCTGTTGACAGAGGTCAGGTGTTGAAATTAGCACCATGTTTTCACATTCTGCTAAGCCACTGAGCTAAGCTATTATTCACTTTTAACCACTTGCCGCCCACCATATAGCAGAATGACGACGGCAAAGTGGTTTCAAAATCCTGACCGAACGTCATAAGATGTTATCAGGATTTTGATCCGCTGCACGCCCCCGGGGGCGCGCATTGCGGTGATCGTTGTTGCAGT
This sequence comes from Lithobates sylvaticus, assembly GCA_028564925.1. Taxonomy (NCBI): domain Eukaryota; kingdom Metazoa; phylum Chordata; class Amphibia; order Anura; family Ranidae; genus Lithobates; species Lithobates sylvaticus. The sequence continues at coordinate 169,122,714 of CM053038.1, forward strand.
GCGTCCGTCTGACACCCCGCAACTACGATCTCGGTAAAGAGTCTCAAACGGAGAGGCTTTACCACGTGATCAGCCATGTCCAATCACGGCTGATCACAGTGTAAATAGGAAATGCCGTTGATCCGCTTTTCCTCACTCACGTCTGTCAGACACGAATAGAGGCGAGCCGATCGGCTGCTCCTCTGACAGGGGGGTCTGTGCTGATCGATTATCAGTGCAGCCCCCCCGAGGGTGCCCACACTGGACCACCAAGGACGCCACCAGACCACCAGGGATGCCCAGCACCAGGTATGCCACCCTAGACCACAATGGATACCAATCAGTGCCCACAATGGGCATCACTGATTGGCATGCATTGTTTGGCACTGATTGGCATCCATTAGTACAATACATTACACTGCAATGCCGCCCATCAGTGCCCATCCGTGCTGCCTATCCATGCCCATCCGTGCCGCCTATCCATGCCCATCCGTGCCGCCTATCCATGCCCATCCGTGCCGCCTATCCATGCCCATCCGTGCCGCCTATCCATGCCCATCCGTGCCGCCTATCCATGCCCATCCGTGCCGCCTATCCATGCCCATCCGTGCCGCCTACCCATGCTCATCCGTGCCGCCTACCCATGCTCATCTGTGCCGCCTATCCATGCCGCCAATCCATGCAACCCTATCAGTGCCAATTTGTGCCACCTATCAGTGCCCATCCGTGTCGCCCATCAGTGCGACCTTTCAGTGCCACATACAAGTGCCCATCAGTGCCACCTTATCGGTGCCCATCAGTGCCACCTTATCGGTGCCCATCAGTGCAGCCCCATCAGTAAAGGAGAAAACGTACTTATTTACAAAGTTTTGAAACAGAAACAAACAATTTTTCTAAATTTTCTGTCTTATTTTATTTGTTTAGCAGAAAAAAAAAATCCCAGAGGCGATCAAATACCACCAAAAGAAAGCTCTATTTGTGGGGAAAAAAAATTATAAAAATTTTGTTTGGGTAGTGTAGTATGACCGCGCAATTGTCATTGAAAGTGCAACAGCGCTGAAAGCTGAAAATTGGACTGGGCAGGAAGGTGTTTAAGTGCCCAGTATTGAAGTGGTTAAGGAATTAATCAGTTTTGCTACATTGATATTTTGAAATAAGATCCTGTGGTTATTTTATCATCATCTGTATTATCCAGATTATTAAACTGTTGATCCATATTCTTTGCTTGTCACCAATTATATTTAGATATTATTTTGCACCGATGTTTAGTAAATATTTATATTTTTGCAAATTTTTTTTTTATCCTTTTTGTCTTCAGGTTAGCAACGAGTTTGAGTTATTGGGGCTGATTTACCAAGCATTTGTGCCATCAGTTGCTGCCTATGCCGCCGCCCAACAGCCGTTTTTCACAAAGCATTGGCGCCTGTAACACAGAGCAATTCCCCATTTACCATCATGCTGCCGGCGCACGGGCACTCGCGTTCTGTGCGCCGCTATAGACCTGGCGCAAGCATTCTTCAACTCAGAAAATAAAAGAAGCTGGAAGTGGAAATATTATGGGGGTGATGTGATGAAGGATAGATATGACTGTCCAACAAATATGTCCAAAATAGGACCGAAAATTAACTCTCTCTGAGCAGGCTTGTTGCGCCTGCAAATACACTTGTAACTGCACTAGGTCAATTTATGTACTGCGCGTGCACAATCGGCATTTGCGCCCATTCAAGTGCTCTGGTTCACTGCGCCGGCAAAAACTTAGTAAATGTCAAGCCACGTAGGTTCATTTGCATAAGTTGAACAGGCGCACATCTCAGCTTGACTTTATTTTTGCGCTGGTTCACTTCTATGGGTTTTTTAAAGGCTATTTGAACACAGGTCATGTTAGAATTAAGAAATTAAAAAAATGAAGAAAAAAAAATGCGTGGGGTCCCCCGAAATTCCATACCAGGCTCATCAGGTCTGGTATGGATATTAAGGGGAACCCTGCGCCAAAATAAAAAAAATGGTGTGAGGCTCCCCCTCAAAATCCATACCAGACCCTTATCCGAGGATGCAACCTGGCAGGCCGCAGGAAAAGAGGGGGGGGACGAGATAGCGACCCCCCCTCCTGAACCGTACCAGGCCAAATGCCCTCAACATTGGGAGGATGCTTTGGGGTCCCCCCCAAAGCACCTTACCCCCATGTTAATGATGACAAGGGCCTCATCCCCACAACCCTTAGCCAGTGGTTGTGGGGGTCTGCAGGCACGGGGCTTAGCGGAATCTGGAAGCCCATTTTAAAGTGGAAGTAAACCCCCCTATCGTTTTCAGCCAAGGAAGCTGCCATCTTTGCCTCTGTTTAATCTTCAACTGCCACAGTGCTGCAGTTTGACTGTTTGGTTGAGAGCACAGCCAATGTGCAGTTAGCATTCACGGCATGCCTTTTTTTTTTAGACTGTTAAATCGATGGGTTTACTTCCGCTTTAACAAGGGGACCCCCAGATCCAGGCCTCCCCCTGTGTAAAATGGTAAGGGGGTACAAAACTACCCCTACCATTTCACCAAAAAAGTGACAAAAGAGTTAAAAATGACAGGAGACGGTCTTTGACAATTCCCTTATTAAAGTCTTTTCTTCTGGTCTTCTTCCTTCTTCTTGCTCCATCTTCTTCTTGCTCCGGTGTTCTCGTCTGGCATCTTCTTCGTTATTGGGCCGCTCCGCGCAAAGGGAGGCTCAGCGGGAGCCCCCCTCTGATGCACAGTTCCATGCATCAGAGGGGGGCGGGGTCACCGGGTGGCCCCGGCCTCCATTATACAAGACCTGTCAGAAGAAGAGAAGCATCACACAGCGGGAGCCTCCCATAACGAAGAAGAGACGCCGTGGAGGAAGATGCCGGACGAGAACACCGGAGCAAGAAGAAGCGGATCGGAGGAAGAAGATGGAGGAAGATGAAGAAACCGAAGGATGAAGAAAGGAAGAAGGAAGAAGACCAGAAGAAAAAAGACTTGAATAAAGGAATTGTCAAAGACCGTCTCCTGTCATTTTTAACTCGTCACTTTTTTGGTGAAATGGTAGCGGTAGTTTTGTACCCCCTTACCATTTCACACAGGTGGGGAGGCCAGGATCTGGGGGTCTCCTTGTTAAAGGGGGCTTCCAGATTCTGATAAGCCCCCCGCCCGCAGACCCTCACAACCACCGGCAAGAGTTGTGGGGATGAGGCCCTGGTCCTCATCAACATGGGGACAAGGTGCTTTGGGGTCCTCCCAATCTTGAGGGCATGTGGCCTGGCACGGTTCAGGAGGGGGGGGGCGCTCTCTCGTCCCCCCAGCTTAGCCTGTGGCCTGCCAGGTTGCGCACTCGGATAAGGGTCTGGTATGGATTTTGAGGGGGACCCCCACGCCATTTTTATTGTTTTGGCGCGGTGTTCCCCTTAAAATCCATGCCAGACCTTTAGGGCCTGGTATGGATTTTGAGGGGGACCCCCACGCCATTTTTTGGGGGGCGCGGGGTTCCCATTATTATCCATACCAGACATGCTCTTGGAGGGAACCCATGCCGTTTAAAAAAAATAAAGTCACCTGGCCTGGGGGCGACTTAAAGTCGGGTTGTAGGTCGCTTCAAGTCGTGTTTTAAATCGCGCTGGAAGTCGTGTTGCCCGTGTGTGAATTGACTGTTAATGATAACGGCGTGCACTATTATCAATGGCATATTATCGCAGTGCGCTGGTATATTATGTGTTGCGCTTATGTGTGCGCCGGTTCATACGCTCAAGTAATAATTTATCTGGCGCACCAATTGTGGTATGAACCGGCACAGCGCATTCATCTTAGTAAACCAGCCCCATAGTGTTGATTTGTGGAAATAAGTGGGAATCTCCTTAATCATAGATCCTTGCTTATTTTCAGAAATATAAAACTGCTTAATATTTCTGTATAAACAATGACATTTCAATAAACTAGATTGTAACTAAAAAAAACAAAACATAATTTACAGCACTGTCTAAAGGAGGCATTCAGGATGCATAATGGAGGGGTGGGAGGGTTGCTGCAAGAATAGCTCACATCTACCTGCAGACAATACCTAAATGCATTTTAGATTAGGTACCTGTTTATCTTTTATTTTCTGTCCCCAGAATAAATACTGCTTTCTAAGCATGGGCATATTTCCAAAAAATGAAACCATAAGCAAGCTAATATTTTTCAGAAGCAAAGTATTAAGGCCAAGTGGGGCCAAAGCGCTTTTGGCTCTACTTTTTATTGATCACAGGAGTGCACTTAGTTCTGCAATCCAGTGACCTGTATTCAACTGACAGCTGAAGTTACTGAGCCGGTCCAGGCTCTGGAAAGATCCTGACTTTAAAGTTGGGATCCACCCAGATGCCTGACTGTCAGCTGGCTCAGCCATTTAGCGAACCACTAACCAGCCGCTCCGGCCCCCTCCACAGCCTGGCTCACTGAAGATTAATAACGAGCGATCTTTGATCGCTCAATGCTTGGTTTTAGAGGTGGCGGGGGACAGATGCAGCATTGCACCAATGCTGCATCCACCTAGGTAAACATGGATGTTTATTTTTTTGCAATCCCAAATTTCTCCTTTAAATATTCAGCATAATTAAAAATGTAAATAAATAAACATACCGTATCATTATGAAGTCTGAGCAACAGTGATTTAGCAGACTCTATACTCTGGAGATGGGTCCATCCCAGCAGCACAAGAAGACGTCTCAAAGGTTTAAACTCATTTGATAGCAGTTTACCAAGAGTGGAAAAATCTTCTACTTTTAGAAGAATCAAGGCACTAAGCTGAAAACAGAAAAAGAATTCTGAACAGAAATCTCTAATTAACAGTTTATATGCAATACAGAAGCCAGGGATTTTTTTTTTTTTTTTGTATTCTACTGCTTATCAACATGTTACCCTGGAAATCACAATTGCAATGAAAGGTAAGCAGGAGTGCCCAGCACACATGGTTTTAGATGAACATTCTGTGCAGTCAATCTGGTATTTCTTAAAGCAGTATTAAGCACAAAAGCATGAACATAAACAGCGGGTAAAATAAGTATTTAACACATCACCATTTTTCTAGTTAAATATATTTTTAAAGGTGCTATTGACATGAAATCTTCACGTCAGTAACAACCCATGCAATCCATACAGAAAAGCCAAAAAGTTCAGAAATTAAGTTATTTGTAATAAAATAGAATGACAAAGAGAAAAAATATTAAACACATGAAGAAAGGGAGGTGCAACAAGGCATGGGAAGCCAAGACACGAGCTGAAATCTATCAGTAATGCAAATTAATATTAGTTGGTTCAGTCAGCTGATGGCCTATAAAAAGGTGTCTCATTACAAGAAATGATGGGTAAGGGCAAAGAGCTCTCTCAAGACCTTTGCAACCTGATTGTTGCAAAACATACTGATGGCATTGGTTACAGACGGATTTCTAAATGTCTGAATGTGCCAGTGAGTTATTTTGGGGCCATAATTCGGACTTGAAAAGAAAATAATTTCATCATAAATCAAGATCTCTGACAGAGAAGTGAAAAAAATGATCATCAGTAGAGTTGTCCAAGAGCCAAGGACCACTTGTGGAGAGCTTCAGAAAGACCTGTAATTAGCAGGTAAAATAGTTAAAAAAAATAAAAAGTAATGCACTCAACTGCTATGGCCTGTATGCACGCTCACCACGTAAGACTCCATTGCTTTAGAAAAAAACATGTTGAAGCTTGTTAAAAGTTTGCTGCACAACGTTGTTTCCCAGAGTCTTTCAGGACAGCCACCAAGACCTTTGCTCCTTCCCTCTGTTGGAAACACCATGCCAGCCCACTTTAAAATTCCTCCTCCCCTGCTGGCTTCTCAGTCAAGAGCACCTCCAGCCTCCTGGGGAGACACAAGAACATATGAGACAGTCAAAAATACCACAGTTTCTGTTCTGAAAATGCATTCGGGTGGGTACCGATGCTATCCTGAAAGACTCTGAGAAAGAATGTTACCGGTAAGTAACTTTGTTTTTCCCCTAATAGTCTTTTGGGACAGCCACCTGAGAGAATAAGCCAACACTTAGCCCAAGGACGGGACTACATCGTGTAAGACTTTGCGTCCAAAGGCCTGATCCTTTGTAGACAACAGGTCCACCTTGTGGTGTTGTACAAAAGGTGGTGAAACTGGACCATGTTGCCTCTTTTCTGATCTGCTCCGGCATTGCTCCAGCACTTTCTGCATTTGACGTTGCCATTGATCTTGTAGAGTGTGCCCCAATACCCTCTGGCATCAGCATACCTCCCAACATATAGGCTTAGCCAATAACCTCTCTAAGCCTCCTGGCTATAGTACGCATTGAGGCCATATGTCCTTTCTTGGACCCAGAAAATAAAATTAACTAGAGAGAAACACACCCGAAAAACGTCGGATGCTGCTCCACAATATGCGCCGCGCCAGGGCAGACATAGTCCTATTGCAGGAGACACATTTTAGAGAAAATAACCTCCCGCTACTTAAAAATAGATACTACCCTCTGGCCTACCACTCCAACTACACTGAGGCCAAGACTAGAGGGGTAACTATCCTTATTTCTACTAGAGTGCCCTGGACACTCAGACTCCCAGACAGACAAGGAAGGTCGCTTCTTGTATCTAAAGGGGCTGATCGGGGACAGGAAGGTGACATTGGCAAACCTATACGCCCCGAATGAGCGCCAAGATGTATTCCTAAAGAAAAGGATGAACCACCTCATGCGTTTCACAGAGGGACAGCTAATCATAGGGGGGGACCTAAACATACCCCTGATCCCAACAGAGGACACCTCCTCCGGTTTTTCCTCCACCACACGCGACACACGCAAACGTATTAGCCTGACATTTCACTCCGCACAACTGGTAGACATCTGGCGCCTCTTCCACCCGGGAGAGCGCGACTATACATTTTTCTCAAAACCACACCAGACCTACTCACGCATTGACTATTTTCTAGTGCCCCACAGACAACTTCACGCGATCAAAGAAACCACAATTGGCCCAATCACATGGTCGGATCATGCCCCGATCAGTATGCGCTACACCCTATCAGACACGCAAACAAGACAGCGGCCACAATGGAGACTGAATGAAAGCCGAATACAGAACCCTGAAGTCCTAGCGGACGTAGTAAGGGAACTGGGACACTAGTTTGACGCCAATGTTACCCAGGACAGTGACGCAGGAGTGGTCTGGGAGGCCCACAAAGCTGTAATCAGAGGAGTCCTCATTAAACACGGCTCCAGATTAAAGCGGGCAAGGACTGCACAACTAGACACACTCCTCACCAAACTTCAGACCTTAGAGTTAACCCATAAAACGACCCCGACAAAGCAACTTGGGATCGAGCTTAACACGGTTCGCTCACAGGTTACCGACCTCCTTCAATTTAAGGCCAAAGCGGCACTGCAAATCTGCCGTAGGAAAAATTATGAATCGGGTAACAAATGCGGGAGGCTTCTGGCCCAAACACTGCGAACACAACAGGTGGCATCCTACATCCCATACATCAGGACTACCACGGGACTGAAAAGGTCATTACCCCAACAAATCACACAGGAGTTCAAAACCTACTACAGCTCCCTGTACAATCTAACCACAACGTCACCCCCAGCAGCGGCTACGACAGAATATCTAGCCCAATCCCAAATGCCCTAGCTATCAAAAGAGACACAGGACTCCCTAGAGGAACCCATCACACTACCTGAACTTCAACTAGCACTAAAAAACACTAAGCCAGGTAAAGCCCCAGGCCCAGATGGTCTCACTGTTTCTTACTACAAGACCCTACTTCCAACCCTAGGCCAACACCTAGTGTCCCTATTTAATGGATTAAGTACAGGGAAAGCCTTCCACCACACTACACTACAGGCACAAATCTCGGTCATTCCCAAGGAGGGCAAAGACCCAGCCCAGTGCGGGAGCTACCGCCCGATCTCCCTCCTAAATACCGACCTGAAACTCTACACCAAAATCCTGGCCTCCAGACTACAACAGCACCTGCCCCAACTCATCCACCTGGACCAAGTGGGCTTTGTCCCAACCAGGGAGGCTAGGGACAACACCACCAAAGTCCTCAACCTACTACACATAGCGGTCAATAGTAAAATGCCAAGTATATTCCTGGGAACAGATGCAGAAAAGGCGTTTGACCGGGTAAATTGGTCATTCATGTTTGAGACGCTGAAATACATAGGTCTGGGAGACAGGATGCTAAACTGGGTGGCCGCGGCTTACAAGGCACCATCGGCCGTAGTAAGGGCGAACAGTACATTCTCGGAGACGTTCCCGATCACAAATGGGACTAGGCAAGGCTGCCCCCTCTCGCCCTTGCTGTTCGCCCTGACCCTAGAACCCTTCCTCTGCCACGTCCGATTAAACCCCGACATCACCGGAATAGGAGTAAATGAAACACGACACAAAGTGTCGGCATATGCCGATGACCTCATGTTCTCCCTCTCAAACCCCTCAACCTCCCTACCACACCTCCTGCGAGAGTTCGACACCTACGGCCACCTCTCCAGTTTAAAGATAAATTTTAACAAATCAGAAGCCATGGGCATAGGGATACCGAAACCCCAGCTTAAGAGACTTAAAGACAGCTTTAACCTGAAATGGACTGACTCAGCCCTGAAGTACCTTGGCACTTACATACCCACCTCAATACCCCAATTGTTTAGGCTTAACTTCCCCCCCCTGCTGAAAGCAGTTCAAAAACTACGAATGGGGAGATGGCCTCCACTCATGGCTCGGCCGATGCAACATCCTCAAGATGTCAATACTCCCTAAATTCCTCTATCTCCTTCAAGCACTGCCAATTCATATACCCGGAGAATATTTTAAACAAGTCCACTCCACATTTACCCGATTTCTCTGGGCAGGGAAACACCCACGTCTAAGTAGGAAATTACTTTCCCTACCAAAAGTGCACGGAGGACTGGCAATGCCAGAAGTCCGCACATACTACCACGCGGCACACCTTAGCAGACTGTTGGATTGGTGCCGACATAAAGACACCAAACTGTGGACGCAACTGGAACAGGACCAAAGTGACATACCCCTCCACAGAGCCCCCTGGTGCTATGACAATCTACCACCCAAGATCAAACGTCACCCCCTGATAGGCAACACAGCTAACATATGCTCACAACTAATGACAAAATCATGCCTCGCAACCCGCAACTCCCCCTTAAGGCCCATCATAGGCCACCCACAGTTTGAACTGGGCTTACACGACAAGAAGTTCCTTGACCTTCAAATAGCAGGACTATATCAAGCATCCCACTTCAGCACCTTGGGGAGGTGGAGGACGTACACGGAATTGTCAGACCCCAACGGCCCATACAAACTAGACTTCATGAGAGCCTTACAACTCAGCCACTTCCTCAGCGGCCTCCCGCCCCCCCCCCACCCAACATATCACAACAACCCCCCACAACCCTGGAGGAGCTATGCACAGAGACTGGGGTGCTCCCACATACGCTCTCCCTGACGTACACCATCCTAAACGAACCACCGAGGGACTACCAACCCCAATCCCTCATCAAATGGTAAAGGGACCTAAACTGCCATTTCGATGACAATAAAAAACAACACATAATCAAGTTTACCCACCAATCCTCCCTATGCGCCAAAACCCAAGAAACAAACTACAAGATCCTTACACGCTGGTATAGGACCCCTGCCCTGCTACACAAACTTTTCCCAACAACCTCAGACCGATGCTGGCGGTGTCAGACAGAGGAGGGCACCCTCCTACACATGTTCTGGTCATGCCCCCGACTACAGACTTTCTGGGGAGAAGTCCGACGTATCACCCAAACATTCACAGACCGGACGGTGCCTGACGAACCGGCCTACTTTCTTCTGCACGCGACAGAAGTACCGGCACGGGTGTACAAAAAAATCGGTGATCCGACATCTCTTAGACGCAGCCAAAGCCTGCATCCCGCTAAACTGGAAGTCCCCACACCCACCGACTGTGGCCCAATGGCTACAGAAAGTAGACGAGATTAGCCGGATGGAGGACCTGATCCTCACTAATCAACACAGACAGGAAACATATTCCAAGACGTGGCAGCTATGGAATATATTTAGATACTCAGATGAGGGACAAAACCTCAGAGGGTCTGACTAATAGCCTGCCCAATCGACTCATCCAATCCCGATGCTACCCAGGCTACAGACTCCATATACCCCGAAGAGGAGCGACACTGCCCAGATGGGATAAACACCCGGTTATAAGTTCGAACACACCTCAGCTACCCCCCCCCCTGTTAACCCCTATGACCCCACTCCTTACTCTTGTCTTTCTGTCCTCCTGGGCGTTGCCCGGACTCTGCACTCACTACGGTGCTTTTCCGCACTCTCTTTTCTTACTTTATAAAAAAAAGGGAAACTAGAAGGGAGGCTGAACCCACAAGACCAGTGGAAATCAACACTCCCATCTCCTGGACACACCAAATCACATATAACACAGGTCTCAAAAAGAATGTAAACCCACGAAGTACCCCACACACCAAAACTTTTTATTTTTTATTTTTTTTATGTATTGTGTGGGCGGGAATCACACCTGTATCGTTTGTCTTTGAATGTAACACTGTTTAAGCATTATTTCTGTTGTTGAGGTCCTTGTGGACCAGTCTTCCTGTCTTAAATAAAAAATTAAAAAAAAAAAAAAAAAAAATTAACTAGAGAGATGTTTTCCTAAAGGTTTTGTTTCCTCTAAATAATGAAGCACACCTCCTTGCATCTGACATGTGGAACTTCTTGTTCTCTGGAAGGATTTGTACAAAAAAGGTAAAATATCTTGGCCTCTATGAAATTTTGAGGCTACTTTAGGCAAAAAGACCGGATCAATGTTAAAAACTATCGGTCTGGACAAATCTGAAAACAAAGGGAGGTCTGATAGAGTTATCTCACACACCCTCCTTGCAGTAGTGACTGCCACCAAAAAAACGGCTTTAGGTGTCAGCAATTTAATTAAACAAACTTCTTGGGAACGGGTCTCCTGTCAGAGTTTGTAGCACCAAAGATAGGTCCAATTTGGGAAAAGGTCCTTGTACCGGTTTCTGTCTGCTCAAAGCCTTAAAAAAAAAAAAAAAAAAATCTATCTATGGATTGGATGCCAGCTTCCTTTCCCAGATACACTGAGTGCACTGATACTTGGGCTTGTAAGTGTCCTGAGGCTCGGGCCTTTGTCTGCTCCGCACTGCAGGAATTCTAGAATGGCCACTGAGCTCTGTGCCTCCAAGGAGTTTCCTGTACACCAATCGTTGAACCGTTTTCACACCTTTTGATAAATGATACGAGTCTCTATTTTCCTTCTACGCAGCAGTACATCAATCAGTTCGAGAAGCCCCCATCTTTAAGTAACTGCTCCTCAGAAACCAAGCAGCAAGGTTCCACCTGTTTACTTGGGGACAATACACTGGGCCCTTGGAGAGGAGATCCTCTCGGATTGGTAATATCCATGGGGGTTCTGCAGCAAGTTCTTTTAGAAAAGAGAACCATGGTCTCCTGGGCAAATGTGGTGAAATAATGATCAGTGAGGTGTTCTCTCTTCGCAATTGCCTTAGAACCGCTGGCAGAAGTACATCCACTTTTGTGCCAGGGCATCCACCTCAAGCGCGTTGTCCTTCCTCTTCAGGAAAAAAAAAAAAAAAAAGGATCTTTCCTGTTTTTTCATTTTAGGATTTAGATGATCATTCTGAAAACTTCTTGATTTAAGATCCAATTGCCTTTTTAGTTTCTTCCTGCTGAGGTAATCGGCTACTTGACTCAGTTCCCCTTTTAGGTGTACTGCTGGCAGGGAGAGCACATTGTTCTCTGCCCAGTTTAGGATTTCCTCAGCCAGGGCCCACAGGGTACCGCTCCTTGTTCACCCTTGTTTGTTGATATAGGCAACTACTGACGAGTTGTCGGATCCGATCTGTATGTGGTGAACACCCAGTTCTTTCGGAAAGTAAATGAGTGCTAGAAGAACTGCCCTTAATTTCTTTCAAATCAATGATCTTTTCGTTGCCTCCTTTTTCCAAATTACCACCGCAAGGACCTCTTCACTTGTGTTGGTATATGCACTTGCGCGTCTAAGGAGTTTTGTCTGCGGTTCCACATCTTTAAGATGAACATCTGTAGAGGGCGAAAATGTAATCCTGCCCATTGTACCACCAGGATTGTGGAGGTCAGTAACTCCAATTCTGACATTGCTCGTCTTATTGAGCATGGTTGACTGCTCTGCATCATCTTCATAGCATCTTGAATCTTTTGTACCTTCTCCTTCGGCAGGAACACTTTTTGTGGTGTTGAGTCCAGGATGTACCTAAAGTATGTAATCTGGTGGGGGATCAGGTTGGACTTTTCTATGTTCAACAACCAGCCTAGATTTCCTAGAAAAACTTATGTACCTCAGATCTTTTGTGGACTTCTCTGGAGAGGCTTCAAAGAGAAGTAGGTCGTCTAGATAGGCGATGGAGGGCCTTTTCTTCGCTTCTTGGAAGTTCCATGATGCAGATCCAGTTCCTCTCAATTCCTAATATGAACTGGCTGGAGGAGATCACTTCCTATTGTGGGAGGAAAGCCCCAACCTTCCCCCCACTGTGATCAACTTGTCACTGTTCATTACGGGCTTGTTCAGAAGGATGAAAAATTGTTCATTTTAGTTTTCAGCCTTAGGTGCCCGAAGCGGTTTTGTGCTCTTGGCCTTTTCTTGCTTTGTTGCGGTTGTCCCCAGGTCAGTTTATGCATGAGGGGGAATTATTTTTTTCCTATCTGCGGTGCAACAGCACTTTCTCCAGCTCTGGCCTAGTAAGTCCTCTGTATGTGGGATCCCACAAAGTTTGGCTTTAGATGCACAGACTCCCTGCCAAGTTTTTAGCCAAAGAGCTCTTCTTCAGGAATTGGATAGTACCGAGGACTAAGCGGCCATTTGGACTGATTCCGCGGATGCATCTGTAATATAAGCAATGCCCTGGAGGAGCATAGGAAAGGAGCATAAGTTCTGCTTTTTCAGTGTTCCTTCCTCAATGTGGGCCTTTACCCGAGTAGCCACTACTGTTACTGCCATAGCTGGTTTCAGATTTCCCAGTGTGGAATCCCAAGATTTCTTCAGGAGGGAGTCCATTCGCTTGTCCATTGCCTCAGATAGAGCACCCATATCTTCAAAGGCTAGGTCCCGTATGCCTCAAAACTTGGAAGAATGCTGCATCTAGTTTGGAGATTTTGTTCCAAACTGATGTTGGATCATCTGAGAATGGAAATCTATGCTTCAACAATTTTGAAAAGAAGTGTTTAATTTTAGGATCCTGCCATTCCTTTTTTATTGCCTCCAATAAGACCTCGTGGACTGGGAAAACTTTCCTTTCTTGTTTTCCCAAATCTTGGTACATTTGGTCATGTAGTGAAAGGGGTTTTGTCTCAGTTTGAATACCCGGTGACTGCTGGACCAGGTAAGTCTCCAGGTTATAGTCCAAGGAGCCTCTGCCACCTTCTAGGACTTTTAGCCTAAGCCTCCCTGGCTCCAGTTCTCCATGTGGTGTCTCCCCTCTAATGGTAACACAAATAACTGAGGAGCCAGCAGGGGAGGAGGAGTTTTAAAGTGGGCTGGCGCGGTGTTGCCAACAGAGGGAGAGGAGCCAAGGTCCCAAGGTCCCTCAGGTGGCTGTCCTGAAAGACTATTGGGGGAAAGTAAATTCATTTCAGTAATTCAATTCAAAAAGTGTAACTCATTTTATGTAGATGCGTTTCACATGGAGAGAAATGCTTGAAATACATCATTCTCCTAATTTTGGTTCTTATGGCTTACAGCTTACAAAAGACCAATTTAAAAAGTTTTGATACCAATAACGAATGGCACCAGACAGGGTTGCCCACTCTCGCCTCTCCTTTTTGCCCTAGTCCTGGAACCGTTCCTGAGTAATATAAGATTAAACCCCGACATTACTGGAATGACAATAGACGACTCCCAATACAAAATAGCCGCATACGCAGACGACCTCATGTTTATCCTAACTAACCCGACTGTATCCCTACCGAACCTCCTACGTGAATTCGAGAAATATGGAAACTTGTCCAATCTCAAAATAAATTTTGATAAATCGGAGGCAATGGGACTCAACATAACACCACAAAGACTGAACACACTGAAAACACAATTCAGATTCAAATGGACAGATACCTCCCTAAAGTACCTAGGAACCCAAATCCCTAAAGATTCGAAACAGGTCTTTCACCTGAACTTCCCACCACTATTGACCAAAACCCGATTGCTTCTGGAGGAATGGACCAAGGGCCTGCACTCATGGTTCGGTAGATGCAATCTAATTAAAATGTCAATTTTACCCAAATTTTTATACCTGCTTCAAGCGCTACCGATACTAATACCATCCCAATATTTTAAACAAGCTGACTCCCTTTTTACCAAATTTATTTGGACAAACTCAAAACCTAGACTGCGAAGACAATATTTAACACTACCCAAAAACCGGGGAGGCCTAGCACTACCAGACCTAAAAAATTACTACAGAGCGGTACACCTAAGCAGAATCATTGACTGGAACCGACATGATAAGAATAAGCTATGGATACATTTAGAACAGGCACAATGCCCATCCTCTCTGAAGGGGGCAGTATGGTGCTATGAAAAGCTGACCCCATCAGTGAAGACGCACCCTACTATAGGGACGACCCTGAAGGTAGGGACTTCCATACTATTCTCGACTTCATTATCCACGACCAACTCACCACTATACCCAATTTTAGGGAACCCTGCCTTCCCACCCGGAGTAGATGGGGGGGGATATGAGATGCTGGCCAGAAATAATAGAGACCGAGCCACACACTTCCTAATAAACAACGAATGGCCCTCCATTCAATCGCTGGTGGCCGAAAACGGCCCCTTCCAGCTTCAGTTCTGGAGTGCAATCAGGATTCACCACTTTTTGCACTCCATACCACACCCAACACAGTATAATCGTAGTCTGACGACCTTTGAATCATACTGCAGCGACGAGGGACCCCTACCACGGGTACTATCCAAGACATACGCCCTACTCAACACTCCCGAGGATATCCCCGACCTGACATATTTTCACAAATGGGAATCAGACTTGGGATGTACATTTACAGAAGCCCAAAAACAAACGATTATTAGATTCTCCCTGCAAACGTCAGTCTGCACGAAAATACCAGCACTCAACTACAAGATACTAACCAGGTGGTATCACACCCCTAGTAAACTACACAAATACTACCCAACCACATCCGACAACTGCTGGAGATGCCTATCAGAAAAAGGGACGCTCCTCCACGTCTTTTGGTCCTGCCCCTTATTGCAAAACTTCTGGACGTCAGTCCGAAAGATCACACAAAAGTTCACAGACTATACAATAAATAATGATCCAGCCTTTATACTACTGCACGCCACTCCAATTCCAGCGAAAAAATACAAAAAACTGATAGTGCGACATTTACTAAACGCAGCCAAGGCCTGTATCCCACTTATGTGGAAGAAAAGGACCCCCCCGACAATAGGAACTTGGTTGCGCAAAGTAGAGGAGATTAAGAAAATGGAGGACTTAATCCTTTCGTCACAGGATAAACAGGAACAGCATTCACAGACATGGATGCTGTGGAATATGTTCATTTTCTCTGACGAAGGGATAGCATTACTAAACACTTGAAGCATCAAGAATCGGCGCAAAATATAAACATAATCCACCCTGGTTCCCCACCTCCCCCCCCCCAAACCTACCCCCCCCCCCTCTCCCTCTCTTCTTTGCTACCTTTCTTTCTTCTTACTCTACTTCTCCTCCTTCTCCTCTAGCCTCATAGGAGGAACCCCACATATGGGGGCGGAAAAAAGAAAACTAGCATTCGACAGCCCATATCAAACACCCTACGCCTGGATATAAGGAAATGAGACCTGGCTCCCAGGTATAGAGATGAACCAACACACAAGGCTCACAACAATGAAGGGGTAGCACAATAATGCAATTAGGAGACGATTGAATGCTAATTGTAAGGTGATAATGATACTGAAACTGCTATGAGACATACCCATTTATATGTATGCTGCTAAAATTGAGGAGAATTATTGAATACTTTGTATATGACGTTATTATATAAGTTCCTGTTTCCATTCTGTTTTAAAAATCAATAAAAACTATATTTGCAAAAAAAAAAAAAGTTTTGATATAGTAATGTTGGCTTACTGAAAAGTATGTTCATGTACAGTATAGTATGCACTCAATACTTGGTCAGGGCTCCTTTTGTATGGATTACTGCATCAATGCGGCGTGGCATGGAGGTGATCAGCCTGTGGCACTGCTTAGGTGTTATGAAAGCCCAAGTATCTTTGATAGTGGCTTTTAGCTCGTCTGCATTGTTGGGTCTGGTGTCTCATCTTCCTCTTGACAATACCCCACAGGTGCAAAGTCCTGCTGGAAAATTAAATCAGCATCTCCATAAAGCTGGTTAGCAGAAGTAAGCAGATGACATGACTGGCTCCCCAAATCATCAGGGAATATTTTGAATAAATTTTTTTGGAAATCAAGGTCCCAAAGAGTGGAGGAAGAGTGGAGAGAATATAAGTTTCATGAGGTCCAGAGTGAGGTTTTTGGGGAGCCATGTCATCTGCTGGTTTTGGTCCACTGTGTTTTATCAAGTCCAAAGTCGGCGCAGCCCTCTACCAGGAAATGTGGCCACTTAATGGATTATAATTGCATTTATTAACAAAAGTCATTTTGACAAAAACGCTTGGATTGCTCTTCCAGGAGGGGCGGGACAAGTCGGGATGACGTCATCCGACTGTTTTTTTGGGTCACTTGAATCGATGCCACATCGGGGAACCCCCGAATCGCGATGCAGCGATTAAATTTGTACCTTTAACCCCTACATGCTGATCTAACCCGTGAGTGACCCCTTAACCCTGGAGTGCCTTTTTGGATCGGAGTAGGAGTCCATAGGAGCCCATAGGAGCCCATAAAAAAGAGGACCCGGAAAGTAACCAGGCTTGCCACCTTAGAGGCTATCTGCTCCACTAGGCCTGTAGGGGCTGCTAATAGAGGTGAGAGGCTGGGGGAACTAGTAGGGTGCACCCCTGAAGTCAGCATGGAGCACTGCCTGCACGGATCATCACTGTGATCAACACAAAGATTACTGAATATTTCTACTCACCTTCACTTATTCCAGAGCCTTATGCTCTTCATTGTTCCAGATTGTGGACTTTATCGTTTATTTTTCGCCATTTTTTCTTCACAAGCTGGGACTTGTAGTGCACCAAATTTTACTTTTATTTTTTATATATTTTTTTCAGCGTTATTATTGTTTTGGTATCATCTGATTATACCATACCTACAGTGACACACTGTTTTCATCTGTATGGTCACTGTGTCATTATTTTGGATATTTCTGCACATTCAATCATTTATTTCCCTTGCAATTTCCTTGCAATTCCCTTGCACTTTCAGAACCAATTTATTGGTTCTTTATTGGTTCTCTATTCACATATTTTGTACGTTGCACTGTGCACCTTTTATTGCTAGAAGATTACGTGTTCACTATTTTTAACCCAACTCCATCATCATTTTTACCCCAGCACATATATTTATTTTCAGCACGGTTATTTTAGCACCATCACTTCTATTTTTTTACACACGTCTTATATTTATTCAATATTTTATGTGTATTGCTATTAAGGAATTTTATCCATTTAGTTCAGTATTTTATGTTTTTATATATTTATGTGAAAGGTCACTCATCTTTCGGATACTCTGAGCTTTGCAAACTGGTCATTTTAGATTATTTATTGATTTACTTAAGGGTTAGCGCCACATACCCTCTTTATACGATTAAATTCCACACCCCTAATGCACATGGGCCGGAATTTAGGATCAGAGTGTGGAGGCATTATGAGGTTGATAGGATATGCTAAAAAGACCATCAACTTTCCGGTGACGGCATAGTAGTGGAGGATCTTTACACACTGGATGCACAATGCATAATCTGTTGCACTGGGAATGACAAGTATAGCCGATCTTAAGTGATCAAGTGACCATTGTGACAGCCAATCATAGTGGTCAAATTAATGGGCAGACCTTCTAACCCCTGGGAGTAATAGTCCAGTTAAAGGTGCTGGAGCTGGGCAGGATGCAGATGCTCTGCAATCAAAAAAGATCAAATACAGATGGGGATTCCCCTTCCAGCTCACGGCCTCCCACGAAGGCAAGACAGCAACCTTTCCCACACTGGGGGACCTGGTCTCCCCCAAATCTGCATCCTTGACGGGCCCCTACAAGCAGCGACACCTGGCCTGGACTACCTTCACAAAGCAGAAGCGCTCCCATTCCACCACCTCCAAATCCCCAGCTGGCTGAACTTCATACTTACCCTGCCAGCTGGTGGGACTGCCTCCCTTCTTACTGCTAACCCCAGGGGTCCTGTATGTTTGTGTTAGCAACCCACATGTGGTTGCCTGACCTCAGTTAGACAGGGTCCCCTGGGATGTGCCGAGTGTGCTGCCGAGACAACCGTTATGTCTGATGCCCCACTGCACTGGCAACTGTTCATGTTTTACACAGTTATGTTCAAACTTATTTTACCTTGTTATGACTTGTTACCTGCTCTCATACGAGTGGATTAGGGGAACCCTCCTGATATAGGCCCTCCACCCTAGTCCACCCGGGACAAACCCTTGGGGCCTCTTTGGGGGGCGCAGGGGTGTCTCCATAGAAAAATATGTTGACATATAGGCTTTGTTTCATCTGTTTACAAAACCCTTTGGCCGGAGCGAAGAGCCCCCCTTGCTTGTGCCTTCATGTTCCCCACCCTAGGAACCACAGGGTCTTTATTGCTTCTGTTCTTAATGTTAGATTTAGTTAGTGCCTTCTCCAGAGGCCGTGGTTGTCCCCCCCCCCCCCCATGGTCACTGGAGGGCACTGTTCCCCCTCCTTTAAGATAACAACCCTCAGACCACAGACAATATGGATAACTCTACAATGTTCACTCATTTTCCTGTCTGATCAGAAAGATAGCCCCAGTTGCAGGTCTACACCATAAGCACTGGGAACATTCTTCTTTTCCATTTCCGCTCTTTGCACCTCTCTCTCCCTCTCCCTCTCTCTCTCTCTCTCCTCTCCCCCTTCCCCCCCATAGCCCTTACCCCACCTCACCCAATACACTACATTCAGCTAACATGATATGTAATCGTTGTCTCCCTCTCATGCCTTTCATCACACACTGCCTAACTCATGGCATCCACCTTAGCCCTTCAAATTCCCTTGCTTAATTGCAGAGGATTCAACACTCCAGAGAAACGCAGACAATTGCTATACCACTGCCACAGAGCCCACACTCAAACACTCTTCATCCAGCAAACTCACTTTTGATCAGACTTCATACCTTCTCTCCCAAATAAACACTTCACCACCTGGTATCACAGTACAAATCTGACTACTAAATCGAAGGGAGTATCAATAGCATGTCACAACTCATTCACCCCAAAAATACTAGACTCACAGATAGACCCTTTGGGGCACTATATATTTTGGAAAATGAAACATATCCAAAGATTTTTACATTAGCTATCGTTTATCTTCCTAACCAGGATCAACTAGCATTTCTATCCTCTGTGGCAGCACGCCTAGAAGCATTTGGAACCGTTAACCTGATACTGGGTGGAGAACACCCCATTAGTGCCGAGGTTGGACTCCTCTACCATTAAGTCCCACATAACACCGTCCACCTTAACCAAAATATGCTCCATACTCCCCGACCTGTCCTTGGTGGATACTTGGAGAATACTCAATCCTTCTGGTAGAGACTACACATTGTTCTCCTCTGCACACGGGTCATACAGCAAAATAGATTACATCCTACTATCCCAATCACTGCTTGACCCGGAATGCCGTATAGGGATCAAACTTTGGTCAGATCATGCCCCAGTACACCTCACACTAGGCAGACTACCCAGACCCCCCCCCCCCCCCCCACACACATTACACATGTCGCTTAAACGACAACCTACTGACTGACCTGGCTTGCTCCACTGTGGCAATCAAGGACTTTACACACACCCATGCCACAGACGAGACCTCACACATGAACAAGTGGGAAATACTGAAGTGTGTTCAGAGGGGAATATTCATACTGCATGGCTCTCGGGTAAAAAAAGGCCTGCACTGCGGACATTAATTAAGCGTCTGTTTGCCCATATCTCCTCACTTGAAGCAACTCACAAATGCACTCTTGACCTTAAAACACTGGTAGAACTATCTAACGCACCATGGGACCTACTTCGCATCATAACAGTACGCTCTTTGGTGGCCTGTGACAAGGAGAGACACTTACATTACGCCCAAGCTAATAAATGTGGCAAACACCTGGCACAAACCCTCCACCCCAAACAACAGACAGATCATCCCACATATACTGGCAAACCCTAACCGTAAATCATATAAGAACTCAGAAATAGTCTCTGAATTCCGGAGCCATTACTCCTCACTATACAACCTACCTCCCCACCTCAGAACCCCACACATCCCTAAGAACAGAAGACACTGACATGTCGACATACATCCTAGAAACAGCCCTCCCCACGATCCCTTTGGCCGTTATAGAAGACCTTGAAACTCCCATCTCCACATCTGAATATTTACATGCCGCCGACATCCAATATTTACGTACCACCGACATCCACCTACGCTCTATCCACCGATCACAGCCCTCTCACGTTGTTCCTCGACAACCCGACACTCCCGAACTACGAAACCTCTGACCGAATAGGAGGATACGAGAGAAAAGACTGACCAATGGCACGTTCATTTAAAAACCTCAAAAATGTTATGAGCCCCGGACCGGACGGCTACACACCGCACTTTTATAAGACATTTGCTCAGCAACTAGCTCCATTCATGGCACGAGCCTTTGAGGAACTAGATGACTCCTACCCCTTATCCTCCCATATATTACAGGCCCAAATACTGGTCATCCCCAAACCATAAAAGGACCAAGCCATTTGTAGCAATTGCAGACCCATCTCCCTACTTGCGAACCGTCTCGGCCCCATACTACCTGACCTAATACACAGTGACCAGGTAGGCTTTGTCCCGGGCTGCGAGGCCAGAGACCACACCACAATAACTCTCCATTTGATCACCTACGCATAACATCCCTGCATGCCTGTTAGCATGCGACGCATAAAAAGCATTTGACAGGGTTAGCTGGCCGTTTCCCAAATGAACGCTTCAGCAGATAGAGCTAGGTCCCAGACTCATAGCAAAAATCATGTCCCTCTATTCCAACCCATCAGCGAAAGTTACAGCGAACAGTGAACACTCAGCGACATTCCCGATCAACAACGGAACCAGACAAGTCTCCCACTGTCCCCCCTCTTCGCCATCACCATGAAACACTTAGCCCAGGCAATACGCATTAATAAATCCATAAATGGTACTTCAGACCACTGTAAGCTTTCCCTGTACGCCGACGACCTATTTCTCTATTTAACACAGCCGCACATCAGCATCCCCTCCTTTCTCCATTTACTAGCTCGCTTCGGCTCCCACAGTAATTTTAAATTGAACATGAATAAAACAGAAGCCCTAAACATATCCCTACCCACCAACATCCTTTCACTTATTCAACAAAACTTCCCCTTCCATTGGCAAACTAAATCTACCCTCTAAATGTCAGCCCTATACTGGCTAAAATACGACTTTGCCTAGACTCGTGGTACCACCTCAAATTACCATGGCTTGGACATATAAATGTACTTAAGATGGATATCCTCCCCAACTTATTGTATCTGTTCCAGGCCCTCCCTATCACACTCCCAACTTCCTTCTACCGCAAGTTACGATCCCTTGCAATTAAATTAATTTGGCACCACCACCCCCCCAGATTAAAAACACAAGGTCCTATGCTCCGACAAACACACAGGCGGTCTCTCAGCCTTCCCGACTTTGAAATATAACATGACTGCCATAATCTCCAGGCTCCTGGAATGGTTACCGCGCCCCCTGACCAAACCGACAACAATAGCAGAACAAGACATGGCACAAGAGGACCTGCGGAATCTGCTCTGGGGATACCACCTTAAACACTGCTCCATACCTGTGCCCACTGACCACAGCAGCGTTGTTATTATGGTACCACCGACATCAACCTACTCTCTATCCACCGATCCCAGCCCTCTCACACCGTTCGACAACCCGACACTCCCGGACTACGAAACCTCTGACTGAAAAGGAGGCTATGAGAGAACAGACTGGCCAATGGCACGCTCATTTGTCCACACGACCACAAGCGGATTCACACCACAGGACAGTAAACGATGCTCCTCAACTAATTGGTTATCCATGATATCCCTCAAAATGTTCTTCTCAAACCTACACTTATCAGGTCACATACACAGCCTTTGAGGAGATGTGTGGTCTCTCACAGGTTCCCAGATACACCCTTTCTATAATTTTTAAGAAAATCCTCTCCCACACGCCTAACGCCCCCCCGACCTTCACAAAAAATGGTCCAGAGACCTGGACATGGACTTTTCTCCAGGGGAGTGGCAAATCTTTCACATTCACCCACAAATCCTCAATCTCCATCGTTCACAGGAGAAAAATTATAAGCTACACTGCAGGTGGTATAGGGACCCGGTCTCGGGTGTTTCCCAGGGCTTCTGATGTCTGCTGGCACTGTCACGGAGGACAAGGAACATACCTTCATATCTGGTGGAAATGTGCTCGGAATCACCCCTTCTGGAAAGGTAGATTTGCGATTTATAATGAAATGTATATTTCCATAGCCATCTCCCCTAAAAGAGCCCTATTGTCAATACTACGGGGATCAATTATATCCCAGAAAACAAATCTTCTTAGGTTTTTTTCTATCAGCAGGCAGACAATTGATAACAAAACACTGGAAATCTGAGGCAACCCCCCCTCCCCTCCCCTCCATAGGTGGATCACCATTCTCAATGAGATTATGTTGATAGAGGAGATGCGCGCCAGAGAGGGAGAGAGGGAGAGGACTGGGATAAACACAAGGTACTGTGGTATGCCTGGGTTCACTACTCGGCATCGGATAGACTATTGACTAGGATTACTAAAGGATGAACATAGGGTTGCCACATCATCCCTTTAATCCAGGACACATTAATGACTCAGGTTCTGAGGCCGATTTAATGCAGTGAGTTTAATTACCACCTTAATCAGCCAGAGAACCTGTGTAATTAATGTGTGTCCTGGATTAAAGGGATGCTGTGGCGATCCTAGCTGAACAACAACCTAGAATTGACAGCCGGAACAACACCGTTGTAGATGTATTGATGACCTCACACTGGTGAACGGCCTTCTAACCATCTGAGATCATTCATGTTGTGGAAAACTACCACAGTCGCATTGAATGTATATCTATACCCTCCCCCACCCCATCTTCCCTCTCTTCTATTTCCCACCACACCTCAGGTTTATGGTAACTCTATATACCCGACTACTAAGATACGTTACACATCTGAGATATTTATTGCAACCACTACATTATGATACCTGCATTTTATAAAATGCACTGTAAATGTGGAGGCGGCGGCTTTCAACCACTTTATATACCACCTGTTTTGCTTTATTCTGTACCCCCAACTACTTTTCTCTAAAAAAAAAAAAAAATGGTTAATAAAAACATTCAACCATAAAAAACATTGGCACACAAAAATAATTTTTTTCTCAAATTCCTGAATTAATCCTCCTTTTCTCTCATATGATAAGGGTAGGACCATGCATAACAGATTGATTTGATCAGACCAATTTCAACAAAAAAACAAATAAAAAATGAATTGAACTTTTTTTAGGACCTCACAACCATGGATCATATCCATGCTCAAGTTGCATGCATTGCAACTCTATGATAAAAGGAAATGACACTTTGCTACAATGTAGAATGAGTGTACAGCTTGTGGAAATTTGATCCCCTAAAAATAACTCAAGCCAATAATGTCTAAACCGCTGGCAACAAAAGTGAGTACACCCCCTAAGTGAAAATGTCCAAATTGGGCCCAATTAGCCATTTCCCCTCTCCAGTGTCATGTGACTCAGTGTTCCCAGGTGTGAATGGGGAGCAGGTGTGTTACATTTGGCATGATCGCTCTCACTCTTATACTGGTCACTGGAAGTTCAACATGGCATATCATGGCAAAGAATTGTTGCTCTACATAAAGATGGCCTGGGCTATTAGAAGATTGCCAAGAGCCTGAAGCTGAGCTGCAGCATAGTGGCCAAGACTATACAGCGGTTTAACATGAAAGGTTCCACTCAGAACACTCACTATGGTCAACCAAAGAAGTTGAGTGGATGTACTCAACATAATATCCAGAGGCTGTTTTTGGGAAATGGACGTACGAGTGCTACCAGCATTGCTGCAGAGGTTGAAGAGGTTGGGGGTCAGCCAGTCAGTGCTCAAACCATACGCCACACACTGCATCAAATTGGTCTGCATGGCTTAGTCTACATGTCCCAGATGGAAGCCTCTTCTAAAGATGATGCACAAGAATGCCCACAAACAGTTTGCTGAAGACAAGCAGACTAAGCACATAGATTACTGGAACCATGTTCTATGATCTGATGAGACCAAGATAAACTTATTTGGTTCAGATGGTGTCAAGCGTGTGTACCGGCAACCAGATGAGGAGTACAAAGACAAGTGTGTCTTACCTACAGTCAAGCATGGTCGTGGTGGAGTCATTGTCTGGAACTGCATGAGTACTGCTGGCACTGGGGAGCTACAGTTCATTGAGGGAACCATGAATGCCAATGTACTGTAACATACTGAAGCATAGCATGATCCCCTCCCTTTAAAGGATAACTACCCCAATCACAGGACATCAAACATGCCTCCAAGGTGACCACTGCCTTGCTAAAGAAGCTGAGGATAAAGGTGGTGGTCTGGCCAAGCATGTTTTCATACCTTAACCCTATTGAGCATCTGTGGGGCATCCTCAAATGGAAGGTGGAGGAGCGCAAGGTTTAACATCCACCAGCTCTGTAATGTCGCCATGGAGGAGTGGAAGAGGACTCCAATGGCAACCTGTAAAGATCTGGTGAACTCCATGCCTAAGATGGTTAAGACAGTGCTGGAGGGGCGTGTCCAAGATGGCGATGTGAGCGGTCGCATACTCCGTGAGCTCCGCCGGACTGTAGCCTTTTACCCGACTCCACGACCCATGCACCTGCGATTTCCGGCTGGAAACTACCTGGATGAGGCGGCGGACCCCCCGTGCACAAGCCGGTAAGGGAAAGAGACTGAAATTCCCCCCGGTAATGGCGCAATTACCGCCTCCTCCGACCGTCCACGTGGACAATCGCGCCAGGTGCAGAACCAACATGGCGTCGCAGACCCTCACTGCAGACCCTCCTGACTCCAGGCCGCCGTGGCTGGAAGAAGTGATGACGGCGATAGCGACGTGCCAATCTACCCTGATGGCTAAAATTGAGGAGGTGCAGCTAGATGTCGGCCTGATACGCCATGACATAGACAAACTCCGCTCCAGAGTGACAGAGACAGAGCACCGAAGCAGACGCGTGGAGGATGAGCCCATGGAGCAGGCGGCATCCCTCCGCACCCTCCACACGAAAGTGAAGGCCCTCGAGTTTAGGCACCGCCGAGAATAGGAACAGGAGGAACAACCTCCGATTCATAGACCTACCGGAGGGGGGCAAAGGGGGGGACCCGACGGCCTTTGTTGACACTATGCTCCGCTCCCTCCTTCCAGATGCCCACTTCTCACCCCACTATACTGCTGAGAGGACACACCGCGTTCCGCTGAAGCCGAACCCCCCGGAGCCCCAAGGACCTTTATCCTCTGTCTCCTTAATTTTAGAGATAGGGATGAGGTCATACGGGCTTCCAGACTAGGAAGGGAGAACTCTGCAACCAAAACGCCAAACTGATGATATTCCCGGATTACTCTGTGGAAACCCAACGAGAACGCAAGTCTTTCGACCAAGTCAAGGGGGCTCTAAAAGCCTGCAACATTAAATACAGTGTGCTTTTCCCCGCCATATTGAGGGTCCAAGATGGAGAAACTTCACGCTTCTTTCACTCGCCCAGGGAAGCTTCTGCTTGGCTGAACACTTCACCACCACATGGCTGACATGAATAACTGAGTACCCTGCTTTTACTGACTTTTTAGGCCGAGCGGTGGGTCTTGCAATGCTCCCAGGGCTCTCCCCATTGATCCCACGGGGTTAATGTACCCACACTGTTGGAGCTGACTTATCACACCTGGGCCTTACCCCTGGAGAACACTGCCTTTACTCCTACAGGGCCCCGGCCTATCTCTGGAGCCCCACGCAGGCCTTACAACTCAAGCACCACTGCCCACATTTAGTTGACGCAGGGCGTCTTTCATCGCTAGTTCCTGTTTTTCTCTCCCCCAGTTTTTGTTTTCACCCCCCCCCCCCCCCCCCCCCCATTTTGGTGTTAATGCAAGCCTCGAACCCCTGAGGAACTCAGGAGACTGCTCCTACGGCCGACCATTACACTCAACAGGTACTGTATTGTTTCTGGGAGTGCCGAATGGATGACTTTATTCTATTTTTTTTTTGCAGTAGGGTCCTCTGTTGCCTTGGACTTATTGCTCTTGCCCTTACTTAACCCTTGAGCCCTACGAAAACTTACTACCCGGCGGAGGAGTACCTCACGGATTGTGGACTAGCTCAATTGGATACCCCCGGTAGACATCCGGTGGGCGCCTCTTGCACGAGTCCCCCCCTTTGCAGCCAGAGTGCTGGGTTAGGATTTGTGATTGGAAGCTCTTCCCAGTTTTGGGGGAATGAGCGGGGTGGGGGATGTTGCCACATTCAGGCTGTTACAGTTGGAAAATTTTCCCTTGTCTTCTTGTTGCATTTCATGTTAAAAAGTTAAGATGTTTTATTGATTGTGCACAGTATGGATCTCTTACTAATTTTAAGGTAATTGCAGTAAAAAGACCTAAGTGCGGCCCACCCTGGGTCCAAGCGCCACAGCCAACAGGCTTCCACCTAACTTAGCCTCCATTTCCCACTAGCCTTATTCACCATGGCTGCTCTTAAAATAATGTCCTGGAACACCAGGGGCCTCAACTCCCCAGTTAAGATGTCACTGGTTGATCATCAACATCACGCTCTTCTCCTGCGTATAAAAATCTTGAAACCTGTCCTGGAACTGACTCTGCAGCTGACTTATTGCAACAGCATAACCAGGTGCATACTCTGACCTGTAGTTGTGCCATGGTTTTAAAATGAGTGAGATTTTGACTCTCCAGTTGACTTTTGAACAGTTCCAGTTTCATTAGAAAAGCCTTGACGTGGTTAAACATAGTGTGAACTAATTGATTTTTTTGATTGAAGCTTTATGTTAAGTTCGTTCAAATGAGAAGAGGTGTCTGTAAGAAAGTCAAAGTCAGCCATCCATTTGGTATTGTTAAACTCAGTTACTGGTTTGCCCTTTTCTGTCATGAACTCTTGGATGGCATCTTTCAATTCAAAAACCCGTTGCAGCACTTTTGCACGGCTCAACCATCGCACATCACAAAAGTAGACATAGCTGGGACCCTGATCGCATTCATTTTCAAGAAAGTGTTGGAATTGCCAGTGATTTAAACCCCTTGCCCGGATGAAGTTCACAATCTCAGTGACAACTTTCATTATATTGTCAAATCCCAGAGATTTTGCACACAGATTTTCTTGATGAATGATGCAGTGATAAGAGATGAAAGTTGGCGAATTTGATTCTTCTCTTAAAAGTGCCGCAAATACCAAATTCTTGCCAATCCTAACTCAGCGCTCCATCTGTCACCACTCATACAAGATTTTGGATACTAATCTGATACTAACCTGATATTTTTGAAGGATAGCTTTTGTTGCATTGAAAAGATCAACTCCCCTCGTAGTCCCTTTCAGTGGACACAGTGCTAAAAATTCTTCCAACACTTCTAAATTGTCATTCACTCCACAAATGAAAATGGGAAGCTGAGCAGTGTCTGTTAGGTCAGTGCTTTCATCCAGGGCTAAAGAATAACATAAGAACCTTATTAGTATCTTCACCAAGGTTTCTTCTACATTTTCAGCTAATTCCTCTACTCTTCAGGTTACTGTCTGTCTAGATAGGCTTATTTTTTTGAAGGCATCAATCTTGTTAGGGCACACGCATTCCACAGCTGCTAATATACACTCTTTTGCGAATTCTCCGTCTGAAAAAGACTTTGTTTTTTTTGCAATAATTTCAGAAATTGCAAAACTTGCTTTTACTACACTGTCGGATTCATCTGACACTCTTAAATACAGACTGTTGTGATTTCAGTGACATCTTTAGCAAGTTTATCTTGTCTGTTCACAATTGGCCCTGAAGAGATTGAAAATTCTTTGAGTGCTTCGTTTCATAATGTCTTCTAAAATTCTATTCCATAGCAATCGTTTCTTTGCATATTAGACAGAGGCTTGGAATCGTTTTCCACAAAAAAATATAGATCTGTAAACCTTTTACTGAAATTTCGAGACACTTCACCATGACTGTTTCTTTGCTGTTTTGGATACACTTGCCATCATTGAGTTGAATGACAATTTGAATACAGGGCAGAGGTAGGCAAGAGATGCTGATCTACCTGAACAAAATGAAAGATCAAATATCACTGGGGTTCAGTGCCCTTTCATTTTTATTTCTTTTTTTTTTTTTAAGAAATTTACTAGCAAGGCCTGGCCCTAACTAAAATAGTAAGGAAAACTTACAAAGATGTCACTGTAAAAATATAAACTGAGCCTAGAGCAGCGGACGGTGTCGGTGGAGCAGCGGACGGTGTCGGTGGAGCAGCGGGCGGTGTCGGTGGAGCAGCGGGCGGTGTCGGTGGAGCAGCGGGCGGTGTCGGTGGAGGTAGGTGGGTGTAAACAGGCACAAGTCAGTTTACATCTGTTGCTCCATAGAGGTGAATGGAGGGTCCGACTGGGTCTGCCTGAAAAACAGTTGGATGGACCTGATCGGACCGATCGTGTGAAAGGGACCTAAAGCTGCTATCACACTGATAATAGGGGTAACCAGTGCGCTCAACCAAAAACTATTAAATCAAATAAGGAGAAAAATGGAAAAAGGAAAGCAGCCAACATATAAGTGATCTCACACTTGTAAAGGTAACATTGAATGAAGAGGGTATGTGGCGCTAACCCTTATGTAAATCAATAAATAATCTAAAAATAATCTAAAATGACCAGTTTGCAAAGCTCAGAGTATCCGAAAGATGAGTGACCTTTCACATAAATAGATATATAAAAACATAAAATAATGAACTAAATAGATAAAATTCCTTAATAGCAATACACATACAATATTGAATAAATATAAGACGTGTGTATAAAATGAAAAAATGTTCAATAAAAGTGATGGTGCTAAAATAACCGTGCTGAAAATAAATATATGTGCTGGGGTAAAAATGATGATGGAGTTGGGTTAAAAATAGTGAACACGAAATCTTCTAGCAATAAAAGGTGCACAGTGCAACGTGCAAAATATGTGAATAAAGAACCAATAGAGAACCGATAAATTGGTTCTGAAAGTGCAAGGGAATTGCAAGGAAATTGCAAGGGAAATTAATGATTGAATGTGCAGAAATATCCACAATAATGACAAAGTGACCATACAGATGAAAAGAGTGTGTCACTGTAGGTATGGTATAATCAGATGATACCAAAACAATAATATCGCTGAAAAAAATTATTAAAAAATAAAAGTAAAATTTGGTGCACTACAAGTCCCAGCTTGTAAAGAAAAAAATGGCGGAAAATAAACGATAAAGTCCACAATCTGGAACAATGAAGAGCATAATGCTCTGGAATAAGTGAAGGTGAGTAGAAATATTCAAGAATCTTTGTGTTGATCACAGTGATGATCCGTGCAGGCAGTGCTCTGTGCTGACTTCAGGGGTGCACCCTACTAGTTCCCCCAGCCTCTCACCTCTATTTGCGGCCCCTACAGGCCTAGTGGAGCAGATAGCCTCTAAAGTGGCAAGCCTGGTCACTTTCCGGGTCCTCCTTCTTATGGGCTCCTATGGGCTCCTATAGGCTTCTATGGGCTCCTATGGACTCCTACTCCGATCCAAAAAGGCACTCCAGGGGTAAGGGGTCACTCACGGGTTAGATCAGCATGCAGGGGTTAAAGGTACAAAGAAGCGCTCCAATGTGTAGTAAAAAACAGGTTTATTGAAACAAAAATAATATCCACTCACATTTAAAGTTCTCTTGCATCAGCATAGATGAACTTCCGGTCGCGGCCGCAAACCAGAAGTAGAGCGATAGGCACCTGACTTCCTTCCTCCCTCCCTCACTAGTATCGTCACTAGCACACGTGACTTTGTCAAAGGATAAGCTACCCTTTGACAAAGTCACGTGTGCTAGTGACGATACTAGTGAGGGAGGAAGGAAGTCAGGTGCCTATCGCTCTACTTCTGGTTTGCGGCCGCGACCGGAAGTTCATCTATGCTGATGCAAGAGAACTTTAAATGTGAGTGGATATTATTTTTGTTTCAATAAACCTGTTTTTTACTACACATTGGAGCGCTTCTTTGTACCTTTAACCCCTGCATGCTGATCTAACCCGTGAGTGACCCCTTACCCCTGGAGTGCCTTTTTGGATCGGAGTAGGAGTCCATAGGAGCCCATAGAAGCCTATAGGAGCCCATAGGAGCCCATAAGAAGGAGGACCCGGAAAGTGACCAGGCTTGCCACTTTAGAGGCTATCTGCTCCACTAGGCCTGTAGGGGCCGCAAATAGAGGTGAGAGGCTGGGGGAACTAGTAGGGTGCACCCCTGAAGTCAGCACAGAGCACTGCCTGCACGGATCATCACTGTGATCAACACAAAGATTCTTGAATATTTCTACTCACCTTCACTTATTCCAGAGCATTATGCTCTTCATTGTTCCAGATTGTGGACTTTATCGTTTATTTTCCGCCATTTTTTTCTTTACAAGCTGGGACTTGTAGTGCACCAAATTTTACTTTTATTTTTTAATAATTTTTTTCAGCGATATTATTGTTTTGGTATCATCTGATTATACCATACCTACAGTGACACACTCTTTTCATCTGTATGGTCACTTTGTCATTATTGTGGATATTTCTGCACATTCAATCATTAATTTCCCTTGCAATTCCCTTGCACTTTCAGAACCAATTTATCGGTTCTCTATTGGTTCTTTATTCACATATTTTGCACGTTGCACTGTGCACCTTTTATTGCTAGAAGATTTCGTGTTCACTATTTTTAACCCAACTCCATCATCATTTTTACCCCAGCACATATATTTATTTTCAGCACGGTTATTTTAGCACCATCACTTTTATTGAACATTTTTTCATTTTATACACACGTCTTATATTTATTCAATATTGTATGTGTATTGCTATTAAGGAATTTTATCTATTTAGTTCATTATTTTATGTTTTTATATATCTATTTATGTGAAAGGTCACTCATCTTTCGGATACTCTG
The DNA here is from genome assembly GCA_028564925.1 of Lithobates sylvaticus. Lineage (NCBI taxonomy): Eukaryota > Metazoa > Chordata > Amphibia > Anura > Ranidae > Lithobates > Lithobates sylvaticus. The sequence goes on from CM053038.1 coordinate 169,154,185, forward strand.
AGCTTTGCAAACTGGTCATTTTAGATTATTTTTAGATTATTTATTGATTTACATAAGGGTTAGCGCCACATACCCTCTTCATTCAATATCACACTGATGCGCTGCAGTTTGCCAGCACCGTGGGTGCAGCGCAGTGCACCTGTGGCTTTCCTGTGGGTTACTTGCACTTTGCCGTAGAAATCTATTATATCCTGCAGGTGTGGTGCACTTTCTGAAAGCACACCAAAACTGCAGGCAATAACAGAAGTCTATGACTCGGTGCAAGTAACCCGCAGGTGCACTGCACCCGCAAATCAGTTTGAAGGCAGCCCAGTGTAGCTAGTGCCCATTGCTGTTCAATTTTAATTAAAAACTGACCTTAATTTTCGCTTCCTCCTCACGATACCTGCAGGCTGCTGCTGTCCCCCAGGTGGTTAAGGCTGGCGGCTGTTGCTGGCGTTACCCCCTGGTTGAGTACGGCAGGCGCGCATCACTGGTGGGTACGGCCGGAGCGCATCACTGGTGGGTACGGCCGGCAGGTATCACTGGTGGGTACAGCCGGCAGGTATCACTGGTGGGTACAGCCGGCAGGTATCACTGGTGGGTACAGCCGGCAGGTATCACTGGTGGGTACAGCCGGCAGGTATCACTGGTGGGTACAGCCGGCAGGTATCACTGGTGGGTACAGCCGGCAGGTATCACTGGTGGGTACAGCCGGCAGGTATCACTGGTGGGTACAGCCGGCAGGTATCACTGGTGGGTACAGCCGGCAGGTATCACTGGTGGGTACAGCCGGCAGGTATCACTGGTGGGTACAGCCGGCAGGTATCACTGGTGGGTACAGCCGGCAGGTATCACTGGTGGGTACAGCCGGCAGGTATCACTGGTGGGTACAGCCGGCAGGTATCACTGGTGGGTACAGCCGGCAGGTATCACTGGTGGGTACAGCCGGCAGGTATCCCTGGTGGGTACAGCCGGCAGGTATCACTGGTGGGTACAGCCGGCAGGTATCACTGGTGGGTACAGCCGGCAGGTATCACTGGTAGGTACAGCCGGCAGGTATCACTGGTGGGTACAGCCGGCAGGTATCACTGGGGGGTACAGCCGGCAGGTATCACTGGTGGGTACAGCCGGCAGGTATCACTGGTGGGTACAGCCGGCAGGTATCACTGGTGGGTACAGCCGGCAGGTATCACTGGTGGGTACAGCCGGCAGGTATCACTGGTGGGTACAGCCGGCAGGTATCACTGGTGGGTACAGCCGGCAGGTATCACTGGTGGGTACAGCCGGCAGGTATCACTGGTGGGTACAGCCGGCAGGTATCACTGGTGGGTACAGCCGGCAGGTATCACTGGTGGGTACAGCCGGCAGGTATCACTGGTGGGTACAGCCGGCAGGTATCACTGGTGGGTACAGCCGGCAGGTATCACTGGTGGGTACAGCCGGCAGGTATCACTGGTGGGTACAGCCGGCAGGTATCACTGGTGGGTACTGCCGGCAGGTATCACTGGTGGGTACTGCCGGCAGGTATCACTGGTGGGTACTGCCGGCAGGTATCACTGGTGGGTACTGCCGGCAGGTATCACTGGTGGGTACTGCCGGCAGGTATCACTGATGGGTACTGCCGGCAGGTATCACTGATGGGTACTGCCGGCAGGTATCACTGGTGAGTACTGCTGGCGGTTATCACTGGCGGGTATCTCTGGTGGGTACTGCTGGAGGGTATCACTGGTTGGTACTGTTGTACGGTATCACTGGTGGGTACTGCTGGCGGGCATCACTGGCAGGTACTGGTGGGTACTGCTGGCGGATATCAGTGGTGAGTACACTGGCTGGTACAGTGGTGGGTACACTGTCTGGTACACCGGCGCCGGACACATTGCCCTTATGGGAGACGCCACGTCTATGCAATCACGAGATTGCAGACGTGGCGATACATTTGCAGGCGTTTGGCCCGCCTTGCGTCATTTTCTGAAGCGCCGAGTAGCATCCGCCCGGCCAGAGTATCATATACTACAGGCGCTGGGCGGAAGCTACTTCGGCGCTTCAGATTTGATTGACATCTGATTTCAGTTAGATGGCACTTCCTGTCTATCTCCTAATGCGCCCGGAGAGGAAACAGGAAGTATTATCAGCACTGCCAGTGAAAGGAGACACCGCAGGAGAGGACAACAGCAAGCAAGGTAAGTACAGAGGTTGCATTTGGGGGGGACACAGGCACTAAGGGGGGATTCTATACTGATGGGGGGTCTGCACTAAGGGGGATTCTATACTGATGGGGGTTTGCACTAACGGGGATTCTATACTGATGGGGGGTCTGCACTAATGGGGTATCTTTACTGATGGGGGGTCTGCACTAAGGGGGGATTCTATACTGATGGGGGGTCTGCACTAAGAGGGGATTCTATACTGATGGGGGGTCTGCACTAAAAAGGTATTCTATACTGATGGGGGGTCTGCACTAAAGGGGTATTCTATACTGATGGGGGGTCTGCACTAACGGGGGATTCTATACTGATGGGGGGGTCTGCATTAAGGGGGATTCTATACTGATGGGGGGGTCTGCACTAAGGGGGATTCTATACTGATGGGGGGTCTGCACTAAGGGGGTGTCTTTACTGATGGGGGGTCTGCATTAAGGGGGGATTCTATACTGATGGGGGGTCTGCACTAAGGGGGATTCTATACTAATGGGGGGTCTGCACTAAGGGGGTGTCTTTACTGATGGGGGGTCTGCACTAAGGGGGTGTCTTTACTGATGGGGGTCTGCACTAAGGGGGGATTTTATACTGATGGGGGGTCTGCACTAAGGGGGGATTCTATACTGCGGGGGTTTGCACTAAGGGGGTGTCTATACTGATGGGGGATCTGCACTAAGGGGGTGTCTATACTGATGGGGGTCTGCACTAAGGAGGATTCTATACTGATGGGGGTGTCTATACTGATGGGGGGTCTGCACTTAGGGGGGATTCTATACTTATGGGGGGGTCTGCACTTAGGGGGGATTCTATACTTATGGGGGGGGTCTGCACTAAGGGGGGGGATTCTATACTGCAGGGGTTTGCATTAAGGGGGTTTCTATACTGATGGGGGTCTGCACTAAGGGGGGATTCGATACTGATGGGGGGGGGTCTGCACTAAGGGGGGATTCTATACTGCAGGGGTTTGCACTAAGGGGGTGTCTATACTGATGGGGGGGGTGTCTATACTAATGGGGGGGTCTGCACTAAGGGGGGGATTCTATACTGCAGGGGTTTGCATTAAGGGGGTGTCTATACTGTGGGGGTCTGCACTAAGGGGATTCTATACTGATGGGGGGTCTGCACTAAGGGGGGGTTCTATACTGATGGGGGGTCTGCACTAAGGGGGGGATCTATACTGATGGGGGGGTCTGCACTAAGGGGGGATTCTATACTGCAGGGGTTTGCAGTAAGGGGGTGTCTATACTGATGGGGGTGTCTATACCAATAGGGGGGTCTGCACTAAGAGGGGATTCTATACTGTGGGGGTCTGCACTAAGGGGAATTCTATACTGATGGGGGGGTCTGCACTAAAAGGGGGAACTATACTGATGGGGGGTCTGCACTAAAGGAGGGGTGTCTGTATTAAGAGGGGGTATTCTACACTGATGGGGGTGTCTGTACTGAGTGAGGCGGGTCTGTACTGAGGGAGGGGGGTCTGTTCTTAGTGAGGGGGATCTATACTGTGGGAGGGGGGTCTATACTGTGGGAGGGGGGATCTATACTGTGGGAGGGGGGATCTATACTGTGGGAGGGGGATCTATACTGTGGGAGGGGGATCTATACTGTGGGAGGGGGATCTATACTGTGGGAGGGGGATCTATACTGTGGGAGGGGGATCTATACTGTGGGAGGGGGATCTATACTGTGGGAGGGGGATCTATACTGTGGGAGGGTGGTCTGTACTGAGGGGGGACTATAGTTGGTGGAGGGGGGGTGACACCAATGTTTTCCGCACCAGGTGACACCAACCCTAGTGACGCCACTGCAAGCAGGCTGCATTTGGGGGGGGGACCCAGGCAGGCTGCATTTGGGGGGGGACACAGGCAGGCTGCATTTGGGGGGGGGGACACAGGCAGGCTGCATTTGGGGGGGGACACAGGCAGGCTGCATTTGGGGGGGGGGACACAGGCAGGCTGCATTTGGGGGGGGACACAGGCAGGCTGCATTTGGGGGGGGGGACACAGGCAGGCTGCATTTGGGGGGGGGGACACAGGCAGGCTGCATTTGGGGGGGGGGGGGCTGCATTTGGGGGGGGGGACACAGGCAGGCTGCATTTGGGGGGGGGACACAGGCAGGCTGCATTTGGGGGGGGGGACACAGGCAGGCTGCATTTGGGGGGGGACACAGGCAGGCTGCATTTAATGGGACACAGGCATTGTTTGTATATTTCAGTCGGGAGTCAGTCATCCACCGGGGCTTTAGAATTAGGGGAGAGGGCGATCGCCTCCTGTAGGCCCTCTACAGTTATAGGGGCGTCTAGTAGTGCCTTCTGGGATGCAGAGAGGCAAGGCAGTTCTACGGTCTGTAAATATGTCTGCAACTCTGTCTCTGTATCTCACTCTGGACAGGTAGGGATCGGAGAAATACTCCACCAGCTCATGCATAATAGGGGTAGGGGTGTTCACCAGCTCATGCATAATTGCGGTAGGGGTGTTCACCAGCTTCCCCTGCTTGGTGAGAAGAGCGCCAATCGAGGGAGAAGTCTGGGAAGACTTTACAATCTTTGCTAGTAGGCGGCCTGTCTGTTCCCCCTCCTCATAGAAAGCAAGTCTGTTAAAAAAAAAAAAACTGTCAGCTGCTGACCTGGTAATCTGATCAATTGCCCCCAGCGCCGCTAGCCAGGACTTCGTTTGCATCACAGGGGTTCGCAATAAACCTCGTCTCAAGCTGCTCCTTCTGTGCTCTTGTTTTGGATTTGATGTCCGTTACTGCCTTAATGAGAGTGCCCCTCAGACGCCTTAAATGCACCCCAGGCGATATTAAGATCAGGGTAGTCAGCATGGCCTCCCAGAATTCCCGAATTGCCTCCAAAAAGCCATCATGGGAGAGGAGTAGATTTACCCAGAAGGCACTGAGTTTCCAAGGGGCCCTCAACAGGGTCGTGTCAGGTTTAGAAATCAGATGGATCGGGGGGGGGATGATCTGAAAAGCCCCCGACAAGGTATTGGATGTCCTGTAGACAATTTGGGCAGAGCATAGGCACAGATCTATTCTGGATAGAGATAGGTGTGTCTTTGAGAAACAAGAGAACTGTTAATGCAGCGAGTTACGGTCCCGCCATGGGTTCAACCATCCCACTTACTCAGCGAACTTTGGAAGTGCCGTTCGGGCAATTTTGCGGCAGCTCGCCAGGGGTGGGTGCATGTCCAGGATGGGGTCCATGTAACAACTAAAATACCCCACTGCAATCAGTGGTAGGTCAGGGTGGCTTAATTGAAAGTCCAGGAAGGTTCTCAATGCCTCAGAGTTAAAGGGGGGGGGTGGATATATAAAGCAGCTAAAATTAATTTCAATAGACCTCGGTATCAATTGATCGTAAACATGGAAGTCCACTGACCGGTGAACTAGTAAGCTCACCCCTCTGGAGTAGGTGTCCGTACAGTGGTACCCCCCTCCCACCCATACAAAATTAACACAGGAAAACTCTGGAACCAAGTGAGTCTCCTGAAGGCAATAAATTGCTGGAGCATGCTTCCTGAGGACTGTAGACACCATAGTGCGTTGGAGCGGGTCCTGGAGACCTCTAATGCTCCATGACAGTATGCGGACAGTGCACATGGTAAACAAAGTAATCGATAAAGGGGCAAGAGGAGTCGCAAGTCATTTGTGCCCTGGATGCTACACATTCATGAATTCACAGCAGCTTGTTGGCCATCGGCATGCACAGTTCTGTGGTATAGGCACGATGGGTGGAGGTGAGGTAGATAGTTCTGGAAACATGCCAGCGGATTGATTGGAGTGTGAACTGGAAGTAGTAAACAAAAAGAACTTTAGAAACATCATCACATACTTGATTGGACAAACCTTAGCCTGCCAGCGATTCCTGTTTCAATCAGGCGGCATGAACTGCATAGAAAAGTATGGGGGGAACCCAAACAACAAACTTTAGGGTTTCTTCAAGTGGCACCACCCATGGGGAACCAATCAGTGCTCTCCAAATAAAATTGCATTGGTCGCACAATTCACATTGCTCACAATGCTGGGAGGAAAAAATTGTGTTGTGGCTCCCAGCCGGGTTATAGGCAAGGACTGTAAGGACAGTTATGCTGCTCACATCTCAAAAGACCTTTTTTCCTCCATTCCCCATATGGACCGCATGTGATCAAGTGGACCCCCAATACTTAACCACTCAGAGTATCAAAACGAGGATTGGCGACTCGTGGGATTAGGAAATTGCAGACGCGTGTTTTTCATGTTATAGCAGAGCTCATTTACCTCTGCTTTCTGGTAAGCAGTTAATGTATGAGGGTGTCAGGCACTGTGTTCATCACTATATACGATACAAGTCACTGAGGTGTTTTTTCCTTCTACTTACATTCGGATGCCAGGATCACCTTGCCTGTATTACTGCTTCAACCTGAAGAATCCCTTGATTGCTATTTGGACTTTTTGAGTCATCTATTTTTCATTGTGGGGACTGGTTACTGTGTGGACAGAGACTGGGACCTCTTGTCACTGTTGAGGGTGACTAAGTGTGGCTAAGGTTCTCACCATTGGGTCATCCTATGTGTTGGGATACACTCAGCCTCAACATTTATAATAGTTATTTTTATGTAATTGTATTTATATTTGCTATTGGCGCAGCTCCTTTTTTATTCTATGTATTCTTGTGCGTGTATCCCACATTGAGCAGCAGCCTGCCCCCATATATGTACATTTGTTAGCGCGTTTTTTTCCTCTATATCTTTTAGAGGCCTGTCAGTCACATTACGCTGCGGCCCTCCTGGTCTGTCGGGTGGCATGTTCATTGGCATCCTTCAATGAGGATGCATCTGTTGCAGATTCGAAGAAGTGAGCTTGGCCTCGGGCTGTGATGCAAAGTCGCGCTGGAAACAGCATGGCGTATGGGGCTTGAAGCTGTTGAAGCCGCCTCTTAACGTCTGTGAATCTCGCTCTGCATCGCTGCACTTCAGCTGAGTAGTCAGGGTAAAAAGAGATGCGCAACCCGTTAAAAGTAATGTTGCGTCTTTTCCTTGCTTGCTGGAGTATAGTTTCCTTGTCCTTATTGTTAAGGAGCCTGGTCAGTAGTGTGCGAGGTGGGTGGCTTGGTGGGAGAGGTCTGAATGGCACTCTGTGGGCCCTCTCCACTGAGTATAGTGAGGTAAAAACATCACTCCCAAAAACCTCCAGCAGCCATTTATCTACAAATTCTGTGGGGTCCCTGCCCTCAGTCTTCTCTGGTAACCCCACTATGCGCACATTTCTTCTCCTCATGCGATTTTCGAGGTATTCAGATTTGAGCTTGTTTGCCCTGGCCAGTCTAGCTGTGTTCTGAGTGCCTCTCTGAGTAGGGGGGCCGTTGATCTTCAATGTCACTGATGCGACCCTCTGCTGCAGTGGTGTGTTCCCTAATCTTTTGGACATCATGGTGGATAAAGCCCAATCCCACTACCAAATTGTTCCTGCAGTATATGTACAGAGGCTGTACAGTTGTGCACCTCTCTGAGAATGTCAGCCAGGGAGGGTTGCGTTGGCTCCTCTCCCCCCCCCCTTCCTCCATTTCAGTGTCAGGTGTAACAGAGACCTGTGATTCAGCTGGGGCCTGTGACCTCTGCTCTCCTGCCAGGGCTGCATGTAATATGGCTGGGGTGGCATCTATGTCATCCTCTTCTTTCTGACCCATTTGTCCCACCAGTTTCTGTGTCTTTCACAGTCTGGGGGTTTTAGGAGGCTTACTCACATCTTTTGATTTGTCAGCTCCTCATGAGGTCCTGGAGAGGGACGGGCCAGCGCCATCTTGGATCTCGAGCGGGCCTCCAGTCTGTCTGTTTGCGGGTCATCATTGCTGCCAGGGTGTCCGGGAGAAGGACCGTGTCATCTGGAGTGGATATTGCAGGGCTGTGGGTTGAATTCCAGTGTTTTAGTCGGCGGGGAAAAGGGTCAGTGCAGAATCTTGGACAGGAGCTCTGTGAGGCACGCTCTCTCACATGCCGTTCTTGGTCACGCCCCCCGCCATTCTGATTGACGGCGGGCAGTTGGCTCTTCTGTTTCCAGACAGTGCTGTGGTCCAACTTCCCAATCCAAATGCAGTAAGCTGGCTGCATGGGAGGCATTTTTCGTATGTGTCCTCCCTGGTACCCCTACCCAACGAGCCCCCCAAAGAAAACGATGTCGCTGTAGAAAGAGTGGATATAGGCATGACACCCACTATTATTGTCCCTCCTGGTCTTTGCATTGGTGAATGTTTTGAACGCTACCACACACTAGTGGAGTATTTGCATAGGGTACAGCACTGCACAGACTAGGATACATTTTCACAAGGGCTCCAAAGATGCCATCGCATCTTGGGAGACTCGAACCAGGAACCGAACCATTACGGTTACAAATAAAGTGTAAAAAAATAAAGTTCAAAACCCCCCCAAAAATTATATTTTATACATACGTATATATATATATATATATATATATATATATATATATATATATATATATATATATATATATATATATATATATATATATATATATATATATATAAAAATAGTTGTTTTTTTTGGTATGCAATTCTTTTATACTGTGTTTTATTGTTAACCAATTTTTGTTTTCAGATACGCCATTCAGCTACAGCACTGATTTATTTATCTTGACAGCAACAGTGTTTGGTCCCACGATACGTAAATCAGCGACTCCAGCACTGTAAAAGGGGATTTCACCACCGCAGTTAAAAAAAAAAAAAAAAAAAAAGAGCATATATGCCGAAGCATGGGGGCAGGGGTGGAGGTGCGATTTTCCCATAACATTAGGGGCGGCTTGCCCCCATGCTTCAGCATATATTTATATATTTTTTTAGGTACAGATGGCATTAAAAAATGTTTTAATTTTACTATGTTTTATTGTATTTGCTTTGCAGGTATGGCAAGTCTTACTGTTATACTGTAATTTTACTTAGTTTTGTTTTTTGTTAACCCTCAATTGCTTAGCAGGTACGCCATTCGGATGCAGCATGGATTTATTTATCTTGAAAGCAACAGCGTTTGCTCCCACAATACATAAATCAGCAACTCCAGCGCTGTAGGAGGTGATTTTACCACCACAGTTAAAATAAAATAAATGGTGCATGTATGCCCATCATTAGAAGTGGGTGGATGAAGGGCGGTATTCTAATGGTGGGCATACCCACCAATCAACCTTTTTTCGTTCTGCCCACAGGCTGCATGAAAAAAAGAACATTATAATGTATGCCCAACAAGGACCAGCAACGTACTGGTATATTGCTGGACTTGAGTGGTTATACCAGAATGATGCCTGCAGGTTTAGGTATAATCTTTGTATCATTCTTTTCAGCCAGCGGTCAGCTTTCATGTAAAAGCAATCCTAGCGTATAATTAGCCTCCAGACTGCTTTTACAAGCAGTAGGAGAGAACGTCATTGCATCCCCCCCCCCACCGTCTTCCATGGTTTTCTCGGGCTCTCCTGTCTCAACAGGTTATCTGAGAATGCAGCCGGTGGTTCCGCCAGCTGACCATAGAGCTGATCAGAGACCAAAAAGGCTCCAATCATCTCTATGGCCTAAGAAATCGGAAAGCTACAAGCATTTCATGACTTGGTTTCGCCAGATATAAACAGCACCATTGGGAAATTAACAAAGCATTTTATCACACTCATCTTGGTGTGGTCAGATGCTTTAAGGGCAGAGGAGAGATCTAGGGTCTAATAGACCCCAATTTTTTTTATTTTTTTTTAAAGAGTACCTGTCACTACCTATTGCTATCATAGGGGATTTTAACATTCCCTGAGATAACAATAAAATGATAGATAAATAAATAAATGAAAGGAACAGTTTAAAATATAATTAAAAAAAAGCAAAAAAAAATAAAAATCAAGCCAGCGTCGGTCTGGTGTCATATATAAACAGCAATTGCACCATGCATGTAAGGTATCACCGCGAAGGTCAGATCGAGGGCAGTACACCGCCTCTGTTAATCTAAAAAGTTAACCTGTAAAGGCTTTTAAAAACCTATGTAGTTTGTCTCCGCTGCACGTTTGTGTGCAATTTTAAAGCATGTAGTTTTTGGTATCTATGTACTCGGCAAAAGATCATCTTTTTTATTTCAAACATTTGAGCAATATAGTGTGTTTTAGTGCATTCAAATAAAAAAGTGTGTTTCTTCCCAAAAAAATTGCGTTTGAAAAATTGCTGCGCAAATACTGTGTGAAAAAAAAATTGAACACCCATCATTTTAATCTGTAGGGCCTTTGCTTTAAAAAATAGAGAATGTTTGGGGGTTCAAAGTAACTTTCTTGCAAAAAAATTAATTATATTTTTTCATGTAAACAAAAAGGGTCAGAAAGGGCTTGGTCTTCAAGTGGTTAGAAGAGTGTGTGACATAAGCTTATAAATGTTGTGCATAAAATGCCAGGACAGTTAGACCCCCCCCCCAATGACACATTTTTGGCACAAGTTTCCGGAAAATTACACTAAATGATATATTATTCAAACATGGCATGGTTATATATGGAATTACAGCCCAAAATACATTCTGCTGCTTCTCCCGATTACTGGGATACCTCATGTGTGAGACTTTTTGGGAGCCTAGCCACGTACAGAACCCTGAAAACCAAGCACAGCCTTCAGGCTTTCTAAGGGTGTAAATTTTTGATTTCACTTCTCACTACTAGGGTTGAGTGAACCCAAACTGTAAAGTTCGGGTCCGTACCGGACTTTTGGGTGTCCGGGTCCTGGACCTGAACAATTGACTGTATGTTCGGGTCCGGTGTTCGGCGATGTAATGGCGCCTTTTTAACAGCTGCAGGGCAGCCAATCAACTGTAGTTTCACTAGTGTGCCCTTAGAAGCCATCATAGCCATGCCTACTAATGGCATGGCTGTGATTGGCCAGTGCAGCATGTGACCCAGCCTCTATATAAGCTAGAGGCACACAGCACGTCACTCTGCTTTACACAGTGTAAGGAAAGGTACCTGGCTGCTGTGAGGGAGAGAATTACATGCTAGGAGTCAGTCCACATTCATGAAATATCTTCTAATTAGTCAGCGATCTACATAGATATAGAGTGTAGGGCAAGGTTCCTGTGTCTGCTTTGAGGGAGAGAGAATTATATAGGAGTATAGATACAGAAATCAACTCTAATAAGTCAGCGATCTACATAGATTTACCTGGTTGGGTTGCAGTGCACAGTCTTTTTACACTGCCATGAGCCCAGTGCCAGACAAAATAACTTATCTGCAAGCTCAGTGCACCAGCACTGCATATGTTACTGTGAGATACACCCTGTACATACTGTGGGTGTATTCTGCTATTGCAAAAACATGGCAAAAAACTTTTTTGCAGTGTTTTCTGCATGTGTGCAAGAGTGTGACATACTCAATTGATCTGTTTTTCTTCTATTGTGCTATTCCAAAAAAATTTGAGTGAATTTTTTTTTCTCATAGCATTTTCTGCAGTTTTGCAATACACCCTGTACATACTCTGGGTGTATTCTGCTATTGCAAAAAAATTTAATGTGGAAGTGTTTTCTGCATATGTGCAGGAGTGTGACATTCAATTGATCTATTTTGCTATTCCAATACATTTTTTTTTTTAGGGCAAAAACATTTTATTTGAATAGCATTTTCTGCATTTCTGTAGGTGTGAGATAAACCGTTTACATACTCTGGGTGTATTCCGCTATTGCAAAAACACCCATTTAGGGCAAGATCATAAATTTTGAAAATATGAGAACGTCAAAAAAGGGACGTGGCCCCGGTCGTGGTGCTGCTGGTGGAGCTCCTGTTGCAGGGAATGTTGAGACCAGTACAAGTACAGGCGATAGTAGATTGGGTTGCTGATAGTGCCTCCGGTTCCTTCACATTGTCTCCCACCCTGTCTCCTGATGAAAGTTCAGAGTTGACACCTGCAGCCGATGTCCATCAGTCTTTCACCTCACCCCCTTGCAAATCAGCCAAGCAGTCTGAGCCCCAAATCATGCAGCAGTCTCTTCTGCTTTTTGATGACTCTGTTAGCAGGGGTTCCCAGGGCCATCCACCTAGCCCTGCTGCAGAAGTGGAAGAGATTGTGTGCACCGATGTCCAACCACTTATGTTTTAAGATGAGTACATGGGAGGACCTCTGGCTCTAGCTGAGGGGATACAGAGGACACAGACGATACACCTCCTACAGAGGACAGCTTTTCGTTGCCTCTGGGCAGCCTGGCACACATGAGCGATTACATGCTACAGTGTCTCTGCAACGACCGCCGAGTTGCCCACATTTTAACTGGTGCTGATTACTGGATGACCACCCTGCTGGATCCCCGTTACAAGGACAACCTGCCGTCCTTAATTACCTCACTGGAGCGCGATCGTAAGATGCGCTGCTGGTGGCATTCCCACCTGACAGCAGAGTACGGTGGAAGCACAAGGCGAAGGCAGAGGAGGAGGAAGAGGTCACCAACGCAGCCGGGGCACTGCCAGCACCCTCAGAAGGCAGGGTTAGCATGGCCGAAATGTGGAAAAGCTTTGTCAGCACGCCACAACAACCAGCATGGTGGAGCAGTATGTGTGCACACGCCTACACGTACTGAATAACGGGTCTGCCCCCTTCAACTTCTGGGTCTCCAAATTGGGCACATGGCCTGAGCTTTGCCTTTACGCCTTGGAGATGCTGGCCTGCCCTGCAGCCAGTGTATTATCTGAACATGTATTTAGCACGGCAGGGGGCGATATCACAGACAAGCGCAGCCGCCTGTCCAGAGCCAATGTGGACAAGCTCACGTTCATTAAAATGAACCAGGCATGGATCCCACAGGACTTGTCCGTACCTTGTGCAGACTAGACATGTATACCAGTGTTCTGCCAAAAACTGTCCGGCCATCGGATAGTGTCTGGCCACTTACTGCGCAAGCGCAGCGCTTGCACAGTACGGAGGACAAAAAGATTCACAAAATCTCCAAAGATGGACGGCGCCCTGCGCTGTGAGTGCAGGTTCAAGCCCCCACCATCCAAGTGGACATACGGTAGCACATAGTAACAGGGCCCCTCACGGGCTCGTCACGCTTCGGGCACAGCCTCGCTTGGCTCGGCTTCAACCTCAGATGTGGCTTGAACCTGGACTCATCGTGCATCGTTTTTGTAGAGTTTCGAAATCCCCTTGTCCTACATACTGAGCAAGCGCAGTACAGGGCGGACACTATCCAACGGGGGACAGAAGTCGACACATCACCAGCCTTACCCAGCCATTGTTGTATTTTTGAACCAGTGTTGGCTACCTCGTCGTCCTCCACCGCCGCTTCCACCGCCACCTCAACCTCCTACTCCATATGGAACTCGTCCTCCTAGGTCAAGATTATAATTTTTTTATTTCCAAGTATTTTAATTTTCCCACTATCTTATCCATTAAATTGAATATTTTTTCCAGAAAGGGCATATTTTGGGCATTCCCACCATGTGTGGCATTGTGTCGTTGAGTTTCTGAGGTTCTTAATGACTTCCTGTACCTCTTCTGCTGGGAAGGGGGCCTCCATATATATTTTTATTTTTTTTTAAGTTATTTCCCTATCCACATTTGTTTGCAGAGCACTTGCCATGCTCTTAACATTGTGTTGTCATTTGCAGCCCTCTAGCCCTTTCCATTACTTTTTTATAGCCATTTTAGTCTTCAAAAGTTCGGGTCCCCATTGACTTCAATGGGGTTCGGGGTCAAGTTCGGTCCCGAACCCAAACTTTTTTCCGAAGTTCGGCCGAACCCGAACATCCAGGTGTCCGCTCAACTCTACTCACTACTTATCACAATTTTGAAGGCCATAAAATGCCAAGATAGCACAAAACCCCCACAAATGACCCCATTTTGAAGAAGACACTATTCAAGCTTTTTGTTTAGAGGCATGTTGTGTCCATGGAATATTTTCTTTTTGCCACAAGTTTTGGGAACATTTTTATTTTTTTACACAAAGTTGTCACTAAATGATATATTGTTTCAACATGACATTGTTTTATGTGGACTTACACCCCAAAATATATGTGGTACCACCCCTTGTATTTTGGGGTGTCATTTCACATATGACCATGGCATGTTTAAGCAATAGATCATTGAGTGACAACTTTGTGCAAATAAAATTTAAAATATTTCAATTTTCCCAAAACTTGTCTCAAAATAAAATATTCCATGGAATCAACATGCCTATCAGCAAATAGCTTGGGGTGTCTACTTTTTAAAATGGGGTCATTTGGGGGGGGGGGGGGGGTTGTGCTATCTTGGCATTTTATGGCTTTCAAAACTGTGAAATCAAAAAATTTACACCCTTAGAAATCCTGAAGGCAGTAATTAGTTTTCAGGGTCCTGTAAGTGGCTAGGCTCCCAAAAAGTCTCACATGTGCTATCCCCATACTCAGGAGAAGCAGCAGAATGTATTTTGGGGTGTAATTCCACATATAACCATGGCATGTGTGAGCAATATATCATTTAGTGACAACTTTGTGCAATTTATTTTTTTTGTCATTTTTCAATCACTTGTGACAAAAAAAATAAAAAAAAATATTCAATGGGCTCAACATGCCTCTCAGCAATTTCCTTGGGGTGTCTACTTTCCAAAATGGTTTCATTTGGGATGGGGGGGGGGGGGGTTGTACAGCCCTGCGATTTTAGCACCTCAAGAAATTATAGGTAGTCATAAATTGAAAGCTCCGTAAATTCCAGAAAACGTACCCTAGTTTGTAGACGCTATAACTTTTGTGCAAACCCATAAATATATGCTTATTGACCTTTTTTTTTTTCCAAAGACATGTGGCTGAATACATTTTGGCCTAAGTGTATGACTAAAATTTAGTTTATTACATTTTTTATAACAAAAAGTAGCAAATATGATATAAAAGAAGATAGTGATGCGCTGTACAGAAGAAATAATAAAGTGCAATAGTGCAGTGATAGCAGCACAGAAGTGAACCAGAGGCAGGTAAAGAGATCCTGGTGTGGATAGACCACAAGGTAATTGTTATCCAGTGATGTAAAATCAGGTAAGTCTAAACAGACCCAGGTAGAGGTGAAAATAATGATAGATGCTCAGTCGTGTACTAAATGGATCATAGAAGGTATAAGTACAGTAAAGTGTCAAAGTGCTCAAGTGAATAAATCAAACCACTACGGGAAACGTGGTATCTGAAACGTGGTGATCGTAACTTAAAAGAATGACGTATAAACGCACAAGGTCGCATGGAAATGTAGCATAAATATCACATAGAAATCGCATAAAGTCGCATAAAGCAGTAATAAAAAATCATAAAGTGATAATAAACAAATGATCAGTAGTCCTTCTAATAGAGCATATAGAGAGGATATATGTTCAATCCACAATACTGGTCATTTCCGTGCAATAAAAAAATGCTAAAGTGTCCGTGAAGTGATTTCCTTTCTTTTAGTGAATGAGCGGTGCGGCATATAATGTGTCTATATGCTTAACAAAAAGAAGGTGCAAGTGCTGGCGATTGCTTCATGCGATGTGATGTTGGTGTGTAAGGTGACTTCTTATCCTCCGTGAAGTCTGAGGTTTGGGTTTACCCTTACCTTACAGCTGTAAGGTAACAGCGTGTGGATATAAGCCTTTTGGTGTGGGGGTCCCTGGTGGTCGTCTTAGCGTTGTATCTCCGGCTCTGCTGATGTGTGTTTTTTTCTCTGGCAGGCAGTGTCCCCTTTAAGATCCCTGGAGCTGTCACTGGAGGTGTCTGCAGTGTGTTGGCCTCACCAGTAGAACATGGATAGGTGTGGGGAATAGGAACATAGATGCCCAGATAGTGTAGTATGTTTTGGTAAAAACGTATGTTTATTACAGATAACAAGCAGCGGTACTCACATTTAATAGCATCAAACAGGTATATACAATACGAGGGGCGAGCTCGTTAACGTCACTTCCGGTGTGTCAGTATTCCCGACGCGTGTTCGTCACGGTCACGTGACTTCATCAGGGGATAACTGAACGCATAGGAAGTGTCCTTCTATTGGTGTGTTAATTGGCAATTACGGCGGCCATTTTTTTTTGTAGTTCCGATCGCCGGAAGTTGCACAGCGGCCATTTTCATTTCAAAATGGCCGCTGTGCAACTTCCGGCGATCGGAACTACAAAAAAATGGCCGCCGTAATTGCCAATTAACACACCAATACAATCTATGTTCCTATTCCCCACACCTATCCATGTTCTACTGGTGAGGCCAACACACTGCAGACACCTCCAGGGATCTTAAAGGGGGACACTGCCTGCCAGAGAAAAAGACACACATCAGCAGAGCCGGAGATACAACGCTAAGACGACCACCAGGGACCCCCACACCAAAAGGCTTATATCCACACGCTGTTACCTTACAGCTGTAAGGTAAGGGTAAACCCAAACCTCAGACTTCACGGAGGATAAGAAGTCACCTTACACACCATCACATCGCATGAAGCAATCGCCAGCACTTGCACCTTCTTTTTGATATGCATATAGACACATTATATTCCGCACCGCTCATTCACTAAAAGAAAAAGGAAATCACTTCACGGACACTTTAGCATTTTTTTATTGCACGGAAATGACCAGTATTGTGGATTGAACATATATCCTCTCTATATGCTCTATTAGAAGGACTACTGATCATTTGTTTATTATCACTTTATGATTTTTTTATTACTGCTTTATGCGATTTTATGCGATTTCTATGTGATATTTATGCTACATTTCCATGCGACCTTGTGCGTTTATACGTCATTCTTTTAAGTTATGATCACCACGTATCAGATACCATGTTTCCCGTAGTGGTTTGATTTATTCACTTGAGCACTTTGACACTTTACTGTACTTATACCTTCTATGATCCATTTAGTACACGACTGAGCATCTATCATTATTTTCACCTCTACCTGGGTCTGTTTAGACTTACCTGATTTTACATCACTGGATAACAATTACCTTGTGGTCTATCCACACCAGGATCTCTTTACCTGCCTCTGGTTCACTTATGTGCTGCTATCACTGCACTATTGCACTTTATTATTTATTCTGTACAGCGCATCACTACCTTCTTTTATATTTTTCTCTCTGGGTTCAGATATTTCCCCCCAGTGTATGCTGCAGTACTTGTTTCTATTTCATTTGAGTTGGCGCAGGAATACCTTTTTTACTAGCAAATATGATATATTTTCAAAATGTTCTCTTTCTATTTATATCGCCAAAAACAAAAAATAAAAATCGCAGAGTCAATCAAATACCATCAAAAGAAAGCTCTATTTGTGGGGAAAATAAGGACGCAAATGTCGTTTGGGTACAGCATTGCATGACCGCGCAATTACCAGTTAAAGCAACGCAGTGCCAAATTGTAAAAAGTGCTCTGGTCATTGAGCAGCCAAATCCTCTGGGGCTGAAGTGGTTAACATTTGTTAAGGTGTCTTAGGTAATGCACTAGGCTTTTGTGCCCTTCTTTATTTCTGTTTAGTGTTTTGGCGTCACCCCGGTCAAGGATTGCAGCATCGCCTAATTACTAGCGTCAACAGCGTAAGCGTGCAGTTTGACAGTCTTTTGGAACATTTTCTTCCCCCTTTTGGGGTACCACAGCTGCTCCTCGTGGACACCTTTTGGATTGATTGACTTTCTTGCAGACATTAACAGCACAGCAGGGTATTGACCATTGATGAATGGGTGTTAAGGAGAAGCTCCCTGGCACAGGGGTTCTCCAAAAGTGAAGATCCCCCAAGTGTTGCTGAAGTCTTGAGTGATGGAGAGACAATGATTTCTACATTTTTTTTTTTTATTATTTAAAGATGAGACACAGATACAAACAAACATAAAGGAGACTTCGCGTTACATTTAGGCTGTGACAAACGCCTCAAATAAAATAGCCAAAACAAAGCAATTGCCTGTTAATGAGGGTCGCTATTCAGTCTAACCACTATTACTTGCTGAAGTCTAATATAGGGTAAACATCAGTGCCCATCCCTTTTTATATTGAAAGAGAAAGATAGTGGGGGAGAAGAAAGACAGAGAAAGATAAAGGGGGGAGAGATAAAAAAAAGAAAAAAAAAATTGTATACATACACACACACACAAACATACAGGGAGGAAGGGGAAGGGGTGGAGGGGGGGGGGCTTGCCCCCCGGGAGCCAGGTCTGGTATTGCTGGGTTGTCTATAGTGATCCTAGACAGAGGATCCTGCCGTGTATTGGAGGAATTCAGAGAAGCGAAAGAGGTTCCAGTGAAACCATCTGGAGCTATGTTCCTTCGACTTGTCTCGCAGCGCCGAGGTCAGATTTTCCATCTGCTCAATGTCCTTCACTCTGGCGAACCACTGGGCTACCATTGGCGCAGACTGTTGCTTCCAAAGAGGTGGGATGCTGGCCCGGGCCGCATTAAGGAGGTGCTTGAGGAGGGATTTGTGGTAACGTTTCCTTGAAAGAGGAGTAAGGTTAAGGAGGACCGCAGCTGGGTTATCCTGGAGGGAGTTATCTGTCAGTTTCTGTACAATTTTAAGAACTGTCTGCCAAAAAGTTTGGAGTACAGGGCAGTCCCAGAAAATGTGTAGTAGAGTGCCTGGGTGTGAACTGCAATGCCAGCAGCGGTCTGTTTGCAGAGGGAATATCTTAGCCAGTACCGAAGGAGTTCTGTACCAGCGCGTCACTATTTTATATGCGGTCTCTTGATATTTTCTGCATAGTGAAGATTTCTGGGCAAAGAACAATATGCGTTCTTTGTGGTTCTGTGAAGGTGACTTGCAAATCTCTCTCCCATTTTGCTAAGAATGGTGGGTCTTCAGTGGCGTGAAAGTCTAACAGAAATTTGTAGGAGGTCGACAAGGTCCTCCGGATCGGTCCCTCACCCAAGCACAGTTCCTCAAAGGAGTGGAGTTTTCTGGTTAAGTGTGTTGGTTTGGGCAACGAGCCAAGAAAGTGAAAGAGCTGGTTGATCCTCCAGCAGTCTAATCGGAGTGCAGCCTGGCCCGAGAGCAAGCTCTCTGTAGTTAACCAGCCTGAGGGACACAGGAGCGAAGAGGCTCTCATGAGTCCCCGTGGGGCTTGCGATGGGAAGGACGGGTCTGAGAGGCCAGGTATAAAATCCGGGTGGCCAATAAGTGGCGTCAGTGGGGATGGAATTTTTTTTAAAGAGG
The DNA here is from genome assembly GCA_028564925.1 of Lithobates sylvaticus. NCBI lineage: Eukaryota > Metazoa > Chordata > Amphibia > Anura > Ranidae > Lithobates > Lithobates sylvaticus. The sequence goes on from CM053038.1 coordinate 169,173,469, forward strand.
CTAATCGAAAAAACCTTTTCAGCTCCACAAGAGTTGCTCCAATCAGGGGATGAGTGGTCAGGTGGGTGGCATGAGTCGTCCCAGCCCAGGGTAGACCCGCTAGTGGGGCTCTGGCCGCCTCCTGTTCAAGTGACACCCAAAGCTTCAAATCACTGTGACGGCACCAGTCCACGACTCTGGTCATATGTGCCGCAGTATAGTATAGAGCTGTATCTGGAAAACCGAGGCCTCCTCTAATCTTAGATCGTAAAAGGAGTGCTCTGCCAAGACGTGGGTGTTTTTCACGTCAGATGAATTTGATAAATATCGAACGGACGGCTTGGAAGAATGTCTGAGGTATCTTGACGGGCAATGCCTGCAATAAATACAAAAGTCTGGGCATTGCGTTCATCTTGAGTATATTGCAACGGCTAAACCAGGAAAGGGCCAGAGAGTTCCACCTCTCAAGGTCGGCAGCGAGCGTAGATAGAAGGGGCTGAAAGTTCAGGGTGACGATGTCTTGATTGAGCGTGTAGCCCATTTGAATGGGAAGAAGGGGCGTAAGTTAGAAATGGTAGAGTCTGACAGGGAAACACTTAAGGCCTCTGATTTGTAGAATGTAGAATAAAAAGGTCATCAGCATATGCTGCAACTTTGTGTTGACAATGATCGTTAGTGTCGCCACGTGGTTGTTCTGGGGGGCGCTTGCGTAATAGCCAGCTTCAACAGAATTGGGGCATGGTCGGACAGTGCTATGTGACCTATATCCGCCTTGGTGACAATAGGGATGGCTGAGTGTTTTAGGAAGAAAAGGTGGATTCTGGAGTAGGACCCATGAACGGTAGAATAGAAGGTATAGTCCCGCTCTTGTGGGTGGACTATTCTCCAGATATCAACTAGTTGGTGCGAGTGTAAAAGATCTTTTAGGCGTAGTCGGGTTCCCTTAGGGAGCGACAACAGGTTCGAGGAGGAGTCCTTATGAGGGTCGAGTGTTAGGTTGAAATCCCTTCCCAAAACCAGTGTTCCTTCAAGGAATGAGTCGAGGGTGGATAGGAAAGCCTCGAGAGTGGGGAGCGGGTTGGAGTTCGGGAGGTAGATGTTCGCAAGAGTGAAGGTCTGAGAGCAAATTTTACCATTTATGAGCAGGAATCTGCCCTCTTGGTCATGATACTCATCAAGGAATTGCCAGTGGAGGGACTTCGAAATTAGTATACTAGTCCCTTTAGATTTAGAGTGTAATGACGGGCTATGGTATGCCGTCAAAAATGTTTGTTTGTCAGCTTAGGAACGTTGTCTGCCCTAAAGCGAGTCTCTTGGAGAAATGCAATGTGGGCTCTTTGTCTCCAGAGCTCAGCAAGACAACTAGTGCGTTTCTCTGGGGAATTCAGCCCCTTTACATTCCAAGAAAGGATCCTGACAGTCATGTTGCCTTAGACTATGTCAACCTGTGTCGGTTCCTGGGTACAAGGGAAGGGGGGGTTGGGGGGGGAGGGGGAGAGCAGAAGGAAGAGAGAGAAAAATAAAAGGGGGGGAAGGAAGAGGGGGGGAGAAAAAAGATGTAGGATAAGCAGAGATATAGAGATCAAAAAAAGTGAACTCGCAGACAAAAACTACTGCCGCCAGGGCATAGTGTGCCTAGTGGGAGGAGTGGTAAGGCACAGCTAAGTTCCGGGCCCCGGCCACATGGACCCCCACAGCCTATGTGGTCTTGCCGTTAAGGCACTCTTGTTAAAACCTGGCTGGGGGAAAAAAATTAAAAATAAAACATCCTTATAAAAAATATATAAAAACAGTGAAAACCAACTCATGAGCATGAATCGCAAACTGAAGAAAAAAAGAAAAAACTAACCAAGTTGTAGAACCTGTAAATATCAAAGGTAGCAATTAGGTGAGCAGGTACATCCTAACATTTGCACACAGATAGACAAAAAATTCCCTCGCTGGTACATACAAAACCCTAAGCAAATACATATCTTTGTGTGCATCATCATAGGGGGTAGTATAACCATTACATCGAGCGTCTATGGCAAGAGCTATGTTGAGTGACCACAATACCACCATCCGGGAGCCGTAGCTTCCTCGTTGGTCTTATACTCCAAGTCTGTGTGCGGTCGTTATTGAAGACAAAAAAAAAAGGGGGGGGGGGAATTTTCCCTTTTTCCTTTCCTCCCCTTTCAAAAAAAAAAGTTAGAGATATGCCCTTGGTTATGTGGGGTCAATGAAACCTTCGTTCACCCGTGGACCAGAGTGGGCTGAGTAGTACACTGGAAGGCCTTCAGATCACAGACCATGCATAAATTCTTTTCGGCATTATTCCCGTGAATGGCAATAAAAGAGTTATACTCAAACTCCAACTTGGGAAACATGAAAAAAGGAATACTGAACTCTATACGTGTTTGTGATTTGGGTATGTAGAATCATCCCGCCGCTTCTTCATTATTCAGTGGTTGTGAGTGGGAGTTCCTCCCTCGTCTAGCTTGAGAGTGGTTCCCCCGCCCGCGTCGGCTGTAGTGGGCCCTTTGTGGTCTACCCGAGGGAGCTTGACTTAATGGATCTTTAGCCATAACAGTCAGCAGCCAGTTGGGTACTGGTATCGGATCCATGTCGGCAAAGGAGAACAGGTCTGGAAGCTCTGAAAGATGCCGCAGAGGAAAGGTATCTGGGCCTTTGCGGACTATGAGGTGGAATGGGTGACCCCACTTGTATGTGAGACCCTTCTCCCCAAGACAATCTAGCAGAGGCTTGAGCGATCCACTCATGAGGAGGGTCTTTGTGAAACCATCTGGTAGGAGGTGGACAGCTGCGCCATCAAATTCCAGGACTCCCACCCGCCAGGCCTGCTGCAATATAGCTTCCTTGAGGGTGAAGGAGTGCAAACAGCATAGGACGTCCCTTGGTCTGTCGGATGGCTCTGATCGTGGGCCCAGAGTTCTATGTACTCTGTCGATGGTGATCTCAGAGTCTGGTGGGCAGTCCAGGTAACGGTTAAAAACATTAACCACTGTCGCGTGTAATTCTGAATTTGGCACACATTCGGGCAATCCCCTCAGCCTGATATTCTGCCTGCGGCTGCGATTCTCCAGGTTGTCTTGGAGAAGGTGCAGCTGAATGATCTGGTCAGTCAGTTCAGATTGATAAGTCTGCAGGGCTTGCACAGATTGGGACTGTATAACCTGTTCTTGCTCTACTACATTGAAGCGGGATGCGGCTGTAATACAGAGCGCTGGGTGGGATGGGAGCTGAGGGTGAAGCTGGGAGCAGGCTGCCATCTCTGTCAGGTGAGGCTGCCAGTGATCTGGGAAGGCAGGGTGAGAGGTCACTGGGTGGTGAGAAGGGTGGCATGGTGTGATCATCCGCCGTCTGAGGAGGTGGTTCAGCTACGCTGTGAACCTCCGCTGTGTCCTGAGCTGTATGGCGGGCCGGCGCCATCTTGGCGGCTGCTGGTGTGGAGGCCGCCGGCTGCAGAGAGCGGAGGTAACGGTCCATGATTGTCTCCGGAGCGGGCGGACGGCGCTTGGAGTTCCCCGGGGGTCTGGGAAGGCAGGTGGGTGCCGGTAATGTGGGGTAATATGCTGCTTGGGATTCACTGGCCAGGAGCCCTGGAGAAATGAGTCTTTACGCCGCCATGCCTAGGCCACGCCCATCGATTTCTACATTTTATAAGCTTAAGTAGCTCCTTGAGAATGAAATGTTCCAGTGGTGTGACATAGTCTCGCTACATAAGTATATAGAGGTCAATAGAGCACCTAGAGGGTTAAGAATCACCAACCTTTGTGGCTTTTTAGAAGAGGATCTTAAGGAAGTTTGGCTCAGGAGTTCTAGGGAATGTAGTGACAAGTTGATGAAACTCAGAAAACAGAGGGAGCGTAATCTGGAGAAAATCTGAGTACAGATTTTGATGGTTCAAGAGGAATTAGGAGTTTTCACCCACTTGTCCACATTTCCAGAAAAAAAAAATAGGAGATTTTGAGGCAGAGTTGATCAGCAAAAAGGCAGGAAAATTTGAAAGGGATAGACCGGAATTTCTCCTAGGCCGGGAGCACAATTGGTGGAAAGAAAAGACTAGGGGGCGAAACCTTTAAAATCCAACAGCTAATAAGTCTAACATTTCGGGTAAGCCACTAAAGAAACCCAGACAAAATCCCAGAAAAATGACAATATTCGGGTGAATAACAGGACCACTAGACATGGGGCTCAGGGTCTTCCAAGCAAGAAGGGTTCACCTCATTCTCCCCAGCCAAAGAGCAGAAGTAGGAACCATATTAAGAAAACAACAAATAAGAGCAATATTAGATTGTATATAGTGTATACCACATTTACAACTGAATAACGCAGAGTTGCAATGCAAGGAGATCAGCTAAAAGTAGTTGGATCTGTATGTGCGTTATAATTAAATCGAAATTAGTCGATCGACTAATATGCAAACGGTGTTACGCATGCGTTAAAACAAAACGCCCAAATTGAAAGAAAAAAGGACTTTACCTCCACTTGAAATTCTGGGGAATAGAACCCTATGTGAAACATTGGCATGGGGGCCACGAAGTAAGAATACTTAGCCAACTAAAATCTAAATGGATTTTCACATTGGACACTTTCGCACCTCAGGGTCTTAATATAAAATTTGATCTTAACTGTTTTATTAATGATTTCTAATACCTTCAGATTTTATGGATATTTTATTCTCATTTCTTTTATCGTTATTGAGTTCCTCTCCACTCTGTTTAGCCTCACTCAGATTATTTGAAATATATTTCACCAATGTAAATTCCGGTGCATGTGGTTTTTACCTCATTTTATTCATTTGATCCATATTTACAATAATTTATCTGAGAGATATTGGTCGGTGTGGTTTACCGCCTTCCCGTATCACACTATGTTTTTATAATCCATTGTTTTTAATTATCTCGGATTATATTACCTGTTTTTCTTATTTTTCCATCATCAGTTCTTATTAGCTTAATAAATGTAATCTTATCTCGGTCATTGTGACCGCTGCATATGTATTCTTTGGCCGCGAGCTATATCTGGCTCACACAGTCTCTTCTCTATCAGCATTAGGAGGCCTATACCTATACAATATCATTTATTTATCTATTACGGACAGATATCTACAAGTAAATGGCCGTCAGCATTCTTCCGGCCTTCGAGCCATTAGAAAAAGGCTGCCAGACAGATGCTGACACTGTGATGGATGAATATCCACTAGAAAATGTCCACCGGTCTATTTTGCTATGAAAGGATACATACATTAACCTAAATTTTTAAAGCGGTTCTGCACTCTGTAAAAAAAATTTTTTTTTTTAGGACGTAATATAAAGTATGCTTACCTTTATTAGGGGACTCACCTGTTCCATCTTCCATCTCGATCGCCGCCGGTTTTCGTCCGAAGAAGTTCCTCGTCTTCTTCTTTAGTGCTGGGGGCCATCTTGCCTGTGGGCATGTGAAACACCCACAGGAACTTTAGATGGCCCAGCATGCACCGCCGTTACTCGCGCGTGCGCAGTAACGGCACATCTGCCGACAGCTCACGAGATTTCGGCAGATGCGGCCGAAATCTCGGGAGATTTCGGAAGATGTGGCCGAAATCTCGCGAGATTTCGGAAGATGCCCGCACTGACTCCTGGGATCAATGACACCAGATCCCAGGAGACAGTGCGGCGTGACGACGATGGACGCAGAGACCCCGCCCACGGCCGCAGAGAGAGAAGACCGGAAGTCTTCGAATACAAGGTAAGTAAAAAAAAAAAAAATAAAAAAAAAAAAGACATTTCATTTAGTACTCTTTGCCTGATTTGGAAGGCAAAGAGATTTACTAAATGAAATGGGTGCAGAACCGCTTTAATCAATATTTCTAATATTCACTATGTGACCTTTAATGGAGTGGTCTAGTTATATTTTATTAATTTGGATGAGGATGTTAAGACTCATAAGAACAAAAGGCAGGGACATGGTACTATTCAGTCTTTGTTGGGCTATAAATAAGAATTCTGGACATTTTAGGCGTGTTCTCACCATTAGGGGGCAGACATTGCAGCTTCAAGAAAAATTAAGTTTTGTTTAAGCTTAATTATGCCTTGATATTGTATATTCATTTTAAGTTATTATATATGAGAGAAAATGGTCTAACGACAGCCCGTTTTTAGACACAAAAAATCCTTTTATGTATTTTTAGAGATTATGTCATATTAGGAATTTGTTTTTTTGCCTTGTAAGGATGCAGCTGAAAGGGCGAGCAGACTGTTTTTTAAATTGGAAACAATTTCTAAATCATCTGAATCCTTAAATTAAATTTTATTCAAAATTTTCGGTTTTGAGTCGCTCGTTTTTGACAAATCATAGTGAAGGCATCTATCTGTATTTAGGCTCCAGTAAAATAGCGCCGAGCCCATTTCCTGATGACGCACGCACGAGCGTAAAATATATTGAAAGTGAAGCTCGACACACAACACACAAGTCCTCTGCTTCCATACACAGTTGAGACGCACACTGAGTATCACACACACTCGCATGGTGCCGGACAGGCTTCTTCTCCCCTCTTCTGCTGTATTTCGCTTTTTTATGTACCTTACACCAAACGGACTGGATCTGTAAGTGTTTTTAAGCCAATAAAAAAGACGTTATTACACTATCCCTGCCTTTCTGCGGCTTTTTATGTGGAGCCACCATTTGCAGATGTTTTGGAGGATTTGGATGTGAGCTGATTTTAATAAGGAGTTGCATATATAACCATTCCCGCTTGGATTGAGATCTGGTTGATCCACAGACAGCAGACCTATGCTGCAAAATCTATGAAGGGAACATCGGATGAAAGAAGTGTTTATGCTTATTACATGTCTGAGGGTCACTTGGTATGAAATACAATAAAATCTGGTGAGCGTTTTGATATACCACTTCGGGTGAAGCACTTTATTTGAAGCATTTGCACTTTTATGACACAGTGATTGGAGCATATATAGAAGATTCACAATTTATTGCTTACAGCAATGTTTGATATAAATATGGATTTTTATTTTACGTTAATTTCATATAAATTTATATTCACTTGATAGTATTCAGCTTGTTTGTTATTGCACTACTGTTACGCCCTTTACCATTTCACGTTCTATTTCCGGGGACCCGAACTACAAGAAAATGGACGATATATACCAATTAATACACACATAAAAAGACACTTCCTTATGCCTCTAGTTATTCCCTGATTAAGTAATGTGACTGTCAGGAACGCTAGGCACTGGAAGTGACGTGGGCAAGCTCACAGCTAGTTTTTACATGCCTGTTTGATACTTTATATTGTGAGTACCTTGTTTTATCTTTCGCTGTTACCTAATCCTTGAAACTACTACACTATCATGCATACCTCTCTACATTTCCCCATGCCACACTGCAAAGCTTAAAAGGGGACTCTGATTTCAGATTAGAGATATACACAAACTGAGCCGGATACACCAGACTGGGAGAGTTCCAGGGGACATACTGGTTCCATATACCCACGTGCCGTTACCTTACAGCGTTAAGGGGACATCTATACATTACACAGCACAGGAGCCAGGAAGTCAGTTGCCATCTGCACTCTATGCCAGAGAATTGTCACAAGCGCTAGCACTTTTGCCGATACTGTTAACATACAGTTACCAATTCATTCTGCACTCTATGGACACTATCCATTTTATTTGTTTTCACCTATAAGCCTTGTTACATATATTTATATGTAACCGGTGGTCAAAAGGGGCTCATAAATCTCATATGCGTCATCCACGGTTGTTTCTTAGCCTACAAAAAGCAGGATGGATCATCCAACTGTCACATGAAAAACGATACGCCACTGGTTTCAGATCGTAGTATCCAGTGGAATGTATCAGCAAAGAGATAAACGTACATAGTATAAATCCTTAAAATTGTTTTTTAATCAAATAATGCACAGACATGCCATTACATCGAAAGAAAAAATATCAACCAAAACAACGGGCTCAATCATGAAAACAGGAAACAATGCCTTTACCCAACCGGTTTTGTCGCAATAGGACTTCTGAGTGGAACCTGTCCTGTTAAACAGCTGTATGGTCTTGACTACCGTGCTACAGCTCAGTTTTAGGGTCTTGGCAATCTTCTTACAGCCCAAGCCTTCTTCATGTAGAGCAACAATTCTTTATTTTCAGATCCTCAGAGAATTCTTTGCCATGAAATGCTATGTTGAACTTCCAGTGACCAGTGAGAGCGATAACACCAAATTTAACACACCTGCGCTTGCCACCTGCCATTCACACCTGAAACCTGGTAACACTAACGAGTCACATTGAAGTCACATGACACCGGGGAGGGGAAATGGCAATTGGGCCCAATTTGGACATTTTTATATAGGGGTGTACTCACTTTTGTTGCCAGTGGTTTAGTTGTTAATGGCTTTGTGCTAAATTATTTTGAGGTGACAGCAAATATACACCGTTACAGGGGGTCCCCGGGTTACAAACAAGATAGGGACTTGTAGGATTGTTCTTAAGTTAAATTTGTTTGTAAGTCGGAACAGGTACATTTTTTAAGTGTAGCTCCAGCCAAAAAATCTATTTTTAAGTTTTTTAGATAACATAGAGAAGGGTTATCACCCTGTAACATTTGTTTTGCTGTCTGTGCCCCTGTTCAGAAGATTTCACCTCACCTTCTGTCCCAATCACAATTGGATTTTGAAAATTTTGGGTTGTTAGGGAAGCATGGTCTGGTAATAAAGCATCAGTGGAGACACGTTTTACCCATAATAACTCTTACAGGAGTGAATTTCCCTTTCTAGGGGTAGATTTCCTCTCACTTCCTGTTGTCTCCCTCCGTTTGTAAGTAGGAGTCGTTTGTAAGTCGGATGTTTGTAAGTCGGGGACCCCCTGTATTCAAGCTGTACACTCAGTACTTTACATTGTAACAAAGTGTCATTTCTTCAGTGTTGTCACATGAAAAGGTATAATAAAATATTTACAAAAATGTGAGGGTGTACTCACTTGTGAGATACTGTATATCAACAATTATTTGATTCATTGCAACAAATATAATAATTATGTGACAATTATGACTGACCAGTATTTGCTCCAAAAAGTGTTTTCCAGTGCAGAGGCAGTAGAAAAAGACCTTCATCCATAAACCCAACTGCTGAGTTTCAGCAAAGAAAGTAATCATCGCTTTCTCAGCATCTGTGAGCTCTTGAGAAGAAACTGTACAAAGAGTGGAGAAGAAACATCATTTAGTTAATCATATACAGTTCACAGTAATCAACAAATTGATTAAATCAGGCAGTTCATTTATTTTTGTGCAGCGAATTATAAAATGACACAAAGATAACCAGTAGACTGACATGGAATTAACTCTGCAAACACATTCATAAATCTAATATAACCCAGACTAAAATATGTCTAAACAGGGCCACCATTCAATATCATGGGGCCCCATACAACCTGTCTAAATGTTTAATCTGCTGCACAGGGATGCCCTGCTGGCTAATCCACCATAAACAGGCAAATGGCTTTAAAAAAAATAATGCATGGACAGTAAATCAGGCAAGCCTCAGTTCACAGCAGTTAAAAAATTTAAGTTAACCTTTGTTCACCCTCCCCCCCCCCCCCCCCCCCACAAAATTACAACACCTTCTTTATGTACCAATAGAGCACTCATGTACTTTTTTGGCAAAAATATCTAAGCTTTTCATTAAATGTACAGACCACTTACCTTACTGTTCTCATCCATGTTTCCAAACTTATCTACTGCTTCTGCCTTACTTCCTGCACAGACTATAGGTTATGACACAGGAAGGAGTTGACCCATTCCCAGCTGCATGTTTTTTTAAATGAGATGCAATCAGTGATCACCCTTCTTGCTAAATACACAATATACATTTAGATTGCATAGTGTATGGTCATCTTTATATAAGTACATAGAAGGGAGTAGACAAACATTCAACTGTCAAGCCCTGTTATCAACTCTGCATAGCAGGAACTCCCACATGTTCTTTGTTTTTTTTTTTTTTTTAGCGAGGGGGAAGGTGTTATGGAGCATTTCCACTCATCACACATAGGGCAGCCTATCCACCTAAATGGGCTGCCCTACACACAGCAATCGCCCCAAAGAAGCTTCAGAACTTATTTTTTTATTAGAGTGGAGCTTTGTGCGTTTTTTACTGCGATTTTTGGTGCAGCACATTTCTGAAATGCAAGGAAACACACATGTGAATGGAGCCTCATTGTTCTTGTGTAAACGCACCAATTTCACTTTCAGGACCCATTCAAATCTAGCATAGTGGGAGTGCACATTTTGAGTCTCGTTTTTCCTGTGACACACATGGGCAGCCTGTCGATTTGAAGCTTAATTGGGGCAATTGCTGCATGTAGGGCAGTGCATTCCAGTGGATGGGCTGCCTATGTGCGATGAGTGAATATGCTCGAAAACGCCTCCCCCTCGCTATTAAAAAACAGAAAAATATAATTAATGTGGAAATGCAAGGTCTCGCTATGCAGAGTTGTAAACGGGGCTTGACAGCTGAGTGTTTATGTCTACTCCCTCCTTTGTACTTGTGTAAAGATGGTGATACACTATGCAAACTGTATTTTGTGTATTTAGTGAGAAGGGTGAACACTGATTGATTGCATCTCACTTAAAAAACATACAGCTAGGAATGGGTGGGTAGATAATGCAGGATGTATGCTAATGAGGTCAGCTGGTCAACTGGTTCCTGTGTCATGACCTCTAGTCTGTGCAGGAAGGCCGAAGCAATAGATACGTTCGGAAATATGGACGAGGACAGTAAGGTGAGTGGTCTGTAGATTTAATGGAAAGCTTTGATATTTTTGCAAAAAAGTACATGAATGCTATATTGGTGCATTGGGGGTCTGGAATTTAGGGGGGGGGGGGGGGGTGGAAGGTGAACTTATCCTTTAAAAGGTCACAGCCCAGGCCAATTTTAAGTTTGCGGTCACACTTTGAATGACAATTACTTAGTCATGCAACACTGTACCCAAATGATATTTGTATAATTTTTTGAGACACTATTACCGTATATACTCGAGTATAAGCCGAGTTTTTCAGCACATTTTCTTGTGCTAAAAAGTGCCCCCCTCAGCTTATACTTGAGTCAAGCACTTTTCTGCAGCATAAAATGACATTTTCCGACCCGACTTTGGGGCCCCCGTATCTGGTATGCCAAATCAGTGTAACTAGCACTACAACATATCCAAAGATGGGGTTCCTAGCACTAAGTGGCCCGAGATACGGTGGCCCCAAAGTCGGTTCGGAAAATGTCATTCTCTGCTGCAGAAAAGTGCTTGACATTTTCCGACCCGACTTAGGGGCCCCATATCTCGGGCGCACTTGGTGCTAGGAACCCCAAATTTGGTATTCAAACCCAAAGAGACGGTTCCTAGCACCAAGTGAACCCGAGATACAGGGCCCAAAAGTCGGTCAACTGTGTCCATCTGCAGCAATGTCATTTCGGGACCCTTTGGGTCCAGAGACCCCAAATTTTGGCTCCAGCTAGGGGGCATTTAGGAACCCTTAACTACCAAGTTTGAAGTTTGGGGGGACCTATGGCTGCAAATGAGCACAGTGAGGCTGCAAATGGCCATTGTTGACCCTCTTTTCTACTTACAGTAGCTGGGCAGTTCTCACCCTAGGCTTATACCCGAGTCAATAAGTTTTCCCAGTTGTTTGTGGCAAAATTAGGTGCCTCGGCTTATATTCGGGTCGGGTTTGAGTCGGCAAACTTTGGTGGAAGCAGATGGGAGCTCGATAGCACATGGGTAAATTATATCACATCACGCTACACCTACCCTTGGTGGATCTGTAATATCTAATAGCTATTAGCCTGTTCCCCTTTATCTGACTGTGGTCTCTGGCATATTTTGCTTTTATCTTTTGTATACAGCTGGAGGGCTATTCACTGTCATTTCTTTTGCATCTTTCTAGTTTTGAATATATCAGCCATCTTCCTATTCCTCTTCTATACCCCCTTTTTTGGGGTCTTTTTATACATATTAATGGGGTGTTTTTTTTTTGCTGTTAATTGTTTTCCAGCCTTATTTGACTAGCGACTGTTCTGGGTTTTTCAATTATACAGATTATAAATTTACTCCCTCGACTCCTGCGCGACTATCAGAGCATAGATAACACTTGCCATTTTGCTAGTACCAGCTTCTTTTCCTAATTTCATCTCTGGATGAATAGCCGTGTGGCTTGGTTAGCTCTAATTTCTTGCCACTTATGCCAATTTGTTGATCCTGTGGGCACCTCTGGGAGTTTAATGTGTTACCCCCTTTTTTTTCTCAGCACTCCTAGGTGACCGACATGAAAATATTATAATTTCTCATTGCTTGCTCTTTTGTTAGTTTTATCTAGATAACAAAACTCCTTAGTTTCCATCTGACATTATTTTCCTGATGTCATAACTAAATAAATGATAATAGTACCCTGCGGTCATGCAGAGATGTTCATAAATCCAAAGTATTCTTCTGCTTTTACCACTGCACTTACAAGGAAAAGGGGCACATTTCACAATACACACATTCTGCTTTGGATTTCAAAAATAAAAATAAATAAAAACAAAAAGGGACCAACAACTAACTGGCTGCAGGTGGCATCTATCCTAACAGGGTGTGTGGACTTGATGCGATGGGTCTGTTATATTTAAATTTTATTATTACTGTCGCACCATACACCAAAGTTATTATCAGACCTTTAGATTTAATTTTTGTAGAAAAACGTATGTATCCCATCCATCGTGGCTTTGATAAATATTATGGCAGCTGTATTCCAATTAACAGCCTCATCTTACTTTAAATTTTTTTCTCTCAAGGGTTTATTGCATAAATGTAAATTTACAAAATTATCGTCAACTAAACTAATCCCAATTTACAAATTTCACATACTCTTCTATGATCGGACGGGCAGCCATAGTGCTCATCCCATCTGCCCTCTCTGACAACATATAAAGTATTCCGTTTTGACTTTACTAGCTGTAGTGCCTAAACCCAAATTCATAACACAACTTATCAAAATGTCCCTTTCTGTCTAGTGTTAATTGTCACCCTTGACCTAGCCACCTCACATAGATAGCTGTTTCTCTAGATGTTTACGCTGCATGATTTTTAGTCCCTGTGGACTTTGGTAACCCAGTTACCAATTGTGAATCCCTGTCCACTCTAACCATTTATCTAGAAGCTCAGTATAGGTGGAACCGCACCTTAGGTTCATATATTTTATAGCGCTCTTCTTGTGCTGGGCATTTTTTTTTTTTTATCGTTCCACATAACTGTTCTGCTTTATTATGACGCAATTGAAGGTTTTGATACACATGATTACGTAGGTATCACATTAATATTACAATTGTAATATTATGGTAAAAAGGGGCATAATATAGGCAGGCTAATTATAATCAGGACTCCAAAGAATGCAAACATGTAATAAAAACATTATTAGTGCCATGTGCACAGTGAGGGCAGTGTGCAATACATACAAAATAGAATACAATTACTGTATTTTCCGGCTTATAAGACGACCTTTTACACAAAAAAAATGGCCAAAAAGCAGGGGGTCGTCTTATACGCCAGGTATAAAGCTGGGGTCATCATACATGCAAGCCGCCCGCTGGATGACAGCACTCCAGATGCTAGCTAAATGTGTGGTAATACTGTATACATACGGTATACACTGCTGAGCCAATCCCGGCAAATTGTGTAATCTATTAATACAAAGCCTGCTCGGATTGCAGTAAAACCTCTGCCAATCGGAGCAGGCTACATACAGTAGCCTGCTCCGATTGGCTTTGAGAGTCAGAGGCGCGGGCTGATGATGATACAGCCTCTGCCAATCCGAGCAGGCTTTGTAGTCATTAATAGAATGCATCGCTCGGCGTGATTGGCTCAGCGCAGTATACTATGTATATTATATATATATATATATATATATATATATATATATATATATATATATATATATATATATATATATATATATATATATATATATAAGAATTTCATGCAATAATAGCTAAAATAAATAAATATAAAGTGCAATATGAAAAATTACCAGTAGTAAGCGCTGGTGCTAATATGTCAAATGAGAGGCGATTGCTTATCGATTAATCGATAATTAAATGAATAAAAGCACATAAGTGACTAGCAATAGACAAACTAATTAATGAAATAATATATACACATATATGTGACTAACAGTAAATATAGCAAAAGTGTGTCAAATATTTAGGCCTCATGCACACGAGACGCTGTTAAACGCGCGTTCAGAAGCAGTTGGACACTTTTTTCAACTGCACCTGAACGCATGCAATGTTATCCTATGTGTCCATGTACACAGTCTAGTTTTTTCCCGTTTTTATGCAGTTGCGTTTAACCTCGTTTTTCCAGAAGCAAAAAAATGCGTTCAGACACTTTGCTTTTCCGCGTTTCAGACGCAAAACGCAGCTAAACGCAGGCACCTGCGTTTAGCCGCGTTTGCGTTTATAAGCCTTTTTAAAAGGAACCTAATTTTTTGGACCAGAAAACTCAGAAATATGATGGTAAACCATAAAAAAATACTAGAAAAATTGGTTTAAAATGTCGTAATTAGTTTAGAGTTCATAGAGCATATATACTCACTAATGCATACATGTTTGTGAAATGCATACGTTTCTGAAATATCCAACGGACATTCGCTGTGCCATCAACGGATGGGTCCAATATCGACAAGCTCGGATTCTGGACCTCTCATGCAAATTTGTGACGACATTGCTGCCGCATCAAGAGCAACATCAGGAGCATTTCCTGACATATATTCAATATGGGATCCATTTAAAAAAAAAAAAAAAACACAGAAAGAGAGGCAAATGCAAGTGTACAACTGCTCTCTCTGCTGCTGCTCACTCTGATCAAAGTGGCAGAAATAGTTAATAATACATGCTTTCTGAGCTTGGGGAGGGTCTATATGATATCTTTACAAATGCTTATAAACGCAAACGCGTCTAAACGCGGCATGAAAACACATCAAAACGCGCTTTTTAAAACACGCGTTCAACAGAGTTTGCATCTGCGTCTCGTGTGCATGGGGCCTTAAAGTGTCATGTGCATAAAGACCTGAATAGGTACTTATAATCTGTGCAGCAATCAATGTGCATAAATCAATATAAAATTGTGTAAATCCATGACTAGTGAAACAAGAATAAAAATATACTGATAAACAGAAATCGATAATAAATATCAAAATAAAATAACAGTTGTGAATAGGTGGTTAGGTGGTTCCAAAATTGGTAAAAATAAAGATAAGTTCATGTAGTCCCAGAATGGATAAAAATATACAAATAAAGCAGAGTCCAAATGATCAAACACAGCCATCACGTAGATCATACAGCAATGAATTTAATAGTGACAGTTCATCCAAATGGTAAACACTTTCTGGATAATTAAAAAAAAAAACGGTAGAAACTTGGTCCTGGTTTTCATATTTTTTGCATCCAATCACTGGTCTCCCAGAACTCTCACCTTAAAAATTATAAAGTAAAGCCTTTCAGGGGTATCCTATAGCCCCAGGTGGTTTAGGTACAGATGTTCAGCAAACGTTGTAAAAGTAAGGAACTTCTCCTTTAAGGGCGTTTAAACCTTTAATCCTGCAATGCTCAGTGTCACAATGACCAGCGCCAGGGGAAAAAGAAAGGGAAGCCTCCACTAGTGTAGTAGTTTAAATAAAAATTAAAAGTATTTATTAAGGTATCAGGGTGGACTCTTACATAAAGTGAATAAAAACAGGCATTAAAGGTTAAAAATACTTTCAGGCGTTCTCAGCGCCTTCTCACGTCTCCTTGTGTGCTTCTCTGCCTACGGCCACTCCCTACGACACGTCACGTGTCTTCATCTGGGGAACCGGATTGGCTGTATGGTGTGGTATATATGACGCAAGACCGGAAATAGACGTTCGGCCATCTTTGTTGTGGTCAGACGTATGATAGATGGCGGCCATTTTACTGGTGGTATGTTATTTTTATAGCGGCCATTTTCTTGGTGGTGTATTGTAATATTGTAGCGGCCATTTTCTTAGGGATGGGTATATTCTTATACGGCGACCATGCTACTGTAGTTCTTCGCCGTTCTACAGCAGGACAACTAGTGTTCACTCTGTGCTGTTTACGTCTGGAGAAGGGATGGTTTATGTTTGTGTATATCAGTGTATAAATTCGGTCTATTTATACCTTATCTACAGATGGTCCTATTAATGTTGCAGCATCCCGGACTATATGTATATACAAATATGTTGTAAAAAGACTAATCCATGTCTAAAATAGTATATACCGCCGAGTGGGTAAATGGATAGATAATAGTAAGGGACATTAATGTAGTAAATATTTTAAAATGTTGTTTAAAAACAATTATATTAATTAAAAAATATTAGTATTGTTTTAAAAAAACACATATAAATAAATAGATAACCATATATATGTATTGTGTTCCCAAAAAGCATTTAAAAATATACATAAAAATATAAAATAAATATATATGTAAAAAAATATATATTAAATGAATAAATGGGGTCATATTCTTGCTATGCTGGAGCCGGAGAAAACCTTGAGGTACCAGTAAAGCTTACAATACATTATAAGTATGAGAGTCAATAAAGTATGCGTCTATGCAAGAAATAACTGGCTAAATAAAGGGTCCAGATGTCATATTAAGTAAACTGGATGCGTTGTTTAATTATATGTAATAGTGTTGTTTTATATTCCAACGTATATGTATTCTGTATATCCATTTTGTAGTGTGGATCAGTATGACTATAAATAATAATAATAGTTAAGTGCGGGTATATATAGGTATGTATTAAAAGTATATAAAGTATATATAGTAAAAATATATCAGAATATATATGTAGTCTCCCGCTGTTTCTATTAAAAAGTGTAAGATATAGTTTTCAGTAGTGAGATATAGGTTTAAAAATTGCTTAAAAAACAATTCAAATCAAACTCGACATTCAGTCCTCCAGGAGTGAGGGTCCGCATAGTGTGGATCCACTTAGATTCTTTTTGGCTAATCGTTCGTATTTTATGACTACCCCTCCATGCCTTATTATATTTTTCGATTCCCCAAAATTGTAGGGTGGAGGGGTCTTGGTTGTGTTTTTGTGCAAAGTGTCTTGATACAATATGCTTGTGGAATCCACTTTTAATGTTTTGCACATGTTCTTCTAGTCTTACTTTTAGGGCCCTTTTAGTTCTTCCCACATATTGGAGATTGCAACTGCACTGTAACACAGACGACTCCTTCTGTGTGACAGCCTATAAAGTCTCTTATTTTAAGCGTTTGTCCTGTATTTGTGGCTGTGAAGTCAGATCTTTTCTTTTGGAATTTCTGTGCATGCCTACAGGCGTAGCAGTTGCGGCAGGGATAGAACCCCTTTCCTGAGAAAAACGAGCAAATAGGATTTTTTGTACTCACCGTAAAATCCTTTTCTCTGTAGTTCACCGACTGACACAGCTCCTCTTAGACCATTGGGTTGTTATGCCACCTTCAGGAGAATACTAGGCATTACATGTTAACATGTGATAATAAAACTAGAACTTTCTAGTTCCGCCCAAGGGGCGGTCCATTAGGTAACAACCCCACAGCATGCTACTGCAGCCTCAGTACGTCAACAAGCAGTATAAGGTAGACAAAAATAGGAGGGGCGGGTGCTGTGTCAGTCGGTGAACTACAGAGAAAAGGATTTTACGGTGAGTACAAAAAATCCTATTTTCTCTTACATTCACCGACTGACACAGCTCCTCTTAGACCATTGGGACGTCCCCAAGCAGTGCCAAAACGAGGGGTGGCAAAACAGCATAAAAACTTCATCCACCATGGCATGTGGAACTAGTATAACTTTACCCACAAAAAACAACAGCATGTGGGAACCAAAACACTTTGTTACCCACAAAAAACAAACAGAGTGATCCTCAACTGGGAGTCACTACCTTCAAACCGCCTCAGAACTGCGGTAACAAATGCAACAGTGCATTTACTTAAGGTACTGTGTTTTTACCAAAAAAACTGGAAAAAATGTAAGTGTAATTGCAATTATACGGCCGCCTGCAAAACTTTGCTGCCAAAACAGGCATCAGCCGATGCACTGACATCTACCTTGTAGAATTTTGTAAAGGTGTGAACAGACGACCAAGTCGCCGCTTTACACACTTGAGCGACAGACGCTTGATGTCAGAAAGCCCAAAACAATCCAATTGCCCTTGTGGAGTGGGCCGTGACCAGAAAAGGGGGGCACCTGCCCCTTCAAGGCGTAGACCTGTACTACAATCTGTCTGATCCACCTGGAAATGCTGGCCGACGAGACCGCTATGCCTTTTTTCGGACCAGCCACCAAAACAAACAAGGAGTCTTACTTCCAAAAGGGACTAGTAGCAGACAAATACACCATCAGAGCCTGAACCACGTCCAGGGAATGGAGGGCCACCTCTTTAGGATGTGTCGGTTTAGGACACAAAGATGGTAACACAATGTCTTCATTGATTTCGAACGCCAAAACCACCTTCGGCAGAAAAGCAGGTTGCGGACGCAACACCACCTTATCCTTGTGGATAACCAGATAGGGCGACTTGAAAGACAAGGCCGCCAGCTCCAAAACCCTCCTAGCCGGAGTAATGGCCACTAAAAAGACCACTTTCTGGGAAAGAGTCAACAGAGGGATCTCCCTGATCTCTTCAAATGACGTTTTTTGAAGAGCCGATAACACCAGGTTCAAAAGCCAAAGCCGATATGTGTCCCTTAAATGCTTAAAGCCAGTTTCTGGTCTACTCCTTGCTGTAGAAACAACATGATCCTGGATATAGAAAAGGCGCACGGACGCCAACCTTTCTCCTCACACATGGAGATGTAGGCCTTCCAGGTACGATGATATATCTTCCGAGAAGAAGATTTCCGTGCTCTCAACATAGTTGGAATCACCGAGTCCGAAAGACCCCGGTTCCTCAACACCTGGCTCTCAATAGCCATGCCGTTAAAACCAGCGATGGTAAAGCAGGATGGAGGTTTGGACCTTGAGACAAAAAAGGTCCTCTCGTAACGGCAGTCGCCATGGGGCGTCCGCCACCAGGCACACTAGGTCTGCGTACCAGGGATGCTGGGGCCAATCTGGGGCAATCAGTATTACTGGAATCCCCCGGCCTCCACTCTGCGGAGCAGACGTGGTAACAGTTTCAGCGAAGGAAAGAGATAGATCAGCTGGTACTGATCCCACGGAGCCACCGTCTGACGCATCTGCCCAAGGATCTCGTCCTGGACACGAATCTCGGCACCTTTCGATTGAGACAGGAGGCCAAAAGATCCACGTCTGGTGTGCCCCATCACAGGCACAGTAGCGTAAACACCTCCGGATGCAACTCCCATTCTCCTGGGTCCAGCATCTGGCAACTTAGATAGTCCACCTGCCAGTTCGCCACTCACGGGATGTAAATGGCCGACAGGGCCGGTACATGTCGCTCTGCCCACTGAAGGATGTGAGCGACCTCCCGTGCGGCGGCTGAGCTTCTTGATCCTCCTTGGTGATTGACGTATGCCACCGCCATGGCGTTGTCCGACTGGATCCTGATCGGACGCTCTTTAAGTCTTATCAACCATGTGAAGAGGCATAGCCTGATCGCTCTCAGCTCGAGCAGATTGATCGGCAACTTGGATTCCTCCACCGACCAGAGGCCCTGGGTCGACTGAACTCCCATTACTCCACCCCAGCCGGTTAGGCTGGCGTCCGTTGTGATCACCGTCCATTTCAGAGGTAGGAACGACTTCCCGGACCGAAGTGCCGGGGACCTCAGCCACCAGAGCAGGGAATCCCTGACTAACTGGCTCACCTGAATCTGCTGATCCAGAGACAACGGAGATTTGTCCCACTTTGTCAAGATCTCCTTCTGCAAGACTCTGGTGTGAAACTGGGCATATGGTACTGCCTCGAAGGAGGCCACCATGAGTCCCAGGACTCGCATGCAGAAGCGTAGCGACGACCACTTGTGGTTCATCAGCAGTTTTACCGCAGCTCTGAGAGTCTGCAGCTTGTCTGAAGGGAGAAACACTCTTGCTTCCATGGAGTCCAGCAGTAAGCCTAGGTACTCCAAATGCTGAGTCGGTACAATCACCGACTTTTTTAGGTTCAACAGCCACCCAAATTCCTGCAGGATCTGCGTGGTGATCCCCACATCCTCCTCTAACTCTGAGGCGGAAGATGCTCTCAGGAGGAGATCGTCTAGGTAACCCACCATATTGTCGCAGCAACGCCAAAACAGGAGCCAATACCTTGGTAAAGACTCGGGAAAGCCAAACTGGTAGTGCGTTTCCCCAACTGCAAACCGCAGAAACCTCTGATGCCGAAGGCATATGGGTATGTGCAGGTACGCATCCTGGATGTCCAAAGACGCCAGGGGGTCCCCTTGATGGAGTGCAGCGACGACTGAGCGAACTGATTTCATTCTGAACCTCTGTACTTTTACAAAGGAATTGAGGGCTTTTAGGTCCAAGATTGGATGTACCCCTTCCTTTTTGGGGACTACAAACAGGTTTGAGTAGAACCCCTGGAAACGTTCTGATTCTAGGACAGGTACTATCACCCTGCGACTCAGCAGG
Source organism: Lithobates sylvaticus (assembly GCA_028564925.1). Lineage (NCBI taxonomy): Eukaryota > Metazoa > Chordata > Amphibia > Anura > Ranidae > Lithobates > Lithobates sylvaticus. Next base: position 169,194,057 of record CM053038.1, read on the forward strand.
TCCCTTGCCGCCCCCCATAGGGCCTCCCGGTGAGCCGGGAGTATGGGTATGCTGGAGGGAAGATCCGTTTTGTGGCCAAGAGAGGAACTCCATCTTGTAGCTTGAGGAAATCAGATCGCAGACCCATTGTTCAGACAGCCGAGAGACCCGCCGGGCTGCAACTCCCGAAGGCGACCTCCCACCTGCGTTGCAGGCAGGGGCAAACCTTCATGCGGTAGCGCTTTTGCTTGCAGGCTTGTTAGGCTTGCGGTTCCAGGGACGCTTTTGTCCTTCGGAGGTCGTCCTGTCGGGCTGGGGATGCTTAGCCGAAGCCCCGGGTGGACGAAAAAGCCGGTTGTGAGCGGAAAATGAGGGCCCTTGCCTACGGCGTGGCTCCTTAGCCTTCCTGGCCTGTGGGAGTAGTGTACTCTTACCACCTGTGGCATTTTCAATAATGTCATCTAATGAGGCTCCAAAGAGCTGGTCGCCAAGGAAGGGAAGATCCGTCAGGGCTTTTATAGATGCCTGGTCAGCAGACCAGCATTTTAGCCAAATCAGGCACCTCAGCACCACTGCTGACACTAAAGCCCTGGATAACAGAGGGAGAGTATCCAGGGGCGCGTCACAAATGTACTTAAGGCCTTGCACTAATTGGTCTGCTAGTTCCACGCAGACAGGAGAAGCCTGTTGCTCTCCCAATTTGCGGTGCAAAAGTTTTGCCCACTCAGTGAGTGTCTGAGACACAAGTGCGGATGCCAGTACTGGTCGCATTGCTGACCCCACAGCCGTAAACAAGGAACGAGCCACAGCCTCGGCCTTCCTGTCCGTGGGATCCTTAAAAAGGCAGGAGTCCCCTCTACCGGGATCGTGGTTACTTTGTTTAATCCGGAAACTGGGGGGTCCACGACCGGAGGAGCCGACCATTTTTTGAGAAGGCTCCCCTCAAAAGGGGTAACACACCGCCATGTATTTGGGGACCGAAAAGGTCCGCTGCGGTCGCCCCCATTCCTTGTAAATGAACTCATCAAAATAAGTCAGATACGGGAACACCCTAGGTGAATGGGCTGGCTTATGGGACCCAAAAGGGACTGCTACATCAGCAGAGGGATCTGCTGGCTCCTGAATCTTCAGGGTATCATGCACAGCTGTGATAAGTGCTCCAACAAGCACTTTGCCGCGCACGGACCCGGACAGGGACTCATCCTCACTGTCCGATCGGTCCTGGTCAGCGTCATCTGAAACGACAGAACAGGGGTCACCAGCCTCAGCAGGACCAGAGTCTGCGTCAGAGCTCTCCCCGGAGGACGGGGGGGCAGGGGCCGTTTACCACCTTTGCGCCCACGCACCGCCTCCATCTTGCCAAACGAATTGAGGACCGCCGACAAGGCGTCCAGAGGCACTGCACTGTCTGCAGGTGAACCGGTTGCAATTGCCTGGATTTCGGGGGAAGAAACACCAGTTTCTGAAGCCAAGCTGACCCTACCCTGTCTGCCACCTGTTGGGGACTTAGGACAGTGATGGTCCCACCTTCCTAACTGCTGCTGGCTGAGGGGCTCTTTCCCGCAGGACTCACCACCCTGACTGGTTCTGCGCCATCTAGCTAATAGTGCCTGTATCCTGTGTCAGCTCCCAGATGCATAGGAGACCACACCGCGCTGTGCAGAGCTGCTCTGAATGGCACTGACAAAAAATGTGTTCAGGCTTCAAGAAAATGGCCGCCGAGTGTCCAGTATAAAGGACACAATCACAGGGAAAATGGCCACCGGACTACAGTAAAATGGAGACAGAGCATGCTGCTCCCTGGTCACACCAAAAATGGCCGCCGAACACTGTATGCAATGAAGGACAGTGAAACAACAGGCAGAGAGATGGCGGTAAACAGCGCTACAGCGATCAGCAGACACAGCCTCCAGACACCCAGGGGAGAGACCTACAGACAACCAGGGCACAGCTACCCAGCGCAGTCCCCACCCCAGGTGAGAGCCCCCTGGGGAGCCCCTGTCTATGGCACACACACCGCTCAGCAGCCCATGCAGCATCCCCCACAGGGAAAGGGGGAGAGGAAGGATAGGGACAGGGAGAGAAGAGAGGGAGGTGAGGGACCCCCGAATCGACCTCCCAGGGAATGCCCAGCTACTCAGCCCCACCGAGGCAGGGAGAGCTGTACTTACCAGTCCTGAAGAGCTGGGAGACATTCCATTGCAGAACTACTCACTAATCAGTATAGGGTAGCTGCTGGCCCGGCATACTGTGACGCAGACATCAGTAGCCCGGTCATATGTACGCCCCGGAGCATAAAAGCTCACCGACCACCTCTGGAGCTGAGGTTTCGTCGTGGCCTGCCGAGCCGTAGCTGCGACCTGCACACGCTCGATGGCCGGACTGGGGAGACTACAAGGATAAGGGTATCCAGCCTGTCACCCAGCCGGCTGTTGATAGCAGATCACAGGATCTATCATCTTGTGCAAAAACCAAGCTTCTGCAGAAACAGACAGACCGATGGGCCCATCAGGGTTCCTAGGTCTTTCTCCTTCACTAGGCAAAAAAAACTGAGGCTGCAGTAGCATGCTGTGGGGTTGTTACCTAAGGGACCACCCCTTGGGTGGAACTAGAAAGTTCTAGTTTTATTATCACATGTTAACATGTAATGCCTAGTATTCTCCTGAAGGTGGCATAACAACCCAATGGTCTAAGAGAGGAGCTGTGTCAGTCGGTGAATGTAAGAGAAAGTACACTCGCACATTTCCAGGTGCCTTAAACTGGAACCGAGTCTATCCAGCTATCTGTTGCGGGGCTCTGTTAGGTCCCTTCGTTTCTCATTCCGGCCTTGTGTTCCAAGCCTCATTTTGGTTCGTGTTAGTGGCCGGAAGTGATGTTCGTAAATACCAAAAGCCTCTATGCATTTCTCATTCATACATGTGTCATCAGGAAGCTGGGTATGCTATCTTGGAAATGGTATTTATGCCCTTAATGTTAATTGCTTAGCCAATCCGGTCGTGTAATCAGACCGGACCGCCTATTCACATCAACCTTTAGCTGATCGCAAGTATAGTATTCACCATCTTCCTTGCTGGCAATACCAACCCACAATGTTATATCTATATTTCAGGGGCCATTAATAAGCATTCACCTCAATATTTGCTAAAACTTATTCCTTACATATTTTGGATCCCCAAATCAGGAAGCGGAGAGACTAACATTTTAACTCAATCCTATCAGCATTTTAATACAAACCTATTAATTAAAAAAACGTATAAAAATATACGTATATAATGGACAGCCCCGCTGCAAATTCTATGCACCTTTATCTGAACATCAATACTAATAAAATATATATTAAAAAAATATATAAATATAAATTTGAGAAAATATATTTAGAAAAAGTGATAATGAAGAAAAAATATATGTGACAAATAAAAAATAAAATAAAAAAATGAAAATAAAGATGAAAATGAAAATACAATTAAAAAATGACATTAATAATCTTCTAAGAAGCAGTTAATATCAAGATCTACATTTAACCCATTTGGTTGCATTGTATTTAATTTGAAAAGCCAGTGAGTTTCATTTCTTGATACTTTTCTTCGTAAGTTGGAATTTCTCCAGTTACGATCTATCTTCTCCATGGCATAAAATTAAAAATTTTGTGGTTCTCTGTTGTGGGTATTTCTAAAATGCTTTGAGACGCTATGATGTTTAAACCCATTTTTAATGTTTCCAACATGTTCCCCTATTCTGACACCAAGGTCTCGTTGTTCTCCCCACATACTGCAAACCGCCGCTACATTCCAACACGTCGGTAACATGGGTGTTGCTACAAGTGATAAGTTTATCTATTTTGTATTTCATTGCAGTAGTGTTTGATTGAAATTCAGTAATTCTCCTATTCGCTTTACTTGTGGTCCTGCAGGGTTTACACTTCCCACATCTGTTTTTTTTTTTGGGGGGGGGGGGGGGTCAGGTACATTCTTTACAATCACATCTCTAATTCTCCTTGTCTGTCTGTAGATAACCCTGGTTTTAGATGGTAGGATCTTACTCAGATGTGGGTCATGGCAAATGATTGGCCAATTATTCTTTATTATGCCCTCTAGAGTTCTGTATTCAGTATTGAAACCTGTTACAAATGGCACTTGACTATTTTTCCTTTTCTCCTTTTGTTTATTGTTTTTATCTTTGAATAGGTTGTTTCTATCTAGGCTAACAACCTGCTCCCTAATGTGCAACAACTCTTTATCATAGCCTTGGTCTACAAATCTCTTGATTAATACGTTGGTTTGTGTGAGATAGTCGCCTATCTGATCACAATTTTGCCAGATTCTAATAAATTGCCCTTTTGGTATGGCCTTTTTTCACAGAGGGTCGTGGCAGCTACTAAAGGGAATTTACCCATTACAGTCCGTTTCTTTGAAATGTGTTCTAGTGTTCAGTCTCCCCCCGTTCTTTTTTTTCAAATATAACTTTTTTATTGATTTTTCAAACAGAGAAAAGGAGGCCGGTGCCTCAACAAGGCATACAATCATATAGTCTCGTAGGGGGTCGCAGCCTCCCATTATAATATCACAGTTATTAACAGAGTTTTGTAACTATCCGTATATCCTTTGATATCTTTACTTTACATCATGAACATTTGGTTTCTGGTCCTCGTATATACGGGAGCTGCTATTAGGTTTGTGACTTGCTACAATGGTCCATTCCGGGAGGCCCTCTTATGGGCAATACGATCGTATGAAGAGAAAGGGTAGCAAGTAAAGAGAGAAAAGAAGTAGGAATGAGTGTAGTCCAGAAACTAGCAAGAGGGGTAGGGGGGGGGGGGGTGAGGTGGGGTAAAGAGGGGTAGGGTGGGTGGGGAAAGGGTGAGGGAGCTCAGAGAGTTCTTTTAGTGAGCTAAGGTATACTGGTGTCTACTTGGTCGCCGGGTATTTAGCGGGCTTCAGCTCTTTTTTGTTTCAGGGTTCTAGGATTCTAGTAGGGACTTTCCCTCATCTGATAGGATAAACATGTTCCATAGTGCCCATGTTTTCCTGTAGTTTTCTTGTTTATCTTGGGATGTTAGGATAAGGTCTTCCATTTTGTTCACCTCTTCCACCTTCCGCAGCCACATTGCTACAGTCGGTGGATTCTGTTGCTTCCATAGTGCCGGGATGCAGGACTTTGCGGCATTAGTGAGGTGTCGCAAAATTAATTTCCTATACTTTTTTAGTGGTATAGATGAGATATGCAGCAGGAAAAATGCCGGGTCATCAGGGATCTGAAATTCCGTGAATTTCTGTGATGTGGTACGAACCGCATCCCAGAAAGACTTTAGCTTAGGGCATGACCAGAACACATGTATCATTGTGCCTTTCTCCCTTTGGCATCTCCAGCAAATATCTGAGGTTTCAGGGAACATTTTTCGCAGTCGACTAGGCGTTAAGTACCATCTTGTCTGAATCTTGAAGTTTAATTCCTGCATTTTAGTGCAGAGGGAGGATTTTAGTGTCAGGCTGGTCATATTCTGCCTCTGTGACTCGGTAAAGGTGCATTGTAAGTCTGTTTCCCACTGTTCTATATATTTCAAGTTAGGTCGTTGGGAGGGCGTATTCAGGATGGCGTACATTTGTGATAATACTTGTGTCATGGGTTCCTTGCCCGTCAGGATTTCCTCGAACGAGGTCTTTGGTCTATTATATAGATGTGGGTCCGGAATTTTGTGTAAGAAGTGGTGGATCTGCACTGCGTTCCAAAAAGGTAGGCCAAACCTACCTCCCTGGTCTGTCAGTTCTTCAATAGTAGGCCACCTATCTTGTGTCACGAATCTTCCCGCTAGTATACGGTCATTCCGTCGCAGTTCTTGGAAACTTGTCTGGGAGTTCCCCGGGGGGAAGCTAGGATTGTCCAGTATAGGGGTCGTTTGGGCGTTGTAGAGAAGTGCTCGTCTGCATTGCTTCATAGTATTCCCAATCAGTGGGTGCGACTTTATTTTGGGGGGTAGTGCTTCAAAGCACCATATTGCTGTGCCCAAGGGCGTGTTAGATTGGTGTTGCTCTATTTGGGCCCATAGCTTACTGTCTTGGTGTCGTCTCCAGTCCGTTACTCTGCCTAGATGTATGGCTTGATAGTATTTTTTTAATGTCTGGCAACGCCAGTCCCCCGTGTAGTTTCGGTGCTGTAATCAAAGTTCGTGGCAATCTCGGTTTTTTTTTGGCCCACACGAAGCTGGTAAACAAGGCCTGCACTTGTCGAAAGTACGCGGGGGGTATTCTAATTGGTAACGCTTGAAAAAGGTACAGAAATTTAGGCAGGATACTCATTTTGATTAAGTTGCATCTCCCAAACCAGGAGTGTATGCCTGTGTGCCATTTATCTAGGAGTGTTTTTACCTTCGTCAATAGGGGGAGGAAGTTAGTCTCATATACACGTGTTATGTCTGGTGGGATTTTAGTGCCCAGATAGGTCAACGTGGAGGTGGTCCAGCGGAATCTGAAGTTTGCCTTTAGGGTCTGTAGTTCTGCTGTCGGGACTAGTATCTCCATGGCCTCCGATTTGTTATAGTTAATTTTAAGATTGGAGAGTTTCCCAAATTTGTCTAGTTCCCTGAGGAGGTTCGGCAGTGATGTCACTGGGTCGGTTATTGAGAAGAGCATGTCGTCTGCGTATGCTGAGATCTTATGTTGTTGTTGTCCGTTCGAAATTCCGTGAATGTTAGGGTTCAGTCTGACCGTGGATAAGAAGGGTTCAAGGGCTAAGGCATATAGTAGGGGAGACAATGGGCATCCCTGTCGGGTGCCATTCGTGATGGGGAACGCGTCCGATAGGACTCCGTTGGCCTTCACTTGAGCTGTCGGGTTTCTGTATATACTGGCTATGCGATTGATCATCACTTCCCCAAGTCCTATGCCTTTCAGTACTGTGAACATATATGGCCAATTAACCCTATCAAACGCCTTTTCGGCGTCTGTATTCAGGAGAATACAAGGGATCTTTGCGGTCTTAGTGATGTGTATTAGGTTCAGGACTTTTGTCGTGCTGTCCCTCGCTTCCCTGGAGGGGATAAAGCCCACCTGATCTAGGTGGATGAGGTGTTGTAATTGGGATGCTAATCTGGTGGCTATAATTTTAGTGAATATTTTAAGGTCTATGTTCAACAGCGATATGGGCCTGTAGCTGCCACATAACGCTGGGTCTTTCCCTTCCTTCCAAATCACAGATATGTGGGCACTCAGTGTATCCCTGGCTAATGTACCTCCTTCTCCTAATGTATTGAATAGCTTCAATAGCCGGGGTCCCAATATTGGCATCAGTATTTTGTAATATTGTAGGGTGAAGCCGTCTGGGCCTGGTGCCTTTCCTGGTTTCATTTGCTTAATGGCCTGTTGCAGTTCGGTGATGGTTATGGGCTCTTCTAGGTCAGTCCGGGTTTCTGGGGATAAGGTTGGAAGTTGGGCTGAGGAAATGTATTCCTCCATTTCTTTGTGGGGTACTGTCCCCAGCGGCAGGTTGTACAGGTTGGTATAGAAGGATTGGAACTCCTTTGTGATTTGTTGGGGTAGGGCTGCTTTGTCTCCCCCCGGTTTGTTAATGTATGGAATGTACGTCGACAGTCTGAGGTCTTTAACTGATTGGGCTAACTGTTTCCCGCATTTGTCCCCCGATTCGTATGTATTCTTGCGACATATCTGAATAGCTGCTTTGGCTCTGTACTGAAGTATGTTGTTTATTTGTTGTCTAATCTTCTCTAGGTCTGATGCTAGTGTTGGGGTGGGGGCGTGTTTATGTCTGGCTTCTGTCCTTTTTAGGTCTTCTAGAAGTTGGGTCAATTTCTGATTTCTGTCTTTTTTTATCCTAGCCCCATGTTTAATAAGGGTCCCCCTTATCACCGTCTTATGGGCTTCCCATAGAGTCCCTGGCTCGCAGTCTGCTTGGTCGTTTTCTGTAAAATAGAGGTTTAAATCTCTGGTGACTTCCGCTAGAATTTCCGGGTCTTGTAGGAGGCTCTCATTAAGTCGCCAGAACCTGTGTCTAGGGGAGGAGAAGTCGGTGAGTTTATATGTCAGGAATATAGGGGCGTGGTCAGACCATGTTTTGTTCCCTATGTCCGTGGTTTCAATTGCTTGTAATTGGCTGTGGGGGAGCATGAAGTAATCAATTCTGGTGTACACCTGGTGTACAGGGGAGTAATACGTATAGTCCCTGTCGCCTGAATGCTGCAGGCGCCAGGCGTCTATTAGCTGTAGTCTATGGAATGCCTTAGTCATACGTTTAAGTTGGGAGACGGGTATTGATGTTTTCCCCTGTGAGGTGTCTACTGAAGGGATTAAGGGTGCATTAAAGTCCCCGCCTAGTATCAATTGTCCCTCCGTGAATCTCTGGAGTATTTCCAGAGTTCCCTCTAGGAACATAGCCTGTCGTTCGTTGGGGCCATATACCGTCGCTAGCGTCAGTTGTGTGGTCCCCACTAGTCCTTTAATAAAGACATATCGACCTGTAGGATCTGTTAGATGTCCCTGGCATTGCCAGGGGATTTTGCTGGATATTAATATAGACACCCCTTTAGATTTAGTAGTCGGGTTAGAGGAGTGGTAGGCAATAGGGTAATGTCTGTTGCGGAGGTAGGGCAACCTAGTGTCTTTAAAGTGTGTCTCCTGTATAAATGCTACATCTACTTGGGCTCGTTTCAGTTCCGTCATTAAGATGCGTCTCTTCTCTGGGGTGTTCAGTCCTTTTACGTTCAGGGACATCATTTTCAATTTCTGTACTGACATGTTGTACTGAGCTGTGGGGGTGGGTAGGGGTATTAAGGGTCAGGAGGTAGGGGGGGGGAAAGGGGGGTGGGTGGGTGGTGCAGTACCAGTAGTATAGATAGATATGGAATAAGTGTAGTCAGAAGAAAGAAGGTATTGGTAGTCAGCTACCAAGTCGGGGTTAGGTCTAGTACCTAAACCCTGTCTAAATTAGTTTAATTCTGCGCGTGTCGGTCGGGGATTTTTAAAGCGTCCCCTGCCGAGATGCGCTATCCTATGTAGAGGAGTGGTAGGTCAAGGCTCATAAAGGTGAGCTCTCAGCCGCCTCCCCCCCGCCAACCGTGTTATATATATATATATATATATATATATATATATATATATATATATATATATATATATATATATATATATATATACACACACACACACAACTATGCATTTCAAATTTCTTAACAGTACCTTTAAGGTTTGTCTGCAACCAACTTCAACCTGTATAACTGTTGCAATCTAACTGGTAAATGTCCTTATTCTGCCAAAACTTTATGGTCCTCCAGGCAGCCCCATCTGGTGTTCCTCCTCGCTTTAGTCTCCTTCCCCTAATTTCCCCTGTTCCCCGTCCGTTGTTGTCTGGGTATATGTGTTGCCTCTAGGGCACTCCCTCCCATGGGGCCGAAATATATTTGCCCTCCTCTCTGTGGCATCCCCTGGGAAGGGGTCCGATGCTATAAGGGTGTGGGGTGGAGCGTCTGCTTCTGTGGTATCCTATTCTCATTACATGGCTAGGCTCAGAGCAGTATACTACCTTTTAGAGCAGTCTTCCTCTATCTCTTCTAGTTTCTTCCCCCTTTTTAACTATCTCCTGCTCTTGGATATATGTGTAGCCTGTTCTCTGTACAGTTCCTAAGGTTCTTCAGCAGTTGCGTGTTCCCTATCTTGAGTGTAGTAGAGGTAGCAAGTATGTCGTATTTTAGCATGGCCCCACTTCCTGTATATGATTATAATTGCTAGTCTGTATATACCCATGTGGGAACTCGTGTACATGTCTAGCCTGTTGGGGCCCTAGGTAGACGCTACCCATCTAATGAGATATAACAAGTGCCTTCTAGGTTCTCGAGCACTGCTCGGTGCTCTAGCAGCACCGTTTTCAAGAGCTGGAATGGATAATCTAGTACATTGCAGAGGTGGGAGGGTTATGAGACATTTTACATTTTACATCAGAAATATCTAGTATACAGTTATCTCCAGTTCTGCAATCCTGAGACAAGGTGCTTTGCTTAGCCATATATACCCTTTTGTCTTTATCTCTTTATATATACTTTACCCCTTCTCCCCCTGTGGGGCGTTTTCTGACAGATAGAGAGCTTATCTATTAGTTGTTGCAGTTAGTACATCTAGGTAGCCATATCTTGTCTTCCTGTGGCTGTGTTGGTTCCAGCCTATCTCTCTCGCCGCTTCCAGTGTTTGCAGAGAGGTAATGGTAGAGTAAGAGTGTCCCCCCTTGGCTCTCTCTCCAAATGTCACAGTTATTTGTACAGCCCTCTGACCGCCACTGGAGGGGGTACGTGCCGTCCGACAGTTTGGTTCCTTGGTCAAACAAATGTTGGTCCTTGGTTCAACGGGGGTAGATCCCACAGGGGCAGTCTTGTTGTTAACCATGGGGGGGGGGGGGGGAGGGGGTAGTTGGTGTCCAGGCCAGGGCCCACGTCTACCGGGGGTCTCTATTTCCCCTGTGCTTCCCTCCCGGAGTGTCTCCCTGGCGTTAGCAACTCCTCATGTATTGCGAGGCAGGGGGGGGAGGTGGGGGAGGGGACTGTTACTGGTATCTGGGACACAGGGCTGCGGGGGTCATCTGTTCCAACATGGGGCCTCCCGTGAGTTTAATGGCAGTTGCGGACAGTAGTGGTTAACTGGGGAAAACAGGGGTTTCCTTCTTCTGTGAGGCAGAAGAGGCTAGACATAGTGGGCATTCACAGTACCTTATGTTTCCCGCGGTGGTTCGTAGGAAGCAGCTCTCTGTCTGCGGCGGTTCCTCTGTTGCCTCGAGGTGGAATCTTCCCTTTGTCTGAGGGGGGGCGGACGGTTCTGTGGTCCTGGTAGCAGGGCCAGCCAATTCGGTACCTCTATGGGTTCTGCTTCCATAAAGGTTAATAGTTCAGGGAGGGCATCCGGTCTACGCAAGTTAAAGTACCGCTGGTCTCGTCTGAAAGTGATGGACAGCGGGTATCCCCATCTGTATGTCATGCCTTTCCTTCGGGCCAGGTCTAGTAGAGGTTTTAGCATTGCCCGTCTCTGTAGCGTGGATCTGGAGATATCAGGCAGGATCTTGATTACGGCTCCATCAAACTCCAGGTCCCCTGCTTCCCACGCTTTCCGTAGGACCTGCTCCTTGTGCACATAGTGGTGGAGACGGCAAATGACGTCCCTCGGTCGCAGGGGGTCTGCGGATCTGGGGCCCAGCGCCCTGTGGATCCTATCAATCACTGGTCGTTCCGGTAGATCTGTGCCTTCAATTGCCCTGAATATGGCTATGGCCGTGTCCGTTAGGTCTTCCGTTCCCGTGGCTTCTGGGAGGCCCCGGATTCGCAGGTTGTTCCTGCGGCTCCGGTCCTCCATTTCCTCCATGCGGAGCTGCTGTTCAGTTAATGTCTCTGTTTGCGCCATTTGGGTCCTTTCTATAGCTGTGACCCTTCGTTCCATGCTGGCCAGTGATGACTCCCCCGTTTCTAGTCTGGAAGACAGGGATAGTATATCCGATTTGACTGTCTTCATCTCCTGGCGGTGTGCTGCTTCTACGGTGCCAATGAGCACCGCAATGTCCTCTTTAGTAGGTAATGCCTGGAGGAGAGCCCTCAGTTCTGGGTCCACTCCGCTCAGTCTTAGGGGTGCTCTTGATGATTCCCCCACCTCTGTGTGGAGATCTGTGGGGAACTCGTATGTTCCAGCGTCTTCCGAGTCCTGGGTTGGGGACATTGGAGCGTTGGGGGATCCTTCTCCTGCCTCTTCCCCTCGTGGCGCCGCCATCTTGGACTGCGGGGTGCTCGCCTGAGATAGTCGGAATAACCTCTCGATTTCCCCTTTAGCGGGGGTCTGTCCTGCCGATTTCGGTGCCTTATTCTTTCCCTTGGTTGTTCGCTTCTTTGCAGAGTGCATAGTGCATTAGCTGCAGGTATATCTGGTGGGTTAGCTGGGAGACGGCCGGGAGCTCAGCAAGACACGTCTCTATCCAGCCATGTCCAGGCCACGCCCCCCTCCCCCCGTTCTTAAAGATCTCTAGATCAAGGAAATGACGGTTCTATGGTGGGGATTTATAGTGAATTTAATGCCATATTTGTTGTCATTTATATGTTTCTGAATTGACCTAGGTTTTTTTGGATGCTTTTACAGAAACCAAAATTTTTTTTATATATTTTTTTGTATATTTGTATGTGTGGCCAGCCTTTTCCAAATATCTCCTCACTCTCCCATTTATTTAGGAATATGTTGGCGACACTAGGGGCATATTTGTTTCCCATACCCACTCCTTTTATTAGCTTAAAATATTTATGTTTGTGACAGAAAAAATAATTGCCCATGGCCATCTTAAGACCCTTCAATATGAACCTTCTCTGCTTAAGCTTAATGTCTGACTGATTTTTTTTAATGCCCATGCCACTGCTGCTGGTGCATCAGTTTGCTTTATATTAGTGTAAAGTGACTCTACATCTATGGTTACCAATAGGGAGGACTCGCCCACCTGTACCGATTTGAGTGTATTAATTATATCCTTACTGTCTGATAAATGCCTCCCCTATCCCTGCCAGGGGTTGTAGGAATACATCCAAGTATTCCCCTAGTCTGGAGTGGACTGATCTAATTCCACTGAAATTCGGTCTACCCAGTGGTTTGGTTTTGTGCACTTTTGGGACTTGGTAAATGACTGGTTCCTTTGGTGCTTCTGGTAGTAGATATCTACCTTCTTTTTTTATCGATTATTCAATTGGCTATACCGTTGTTTAAGAATTCCTACAGTTTGATTCTCAGCTCTCTATTGTGGTTTCTTTTCAATGTTAAATAAGTAGTGTCATCATTTACCAATCTGTCTAGTTCCTGCATATAGTCATGTTTGGCCAAAATAACCAAACCCCCACCCCCCGGCTGCCGGCCTCACCACTATATCCTTGCGTTTTAAATAATTTCCTGATACCCTGCCATAACCTATTTTATTAGTTTGTTTAATATTCTTGATTTCTTTCTCCAACATTTTTTGAAAAACCTCAATGTAATGATCAGAATTAGATTTTGGGTTAAACGTATAAACAGAATCGGTTTTTCAACTGGCTATGTGTATGTTGGTATGGGGGTGGTATTGACACAGCCCCGAATGATCCACAATGGCTCAAAAGTGATATGGTCCAGAAATATTTAGACAGAATAAAAGGTGGATAAAGCACCTGGACCTGATGGCATCCACCCACGGATCCTAAAAGAATTGAGCTCTGTCATTTCAAAGCCATTGTATTTAATTTTTAGGGACTGGATAGTACCACTGGATTGGCGCAGGGCGAAAGTGGTGCCTATATTTAAAAAGGGAACTAAGTCTTTACCAAGTAACTATAGACCTGTTCGTTTAACTTCTATATAGTTTGGAAGATACTGGAGTGTTCAATAAAAGACCACATAGACGAGTTCTTGCTGGAAAAAAAACATTTTAAGCAACAGACAGCATGGATTCATGAAAGACAGAAGTTGTCAAACAAACCGGATTTCTTTTTATGATGAGGTAAGTAAAACCTTGGACAGAGGGGTGGCAGTGGACGTGGTATACTTGGATTTTGCAAAAGCGTTCGATACAGTTCCCCAAACACGATTCATGTGTAAAGGTAAAGTCTACAGGCTTGGAAATATCAGTGTGTAAATGGATAGAAAACTGGCTAAATGTCAGAATTCAGAAAGTAGTGGTAAATTATTCTTACTCTGAATGGTCTAAGGTTATCAGTGGTGTACCCCAAAGTTCAGTGCTGGGACCCTTACTTTTTAATATCTTTATAAATGATATTGAGTCTGGGATCAAATGTAACATTTCTGTCTTTGCAGATGACACCAAGCTATGCAGTGGAATAACGTCCTTACAGTACAGGATGTCTCCAATTTACAAGCCGACCTCAGTGTCTAATTGGGCAACTATGTAGCAGATGAAGTTTAATGTTAATAAATGTAAAGTTATGCACTTGGGGGCTAAGAATATGCATGCATCATACATGCTAGGGGGAGTACAACTGGGGGAATCCGTAGTGGAGAAGGATCTGGGGCTTTTGGTAGATCATAAGCTCAATAATAGCAGGCAATGCCAAGCTGCAGTGTTGTATTAAGAGAGGCATGGACTCCAGAGAGAGATATAATTTTGCCTCTTTTCAAATCATTAGTAAGACCTCATCTGGAATATGCAGTTCAGTTTTGGGCACCAGTTCTCAAAAAGGATATTGGGGAACTGGAGAAAGTGCAGAGAAGGGGCAACCAAATTCAGCTATGAGGAAAGATTAGAGGAACTGAATGTATTCACTCTTGAGAAGAGGAGAATAAGGGGGAATATCAACATGTTCAAATATATAAGGGGTCCATATAGAGAACTTGGTGTTGAGTTATTCACTTTACGGTCATCACAGAGGACAAGGGGGCACTATGTCTAGAGGAAAAGAGATTTCATCTCCAAATACGGAAATGTTTCTTCACAGTAAGAGCTGTGGAAATGTGGAATAGACTCCCTCCAAAGGTGGTTCTGGTTAGCTCAGTAGATTACTTTAAGAAAGGCCTAGTTACTTTCCTAAATGTACATAATATAACGGGGTACTAACATTTATAGTTAAAGTTGATCGAGGGAAAATCCGATTGCCTCTTGGGGATCAGGAAGGGATTTTTTCCTCTGCTGTAGCAGATTGGTGCATGCTCTGCTCTTTTTTTTGCCTTTTTCTGGGTATATTGCATTGTACAATATTTTTCATTTTATTTTTTTTTTATGGTTGAACTGGATGGACTTGTGTCTTTTTCCAGCCTAGCTAACTATGCAACTACGGTCAGTAATTTTCTGTTTAATTGTTGTATTCATCAATTTTCTTTATCTAGGGCTCTTTAAGAATGGGGGGAGACCAAACACTAATACACATTACAAAGAAACAGACAGTAATTGGTACATTCCCTTTAGTAGCTGCCACCACCCTCAGTGGAAAAAGGCCATACCAAAGGGCCAATTTATTAGAATCAGGCAAAATTGTGGTTAGATAGGCGTCTATCTCACACAAACCGACATATTAAAGCGAGAGATTTGTAGACAAAGGCTATGATAAAAAAGAATTGTTGCACATTAGGGAGCAGGTTGGTAGCATAGATGGAAAAAAAAACATTCAAAAGATATGAACAATGATTGTCAGAACCGAGGGGGGTGTGACCGGACATGCGAGGAGTCTGTGAGATGAGCTGAGTGGGAACAGCTGTGTGATCTTCCGCCCTGTCTGCCCCGTCTGACATGCAGCCTGATATGCGGTAGCAGCGCTCTATTGAAGCAGGACTCCCCGACGCATCACAGCGTAAACCTGGGCACTGGTGAGTTGAGGGACTGAGCCGCACGTCTCCCCTTGAATGATAGCCCAAGCAGGAGTGTCAGCGGGACCAGCTGTTAACTGACAGACGAGCAAAGCCGAACGGGGCCGGGAATCCCCGAGTGTGACGTCACACGCTGAATGCACGCTGGAGGAGTGAGAGGAAAGGGGGAGCTGGAGTTGGCTTAGTGAGAGACAACCTTACAGGACGGGAAATGTTGTGAAAACCCCTGACATAGCTCTTAACAGGGACGGCTGTGAAAGAAGGTAGTGAAAACTGCATGGGGGACGTTTGGCTTTTTTTTCTCCCCTCGGAATATGGTGCAGAGCTTGACTGCTGGGAAGACCGGATGCGTGAGTAACTAAAAGTAAAATATAAATGTATACAAATACTGAACTCTAAATATCCTGCCTAAATATCCTGTCTAAAGAATATCAAAATACACAAGATATAATATGGATTGTGGATTGTGAGAGAAATACAGGTGGCCGGCCTGCAGTACTGTGATTCACTATAAGGTGGAGGACTGCTTCTCAGGAAAAAAAAAAAAAGACATTGATTATTTTAAATATTGTATGGTAGGCTGCAGCACATTGGTACCTATGAATAACTATGTATGCTAAAGGTGAAATCCTCTATGGCAGAGATACACCCTTTTTTTTTTTTAAATAGTGACGCATTTGTGTGTTTTCTCTCTCCCCTCCCTTGTTGTGGATAAGGGGTCTGTGTGCTGGAAGTAAAACATAGTAGTGCTTTATTTCTATTTTTTATGTGGACATTTTGAAAAATCTGCAACACAAAAGCGGAGTCGCAAGCTCACAAGGTTGCAGGAGAGGGTAGGGGCACATGGTGGCAGGAGTTTACGGTAGCCTTAATGGGGATTGGGCTACTTTAACGTGCTGACCTGATACAATATTGTGCCCACAAACTTTCCTGCTTGATACAGTACCCCCAAACTTCTTTTACCCCGAGGGAGATAATCCAAAGACGGGTGTAATTGAGGAAATTGGCATTGTTTCCCTTTGTTCCTCCCCCTCGCTCCCCCCTTTTTTTTTTTTTTCTTGCCCAAAGAGGTACCTGTTTTAAACCTCCTATAACCACTTTAACAAAATGCAGCAACAGCTTCGGTCAGCTAAAGACAAAACCCCTCAGCAAGCAGGTATAGCTGCAGCAGCGAAGCTTGAGCAGTATGCACACCCCTCCACACAGTCTCCTACAAAAAAAGGGGTGCAGCAACTTAAAATGCAGCAAGGGGGGACGGTGGATAGGAGAAGTCAAGGGCTAAGTCAAGCTACGCTTTCAACTTCTCGGGCCCAGGCACAGACCAATAAAGGACTGAGTAATAAGAATTCAGCCCCTCTGGAACATAATATTGCAGAAACAACAGGCGGGACATCCGGGCCCAATACACTATTGGAGAAAGAGCCAACATTAACTGATGTATTAACCACTTCAGCCCCGGACCATTTGGCAGCCAAAGGACCAGAGGTCTTTTTTTCAATTTCGCACTGCACTACTTTAACTGGTAATTGCGCGGTCATGCAATTTTGTAACCAAACGAAATTTGCGTCCTTTTCTTCCCACAAATAGAGCTTTCTTTTGATGGTATTTGATTGCCTCTGTGATTTTTATTTTTTGAGATATAAACGGAAAAAGAGCGAAAATTTTGAAAAAAAAAGAGATTTTCTACTTTTTGTTATAAAAAAAATCTAATAAACTCAATTTTAGTCAAACATTTGGGCCAAAATGTATTCAGCCACATGTCTTTAGTAAAAAAAATGCCAATAAGCGTATATTTATTGGTTTGCGCAAAAGTTATAGCGTCTACAAACTAGAGTACATTTTCTGGAATTTACACCGCTTTTAATTTATGACTGCCTATTTCATTTCTTGAGGTGCTAAAATGGCAGAGAAGTACAAAACCCCCCCAAATGACCCCATTTTGGAAAGTAGACACCCCAAGCTATTTGCTGAGAGGCATGTTGAGCCCATTGAATATTTTTTTTTTTAGTCCCAAGTGATTGAATAAAGACAAAAATAAAAAAGATTTTTTTTTTTTTTCAAAAAGTTGTCACTAAATGATATATTGCTCACACATGCCATAGTTATATGTGGAATTGCACCCCAAAATACATTTTGCTGCTTCTCCTGAGTATGGGGATACCACATGTGTGGGACTTTTTGGGAGCCTAGCCGCGTACGGGGCCCCGAAACCCAAGCACCGCCTTCAGGATTTCTAAGGGTGCAAATTTTTGATTTCACTCCTCACTACCTATCACCGTTTCGAAGGCCATAAAATGCCAAAATAGCACAAAACCCCCCCAAATGACCCCATTTTGGAAAGTAGACACCCCAAGCTATTTGTTGAGAGGCATGGTGAGTATTTTACAGCTCTCATTTGTTTTTGAAAATGAAGAAAGTAAAGAAAAAAAAAAATTTTTTTTTCTTTTTTCAATTTTCAAAACTTTGTGACAAAAAGCGACATCTGCAAAATACTCACAATACCTCTCAGCAAATAGCTTGGGGTGTCTACTTTCCAAAATGGGGTCATTTTGGGGGGTTTTATGCCATCTGGGCATTCCATGGCCTCCGAAACTGTGATTGGCAGTGAGAAGTGAAATAAAAAAATTACACCCTTAGAAAGCCTGAAGGCGGTGATTGGTTTTTGGGGTTCCGTACGCAGCTAGGCTCCCAAAAAGTCCCACACATGTGGTATCCCCGTACTCAGGAGAAGCAACAGAATGTATTTTGGGGTGTATTTCCACATATGCCCATGACATGTTTGAGCAATATATCATTTAGTGACAACTTTTTGTAAAAAAATATATATATTTTTTTTTTTTCATTATTCAATCTCTTGGGACAAAAAAAAAAAATATTTAATGGGCTCAACATTGCTCTCATCAAATAGCTTGGGGTGTCTACTTTCCAAAATGGGGTCATTTGGGGGGGGTTTGAACTGTCCTGGCATTTTATGCACAACATTTAGAAGCCTATGTCACACGTCACCCACTCTTCTAACCACTTGTAGACAAAGCCCTTTCTGACACTTTTTGTTTACATGAAAACATATTTTTTTTTTGCAAGAAAATTACGTTGAACCCCCAAACACTATATATATTGTTAAAGCAAAGGCCCTACAGATTAAAATGGTGGGTGTTGCATTTTTTTTTTTCCACACAGTATTTGCGCAGCGATTTTTCAAACGCATTTTTTGTGGAAAAAATACACTTTTTTTTATTTTAATGCACTAAAACACACTATATTGCTCAAATTTTTGATGAAATAAAAAATATGATCTTAGGCCGAGTACATGGATACCAAACACGACATGCTTTAAAATTGCGCACAAACACGCAGTGGCGACAAACTACATACATTTTTAAAAGCCTTTAAAAGCCTTTACATGATACCACATTAGATTCACGGAGGAGGTCTACTGCTAAAATTACTGCCCTCGATCTGACCTTCGCGGTGATACCTCACATGCATGGTGCAATTGCTGTTTACATATGACGCCAGACCAACGCTTGTGTACGCCTTTGCGCAAGAGAAGGGGGGGCAGGGGTGCTTTTTTTTTTTTTTTTTGTTTTTTTTTTTATTTATTTAGCTTTTTTATTTTATTTTTAAACTGTTCCTTCCATTTTTTTTCTTTGTTATGATTTTTATTGTTATCTCAGGGAATGTAAATATCCCCTATGATAGCAATAGGCAGTGACAGGTACTCTTTTTTTGAAAAAATTGGGGTCTATTAGACCCTAGATCTTTCCTCTGCCCTCAAAGCATCTGACCACACCAAGATTGGTGTGATAAAATGCTTTCCCAATTTCCCAATGGCGCGGTTTATATCCGGGAGGGGGGGACATTCCCTCCCACTGCTTGTAAAAGCAGTCTAGAGGCTAATTACCCGCTAGAATTGCTTTTACATGAAAGCCGATCACTGGCTGAAAAGAATGATACCAAGATGATACCTAAACCTGCAGGCATCATTCTGGTATAACCATTCAAAGTCCAGCAACATACTGGACATATATTGTAATCTTTTTTTTTCATGCAGCCTCTTGGCTGAACGAAAAAAAGAGATTGATTGGTGGGTATGCCCACCATTAGAATACCTCCCTTCATCCACCCACTTCTAATGATGGGCATACATGCACCATTTATATATGCCGATGCATGGGGGCATCCTCCCGCAAAAGTTATGCCGTGTACACACGGTCGGAATTTCGACCGTATGTACGTGGCATTAGGAGCCAATCGCTCCTCCCCCCCCTGCTGCCCCCATGCTTCGGCATATATGCTCTTTTTTTAACTGTGGTGGTGAAATCACCTCCTACAGCGTTGGAGTCGCGGCTTTATGTATCGTGGGAGCAAACGCTGTTGCTGTCAAGATAAATAAATCCGCGTTGCAACTGAATGGCGCACCTGAAAACAAAAAAATGCTTAACACTAAAACACAGTAAACAAAATTACATACCTGAAAAGCAAGCATGATAAAACATGATAAAACATAATAAAACATTGCAGAATAGAATGGAGTAAAAAAAAGAGCAACAATAGAGAGAGAATAGAGTGAGAGAGAGAACAATAAAACGACAACTATTTTATTTTTTTTTATTTTTTTGAGATTCACAGGTAAAAAAGCTCCTGACTGAAGCGACTGAATCAAAACGCTACCACAAAAAAACTGTTAGCGATCGCAGGGATCAGGCCTGACTCTGCGAACGCTGCAGTTATGTGTGCTTAGTGTTTTGTAAGTGACAGTGATCGATCGATACTGCACTTGGGTGGGCTGGGCTGGGCGGAGGGGGAAAACGCAGGTGCTAGCAGGTATCTGGGCTGATCCCGCTAACAATGCGGTTTTTTTTGGAACCCTAAACTGCTGGGACGCTAGTATAGATCTGATCAGATCAGATATCGATCTGTTCAGATACTGTGCCACTAAGGGAGGTGTATGCTTTGCGCGTGGGTGTTTGCGGTACTGGCACTAACCTGGGGCGACGCAGACCTTATTTGACCCTAAAACCTAATTGATATCACCCGCCGGGCGATCAGGGGGTTAAACCGTTATTGGGTAATAAATGGCGGGTGCCCTGACAGTATAAAAAACAAGCTAACTAACCAGCGTCACCCGTAACAGTAATACAAAAAAAAACTGGTTACCTAGCGACACTAATGCAGCGATCAGAAAAACGATCGCTTAGTGACACTGGCAAAAGGGGGTGAAAGGGTTAACTAGGGGCAATCAGGGGGTTAAACCTTTATTAGGTAATATATGGGGGTACCTGACGCTATATAAAAACCTGACGGGGAACCTAAATAACGAAATAACTAACTGGCTAACCAGCGTCACCAGTGACAGTTATACAGTGATCACTGGTGAAAGGGTTAACTCTAGGGGCAATCAGGGGGTTAAAACCTTTATTTAGGTTGTAATATGGGGGGTACCTGACCTATAAACCTATTTATGAACCTATATAAACATGGCGGTTACCTAAAAAAAAAAAATGGTTACCTAGCGACACTAATGCAGCGATCAGAAAAACGATCGCTTAGTGACACTGGCAAAAGGGGGTGAAAGGGTTAACTAGGGGCAATCAGGGGGTTAAAACCTTTATTAGGTAATATATGGGGGTACCTGACGCTATATAAAAACCTGACGGGGAACCTAAATAACAAAATAACTAACTGGCTAACCAGCGTCACCAGTGACAGTTATACAGTGATCACTGGTGAAAGGGTTAACTCTAGGGGCAATCAAGGGGTTAAAACCTTTATTTAGGTTGTAATATGGGGGTACCTGACCTATAAACCTATTTATGAACCTATATAAACATGGCGGTTACCTAAAAAAAAAAATGGTTACCTAGCGACAGCAGTGACACTAATACAGCGATCAGAAAAACGATCGCTTAGTGACACTGGCAAAAGGGGGTGAAAGGGTTACCTGGGGGGCAATCAAGGGGTTAAACCTTTATTAGGGGGGGGTAGGGGGCTACCTTGGACCTAAAACTAACTGCCCTGACAGTTATTACAGTCACACTGACACTAAATGCAGTGATCAGTAAATAAATGATCACTGCAATTAGTGACACTGTGACTGGGGGGGGGAGGGGGTGATCTGGGGGTGATCAGGGGGTGACAGGGGGGTGGAATATGTGCCTAACTGTACTGGTGTCAGTGTAGTGTTGTGCACTAACCTGTACATGTTCGCCGCTCGGCGTCTCCGTCACATAGACCGGCGCACCGAGCGTGACATCACTTCCGCCTTCCTGTCTATACAATAGACAGGAAGGGGAAGTTTCTCATTGGCCAGGAGCGATCGCGAGGGGGTGGCCAGAAACCACTGGCCGTCCCCTCGTCCCGGATCGCTCCTGAAGCGATCCCGACCGTCCCCGCCGGCGGAGGGGGGTCCGATCGGACCCCCCAACCGCCGGAAGAATGTCACGTACAGGTACGTGATTCTGCCTGTACGTGCCATTCTGCCGACGTAAATATACAGGGGGCGGTCGGGAAGTGGTTAATGGCTGTAAGAGCATGCAACGAATCACTTAAAGATTTATGTGAACAAATGAAAGGGGTGAAACAGGACTTAAATATGGTCAGGCTTGATGTACAGAAAACAGCAGAAAGAACTACCATACTGGAAGGGAGGGTCTCCCAGATTGAAGACGAGTTATCACCGTTAATAAAAGAGCTTAAAGATATGAAAGTACAGATGCACAGGCAAGAGTTCAAGATGGAGGAATTGGAAAACAGGAGCCGTAGGGATAACGTCCGTGTGGTAGGACTACCAGAAAAAAAGCGAGGGCCCTGACCCTATTGTGTTTTTAGAAGGTTGGCTGGTTGAGCTGTTTGGGAGAGAGGCGTTCTCAACAATGTTTTGTATAGAGAGAGCACACAGAGTACCCTTTAGACCCCCCCCCCCTACTGGGGGCTATCCCAGGACTTTATTAATGACATTTTTGAACTATAAGGATAAGATTACGATGTTGCGTAAATCCAGAGAAGCGGGAAGTATTCTTTATAATGGCATCAAAATCTCGTTCTACTCAGACTTCTCATTGGACCTACAGAAACGACGGGCCGAATTCATCCAGATTAAAAAAAAAACTACAAAAATTAAAAATTTCCTATGCCCTCCTTTACCCCTCAAGGTTACGAGTATCGGCACAAGGAACCAGTCAAATCTTCGAGACCCCGGCTGGGGTGGAAAAGTGGTTGGAGGAAAATAAAGAACTACTTAAAGTGGAAGTAAACCCCCCTGTCGTTTTCAGCCAAGGAAGCTGCCATCTTTGCCTCTGTTTAATCTACAACTGCCACAGTGCTGCACATGTGATCCGTTATGACACCAGCCATTGGATGGTTTGACTGTTTGGTTGAGAGCACAGCCAATGTGCAGTTAGCATTCACGGCATGCCTTTTTTTTTTTAGACTGTTAAAGCGATGGGTTTACTTCCGCTTTAAAACGTCCTGACTGAGGGGGGGGGGGGGGAGAGAGATGGAGGAAGATGGGGGGAGGGCGGGGGAAATATAATAGGATGAAGTATAATGGTGATACAGGAGATACAATTTATGCTACATATGGAAAGGGGAATAGAGAGAGGGTGGATCATGCACAGTGAATGGAGGGTGAGGTGATGAAAGGCAAAGGATGGGTGTGTTGTATGGTGGTACAAGTAGTGTGGGCAATGGTCACTGTAAGCCCCCTAGGGGGACACCTAGGAAGGTGGGGAAGGGAGGGGGGCGGGAAAAGAAAGGAAGAGGGTTGGGGAGGGTACACCAGAATTTTTCAAAACTTAACAATGGGGAAATGTAAGAGAGACACTATATATAATGATTGGAAGTTAGAAATAACACAAAATAACGTTTTTTGTTTGCATATATTAAGCGAAGGGGGGCAACACGAGCTAAATCAACGACACATAATGAGGTGGTAAATAAACGAAGTATAGATATTAAATCAATCACTCGTAAGAAATATATAATAGATAGAGTTCCCGATGCAGGGTAAGTTACTACGGATGGGCTCCTGGAATGTAAGAGGCCTGGGTACTGGGGGGAAGAGATCGGTGGTATTATCTATGATGGAGAAGTATGGGGCGGAGCTGATCTGCCTGCCGGATACACACCTAACTAAAGATACATCCCAACAAATTCAGAGGAAAAAATAAAATATCAAATACAGTACCATTCAGTTTACAGTTCTTACAGTAGGGGAGTAAGTGTACTGGTGAAAACAGGGGTGAATTTTTCCTGCAGGCAGTTCAGCATAGATGAACAGGGTCTTTACATTTTTCTTTTTTGCTCAATTAATAACAAAGCGTTAGTGGTGGCGAATATCTATATCCCACCGCCTTTCAAAGTGGACGCCATGTTGAAATTAAATGAATTTATGTTAGATAAGCAAGATGTGCCAACTATAGTAGTAGGGGACTTCAATGAGGTTCTGGATGGCGGGATCGACAGGTTTCCTATCAGAAGTGAGGCAGGTTCTATAGAGAGGAGTAGGTTAAGTCGCCTGCTGACAGGGGAAGGCATAGTGGACTTATGGAGGGTACGGAATCTGGGAGTTCTGCAGTATTCTTGTTACTCTTCCACACACTCAACATTATCCAGGATAGATATGGCACTAGGAAATGATAGAACGTAACAGATTATGATACTGGCCGAGAGGGATATCGGACCATTCACCAATAGTAATAGCATTAAAGCTAGGGGGTCAAAAAATACAGGAGTAATGGAAAATAAATCCACACTGGTTTGAGTTATTTAAAGATTCTAGCGATATCCTTACCAAATTGAGAGAATTCATAGATAATGAAGGTACAGCAAATGTTGGCATAGTATGGGACACGCTAAAAGCCTTTTTGAGAGGTGTCTTTATTCAGCGAATAGCTAAACATAATAAAGTAGCAAGGTCACAGGAGGAAAAAATCAGGCGCGAAGAAATGACAGCGGAAAATAAATACTTAATGGACCCGTCTCCGGAGAGGAAAATAACCTGGATGGCCAAACAGCAAGAGTACAAATTGGTAAATATACAGAGGGAAGAGACAAAACTTGACCTTCAGCGTCAAGCCTCCTTTATGGAGGGAAAATCTGTGGGAAGGATGCTGGCGCAGTTGGTAAAAGCCAACTCGCCATCATCTATGATCACGACAATTAGATCCGCAGGACAGGTTGAACCCTCAGATCCCCTACAGATAGTACAGGTTTTTAAAGAATATTATCAAAAATAATATACATCCCAAAAAAAAGGAAGGGAGGGAATAATGAAGGATTTCCTGGGAAATTTAGAGATTCCAGTTATCTCACAGGAAGAAAGAGAATCATTGGAAATTCCGATAACGCTTGCGGAGCTACAGCAGGCAGTGTCGGAGATGGCCAACCAAAAGTCGCCGGGCCCCAACGGTCTGCCAATGGAGACATATAAATATTACGGAGAGATACTGATCCCGGAATTGCTAAAAACATTGGACGGGGCGGGCGAACGGGGACGCTTGCCCACCTCAATGTTAGAGGCAACAATTATTGTACTACACAAGGAGGGGAAGGATCCATTGGATGTGGCGGCATATAGGCCGATCTACCTGCTTTGTGCAGATGCAAAAATTCTGGCAAAAGTTTTGGCAACAAGGCTGACTAGGCTTATCCAGAGATTGATCCACCCTGATCAGGCGGGGTTCATCCCCAATAGGTCTACTAGTACAAATATTAGAAGGACTTTCTTAAATTTACAAATGCCAGTAGAAAATAAGGGAGCAAGAGCTATAATGTCATTGGATGTGATATGATACCATAGAATGGCAATATGTTTGGAAAGTGCTGGAGAGATATGGATTTGGCCCCCTGATAGGCTGGATCAAAATGCTTTATGATGGGCCCACAGCAAGATTAAAAATTAATAATACATTTTCAGATAGGATAACATTGGAAAGGGGAACAAGGCAGGGATGTCCATTGTCTCCCCTGCTTTTTGCTCTGGCAATGGAGCCATTGGCCATCTCTATAAGATGTAAACACCTAAAATCCAAAACGAGGCTGGTCTTAAAGTGGTTAAAGTTGAATTATTAATCCCAGCTATACTGGGCCAGAGCTAGGGTGGAATCTTAGTTGCACAGACCCAGCAAGTGTCCAGGGCTGTAATGCGGCATCCTTATTCGCCTGGTCTGCTTCCATTTGTGAATTTTAATGTTAGTATGGCTACCTCAGCAAGAACCTGGAAGACTGAAAACAGCCGATCAAATTAACTTGGCATGCTTGATTGGTTTACCTGCCAAGTAAAAACAAACTTCTGGCCCTTCAAATGGAACCAAAAGCTCTCTATAACTCAACATACATATATACACACATATATATATATATATATATATATATATATATATATATATATATATATATATATATATATATATATATATATATATATATATATACACACACACACACACACACACACACATACATACACACACATACATACACACACATATATATACACACATATATATACACACATATACACTCTTTTTTTAAAAGCTCACAGGCTTCCTGAAACATGGAGCTCTGCTTCTTGAGCTGGGGAAAACAGATCCAATGACTCTGAATACAGAGTATCCTTCTGGGTGATTAACTGCATACTCTAGTATGGCTATTCATAACACAAGTCCTTAGTTTCCCTCCAGCTTGACAGACTGTAAAGGAAATTTGTAAGGTTCTGTATATAATTGTATTTTATTTTATATGTATTGCACACTGCCCTCACTGTGCACATGGCACTAATAATGTTTCAATTACATGTTTGCATTCTTTCGAGTCCTGATTAGAATAAGGCCTGCCTATGTTACGCCCCTTGTTACCATAAAAGTACAATTGTAATATTAACCACTTGCCTACCAGGCACGAACACCCCCCTCCCATCCAGACCAATTTTCAGCTTTCGGTGCTCTCACGCTTTGACTGACAATTACTCAGTCATGCAACACTGTACCCAAATGAATTTTTTGTCCTTTTTTTCCCACAAATAGAGCTTTCTTTTGGTGGTATTTGATCACCTCTGGGTTTTTTATTGAAAAAAGACCGAAAATTTTGAAAAAAAAAAAAAAAAACGCATTTTTTCTTTGTTTCTGTGATACAATTTAGGAAATTATTAATTTTTCTTCATAAATTTTGGCCACAATTTATACTGCCACATATCTTTGGTAAAAATAACCCAAATTAGTGGATATTATTTGGTCTTTGTGAAAGTTACAGACTCTACAATCTGTGGTGCGAATTATACAAAATTGATCACATCTGATGTACTGGTGGCCTATCTCATTTCTTGTGACCCTAACATGCCAAGTACAAATACCCCCCAAATGACCCCTTTTTTGAAAGTAGACATTCCAAGGTATTTAGTAAGAGGCATGGTGAGCTTTTTGATGTTGTCATTTTTTCCCACAATTCTTTGCAAAATGAATTATTTTTTTATTTTTTGTTTTCTACAAAATTGTCATTGTAATAGGTTATTTCTCTCACATGGCATGTGTATACCACAAATGACACCCCAAAATAAATTCCGCTACTCCTCCTGATTATTACGATACCACATATGTGGGACTTTTCCACAGCCTGACCACATAGAGAGGCCCAACATGCAGGGAGCGCCATCATGTGTTCTAGGAGCATAAATTACACATCTAAATTGTTGACTAACTATTACACTTTTGAAGGCCCTGGAGCACCAGGACAATGACACGTGGCACTGACGACACGTGACACTGACGTGGCACTGACGTGGCACTGATGACACGTGACACTGATGTGGCACTGATGACAGATGGTACTAATACGGGGCACTGATGACACGTGACACTGATGACAGATGGCACTAATATGTGGCACTGATGAGAGATGGCACTCATACATGGCACTGGCAGATGGCACTCATACATGGCACTGGCAGATGGCACTGGGGACAAGTTGCAGTGGTGGCAGTGGGCACTTTTTATTTTTTTATTTTTTTTTTGTTAAACTTACCGCGCTGCAGCCGTTCATCTCCCCCTCCTCACACGCTGTCTGTGTGTGAGGAGGAGGAGCGGCGCTGAGAGATGATCTCATATGTTTACATATGAGATCATCTCTCATTGGCCAGGGCGATCGCGCTGTAAACGGCTGCTGTTATTGGCCGTTTACAGCGATCTGTGATTGGTCGTGTCCGAGGGACACGGCCAACACAGAATTTCCCTGCTGCGCGCTCGTGAGCGCGCACAGGGAAGAAGGAAAGGGGAGGCCGCGCTGTGGCCGTCATTCGGCTACGGCCGGATGCGAAGTGGTTAATGTGATACCTATGTAATCATGTGTATAAAAACCTTCAATTGCGTGATAATAAAGCAGAACAGTTATTTGGAAAGATAAAAAGGGGAGCGCTATAAAATATATGAACCGAAGGTGCAGTTCTACTTATATTGAGCCCCTAGATCAGGGATATGCATTTAGCGGACCTCCAGCTGTTGCAGAACTAAAAGTCTCATGAGGCATAGCAAGACTGACAGCCACAAGCATGACACCCAGAGGCAGTGGGCATGATGGGACTTTTTGCAACAGCTGGAGATCCGCTAATTGCATATCCCTGCCCTAGACAAATGGTTAGAGTGGACAGGGATCCACAATGGGTAACTGGGTTACCAAAGTCCACAGGGACCAAGGATCATGCAGAGTAAACAGCTAGAGAAATAGCTATCTATGTGAGGTGGATGGATCAAGGGCGACAATTAACATTAGACAGAAAGGGACATTTTGATGTTAAGTTAGTGGGATGAATTTGGGGTTAGGCACTACAACTAGTAAAGTCAAAACAGAGAAATGAGAGTCAAAACAGAATACTTTATATGTTGTCAGAGAGGGAAGATGGCCAGGCTGTGTAAAAGTCTCACACATGGCGGTATTGCCATATTTAGGAAGAGTAGCAAAATGTATTTTGGGGTGTAATTGCAAGTATGCATATGCTGGGTGTGATAAATAACATCCCTGGGTCATCCATGCTCAGCCATGCTCCATACCTGGCTCATCCATCCTCATTCATGCTCCATCCTTGGCTCAACCATCCACACCCATGCTCCATGCTTGGCTCATCCATGCCTGGCTCATCCCCTCACATTCATGCTCAGCCATGCTCCATCCATGGCTCATCCATGCTCGATTCCAAAAATATACACTTTACAGGTACGATGGTAGATCTTCCTAGGATCACGACCCAGGCAAACCTATCCTCCAGCACCTGGCTTTTAACTGCCAGGCAGTCAAAGCAGGATGGAAGATAGGCCCTTGGAACAGTAGATCGTCCCTGAGAGGCAGTCTCCAAGGGACAACAGTGACCAGTCACACCTTGTCAGCTTACCAACACCGGCGAGGCCAGTCCAGGGCCACCAGAATAACCAGAATCCCCTTGGCCTCTATCCTGCGCAAAAGCTGCGGTAGAATCTTGAGGAGGAAAGGCGTAGATCAGACAGACAATACTGCCACCCACGGGGGCCACAAGAGCATCTGTGGTGTACACCAGAGGATCTCTTGACCTTGTCAAAAAACCTCAGTAACTTTCTGTTGAGCCAGGACACCAACAGATCGACCTCGGGGGTGCCCCACCGGAGATCTGAAACACATCCGGGTGAAGGGACCACCCCCAACTAGGGTTGTCCTGATATCGATACTAGTATCGGGACCGATACCGAGCATTTGCGCGAGTACTTGTACTCACAAATGCTTCCGATGCTTAGCCGATACCTTGTCAGCGGCAGCGGGTGGTGCAGAGGGCAGAGTCAGCAGGCGGTGCGGAGGACGGAGTCAGCGGGCGGTGCGGAGGGCAGAACAGTACGGAGAGCCGAGCGGAGAGAGTGAGTACTCCGTGTCTGTGTTCCCAGCAGGGATGCAACTAGATAGGCGACCGGAGCCGTCACATTCAGTAATGCAAGTGACGCTCCGTGTTGCCGTTACACGCCACGTGGTTGTTAATCCCAACGCGCATCTTGGTACACCCTGCACTCACGCGACCTCAATAAAGCAGCAGCGGACATCTTGTTACACCCAGCCCATATAGTTGGGGCTGGGTGTAACGATGTCCGCTGCTGCTTTATTGAGGCTGAGTGCTAGGTGTACCAAGATGGGCGTTGCAGAGCAAAACTAAATCCTCTTGCCCATAAGTGCCACTGCCAGCCATAAATCAGTGCCCATGCAGCCAGCCATCAGTGCCCATGCAGCCAGCCATCAGTGCCCATGCAGCCAGCCATCAGTGCCCATGCAGCCAGCCATCAGTGCCCATGCAGCCAGCCATCAGTGCCCATGCAGCCAGCCATCAGTGCACTGTCAGTGCGTGCCGCCCATCAGTGCACTGTCAGTGCGTGCCGCCCATCAGTGCACTGTCAGTGCGTGCCGCCCATCAGTGCACTGTCAGTGCGTGCCGCCCATCAGTGCACTGTCAGTGCGTGCCGCCCATCAGTGCACTGTCAGTGCGTGCCGCCCATCAGTGCACTGTCAGTGCGTGCCGCCCATCAGTGCACTGTCAGTGCGTGCCGCCCATCAGTGCATGCCACCGCGTGCCGCCCATCAGTGCATGCCACCTATCAGTGCCCATCAGTGCGGGCCACCCATCAGTGTGTGCCATCTATCAGTGCTTACCAGTGCTGCATATAATCAGTGCCACCTATTAGTGCTCATCAGTCAGTGCCAGCCATCAGTGTGTGCCACCTATCAGTGCCCGTTAGTGTGTGCCATCTATCAGAGCCCATTAGTGTGTGCCACCTATCAGTGCCCATCAGTCAGTGCCACCTATCTGTGTCACTGCCCAGCCAGTGTGTGCCATCTATCAGTGCCCAGCCATCAGTGTGTGCCACCTATCAGTGCTCATCAGTGCCAGCCATCAGTGCATGCCACCTATCAGTGCCCATAAGCCAGTGCCACCTAATCCTATCAGTTCCCAACAGTGCTGCATATTAGGGCCTCCTCATCAGTGCTGCCTCATCAGTGCCACCCAATCCTACCAGTGCCTCACAACAATGGACACTTTAAGCTTAATTTATACATTTTTTTATTTCACCCAAGGTCAAGCAAATTATCAGAGCCTTCGGTGCACACTGCACAGAGACACCAGCAGAATTTCAGCTGTGTGGAAGTATTTTAAAATTAACAAGGACAACCCACGGATTGCAGACTGACAACTTTGTTCTGCAAAATTATCTAGAGGAGGTACAAAAATCAGTTCTTACAATACCAGTAATCTGATAAAGCATTTGAAATTAAAACATAAAAGTGAGCATGGAGAATTTACCACTATCGCTAGCAGTAGCACTCAGCAGCCAACTCTGCAGCAAACTTTTGCCAGAAGAGAAAAGCTGTCAATTTTCCACATTTGTTGATGTGCAGAAATACATCCGCAAGCTGAACATTCAACGGCACTTTTTAACAGTACCCCCTAGCGATAGGAGAAGTGAGGTTCATACTTCAAGCGTCCATTCTGGACTCTCAAATTAGTCACTGTTTAACCCTCCCAATACCACGTCCCATTCAATCAATGTGTTCAAGAATTTAGTACTTAATGATTTAGAGGCTCTCCCTGTTAAAAAAGTACATCTAGATTCAGCCATTTCTTTGGGATTAAAAACCCTTTGTGAAAAGGAAAACCTCATCGTCCGCCCTGCCGACAAGGGAGGGGGGGATCGTTGTACTTGACAGGGAGGACTATAATACTGAGATGCTGAGACTTTTAGATGATCGTTTCACGTATATTATTTTACGTGGAGATCCTACTACTAAGTATAAGAAAGCTTTGGTGGAGGTGATTGAGGAAGGTTTCTCTTTGAATGTCCTTGACAAAAAAGAAAGAGATTTTCTTGTCCCAATAGCCCCTAAGATTCCCATAATTTATTATCTCCCAAAGGTTCACAAATGTCCTACCAATCCTCCAGGCCGCCCCATTGTGAGTGGCTTAGACTCTGTGACCTCGAGGATTGGTAGGTACATTGATTTTTATTTGCAGCCACTAGTCAGACTCGTTCCTTCGTATCTTAAGGATACGAGGGATGCTATTCGGCTTATAGAGTCTGTTGAGTTCCAAGAGGGCCTCATTATGGTTACGGCGGATGTGTCCGTCTTGTACACTTGTATCTCCCATCAATTGGGCCTTGCTGCAGTAGAATTCCACCTATCTCAGCATTCATCTCTCTCCCTGATACAGAGGAACTTTATTTTGGATCTATTAAAATTTGCCACGGAGCACAATTATTTTTGGTTTCAGGGCATTTTTTATTCCCAGGTCAAGGGTGTGGCTATGGGAGCTAAGTACGCCCCAAGTGTGGCCAACCTCTTTATGGCCCAGTGGGAGGAGGACGTCGTCTATGCCCTCAAACGTCCTGAATTGGTCTTGTGGGCCAGGTATATAGACGACGTCCTCCTCCTATGGAAGGGGGATATGACATCTTTACACAATTTCATGGCCATTCTCAATCGTAATGACCGTGGGATAATTCTTAGCTATGAAGCTAGTTCCACTAGTGTTCATTTTTTGGACCTAGAGATTGAGGCCACCGGTCGTGGTTTTGAATTCAAAACTGATTTCAAACCTACCGACAGGAATGGTTACATCCCTGTCGGTAGTTGTCACCACGATCGTTGGCTGAAATCTGTTCCTCGAGGACAGTTCCTCCGACTTCGTAGGAATTGTACGAGAGATTCTGTCTTTCTACAACAATGCCAGGTCCTTAGGCAGAGGTTTGTAGAAAAGGGATATTGTCCTGCGACCCTAGACATGGGTATTGAATCCGTGTCACGGGTTGATAGCAACACTCTATTGGCGGATAATCCCAAGCCTCCTGTAGACAACAAGTTTAGGTGGTCTTTTTTTACTTCCTTTTCGACCCAGCATAAGGAGGTTAAGAAGATTTTGGCCAGACACTGGAAAGTCCTGCGGAGCGATCGTGTCTTGGGACCTTCTCTCCCCGTACGGGCGGGCATCATTTTTAGGGGTGCCCGCTCCGTCCGGGGCGACATTGCTCCCAATTTCGTAGACCCCCCTAAAGTTGTCTAATTCTTTCAACAATGTTATGCCGCGTACACACGTGCGGACTTTTGCCGGCGGACCTAGTCCAGCGGACAATCCCGCGGGACTTTCCAGCTAGGTCCGCTGGACTTTCCGAGCGTGTGGACTTGCCCACACACGCACGGACTTCTCCAGCGGATAATCCGCCGGCCAAAAGTCAGCGGGACTTTTGAAAATGAACGGACTTGCCCACACACGGAGCAGTCCGTTCATTTCGAACGTAACTTCAGGTTACGTAGCTAGCGTAGGCAGTAAATGCCGCCGCGCTAGCTCCGCAAGCTGGCATGGATTTAAAGGGAATCCCCACGCCGAAAAAACGGCGTGGGGGTTCCCCCCAAATCCAAGTCAGACCCTCATCCGAGCACGCAGCCTGGCAGGCCAGGAAAGGGGTGGGGACGAACGAGCGCCCCCCCCCCCCTCCTGAGCCGTACCAGGCCGCGTGCCCTCAACATGGGGGGTGCCCTGGGGAAAGGGGGGCCGTGCGGCCCCCCCACCCCAAAGCACCTTGTCCCCATGTTGATGAGGACAAGGGCCTCTTCCCGACAACCCTGGCCGTTGGTTGTCGGGGTCTGCGGGCGGGGGCTTATCGGAATCTGGGAGCCCCCTTTAATAAGGGGGCCCCCAGATACCGGCCCCCCACCCTATGTGAATGAGTATGGGGTACGATGTGACAACACAAGGGGGCGGGGTCACCATGTGACATGTGCATGTGACCCTGTCCCCCCATGTCCCTATATAAGTCCGAGCGCAGAGCGGCACAGGCATTCCGGGCAGAGAGAGCGTCGGGTCAACATCGGAAGAAGAAGAACAAGAAGAAGGACAAGAAGAAGGACAAGGCGCCGGCGGCGCGGAAGACGACGACCGCCGCAAGAACAGAAGAGACCCCCGGAAGACCCCCGAAGGCGGATCGAGAACCCCAGACGACGGCGACGACGACGAAGAAGGTAGCCGGACTTCCCCCGCTCGGTAAAAGAGCTTGGTAAATGGCGGGGGAGTCCGGCGAGAAGACCCCCAAGACGGAAGAAGACCCCCCGAAGGCGGATCGAGACCCCCAGACGGCGGCGACGACGAAGAAGGTAGCCGGACTCCCCCCGCTCGTGAAAGAGCTAGGTAAAAGAGCAGAAGAGAGCGGAGGAGTCCGGCGAGAAGACCCCCAAGACGGAAGAAGACCCCCGGAGCAGTGCAATAAAATATTTTTTCAAAAGTGTGTGTGTTTTGTACTTTACATTTTACACCTTAGGTGAATGGGTAGGGGTACATCGTACCCCATACTCATTCACATAGGGTGGGGGGCCGGTATCTGGGGGCCCCCTTATTAAAGGGGGCTCCCAGATTCCGATAAGCCCCCGCCCGCAGACCCCGACAACCAACGGCCAGGGTTGTCGGGAAGAGGCCCTTATCCTCATCAACATGGGGACAAGGTGCTTTGGGGTGGGGGGGCCGCACGGCCCCCCTTTCCCCAGGGCACCCCCCATGTTGAGGGCACGCGGCCTGGTACGGCTCAGGAGGGGGGGGCGCTCGTTCGTCCCCACCCCTTTGCTGGCCTGCCAGGCTGCGTGCTCGGATGAGGGTCTGACTTGGATTTGGGGGGAACCCCCACGCCGTTTTTTCGGCGTGGGGATTCCCTTTAAATCCATGCCAGCTTGCGGAGCTAGCGCGGCGGCATTTACTGCCTACGCTAGCTACGTAACCTGAAGTTACGTTCGAAATGAACGGACTTGCCGATGAGCGGCAAGTCCGTTCATTTCAAAAGTCCCGCGGACTTGCCCACTAACGGCGGGATTGTCCGCTGGACTGCCAAGTCCAGCGGATAATTTTAAAACAAAACTTAAAACTTTGGCGCCAAAAAGTCCGCCGGACTTTGGCGCCAAAAAGTCCGCCGGCGCCCACACACGAGGGGATTATCCGCTGGACTTCAGTCCAGAGGATAATCCCGCGGGATTGTCCCTTCGTGTGTACGCGGCATTAGGGTTACTTTCCTTGTAGGAAATGTAATGTCTGCCTACACAATACATTGGGCAGACGTATGACGACTGATAGTTTCTCTTCTACAGTCACCTTACGTAACCATACTATGAGACTTCACAACATGTGCTACCAGGTTCATTGTGTACTTGATTACTTGCCCTTGCAAGTTACAATATGTCGGACGCACGATTCGTACGTTTTCGATACGAGTCAATGAGCATTTGGCTAAAATTAAGAAGGGGTGCATTAAACATAGCGTTCCTCGCCACTATCTTTAACACCACAACAAAGACCCTACAGGTACCCAGTTCCAAGTGATTGACAAATTTGTCCCTCACTGGCGCGGTGATTCCTGCGTACGTGGTGTCTCTAGACTAGAGACCTATTGGATATATGAGTTGAAGTGCTACTCGCCCTTTGGTATGAACGTTGAGTGGGATATCAACTGTTTCATTAACAGAGGGTGAGTGGCACTTCACTCATGCCATGTTGGTTTAAATATAGCGGTTTAGGGTTCAGTGACGCAACACTAAGGGTATCTTATTTTTTTATAACCGGAGTTTATGTTCTAGTATTAATGACTTTCTGTTTTTTAGGACTAGTGTCAGTTCTAATAATGCATAATGTATTGAATATACAGACTTCTATTATTGGCGTTTTTATTGTGTATCGCATTGTACCCTGTATGTGAAATTGATCTATGTGGGCTGTTACATGGGCCTCATGTCTAATAGATATTATATAATTACCGCCCCTCCCTCTTTTTTTTCCCTTTCCCCATTCTCACATATGTACAGTCCAATGTTTGGTCTTTTTGTAAACATTTATTCAGATACTTTTATATTGTTTCAGTTTGGCTTTGGTGGGTTCGTACTTTTGAACAACATCCTAGGCTGTTTGTCCTGGTCTATGTGCCATCAGTATTTGGGACTCATATGACCTTTGTTTGTCGTGTCACGTGATCTGTGCGACTGTGCACTTGACGCTGTTGCGTGTGTCAACAGTTCCTGGGATGCATAGGATTTCCGGTTGTTAGGTCACGTGATCTGCGCGCCTGAGCACTGGACGCCGGTGTGTTCCAGGCGCGGAGCGTGATGACGTGACCTAACAACCGGAGTCTCACACTACTGCGCACTGGACGCTGCCATGGTCCAATTGCGTAGTGCGTGTCTACGCAGTGCCCACCAATGGTGTTAGACCTCGTCGCGTTCCGGTCATATGGGACGTGACAAACGCGATGAGATGTAATGTGTCCTTTATGCCTTCCGGGTGGCCGGCCCAACGGTATATACACAGGTCATAACCTTTGATTTTAACACAGCTTTGGTTTGATTATGGTGACGCCGAGGACTGTGGTGGGCGTTTCTGGCGATCACATGGTTGACCATTTTTGCCTTTGGAGGGGGTGTTGTGGGATATGTGACCTACTGGGGACAAGCATGTTGGTTTACTACTGACATCACTGATAGTTTAGCCCATTTAAGTGGGGCTTATTATATCAGCATTCTGGATTCGTCAGTGTTTTTGGCGGCAATAAGATATCGCCGCTGATTGGTTCACATTTTTTGACCATTCGGCCGATCCATTATTGGGGGTAAGTGATTTTGGATACAGTGACACCAGCATTTGTAGCTAGTTGCTGACCATATGTTCCATCTCACATTCAGTATCTATTTTAATTGTGATTTATTGTGCCTTTCATGACTACGTAGAGTCTAATGTGCTTTTCATTTGTATCATGAGGGCGACTGGTTTCCCCTATCCTACTTGGTTTGAACTAAAGGTGCGAACCTCCTGTTTTGGACCAAGGGGGTGGGGTCAAGAGGGTCCTTAGCTTATAAATTGTTTTTGGCAATGTGGGGAGGTTAGAGATATGCCCCAGTAGATGACCTATTTGTGTCGAAACGCGTTGGGCCAGCTGTCTCAAACTTCTCACATTGCTGACCCATTTCCTTTTTATATTCGAGATTTTATTTGTCACATGCCAATGTGAATACATTTTTAATATTTTTTGACCTGCACCATCGGAGTCGCTTCTATTCTTTTTCCCCTGGTTGGTGGGATCGCATTGAGTGGACCGGTTGGTGACTTTACAACTTGTCGATAAGAGGTTTATAGTTTGCGGTGGATGCTGTCTGGCGTTTGCCTGCCGAGGTGTCAACCTTTCGTTCCCGTCTGCCTGATTCGGTACCCATTGGCGCAAGGGGTCCAGCGCTTAAGCCTGCTTGATACAAATACCGTATGATAGCTGTATCCAACACTTGCGTTAAGAGTACCCAATCTATTTACATCACCAGTCAAGCTGTCTTAAAGTTATTTTCATCCAGTCTTCTCCTGTTCCTGAGCTACTCTGAAGGATTCATTATTTTCAGTGTTTCACTTGATACGGACTCTGCAACACATTGTTGCTTTTGGTGTTATTATTTGCACTTATCATTCATTTTGCTTATGTCACATTCTCCATTGGCACATATTACTTAATTCACATTATTGGTAATACTCACGTTTTAATGTGGGTATTTGTATACACGTTTTAATTTTTGTTTATAGAACATACACCTTTACATAGTGTGTATACTCTAGCGCTACATTTTCTTGTTTATATTTCCTTGACTTTGTTTGTTTTTTTATGTTAGCTGCTTTCATTCCATTTACTTTTCACTAAGGGTAGCGCAGTTTTTTCCTTATTTGCAAAAGCTGTCAATAGACAACCCCAGAGCTGTAAAAATAACAGAGGCGCTCACCTAATTTATTAATCTGGATGATCAACCTCTTTCAATTGTTGAGAACATGGGTTTTCATCGATTTCTTAATGTGTTGGAGCCGAAGTATGACATTCCCAGTCACCATTATATAACGGACATCTTACCAAAGATCCACGGCACGGTTAAAAAGCACATTACCATCATGTTGCAGAAGGACATAAAGGCAATTAGCTTCACTGACATCTGGAGCAGTAGTGCGAGTCCACTGTCTCTCATCAGCTTAACGGCACAGTGGATAGATGGCAAATTCTCTCTACGAAATTTGAAGGATCCCACACCGGTCAAGCAATAGCAAACATACTTGAGGAAATGCTTCAGACTTGGGCGATTCCCAAAAGTTCTGTTCATGTTGTGGTCCGGGACAATGCCAAAAAACATGATAAAAAGGTATGGAAGATGCTGAAATTCCCAGTATTTCATGTGTGGCACATACACTGCAGCTTGCTGCCTCGGAGGAACTGTTATCACAGCGCAGCATTGCAGATGCTGTGGGAGTCGGGCGCAGAATAATTGGCCACTTCAAACATTCTAACCTGGCATACTCTCAGCTGCAGGACATCCAGATCCAGCGTGGTCAGCCAGTAAGAAGACTCCAGCAAGACGTGCAGACTCGTTGGAACAGCACATTTTACATGCTGAAGTCTCTGATTGAGCAGAAACGGGCCCTTGGAGTGTATGTGTCTGAACATGAGCTCCCTGCCATCATTACTGCAAACCAGTGGAATCTGATCAAGAAGATTATCAATATCTTGGCTCCCTTTGAAGAGATGACTCACCAAGTGAGTTGTTCAGATGCATTTGCCTCTGATGTAATTCCTGCAGTAATAGTGCTACAGAAAGTTTTATCAAAAGTGGATGAGGACCATGGTATCAAAACAATGAAGAGCACTTTGCTTGCTGCTTTGCAGAAGCACTTCTCCGATACTGAGCAAAAGCCATTTTACTGTATCGCAACTTTACTCGATCCAAGGTAATGTTAATTTTTCTGCTATTACTTGTTTTCTTAATTCACAGAAAGAATGTGCTGCATTCATTCATTGTTGTTTATTTTTTTCTTAATTCTAGGTATAAAGATAGATTTTTCTGTAATTCAGACAATTCCAGGGAGGCAAAAGAAATGTTAATACTGGAACTGCAAAACATTTCTGAAGAGACAATTGTATCTGAGGAGCATTAAGGACCAGCTTCCAAAAGGCCTCACCGTGACCAGCCAGATACCAGTTTGGACAGTGTATTTGCAGAAATTGCGGGTGAAGGTTCATCTACGTCTGAGAGCTGTGCTCCAAAAGCTGCTACTATACAGCTGGAAGCTTACTTGGGAGAGATCACTGTACCTCGTTCAGAGAAACCCCTGAAGTACTGGGCAGTTCATAAAGTGAGATTTCCAACTCTGGCTAAAATGGCCCAAAAATATTTTTCTGCCCCATGCAGTAGTGTGGAAAGTGAAAGACTGTTCAGCTTAGCGTCTAACGTCCTTACTGATAGAAGAAACAGGCTTATGGCTGAACATGCAGAGATGCTTTTATTCCTTAAAAATAACTTGCCACTAACTTTTGAGAAAAAATAATTCTATTAGCTATATTGCCTGTAAATCTTGCCCATACTGTTCCCCATGATTAAACAATGCACTGTTATATTCTTTACTCTTTTGCACTTTTGGTTGGTTGTGTGATTTTTTTTTTACATTTGTTATTGTTATCAATACATTTTGATGTTGTAAAATATATATTTTTTGTATTTCTCAACATGTTCTGTGAAAATTTTGAGTTTACTGTGTGACAAGCAAATAAAACTGTTTTATTCTTTAATAATGTCTTAAGTCACAGTTCTTCAAAATTATAAAGATTAAAGCGGAGTTCCACCCTAAAGTGGAACTTCCGCTTATCGGATTCCTCCGCCCCTCCGGGGCCACAATTGCCAGCTTTCAGGGGCTGCCCCATTGTGTCTTGGGAAACACAATTCCCAGGACACAGTGGGGACCAATAGAGGCGCGCAGCGCAACTGGCACATGCGCAGTAGGGAACCGGGCAGTGAAGACGTTGCGTCTTCACTTCCTGATTCCCTGACAGAGGATGGCGGCGGGGCAACGAGAGACGTCACATTCTGCCTACACAGCTGGAACCAGGAACAGGTAAGTGTCCATTTATTAAAAGTCAGCAGCTGCACTATTTGTAGCTGCTGACTTAATATTTTTTGTGCGGGTGCAGCTCCGCTTTAAGAAGATATCATTAGTCTGTATTGTGGTTTGAAAACTGTCACATAACATTAAAAAAAAGTATCGGTATCGGTAAGTACTTGAAAAAAAAAAGTATCAGTACTTGTACTCGGTCTTAAAAAAGTGGTATCAAGACAACCCGACGCCAGCTGAGATAATCCGCCTGCCAGTTTTCCACTCCTGGAACGTGCATTCCGGAGAGGGCCGGAACTAAGCGTTTTGCCCACTGAAGGATGACAGCCACTTCGAGGGCTGACAATGGGGGCTTAGTGCTTCTTGGGCCTGCCATCATCAGGCGTCAGTGGTGCAAGTTTGCAAGGCGGCCACTTTCACAAAATTCTAAAAAGTGGATGTGCTGGCATCTGCGGATGCTTCTTTCGGCTGCAAGGTTTTGTAGGCCGCTGTGAAAAGGGTCTGTTCCCTCTTTGGGGGATGTATTGTTTAGGTTAGGCTCCAGTTCTCCTGGTTGGCTGTTGTGTTTAGCCTTTTAATTTTTGTTATCCCACCCCCTCATGTTTGGCACTGCTTGGGGACATCCCTATGGTTCTGAATATGGAGCGATGTGTCCCATCAATAAACCAAAGAAAATAGGATTTTTGTACTTGCAATAAAATCCATTTCTCTGAGTTCATTGACAGACA
Organism: Lithobates sylvaticus; assembly: GCA_028564925.1. Classification (NCBI taxonomy): domain Eukaryota; kingdom Metazoa; phylum Chordata; class Amphibia; order Anura; family Ranidae; genus Lithobates; species Lithobates sylvaticus. The sequence goes on from CM053038.1 coordinate 169,233,998, forward strand.
TAGCACCCACCCCTCTATGGAGTTTTAATACTTCTGACACTGCTTGTTGTTGGTCTCATTCGTCAATACATAGGCCACCGCCATGACATTATCCGACTGGATCCATACCGGGAGTCCCCGGAGTCAATTCGTCCAGTGATCCAATTTTCCGGATGGAATCAAAGCAGACTTCTGGTAATTTAGAAGCCAACTGCACTCTTTCGGGGTCTGTATAGTGATCTCCAAGTTGTCCAGCAAGGCAGCCGAGGACTCCGCTCGCAGCAGAAGGTCGTCCAGGTAGCCCAGTACAGCAATCCCCCTCTAACCTAACAATGCCAGAACCAGAGCCAACACTTTAGTGAAGCGCTGGTGTCGGGCACATATTGGAATGTGCAGGTAAGCATCTTTGAAGTCGACAGAAGCAAGAAGGTCCCGCTGATGTAGGGATGCCACATCGTGCGAATGGACTCCATTCTGAATTTCTGTACCCGCACAAAGCAGTTCAGGGTCTTGAGGTCCAAAATTGGATGTACCTTGCCCTCCTTCTTGGGGACCGTTTACAGGTTTGAATAGAAACCTTGAAACCGTTCCGATACTGGAACAATTACCCCCTGAAGCAACAGGTCTTCATCGCCCCAAAGAGAGCCTGGGGACAGAGGCACATTGGAAGGGAAGAACCTTTCCGGAGGGCAAGAACGAAACTATCTTCTAACCAAAAAGTATCTCTTGTCGTATACCAATGAAGTCCACGGGCCTGGAAACCATCGAGGATGTCCCCCCACACCAGGCACAGGGGAGTGCACACCTTCATGCTGAAGGAGCCTTGTCCGTGGGACTAAAGAATCCCCCTCTTGGCTTGCCAAACCAGACTTGTCAGTGGACCCTGAGAGAAAAAAATAATAAAATTTGTGAGCAGAGAAAGGCGGGCCACCTCTGCAACATGGTTCTTATCCCTTCCCAGACTGTGGAAGAAAGGTACTCTTCACCCCTGTGAGAGGGCAAATCAGTCAGTCAGAGCTTTTTTTTTTGTTTTTGTTTTTTAGAACTCTGGTCCGCAGATCAACACTTAAGCCACAACACATGCCTAAGCACTACTGCCGAAACAGATGGCTTAGAAATTAGGGGAGCTGCATCCAAAAGATTCATCACAGACAAACTGGAGCCCCTAGACCAACAGATCTGCCAACTCCAAAGGCAGGGGCAATTAGCTCACCTTCTAGGTCACGGCGCATAAGTTCAGCCCATTCAGTTAGCGTCTGCGACACCAGGGCAATGGCCAGGACTGGCCCCAGCGCAGGACCAGCAATTGTGAACATAGTGCGTGCCAAAGACTCCACTTTTTTGTCAGACGGATCCTTAAAAGGCCAGATATTGTTCCATCAGAATCATGGTTGCCTTGTTAGACCTGGAGATAGGGGGGGTCCACCACTGGAGGGACAGACCACTTCTTGAGAAGTGACTCTTCAAAGGGTTACCGCTTACAGCAAAGCGTTTAGAAACCACAGTTTTCAACGCTCTCATTCTTTTTATAGACAAACTTATCAAAATAGGAGGGATAAGGCAACACTCTTGTCGTGCAAGATGGCTTGTGGGTGCCAAAGGGAACAGACACCTCCGCCACAGCCTCAGCTGCATCCTCCAGAGGTAATCAGTGCGTCAAGCAGCGCAACTATAGGTGTGGAGGAATTATTCCCACTATATGATAGATCATGGAGCGTGGCTACAAAACACACAGGGGGGGGGGGCCACGTCTGTTCCGGTCGAGTCAGATTTAGAATGTGACGAGACAGATGAGGCAGGGGAAGGTGGGGGGTGCTTTTTGCTAGCCCGCCGCCCAAAGGCCACCTTCACTCGGAAAACAAATAACTCCAGGACCGCCGTCAGTTCAGCAATCAATGGGGGTTGGGACACTGAGGGGGTCAGACAGACTCTTTAGACTCCATAAGTGAAAAGGGGACACACCACAAAAAGTGTCTCGCACCGCTATGGGACACCCCCACCACACCGGTAGCACCACCGGGTCACCAGCAAACAGAGCACCCCACAACCTGCAGCAGAAAGAGGGAAGGACCCCACTAGACTCACCACCCCACCAGAGAAAGCTCATCTCCACGTGCCGCATCCAAGGGAAAGGAAAAACCCAAGTGTCAACAGCAGGGAAAAAGGAGGGGCTCCCACAGCCAAAAACGCCATCAGAGGCTCCACTGTCATGGCCGCCGCTCTACCAGCAGGCTGGACCAATCAAACATGGCCGTCGGCCTACACAAACATGGCCGTCGGCCTACACAAACATGGCCGTCGGCCTACACAAACATGGCCGTCGGCCTACACAAACATGGCCGTCGGCCTACACAAACATGGCCGTCGGCCTACACAAACATGGCCGTCGGCCTACACAAACATGGCCGTCGGCCATTAGAAATACATAGGCCCCAGCTATTTTTGTGTTTTTATGGGTTCTAACCAGGCCAAAAAGATTGAAAGATTTGAGGTTGTGGTCAACTAGGAAGCAGGATTGCACCACAATATACATAATCTCAAGGGGAGCAATAACAAATTGAGCTCTGACGGACCTTGCTTGAAAAATGAGGTCCATCAATAGAGGCGCTTCCACCTAAAGGGGGCCCTAAAGTGACAGAGTGGTGATCACTGTGGGGATCGATTGACTTACTAGCGGAGAGATTTTCAATGGTGCACATATATGGACTATGAAGCAGCAACAGTGAATGCAAATTGGACTATATAGTATATGGACACAATTTGTTTAAAGGTTTTCTTCGTTTAAAACAACAAACATGTTACACTTGCCTGCTCTGTGTAATGGTTTTACACCAAGCAGCCCCGATCCTCCTCTTCTCGGTTCACCCCACCAGCGCTCTTGCACCGTCTCCCCTGCCGAGTGCCCCCACAGCAAGCCACTTGGTATGGGGGCACTCGTGCATGCACGCTCCGGAGCCTTGCTCTGGGTGTCCATAAGACACACAGAGCAGGGTTCGGCCACACTGCCCACACTCTTGTAACTGGCTCTGACTGACTGCTGCTGCTCCTGCTGCTATATCTGAGCCATTGAGGAGCGAGAGAGCCAAGGGAGCCTTGGCTCTTGTAAACATCACTGGATCGAGTATTTAGGGGGGCTACAGGGAAAGGCGCATGCAGGTTTTGTACCTTACTGCATAGAATGTAGTAAAGTAAAAAAAAACAAAAAAAAAACCTTCTGCCTTTACAACCAATTTGATGTTTTGCACATTTAATAAATCTGTACCATAGCATAGATTTTGTACATGTTACAACATTGTAGAGTTATAGTACCTGTAGGGTTTTTGAAGGGATACTACATAGAATTATATATTGCACTTTTGAAATTGAATAATGTATGCAATTAAGGATGGTTATTACATTTTAGTACTGCCCTTTAAGAAGCGTTGGTGTACTTAAAGCGGACCTTCAGTAATTTTTTCAACTTTCCATCTATTAAATCTTCTGCGCTGGTCATTTTAACTTTTGATAATAAAACATTTTTTTTTCTGCCAGTAAATACCTTATACAGCCCAGTTTCTCTTTCTTGTCTGGTCATTAGCCTAGGATTATGACATCATGCACAGCTCTCTCTCTCCCTCTTGTGAGAGTTTGCCAGGAAGGGAGGGGGGCTGAGTCATAAGAGGACCAATGAGAGATGCAGGATTGGAGGAGTGTCTGTGTAAATCTAGGAAATGCACGGGGGAGCAGCTTCAGCTGCCCACAGTTAAAGTGGATGCAGCCAGACAGAGGAGGGAGATTTCTGCAGCATATTTGGCAAGTACAGAATCACAATGTATATATAAAATAATATGCAAAGTGGTTGGAGGGAATGGCAAAGATGTTATTACAAATGACTACAAATTAGTTGAGCAGACTGCAGTTCCTCTTTAATGACAGTTTTAGTAAAGCAGAATGCACTAAAGATGCAGTTAGGGTGCAGTGAAAATACAGTAACAGTGCAATATACTTAATATCATGCATCAGTAACTCAGTCCCTGCTAGCAGTGTCAACAATGGGAAGTGAGCCCTCTCAATAGACCCTGTGGTAAGGCTGTTAAATTTCACTGTAGAATGGGAGCACCTTCAGTCTCTCCACAGAACACCTCTGGGGATTCAGAAGTGGTAGAGGGTCAGAGGATTCGTTGGTCTCCCTGTGGCAATAGTTCAGATGTGATTGCTGGAGACTGTGCCGTGCTGCGCTGTCTTGGGTGTCTCCACAGGTCTGGCCTCTCAGCACTCTGGTCAGCATTCAGAAAATGTGCTCTCATCTCTTCCCTCAGTGCCAAGAAAAATACGTTTTTAGAGCAGTTTGTTAAAAGCTATTTCACCACTCTCCTTCCTTTGCAAAGTCCTATGGAAACTGTATTGTAAAGGTCCATCGGTCCCAATCTGTGACTGATGTTGCAGACTACAATGTCAATGATTCTCAGCGTTCTGCATATTAGTCCACAGGCTTTCCTGGCTATAGGTCTCCCTCTGCTGACCAGAGGGGATAGTGCAACAGTTAACAAAACATTCAGCCTAACAGCCGAAAGTGAAAGTAAACTGTATGTAAAGAGAGAAATGTGTCCTACATAAAGAGGTGGGGATCCACCTGAACAACATGGAAGAAGTCAAAGATCACCAGGCACAGCGTCCCTTCCTCACACCTGATTTAAACCTCAAATTTTCGTACTACCTGAAGGGAATAAAACGGTATTATCGTATACCTGACAAGACCAGCTAGGTATAATCACAGCAATTACCACGCTCACAAGACCCTCTGAGTATTGAGGAGATAGCTTCTTTAGGAAAAGAGATGATGCAGTCTTAATGTCCAAAGATATCCAATTTAATTCTGGGCGGGTATACAATTTATATACGTTATCATTAACCAATCATAATATGGAAGATGGGAGTGGTTAATACAGGGGTATACATTTCATATCATTAATGGTCAGATGATTAACCTTTCACAAAATGGCTGACATAGGTCACTAGAGTAACTCATGCCATCTGCTTTCATTACTCATAGTCATGAGTCCTGCTTTCCTGTTTCATGTCTCATTACACAGGAAAATTGGCCCAGACATATTGAGCCACAATTCTTTATTTAGATGGTACCAGTGGCAGCCCGTTCATAGGGGGGGCCCTGGCGCCTCCCCCCACCCTCCTGTAGTCAGCAAAAAAAAAAAAAAAAAATTATATATATTGAGGAAATGCTTCAGACTTGGGCGATTCCCAAAAGTTCTGTTCATGTTGTGGTCCGGGACAATGCCAAAAAACATGATAAAAAGGTATGGAAGATGCTGAAATTCCCAGTATTTCATGTGTGGCACATACACTGCAGCTTGCTGCCTCGGAGGAACTGTTATCACAGCGCAGCATTGCAGATGCTGTGGGAGTCGGGCGCAGAATAATTGGCCACTTCAAACATTCTAACCTGGCATACTCTCAGCTGCAGGACATCCAGATCCAGCGTGGTCAGCCAGTAAGAAGACTCCAGCAAGACGTGCAGACTCGTTGGAACAGCACATTTTACATGCTGAAGTCTCTGATTGAGCAGAAACGGGCCCTTGGAGTGTATGTGTCTGAACATGAGCTCCCTGCCATCATTACTGCAAACCAGTGGAATCTGATCAAGAAGATTATCAATATCTTGGCTCCCTTTGAAGAGATGACTCACCAAGTGAGTTGTTCAGATGCATTTGCCTCTGATGTAATTCCTGCAGTAATAGTGCTACAGAAAGTTTTATCAAAAGTGGATGAGGACCATGGTATCAAAACAATGAAGAGCACTTTGCTTGCTGCTTTGCAGAAGCACTTCTCCGATACTGAGCAAAAGCCATTTTACTGTATCGCAACTTTACTCGATCCAAGGTAATGTTAATTTTTCTGCTATTACTTGTTTTCTTAATTCACAGAAAGAATGTGCTGCATTCATTCATTGTTGTTTATTTTTTTCTTAATTCTAGGTATAAAGATAGATTTTTCTGTAATTCAGACAATTCCAGGGAGGCAAAAGAAATGTTAATACTGGAACTGCAAAACATTTCTGAAGAGACAATTGTATCTGAGGAGCATTAAGGACCAGCTTCCAAAAGGCCTCACCGTGACCAGCCAGATACCAGTTTGGACAGTGTATTTGCAGAAATTGCGGGTGAAGGTTCATCTACGTCTGAGAGCTGTGCTCCAAAAGCTGCTACTATACAGCTGGAAGCTTACTTGGGAGAGATCACTGTACCTCGTTCAGAGAAACCCCTGAAGTACTGGGCAGTTCATAAAGTGAGATTTCCAACTCTGGCTAAAATGGCCCAAAAATATTTTTCTGCCCCATGCAGTAGTGTGGAAAGTGAAAGACTGTTCAGCTTAGCGTCTAACGTCCTTACTGATAGAAGAAACAGGCTTATGGCTGAACATGCAGAGATGCTTTTATTCCTTAAAAATAACTTGCCACTAACTTTTGAGAAAAAATAATTCTATTAGCTATATTGCCTGTAAATCTTGCCCATACTGTTCCCCATGATTAAACAATGCACTGTTATATTCTTTACTCTTTTGCACTTTTGGTTGGTTGTGTGATTTTTTTTTTACATTTGTTATTGTTATCAATACATTTTGATGTTGTAAAATATATATTTTTTGTATTTCTCAACATGTTCTGTGAAAATTTTGAGTTTACTGTGTGACAAGCAAATAAAACTGTTTTATTCTTTAATAATGTCTTAAGTCACAGTTCTTCAAAATTATAAAGATTAAAGCGGAGTTCCACCCTAAAGTGGAACTTCCGCTTATCGGATTCCTCCGCCCCTCCGGGGCCACAATTGCCAGCTTTCAGGGGCTGCCCCATTGTGTCTTGGGAAACACAATTCCCAGGACACAGTGGGGACCAATAGAGGCGCGCAGCGCAACTGGCACATGCGCAGTAGGGAACCGGGCAGTGAAGACGTTGCGTCTTCACTTCCTGATTCCCTGACAGAGGATGGCGGCGGGGCAACGAGAGACGTCACATTCTGCCTACACAGCTGGAACCAGGAACAGGTAAGTGTCCATTTATTAAAAGTCAGCAGCTGCACTATTTGTAGCTGCTGACTTAATATTTTTTGTGCGGGTGCAGCTCCGCTTTAAGAAGATATCATTAGTCTGTATTGTGGTTTGAAAACTGTCACATAACATTAAAAAAAAGTATCGGTATCGGTAAGTACTTGAAAAAAAAAAGTATCAGTACTTGTACTCGGTCTTAAAAAAGTGGTATCAAGACAACCCGACGCCAGCTGAGATAATCCGCCTGCCAGTTTTCCACTCCTGGAACGTGCATTCCGGAGAGGGTCGGAACTAAGCGTTTTGCCCACTGAAGGATGACAGCCACTTCGAGGGCTGACAATGGGGGCTTAGTGCTTCTTGGGCCTGCCATCATCAGGCGTCAGTGGTGCAAGTTTGCAAGGCGGCCACTTTCACAAAATTCAAAAAAGTGGATGTGCTGGCATCTGCGGATGCTTCTTTCGGCTGCAAGGTTTTGTAGGCCGCTGTGAAAAGGGTCTGTTCCCTCTTTGGGGGATGTATTGTTTAGGTTAGGCTCCAGTTCTCCTGGTTGGCTGTTGTGTTTAGCCTTTTAATTTTTGTTATCCCACCCCCTCATGTTTGGCACTGCTTGGGGACATCCCTATGGTTCTGAATATGGAGCAATGTGTCCCATCAATAAACCAAAGAAAATAGGATTTTTGTACTTGCAATAAAATCCATTTCTCTGAGTTCATTGACAGACATAGCACCCACCCCTCTATGGAGTTTTAATACTTCTGACACTGCTTGTTGTTGGTCTCATATGTCAATACATAGGCCACCGCCATGACATTATCCGACTGGATCCATACCGGGAGTCCCCGGAGTCAATTCGTCCAGTGATCCAATTTTCCGGATGGAATCAAAGCAGACTTCTGGTAATTTAGAAGCCAACTGCACTCTTTCGGGGTCTGTATAGTGATCTCCAAGTTGTCCAGCAAGGCAGCCGAGGACTCCGCTCGCAGCAGAAGGTCGTCCAGGTAGCCCAGTACAGCAATCCCCCTCTAACCTAACAATGCCAGAACCAGAGCCAACACTTTAGTGAAGCGCTGGTGTCGGGCACATATTGGAATGTGCAGGTAAGCATCTTTGAAGTCGACAGAAGCAAGAAGGTCCCGCTGATGTAGGGATGCCACATCGTGCGAATGGACTCCATTCTGAATTTCTGTACCCGCACAAAGCAGTTCAGGGTCTTGAGGTCCAAAATTGGATGTACCTTGCCCTCCTTCTTGGGGACCGTTTACAGGTTTGAATAGAAACCTTGAAACCGTTCCGATACTGGAACAATTACCCCCTGAAGCAACAGGTCTTCATCGCCCCAAAGAGAGCCTGGGGACAGAGGCACATTGGAAGGGAAGAACCTTTCCGGAGGGCAAGAACGAAACTATCTTCTAACCAAAAAGTATCTCTTGTCGTATACCAATGAAGTCCACGGGCCTGGAAACCATCGAGGATGTCCCCCCACACCAGGCACAGGGGAGTGCACACCTTCATGCTGAAGGAGCCTTGTCCGTGGGACTAAAGAATCCCCCTCTTGGCTTGCCAAACCAGACTTGTCAGTGGACCCTGAGAGAAAAAAATAATAAAATTTGTGAGCAGAGAAAGGCGGGCCACCTCTGCAACATGGTTCTTATCCCTTCCCAGACTGTGGAAGAAAGGTACTCTTCACCCCTGTGAGAGGGCAAATCAGTCAGTCAGAGCTTTTTTTTTTGTTTTTGTTTTTTAGAACTCTGGTCCGCAGATCAACACTTAAGCCACAACACATGCCTAAGCACTACTGCCGAAACAGATGGCTTAGAAATTAGGGGAGCTGCATCCAAAAGATTCATCACAGACAAACTGGAGCCCCTAGACCAACAGATCTGCCAACTCCAAAGGCAGGGGCAATTAGCTCACCTTCTAGGTCACGGCGCATAAGTTCAGCCCATTCAGTTAGCGTCTGCGACACCAGGGCAATGGCCAGGACTGGCCCCAGCGCAGGACCAGCAATTGTGAACATAGTGCGTGCCAAAGACTCCACTTTTTTGTCAGACGGATCCTTAAAAGGCCAGATATTGTTCCATCAGAATCATGGTTGCCTTGTTAGACCTGGAGATAGGGGGGGTCCACCACTGGAGGGACAGACCACTTCTTGAGAAGTGACTCTTCAAAGGGTTACCGCTTACAGCAAAGCGTTTAGAAACCACAGTTTTCAACGCTCTCATTCTTTTTATAGACAAACTTATCAAAATAGGAGGGATAAGGCAACACTCTTGTCGTGCAAGATGGCTTGTGGGTGCCAAAGGGAACAGACACCTCCGCCACAGCCTCAGCTGCATCCTCCAGAGGTAATCAGTGCGTCAAGCAGCGCAACTATAGGTGTGGAGGAATTATTCCCACTATATGATAGATCATGGAGCGTGGCTACAAAACACACAGGGGGGGGGGGCCATGTCTGTTCCGGTCGAGTCAGATTTAGAATGTGACGAGACAGATGAGGCAGGGGAAGGTGGGGGGTACTTTTTGCTAGCCCGCCGCCCAAAGGCCACCTTCACTCGGAAAACAAATTACTCCAGGACCGCCGTCAGTTCAGCAATCAATGGGTGGTTGGGACACTGAGGGGGTCAGACAGACTCTTTAGACTCCATAAGTGAAAAGGGGACACACCACAAAAAGTGTCTCGCACCGCTATGGGACACCCCCACCACACCGGTAGCACCACCGGGTCACCAGCAAACAGAGCACCCCACAACCTGCAGCAGAAAGAGGGAAGGACCCCACTAGACTCACCACCCCACCAGAGAAAGCTCATCTCCACGTGCCGCATCCAAGGGAAAGGAAAAACCCAAGTGTCAACAGCAGGGAAAAAGGAGGGGCTCCCACAGCCAAAAACGCCATCAGAGGCTCCACTGTCATGGCCGCCGCTCTACCAGCAGGCTGGACCAATCAAACATGGCCGTCGGCCTACACAAACATGGCCGTCGGCCTACACAAACATGGCCGTCGGCCTACACAAACATGGCCGTCGGCCTACACAAACATGGCCGTCGGCCTACACAAACATGGCCGTCGGCCATTAGAAATACATAGGCCCCAGCTATTTTTGTGTTTTTATGGGTTCTAACCAGGCCAAAAAGATTGAAAGATTTGAGGTTGTGGTCAACTAGGAAGCAGGATTGCACCACAATATACATAATCTCAAGGGGAGCAATAACAAATTGAGCTCTGACGGACCTTGCTTGAAAAATGAGGTCCATCAATAGAGGCGCTTCCACCTAAAGGGGGCCCTAAAGTGACAGAGTGGTGATCACTGTGGGGATCGATTGACTTACTAGCGGAGAGATTTTCAATGGTGCACATATATGGACTATGAAGCAGCAACAGTGAATGCAAATTGGACTATATAGTATATGGACACAATTTGTTTAAAGGTTTTCTTCGTTTAAAACAACAAACATGTTACACTTGCCTGCTCTGTGTAATGGTTTTACACCAAGCAGCCCCGATCCTCCTCTTCTCGGTTCACCCCACCAGCGCTCTTGCACCGTCTCCCCTGCCGAGTGCCCCCACAGCAAGCCACTTGGTATGGGGGCACTCGTGCATGCACGCTCCGAAGCCTTGCTCTGGGTGTCCATAAGACACACAGAGCAGGGTTCGGCCACACTGCCCACACTCTTGTAACTGGCTCTGACTGACTGCTGCTGCTCCTGCTGCTATATCTGAGCCATTGAGGAGCGAGAGAGCCAAGGGAGCCTTGGCTCTTGTAAACATCACTGGATCGAGTATTTAGGGGGGCTACAGGGAAAGGCGCATGCAGGTTTTGTACCTTACTGCATAGAATGTAGTAAAGTAAAAAAAAAAAAAAAAAAAAAAACCTTCTGCCTTTACAACCAATTTGATGTTTTGCACATTTAATAAATCTGTACCATAGCATAGATTTTGTACATGTTACAACATTGTAGAGTTATAGTACCTGTAGGGTTTTTGAAGGGATACTACATAGAATTATATATTGCACTTTTGAAATTGAATAATGTATGCAATTAAGGATGGTTATTACATTTTAGTACTGCCCTTTAAGAAGCGTTGGTGTACTTAAAGCGGACCTTCAGTAATTTTTTCAACTTTCCATCTATTAAATCTTCTGCGCTGGTCATTTTAACTTTTGATAATAAAACATTTTTTTTCTGCCAGTAAATACCTTATACAGCCCAGTTTCTCTTTCTTGTCTGGTCATTAGCCTAGGATTATGACATCATGCACAGCTCTCTCTCTCCCTCTTGTGAGAGTTTGCCAGGAAGGGAGGGGGGCTGAGTCATAAGAGGACCAATGAGAGATGCAGGATTGGAGGAGTGTCTGTGTAAATCTAGGAAATGCACGGGGGAGCAGCTTCAGCTGCCCACAGTTAAAGTGGATGCAGCCAGACAGAGGAGGGAGATTTCTGCAGCATATTTGGCAAGTACAGAATCACAATGTATATATAAAATAATATGCAAAGTGGTTGGAGGGAATGGCAAAGATGTTATTACAAATTACTACAAATTAGTTGAGCAGACTGCAGTTCCTCTTTAATGACAGTTTTAGTAAAGCAGAATGCACTAAAGATGCAGTTAGGGTGCAGTGAAAATACAGTAACAGTGCAATATACTTAATATCATGCATCAGTAACTCAGTCCCTGCTAGCAGTGTCAACAATGGGAAGTGAGCCCTCTCAATAGACCCTGTGGTAAGGCTGTTAAATTTCACTGTAGAATGGGAGCACCTTCAGTCTCTCCACAGAACACCTCTGGGGATTCAGAAGTGGTAGAGGGTCAGAGGATTCGTTGGTCTCCCTGTGGCAATAGTTCAGATGTGATTGCTGGAGACTGTGCCGTGCTGCGCTGTCTTGGGTGTCTCCACAGGTCTGGCCTCTCAGCACTCTGGTCAGCATTCAGAAAATGTGCTCTCATCTCTTCCCTCAGTGCCAAGAAAAATACGTTTTTAGAGCAGTTTGTTAAAAGCTATTTCAACACTCCCCTTCCTTTGCAAAGTCCTATGGAAACTGTATTGTCAAGGTCCATCGGTCCCAATCTGTGACTGATGTTGCAGACTACAATGTCAATGATTCTCAGCGTTCTGCATATTAGTCCACAGGCTTTCCTGGCTATAGGTCTCCCTCTGCTGACCAGAGGGGATAGTGCAACAGTTAACAAAACATTCAGCCTAACAGCCGAAAGTGAAAGTAAACTGTATGTAAAGAGAGAAATGTGTCCTACATAAAGAGGTGGGGATCCACCTGAACAACATGGAAGAAGTCAAAGATCACCAGGCACAGCGTCCCTTCCTCACACCTGATTTAAACCTCAAATTTTCGTACTACCTGAAGGGAATAAAACGGTATTATCGTATACCTGACAAGACCAGCTAGGTATAATCACAGCAATTACCACGCTCACAAGACCCTCCGAGTATTGAGGAGATAGCTTCTTTAGGAAAAGAGATGATACAGTCTTAATGTCCAAAGCTATCCGATTTAATTCTGGGCGGGTATAGAATTTATATACGTTATCATTAACCAATCATAATATGGAAGATGGGAGTGGTTAATACAGGGGTATACATTTCATATCATTAATGGTCAGATGATTAACCTTTCACAAAATGGCTGACATAGGTCACTAGAGTAACTCATGCCATCTGCTTTCATTACTCATAGTCATGAGTCCTGCTTTCCTGTTTCATGTCTCATTACACAGGAAAATTGGCCCAGACATATTGAGCCACAATTCTTTATTTAGATGGTACCAGTGGCAGCCCGTTCATAGGGGGCGCCCTGGCGCCTCCCCCCACCCTCCTGTAGTCAGCAAAAAAAAAAAAAATAATATATATATATATATATATATATATATATATATATATATATATATATATATATATATATATATATATATATATATATATATATACACACATTTTTAAAACTGCCCCTTTAAGACAGAAAAAAAATTAACTAAAAAAGGCAAACAGACGCAGTGCACTATGGGAAGCGCCATGTATATGCAATCACAAGATTGCATACATGGAGCTTTATTTGCGGGCTCTCAAGCCGCCTTTTGGCGCAATGCAGAACGCCAAGTAGCTTCCGCCCGTAAAATCACTGTGATTCTACGGGCGGGAGTATTGTCGTTTAAACCCTGAGGTCACTTCTGGGTTTTGCGAAGCAGACGAAAGCCGGAAGTGACGCTAGGCAGCGCCGTTCTTTGCATGGAGCGGAGCTGTAAGGTAGGAGAGCGCGCCAGGCAGCCCCGATATTCAGTTTACTAACTCAGTGAACAGGAGATCTGTGCACAGTCACTCGTTAGCATCATACTACTGAGCGTCTGTCACAGCCATTCAGTCACAGAACATGCAGCTGACACAGCCGATTTCTCTAGGAAACCTGACACTAGGCTAATCTGCCATCAGCTTCACTGTGCTAGCTGCCCCTGTCCCGATCCCATCCCACCATTCCTCTGTCCCCAATCCATCCCTCTGTCCCTGATCCCATCCCACCACCCATTCCTCTGTCCCTGATCCCATCCCACCATCCCTCTGTCCCTGATCCCATCCCACCACCCATTCCTCTGTTCCTGATCCCATCCCACCATCCCTCTGTCCCTGATCCCATCCCACCACCCATCCCTCTGTCCCTGATCCCATCCCACCACCCATCCCTCTGTCCCTGATCCCATCCCACCACCCATCCCTCTGTCCCTGATCCCATCCCACCACCCATCCCTCTGTCCCTGATCCCATCCCACCCACCATCCCTCTGTCTGGGCTGTCAGACTGAAGTGTCATTAGAACCTGGTGTATAATGTAGAGCCTGGTATATGAAGTATAGAGCCCTGTGTATAATGTAGAGCCTGGTATATGATTTACAAAGCCTGTGTATAATGTACAGCCTGGTATATGATGTACTACAGGGGACGGAGTTGATGGATTATATAATGGGTGGGGATTATGAGAAGTGGGAAGGGACAAAAGGATGGGCGGGGTCTAACGCCCTCCCCATCTTAAAACTTCACCAGCCGCCACTGGACGGTACAGAATAAAACTGCTTATGCAAGCTATATTTTCTTATATGTGTGCTTTATAGAGAACCTGTTATCAAGCTGAAAAACAGAACTAGTTGACTTAACATGAGTCCGATACAAGTTAAGATATATGAATTAATATGACTTTATAGCCGCACAAAATGGGAGTCACTTCTGTTCAGTCATATTACTACACTACCGAGGTAACCTTTCACCTCCTCACCACCAGTACAACACACAATGATCTCTTTTTAGAGGATCCGCAGTGGCTGCTGCACTTGTGAATGAGCCCTTAGATACATTTGGCCGCAGCACACTTAGGGGTCGTTCACATACAAAGTTGGGGAGTGGTAAAACCCTTGCAGTTCAGTCACGATTTTACTGCCCCAATCCCTACTCCCTTTAGTGTTAAGGCAGTAGCCAAAAGGTGAAGCCTTGCCGTACCAGGAATTAAGCCCCCTGTTGCTTTTGGTAGGTACTACTACCTACCAACTGCGACCCATTCAAGTAAACCGGGCCACTCTGCAGGCTTTTGCGGGGTCCAAGGAGTTAAAGCAGGTGGTGAGAAAGCAACACAACGCAGCCTGTTTAACCCCTTGTTTGCTGTACTGCACAAAGTTGCAGGGCACTTTCAGAGTAGCCTCATTAATTTGAATGAGTCATGCTTGGCAGGTGCTACCGTGTTTTTCTGAAAATAAGCCCTGCTGTGATTTTCAGGGAGGGCTGCAATATAAGCCCTACCCTGAAAATAAGCCCTAGTTTAGACCCCTTTCACACTAGGGCATTTTTCAGGCGTTTTAGGGCTACAAAAAGCGCCTGAAAATACCTCCCCTGCAGCCCCAGTGTGAGAGCCCGAATGCTTTTACACTGAAGCAGGGCACTTACATGATGTTAGAAGCAGTAGGGCAGCACAGTGGTTAGCACTTTCACCTAGCAGTAATAGGGTTGCTGGTTCAAATCCCGACCACAACACCCTCTGCCTGGAGTTTGCATGTTCTCCCTGTGCCTGCGTGGGTTTTCTCTGGGTACTCCGGTTTCCTCCCACACTCCAAAGACATGCTGGTAGGTTAATTAGATCCTGTCGATAAAATTGGCCAAATGTGTATGTGTTTGTAAGCGTGTCAGGACCCCACAGGGCAAGGACCGCACTATACCACCGATGGACACCAGTGGTAAAAAGCGCCCTGAGGCGATTCAGATCGCATAGGTAGCGCTATACAAGTCATTAATTCATTCATTATCTTTCAGGCAGTGCAGGAGCGCTGTATACACTGATCCTGCCATTAAAATCAATGGGCACTGCTGCCGAAGACCCTGCAAAGCCATTCCGCAGCGGCGCTTTTAACCCTTTATTCAGCTGCTAGTGGGGGTTAAAAGGGCCCGCTAGCGGGCAAAAAACGCTGCTATAGCAACGGCGCCTTACCACCGCTAAAATTTAGCGGGCGCTTCACCGCTGACGCCCCCCCCCCTCCCCCCAGTGTGAAAGTAGTCTTAAAGTGGTTGTAAACTGACAGAATCCTCTCCATTACAGTATAATATGTATTGGCCAAAAAAAAAAAAACATAAAAAATGAAACCGCAAATCGCAGCAAAAATGCAAAACGCACAGCAAAAAGCACTGTAGAAACGGATCAAAAACATTGGTGTGAACCGAGCCTTATGCTGGCCATACAATCTTTGCACATTCGCTGAACAAAAGTATGCAATTTGAAAATTTTACTTGTTTTTAACATTCAGTTTTTAAAATCAATGTAATTTCTGAACGAAAATCACATACACTGTCTGAAAAATATACCAAAGAGTTTTGTATTCTGCGCCTTTTTCCATCACTGTGGTTGAAAAGAACATTAATCAAACGACCGCTCTTAGCCGGTTCCCGACCGGCGCACAACGATGTACGTTGGCAAAATGACACTGACAGGCATAAGGACGCACAGATGCGTCCCTTTAACCACTTCAGCCCCGAACCAATTGGCAGCCAAAGGACCAGGCCCCTTTTTGCGATTCGGCACTGCGTCGCTTTAACTGACAATTGCACAGTCGTGCGACGTGGCTCCATAACAAAATTGGCGTCCTTTTTTTTCCCACAAATAGAGCTTTCTTTTGGTGGTATTTGATCGCCCCTGCGATTTTTATTTTTTGCGCTATAAACAAAAATAGAGCGACAATTTTGAAAAAAATGCAATATTTTTTGCTTTTTGCTATAATAAATATCCCCAAAAAATATATAAAAAAACATTTTTTTTTCCTCAGTTTAGGCCGATACGTATTCTTCTACATATTTTTGGTAAAAAAAAATCCAAATTATTGATTGGTTTGCGCAAAAGTTATAGCGTTTACAAAACAGGGGATAGTTTTATAGCATTTTTATTAATATTTATTTTTTTACTAGTAATGGCGGCGATCAGCGATTTTTATTGTGACTGCGACATTATGGCAAACACATCGGACATTTTTGACACATTTTTGGGACCATTGTCATTTATACAGCAATCAATGCTATTTAAATGCATTGATTCCTGTATAAATGACAGTTGGAGTGAAATAGTTAATCACTAGGGGGAGGGGTTATGGGCTCTGACGAGTGTGTGTTTTTTTATATTAGGGGGTGGGGCTGACGTCTGACGCCATTGATCGGCTTTCCCGATAAATCGGGAACAGACAATCAATGACAGGCAGAGTAGGAAGCGCGGGGAGAGGTTTGTTTACACAAACCTCTCCCCGTTCTTCAGCTCCGTAACCTGATCACGGGACACCAGTGGCGATCGGGTCCGCTGGTCCCACGGCCGGGGTCACGGAGCTCCCGACCCACGGGCAGGCATTTAAAGGGCCACGTACAGGTACGTGGTTTTGCTTGCCTGTGCCATTATCATGTTAAAGAAAGTATTATGGCGGCGATGCAGCAACAAAGACATTTTGAAATTGAAGGCGCTCCACTGATTTTCCTACAGGATTTGTCCAAATACACTCTGATCAAGAGGAAAGCTGCGAAGCCACTATTGAATGCGTTAAGGGAAAGGGAATTTTTATACAAATAGGGATTTTCTTTCCAGGTTATAGTTTATCAAAATGGACAAAAGAATATCTTCTGGGATCTAGGAGATCTTCCAGATTTTTTGGGAATAATCTTCATTTGCCCCCAACTGACCTACCGACATGGCCACAATCATACTCCGATTTCTCGTGGGGACTATATAGAAGGAGATAAGGGGGACGGGAGGGGGGTAAAGCAAGTTACAGGAGAAATAGGGGATGGTGCTTTAAAAAGAAAAAAAAAGGGGGAGGGAGAGTGGGATGAGGGAATATTGGTAAATGGGAAAGTAAAGTGTTTTTTAAACACAATGGTTTGTTCACAATATCGGATATGAGAAAAATGTAAACTAATATATGATCAACGTTCAGGCACAGATTCGCCAGTGTAGATGCACTAAACTTTTGTTTTGTTTTGCACATTGCATTATGTCATATTATATAGTTAAGTATTTAGATAGGTAATACAATTGCAATTCACTAGTCAATGCATTCACTAGTCAATCACAAGGATGATTAGGTTCACCTTAAATATATATATATATATATATATATATATATATATATATATATATATATATATATATATATATATATATATATATATATATATATATATATATATATAGACATTTCTGGTAAGCTCCCGGATTTTGACAAGAATTATATATTTTTTTTTCCTCCCTTTCGGAATATCGGGTAGGGCAAAAAGAGGGGCTTTTTGCCCTACCTGATATCCCCTTTTTCTTTACTTTTTTCTCTTTTTGAATCTCATTATGGGAGAAATATTAAAATAAATACAGATGCCTGGGACGGACACGCTTCTGCTAGGGGAAGTTAACACCAAACCCGAAATTAGATTATATATATATATATATATATATATATATATATATATGTAGACTTAAAGAAATCAAATGGGTAGTGATTGGTCGGTACGATTGAGTTTTGAGTGAGATTGAAAGGAACAGAGTGGATGAGTGATAGGGGGTTAATATTTTTGAATCTTTTCCCCTCGTTAAATTTTGTTTTTTCTCCCCCCTCCTCTTTCTTCCAAAACCCAGTTATTATAGGAACATATTTTTACCATCTTATCAGAGGACTAAACACAGCCTCAAAAACTATCACAGGTCCTGTATTCTCTCCATAGACAAAATGTTGGCATCATTTTTTTTCAGGAGACACACTTTCGCTCAGACCACATACCCAATATACATAATGGATACTATTCAACCTAGTATCACAATTCTTTTGCCTCTATAGCAATACATAAATTAATACCCCATCAGGTACAGGAAATCTTTAGGAATAGGGATGGTAGAGCACTCCTTTTGAAAGTAACTATATATGGTAAGAAATATACTTTTAGTAATGTGTATTTGCCCAATCAGGAACAGATTAGAGTCGGAACGCAACTTCTAATGGATTTAATGGAAAAAGCAGAAGGGGTTACAGTAATTGGTGGCGACTTTAATTTTGTTCTTGACCGGGAAATAGATACCACAGCACCTCCAATGAAAGGGAGTAACAATGAGAAGAGGAAGTTTAAAGAAATAATGACAAGACATCAATTAGTGGCTATATGGAGGGTCACCCATCCGCTTGAAAGGGGCTATACGTTCCTCTCAAAATTTCATGGAACATACCATAGATTAGATTATTTTCTGATAAACCGACCGGGAATGACAGTGATCTCTTCCTCCGAAATTGGAAGTGCGATATGGTCGGATCATGCGCCGATATATCTGATGATGGCCATAGCTAATGAGAATAGAGCAAGAAGTTCTTGGAAGCTAAATGATAATTTTTTATTTGACGAGGTATGTACAACAGAGATTGGGGTAGCAATAACAAACTTTATGGGGGATCATGCGGGAGATATTACTTCCCTTCCTATTCAATGGGAAACGCTGAAATGTATTGTTCAGGGCCTGTTTATAAAACATAGGGCGAGACTAAAAAAGAAAAAAGGAAATAAAATAATGGAGCTGTCAAAGGACACAAGTGAATTAGAAAAGCAACAAACAAAATCCTCTACAGGAGAAAATAGAAGTAACAACAAAGAAAACAGAATTGAGAACCTTATTAAACGAACAAACCTTGCGCATTAGAGATAAAACACGGTCCTTATATTACCAGCAGGGAAATAAACCCGGTAGGTTACTGGCCAGGGCATTACGCCAACGAATAAGCTCAACATCAATTGTTAAAGTAAAAACTGAAACAAGCGACTTTGCACATGACCCGAAAGGGATTTTGAAAGTATTTCATACCTTTTATTCTAGGTTATATAACATACCAAACGTACTAGCAGAGAAAGACCCCGAAGCTTTTCAGGTATATAAATACATAAACAATACACCACCACCGACACTAACAAGAACAGAACAGATGTGGAGCACCTAGAGCAGGAGTTTTTGGAACAGGAAATACAAACAGTAATCGAATCATTGATGTTAGGGAAAAGTCCAGGCCCGGACAGTTTTACCTCCGATTTTATAAAAAATTCAAAGATCTATTAATCCCACTTATGAAACACACATTTAATGCAGTATCGACTCCACAACCTTTTGTCCCACAAGGAATGCAAGCATATATAGCTCTTATACCCAAACCGGAAAAGGATCACACCAACTGCGGAAACTATCGCCCCATCTCCTTGACAAATATTGACCTTCAAATTTACTCAAAAGGTCATAGCTAATAGGCTCACCCCAATACTTCCAGCTTATATACATTTAGATCAAGCGGGATTTGTAAAAGGAAGAGAAGCTAGCGATAACATCTTAAAGACATTGACACTTATGGAATATGCTCATTAACACACCATCCCATCCTGTCTCTTGGCTGTAGATGCCGAGAAAGCATTTGACAAGGTGGGCTGGTTTTCTTAAAGAGACACTGAAACAATGGGGAGTGGGCTCAATACTATTAGAAAAAATAATGGTCTTATATCAGAAGCCTATAGCCAGAATACGGGCTAATGGTGAAATCTCCAAGCCCATAATTATAACCAATGGAACCCGACAAGGACGTCCCCTGTCCCCATTGTTATATGTGCTCGTTATGGAACATCTAGCTATAGCCATTCGAAACAATCAAGATATAAAGGGAATAAAAGTAGGAGAGAAGGAATATAAATTATCCATCTATGCAGATGATTTATTGGTATATATCATGAATCCAATAGTGACCATACCAAATTTAATACAAGAATTTAACCGTTTTGCTAAAGTAAGTAACTTTAAAGTAAATTACAGTAAATCTGAAGTAATGATTACATTGCCCCAAGATAAAATGGAAGCAATAAAGAACAATTTTTCCTTTAAATGGCAGGCAACCACAATTAAATACCTAGGAATATATATCCCTAAAGAGTAAAGATCTGGATAAACTCTATGAACTTAATTATTTCCCAATAACACATAAAATAATAAAAACACTTCAACGATATGAAAAAGGGATCTTTTCATGGATGGGGAGGATAAACATAATAAAAATGGATATACTTCACAAGATCTTGTATATATTCCAAACCATACCATTATTTCCATCAACAAGTATTTTAAATCAGTTATGAAAAAAGCAATAGGAAGTTTTGTCTGGGCAGGAAAGCATGCCAGAATAAATAGAGCAACGCTAACTTTGTCCAAAGGAAGAAGGGGGTTTGGCCCTCCCAGATATATCGGTGTATTTGAAAGCAGCCTTTATAACAAGGATCGTAGATTGGTTCCAGAATAGGGATTGTAAACAATGGGTAAAGCTGGAGGAAGAGATCACAGCCATTAAACTAAAATCGCTACCATGGATAGAAAAAGAAGAACGCCCCCCAGAGCACAAAATGCCCTTTTTGGTAGTATCAACAATGAAGATAAGGGATGGTTTGTTAAGACAGGGGAAAGGGTCAACATAGGTGGGCCCAATGACCCCTCTTTTTGATAACCCAGAATTTCAACCAGCAATGAAGACAGGAACTTATCTAAAATGGCAAAAGAAAGACGACACTAGATTGCTAGAGACAATAGAGCATGATAGATTAACATCACTAGAATCTATGGGGTGGAATATAAGAATAATTGGATACAATACTGGCAGCTTCAAAGATATGTTTCTTCTATAATGAGAGAAAATATAATTAATAGACCCATGACTGTTATTGAAAACATATTGTTAAAAGAACAAAAACCAACTCACATTTTGTCTAATATATATAGGTATTTAATTTCAAGTAATAACAGACAAGAGATAACATATATAAAAAAAGGGGAGGAAGAATTAGGGATAGATATCCCCAAGGAAAAATGGGACAAAGCATTTAAAACAGTACATAAATTATCAATATCTAGTATACCTCAAGAGAGAAATTATAAAATACTAGCCAGATGGTATAAATGCCCAATGGATATGAATAAAATAAGCTCAGTGAATGGAGACATATGTTGGAGATGTCAAGGGGCCAGGGGCACAATGTCACACATTTGGTATTATTGTCCTGGAGTCTATAGTTACTGGGAAAAAAATATATGAAACATATGAGAAACTGATGGGGATACAAATACAACCCGACATATTAATGTCGGTATTATCTATGAATATAGGCTCGATAAAAAATATTAATAAATGTGTCTTAAAACATATCCTAACTGCGGCACGTACTATTATAGCAAGGAAGTGGAAGAGCAAGATAAATCCTAATCAAAAAAGAATGGGAGATGGAAATGAACGAGATGTGCTCCCTAGAGGAGAGAATGGAAACTGAAAATGGAAATAAAAGAGGGTTGATGACAGCATGGGGGATATGGACAGAATTCAGTACCTTATAGGTCGAACGGAACAAATCTTTAGAATAAAAAGAAAAATGGTAAAGGAGAAAGAGGACTAAAACAAGAGAAGTATCTCTTCCCTTAACCCCCCCCCCCCCTATGATTTAAATCAAGCCGGTTTAAATTAAGCCTTTTTACTAGTGATTTAAATCAAATCCACCCTGCCTACAGGTAAGCCTAAAATAAGGCTAACCTGTAAATACAGTAAATATCTCCTAAACCTGCACCATTTAGGACATACTTACTATAGTAGCAGCCAGTGACGTCACCAGTGCATGGGCACACACCACAGGAGTGACAGCATCACAGCTCATTCAAACAGCCAAAGCTTGCGTATCCAGAAGGAAAGCCAGGTAAAGATGGAAGCCCCATCAGCGGTGACAGTGCACCACTGAAGGGCTTTTTTTTTTTTAGGCAAGTCTTTCATAATGTGCTAGCACATTATGCTATCATGCAGGGGACCTATTTTTTGCGGTTTACTACCACTTTAAGGGAATTCCTTGGGGTCTCTCAGGTTACAAGAACTATGTCCCCATTGAAAGACTTAGGCCCCATGCACACGAGACGCAGATGCAAACTCTGCTGAACGCGTGTTTTAAAAAGCAGAAACCTGCGTTTAAAAACGCGCGTTTTGCTGTGTTTTCATGCCGCGTTTAGACGCGTTTGCGTCTATAAGCATTTGTAAAGATAACATCATATAGACCCTCCCCAAGCTCAGAAGGCATGTATTATTAACTATTTCTGCCAATTTGATCAGAGTGAGCAGCAGCAGCAGAGAGAGCAGTTGTACACTTGCATTTGCCTCTCTTTTTGTGTTTTTTTTTTTTTTTAATGGATCCCATATTGAATATATGTCAGGAAATGCTCCTGATGTTGCTCTTGATGCGGCAGCAATGTCGTCGCAAATTTGCATGAGAGGTCCAGAATCAGAGCTCGTCGATATTGGATCCGTTGATGGCACAGCGAATGTCCGTTGGATATTTCACAAACATGTATGCATTTCACAAACATGTATGCATCAGTGAGTATATATGCTCTATGAACTATCTAAACTAATTACGACATTTTAAACGTGTCTGAACGCATTTTTTTGCGTCTGGAAAAACGAGGTTAAACGCAACTGCATAAAAACGGGAAAAAACTAGACTGTGTACATGGACACATAGGATAACATTGAATGCGTTCAGGTGCAGTTGAAAAAAGTGTCCAACTGCCTCTGAACGCGCGTTTAACAGCGTCTCGTGTGCATGAGGCCTTAACCCTCTATTACATTTCTGGGGACAATTTGGGATTTTCTTTTACTTTCCATAAAAATGGTAAACAGGGCAAATAGAGAGGGTGAATCTCCCTAACGGGGCATAGACCGCAATAAAAACAGGTGTTCTAATCCATCTCCAATCTGTCCAAAACTAAAAAAAAGTTTTGCCTTAAAAGTGGTTGTAAAATTTTTTTTAATCAAACCACCACCCACATGCCTATACTTACCTGGTCTGTGCAATGGTTTTTGACAGAGCAGCTCTGATTCTCTTCTTCTGGGGTCGCTCACTGGCGCTCCAGGCCCTTCCTCTTCACTTGGTGCCCCCCACAGAAAGGCTATTTTCCGAGTCCAGCTGCTGTGTCCATTGACAGACAGCGGGACACTGCCCGGCCCCCTGCTCCTGTGTCGTAGCTTTTAATTGACAGCAGTGAGAGCCTACTGCATGGGTTACCTGCTCATTTTCATCTGGGCCTAGGGGATTGCAGAGTGAAGATATACTTGCCTAATCCACCGACCGCAAAACCAATCCCCGCCGCTTCTGCCGCCCACCCCCCACCCACTGGTCTGAATGGACTGTTTCTAACACCACGCCCATAGACCAGCTCTGGATGTGAAAATGTCAGAAAGAATCCACCACTGGACGTGGGGGAGCGCGGTTTAAAAAAAAAAAATGAATGAACATGCCTATACTTACCTGCTCTGTGCAATGGTTTTGCACAAAGCAGCTCCTATCCTCTTCCGAGGACCCCCGCTGGTGCTCCAGGTGCCTCCTCTTCATCAGGTGCCCCCACGGAAAGCTGCTTTCCATCGGAGCACCCATGCGGGTCTCTCGAGTCCAGCTGCTGCGTCCGTTGACACAGACAGCAGGACTCAGCCCTGCACCTGCTCCCGTGTCAGAGCTTTTGCTTGACAGCAGCGTTAGCCAATGGCTCATGCTGCTATCTATCTGTCCAATGAGGATACCAACAGCTGCTGGAGCCACCGTGCTCATTGCTGGATCGAATCGGGCTCAGATAAGAAAAAAGGGGGGTCTGGGGGGGAGAGCAGGAGAACAGGTGTTTATTTACCTTAACCACTTCAGCCCCAGAAGGATTTGCCCCCTTAATGACCAGGCCATTTTTGCAATACGGCACTGCGTCGCTTCAACTGACAATTGCGCAGTCAGTGTCACACTGTACCCAAACAACATTTTTTTTTACTTTTTGCTATATTACATATCAAAAAATAAAAAAAAAATCAGTTTAGGTCGATATATAATCTTCTACATATTTTTGGTAAAAAAATTAAATAAAATCACAGTAGGTGTATATTGATTAGTTTGCACAAAAGTTAGAGTCTACAAAATAGGGGATAGATTTATGGTATTTTTTTTGTAGTAATTGCAGTGATCAGGAATTTTTAGCGGGACTGCGACATAGCGGCGGATTGATCAGACACTTTGAGACCATTTACATTTATACAGTGATCAGTGCAATAAATAGCCACTGATACTGTATAAATGTCACTGGCAGGGAAGGTGTTGACACTAGGGGCGATCAAGGGGTTAAATGTGTTCCCTCAGTGGGTTCTAACTGTAGGGGGGTGGGCTGCCCAGGACATGACAGATCACTGTTCCTGATCACTGGGAACAGTAGATCTCTGATATGTCCCCTGTCAGAACAGGGAATCGCCTTATTTACAAAAGGCATCCTATTCTCTAGGATTTACCAGCATGGGACCCAGTGTTGCCAAGCTCCCAAATTGAAATTTACTGGCATGACACCCAAAATTTACTGGCACAGCCAGGTTTTTACTGACATGTCCAAAAGTTACAACATTACAGTTTTAAGTGCAGATTTCAGTATTTGGGCTACAAACAAGTTATTTATTAAGGCAAAAACATTTTTTACAGGCAGTTGGCAACACTGATGGGACCTCACATTTAGGCAGTGTCAAATGTTCCCCTTTAAATGTCAGGTTTTCACCAACAGAACATTTTGAGGCAGCCATAATTTTGACAGAGGATAAATAAAACTGGGGGAAATTTAAGCAGGAGAACTAGGAAAGGGGGGTTGAGAAGAGAGCTTGGGGGGGGGGGGGTTAGCATTAGAGAACTGGGAAAGTGGGGGGTAGATATGTGCAGAGAGGAGATGTAGTATAACAGGGAATTTGTGCAGAAAGGAGAGCTGGGAAAAACGGGGAGATTTGTGCAGCGAGGTGAGCTGGGAAAAAATTGGGGATTTGTGCAGAGAGGAGAGCTGGGGGACAGGGATTTGTCCAACAAAACCAAGGAAAATTCCCAGCTCAACTTACCAGCCAGCCTGCTACCAAGCACAGTTTGCACACATTTTCAAATACATACATAAGCTGCAGAGCCATCCCACATCACCCAATTATTAGCTACAGTCCTAACTTTGTAAATTTATAAGAGCCTCCATAGTAGAAGCTAGAGGTGCACCAAATGGAAATTTTGGTACTGAAACCGAAAATGCTGGATGCACTTGGCCGAAAATGAGAGTTTGAAAAAATATATATTTTTTTGATATACTGCATTATATTATACCTTTTAATATCATGAGTTTAAATTAATATGAATTTATTGTTGGCCATAACTGGCACCTTTAGCGCAAGAAAAGTTCACGAAAAATGCATTCCTTTAAAAAAATTCTATGTAGGTCTTTACACTGGTCCGCTACGCTTCTATTGTGGTGTTAAAAATCTTGCTTGCTTGGTCAGTTAAGAAAATAAAAAAAAATGCGCCCCTCAGTTGAAATTGATTGAAAAACGCAGCAAGAAAGCATCAATAAAACGCACTTCTGTTACATTTTAAATGCCGTTTTTGAGTCACATGACCTATGAAAAAAACACCAAAAAGACTAAGACTTACCACCGGGGACTGTATTTCTAAGAGCCTTTCGGGACAACCCATTTTCCAGGTAACACATGCAGCCTTTAAATCCCTCCTCTTCCACCATGGCCTCGGTTATTGTGTGGTCTCCGACATGCTAAAAAACATAGCACAGAAAACCAAAACAACCATGACAGATATTTAAACCACTAAGATAACAGGGAGGTTAGTAAAAGCGATCCTGAAAGGCTCTTAGAAATACCGTCACCTGTAAGTCTAACTAGTCTCTCAAATCGCCTTTCATGACAACCTGAGAAGCTTACTCTAAGGTGGGACTACTGCCTGCAGCACCTTCCTACCGAACGTTTGATCTGCAGAGAACAGCAGATCCAACCTATAGTGTTGGAGAAATGTAGAGAAGTTGGACGAGGTGGCAGCCTTGCATATTTGCTCAGGCGTAGCACCAGCCCTTTCGGTCCAAGAAACTGCCATTGATCTCGTAGAGTGAGCAGCGATACCTGAGGGGGGTACTTATCCCTTAGCTTTGTAGGCCTCTGTGATTGACCATTTAAGCCACCTACCCAGAGTGCTCTTGGAAACTTTCTCCCCTTTACGGGGTCCTGAGAAGATTACAATGAGTATTTGATTTGCTAAACTCTTTGGTGACTGTTAGGTAATGTAACAGGCATCTACTTACATCCAGTGTATGGCAAGCTTCTTCTCCTAGATTGGCTGGAGCTGAGGAGAAAGTGGATAAATCTATTTTGGTGAAAACTTGTGCAAACCTTGGGTAGAAATGCCAGGTCCGTCTGAACGATAACTCGGTCAGAAAAAACCTTCAGAGAGGGTTCTGTGACTGCCAAGGCCTGAAGCTCACTGACCCTTCTGGCTGACATGATGGCTACAAGAATTTTTTTTTTTAAAGCGGGATTCCACCCTAAAGTGGAACTTCCACTTTTTGGAACCCTCCCCCCCTCCGGTGTCACATTTGGCACCTTTCAGGGGGGAGGGGGGTGCAGATACCTGTCTAAGACAGGTATTTGCACCCACTTCCGGGCATAAACTCCCACGGGAGTTCACTCCACCTCCTGTCCCGGCGTGCTGTCTGCCGGGACACACACAGGTCCCAGCAGACAGCGTCGACGATAGCGATCGCGCTGCGTGACTCGTGCATGCGCAGTAGAGAACTGGGAAGTGAAGCCGCAAGCTTCACTTCCTGATTCCCTCACTGAGAAAGGCACCGGCAGCAGCAGAGAGCCGAGCAATTGATCAGCCTCTGCTGCCAACATCGCTGGAACCTGTGACAGGTAAGTGTCCATTTATTAAAAGTCAGCAGTATTAGTAACTGCTGGCTTTTAAAAAAAAAATGTTTGCAGGTACAGTCCCGCTTTAAGAACTAAAATTAAGGATGCTTCCTAAAGGGGTTAAAAACAGAGCTTTCGTGAGAACCTGCAAAAAAGAGACAGATCCCAACTGGGAAAAACTTTAAGGGCTACCGGCCTGTTCAGTACAAGTGTCCTAGAAAAAAAAATCTCAAAATTGACACCTCTTTGGACAGTCTTTTAAAAAAAAAACTGAAAGAGCCGCCACCTGGGTTTTAAGGGTGTCGACTGCCAGCCCCTTCGATCATTCCTTCATGGAGGAATTCTAAAACTGAAATTACACTTTTGACCTGGAAGCCTTTAGAAGCGCACCAGGTCTTGAACTTTTTCCATGCTTTCAGGTATTTGTTCCAAGTTACTTCCTTCCTACTGGAGAGTAGGGTCTTCACTAGTTTTTCTGACAGTCCCTTGGCTTTTAGCAGATCTTCTACAGAAACCAAGCGGTTAGCTGTAGCCAGCCTCCTTCCGGACGGTTCAGGGACCCCTGAGTTAGTAAGCCCTTGCTGGGTGGTAGCCTCCATGGAGGTTTTGTGGCCACACTTAGCAAAGTCGCGAACCAAGGCCTTTTTGGCCAAAAAGGAGTGACCAGGATCAGATTGGCATTTTCCTTGCTGAATTTCCTGAGGACCAGCTGTATTAGCGGGAAGGGGGAAAAACGTAGCACAGGGGTGGGTGAAAGCATCTATGCCTACGGCCCGATCGTCCCGGTGGAGTGAGAAAAACACCCGTACTTTTGGAGTTCTGCTGGCTCGCAAACAGATCTATTTGAGTTTATCCCCATATTTCGGTGACCATCAAGACGACTTCTTGATTCAGACTCCACTCTGCTTCTGCCACTCTTCTTCTACTTTTTAGGTCTGCTAACAGATTCTGGGATCCCTTTAGATCAGGGGTCTCGAACTGGGGGCCCTCCAGCTGTGTCAAAACTACAAGTCCCATCATGCCTGTGGGAGTCATGCTTTTAACTGTCAGCTTTGCAATGCCTCATGGGACTTGTAGTTTCACAACAGCTGGAGGGCCGCCAGTTTGAGACCCCTGCTTTAGATGAACCTCAGAGGGGCCACATTTTGCTCTGCCCAAGTAAGCAGTTGACTGGCTAGCTCCAAGAGACCTTTGCTCCTGGTACCTCCCAGTTTTAATACATAAGCTACCACTGTTGTATTGTCCGCGAGTACTAGCATGTTGCCCTTTGACTGCCTGTTAAAAGGCTAGGAGTCTGAAAAAAAAATGGCCTTCAGTTCGCACCAATTTGAGGACTTCCAGCTTCTGCTTTGGACCAGGCCCCCTGAGAGGTCTGCCCATCCAAGCAATTGTGTCCATCGTTTGTCAAATTCTGCCACCACCAGAGCACTCATTTTACGTTTGAGGTGAGCCTGATTTGTTTTTCTAGAGGCTCCTGGTGTGACCACCTTTGTAGGATGTTTATCTGGAGAGGCCAGGAATGTAGTCTGGCCCACTGTATGGCTGGAATGGATGCCGTGAGAAGTCCTAAAAGTGCCATGGCTGACCGGACTGAAACAGATTGGACTTTCTCCATCTTCTCCTGTTGAGGGGGGGGGGGGGAGCTTTCTGAAGCATCAAGTTTATTGTATAGCCCAGGGATTTCATTTCCCTGTGCTGGCTCTAAATATGATTTTTCTAAATTTAGGGGCCAACCTAGGTTCTTGAGGTGAGCCCGAGTCACCTGCAGGTTTGTCAGGACCTGGCCTTTGGAATCTGCAAATTATAATAAATCGTCCAGATATGGGATGACCGATATTCCTCTTCGCGTCAGAGGCCCCAGAGCTTCCGCCATTACTTTTGTAAAGATCCTGGGGGTAGGGTGAAAGTTTAAACGGCAGGGCTCTGATTTGGAGATGCCATATTGAACTCCCCAGGTTGAGAGCTAGACGGAGAAACTGTTAGGAAAATTGAGCTTTCGGGACGTGCAAATAAGCATCCCGTAGCTCTAGGGATGCCATAAAGCAATCTGGAGTCAGTAACTTCGTTATTGAATAGATCGTGTCCATGCAAAAATGTTTATTAAAGCTTTATGTGATCATCTTCACTATTTGGATAGGGCTAGATCTGTCACCTATTTTTCTAAAATACATTTTTCATATTTTTTCAGAGCTAATTGAGGCTTTATTGCTGTGTGGCTATGGGCATTTTTTAAATGCTTCTTTCAAATACTTGTTGATATATTTTCCAAGTAAAAAAGATTTTCGAGGTAGGTCCATTTCATTATATGCCCTTCCTTACCACATTCATCTATCTTAATAATCTCGGCTGTTAATAAAATTTAAATAACCCTATTAATATATCCAATAGACGGATTCCGAGACTTATTTAGTCATGGCTGCTATCTCCCTCTCTATGACGCATTTAATGAATCTCACGCATTCAGCATTTTAGTGGACTGCGAGACACCCCATTTGGACACACAGGTCAGCTTTGGAGTTCATAGCTCCACCCACTCATTTTCTATATGATGTCCATTCTATATCAATATATTCACGTGTTATTATATGTGTTCAGTATTTGATTCTATTTTTCTCGTTTCAGTGAATATTGTATGACATTGTTCAGTTCTCCTGAGGAAGCCCTAATTAGGTTGAAACATGTTGATACACTAAACATTGCCAATTTTCATCTCTATTCAGTGATGTGTTCTTTTTAATATTGTTCTAGACATATGATGTCAATAATGTTGTATCTCAATAAATTTATTTTTATATGCAATTATATGTTTTCTGCGCCTTTAAAGTCCCAATTCTTGGTTTACCAAAATTTTGACTATATATGTGACGCTATAACCATAGCTTCAGCAATCTAGCTCATAATTTAAAAATTCTCACCTGTGATAAGTTTGCTTATAATTAGTGTGGGTGTATAAAAAAAAGAAGGTCAATGAGTTTCTGGACACTTGACAGACCCTTGCATCTTTCATCCAGTGCTGCACTGATGTTTCTGGATTCTGAGCCATGGGGAAAGCAAAATAATTGTCAAAGGATCTGTGGAAAAAGATAGTTAAACTGTATAAAACAGGAAAGGAATATAAATGGATATCCAAGGAATTGAGAATGCCAATCAGCAGTGTTCAAAGGCTAATCAATTAGTGGAAAATGAGGAGTTCTGTTAAAACAAAACCACAGTCAGGTAGACCAACTAAGCTTTCAGCCACAACTGCCAGGAAATTTGTTCGGATGCAAAGAAAAACCGACAAATAACTTCAGGTGAAAACCTATGTTGTGGCTGTTTTAAGATGCACAATAAGGAGGCGCTTGAAGAAAGAGGGGCTGCATGGTTGAGTTGCCAGAAGAAAGCCCTTACTATGCCAATGCCACAAAGTATCCTGCTTACAATATGCCAAACAGCACACAGACAAGCCTCAAACCTTCTGGCACAAAGGAATTTGGAGTGACGAGACCAAAATTGAGCATTCAGCCACATCCATAAACACTACATTTGGAGAGGAGTCAACAAGGCCTATGATGAAAGGTACACCATTCCTCCTGTGAAACACGGAGGTGAATTGCTGATGTTTTGGGGGATGTGTGAGCTACAAAATGCACAGGAAATTTGGAAAAAATTGATGGCAAGTAGAATGCAAATTGTTTTCAAGAAATACTGGAGGAACATTTCCATTCATCAGTCAGGAAGCTGAGCACGGGACGTACTTGGATATTCCAAAATGGCAATGATCCAAAAACACAAGGCCAAGTTGACCTGTCATTGGCTACAGCAGAATAAAGTGAAGGTTTTTGACAAGAGAAATGAGCAGCTTTACCATCTGAGAAGATAGGGAGCCTCATGCACAAATACCACAAAAAACTTCAAGCTGTCATTTATGTTAAAGGGAGGCAATACACGGCATTAAGAACTGGGGTATGTCAACTTTGGATCAAGGTCATTTGGGTAGTTTCTGTTTTGATTACGATTTAAAAACAGTAAACACAGTTGACTGATAATAAATGGCTTCAGCCAAACACCAAGAATGAGTGAAAGAAAAGTTTGTGTTATTCATATTCTCTGAAAAATGGATAAGAAATCATAAATCCTGCCAGGGTATGTAAACTTATGAGCATAACTGTATCCCAAAATAAACCCGTATGGAGAAGATTGAAGGCACCACTGTACCCCTCTTACCTGGGTCTGGCCGATGCTTGAGATGCCTGCTTCTGTCATGGCTGCTGGTCTCTCGTGCATCGTTTAGCAGAGCGCAGCGCGGGGTATTCAGAAAAAGCCATCCCAGCATCATCGATGGCCGAAACAGGAAACACTGGTCGATAGACCCGCCCCCTTGACCTCTGCATTCCAGGCGACTGAAACCACTTGTCGCCCTGCCCTTATAGGAAGCTGTGTCACTGGACGTGATGTCATCCGCCAGCCGGGACCCAAAACCGTCATGCGGGAATACCAAGAAGCAGAAGCAGCAGCCCGCCTGGCCACCTGAGCCACTCTCGCAGCCCCCGGGGCACACAGACGCCGATGTCCTGCAAGCCATTGCTACCACGGAGCTGGAGACTACGGAACACCCCACTCCCGGACTGGGGGTGCTGGGATGGTCACTGCACACCAGGCAGAAAAAACACCTCGGAGCACCCAAATGCGGATACCACCAATTTTGGATGATATGCTTCGGCCGCCAACATTTTGGTGCGTGCTAGTAGAAGCACATGTATTCTAATGGAGGGCAGGGGTGAGTACAGAGGATAGTCTGAGCAGAGGAGAGCTGACGCGATTTGTGTAGAGAGGAGAGAACTGGGATAGTGTGGGGTGGGGGATTTTAGCAGAGAGGAAAGTTGGGGGGAATTTGTGCAGAGAGAACAGGAAAAGGGGGAAGGAATTGGTGCAGAGGGGAGAAATGCAAGAGGGGGAAGATTTGGGCAGAGTTGAGAACTGCAGAAGGCAGGTTGTGCAAAATGAGAGCTGTGGAATGGGAAGGTGGCATAGGTGAGAGCTGTGGTAACGCATACAAAGTTCAGTGATCAGGAGTATGTAAATGTATGGCACATTATGCAGGGTGCAATGGTGAGAATTTGGAACATGCCACACATTACATACAGCCACAAAATTCTGTATGCTGTGCGGTAGGTTACATATCTAGTACAGTCGTTTGGTACATATTAAAGGCTTCTGGATGGTACTCTTGAATGCTGGAATCTGTACAATGGGTTGCATACATTTGAGCCCTGCATTCTGTACGCTGGACTGCATATTACATACACTTTACCACTGCACTCTGTGTGCTGGGCTATATGTTCCATATTCCTGATGAGAAAACAGAAAAGAAATACCGCGCTCCCTAGTGAATAAAAATATACATAAATAACAGCAGCTCAAAATTGTCAGATATACACAAATAACAGGTATGAAAGGAAAAAACAAGCTGCGCTTAATTAATCAAAACACAGAAGAGAATTAAATGGCAAAATCTATTAGGAACCCATAATGAATATAAAAAAACAAATATCATTGATAATAATACAATTGATAGTAGTAAATAATTGAAGTGACAATATATATTGTGAAAAAAAGTGAATAGTCCCAAATAAAAAAGGGGAATAAGTCAGTGGAAGTAAAGAAGATGATTATTCAGTGAAGTGAAATAAAACGCAGATAGCACCCTATGATGTGATCCACCACTGCATAAAATACATGCTTACTGGAAGGCAAGCTTATACAAGCTTGCAAATAATTGGATATCCAGTCAGCAATACAGTCACAGCTGGACCGCACAGTGATGAACCAAAAAGCAGGCAGGATAATTCTGTCCTATAGACACACGAAGCAATCAAACAGTAGGACCCAAAAAGATGAAGACAAGGCTCTCCATAGTTTAAATCAGTATTGCCAATTTAATAAAAGTAAAAAAAAACGCACATCAAGTAGAGAAAAAGAGGCCTAGTGTGCATGACACGGCCAGTACCCCCAAGTGATGTTAAAATTAATAGACACAGACAGGATATATGCAATATAAAACATTTATTCAAAATTGTCCATATGAGGACATGCGGTCATGAAATAATGTTGGGGATATCAGAAAAGCATACAATATACTGTTCACTGTAATGATTTTGTACTGTGAATATTCCCAAAATAGCTTGCTACTGTATAATCCAAATGAATTGCATGAAATACATGTCCACATTGATTGTATACACTTTTTTCTGGTACCTGCATCCCTTATATATGTGCATAATTCTTTAATATATTCTGTATTTTTCAGATGCTGTTGTGGTGACACATGCACGACAATCTACCCCCGATTAAATCATCACATACATTGTCCTAAATGGCATCATTGGTATTTCCCATTGTGATGCCTTTACCTACTATAATTGACAGCGACTCGCAGGGTCCCCTTTAATACGCTGCCGGGTGCGTGGGAGACATTGAGTGTTTGTTTTTTCCATTCTGCGCATGCTCCTTCCCCTGGGCGCTGTCATATTCGGTGCCCTCTTCCTGTTTGCGCTCAAGCTTGAAGCGCAGACGGCCAAGGGGTGATTACACGTGCTTGTGACGTCACGACGCTGCTCCGCCCCTAGTGGGCATGGCCCCGCCCAGCGCCGTGTTCGTCAGACTTCCCCAGACGAACCGCCAGCAGCCAATGGCGCAGCGGTGCGCCGCTCAGGCCTATCCAAATCAGCTGTGAAGGCTCCCTTTGGCGCCCTTTCACAGCCGATTCTCCTCACCCTGTCCATTATATTAGGCCTGAACCGGCAGCACTGAGCATGCTGTCGGTTCTTGGCACTGTGTGAGGACATCCTACAATACAGGTAAATTCCTTTACCAAATCTCCTCACTAATTTTTGCATACGCTTGTGACAATAAGCCTTATGTGCTTATACTTATTGCCCTCTACCCTATATCTTGTCTCATATCTATAGAATTACCATTTCACTGGCCGAAGGCGTTTAAGACACAGGCTGATCCCCTGTCTCTTTTGGAAGTCTTGCAGCTTAGGAGGCCCCTGAGCCCGTCGCCATTCATGTGATATCTCACATGTCCATATCTAGATCATAGATACCACAGCCTATTTCAGCATACGTTTGCCATTAGCCTATTTATGGCTCTGGTGTTCATTATCAACACAGGGGGTCCTTAAGTGCATGTAAGTACCACACTAGCTCCTTACCGTTTGTTGTCCAATGCTATGGCGTTTTAAACACTGTGCCTTACCTCCTGTACTGTTTTCACTGTACTAATATTCATTTGTTCACACCATTAGATGTGATTGACAAGGATTTAAACTCGCCTATGAGAAAGGACAAAAGTCCGAAACATGTCGGCGTTTTCCTAGATTCCACATCTATGACAAGTCTGTAACCTCCATGTATATGTATATTGTACACCCAGTTTGGCTTTGTCAATATTGTATGTTTTTCTGATATCCCCAACATTGTTATTTCATGACCACATGTCCTCATGTGGACAATTTTGAATAAATGTTTTATATTGCATATATCCTGTCTGTATCTATCAACTTTAACATCCCTTAGAGGTACTGGCCGTGTCATGCACACTAGGCCTCTTTTTCTCTATATAACAATTGGGGTGTGATAGACCAGCCTTCTACACACACCGTCACTCCATGCCTAACCTTTCTCCTTACATCAAGTAGTAGATTAATAACGTCATAAGTAAGAAACAATAGCCGGCCGGCTTGCCAACGCTCGTTCAAACTCAGTGGTACACAGCGATGACATTAGCACGTCAACCACCAGACGTACGTTTCGTCTCAAGAAGACATTGTCAAGGGAACGGGCAACGCACTGACTCATTGCTTAAATGGAAATACAGAGCTACGCCTCGCTGTGAACCAGAACGGCGTGACCTGATCTTCAATTCGGAACAGGAAGTAGCCAAAAAAATTGGACTACTAAGGCAATAATAAACAGCATATAAAAATATTAATTAACAGAGGACAGATAACCAAAGGGCATCCATAATGATCAAAGGGTATCGATGGGCTTGAAAGAAAAAAGGGGGATAAAGCCTAATAATGTCCTCCAAACATCAAAAAAAATGACTGAAGGGCATCAAGTCAATATTGGGTCAAAAATACAGGTAAGCCACTAAGGATTCACATCGAGTGTACATTAGTAGGCAGACATCACCTCAGAATTATCAATAAATGCATTTAGGTCTACCTCTACATTTAACCCATAGGGAGTATAACAATTTAATTTATGTACCCATGCCATCTCCAGCTTCGAAATACCACGCACTAGGGATCCAACCCTCCAAAGGGGGGTGTACCTGTCAATCCCCAAGAAGATAGTCTTGGCAGGATTTCGGTTGTGGACTTCAAGGTAGTGTCTAGAGACTGGATGTTTGAGAAAACCAGTTTTAATATTAGTCACATGCTCGTTCAATCTGACAGAGGGGGCGCTTAGTCCTACCTACATATTGTAGTTCACACGGACATTGAAGTAGGTAAACCAACCCCCTCTGTCGAGCATGTGATAAATGGTTTGATTTCTAACTCTACCAGAACGCTAGAGGAGACAAAGTTATGGGTCCTTCTATGTGTGCAACCACTCAAGGAGCAAACCCTACTCCTCCTGCATTGATAAAACCCTGTCAGATTTAAAAAAAAAAAAAAAAAAAACTTTTCTTAATAAGGGGAGGGTCAAGTACATTGGGAGCCACTCTACCTTTAAGGGAGGAAGCTTCCTTGTAAATCACCTGTGGTTTTGCAGGAAGGACACTCCCCAAAGTTTGATCATTTGTAAGGATGTGCCCATGTTTGATACGTTTTGCAACATTTCTATGCTGGATAGAAAAGGTAGTAATAAAAGTGATAGAAGGTATCCTATCACAATTAGGTGTTTGAACCTTAAGCAGGTCACTTTTATCCAGTAGTGATACCTCCTCCAAGGTGGGAGGCCTCTAAATCGCCCTTCTCCAAGAAACGTTTAATCAAATTATCAGCCTGAAGCAAGAACTCCATATGATCAGAGCAATTACGTTTCAGGCGTACAAGTTGATTCTTCGGCACTGCTCTCAACCAAGCTTCGTGGTGGCAACTAGCCATCGGTATGTAAGAGTTGCGATCAGTACTCTTAAAAAATGTAGCAGTTAGGGCTGGGGAAAAAATCCATTTGAATCTGGAATTGAGTTGAGAGGTCAAATCCATTCAAATTTTCAGCAAATCGATTTTTTTGTTTTTCACCAGGACCGGCACTGACACCGGTCCTGAGGAGCTGCGGGTAGGAGTTTTTAGGAAAGGCCGTGGCCTAGTCCACGAATTTTTATTTTTTTTTTTAAACCGCAGATTTAAAAAAAAAAAAAACACCTAGCTACATTTTTTAAGAGAACTGATCGCAACTCTTACATACCGACGGCTAGTTGCCACCACGAGGCTTGGTTGAGAGCAGTGCCGAAGAATCAACTTGTACGCCTGAAACGTAATTGCTCTGATCATATGGAGTTCTTGCTTCAGGCTGATAATTTGATTAAACGTTTCTTGGAGAAGGGCGATTTAGAGGCCTCCCACCTTGGAGGAGGTATCACTACTGGATAAAAGTGACCTGCTTAAGGTTCAAACACCTAATTGTGATAGGATACCTTCTATCCCTTTTATTACTACCTTTTCTATCCAGCATAGAAATGTTGCAAAACGTATCAAACATGGGCACATCCTTACAAATGATCAAACTTTGGGGAGTGTCCTTCCTGCAAAACCACAGGTGATGTACAAGGGAGCTTCCTCCCTTAGAGGTAGAGTGGCTCCCCTTATTAAGAAAAGGTTTTTTGAAAATCGGACAGGGTTTTATCAATGCAGGAGGTGTAGGGTTTTCTCCTTGAGTGGTTGCACACATAGGACCCATAAGTTTGTCTCCACTAGCTTTCTGGTAGAGCTTGAAATCAAACCATTTATCACATGCTCAACAGAGGGGGTGGTTTACCTACTTCAATGTCCGCGTGGACTACAGTATGTAGGTAGGACTAAGTGCCCCCTCTCAGTGAAATTGAACGAGCATGCGACTAATATTAAAACTGTTTCTCAAACATCCAGTATCTAGACACTACCTTGAAGTCCACAACCGAAATCCTGCCAAGACCATCTTCTTAGGGATTGACAGGTACACCCCCCCCCCCCCCCCCCCCCACTGGAGGGGTGGATCTCTAGTGCGTGGTATTTCGAGGCTGGAGATGGCATGGGTACATCAATTAAAATGTTGTTATACTCCCTATGGGTTAAACGTAGAGGTAGACCTAAATGCATTTCTTGGTAATTCTTAGGTGATGTCTGCCTACTAATGTACACTCGATGTGAACCCTTAGTGGCTTACCTGTATTTTTGACACAATATTGACTTGATGCCCTTCAGTCATTTTTTTTGATATTTGGGAGGACATTATTAGGCTTTATCCCCTTTTTTTCTTTCTAGCCTGTGACTTAATATTTAATCATAGGTGTGATATACCAATGGTGACCATACTTTATCAACCATCGATAACCAAAGGGCATCCATAATGATCAAAGGGTATCGTTATTGATGTTGGTCATTGTTACCTTACTGTTTTTTCCCAGTTTGTTTTTCTTTTTTTATATTGAGCCCATATGTATGTATTTTTTAGATATATTTTTATATACAGAATTTTTTTTCAACCAATAAACCTAAGTGGTCTCTCTCTATATATAATCTATATCTATATATACACATTATACACATATATATATACTTCTGAGTGGTATTTCTCTTTCTTCCACTAAATGGCATGGTGGGATTGCTATTCATTGTCTATCCTATTATGGCCATTTGGGTGTGCAGTTTGAGAATATATATATATATATATATATATATATATATATATATATATGTCGTCTTTTTATTTTTTATGTTGGGCCTTGTTCCACATACCGTACTTACATTTAAGCGTCATTTTGCAGCTTGCCCAGCATCATTTGCAGCCTTGCCCAGCGTCATTGTAGCTTGCCAGGGTAATTTTCAGTCTTGTTCGGGTTCAAATGTCCCGCCGCCGAGACGCTCTGTCGCGTGCGCCGCCGAAAGACCGAAGTGCGGCCGAAAAAGACCGAAGCGCCCCCGGAAAAAGCCAAGCCGACTATTCGGCTCCGCTCGCGGACCCGCCTCCCTGCTGTTTCCAGAGGCGGGACTACGAGCAGAGCCGAAAAGTCTGCTCTGTCTTTTCTGGCCCCGCTTCGGGTTTTTTCGGCCGCGATTCGGTCTTTCGGCAGCGCTCGCTATTTTTCGGCAGAGCTTGTCATTTGTCATTTTTTTTTGGGGGGGGGGGGGGGGTATCGGCGTATAACACGCACCCACGACTTTCCCCCGATTTTAAGGGGGAAAAAGTGCGTGTTATACGCCGATAAGTACGGTAAGTTTTTTTTATTATATCTGTCCTCTGTTAATAAAGATTTTTATATGCTGTTTATATATTATTGCCTTAGTACTCAAATTCATTTTTTGGCTACTTCCTGTTCAGAATTGAAGAAAAGGTCATGCCGTTCGTGGGTTCGCAGTGAGGCAGGGCTCTGTATTTCCATTTAAGCATTGAGTCAGTGAGTTGCCCGTTCCCTTGACAACGTCTTCTTGAGACGAAACGTACACTGGGCGGTTGATAAGCCAACATCATCGCTGTGTACCGCTGAGTTTGCATGGGATTGCAAGCCGTTCATTGTTTTTACTTGACGTTATTTATCTACTACTTGATGTAAGTGCATTTTTTACTTTTATTAAATTGGCCATACTGATTTACACTATGGAGAGCCTTGACTTCATCTTTTTGGGTCCTACTGTTTGATCGCTTCGAGTGTCTATCGGACCAAGTTATCCTGCCTGCCTTTTGGTTCATCACTGTGAGGTCGAGCTGTGACTGCATTGCTGACTGGATATCCAATCATTTGCAAGCTTGTATAAGAGTGCCTTCCAGTAAGCGTGTATTTTATGCGGTGGTGGATTTAATTCACTTCACTGAATAATTATCTTATTTACTTCCACGGACTTATTCCCTTTTTTTGGGACGATATATTTGTGACTATTCACTTTTTTCACATATATATATATATATATATAGTCACCTAAATTATTTACTATCATCAATTGTATTATTATCAATGATATTTGTTTGTTGTATTTATTATGGGTTCCTCACGGATTTTTCCATTTCATTATTTTCTGTGTTTTGATTAATTAAGCGCAGCTTTTTTTTCCTTTCCATATTCCTGATGCTTGCACTCTATACACAGGGAAATTTTGCAGAATTCCTTAGCACAAGGGATGCTTCGCATTGAATTCAAGTATATCCCTTCTGCCGATTTATTTTCTGAACCCTATGTGATAAGTACTTCTCAACGCTGCACATTACACACCCCAGAACCATGTGCGTTACACTCCTGAGCCCTGTGCATTACACATTCCTGAAAAAATGCATCTTGTGCGATAAGTTCTAAGCCTTAACTTCTTACCATTATTTGGCGCCACTTAACTTCTCTCCCCTGAAAAGGGCAGGGTTGGAGGTGAGGCGCTGGACGAGGAGGGTAAGGAGGGTAAGTTCCTGCACCTATTCTATGAGCAAAAAAACCTTGGCTGTTTCACTCCACTAATTATGTGTTTGGACAAAACAAATCATGTATCAGTTGCTCTACGTGTACGATTCTGATATCACAGGATTATTCAAAAATTATAAAATATCCAAGACCAATATCCTTAAAGCCAAGAAATGAAAAAAGACCTGACTGGGCAAAAAAGTTAAATCACAAACCTTTTCCTGAAGTTATCTGTGCAGCAACATATGTTTTTGTTTTCTCATTGATGACACTGCTATACAGAGTAACCAAACTAGCATTTTGCTTCCTGAGTATAGATGCCTGAACTTGCTCGTCTGAAATATATCCTTTAACCCAGGAGGCTGTGAAGAGTTTAGTGCATAAATGTTTGAGTTCACTTGCTTGGAGATCCAAATCAAAGCACATGATGTTTAAGATCTTGTAGATCAGATTCACAGTTTGAGAAAATAGTGCCTCAGTCTGGTGATGTTCCTGAAGAGATGTCAACAAGTCTAAAATCAGGTCCACAGGGATATTTAGGAGAGGACAATAATATTCAAATTCCATGGAATGACTGTCATCCACCAGAAGAAAACTCAAGAGTGCTTGTACCAATTCAGTGTTTTGAGCCAGGTTCTCACGGAGAGACGATACCGTGTGAGCTGAGAGTTCTCTTCTGCATGCCTTTGTATCATTCGAACTATGTAAAAATAACTCATAGAGTTCCTAAAATGAAAGAGTAAATTGTTGAGAAAGGCAATTTGTTATTTTTCTATACCAATAACCATTTATAAGAGGTTTTCTTTATTTAAATTTGCATTTTAACCAAGGGCATTGAAATTCAAGAACTGGTTGTAAACCTCCAACATGAAAAATGAACAAAGCATATTTTTTTTTATTGTGTGTACTTGCCTAGAACTCAAAGGACTGAGTACGATTTCTGTCTGCTGTCGAGTTCGCGAGATCACCGTTATCGGCGACGGCGATCGGGCCCTTCTACGTGCCGGGTATAGAGACGAGTGAGGCTAAGATGGCCCCCACTCGTCTCTATACCATAGGAGGGTGGAAGCGACGTCAAAACGTCACTTCCGCCCATACGTCTTAAAAGGCACAATTTCTTTTTTTGCATTTACGTCCAAATATGAGATCTGAGGACTTTTTGACCCCAGATCTCATATTTAAGAGGACCTGTCATGCTTTTTTCTATTACAAGGGATGTTTAGAAGCGAACGCATACGTGAGTAGAGCCGGCATATGAAAACGGTAGTCAAACCACACATTTGATGTATCGCAGCGATCGGTAGTGCAAGAACAATAAGTCTAGCCATAGACCTCCTCTAACTCAAAAAATGCAACCTGTAGAATTTTTAAAATGTCGCTTATGGAGATTGAGGGTAAAAGTTTGACGCCATTCCACGAGCGGGCGCAATTTTGAAGCGTGACATGTTGGTTATTAATTTACTCGGCGTAACATTATCTTTCACAATACAAAAAAAAAATTGGGCTAGTTTTACTGTTGTCTTATTTTTTTTAATTAAAAAAAGTGATTTTTTTTCCAAAAAAAGACCGCTGCGCAAATACGGTGTGAAAAAAGTATTGCAATGACCGCCATTTTATTCTCTAGAGTGTTAGAAAAAAAAAATATATAATGTTTGGGGGTTTTAAGTAATTTTCTAGCAAAAAAAACTGTTTTAAACATGTAAACACCTAAAATCCAAAACGAGGCTGGTCCTTAAGTGGTTAACCACCTTGCATCCAGGCCATTCTGACATTTCTCTCCTACATGAAAAATTCATAATTTTTTTGCTAGAAAATTACATGGAACCCCCAAACATATGTGTTTTTTTTATAGCAAAGACCCTAGAGAATACAATGGCGGTCGTTGCAACTTTTTATCTAGCATGGTATTTGCGCAGCAATTTTTCGAACGCGTTTTTTTCAGAAAAAAAAAAAAAAAAAAGTTTCATGCTTTAAAATAAAAAAACAGTAAAGTTAGGACAATTTTTGTTGTTTAACCGGTTCCCGACCGGCGCATGACGATATACGTCGGCAGAATGGCACGGACAGGGAGAAGGGTGTATATACAAGTCCCTCCTTAATGCGGTCCGTGCCATCGCGCTTGTCGGGACCCTTGTGAGGCCGGTTGCGGGTCCCGCAGACTCGAAGGCCGCGGGGATACCCGCGATCGTCTCACGGGAAGGCTGAACGGGGAGATGCGGAAATAAACAGCATCTCCCTGTTC
Source organism: Lithobates sylvaticus (assembly GCA_028564925.1). Taxonomy (NCBI): domain Eukaryota; kingdom Metazoa; phylum Chordata; class Amphibia; order Anura; family Ranidae; genus Lithobates; species Lithobates sylvaticus. The sequence goes on from CM053038.1 coordinate 169,276,132, forward strand.
TGCCTAGCAACTAGTGACGCCATCTCTGCTCCCTGTGATTGGAGCAGAGATCAGCATTCACTAGCTGACAGTCACGCCTCCCCACAGTAAAAAACACACCCCTAGGCATACTTAACGCCTACACTGCCAGTGTCATTTATACAGGAATCAATGCATTTAAATAGAATTGATTGCTGTATAAATGACAATGGTCCCAAAAATGTGTCAAAAATGTCCGATGTGTCCGCCATAATGTCGCAGTCACAATAAAAATCTCTGATCGCCGCAATTACTAATAAAAAAAAAAATTATTAAAAATGCTATAAAACTATTCACTATCTTGTAAACGCTATAACTTCTGCGCAAACCAATCAATGGCTTACTGCAATTTTTTTTACCAAAAATATGTAGAAGAATACGTATCGGCCTAAACTGACGAAAAAAAATGTTTTATATATTTTTGGGGGATATTTATTATAGCAAAAAATAAAAAGAATGTTTTTTTACAAAATTGTCGCTCTTTTTTGTTTAAAGCGCAAAAAATAAAAACTGCAGGGGTGATCAAATACCACCAAAAGAAAGCTCTATTTGTTGGAAAAAAAGGACGTCAATTTTGTTTGGGAGCCACGTCGCACGACCACGCAATTGTCAATTAAAGCAACGCAGTGCCGAATCACAAAAAGGGGCCGGTCATTTGGCTGCAAATTGGTACGGTCTGAAAGTGGATAAATGTTAAAGATGAAGTTACGCCGAGTAAATAGATACCAAACATGTCAGGCTTTAAAATTGCACGCTCTTGTGGAATGGCGCCAAACTTTGGTCTTTAAAAATCCCCATAGGCGACGCTTTAAAAATTTTTACTGGTTACATATTTTGAGTTACAGAAGAGGTCTAGGGCTAGAATTATTGCTCTCACTCCAACGTTCGCAGCGATACCTCACATGTGTGGTTTGAACACCGTTTTCATATGTGGGCGGGACTTACGTATGCGCTCGCTTCTGCGTAAGAGCTCACGGGGACAGGGGCGCTTTAAATTTTTTTTTTTTTTTTTTTATTAATTTTTTTTATTGTTAATTTTTTTAGTTTGACACTTTAAAAAAAAAAAAATTTAAATTTTAAATTTGATTACTTTTATTCCTATTACAAAGAATGTAAAACATCCCTTGTAATATGAATATGGCACGATCGGACCTATTTACAGTGAGATATGGGGTCAATAAGACCCCACATCTCACCTCTAGGCTGGGAAGCCTAAAATAAAAAACTATCACGGCTTCCCAGCCGAGGCGGCGCCGTTATTTGAATACAGAGGCCGGGCGTGAAGTCATAACATAGCGCCCGGCCTCCGAATGCTTAGAGGCTCCGGCGACCATCTGGTCCACTGGAAATCTCTATGATCACCATTTGGGGGCCGGCAGATCTTGTGTCCGACTCAATGATGGAAGCGGTGAGTCGGTAGAAGCACCGGAGGGTGGTGGGAGAGGGGGGACGTCCCCTCCCACCACCCGTAAGAACTATCAACGTATAATCTATGAGGCATAATGAGTCTTTTGAATGGTTAATTTTTTCCAGAAGTTTTTGGAAAATGTGGAAAAAAATGAAACGCATTTTTTTTTTTTTTTACACAAAGTTGTCCGTTAATAAGATATTTCCAACACATAGCATTTACATAGCAAAAATAACACCCCCAAAATGCATTATGCTACTCCTGAGTATGGCAATAACACATGTGTGAGACTGTTACACAGCCTGGCCACATACAGAGGCCCAACATGCAAGGAACACCATTAGGTGTTCAAGGGACACATAGAATGCACATACCAAGAATTACATCCACAGAATACATTATGCTGAGAAAAGGGTAAACAAAAGATTACCTGTGGTTTTAGTAGCGCAGTTGTCGAAAGGAGGATAGCACTGGTCCAGGCAGCAGGCAGGGAGCACAATTTTTCAGGCAGCAGGCAGGGACACTGTCCATATACAGTCCAGGGTCAGTGCAGAGATTTTGTCAGCAGTGCCAAAAATATTGGTCCTGGTAGTAGGCAGGTCCATGTGGTGTGGTCAGTGCGACAAACAGAGGCATGACGGCAGTAAGTCCTACAGGCAGAAGTAGGGCCTTGTTCAGGACAGAATGGGGACAGGGGTAGAGGCTTCTCCCACCCAAATCTCTTTGAAGCCTCCGAGTCTACAGACCCCAATCTAGGAATGAGAAAACAAAGAAAATAGTTTTCTTCATCCAGAAAAACTATTCTGGAGCCCCTCACATATGCGAGACCCTGTGTTTAATCCCACTAGTCCAGTTGTAGGGTACAATATCAGGCCAAGAGGTAGGCAAATATGGTCAAACAGTCCAAGGTCAGTTCCAGATCAGGCAGCGGTATGTACAGTATCGGCAGGCAGAAGCGTGGTCAAATAACAAGCCAGGGTCAGTTACAGAGCCGGCAGTGGCATAAGGGGTGTGAAGGTGTGTGAAGGCAGGAACTGAGGATTAAGTTTACCATACTTCACTAATAATTTATTGAAGTATGGTAAGGGCGAAAACAGTCACCTATGCAGAGGCCTGGTTGGGAAGGACATTGTGCACAATAATAAGATGAGTCTCTTCTGACTCCTGCTTTGGTACACTCCTGCTTTTGACATCTTTGTCCTGATGGTTTGGGAGGGAGTTTATCAGGAAAGCGGCGCTCGGAGAGTAGACCAACATCTGATCGGATATTTTCTGGTGGGCCGTTCGGGAATATAAGGGCAGTGTAAACTTCCTCCTGGTAGCCATAGAAGCATTTGGGGTTTTGGGTGGAGTTGCGGTAAATTACAAATTAATTGTATACAGCCAATTGAAAAAAAAAAAATCACAACTTTTTTGTAACAATAGCATGTACGTCTTATGGCAAGGTATGGTTCCATCATTTGGTCATTATAGTAGACTCCCCCCATGAACAAATTATAGTCGTAGATGCATTTGGGTTTGTTTATGGGGCCACTCCTTCTGGGGATTTCCACAAACGTATCATTGTGGATAGAAGACAACATATATACATCCCTTCTGTCCCTCCACTTCTCTGTCAGAATTTCCTTATTTCGCAAACTTGACGCTTCTCCTTTTCTCAACTTCTTGTTCACAAGACTTTGAGGAAAGCCTGATTCGATTTTACAGTGCCACATGCTGGGTGTCTTCATCTGGTGAAGGTTGTGGAACAGGGGCAGAGAGGTGTAGAAGTTGTCTACATACAGGTGGTAGCCTTTATCCAGTAGGGGGTATGCAAGGTCCCAAACTGTCCCGCTGGATCCCAAGTAGTCCGGGCAATTAGGGGGCTGCAGCTGGGTGTCCTTCCCTTCATACACTATAAATGAATATGTGTACCCTGTGGCTCGGTCACACAATTTGTACAAATTCACCCCATAGCGGGCCCTTTTGCTGGGGATATATTGCTTAATTTTAAGCCTGCCGCTAAATTTAATAAGGGACTCATCCACACATGTGTTGGTCCGGGGGAATATTTCTGAAAACCTTAGTTAGACTTACCGGCAGTGTTGGTCATCTTACTTTAAAAAAGTAATTAGTTAAGTTACAAATTACTTCTCCCAAAAAGTAATTGCGTTAGTAACTCAGTTACTACATTGGAAAAGTAATTAGTTACTCAGCAAAGTAACTGACTTTTTTTTTTTAAATATTCTATACGTGTAACTAAGGGGCGGGTCTAGTATTACTGCAACCAAGGGACGCATTTATTATTATTGTTATATATCGTGTAACCAAGGGGCTGCTCTACTACTCTAACCAAGAGGCAGATCTGTTATAGCGTGTAAGCAAGGGGCGGGTCTATTATTATATCGTGTAAGGGGCGGATGGCTACAGAAAAGGGTGAATGTTAAATTAATGGGCAGAGCTCGATATATAACAATAATAATAAATGCGCCCCTCGGTTACAGTAATACTAGACCTGCCCCTTACTTACACGATAGACGCCCCTTGCAGAGTAACACGAGCATCAGGAGCATGCGGCATCGCCTCATACAATTACATGTTAACTGCACCTGCGCGGTGTAGAGTTCACTCAGAGCTGTTTAGGTTCAGCAATTTTCGTAAGCTCCGTAGTCCTTCGTACTGCGCAAGCGCTGTGCCTGCGCAGTACAGGGGGTCCTTATCCGGCGGGGGAACTTTTTCGGCAGGACACCGGAATTACACTACTGCCATCTAGTGGCGGTAGATGTAATTGGGGTAACTAAGCCAAAGTAATGGGAACTGAGTTACCATGAGGGGAAAAGTAATCAGTTAGATTACTAGTTACCCTCTAAAGTAACTGCGTTAGGTAACTCAGTTTATTTTAACTCAGTTACTTACATCACTGCTTACCGGTAATGGTATTTCTACGAGTCTTTCAGGACAGCAGCTGGACAGAGCATAGCTCCACCCACTTTCCCAGGAAACACTGCAGTCAGTTTTCTTTATAGACCGGATACTTCCACCATGGCCTCAGTTGTTTTAGAGTACCTCCAGCCATGCTGAAATTAGATAAGCAGAACATAGCAATAACACCACATTTTATAATACTTTAGGGTGGGTCATTGGCGCTGTCCTGAAAGACTAGAAAAACCGTTACCAGTAAGTCTAACTAAGGTTTTCTCACATCGTCTTTCAGGACAGCACCTGGAGATGATAAAAGAGTACTTACTCTAGGGTGGGACCACCGCCTGTATGACTTTTCTGCTAAAGGACTGCTCTGATGCAGAGAGCAAATCCAATCTGTAATGGCGGGAGAAAGTGGAGAAGCTTGTCCACGTGGCCGCCTTGCAAATTCGACCCGGAGAAGCCCCTGCCCGTTCTGCCCAGAATGCTGCTACTGCCCTGGCTGAATGGGCCCTTACTCCTGTGGGAGGATCTACCCCTGAAGCTTTGTAGGCTTCACAGATGGCCATCCGCAGCCACCTACTTATGGTGCTTTTGGAAGCCCCGTATCCCCTTCGTGGGCCGGAGAATAGTACAAATAGTGAATTTGATCTTCTAAATTCACTTTTGATCTTTAGATAGTGTATAATGCATCTCCTTACATCAAGGCTGTGAAAGTCTCTCTCCCTCCTGCCGGATGGTGAAGGGCAGAAGGTCAGGAGAACTATCTACTGTGACCTGTGGAATACCGTTGATACCTTAGGCAAAAAACCCGGGTCGGTTCTCAGCACTACCCGATCCGGAAATATAGAACAGAAAGGTTCAATAATGGATAGGGCCTGCAAGTCGCTCACCCTTCTGGCTGAAGTGACTGCTACTAAAAAAGTACTAGTTTAAGCGACCAGAATTTAACTGACGCTTCCTCTAGAGGCTTAAAGGGCCCTTTAGTCAGACCCTGTAATACCAGGGATAGGTCCCATTTTGGGAAAAACTAAAGGAGGTACTGGCCTAGCTCTGGTCAGTGCCTTAACAAAACGAATAATAAGGGGGTCCTGGGATAATTGTCTCTCCAGGAAAACCGAGAGGGCGGCTACTTGCACCTTTAGGGTGCTAGTCGCCAATCCTTTTTCAATTCCTTCGTGAAGGAACTCTAACATGGAAACCACTTCCGTGGGTGAAAAAAACTTCTTACACACCAGGAGTTAAAACATTTCCATGTCTTAAAATAAATTGATCTAGTGACCTTCTTTCGGCTGTCTAGTAGTGTTGAAATTAATTATTAGACAGACCCTTATTTTTTTAGGCTCTGCTCCTCAGTAACCAGGCAGCTAAACTTAAGTGCCTGATATTGGGATGTTGAAGGGGCTCCTGGGTTAGAAGGTCTCTCTGTAAAGGAAGATACCAATAGGGTTCCACCGCCATCTTTTGTATCGTTGAAAACCATGTCCTCTTGGGCCAGAATGGGGCTACTAGGATCATGGTTGTGGATTCCCTCTGCAGCTTCTTTAGCACTAAGGGAATCATTTGGAAGGGGGGAAAGGCCCATGGTTGCGCTAGCGCATCTAGTCCTTCCACTTGATCTCATCCGTTTAGGGAGAAGTAAGTCTCTACCTTCTAATTGGAGTGGGATGCAAACTCTATTTGGGGCGTTCCCCATCTTTCTGTTATTTTCTGTAACACATCTGTATTCAGACTCCACTCTGCCTCCAATACTTTTTCCCTGCTTAGTAAATCTGCAATCGGATTTAGATCTCCCTTTAGGTGTACTGCCGTCAGGGATGCAAGATTGGATTCTGCCCAGGACATAATCTGAAGAACTGAGGTAAGTAAAACTTTGCTCCTCGTGCCTCATTGTTTTGTTACATAGGCCACTGCTGTGGCATTGTCTGTCAACACCTGAATATGGTGACCCAGAACTTGGTCTCTGAAAGCCCATAGACCCAGGAGAATGGCCCTCAGCTCCCTCTAATTGGAGGATCTCCTGGCCTCCCTGGTTGTCCATGCTCCCTGGGGCATCTGGCCGTCCAGATGGGCACCCCAACCCCAGAAGCTCACATTGTGTGTTCTATGGGAAAAGCCCAAAGTAGACCCCTGTCCAGATTTGACCGATTCCTCCACCACCATAGTTTCCTTTGAACTTGAGGGGGATCCTGATCAATTTCTCTAGAGGTTCTCCGTAGGACCAATTCCTGAGAATTGTCTGTTGGAGATCCCTTGAATGGGAACGTGCCCATTGCACCGCTGGAATTGAGGACATGAGGAGGCCTAAAACTGACATGGCTGCCCTGATTGATATTGGCAGATTTGTCTGAGTCCCTTTTACGGCCTTTTGTACTTTCTATTTTTTCCTCTGGGAGGAAAATTCTTTACTGAATGGAACTGATGGAGTACCCCAGAAATGTTATTGTCTGGGACGGGATCATATTTGATTTTTCCTTGTTGATGATCCATCTGAGATTCTCCAGATGTGATCTGGTCACTTCCAGATCTTTCTCCAGTAGCTCCTCTGTTCTGGCAAAAAGCAAGAGGTCGTCCAGGTATGGAACTACGGATATCCCTCTTAATCTGAGGGGTGCCAGGGTCTCTGCTATAATTTTCGTAAATATCCTTGGTCAGGATGACAGGCCGAAAGGGAGGGCTCTGAATTGCAGATGTGTGATCAACTCCCCCACCTTTACCACTAATCTGAGGTATTTCTGTGATGACTAGGCTATGTGTACAAGTAGGTACGCATCCCTCAGGTCTATCAAGGCCAAAAAACAGCCTGGGGTCAGGAGGTTTTTCACTGAAAAAATGGTGTCCATCCTGAACCTTTTGCATCTGATTGACTTATTCAGAATTTTCAGGTTTAAAAATTTCCCTGATGGCTTTCTTACCCAGAAGATATGTGAATAACACCCCTTCCCTTCCTCTCTGGGAGGAACGGGTACCATCACCCTCTGTTGGATGAGCTCCTAAAGTAGGGCTGACATCCCTAGAGATTTTTCTATGTCCCGGGGAGCCTGGGTCACATAAAAGCGACTTGGAGGGAGCTGCGAAAACTCCAGTCTGTAGCCCTCTGCAATTATCTTGAGGACGAATGGACTGGAGATTGCTATTTTCCACTGTGGAAAAAAGGTCTGTAGCCTTCCTCCCACAGCCGGATGACTGTCACAGTTTTTTTGTGGTTTGGCCAGGAGATCAAAATAATACTCCTGACTTCCCCCTTCCTCTTTGGGACTTGCAGGGTCTTTTGTACCCCGTTTCCTTCGGTCTGTCGAAAAGAACGAAAATTCTTCTTAGTCTGTGGTATGACCTTTTTTATTGGAAACGCCTTTTTCTTATCGGCCGTTCTGTCGAGCATGGCTTCCAAGTCAGGCCCAAAAAGTAAGTTCCATCCAAAAGGTAACCCGCATAACATGGCTTTTGAGTTCACCAGGGCCGCAGACCTTGCCGAATTTTAATAGATTCGGCAGAGGCACCTGCCATGTACCCTACGGCCTTCTGAAGCACAGGCTGTGTGCCCAACAAATCCTTGCGAGACGTTCCTGCTTCAATGTGCGTTTTTAATTGCTCAAGCCAATGTTCCAGATTCATGGCCACCACAGTTGAGGCCATCGCTGGTTTCAAGTTGGCTAGAGTAGAGTCCCATGCCTTCTTTAATAGGGAGTCTGCTTTCTTGTCCATGGGATCTTTCATGATACCCATGTCCTCAAAAGCAAAAAAGGACAACAGGTATGCCCCATACTGTCTCCACCTGGAGAGAGCGTAGCACACCCCTGGTCGGAGAAAACACCATAACTGAGGCCATGGTGGAAGTGTCCGGTCTATAAAGAAAGCTGACTGCAGTGTTTCCTGGGAAAGTGGGTGGTGCTACGCTCTCTCCAGGTGCTGTCCTGAAAGACGAGGTGAGAAAAATAATGAAGTATTGGCCGGATTTTGTAAAGCCTGTCATATTTTGGGTCATTTCGGGGAGGGCACTGGGTATTGTGCCTGAAATGTAGGAACCTCATGATCATCAGATACCTGGTTTTGGGCATTACCGCGGAGTAGAGCGGCATGTGGTGGAGGGGGTGGGTTGACCAATAGGTACGCAATTTTTTTTTTTTTGTCGAGTCCCATATTAAACGTGACGCCTAAAAAAAAACTCCAACTCCTCCACCGTTAGGTCTCTCCATTCATAGGGACGGACATAATATGGAGGTTGGGTTTTGCAAAATAAATTGCTGGGCATAAAGGTTGCACTGGGCCACAACTGACGCCAACATGCCCTCCGTAAAAATTTAATAAAAAAAAATGTATTGGGGTAAAATTCTCTGTATCCACCTGGACACCTGGCTGGGCAGTGAAAGGGGGAACGTTGGCGTCTCCTGAATTAGGAGGAAGCCACAAGGGGTTCTGAAGGGCATAGGGAAGGCTGGAATGGGTCCTAACCCTTTGGGGCTGAGGTGACACCCCACTGGTACTTGGACTTTCTTGCAGAGGCACTGCGGTGCTGGTGGATGCCACCGCGGTGCTGGTGGATGCCACTGCCTCCTCACTGGAACGCCTTTGTTTGGTGGGCCCATCCTCTTCCCTCTATCTCCTTCTATTAATTTTTGTGTCACCATCCATTCTTCCCGTTCTACAGTTTTTCAATTTTTATCAAGAACTTGACTCTAAAGGACTGGTATACCCCCCTTTCTTTAAATGTTTTTCCTACCCCTCCCAATCCATCCCCCCCATCCTCATTGACTCGGTTGCCTTATTATTGGGTATTGTTAGCCTCTATCCAGGAGACTTCTGTTTAACCGTTAGGTTTAAATGTTAGCCGGATAGTGCGCATGTGCGGGATCCCTGAGGAAGACGTGCTTTAACCGGGCTCCTCACACCCCGATCCACTGAAGCTATCTACAGCGGCGGCAGCAAAGCTTAAACTCGGGAAACCAAGCGGCATATACCCAAACAAGGGGATGAACAGGAGAGCCACGGGCCAGCCCAAAAAACGGCAATTTAAGCAGGCAAAAACCGTCAGACAGGCCAGGCCCTCACCGACTCACACACAGCAGCCCAAGATGGCGCCCACACAGGGGACAACACGAGGTAGCACAGCGCAGAGCGCTGACATGGAGCAAGGTAGGGGAAACCCTCAGAGGGATACAGCTACCGATCCCCAACACATTAATCCCCAGTCTGAACCTGCAAAAGCCAGAGACCCCTTTTCGTCCCAATCATCTGGGGAGTATGGGGCAGAAACTCAGGGGGGATCCCTATCACAGCCCCCATCACCGGCCATGTTCAGAGACATACAAGAGCATGCTGACTCCCCAATGTCCTCTATGGACAGAAATATGGCAGAAATGACAGATGCTATCTTCAGCCAGCCTAATTCAGAGACTTTAATTCCTGACCCACAGCCAGCACAATATGCAGGGGACACAGTACTACTTGCACGCTTTTCCACAATGCTGTAACAAGAGCTATCAAAGGCTTGTGCCATAATTACCACAGACCTAAAGAATGACATTCAAAGTATTGGCAAACGTTTTGAGATGGTGGAAAATAAATTAGAGGCCACAGTCAGAAAATTTAACCAAAACTCACACATGATCACAGATCTTCAAGACAGGTTGGAAGAAGCAAACGTTAAGATCGAAGATTTTGAAAATAGATCGCGCAGATACAATGTGCGCATCAGAGGTCTCCCCGAGACTCACACCGATCTATTAACAGCTATGACAGAACTTATGAAAGATTTGATTCCTGACATTAAATCGAATCATATGGAGATAGATTGCATTCATCGGGCCCTCACAGCCCCTAGGCAAGATGGCCTACCAAGGGAATTCATTGTCAAGCCACATTTCTACCGGGCCTTAGGCCACATGTTTTTATCTTTTCTATCGATCTAACCTGTGTTTCCGTTTCTTTCCTCCCCTTACCTACCCCATTGAGGGATCCACGCGCCAATCCTGAGCACCGGTCCTGGTCCAGTACGAATATGAGGTCCATCGTAACAAGAGGCCCAAGACCTAGACACATGTTGCAATGTAAGAGTGCTCTGCCTTTCCACGATGGCTAAACACTATCTCTCCGACTATTCCATAATCACACAATGTACACGGATTAAATTCCCCAATCAAAAGAACCAAAGCTTTCCATTACTATGCCCAAAAAGCAGACGTTATTCTATTACAGGAAACCCATTTTTCCAAAACATCAGCCCCTAGATACTTAAACAATAGATATTAACAGTTTTATTTAGCGTCAGGCCCAGAGAAAAAAGGGGGGGTAGCTATCCGTTTTTCAAAACGAACCCCATTCACCCCTAACACCATCCTCAAGGACAAAGCTGGCAGATATATTATGGCAGTGGGACGCCTACATGATCAAATAGTGATGTTTATTTCATACTATGCACCTAATTGGGGCCAGACAGAATTTTTTAGCAAGATGCTTCAGACACTGATGCCTAGGGCACAGGGACGAGTAATTATGGGGGGAGACAGCAATGTACCACTTGATAGAGTAATGGATAAATCAAACCCCTCTAGGATATTTCTTAAACAACCTCCACTTAGCAGCAACAAAATTGCACGTCTTCTCCATCTTCATGACCTGATAGATGTCTGGAGGGAGAAGAACCCCTACGGCCAGGGACTACACACACTACTCACAGGTCCACCACACAGACTCCCGGATTGACCATATCCTAGTACAGTCACCTTTAATATCTCATATAACCTCAGCCAAAATACTGAATACTCCTTGGTCTGATCATTCCCCTATTAAGATAGCTACAACAGGGCTGTGGTCCAAACCACGCCCCTCCCCTTGGAGGCTGAACATAAGTCTACTGAACGACCCTATAATATTTAGCGAAGTGGAAAAGGAACTGCAGGCATACTTTAGGGCGAACAAAGTGTCGGATACATCTTCGGCGAGAAACTGGGTGGCACACAAGGTGGCTATAAGGGGGAAATTGATACAAATAACAGCTAGGGCAAAAAGGAACCGGGAACAAAAGATTAAACAACTAGAATTAAAGCTTGATAAAATCATAAAAGAACAACATACTTTTAAAAATAGACGAAACAAGGTTGGAATTGAACTTATGCCTGACCACTAAAGCAGAGAAATCTATCTCTTGGTCAAAACACAAATACTACACTATAGGGGACAAACCGACTACGCTATTGGCCAGAAAACTGGTACCTCAAACTTATACACCGACTTTGCCTAAGTTGCGGCTACCTGATAGCCACCTCACGCAAAGCCCGAACTGATCCTTCAGGAATTCCATAGGTTCTATTCCAAACTATACAGTGCACAAACTAAATTTTCATCGAGCCAGGCAACAACTTTCTTTCAGGACATACAATTGCCCCAACTCACACGGGATCATGCAGAATTGATGGACAAGGAATTCACAGAATTGGAGGTTAGAATGGCTATAAAGGCCACACACCCTTCTAAAGCCCCGGGACCTGATGGTTTTCCGGGACATTACTATAAAAAATACCAGGAGATACTTGTCCCTAACTTGTGCTCATATTTTAATGATCTTCGGCGTGACAGCACGATCCCTTCTCACGAAAACACAGCATATATTCACGTATTACCGAAGCCAGGGAAAGATCACGGAGATTGTGCTAACTACCGCCCAATCTCCTTGATTAATACGGACCTGAAACTAATGACTAAAATATTAGCCTTCAGAATGAACTCCTTTCTATCCCGCTACATTCACCCGGACCAGGCAGGCTTTATTCCTTATCGTCAGGCCTCAGACCAGACCCGCAGTGTTATTAGCCTCGTTACAGCCATCCAAGCAGATTGGGATGCCAAGGGTAGCAGACAGGGTATGCTGCTATCCTTGGACATCCAAAAGGCTTTTGATTCCCTGTCATGGGACTATTTACTGGATGTGTTAGGGAGCTTTGGAAAAAGCTTCTTAGCACTCCTCCAAAAATTATATAAAGCTCCGGCAGCATCACTGATGGTCAGGGGTTACATGTCGCAGCCTCTGGACATCAAGGCGAGGAACAAGACAAGGGTGCCCACTCTCCCCGTTACTTTTCGCTCTCGCCATAGAGCCCCTAGCCATAAAAATTTGCTCTAATCTTGACATCAGGGTCATAATATGTGGAGATAGGGAGCACAAATGTTTGCTCTTTGCAGACGACCTGTTACTAACGTTATCATCTCCGATCACTTCCCTCCCCAACCTATACGCCGTACTGCAACCATTCTCACAGATTTCAGGACTTCTAATAAACCATAGTAAATCAAGGGCGCTGAAACTTTCCCTACCGAGCTCAGTCCAGAAGATGATCGAGCAATCCCACCAATTTAAATGGGAACAAGAAGCTCTCCCATATCTGGGAATACAGCTGACATCCTCTATAAACATAACTATCCGGCTCTATATAGAAAACTAACAGAGGACCTATCGAGATGGCAGATACACCCCCCATTGTGGTTTGGCAGACTACACTCTATAAAAATGAACGTGCTACTGAGGCTGCTCTACCCATTTCGTACTTTACCAATATCTTTAATCCATACTGATTTACTTTCATTCCAGAAAAAAAACTTACGATTTATATGGGGGGATAAGAGGCCTAGGGTGAACAAGAAGACAATGTATACTCCGAAGTTGAAGGGAGGGTTAGGCCTCCCGGACCTACAAAAATATTTTAATGCAGCCCAACTAGCAAGATTTCACTCTCATACACCCCAAACGATTCGGATGACTATGGAATCCTTCTCATGCCGTCCTATCCCGGTCTCACATCTGATGTGGTTAACAATGAAGGAAAGGCCACTTATATTATGTCCCACTCTTTCATTCTCCCTGGAAATATGGGACAGGCTCACAAGAATACATTAATTTAGATCCCCCCCATAACCCGCTGGCGCCCCTTTTTCTCACCCTCCTCTTTCAATTGGTGGACTAACAAAGGGCTGATAAGGATTGCTGAATTCTGTGATCATAGAGGTATTTTAACAGAAAGAACGTTGATTGATAAGTACCAGATGCCACTGACAGAAAAATACAGGCTAACCCAAATACAGCATTACCTACGCTCCCTGGCTCGAAAAGGTGACCTAATGACAGTGACCCCTATAGAAAGCCTGTGTAAACAGTTTGACAAACTAAAGGGGACACATATCAGCTATATACACGATATTGACAGGTGCTACTGAAAAGCTAAACCATATGACAATGTGGGAAAATGACATTCAGGAAACGCTAGAGTAATATGAATGGCTATCGATATCAACGAAGGCATCCCGCTCTCTTATTAATACCTCAATTATAGAAGCCAATTACAAAGTATTGTTAAGGTGGTATATGGTACCGACCAGACTGGCCACTTATGTCCCAGGAGCCTCCCCAAACTGTTTTAGAGGCTGCGGACAGTTAGGGACAGCCTACCATATTTGGTGGACGTGTCCCAAGGTTAGGAGATTCTGGATCAGGGTCTACAATTTTGTGTACACCCTCACCCAGCACAACCTGCCAAAAGCAGCCAGGAATGCATTACTGGGAGACACAGTGTCTGGGGTCCCCAAGTATAGTGGGAGGCTCCTTATCTTTATTTTTATTTCAGCCAGAATCACTATAGCAAGAAACTGGAAGTCTGCGAGCCTACCACTAGACCAATTTAAACGTAAACTGTCATGGATTATGCTAAATGAAAGATTAACGGCATTGATACAGGATAAAATGTGTATTTTTAATAAAGTATGGGACCCCTGGAGCCCCCCCCTTCCTTCCCCCCTCCCCTTCTTCCCTCCCTTCCCCTCTTATCTACTCTCATGTCTTGAATCTCCTTCTCTCATTTATCTCTACTCTTTTCTATCCCTACCTGGACTAACTTAGACGGATAAAGGTTTCTCCAGAGACTACGGTAAAAAATCTTCATCCTATTCGGAAATTTCTTCTTTATTCTTTCAACTTGGCAAAGTCGTTGACAAAAAAGTCGCATGCTTTTGGCATGCAGACAGTTTTGATAGATACACCCAGGAGGATATAAATCCCATGGGTCTCCGGATCCAAATATTTCCAATCCTGGAGGACGTAGACGCCTCCTTTAAAATCAAATGGGAAAACAATTTACAATTATGCACTAAGACGATGATGACTTTGTTAAGTGAGGAATATAAGAAACGCATCTCCTCTTTCGATCAAGAAATTGAGGCAATTTATGCTAAATTATTACCATTTAAAGACTTGCCTATTTATAAAGAAAATGAAGAAAAAATTAAGTTACAACTAAACCAAAAGTCTCAGGAGAAACTAGCCATGAAGGACAAAAAGTTCTGGCGTGATAAAAAAGCTTTCCAAGAAGGGAAGGCCTATAAATGGAACCAAAATAATATGACACAACTATCACAAAAAAACAATTACGGTAAAAATACCAAAGAATCTGGTTCCAACTCATCCCTTAACTCATCTGTCTCTTCTCTTTCCCAAAATAGACACAAGAATCGGAAATCACAAAAAAATAAAAGAATGTCATCTGGCGATGAACCCTATTTAAACAAAAAGAGAATCACTGAATCCTCTGAACAAATACCTGGCTCACAAACCTCGGGTAAAGGTAATGCACGTGGTGTTTATCAAACTGTCTCTCTTTCAGGGTCTTCTGGTGCTGGCTCCACTATTAACTCACTTTCGGGTGATGCCACATTACTTTCAAATTTGTCTCTAACAGATAAGGATTTTTTAGTACATCGCATGGAGGAGAGCCTTCCAGACACATAGGCTCACTCCAAAATCCTCCAACAGATGAAATGCTAAATATCATCAACCTTTCGAACCACTCACACAATCAGAAACAAGCCTCTTACAACGTGGCCTAAGCTTATGTCCAGATAGCAATGCAGATGTTTTTGAAACAATAAAAAGATCTGCATTTATTTGCACGAAAGCTTTATTACAAAAGCATGTTTTCAAAGGAAAAGGAGAAATCAACCTTAGAAGCAGATACTAAAAAAAATCTGAAGAAGCACTTGATGACCTTCTGACTCTATTGGAGGAACAAGATCCAAGCGACCTCATTGATATGGTAGATATCGAGGCCCTTTTGGATACTCATATCACTAAGGAGCCCACGATTTCTAAAGATGTGAAAAAGCAGTTTAAAAAAAAGTCAGATAAATTCCCACAATTTACGAATAGTCCTAATCTAGTGGCCTTTCTAGCGCAAACTACAACGGAAATTAAAAAGATAAAGACGTCCAATTCATGCAGCAACCTTACAAAAAATTAACTAATAGCTCTAGAATCACTTAAAAAGGCAAATTCTCTTACTATCAAACCCTCCGACAAGGGGGGCAACATAGTAATTATGACAAACGATCAGTATGCAATAATGTGCCAGAAAGTTCTATCGAACAATCTATGGTACAAATTTTTTTCGAAAAGTGTTAGAGAAATTTAATATTTCCTTTTATACTATGGTCGATGAAGCTTTTTGTAATGGTGCAATTAACAAAAACGAATGGGAATATATTAGAACTCCCTATCCACGCATTCCAACCTTATACTGTTTACCAAAAATACACAAAAATCAAATAAATCCCCCAGGCCGCCCGATCATATCCGGGAATGGCTCAATAACGGAAAACTTAAGTAAGTTCGTAGATGACCATCTAAGACCCTTTGTGGCAGGCCTTTTTTCCTACACAAAGGACACTATTCACCTATTACAAAACCTGGAAGAATTACACATCTTACCAAATTCAATTTTGGTAACTATCGATGTGGAGGCTTTATATAGCTCCATCCCTCACAATCTGGGACTTCCAGTAATCAAACGATTCATTTCACAATCCCACAAAGATGATAAAAAACTAAACACCTTTCTGTTAGAGGCCCTAGAATTTATTTTGACACACAATATTTTTTCGTTCAATGGGTCCCACTACCTCCAGATACAGGGGGGTAGCGATGTGGACATGTTGCGCCCCATCGTATGCCAACCTGTATCTGGGGGAGTGGGAACAATTCATTTTATCAGACGAGACCTTTTCAACCTATACCAGACATGTGGCGGCATGGTATAGGTATATAGATGACATTTTGATGATTTGGAACAGCTCAGTGGAAGATCTACACACCTTTATGAACATCCTGAATAAAAACACTTTTAATCTGTTTTTTACCATGACATGTGACCCCGTCTCTGTTATGTTTTTGGACTTAAAATTTATCAAATCCCCCGAGGGGTTCCTCTCCAGCAGTCTCTATCGTAAAGAGAGACTGCTGGAAATACCATTCTACACGCATCCAGTTTCCATCCCAAGTCCTTGGTACGGTCCATACCATATGGACAATATCTAAGACTAAGACGCAACTGCTCCACGGAAACAGCTTTCAAACTGGAAGCAGATCTGCTGAGACAACGTCTTTTAAAACGTGGGTATTCAGGCACCTGCTTGAAGAAAGCATTCAGACGTGCACGAGGCTCTGTAAGACATGAGGTTCTTTTTCCAAACAGGTCCCTGGACACACCCCCAAACACCACTCGCCTCATAACCACCTACAATAAACAATTTAAAAAAATAGAGCAAATTCTACAAAAACATTGGCATCTTTTACATGTAGATCCCAACTTAAGTAGACACATTTCCACCAAACCGTCTATTACTTTTAGATGCACACGCTCCCTTCGAGATTATCTGGTCAAAAGTGAATACACTGGCGCCTTCAGAAGCGATGTGTGCAAACGCTTTGGTACTTTCACATGCGGTGGTTGCACCATATGTAGATATATGAATACCCAAGCTAATTTTATACTTCCGAACGGCAAAAAATATAGCCCAAAACATTTTTCTAATTGTAAAATAGTTGGTGTCATATACTTACTTACATGCCAATGTAAATGTTTTTACATTGGCAAAACAAAAAATGAATTCAACAAAAGAGCTGCACGACACATTAGCAGCATGAGATGCGCCAATCCTGACCTACCTTTGGGGCGACATGTTGGAGACCAGCATGCGGGTATTTTTCCACGCATATCATTTACAATCTTGGACAGAATCCACCCCGACAGTAGGGGTGGTGACTGGAACAAGTCTTTGCTCCAAAAGGAGGTCAGATGGATTGCAGCCTGTAATGCAACTTGTTTCCCAGGCCTAAACACCCAGCTTTCTTTCCGCCCTTTTCTGGAAGGTTTTGTGTCAGGTGGATGTGAGAAGGAGTAGATGCTTCTTTTTTTTTTTCTCTTTTTTTCTTTTTCTTTTCTCTTCTTTTGTTTTTCTAGGTTTTTATTTTTATTTTCATTTTATTTTATTTGATTATTGTAACTGTTGGTTTTTTGCTGTTTAGGGCTTTGCCTGCCTGCCTCATGCTCAGCTGTTACTTTTTGTCACTTTTGTCTCCCCAGAGAGATAAAAACATCGTGCAGCTTTTCCTGATTGTAACACACTTTCCTGTTTATGAACACACAGGTTGATTAATCAACTTGAATCTGAATATGGAGAGATTTGCCACTGCAGTAATCAAATACAATTTGTCTCCCTAGATTTATGTGAGTCTGAAAGCCAACATGCCTCTTTGTTCCTGGTCCCCTGGAGTTTGGCCTCGCCTGGCGCGGGTAAGAGGGATACCACTTCCCGTCCCTTTTTGGAGCTGGACGTGCCCCCTCTGTTTTTCGGCTCGGACCCATCGCAGATTGCTCTATCCAAGGGTTGCCCGCGTTGGGTTTTGAGCCTTTCCCGCGTCAGTGAGCTCTCACCGCATGACGCCTCGCCAGCTCGGAATATACGTCGGTCCTTGCTCTGGGGATCTGTCTCCTGTCTCCCAAGGCTTCCCCAAATTACCATAGCAACCATATTGTGAGAAGGTTTCTCACTCTTGGTTTCCGCCTACTTTTTTTCGTCTTGTTGCACGGATGGAGGCATTTTGCCTTCTGCGCATGCGCACGTCATGTCGGCGCATGCGCTGTTCCATGCCCTTTCGGTGCGTCACGTCTGGCGTGGCCTCTTGCCCACTTCCTGACACCGTTTTTCGCTCGCCCATAGGCCGAGCGACCTTCCCCGTCGACGCGGACATTATGCGCTCCTTTTGTTAGCACAGCCTCCGGCTCCCATTGGATGTATAGCCCCCTCGTGTATGACGCGTCACATGGGACGCTACAGCCTTCCAGCTGTTCAACATTTTCTAACCGATTCACCTCCAATGCGCACGCGCCATGGGTTCGTCTACCTTTTAAATAGCCATTCCTGTAACACACTTTCAGCGAACGCTCCCATAGAGAGAAAACAGGCATTCTTTGCTGTTAAACAGACCGGTATTCAGTTAAAACATAAGTGCAGTTCCTGCAGCACATGTCTTTTCAATTTCATTTTCCTTTTGTTAGTTTTCAATTCATTTGTTATTACTGACTTATGCACAACTTATGTGTGCATATACACATTATATATATAAAAAAAATTTTTTTTTTTTTTTCTACTTAATACCATTCCTTAACCACTTCAGCCCCGGACCATTTGGCAGCCAAAGGACCAGAGGTCTTTTTTCAATTTCGCACTGCACTGCTTTAACTGGTAATTGCGCGGTCATGCAATGTTGTACCCAAACGAAATTGGCGTCCTTTTCTTCCCACAAATAGAGCTTTATTTTGATGGTATTTGATTGCCTCTGTGATTTTTATTTTTTGCGCTATAAACGGAAAAAGACTGCAAATTTTGAAAAAAAAAAGATATTTTCTACTTTTGTTATAAGAAAAATCCAATAAACTCAATTTTAATCAAACATTTGGGCCAAAATGTATTTAGCCACGTGTCTTTAGTAAAAAAAATGCCAATAAGCGTATATTTATTGGTTTGCGCAAAAGTTATAGCGTCTACAAACTAGAGTACATTTTCTGGAATTTACACCGCTTTTAATTTATGACTGCCTATCTCATTTCTTGAGGTGCTAAAATGGCAGGGAAGTACAAAACCCCCCCAAATGACCCCATTTTGGAAAGTAGACACCCCAAGCTATTTGCTGAGAGGCATGTTGAGCCCATTGAATATTTTTTTTTTTTTAGTCCCAAGTGATTGAATAAAGACAAAAAAAAAAAAAAAAAAAATGTTTTCAAAAACTTGTCACTAAATGATATATTGCTCACACATGCCATGGTTATATGTGGAATTGCACCCCAAAATACATTTAGCTGCTTCTCCTGAGTATGGGGATACCACATGTGTGGGACTTTTTGGGAGCCTAGCCGCGTACGGGGCCCCGAAACCCAAGCACCGCCTTCAGGATTTCTAAGGGTGCAAATTTTTGATTTCACTCCTCACTACCTATCACAGTTTCGAAGGCCATAAAATGCTAAAATAGCACAAAACCCCCCCAAATGACCCCATTTTGGAAAGTAGACACCCCAAGCTATTTGCTGAGAGGCATGGTGAGTATTTTACAGCTCTCATTTGTTTTTGAAAATGAAGAAAGTAAAGAAAAAAAAATATTTTTTTTCTTTTTTCAATTTTCAAAACTTTGTGACAAAAAGCGAGATCTGCAAAATACTCACCATACCTCTCAGCAAATAGCTTGGGGTGTCTACTTTCCAAAATGGGGTCATTTTGGGGGGTTTTATGCCATCTGGGCATTCCATGGCCTCCGAAACTGTGATTGGCAGTGAGAAGTGAAATAAAAAAATTACACCCTTAGAAAGCCTGAAGGCGGTGCTTGGTTTTTGGGGTGACGTACGCGGCTAGGCTCCCAAAAAGTCCCACACATGTGGTATCCCCGTACTCAGGAGAAGCAACAGAATGTATTTTGGGGTGTATTTCCACATATGCCCATGGCATGTTTGAGCAATATATCATTTAGTGACAACTTTTTGTAAAAAAAAATATATATATTTTTTTTTCATTATTCAATCTCTTGGGACAAAAAAAAAAAATTTAATGGGCTCAACATTGCTCTCAGCAAATAGCTTGGGGTGTCTACTTTCCAAAATGGGGTCATTTGGGGGGGGTTTGAACTGTCCTGGCATTTTATGCACAACATTTAGAAGCCTATGTCACACGTCACCCACTCTTCTAACCACTTGTAGACAAAGCCTTTTCTGACACTTTTTGTTTACATGAAAACATATTTTTTTTTTGCAAGAAAATTACGTTGAACCCCAAACACTATATATATTGTTAAAGCAAAGGCCCTACAGATTAAAATGGTGGGTGTTGCATTTTTTTTTTCCACACAGTATTTGCGCAGCGATTTTTCAAACGCATTTTTTGTGGAAAAAATACACTTTTTTTTATTTTAATGCACTAAAACACACTACATTGCTCAAATTTTTGATGAAATAAAAAATATGATCTTAGGCCGAGTACATGGATACCAAACAGGACATGCTTTGAAATTGCGCACAAACACGCAGTGGCGACAAACTACATACATTTTTAAAAGCCTTTAAAAGCCTTTACATGATACCACATTAGATTCACGGAGGAGGTCTACTGCTAAAATTACTGCCCTCGATCTGACCTTCGCGGTGATACCTCACATGCATGGTGCAATTGCTGTTTACGTATGACGCCAGACCAACGATTGTGTTCGCCTTTGCGCAAGAGAAGGGGGGGCAGGGGTGCTTTTTATTTTTTTTTTTTATTTAGCTTTTTTATTTTATTTTAAAACTGTTCCCTCCATTTTTTTCTTTTGTTATCATTTTTATTGTTATCTCACGGAATGTAAATATCCCCTATGATAGCAATAGGCAGTGACAGGTACTCTTTTTTTGAAAAAATTGGGGTCTGTTAGACCCTAAATCTTTCCTCTGCCCTCAAAGCATCTGACCACACCAAGATCGGTGTGATAAAACGCTTTCCCAATTTCCCAATGGCGCGGTTTATATCCGGGAGGGGGGACATTCCCTCCCACTGCTTGTAAAAGCAGTCTAGAGGCTAATTACCCGCTAGAATTGCTTTTACATGAAAGCCGATCACTGGCTGAAAAGAATGATACCAAGATGATACCTAAACCTGCAGGCATCATTCTGGTATAACCATTCAAAGTCCAGCAACATACTGGACATATATTGTAATCTTTATTTTTCATGCAGCCTCTTGGCTGAACGAAA
The DNA here is from genome assembly GCA_028564925.1 of Lithobates sylvaticus. Lineage (NCBI taxonomy): Eukaryota > Metazoa > Chordata > Amphibia > Anura > Ranidae > Lithobates > Lithobates sylvaticus. The sequence goes on from CM053038.1 coordinate 169,297,549, forward strand.
AAAAAGAGATTGATTGGTGGGTATGCCCACCATTAGAATACCTCCCTTCATCCACCCACTTCTAATGATGGGCATACATGCACCATTTATATATGCCGAAGCATGGGGGCATCCTCCCACAAAAGTTATGCCATGTACACACGGTTGCACTTTTCCACGGGGCAAGGCTCCGTCGGAATTTCGACGTATGTACGCAGCATTAGGAGCCAATCGCTCCCCCCCCCCTGCTGCCCCCATGCTTCGGCATATATGCTCTTTTTTTTAACTGTGGTGGTGAAATCACCTCCTACAGTGTTGGAGTCGCGTCTTTATGTATCGTGGGAGCAAACACTGTTGCTGTCAAGATAAATAAATCCGCGCTGCAACTGAATGGCGCACCTGAAAACAAAAAAATGGTTAACACTAAAACACAGTAAACAAAATTACATACCTGAAAAGCAAGCATGATAAAACATAATAAAACATTGCAGAATAGAATGGAGTAAAAAAAGAGCAACAATAGAGAGAGAACAATAAAACGACAACTATTTTTTTATTTTTTTGAGATTTACAGGTAAAAAAGCTCCTGACTGTTAGCGACTGAATCAAAACGCTACCACAAAAAAACTGTTAGCGATCGCAGGGATCAGGCCTGACTCTGCGAACGCTGCAGTTATGTGTGCTTAGTGTTTTCTAAATGACAGTGATCGATCAATACTGCACTTGGGTGGGCTGGGCTGGGCTGGGCGGAGGGGGAAAACGCAGGTGCTAGCAGGTATCTGGGCTGATGCCGCTAACAATGCGTTTTTTTGGAACCCTAAACTGCTGGGACGCTAGTATAGATCTGATCAGATCAGATATTGATCTGTTCAGATACTGTACCACTAAGGGAGGTGTATGCTTTGTGCGTGGGTGTTTGCGGTGCTGGCACTAACCTGGGGCGACGCAGACCTTATTTGACCCTAAAACCTAATTGATATCACTTGCCGGGCGATCAGGGGGTTAAAACCGTTATTGGGTAATAAATGGCGGGTGCCCTGACAGTATAAAAAACAAACTATCTAACCAGTGTCACCCGTAACAGTTATACGGTGATCACTGGTGAAAGGGTTAACTAGGGGCAATCAGGGGGTTAAAACCTTTATTAGGTATTATATGGGGGTACCTGACGCTATATAAAAACCTGACGGGGAACCTAAATAACTAACTGGCTAACCAGCGTCACCAGTGACAGTTATACTGTGATCACGGGTGAAAGAGTTAACTCTAGGGGCAATCAGGGGGTTAAAAACCTTTATTTAGGTTGTAATATGGGGGTACCTGACCTATAAACCTATTTATGAACCTATATAAACCTGGCGGTTACCTAAAAAAAAAACTGGCTACCTAGCGGCACCAGTGACACTTATGCAGCGATTAGAAAAACGATCGCTTAGTGACACTGGCAAAAGGGGGTGAAAGGGTTAACTAGGGGCAATCAGGGGGCTAAAACCTTTATTTAGGTTGTAATATGGGGGTACCTGACCTATAAACCTATTTATGAACCTATATAAAACATGGCGGTTAACCTAAAAAAAAAAAACTGGTTACCTAGCGACACTAATGCAGCGATCAGAAAAACGATCGCTTAGTGACACTGGCAAAAGGGGGTGAAAGGGTTAACTAGGGGCAATCAGGGGGTTAAAAACCTTTATTAGGTTATATATGGGGGTACCTGACACTATATAAAAACCTGACGGGGAACCTAAATAACGAAATAACTAACTGGCTAACCAGCGTCACCAGTGACAGTTATACTGTGATCACTGGTGAAAGGGTTAACTCTAGGGGCAATCAGGGGGTTAAAACCTTTATTTAGGTTGTAATATGGGGGTACCTGACCTATAAACCTATTTATGAACCTATATAAACATGGCGGTTACCTAAAAAAAAAAATGGTTACCTAGCGACAGCAGTGACACTAATACAGCGATCAGAAAAACGATCGCTTAGTGACACTGGCAAAAGGGGGTGAAAGGGTTACCTGGGGGGCAATCAAGGGGTTAAACCTTTATTAGGGGGGGGTGGGGGGCTACCTTGGACCTAAAACTAACTGCACTGACAGTTATTACAGTCACACTGACACTAAATGCAGTGATCAGTAAATAAATGATCACTGCAATTAGTGACACTGTGACTGGGGGGGAGGGGGTGATCTGGGGGTGATCTGGGGGTGACAGGGGGGTGTTTTGTGTGCCTATGTGTACTGGTGTCAGTGTACTGTTGGTGCACTAACCTGTGTGTGTTGACTCCTCGGCGTTCCGGTCACATAGACCGGCGCACCGAGTGTGACATCACTTCCTCTGCCTGTGTTTTGATTGACACAGACAGAGGAAGCATCTGATTCGCCAGGAGCGATCGCGAGGGGGTGGCCAGAAACCACTGGCCGTCCCCTCATCCCGGATCGCTCCTGAAGCGATCCCGACCGTCCCCGCCGGCCGGGGGGGGTCCGATCGGACCCCCCACGCGCCTGAAGAATGGCACGTACAGGTACGTGGTTCTGCCTGTACGTGCCATTCTGCCGACGTATATCTACATGGGGCGGTCGGGAAGTGGTTAATAGTCATATAATATACATCATATAAATAAGGAATGATCCTGTTTTGACTAAACGCAATTTCCCCATTTTTTGACTAAACTCAGAATACTCATATATTATATTTATAATTTGTTCCCACAGATTCTTTCAATACTGGGTATGGCCCCCCTTTTTTGTGGAGACGGGATGATCCCCGTGTAGGCCCTCCTCCGGAGACCAATCCTGGGGCTTTCTGTTCAGATTTGAACACACAATAAGAGGCGCAATAATTGTTCTATTGGGGTTAGAGCCTTATGTGGCAGGTCTCTTTCCCTTAAAACAACATCTCATGTGGAAATCCATCTTGGTTTTCGTATATGCCTTCCCCCCCTTTTGGATATTGGTATGTATGATCACTCTCGAGACTCTGCAAATGGCACTCTCTCCTCTTCAGACTCTCTCTCAAGGTTTATGTTTTTTGCTTTTGTTTTTTGTTTTCTCAGAACTCTTGCACACCCAACCTTCGCCTAGTGCCTCTGAAGAAGGGATCGTTTTTCCCGAAACATGTTAGGCAATCGAGGGATGTTTTTCTTTTTCATCTGCATCTGTCATATCCATATGCAACACTTGTAAACAATTGTCCGTGTAGAAAAAATTATATCACGATTGTTTTTAACAATTTTGTATGTACATATATATTTTTTCCATGTTATCTTTTCTTTTTTTCTATTTATTTATTTATATTTTTTTCAAAAATAAATAATTGAAAACAATTCAAACCCAACTAGCTTTTTTGTTTTACATATAAGCACATTGCTTTGTTCGCCTGAAAAGTCCCATTTGTACCGGAGGGTACTAGTGGTCCTCTGTTATCAGAGGTTCCACCTCCTAAATATCTATTTAGGGATGTTGGCAACAATTTGTCTTTAGGAACTAATTGCTCCTTCAGAATGGTTCAGCGTCACTCTGTATAGACGGATAAAGAGGTTCTCTAATAAGCTTATCTACCAAATATAGGGAGGAGACCCTTTGCTGGAAGCCTGGGAACTGACAGCCCCCCGCGGTTAGGGGGCAGGGGTCTCAAGCAGGGGGGGGTACCTCCGCCTAGCACAAACCATAGGGTGGAATCAGCCTCAATAGAAGGCACGGCAAAGTTGGGTGTAAAAGCACGATTTATCTAAAACCGATTGCACTTATCTTATGTATGTTCCTTTTGTTTTTATATATAGACTATATTTTTTAGTTATTATATAACCTTATTAGCACTGGCTAAGCCTAAGCAATGATGCTACTTGAGCCGGGACTTTCTATAAGCCCTGGGACACCCACTAGAAAGTCCCTAGGTGAGCTGCTATATACAATGTTTGGTTACCATGTATTGTCCATTAGGGGTGCAACGGATCGTCGCCGATCCGTGATCCGAACGGGTCACCCAGTTAGAATCGGCACACCCCGCGATCTCGGCCTTAGGAAAGGCCGTGGCTTCGGCCTAGCTCCGGAGCGGCGGCCATCTTGGTACACCCGGCCACTGTTTACAATGTGATCACTCCGTAAAATGACGGAGCGATCACTTGTAAACAAACTCTGCATTACCCAACATATACCCTGCCAATACTCTGCGATACCCTGCCAATACTCGGCCATACTCAGACAATATTACAGTGGGGGAGAGGCCGTGGATATTACAGTGGGGGAGAGGCCGTGGATATTACAGTGGGGGAGAGGCCGTGGATATTACAGTGGGGGAGAGGCCGTGGATATTACAGTGGGGGAGAGGCCGTGGATATTACAGTGGGGGAGAGGCCGTGGATATTACAGTGGGGGGAGAGGCCGTGGATATTACAGTGGGGGAGAGGCCGTGGATATTACAGTGGGGGAGAGGCCGTGGATATTACAGTGGGGGAGAGGCCGTGGATATTACAGTGGGGGAGAGGCCGTGGATATTACAGTGGGGGAGAGGCCGTGGATATTACAGTGGGGGAGAGGCCGTGGATATTACAGTGGGGGAGAGGCCGTGGATATTACAGTGGGGGAGAGGCCGTGGATATTACAGTGGGGGAGAGGCCGTGGATATTACAGTGGGGGAGAGGCCGTGGATATTACAGTGGGGGAGAGGCCGTGGATATTACAGTGGGGGAGAGGCCGTGGATATTACAGTGGGGGAGAGGCCGTGGATATTACAGTGGGGGAGAGGCCGTGGATATTACAGTGGGGGAGAGGCCGTGGATATTACAGTGGGGGAGATGCCGTGGATATTACAGTGGGGGAGATGCCGTGGATATTACAGTGGGGGAGATGCCGTGGATATTACAGTGGGGGAGATGCCGTGGATATTACAGTGGGGGAGATGCCGTGGATATTACAGTGGGGACTATATGGTGGTGGAATTTTCACAGGTTTTTGCAAATTCAATTATTATTTGCTGATCCGAAAAATGATCCGATCCGTGACTCTGATCCGAGGATCGATCCGTGAGTTTTTTGATCCGTTGCACCCCTATTGTCCATGAGACCAGAATGGAAAGGGGGGGGGGGTTAAAAATAGGCGAGAACTGTTAATGTGAAAGTTGTACTTTATTTTGTACTTTGTGAAAAACCTAATAAAAATTGAAACATAAATGTTAGCCGGATTTACACTTACTATTCTCTCCCGGGGCCTTCCCCTGTATTTGTTTACTTTAAATTTGGTGCCTTGAGGCCGGAGCGGGACCAAATGCCACTCCACCTGCTGTGACCCTGAGGATTCTCCTCCCCATGGTGACATCAGGAATGCAACCCCATTTAGGGTTGCCCTTCAACCGATCCCTACAAATTGTAGGGCTTCGACGCAGGTCTTGGCCTTCCAACCCTGCTGACAGAGAGGCCAGGATACTTTATATCTTGGACTTCTCTCTTTTCTTTCTCTGCCTTTATTTCTCTCTGGCCTTTTCTTACCCCCTATGTTCCTATATCTCCCCCAATCCAGGTGCCTTCAAGGAGAACCCACTGAACTGCGCCTACACGGACTCTGGGCCGGCTGCTTCGACCTTGGCTGGACGCGTCTTTTCCCATAATTCTGGTAAGGAACTCAAGCATGTATTCGCTTCCACACCCTCATGTCCATGGCTGACAACACCCCCAAACAGCAGTTCTTCAAGATAGCTTCCCACAACACACAGGGCCTGAACTCCCCAGTGAAAAGGCGTAAAGCCCTCCATAATTACCACTCTAAGAACCTAGACATCATCCTGCTCCAAGAGACCCAAACGCATTCCTTTTACTCTATCTCAAGTCATCAGGGACACTGATGGAAGATGCATCCTAGTGAAGGGACATATAAATGGCATACTTTTTTCCCTCATCTTGTACTATGCCCCAAATAAAGGCCAAGCCCCATTTTTTTCAACCATGTTAACCTCCCTCTCTCCACACCTAGAAGGCAAAGTGATCATGGGCGGTGATTCAAACATCGCCTTAGATCATATGTTAGATAAATCATCTCAATACAAATCCCACCTCAAAAGACCCCCCAAACAGAGTCTCAGCATTGCACGGCTCTTCCACTCATTGGGCATGATAGATTCTTGGAGGGAATTACATTCTATGGCTAAGGACTACACACATTTTTCTGCACCCCACAGAACTTATGCTCGCATAGACCACATCTTTCATCACTCGTCAGACATTCATTAAGCTTCTCAGGCCAACATAGTTATAGTTCCTTGGTCGGACCACTCCTTAGTCTCCCTCAAAATCACCGGTTTCCTAAACCAATCTAGCTCTCCACAATTGCGCCTTAAAGAGTCCCTTCTCTCCAATCCCGTACACTGCACCATGCTTGAAAATGACCTTAAGGAATACTTCCGCCTTAATGACAACCTGACATTTCTCACAGCGTATTATGGGGGGCTCATAAAGCAGTCATGAGGGGCAAAATCATCCAGCTTGTCTCACGCCTAAAACGTGAAAAACAAATAGACATAGCCAACTTAGAAAAAAACTTTTGCTCCTTAAGCAAATCCCACAATAAAACATCCCTCCCCCACATCGATCGCTCTTCTAGATGCAGCTAAGATCGCCCTAAATACAGCCCTCACCTCTAGCGCAGAAAAACACCTTAGATGGGTGAGTGGTAAATTCTATCTAAATTCAGATAAATTCGGGCCCCACCTTGCGGCTAAACTTTCACCTAAATACAGAGCCCATGCCCTACCCAAAAGTAAATCATTATCTGATTCCCCGACTCAAAATCCCAAACAAATCTAACAAACCTTCCATGCATTCTATTCAAACCTATACTCAGGACCTAACCCGGGCAGTACGCAATCAATCATTTCTTTTCTAGACAACATCCCTCTCCCCAAAATCTCAGATTCCCACCGCTCTATCATGGAAACCCCCATATCTGAAAAAGAAGTCAGGGAAGTCATAAAGGAGCTTAAACAAGGCTCAGCCCCTGGCCCTGATGGGTTCTCGACTAAATACTACAAGACCTTTACTGATGTACTATCTCCTTATCTGGTCCGGTTTTTTATTTCCTTGGATGGAGATTCACCTTTCGACCCTGCGGCCAATTTAGCATACATATCTGTTATCCCAAAACCTGGCAAAGATCAGAGTCTAGTGAGCAACTACAGACCCATTTCATTAACCACTTCGCATCCGGCCGTAGCCGAATGACGGCCACAGCGCAGATGCCAAATCCCGGGAGGCCGTCATATGACGGCCTCCCCTTTCCTCGCTCCCCGAGCGCGCATCGGGGAAATTCTGTGTTGGCCGTGTCCCTTGGACACAGCCAATCACAGATCGCTGTAAACGGCCAATCACAGCGGCCGTTTACAGCGCGATCCCCCCGGCCAATGAGCGATGATCTCAAATGTAAACATATGAGATCATCTCTCATTGCCGGCTCTCTCTCCTCACACAGACAGCGTGTGAGGAGAGAGAGGATCTGTGAAACGTGAGAATCACCACCCAGTACAGTGCCCCACCAGTGCCCCACCAGTGCCGATCAGTGCCCCACCAGTGCCGATCAGTGTCCATCTGCACATCTTCACAATCAGTGCCCGCCTGTGACGCCTCATCAGTGCCCGCCTGTGACGCCTCATCAGTGCCCGCCTGTGACGCCTCATCAGTGCCCGCCTGTGACGCCTCATCAGTGCCCGCCTGTGACGCCTCATCAGTGCCCGCCTGTGACGCCTCATCAGTGCCCGCCTGTGACGCCTCATCAGTGCCCGCCTGTGACGCCTCATCAGTGCCCGCCTGTGACGCCTCATCAGTGCCCGCCTGTGACGCCTCATCAGTGCCCGCCTGTGACGCCTCATCAGTGCCCGCCTGTGACGCCTCATCAGTGCCCGCCTGTGACGCCTCATCAGTGCCCGCCTGTGACGCCTCATCAGTGCCCGCCTGTGACGCCTCATCAGTGCCCGCCTGTGACGCCTCATCAGTGCCCGCCTGTGACGCCTCATCAGTGCCCGCCTGTGACGCCTCCTCAGTGTCCGCCTGTGCCGCCTCATCAGTGTCCGCCTGTGCCGCCTCATCAGTGTCCGCCTGTGCCGCCTCATCAGTGTCCGCCTGTGCCGCCTCATCAGTGTCCGCCTGTGCCGCCTCATCAGTGTCCGCCTGTGCCACCTCAGTAACCCATCTGTGCCACCTCAGTAACCCATCTGTGCCACCTCAGTAACCCATCTGTGCCACCTCAGTAACCCATCTGTGCCACCTCAGTAACCTATCTGTGCCACCTCAGTAACCCATCTGTGCCACCTCAGTAACCCATCTGTGCCACCTCAGTAACCCATCTGTGCAGGCTTAGTACACACCTGTGTAGTCGCACCAGCAACCAGCAGCATGTCCAAAAGGGTCTATTCCGCAGAGGAGGCGTTCCAAATCCTTTCCCAGGCCGACGGGGGCAACGGGGAGCTCTCTTCAGATTCCTCTTCATACATCGATTCTGAGACTGACATAACTTACGAGCCAGTCCTCAGTAGCGAAACATCGAGTGACTCGGAGGAGGAAGAGATTCGGCCGGCCAAACGAAGGCGTTCTGAGGAAGCAGTGCCATCCACCAGCACCGCAGTGCCATCCACCAGCACCGCAGTGCCATCCACCAGCACCGCAGTGCCATCCACCAGCACCGCAGTGCCATCCACCAGCACCGCAGTACCTTGGCAAGAAAGGCCAAGGACCCATGCCAGCCTTCCCTATGCCCTTCAAAACCACTTGTGGCTTCCTCCTAATTCAGGAGAAGCCAACATTCCCCCTTTCACTGCCCAGCCAGGAGTCCAGGTGGACACACAGAATTTTACCCCAATAGATTTTTTTAATTTAATTTTTACGGAGGACATGTTAGGATCAATTGTGGCCCAGTGCAATCTTTATGCCCAGCAATTTATTTTTCAAAACCCAACCTCATATTATGCCCGTCCCTATGAATGGAGAGACCTAACGGTGGAGGAGTTCAAGGTTTTTTTAGGCCTCACATTCAACATGGGACTCACCAAAAAAAACACCTTGATGTCCTATTGGTCAACCCAGCCCCTCCAACACATGCCAGTCTTCTCCAAGGTTATGTCCCGAAACAGGTACCTCATGATACAGAGGTTCCTTCATTTTAACGACAATTCCCAGTGCCCTCCCCGAAATGACCCAAATTATGACAGGCTTTTCAAAATTCGCCCACTTTTAAATTATTTTTCCCAAGTATTTCCCCAGCTCTTTACCCCGGACCAACACATGTGTGTGGATGAGTCCCTTATTAAATTTAGTGGCAGGCTCAAAATAAAACAATTCATTCCCAGCAAAAGGGCCCGCTATGGGGTGAAGGTGTACAAATTGTGCGACCAAGTCACAGGGTACATGTATGCCTTCAAAGTCTACGAAGGGAAGGACACCCAGCTGCAGCCCCCTAATTGCCCGGACTACTTGGGATCAAGCGGAAAAATTGTTTGGGACCTCATATATCCCCTACTGGAAAAAGGCTACAATTTATATGTAGATAACTTCTACACATCCCTGCCCCTGTTCCACAACCTCCACCGGATGAAGACACCAGCATGTGGCACCGTTAAAAGAAACCGTAAGGGCTTTCCTCAAAGTCTCGTGCATCAAAAATTGAAAAAAAGGAGAAACGGCAAGCCTGAGAAACAAAGAGATTTTGGCGGTGAAGTGGAGGGACAAAAGGGATGTCTACATGCTGTCTTCAATCCACAACAACACCTTTGTAGAAATCCCCAGAAGAAATGGCCCCATAAACAAACCCAAATTTATTTACGATTACAATTTGTATATGGGGGGAGTCGACTTCAACGACCAAATGATGGAACCATATCTTGCTACACGACGGACATACCATTGGTACAAGAAAGTTGCAATATATTTTTTTCAATTGGCAATATATAAATTCGTATGTCATTTACCGGAACTCCACCCAAAACCCCAAACCCTTCCTTGGCTACCAGGAGGAAGTTTTCACTGTCCTTGTATTCCCGAGCGGCCCACCAGAAAATATGCAATCCGATGTTGTTAGTCGACTCTCCCACTGCCACTTTCCTGATAAAATCCCTCCCAAACCAACAGGCCAACGCCGTCAAAAAAAATGTAAGGTGTGTACCAAAGCAGGAATCAGAAAAGACACATCCTATCATTGTGCAGATTGTCCTTCCCAACCAGGCCTCTGCATAGGTGACTGTTTTCGCCGTTACCATACTTCAATAAATTATTAGTGAAGTATGGTAAACGTAATCTTCAGTTCCTGCCCTACACACCTTCACACCCCTTATGCCACTGCCTGCTCTGTAACTGACCCTGGCTTGTTATACGACCACGCTTCTGCCTAACGATTCTGTACCTACCTCTGCCTGATCTGGAACTGACCCTGGCTTGTTATACGACCATGCTTCTGCCTAACGATTCTGTACCTACCTCTGCCTGATCTGGAACTGACCTTGGACTGTTTGACCATGATATTTGCCTGCCTCTTGGACTGATCTTGTACCCTGCTACTGGACTAGTGGGATTCAACACAAGGGTCTCACATATGTGAGGGGCTCCAGAAATGTTTTTCTGGATGAAGAAAACTATTTTTTGGTTTTCTCAATCCTAGATTAGGGTCTGGAGGCTCGGAGGCTTCAAAGAGATTTGGGTGGGAGAAGCCTCTACCCCTGTCCCCATTCTGTCCTGAACGAGGCCCTACTTCTGCCTGCTGCCTGTAGGACTTTCTGTCGTCATGCCTCTGCCTGTCGCACTGACCACACCACATGTCCTGCCTACTACCAGGACCAATATTTTTGGCACTGCTGACAATATCTCTGCCTGCACTGACCCTGGACTTTATATGGACAGTATCCCTGCCTGGACAATTGTGTTCACCGTTGCTGACCAAGTCCCTGCCTGCTGCCTGGACCAGTGCTATCCTCCTGTGTACAACTGCGCTACTACAACCACAGGTAAGCTTTTGTTTACGCTTTGCTCAGCATAATGTATTTTGGGGTGTAATTCTTGGTATGTGCATGCTATGTGTCCCTGGAATACCTGATGGTGTTCCTTGCATTTTGGATCTCTGTATGTGGCCAGACTGTGTAGAAGTATCATACGCATGGTATCGCTATACTCAGGAGGAGTAGCAGAATGTATTTTGGGGTGTCATTTGTGCTATCTAAATGCTACGTGTTGGAAATATCTTATAAACGGACAACTTTGTGTAAAAAAAAAAATGCGTTTTCATTTTTTTTCCACATTTTCCAAAAGCTTCTGGAAAAAAATGAACCATTCAAAAGACTCATTATGCCTCATAGATTATACGTTGGGGTGTTGGCTTTCCAAAATGGGGTCATTTTGTGGGCGTTTCCATTGTCCTGGTGCTCCAGGGCCTTCAAAAGTGTAATAGGTGGTTGAGAAATGTGATGTGTAATTTATGCTCCTAGAACACCTGATGGCGCTCCCTGCATGTTGGGCCACTGTATGTGGCCAGGCAGTGAAAAAGTCCCACACATGTGGTATCGCTATACTCAGGAGGGGTAGCAGAATGTATTTTGGGGTGTCATTTGTGGTATACATATGCTATGTGAGAGAAATAACCTATTACAATGAAAATTTTGTGGGGAAAAAAAAAAAAAATATATCTTAATTTTGCAAGGAATTGTGGGAAAAAATTACAACTTCAAATAACTCACCATGCCTCTTACTAAATACCTTGAAATGTCTACTTTCCAAAAAGGGGTCATTTGGGGGGTATTTGTACTTTCCTGGCTTGTTAGGGTCTCAAGAAATGAGATAGGCCTCAGTACATCAGATGTGATAATTTTTTTATGATTTGCACCACAGCTTGTAGACTCTAAAACTTTCACACAGACCAAATAATTTCCACAAATTTTTGGTTATTTTTACCAAAGATATGTAGCAGTATAAATTGTGGCCAAAATTTATGAAGAAAAAATAATAATTTGCTAAATTTTATCACAGAAACCAAGAAAAATGTGTTTTTTTTCAAAATTTTCGGTCTTTTTTCATTTATAGCGAAAAAAATAAAAAACCCAGAGGTGATCAAATACCACCAAAAGAAAGCTCCATTTGTGGGAAAAAAAGGACAAAAAATTCATTTGGGTACAGTATTGCATGACTGAGTAATTGTCATTCAAAGTGTGAGAGCACCAAAAGCTGAAAATTGGTCTGGATGGGAGGGGGGTGTTTGTGCCTGGTAGGCAAGTGGTTAATCAATAATGACTTGAAAATCTTGACGAAAATCCTGTCTAACAGATTGGGATCCTTCATAGGGTCCTATGTCCATAAAGACCAGGTTGGCTTCATCCCGGGAAGGCAGGGACCGGACCAGATAAGGAGGGCAGTGGATATAATTTCCCTGCTTAAGTCTAGCTGGGACGGAGGACCCCGCAGGAGGGCTTTCTCCTTTCCATTGATTTGCAAAAGGCCTTTGATACAGTTACCTGGCCATACCTTTTCAACATTCTAAAGAGGTGGGGCTTTGGCGTGCACTTTATACACCTCCTCGAAGCCCTCTACTCCCAACACGGAGCACAAATTAGACTCCAAGGACACCTTTCAGACACCTTCCCTATCAGCAAAGGAACTAGACAGGGATGCCCTCTCTCCCCCCTCCTTTTTGCAATTGGTATTGAAACATTAGCGGTAGCCATCAGAAATCACCCAGACATCCATGGAGTCAAATGTGGACATTCAATACACAAATGCGCCTTATTCGCAGATGACGTCCTCCTTTTCATCACCTCCCCCCTCATTTCTACCCCTAATAGCCTGCAACTCCTTCACAATTTCGGACAGGTCTTTGGACTTCAGGTGAACATGGCTAAAACGATAGCACTTAATATCGCCTCCCCTCCAGCCCTTGTTGACAGACTAAAGAATCACTTCCCCTCCTCTTGGAGCTCAACCTCCATTCCCTATTTGGGTGTCCACCTCACACCCAGTATTGAGCAAATTTATAAACACAACTACCCACCCATGTTCAAAAAAACTTAATGATCTTAATCAATGGTCACTTCACTAACTATCCTGGCTAGGTAAAGTTAATGCCGTTAAAATGACCCTCCTCCCTAGGATATTATACCTCTTCCGCTCTCTCCCCTTACCGGTCCCCAAATCCCACATACTCAACCTTCAATCAGCGATAATACAATTTACCTAGGGCAACTCTAACCACAGAATTCCCAAAGAAAATCTATTCAGACCCAGACAGAAAGGCGGCTTAGGACTGCCCAACATCTGGTGGTACTACCAGGCAGCACAGCTATGCCAAATTTCAGCCATTCATTCTAGAGGACCCAAACCTGATTGGATAGAAATTGGACAGGCCATCCAAGTTCACCATCGATTTCCTCATCTGGCGCCCTCCTAAATCCAGACCCCCGATCTTGTCTCCCACTCATTAGCACTATGAAACTCACTACATAAACTAAATTCCATTACATCTAGTTGGCAACCCCTTGCCCACATTTTAAACAACCCTGTTTTCCCGCCCTGGTTAGATATCAAGGCATTTCAGTGGTGGCTAGATAAAGGCCTATACAGGATAGGGCACTTTTTCCAACTCAAATGGTCCCCTTAAACACTAAACGAATGCACCTCTAAACTGGAAATGCCCTCCTCAGAAAGATTTTGCTTCCATCAAATAGCCCATTTCTTACATACTCTCCTCCCAAGACTCTCTCGCACTGTTACCCCGTATGAACAATGGTGCTCCTCAGCCATGGATACGAAGGGGGGAATATCTCCGATTTACTCTGCCTTAGCAGACCAGCAAGATAAAGCGCAATACATGCTGAGCTGGGAGCGCAATCTAGGATTTCAAGTGGGACTTGGACTCCTGGCACTCCCACTTTGCAAACGCTTTCAAGGGAATCCTAAATAACTCACTGATGGAAGCAGACATCAAAGTTTTTACCCGATGGTACATGGTGCCAACTCGCCTAGCTAAATTTTACCCTCAGTCCTCCCCCCTATGCTTTAGGGGTTGTGGTCATCTAGGATCTCTCCTACATATCCTATGGGAATTCCCCAGAATCAGGGGGTACTGGAACATGATCTTTAACCTAATCTGCAAAGTCACTGGTTTTGCGGTTCCCCAATCTCCGACAATAGCCCTTTTAAACCAGAGAATCCCCAAAACCCCCAAAAACGCACAAATCTTGATCCATTACATCTTCATCGGAGCTAAACGGACAATAGCCCGAGCCTGGAAGTCTCCAAGAGTCTCCCTCCCCCTAACCAAACAAAAAATTACCTGGATTATGTACCAGGAAAAAACCTAATATCATCCTTGACAAACTGGAAAAATTTAAATGTGTGTGGGAACCATGGGCCCAATACATTGGGATTCTCCTTTAACTAGGATCCATGAGTTCAATCGGAAGTCCGCCCAGTAGTAAGCCCCCCTGACCCCACCAGGCTCTCCTTGATCAGGCACCCTTATGTCCTTGACCACCTATCTCCCACCTTCTATCCCCTCCTCTACCTTTCTTCCTATCTCTCTCTCTCTCCTTTCCCCACCCTTCCCACCAACACCTGTTGGTGAGAAGGATGGAGGTCCACGTTTCTAAGACCTAGCTCTTGAACATCAGTGGAGCTATTTCTCAATGTGATCCCATTTTCAGATAGTCAGTCGCCAGTAGGGTGAAACCAACCTTGTTCATAAGAACATTTTCTACATCTAGAGCTCTATAGGGACATTGTTCAGTTTATTAAGTTGTTCTTTCACTGCTTATCTCCTCCTTTTAGTTCTTAACTCGATGGACGCACATAGACCTCATAGTTACTTGCAGCCTGGGGAGCCCTGAGGCCACGACACAGCTTGAACCCAGTTGGGGTGTTGGGGCTCTGGGCGTTCTGGAGGGCTAATCACCCAACTGCTATGTGCACTACCCCACCTAACTGCATATTGTCTCTTTATCGATATCTTCAGTTTACAGTCTAGTTTTGTACATGTACTGTTTATTGCCAAATAACTACTTTAGATACTCACTACTGATGTTCATCGTATACCCTTTCGTACTCCCCTGCGAGGGAGACACTTCTTTGTTATATTTTATCTCTTAATAAAAAGTTTAAATAAAAAAAAAAAAAAAAAAAAAGAAAACCAGAAAAGAGGAAGTCAAGTAGTCAGCCACCGCCCTATAATGGCGTCTGGTCCCCAGGAAGTAGACACTGCCTTTCGTCTACCACCCCTCTGTTCCAAGTGACACCTCCCCCACTATCCTCCGGGACATATTACAAGGGTGTCTTGATTATTTCAGCCAAAGTCTGACTTTAACCACTTCAGCCCCGGACCATTTGGCAGCCAAAGGACCAGAGGTCTTTTTTCAATTTCGCACTGCACTACTTTAACTGGTAATTGCGCGGTCATGCAATTTTGTAACCAAACGAAATTTGCGTCCTTTTTTTCCCACAAATAGAGCTTTCTTTTGATGGTATTTGATTGCCTCTGTGATTTTTATTTTTTGCGATATAAACGGAAAAAGAGCGAAAATTTTGAAAAAAAAAGAGATTTTCTACTTTTTGTTATAAAAAAAATCTAATAAACTCAATTTTAGTCAAACATTTGGGCCAAAATGTATTCAGCCACATGTCTTTAGTAAAAAAAAATGCCAATAAGCGTATATTTATTGGTTTGCGCAAAAGTTATAGCGTCTACAAACTAGAGTACATTTTCTGGAATTTACACCGCTTTTAATTTATGACTGCCTATTTCATTTCTTGAGGTGCTAAAATGGCAGAGAAGTACAAAACCCCCCAAATGACCCCATTTTGGAAAGTAGACACCCCAAGCTATTTGCTGAGAGGCATGTTGAGCCCATTGAATATTTTTTTTTTTTTAGTCCCAAGTGATTGAATAAAGACAAAAATAAAAAAAGATTTTTTTTTTTTTCAAAAAGTTGTCACTAAATGATATATTGCTCACACATGCCATAGTTATATGTGGAATTGCACCCCAAAATACATTTTGCTGCTTCTCCTGAGTATGGGGATACCACATGTGTGGGACTTTTTGGGAGCCTAGCCGCGTACGGGGCCCCGAAACCCAAGCACCGCCTTCAGGATTTCTAAGGGTGCAAATTTTTGATTTCACTCCTCACTACCTATCACCGTTTCGAAGGCCATAAAATGCCAAAATAGCACAAAACCCCCCCAAATGACCCCATTTTGGAAAGTAGACACCCCAAGCTATTTGTTGAGAGGCATGGTGAGTATTTTACAGCTCTCATTTGTTTTTGAAAATGAAGAAAGTAAAGAAAAAAAAAAAATTTTTTTTCTTTTTTCAATTTTCAAAACTTTGTGACAAAAAGCGAGATCTGCAAAATACTCACAATACCTCTCAGCAAATAGCTTGGGGTGTCTACTTTCCAAAATGGGGTCATTTTGGGGGGTTTTATGCCATCTGGGCATTCCATGGCCTCCGAAACTGTGATTGGCAGTGAGAAGTGAAATAAAAAAATTACACCCTTAGAAAGCCTGAAGGCGGTGATTGGTTTTTGGGGTTCCGTACGCAGCTAGGCTCCCAAAAAGTCCCACACATGTGGTATCCCCGTACTCAGGAGAAGCAACAGAATGTATTTTGGGGTGTATTTCCACATATGCCCATGACATGTTTGAGCAATATATCATTTAGTGACAACTTTTTGTAAAAAAAATATATATATTTTTTTTTTTTCATTATTCAATCTCTTGGGACAAAAAAAAAAAATATTTAATGGGCTCAACATTGCTCTCAGCAAATAGCTTGGGGTGTCTACTTTCCAAAATGGGGTCATTTGGGGGGGGTTTGAACTGTCCTGGCATTTTATGCACAACATTTAGAAGCCTATGTCACACGTCACCCACTCTTCTAACCACTTGTAGACAAAGCCCTTTCTGACACTTTTTGTTTACATGAAAACATATTTTTTTTTTGCAAGAAAATTACGTTGAACCCCCAAACACTATATATATTGTTAAAGCAAAGGCCCTACAGATTAAAATGGTGGGTGTTGCATTTTTTTTTTCCACACAGTATTTGCGCAGCGATTTTTCAAACGCATTTTTTGTGGAAAAAAATACACTTTTTTTTATTTTAATGCACTAAAACACACTATATTGCTCAAATTTTTGATGAAATAAAAAATATGATCTTAGGCCGAGTACATGGATACCAAACACGACATGCTTTAAAATTGCGCACAAACACGCAGTGGCGACAAACTACATACATTTTTAAAAGCCTTTAAAAGCCTTTACATGATACCACATTAGATTCACGGAGGAGGTCTACTGCTAAAATTACTGCCCTCGATCTGACCTTCGCGGTGATACCTCACATGCATGGTGCAATTGCTGTTTACATATGACGCCAGACCAACGCTTGTGTACGCCTTTGCGCAAGAGAAGGGGGGGCAGGGGTGCTTTTTTTTTTTTTTTTTTGTTTTTTTTTTTATTTATTTAGCTTTTTTATTTTATTTTTAAACTGTTCCTTCCATTTTTTTTCTTTGTTATGATTTTTATTGTTATCTCAGGGAATGTAAATATCCCCTATGATAGCAATAGGCAGTGACAGGTACTCTTTTTTTGAAAAAATTGGGGTCTATTAGACCCTAGATCTTTCCTCTGCCCTCAAAGCATCTGACCACACCAAGATTGGTGTGATAAAATGCTTTCCCAATTTCCCAATGGCGCGGTTTTTATCCGGGAGGGGGGACATTCCCTCCCACTGCTTGTAAAAGCAGTCTAGAGGCTAATTACCCGCTAGAATTGCTTTTACATGAAAGCCGATCACTGGCTGAAAAGAATGATACCAAGATGATACCTAAACCTGCAGGCATCATTCTGGTATAACCATTCAAAGTCCAGCAACATACTGGACATATATTGTAATCTTTTTTTTTTTCATGCAGCCTCTTGGCTGAACGAAAAAAAGAGATTGATTGGTGGGTATGCCCACCATTAGAATACCTCCCTTCATCCACCCACTTCTAATGATGGGCATACATGCACCATTTATATATGCCGATGCATGGGGGCATCCTCCCGCAAAAGTTATGCCGTGTACACACGGTCGGAATTTCGACCGTATGTACGTGGCATTAGGAGCCAATCGCTCCCCCCCCCCCTGCTGCCCCCATGCTTCGGCATATATGCTCTTTTTTTTAACTGTGGTGGTGAAATCACCTCCTACAGCGTTGGAGTCGCGGCTTTATGTATCGTGGGAGCAAACGCTGTTGCTGTCAAGATAAATAAATCCGCGTTGCAACTGAATGGCGCACCTGAAAACAAAAAAATGCTCAACACTAAAACACACAGTAAACAAAATTACATACCTGAAAAGCAAGCATGATAAAACATAATAAAAACATAATAAAAACATAATAAAACATTGCAGAATAGAATGGAGTAAAAAAAGAGCAACAATAGAGAGAGAATAGAGTGAGAGAGAGAACAATAAAACGACAACTATTTTATTTTTTTTTATTTTTTTTTTGAGATTCACAGGTAAAAAAGCTCCTGACTGAAGCGACTGAATCAAAACGCTACCACAAAAAAAATGTTAGCGATCGCAGGGATCAGGCCTGACTCTGCGAACGCTGCAGTTATGTGTGCTTAGTGTTTTGTAAGTGACAGTGATCGATCGATACTGCACTTGGGTGGGCTGGGCTGGGCGGAGGGGGGAAAACGCAGGTGCTAGCAGGTATCTGGGCTGATCCCGCTAACAATGCGTTTTTTTTTGGAACCCTAAACTGCTGGGACGCTAGTATAGATCTGATCAGATCAGATATTGATCTGTTCAGATACTGTGCCACTAAGGGAGGTGTATGCTTTGTGCGTGGGTGTTTGCGGTACTGGCACTAACCTGGGGCGACGCAGACCTTATTTGACCCTAAAACCTAATTGATATCACCCGCCGGGCGATCAGGGGGTTAAACCGTTATTGGGTAATAAATGGCGGGTGCCCTGACAGTATAAAAAACAAGCTAACTAACCAGCGTCACCCGTAACAGTAATACAAAAAAAAAACTGGTTACCTAGCGACACTAATGCAGCGATCAGAAAAACGATCGCTTAGTGACACTGGCAAAAGGGGGTGAAAGGGTTAACTAGGGGCAATCAGGGGGTTAAACCTTTATTAGGTAATATATGGGGGTACCTGACGCTATATAAAAAACCTGACGGGGAACCTAAATAACGAAATAACTAACTGGCTAACCAGCGTCACCAGTGACAGTTATACAGTGATCACTGGTGAAAGGGTTAACTCTAGGGGCAATCAGGGGGTTAAAACCTTTATTTAGGTTGTAATATGGGGGTACCTGACCTATAAACCTATTTATGAACCTATATAAACATGGCGGTTACCTAAAAAAAAAAAAATGGTTACCTAGCGACACTAATGCAGCGATCAGAAAAACGATCGCTTAGTGACACTGGCAAAAGGGGGTGAAAGGGTTAACTAGGGGCAATCAGGGGGTTAAAACCTTTATTAGGTAATATATGGGGGTACCTGACGCTATATAAAAAACCTGACGGGGAACCTAAATAACGAAATAACTAACTGGCTAACCAGCGTCACCAGTGACAGTTATACTGTGATCACTGGTGAAAGGGTTAACTCTAGGGGCAATCAGGGGGTTAAAACCTTTATTTAGGTTGTAATATGGGGGTACCTGACCTATAAACCTATTTATGAACCTATATAAACATGGCGGTTACCTAAAAAAAAAAAATGGTTACCTAGCGACAGCAGTGACACTAATACAGCGATCAGAAAAACGATCGCTTAGTGACACTGGCAAAAGGGGGTGAAAGGGTTACCTGGGGGGCAATCAAGGGGTTAAACCTTTATTAGGGGGGGGTGGGGGGCTACCTTGGACCTAAAACTAACTGCCCTGACAGTTATTACAGTCACACTGACACTAAATGCAGTGATCAGTAAAAAAATGATCACTGCAATTAGTGACACTGTGACTGGGGGGGGGGGGGTGATCTGGGGGGTGATCCGGGGGTGACAGGGGGGTGTTTTGTGTGCCTATGTGTACTGGTGTCAGTGTACTGTTTGTGCACTAACCTTTAGATGTTCACAGCTCGGCGTTCCGGTCACATAGACCGGCGCACCGAGCGTGACATCACTTCCTCTGCCTGTGTTTTGATTGACACAGACAGAGGAAGCATCTGATTCGCCAGGAGCGATCGCGAGGGGGTGGCCAGAAACCACTGGCCGTCCCCTCATCCCGGATCGCTCCTGAAGCGATCCCGACCGTCCCCCCCGGCCGGCGGGGGGTCCGATCGGACCCCCCACCCGCCGGAAGAATGGCACGTACAGGTACGTGGTTCTGCCTGTACGTGCCATTCTGCCGACGTATATATACAGGGGGCGGTCGGCAAGTGGTTAAGGACTGTTTTAGTTTAGTAGTTGCCTATCCTTGCATTATTGAAGTTAAAAGGCATTTCTTTTCTAACAGCAAATGTGCTATATTTGTGCAAATGGTTTTAATTGTGTTTAAGCTGTATTAGCAATAATTTGGGAATTTAAATGTTTTTTTTTTTAAGTTTTAAGATTATTATAATGAAGTTAGAGATATATATATATTATTATATTATATTAGATATTATATATATTATATTATATAGAGATATATAGATATATATATATATATATAGATATATATATATATATATATATATATATATATCTTCTGGGCGTTATGCCAGATGAATTGTGGTCAGTAAAAAAAGGGAAGTGATTTAAAGTTGCATAATCCCATACAATAGGATAACACAAGTGTTAATTGATTTGGGTTTTAGCACACTGACTAAAGCACATGAACACATGCTGGCTGCCGCATTTGCCTTAGGTCTTAAAGAGTCAATCCAAAAAGGTCTGTTCCTATCAGGCCCAGAATATAGAGTAATGGATTTTGAGATGTTATTAGTAGCAAAGGGCCTAGAATCTGCACAGAGCAGTAAAAATGTAGCTCCTCTCATGATGGCCTCTGACACACCGTATTCACGCCCACCCGTACCAACCCCATGTGTTTGTTACAACTGCACTCCAGAAGGGAACGCCAGAGCGGAAGACCCAGAAGTCTGCCCCCAACCATAACCCACATGAAAGCGCTCAGTACCAGGGACATGACTGCCCACCTCGTCCACCACCCTGCCCTTCTCTGGATCACATGTACCTTCTCCGCTAGGATTCAGGCAAGCCTGTGTCACCTGCCTGATACACCTGGACTGTTATGCCACAAAGTGCCCAGAACTCCCAATTCAATCCAAGGCAATGGCCCTCATCCTGCACACCTGGATGAAGTTACACCCAGACATTGTACTCCTTCAGTATGTAGATGACCTCCTGCTTTGTTCAGATACCCTCCAACGTGGTGACATCTCAAACTTCTCTGAAAGCCTCTTACCTGCTACCTATCTCCTCTTTCAGGTGGACCTGAGATAGGCTGTGCAGACATGAAGCTTAACATCTCTTTCCCAGCCACTGGCTGCCAGAAGCTTATTGAAGTTGATGAACGCAAGCTGCATACTTTTTATGAGAGACTCATGGCCACAGCAAGGTTTCCCCATGAAACAGGGAGTTCTCACCCAT
The DNA here is from genome assembly GCA_028564925.1 of Lithobates sylvaticus. Classification (NCBI taxonomy): domain Eukaryota; kingdom Metazoa; phylum Chordata; class Amphibia; order Anura; family Ranidae; genus Lithobates; species Lithobates sylvaticus. Next base: position 169,319,153 of record CM053038.1, read on the forward strand.
GGCCATGTTCGTCTGCTATTGAGTAAGGGTTGGTGCTGAAACCTGGGACCCAACTCCTGTTACCGCCCCAGGAGGACTGGCGAGCGCAAATGCAAGTCTGTGCGTGGCTGAATTGTAGATGCCAACTAACGTGTGTTAAACTTAGTGATTGTCAGGAAAGGTGAGGAGGACATCCCTGGCCTCACAGACAACACTGTTCTACGTCGTTGGGGTCCTAAAAGGGCAAGCAGAGTCCGCAAGCTCTTCAACCTGTCCAAAGAAGATGATGTGCACTAATATGTGGTTAGAAAGCCTCTTGCTAAGGAAGGGAAGAAGGCCAGGACTAAGGCCCCCCAAGATCCAGCGTCTTTTAACACCTAGAGTTCAACACAAGCGCAGATGTATTGCCCTTAAGAAGCAGCGCACTCAGAAGAATGAGCAGGAAGCATCAGAGTATGCCAAGCTCCTTGCTAAGAGAACACAGGAAGTCAAAGAGAAGTGCCAGGAGCTGATTGCCAAGAGGCGTAGACTTTTATCACTGAAAGCCTCCTCCACTATGTAGCCGAGCAAGGATGCAAGGCCTCAAAGCAAAAGGTCCAGTGGTGCAAAGATAAGGTAGTTTTCCTAGGTCACTGCATCTCCCAAGGCACTCTACATCTCACTGAAGAAAGAGTTGCTGCAATCAAGGGCATCCCTTTATATATTAAAGGTAAAAGAGGGGGACTTGGACTTTTTAGGCACCGTACGACAATGTATTTAAACAAAATATTATTTAAAAAGTACATATACAGCAATTACTACTCAAAAAACAAATTTTTCGCCACCATTAATGTATCAAATATATAACCGCAATTGCATCCTAGAAAATATAGCCATTGGGACACAGGTAAACCAACTAGTAAAGTTGACTATCCAACAATCATAGCATGTCCAACGATGAGGCAGTAATGCAGTAAGGCGGTGATGTCATCATATAGCAAAACAAATAGCTCTACATGTTTCACGTGCAGAATTACGCTTCATCTGGAGCAGGACATTTGGTGACTAGCGGAAAATGAGATTGAAAGACATAATCAATATATATATATATATATATATATATACAATATTCATTTTAACATAATGTTTCATGGAGATTACATAACATTTAATGAGTTAGTAGAAATGTCAGCCTGCATGTGCTTAAATAAATGTCAGTCCAATCAGACCAGGCTACAGGAAGGGCTAAAGAACCAAGAACAGCAACAACTTAATACGTAAATATATAGTCTAATCAAAAAGTGAAAGAACTTACTGAATAATTAACAAGGCATGTAGTATGGTAATAGGATAGTCCCCGAAAGGAGGGGCAAAATTGTTGCCCAGCGCCGCTGATGTAATCTACCAGGCAAGGTATATAGAGTGTATATCTTTAGGGTATAAACATCATGTTGGCCCCCGGATATAGTCCTAGCAGGAATAGGGAATAAAGATGAGCTGGAGGGGCATGGAGTAATAAATATAAACTATGCAAAATTAATGGCCATAAGACTTACCTAGGTTATTAGTATACTGCTGATAGCAGCTTAGTAATGCAGGACTGAAAAAAGTACTCAATGATCTGGATGTTGTGGACGTGACAAGCCTGTCACTACAGAAGAACCACTTCAGATCCAGAGCATATGACACAATCCTGACACACTAGGTCAGGCTGTGTGCCTGCAATATAGAAGGATGGTATTAGCCATAACAGCTAAGTGAAAACATATTAGATAGTGATAGCGCTATCACCATCTGGAGGGTGGTACTTTTCAAGTGCATAGATGTTGAACAGAAAACTGGCAGCACAGGAGCGGCAAGATGGTGGGGGACGCTGAGCTCTAGCGCGCGTGCGTGCGCACACACACACACACACACACACACGTGTGCTTTTATATGCACGTCCCGCCCATAGTCAAGCGTTCGGCATAGGCCGACGTGACATCATCCGGACCGGCCGTAATCACACTGCGCATTGCGCCAGTGAAATCGCCACGCCTGCGCAATGGAGCACAGCGACCACAGACTGGAGGCGCAGAAAGTGGAACCTGCAAGCGTCACAATAGGAGTTGCAAGTGACGCTGGGTGGCCACACTAATGGTAAAACCCCATAATGGAGCACATAGTAAGAAAGAGACTGACAGAAAAAGAAGCACGGCAGGACAGACAATATATAACAGACAATATATAACAAATAACTATTGACCCGTGCTATTTTTAAAACAAATTTGTTATATATTGTCTGTACTGCAGTGCTTCTTTTTCGGTCAGTCACTTTCTTACCATGTGCTCCATTATGGGGTTTTACCATTACATAGTGCGGCCGCCCAGCGTCACTTGCAACCTCTATTGTGACGCTTTCAGGTTCCACTAGGGGTAGCTCTTTACTATGCTGCTCCTGGATTCCCTGCACATCACTTTCTGCGCCGCCAGTCTGTGGTCGCTGCGCTCCATTGTGCAGGCGCGTCGATCTCACTAGCGCATGCGCAGTGTGATTACGACCGGTCCGGATGACGTCACGTCGGCCTATGCCGAGCGCTTGACTACGGGCGGAAAGTGCATATAAAAGCACATGTGTGTGCTAGAGCTCAGCGTCCCCCACCATCTTGCAGCTCCTGTGCTGCCAGTTTTCTGTTTAACAGCTATGCACTTGGTAAGTACCGCCCTCCAGATGGTGATAGCTCTATCACTATGTAATATGTTTTCACTTAACTGTTATGGCTAATACCGTCATGCTTCTATATTGCAGGCACACAGCCTGACCTAGTGTGTCAGGGTTGTGTCATATGCTCTGGATCTGAAGTGGTTCTTCGTTAGTGACAGGCTTGTCACATCCACAACATCCAGATCATTGAATACTTTTTTCAGGCCTGCATTACTAAGCTGCTATCAGCAGTAAACTAATACCCTAGGTAAGTCTTATGGCCATTAATTTAGCATAGTTTATATTTATTACTCCATGCCCCTCCAGCTCATCGTCTTTATTCCCTATTCCTGCTTGGACTATATCCGGGGGCAAACATGATGTTTATACCCTAAAGATATACACTCTATATACCTTGCCTGGTAGATTACATCAGCGGCGCTGGGCAACAATTTTGCCCCTCCTTTTGGGGACTATCCTATTACCATACTACATGCCTTGTTATTAATTATTCAGTAAGTGCTTTCACCTTTTGATCAGACTAACATTTATTTAAGCACGTGCAGGCTGACATTTCTACAAACTCATTAAATGTTATGTAATCTCCATGAAACATTATGTTAAAATCAATATTGTATGTATGTATGTATGTATGTATGTATGTATATTATGTATGTATGTATGTACATGTATGTATGTATATATATATACATATACATATATACACATATATATATATATATATATATATATATACACACACACACACACACACACACACATATACATAATGTCTTTCTATCTCATTTTCCGCTAGTCACCAAATGTCCTGCTCCAGATGAAGCGTAATTCTGCACGCGAAACATGTAGAGCTATATTTGTTTTGTTACATGATGACATCACCGCCTTACTGAATCCCTGCCTCATCGTTGGACATCTTATGATTGTTGACTAGTCAACTTTACTAGTTGGTTTACCTGTGTCCCAATGGCTATATTTACTAGGATGCAATTGTGGTTATATATTTGATACATTAATGGTGGCGAAAAATGTGTTTAAGTAGTAATTGCTGTATATGTACTTTTTAATAAATATTTTGTTTAAATACATTGTCGTACGGTGCCTAAAAAGTCCAAGTCCCCCTCTTTTCCCTTGAATATAAACTGTTTAGGACGTGGCACAATATTACCAATCTGGTATCCACAGTACCACACTGTTTCAAGGATACAAATCCCTTCGTTTCAAGGGCATCCCTTTGCCTCAAGGTCAAAAGCTCCTTCACAACTTTTCTAGGATTAATCTCCTATTGCTGCTCTTGGATCCTGGGCACCCCCCTCTGGATGCAACCTCTCTATGACATCCTAAAATCCCATCCCTTCTCACTTTCCCCAGAAGCTGTGTACAATTTTGAAGTTCTGAAGGAGATTCTCTCCACAACCCCTGCATTGGGCCTCCAGGACTATGAAAAGACTCACAAACTGTTTGTCTCAGAGAGACAAGGGCATGCCACAGGAGTTTTGGCTCAGGCCCATGGCAACAGGCTCATACCCATTGGGTATTACTCCTGCCAACTGGACCCAGTGGCCAAGGGGGGACCCTCCTTAGAGGGTCTTAGAGCCGTCTTTGCGGCCCAAGCCCTTTTGGACAAAACCGATGACCTGGTGTTGGGACATCCTTTAATCCTCCTTGCCCCTCATGACATAACTGCCATACTAAACCAAGAACACCCCAAACACCTGTCTTCTGCAAGACACCTCAGACTCCAGTGTGCCTTGCTTCTCCCCGATATTATCACTCTCCTCCGATGCGATACCCTCAACCCATCCACTCTACTTCCACTTCTTGAGCAGGGGAACCTCTTTGGAGAATGATCCCCAACTCGCCGCTCATGACTGCTTTGAAGTGATGAAGATGGAGACTTCACACCTACTGACAGTTAGTGAAACAGCCCTTGAGAATCCTGACTTGACAATCTTTGTGGGTGGTTCCAGGTATGCAGACAGCGCTGGACGGTACCACACAGGGTACGCAGTCACCACCTAAGATACAGTTCTTTAGGCTTCAGCATTACCTTCCTCCATGTCTGCCCAGGAAGCAGAACTCCAGGCCCGAACAATGGCATGCAAATTGGCAGAAGGAAAAAAAGCTAATATCCATACAGACTCAAGATATGCCCAATGCGTCGCCTGCAATTTTGGGGTCATTTGGAAAACCTAAGGGTTCCTAACAGCAGCGGGTACACCTGTAAGACACAGTGCAGCTATCAAGGACTTAATGGACGCCCTACTCCTACCAGCACAAGTGGCTATACTTAAGATAAAGGCGCACATCAAGCTGAATTCTCAAGAAGCACGAGGCAATCACCTGGCAGATACCGCTGTGCAACAAGCTGCAAACAGGACGCAAGAAGTGGCCAGCAGAGTGAATGCACCCATTCTGGATGATATAGTGGACACCCCTGAAGAAACTAACCCTGAAGACCACCATGATTCTACAAATCCCTCCTGTGAGCAGGATCTACCTCAAGGAGCAACAAGAAGCAGTTGACAAAGAAGAAAAAAAGAAGTGTGGATAAAGAAAAGGAGCTACAGAAACTGAAGGGATCATAGAATTAAACAAGAGGCCGTGTCTGCCACGATCACTGTTTCCTGCAGTGGTACAGTGGGCCCATGGTGCCACTCATCTGTCAAAAACTTTGATGAACGCCTGGATCAACAAATACTACTTAGCTCCGGGGATTACTCCACTTACCAACAACTTCTGAAAGTCATGCACCATCTGTGCTAAATGTAACCCAGGAAGAACGGAAAAGGTACCTTTGAAGCATCTGGCAAAAGCCCAGTACCCCTTCCAAAGGACACAGATCGACCACATCCAGATGCCAAAAATTGGCCAATACGAGTATGCATTAGTCATCATATCCTAGAGGCCTATCCCGACAGCAAAGACCACAGCTAAGAGGCTTTTAACAGAAATAATGTGCAGATATGGTGTCCCAGAGGTCAAAGAGAGGGATCAGGGGTAGTCCTTCACGGCCTCAGTAACCAAATATGGACAGCCTTAGGGGTCACACTAGCTTTCCACACCCCATACCATCCTCAGAGCAGTGGGAAGGTGGAAAGATTAAACGGTACAATAAAATCGAGATGCTAAAAATGTCTCAGGAAACGGGAATTAGTTGGCCAGATAGCCTGCACATAGCCTTATTTAGTGTTAGGTACACTCCAAGGGGAAACCATGGCTTGTCATCCTACGAGATATTGTTTGGTTCAGCCCCCAGACTGGGTTGTTACTTTCCACAGCAATTACAGCTCCAATCTGATGTATTGACTGATTATGTGACTGCTTTATCTCGAGAATTAACCTGTATCCCTTCGCAAGTGTTTTCCTCCATTCCAGATCCTGAGCTAGATACAGGAACACACAAGCTGGTTATCGGTGACCTAGTCCTAGTAAAGAAGTTGGTGAGCAAACACACCCTTGAACCCAGATATGATGGTCCTTTCCAGGTTCTCCTAACTGCCACATCAGTCAAGGTGGCCGGGAATAAACACGCCTCCCACTGCAAGAAAGTCCCTGTACCTGAGGAAGAGGCAGAGGGGACCAAATGATTCTGTATATCCTTTTCATTGTAGTCATTGCTCAGGCACAAGAGGTAGCCATCAACCAAAAAGATGGTATAACCCAATTCTGGTATAACTCATCCAATACACGTTGCCACTTTTATATCTTCTTATGAACAGATAAATCCAGGTACTATGCACAGGATCCGGACCTGGGATGAAGTAATAGGACCCATGACTGTATGTATGCGTCACTGACACCTATTGGGGTAACAACTGATTCCTGGGGAGCAGTGGGTTGGAACACTGGGGGAACACTGGGGGGTGAACCAGAAAGCGCCCAAAATATAAAGGATTATAATGGAAAGTCCCTCTTAGATAGAATGACAATCAACAAGCACACAGATCAGTAATTTTACCAAGGAGTTCAGGTTGACCATTGAGAATCCTAGCCCAGGAGACAGCAGGACCTATATTTTGGGCCTATGGTGGGGAAGTGGAGTACCAGTCTTATAAAACCGTTCCAGCTGAAAGATAGGTTTAATAATCCAGAGTGGGGAGTTCCTCAATCTACATCTAGCTCCAATCCCCTGAGGCCCCACATAGACATTAAAAGATATGGTGGCCATAGCAGGTCCTACCTTTGAGGATACTATGGCAGCAGAAACCGGGTTCTCAGATGTCAACCTGTGGCTTGAGTGGATGAGGTACAGTGCAGGGAAACATAACAAAACCAATTGTTATGTATGTGGGGGGGCTAGGCCTCATTCGGGGACAGTGCCCCTGAACATTCCACCAGAACATGAGACATGTTTCCTGAGTCTGTTTACCAATACAACCACTAACCACTCCCTGTGTGAACATTGGAAAAAAAAAAAAAGTATCCCATAGTCACCAAGACCCCCAAGCCAGGAGAAGGTATCACCATCTATCTTGGCAATTATACATGCTATGGACGATATCAGGGAGTGGGGAAATCTCTTGGTAATTTCACTAAGGGTTACTGTGAATCTTATAGTGAGGTCTCTGCAGATCTAGTGCAAGATCAAGTCCAGTCTTTGGGCGACATGTACTGGATCTGCGGAGACATGAAAATCAGAAGATGATTGACAGAAAAGTGGACAGGAGAATGTGCACTGGCCAAGACCATAATGCCTCTGCATATTTTCTCAGAGGCCACTCCACAGATAGAACCAGACGCAAATAAGATACCCAAGAATAGGATGCGCAAGAATGCCCCAGCAGGAGGCTTTGACCCTCATGTATACATAGATGCCATAGGGGTCCCTAGAGGTGTCCCAGATAAGTTCAAAGCAAGAGACCAAGTCGCAGCAGGATTTGAGTCTCAAATCCCCATCATCGGTGTAAACAAGAATGTAGATTGGATAAATTACATTTACTACAACCAACAAAGGTTTGTCAATTACACCAGAGATGCACTCCGAGGCTTAGCTGAACAACTAGAAGCCGCTTCACATATGACCTTCCAAAACCGCATGGCCTAGCTGAAAAGGGGGGTGTGTGTAAAATGTTACCTGAAACAAGTACATGCTGTACTTATATCCCAGATAACACTGGTCAAAATGGTTAAGTGACCTTAGCCATCAGGAAACTTGAGGATTTGTCCGAGGAATTAAAACAGAATTTAGGGCTCACCAACCCCTGGGATCAATACTTCACCTGGATTAAAGGGGGGTGGCAGGGATTATTAACACAGCTAGGAATAACCATCCTAATCATTTTAGTGACTTTGGCTGTCATGATCTGCTGTATTCTCCCCGGTCTTAAAAAGTGTGTAGAAAAAGCTGTTGACCAAGCCACTCCCACATTTGTGAACCAGGAAATACCAGATGAAGGTTAGGAAATGGAGTACATTACAGAAATCCCCTCCCCCAAGATGTAACACCATAGGGGTATAGGATAGGGATAGACAGCACCTGACTGTCCTTCTCTAGGCTGTATGGAGGGGGGTGGTGAGCTAGTCACTACCTTTCTCTATATGCAGTCCGAAAAGTGTTGTGGCAAGAGAATGGACCAGGTGTAGGATTTCAGTGTAAGGGACAGATTTAAAAAATACATTTTAATATACATTTTAAGGGGGGAACTGATGGATGTGGTTAGCAGGGCTGGACTTACCATTGGGCTTGACTGGGCTCAAGCCCATGGGCCCCGCCCAATAGGGGGCCCCGCCAAGATACATAGCCGAGTGTACTCGGCTCGGCTCCGCTTACAGTCACGCCCATCTCGGCGGCTCTCGGATCCTCTTGCAGTCCCAAGCGGAGCCGAGAGTAGCCGAGTGTACTCGGCTCACAGTCATGCCCAGTCCCTGTGTTATGTCCATCATAGGGCGGGACTGTGAGCCGAGTACACTCGGCTACTCTCGGCTCCATTTGGGACTGCGAGAGGACTCTGTATCTAGGCGGCGCCATTTTTAAACTTCAAGGACTGCAATGACAAGGCTACACTGATAAGGCTGCATTGATGGGCATTTAAAAGTTTAGCCCTCCTAAAAGTTTTTTTTCATTAAAATTCCCTCCTAAACTTGGGGTGTATGTTATACCCCGGCGCCTGTTATACGCCGATAAATACGGTAAAGTATAGAAGGTAGGGCCCGAAAGTGACTCAAGCCCAGGGGCCCCCACCACCCTAAGTCCTGCCCTGGTGGTTAGGGTAGTATTAAAATGAAATATTATCATCCTATAAAAGGTATTCGGTAGAATGCTAAAATGTCCATTTCAATGTGTAATATGTCATTGCTTGGTTTGTCTTGACCTTAATTCTAACTCAGATAGCTGCTAGCTCCCCCCGCCCCCCATTCTGAAGCTGAACCGCAAAGAATTATAAAAAAAGACTGTGCCTCTTTCTTTCTGAGAACTGGACCCAAGACAGACAGACATGACAACATCCAACGTCTCGAAGAACGAAAGAAGAAATTACTACGAATTGCTAAACTTGCTAAATCAGCTAAAAGCTCATACACTTGTTACAGTAATATGTCGCAATAATATCACTTTGCATATACCTCGCTTGTGTTATATCAACTGCAAAAAAGAGGAAATTAAAGAGCAGGAAGTGATTTCACACTGGACTCGTGTATCAGAGTGATTTCTTCACTTCAGAGCGAGCACGCTTCATATTCAATAATTAGACCAGGGGCAGATATAAAAATATTGGACCTTGGTTGTGATCCTTCCAATACACAGGTGGGCACTGTTGCGGCGGCACAGATGGGCACTGTAGCGGCGGCACAGATGGGCACTGTAGCGGCGGCACAGATGGGTACTGTTGAGGCGGCACCGATGGGCACTGATTGCACACTACACAGACAGGCACTAGCTATGTGTGCTAATAGTGACTGTGGGCACTTGTTGGGCACACTTTTTTTAATAGATCAAGATCACTGACACCGCTCTCTTTCTCCTCACACGCTGTCTGTGTGAGAAGAGAGAAAGCCGGCAATGAGAGATGATCTCATATGTTTACATTTGAGATCATTTCTCATTGGAGGCGGCGATCGCGCTGTAAACGGCCGCTGTGATTGCCCGTTTACAGTCTAGGGGACACAGCCAACACAGATTTTCCCCGCTGCGTGCTCACGAGAGCGTGCAGGGAGCCAGGAAGGAGGACGACGTCAATAGACTTTGTCCCGGCATCTTAGATCCGCGCTGTAGCTGCCATTCGGCTATAGCGCAGATCTCAGGTGGTTAATATACGTAGACTATTTTCTAATATACATGCCCCCCATACTAACCAGGGCACTAGGACCATTGCCTCCCTTGATATGGAAAAAGCATTTGACACAGTGGAGTGGGTCTATCTGTGGGAGGTGCTTAGAAGAAGGGGTTTCCCACTGAAATTTATTGCTTTGATACGCACACTGTATACCGTTCCCATGGTATGCGTTAAACTGAAAGGCTCCCCCCGCAGAGGGGCACCAGACAGGGATGCCCTCTCTCCTTGGCTCTGTTCGCCCTGGCCATGGAGCCTATTGCTGAGGCCCTCAGCTGAGGTTCGTGGGCCAGCTGGAAGAGAGTGGCTCTACGCTGATGATCTTCTGCTTTTTTTTGAAGGACGCTGGTGACTCTCTGCGGGGCGCACTCAGTATCATGGATGCCTTCTCGGCCTTCACGAGGTTGAGTGAACTGGCACAATTCACTGCTGTTCCCAGTAGATGAGGGGGTCAGGTCCTCCTCACCCTCCTCTCTCCCACTCCAGTGGGTTGATCAGTTTACCTATTAAGGTATTATCTCGAGAGAATAGGGACTTTGTGCGGCTCAATCTTGACCCTGTCTTGGTAGCAATTAAAACCAAACTGAAGGCGTGGAGCAATCTTCCCCTTTCCCTCATTGGGCACATCAATCTTCTCGAAATGAAAGCCCTCCCTAAATTTACGTACATTTTTCGGAACTCCCCACAATGGCTGACCAAAACTTTCTTTATTTCTCTTAAGCAACTCATCCCCTCCTTTATTTGGGGGCCTAAATCGCCGATATTCAAATACACCACCCTGACCAGGCCTGTTGACAGTGGGGGTTTGGCTCTCCCTGATTTCCATAAGTATTTCTTGGCCACTCAGCTTGTGACTGCCCATTGGTGGTTGCAGGCAGACCTGACCAACTCTGCGGTGGTGCTGGAGGCAGCTATAGTGGGGTCTCTGGAGGCCTTGAAGGGATTGCTATTCAGGGGGCCTTAAAACGCCTCAACATCTCACCCCTTCTATGCGTACCACTATGCGGGCATGGAAGGTGGGTGAGGCGCTGAGGGCACCCCAGTCAAACTCGTGATGTCCTCACAGCCCCCTGTGGCTGAACCCTAACCTATCACAGTTCAATACCATCCTGGATCCACAGGCCTGGGTCAAATACAAAATACTGACCCTTGAGCATGTTATCACCAACAAAGAGCTCGCAGGAAAAGAGTGGGGGACATACCGGAGCTGGATGAGGACAACTGGAGGGAGATTTGGGACTTTCCCTTCTCCCCTCTAGTCCCAGCTAGGGACAAACTGGTCCAATACAAAATTGTGCATAGAGCTCACTACACGCCTCACAGATGTTGCCGGCGTATTCTCGGGCGTGCTGGCATTGCTCCTACCAAACGGGTGACTTTTTCCAAATTTTTGGGGTTTGCCCAGCAATCGAACATTATTGGAAAGAAGTACTCCAGGTGATTGCTAAGTTCACCAAGACTCGTGTTCCTTATGATCCTAAATATTAATACTCACCTCCCTGCTATTGTATTATGCTCGTAAGGCCATTACGATTAACTGGAAACAATCGTCTCCCCCCTCTGTCAGATTCTGCAAAAGCCTAGTGAATGCCAGTTTACTCCTGTAAAAAGCCACCTATGCAGGCAGGGGTTGTCCACAAAAATTTGTACCTGTTGGCTAGATGATAATACCACGGCAACTGATGCATTAACCAATTCCTAGAATAACACTATATCTCTAGTCTGTTAGTATAATGATCCAACTACTCTCATGTTGCATTATCCTGTGTGTATCAATTTGAGCACAGATTCTCTTGAACTAAACCTCTCCCCACATTGGGGTTATAGTATAAGTTAGTTTGTTTATGCTGTGCCCTGTTGCAGAATGTTGCCGCACCAGAAGAACTGCCCATGCGTGGGAAAATATTTTTCCCCTACGTGGGCTAATTTTGTATGCCAATGAAAAATTTAATAAAAAAGATTTAGCAAAAAGAGGGGAGGGACCTCTGTGTCCCATGATGTACTCCAAGAAAAGGATTTTTACAGGTAAGCTGTTATAAAAATCCTATTTTATTTATCGTTCATCATGGGACACAGAGCCCCATAGTAATCACTATGTAGGAAGTCCCATAGCAATACTATTTGAGGAGAGGGCACAACCCATATGACACCCCCAGACTTGAGGACTTGTACTGCTGCCTGCAGCACACTGCGCCCAAAGGCAATATCCTCATACCTCATTACATACACCCGATACAACTTGGTGAATGTATGTACTGAAGACCAAGTTGCGGCCTTAAAGATATGAGCCATGGAGGCCTGGTGACTCACTGCCCAAGAAGCACTAACCAACCTGGTAGAGTGCGCTTTGACATGATTTAAGAGGTGAGATTCCACCTTTTCAAAAGTCTGAATTATAACTTGCCGAATCCACTTGGCGACAGTGGATTTCGAAGCTGCCTGTCCTTTTTAGGACCCTCTGGCAGAAGAAATAAGGCATCAGTCTTCTGGATCTAAGCAGTCGTCTTAAAATAGACTTTGACCACTCTCACCACATTGAGACAATGTAGTGACTTCTTCCCTGGAACATGGTTTTGGAAAAACCGATGGCAAGATAATGTGGAAACATGAGACCACTTTTGGTAAAAACCTGGGACGAGGGGATAACACCACTTTGTCCTCATGAATAATCAAGTATGGCTCTTTACAAGAAAAAGCAGCCAATTCTGAAACCCGCCTTGCTGAGGATATAGCAACCAAGAACACCAGCTTCCTTGTCAGAAAGACTAAGGGAATATGTTGTATTGGTTCGAATGGCTGTTTGTCTAACACTGACAAAACTAAATTCAAGTCCCAAGGGTTCAAAGAAGGTCTGACTGGCGGATTAAGCCACATCATCCCTTGCACAAAACCCCAGACTAAGGAATGTGTAGCAAGCGGTCTTTGAAATAAGACCGATAAAGCTAAGACTTTGCCCTTAATGGTACTCAAGACCAGCTTCATCTGCCCCCTGAATCATAGAAAGGCAAGAATTCTGCCTATGATATACTTGCGAGGGTGCCAACCCTTTGATTTAAACCAGGAAACATAAGCACTACAGACTCTATAATATATTATATAGTTCTGGAAGCTGGCTTCCTTGCATTAATCAAGGTAGAGATAGCTGACCCGGAAAGCCCACGTTTTTTCAGAATATTGGTTTCAATAGCCAAGCCGTTAAATTTAGCGTTCTTAAGGCAGGATGGAATATTGGCCCCTGTGAGAGTAGGTCTGGCCATAGTGGAAGGGACCATGGATCCTCCACCGCCATCTTTACGATTTCTGCATACCTTCTGGGCCATGCTGGGACTACCAGAATTAACGGCTTTCTTTCCAGCTTGATCCCTCAAAGAAGTCGTGGCAGCAACTGAATAAGGGGAATGCATAAATCAGTGAGAACTGATCCCACAAGGTCACCAACGCATCTGTTCCGCATGCGAGTGGATCCCTTGTTCTGGACACAACGCTGACTAACTTCATGTTGAACCTGGACGCCAGAAGATCTACATCTGGAGTCCTAGGCAAACAGTCCGAAAAATGACAGGGTGAAGAGACCATTCCCCCAGGAATAACTGCTGGCGACTCAGGTAGTCCCGCCTTCCAATTCTCTACTCCCAGAATGAAGACTGCAGATAGGCAAGGAACACTCCTTTCTACCCAAGTTAAAATATGGTTCACCTCTTTCTGCGCTGTGAGACTCTTGGTGCCCCCTTGGTGATTGATATAGGCCACAGCTGTGGAATTGTCGGATTGGATCCTGACAGAACAATTCCGTAACCTGAAAGTCCAGGCCTTCAGAGCCAGACACACTGCCCGAATCTCTAGGATGTTGATGGGCAAGGCTTTCTCTGTTCTTGACCACTGTCCTTGGACAGTTTTCTTCTCTAATACTGCTACCCAGCTTGAAAGGCTGGCGTCTGTCGTTACCACCTTCCAGATAACTGGTCTGAAGGATTTTCCTTTCAGCAGATTCTGGGTTAGTAACCAACTGAGGCTTTGGGACACCCTTGGGGAAAGCCGCATTGCCAAATCTAAAGCTTTAATCGTTTTGTTCCAAGCAGACAGGATACTGTTTTGCAACAGTCTCAAATGGAAAGGGGCATAGGTAACTGCTTCGAATGAAGCCACCATCTTTCCCAAAAGCTTCATGCAAAGGTGAATGGAGGGATCTCCTTTTGACCTGACCATCCGCACTAGCTCTCTTATGGAGTCGATCTTTGCATGAGGCAAGAACACCCTTTTCTGGGCTGTATCTATGATCAGACTCAAGTACTCCAGGTTTAGCGTTTTTTTTTTTTTTTTTTAAATCAGAAAAAGAAGTTTATTGAAAAACTAAACAAGAAAAACCATACAGTATAGCATACAGAGGCATCCAAGGTTCGCCAATGGAATACAGTACATCATGTCAAATTGAATAAATGGGGTAAACATGACCATAATTAACAATAGTGAAATGTCTTGGCTAACTGGCAAAGTGCTAAATACTTTACAGTACACGCATATGAATTGACTTAGACACGAGAGGTAGTTTCTGCATACATGAACCAAGAATGCGTATAAAACCAAAGAAAACAGAAAGGAAAAACTAAGAAATAGATATCTAAACTCTTTTTCTTTTGAAATAATGTAAGGATTCAGTCCTCTTCTAGCATCTTACACTTGCGTATGCTTTCACCATGAGACACCTTGTCAGGACCTGTGCTGCTGACACATTCTAGATCAACCAGTCATTTGCTGATGTTACAGCAGATTACATTTGTAGTAACCTATCAGTTATTAATTGAGCCGGTGCTAGCCCAGGAACGTCCAGCCAGTTTTGCCACAAATTGTAGAATTTTTTGGGTGCATTCCTATGCTGTTAAGTGAGCTTTTCACGGATTAACATGCTATTTACCATGTCCACCCAACCTTTTCCTGTGGGAACTCTAGGGGTTATCCAGAATCGTGCAATCGCCTTTCGTGCTAGGTATAATAAACGCAGTACTGCAGTATGTCCACCAGGTGAGAGAGATGGTATTTCCAACGCTCCAAGGAGACAAAACAAACGGATCATTTAATACTGGGAGTTGGAACACCTGTGAGATGGTTAAGACAAATTGCCAATACCGGAATAATTTCGGGCATTTCCACATCATATGCAATAGATCTCCCTCCTCTCTAGTACATTTCCGACACAGTGGAGAGTCCCTAAGGCCCCATTTGTGTAACCTGGCTGGAGTCCTATAGACCCTATGTAGTAAAAACAGGTGAGATAATCTGTGGGAGACAGAGACCGATACCAATGGAGCCGAAGTTAAACACAGCTCCCATTGTTCTCCGTCTATAGGACCCAAATCCTTCTCCCAGCCACGTCTGCAGGCTAGTTTGGATGCATTGTGTGATGTGTTGAGTAGCCTCACGTACACTCTGGAAATCATGCCCTTCCTGACGCCCGCAGACAGCACATCACTCATCAGTGGATGTGCTACCAGCGCGAGAGAGGACAGCCTGAGCTCACTTTGCACTGCATGTCGCAGTAGTAGATATTGAAAGAAGCATACCCTGGGAATCGCAAATTCCGCTTGTAGATCTGCGAATGACTTGAACACCGAGCCTCTGAACAATTGAGCAATATATCGCACTCCTAATTCCTCCCACTGATGAAAGTCCGTAAGTTTGGCCAGCTCCTTAAAGTAAATATTTCTCCAAATGGGAGTGAATTGGCATACACCCCTTATGTTCATGAGGGACCTAATGTACTTCCATAGATAAGAAAAGATCCCCTAGGGTTAGGACTTTAGATAGAACACCACTCTCACAAAGTTTTTAATAAACCATAATATAGATGCTTTATTTGATAAAAAGTTCCTCCCACGATACTTAGCAGCAGGATGCACAGTATACACAATGCATGACAATATGCGTTTACATAATAACAAAAAAGAAATTATACAAAAATAACATGATACAGAACAACATGAAAGAAGAACACAGATACGGTACTAATACTCTCCCGGAGGTGTGAGTCCCCCATAAACTCGACGCGTTTCCAGTTACCCAGATGCGGGAACCTTCGTCAGGAGTGGGGAGTGGGATTTATATCGGAGAAGTACCTGTCGCTCTAAAAGAGAGAGAAAAACATAAACAGGGGAGTTGCTATCGTTATGGGGCATTATGGGGTCCAGATCCCAGTATTAAGGAAGGGGAGATGTATACACTTTAAAAACCGTGTTGCATATACCGAATGTCTGTATGTATCAGATGTCACAGATCATAGCATTGTTATTTGTTGATGTATTGAAGTTATATTCATATCAAAAAAACCCCTTTCTGGAGAATGTGCAGCATGTCAAATAAAAGTACATATACTGTATTGTCACGTACCACATTGGAGGCGAAGTTCATGGACCGGTGGGCTGTATACCAGCGGAAGAGGAGGATGGAGTATGTGTCCCCCAAAAAGAGGAAGACAGAAATAAGTGTGACTGCACACACTAGGTTGATGTTCAAGACGATCCTGCATACGGACTTTATGTGGTAGTGACCAAATCTGTTCATGATGGACATCAGAGGAGAGAGTGTTACTAATAACTCCCTATAACTATATTGCCAATGCCCAGAGAGGCTAAGAATGCCACAGTGTCGTATCCAGAAACAAGAACCGGTGAAAGAGTGTGGTTATATTTAACAGGTGGAAAGGTTAGTGGCGAGTAGAGCGTCAAAGGTTCCCGTCCAGCGTATTTAGACCATATATTATTACTCCCTCCTTCTCCAGTGAAGAAAGAGGTGCCTGAGATATACATATCACCCGAGAGAGAGATAGGCGGCATTTAACTATAGAATAAGTATGGTGCATACAGCCAGTGGGTAGGGTAGTTAGAGGTGCAAATACGGCAAAGAGATGGTATAAAGAGTGGCCCTTCCCCCACATAAATCAAATACTAATATCCAAAAGATGCTTACATGTATGTCTCTTGTATATTTGGAGAGAACAAACGATCCTCGTCCCCGAGAATTAATATCTCAAATCAGTAGAAAGAAGATCCCAATAATGGGTATTTAGAACCTAAAATAGGGGGAGAGGAGGGTTAAGGCCACTGCAAATCCGATCCCAAAGCGAGGGAAGGGAGGTGAGACCAGGGAGAGGGAGGGAGATTGTACTAAGATTAGCCATATCTATGATTAAGATGTTAGGCTTACCCTGTCCTTGTTGTGGAATGTCCCCTGGTAGTACGTGCCGTAGCGATCCGACCCTAGGTGTTCCTCTGCTGCCCAACGAGGACAGACAGAGGCTGGTTTAAATATGGTCCCAAGACGGAGTGCGGGGCGCATGGATGACATCATATTCGAGCGTCCTATTCGGCGCTCAGCGTACGTAACCCTCACTATGCGGCAGGTGTACACAGCGCGTCGCCCATGCGCAGAAGCGTCCCACTGGGCGCTCAGCGTTCGTTGCCATGACCACATAGCAGGCGTGTATAGCTCCTCGCGCATGCGCAGGGGTGCATATGGGTGCGTGTCATTACGCAACCCATACGAAAGATCTGCGCATGCGTACTAAGCCAGTCCAAGTAAGCCGGAGTGAGTGACAATCTCGGCATCTCTAGGGGGTGTATGTGCAATGCACACCAAGCGGCCAGATATCCACAAAGTGCCCTCCCATATAGTCAATCAAAGCTTGTCCATAGAGATGACATGTATGGAGAACTAGGAACGCCCTAAACCGGACCTATTTGTGTGTATAGAGGACTTCATTGACATGCTCACACTGTCCAAAACAAAGGGGGGGGGGGGAGAAGAAAAAACCCCCAAGCAAAACGGAAATTGAATTCCTGCAAAAAATTGACTGTTGAAAAGTACCTACAATGACATGATCTGTGTTCCGAACATACACCTGGAAACATCCAAAGGCACCAATCAGAAGCCCGAGGGAGGTTCATTCAGATATCCCTAGATGTCAAAAATTCAAAAAATAAAAAATATATATAAAAGATAATAAAAAAGATGAGAATAATGAAAAAATAAAAGAATAATGAATAACATGAAGAATAAACGCTAGAGAACACGGGGCAGTATATATCTGTCCCATATCATCATACATTCATCTTACATTTTTTTATTGTATATTGGTTTAGTAAACCCGGGTGTTTTCAAGTGAGAAAGAGGGGGGTCATATATCCAGGAACATCTCTAAGATGGTGTAAAGCAGTCATTTTTACCTATATATCAGTACAAAAACATTGAAAAGCATAAATATAAAAGTACAAGTAAAAAATAATAAATGATATATAGCAATTTAAGAGAAAATGAATAAATCAGACAGTGATAGTATTTGTGACATGACCATACCTAATACTATGTTAACATTCATGGAGGGATGGCAGATCTGTTGCGCCCTTACCCCCCCACAAAGATATTAGCCGTGTCCCTCCCACGATCCAGAAGTAAACCCTTCCAAGAAGGGTTTATAACTGATGCAGTCATTCAAACCCGGTGGATAAGTGGCCCGAAGTGCCACGATCCATCTTGTCTCGTGTTGCAACAAAGTCTTGTCCCAATCCCCCCCTCTTGAGGTGGGATGTATGCGATCGAGGACTAGGAATCTTATTTTTGGGAAGTTCCCCATGTGCACATCCCGGGAATGTCTTCCCAATGGTAGGTCCGGGTCGCATATGCGGATACTGTGAACATGCCTACTTGTTCGTTTGTGGAGCTCCTGTTTTGTCTTCCCCACATAGAATGAGCCACAAGAACAAGTAAGCATGTACACCACACCGTACGTGCGACAATTCGCGTAATGATTAGGTTTGAAGTTCCTTCCATTGGGGAGTACTATATTGGTGTCGGTGTTCATGTACTGACATTGGGTACAACCCCCACATTTGAAGGTACCATGCCGTTTACATGGATCCCCCCTAAAGGCTCCAGTGTACTCGCTCTTGACTAAAATGTCCCGCAAGGATTTAGTACGTCTAAACGTCACATGGGGCTCTTTGGGTATGAATAAGTTCAATGTGGGGTCAATGTCAAGTACATGCCAGTGTTTTTTAAGGATACTACGAACCTGACCATGTTGTTGGTTGTATGTCATCACTACACGTGTTTGATCCGCTGTCTTACTAATTTGTTTAGTAGGTTTGAACACAAGACTCGCTCTTGTTTGTTGCAAGACCCTTTTAAAGGCTTTTTTTAGACTTGTAGGGGAATATCCCCGATGGAGTAAGCGCATCTGTAAGTTTTTTGCTTCAAGTAAGAAATCGGTGTGTATACATCTCCCCTTCCTTAATACTGGGATCTGGACCCCATAATGCCCCATAACGATAGCAACTCCCCTGTTTATGTTTTTCTCTCTCTTTTAGAGCGACAGGTACTTCTCCGATATAAATCCCACTCCCCACTCCTGACGAAGGTTCCCGCATCTGGGTAACTGGAAACGCGTCGAGTTTATGGGGGACTCACACCTCCGGGAGAGTATTAGTACCGTATCTGTGTTCTTCTTTCATGTTGTTCTGTATCATGTTATTTTTGTATAATTTCTTTTTTGTTATTATGTAAACGCATATTGTCATGCATTTTGTATACTGTGCATCCTGCTGCTAAGTATCGTGGGAGGAACTTTTTATCAAATAAAGCATCTATATTATGGTTTATTAAAAACTTTGTGAGAGTGGTGTTCTATCTAAAGTCCTAACCCTAGGGGATCTTTTCTTATCTATACAAATAGGGATGAGATCACCACCTATCTATATCTATCTCACTGGGGGAGCTAACCTTAATCCTTTCCTGTTAATGTACTTCCATAAGGTGTTGAAAAGCACAATCGTGGGGAGAGCTTGTTGGATATGTGTGAAGCCTGCATCTAGATGAGACAGTGCCGTAAGTGTGGAATCAGCAGTGACCTAATAGAGTCCTCGTCATCCATTATCCCCCACCCACCCAAATGTTTGTGAGGCAACAAAGTAGTATCTGGCGTGTGGTACTGCGAGCCCCACCTGGTCTTTTGCTAGTTGTAATGAGTTTAGGCTAATCCTTGCAGTCTTGTTGCCCTAGATCAACGCTCTAAATTGAGCATCTATCTGGGAGAACCATTTATGTGGGATCCATACAGGGGTGTTATGAAACACAGAGGAGTTGAGGGGCCCAAACCATTTTGATTAATTTCGCTCGTCCGGTTACAGATAAAGGCAACTTCACCCATACCGCACACTTCTGTCTAAATTTAGGGAGCAAGGGCGTAAGGTTTAGTGTCAAGTATTAAGTAGGGTCAGCTGTCACTTGTATCCCAAGGTAACGAAATTTGTTCACCGTGAGTATATCTTTGGCGCAGTCTGGGAGTGGTTTCGGCAGCGGATCCAGGGGTAGAATGACTGATTTATTCCAGTTAATAGTAAAACCTGACAGCTCCCCGAAGTCCGCGATCAATTGCATCGCCTGCCTCAAGGAGCGGTCTGTGTCCCCTAGGTAAATTAAAGTATCATCTGCATATAGAGAAATAATATCCTGTCTAAGTCCCCTGCGGAATCCAATTATGTTCAGTGACGCCCGTACATGAATAGCCAAGGGTTGCGCCATTGCAAACAACAGGGGTGATAAAGGACACCCCTGTCGTGTGCCCCTAAAAAGAGTGAAAGGATCAGATACTTCCCCATTGACACGCATTCTTGCAGTGGGGTTGTTATATAATAATTGGACCCATTTAAGGAAGGAGGGACCCACCCCGAATCTTTCCAGCATTTCCCAGATACAGCCACTCGACGCTGTCAAAAGCTTTGGCAGCATCAAGTGACAAAAAAGCTCTGTTACCCGGGTTGTCTACCGGAATCTGTAGGTTAAGAAACAATCTACGCAAGTTATGTGCCGTTGATCTGGTCGGGATGAACCCAGATTGGTCTCTGTGTATCACTGTTTGGATGCACTTGGCCAATCTGTTGGCCAATACTCTGGCAAGCAGCTTAACGTCAAAAGTAAGCAGAGATATTGGTCGATAAGAATCCGGTGATATCGCAGCTTTGCCCGGTTTCAGAAGGACCACTATCAGAGCCTCGGTCATAGAAAGGGGAAGTCTACCGGTCTCAAAGGCCCTGTTATATAACTTCAGGAGGACTGGAATCAAATGTGAGGTGTACCGTTTATAAACTTCCGAGGGAAGTCCGTCCGAACCTGGGGCCTTTCCATTTTGCGCCTGTGCTAGTGCTTCCAGTAATTCCTCCTCGGAGAGAGGTGCGTTTAGCTGGGTGGTGTCTAACTTTGAGAATTTTGGCAAGGGGTGTCTATCTAAGAACGCGTGTATTTCTGCCTTCGTTGGGTTTACTTTAGAAGTATAAAAGTCTTGGAAAAAATCTTTGAAAATTCCCATGATTTCTGGGGTAGAATAGAGAAGTGTACCCTGTTTGTCAGCCATTGCCACGATATGTGCCGCTGACTGTTGTGACTTGGCTAACATGGCCAGCATGTGGCCAGTGTTTTCCACTTCCTCATAGTGTGCCTGCTGAAGGAAAAAACGTTTGTTTTCAGCTAATTGTAACGTAAGGTTTTTTAGCATGGATTGGGCTGAGAGCCATGCGCTTTTGGTGCCATCACTTGGGTTAGCTATATATTGTGTTTCAGCTTTACCTGCCTCCAACCTCACTATTATTCTCCCATTCCTTGGTTTTAGACTTAATATGTGAGATCTCTCTAATAAACTGCCCATGTAAATAAGCTTTGGTTGCGTCCCACACTATAGTCAGGTCAGCTGACCCTATGTTTTGCTGAAAGAAAGTGGTTAGGAGACTCCTAATTTGATCTGGGTCTGGAAGTAGAGCCATCCAAAATGGGTTCAGCTTCCATATACCCCTACCCCTGACCATCCCCATATGTACATCTATGGACAGTGGAGAGTGGTCAGACACATGTCTAGTATGATATTGCGAAGTGTCAATCAGTGGTAACATATGTTCATTACCCAGAGCTAGATCAATACGAGACAACCCTCCAATGGAGGCAGATTGACAGGAATAAACTTTGGTATCAGGATTGTGCATCCTCCATACGTCTGTAAGGCCCATCTCCTGAATTTGTGGCCCAGTTCCCCCAGTGGTACTCAATTTATCTTTACCTATGTCAATATAATTATTAAAATAACCTATTGACAATAGTGGCACTCCCGGAAACTGAGCCATATAAGAAGCAAGTAGTGTAAGAACGGTGGCTGAGAACGGAGGAGGAATGTACAATCCTGCCAAAATGCATTTAGTCCCATAAAGGGAACACAATAAAAATATGTAGCGACCTTCCGGATCAAGTTTAATGTCTAATGGGGAGAATTGTGTACCCTTTTTAATCAGGATACTCACTCCCCTCGAGTACACCGAATAAGTGGCATGGTATTGATGACAAAATTGTCTCACAGCAAATGGCGGGGTGTTTGTCAAGGGGAAGTGAGTCTCCTGTAGGCACATCACATCCGCTTGTATGCGCTTGACAGTTCTCAGTACTGCCAGGCGCTTGATCGGATTGTTAAGGCCCCTTACATTCCAGGACAAAATTCTCATCATTCCTGACATTTAAAGAATACTTTCATAATTACAAGGATATTTAGTAATAGAGATAGATATATATATATATATATATATATATATATATATATATATATATATATATATATATATATATATATATATATATATATATATATATATATATATATATATATATATATATATTCTATATCTATCTATCTATATCTATAACACCCGTGTTAAGAGAGCTGTATCAACCTTGCCCATGTTTGGGCTTTTGCACCAAATATGGTAGTTTGGCTGTAGAGAGAAAACAATCAGTGAGTAACGACAGTGGCAGTAAGAACCTGTAACTGGCAATAGGAAAGGGGGCATGAGTCTCGCAAGCACTATACAAGTGGTTCTGGTGATCATGGTGGCAATCTTTGAAGAGGAAAAAAATAAAAAAATCAAGAGTGGAAAAAAAGATGAAACGGGTGGCCAACAGGGCCTCGCCTTCAATCCTGAACTCGGATGGGGAGTCAATCCTATCCATCCTGGGGGCAACAGTGGAAGGGCACTTACGTGTCCCAACCTTCTCCACAGCAAGAATAGCCGTGCGTGTATGCATGAATTCAGAAAACAACTGGGATTCTGGATAGCTGGCTCCGCCTTCTCTGCAACTTCCATGGGGAAAAAAAGGTAAGTATACCAAACCTGTGTGGAAACATGATGGGCATCTCATGGTGGTGCGTTGCGCCTGTTTCTGGCAGCTCGGATTGATTGCTCTTCCCGATCTAGCCATTGTGCCACTGCAGAAGGAGAATCAAAGAATTGAACAGAGCCCAGGACTTCCACTCTGAGACGAGCTGGGTATAACATTGCGTATTTAAGTTCCAAGTCTGAGTCTCTTCTTGACATCTGTGAATTTAGCAAGTTTTATCTGTAAATCAGCAGAGAAATCAGGGAAAAAGGAGATTTTAGCATTGTCAAGTTTGAGAGCTGCAGGTTTAATCCTGGCATTGTAGAGGACCGCGTCTCTGTCCTTGTAATTAAGGAGTTTAAACAGGAATGGCCTTGGGGGGGCGCCTGGTAGTAGAGGCCTGGCTGGAACTCTGAGCCCGTTCCACTGAGAACATAGGGGAGAAAACCTCTGCCCCAAATGCATTGGTCAGCCATTGTTCAATAAAATCCACTGGGTTTTTACCCACCATACGCTCAGGGATACCAATGGCCCTTATATTGTTTCTCCTCATTCTGTTCTCCATTTCATCTAAATGGGCGACATGTTGTGAAAGTAAATGATTATTATAAGATAGGTCATTTTGCATTGGCGCTAGCTCATCCTCTATGGAGCTCACTCTCCCCTCCAAAGCAGCTGTCCTCTCTTATTTTCTGTGTGTCCTGACACAGGAATGTAATTTCTGCTTTAACCCCTTTAATGTCAGATGTGAGTGCTGCAAGCGATGTATTACATGAGGTGACCGCAGCAAAAATGTCCCCAAGTGTGGGTTCATTTTCCCCTTCAGGGCTGGGTAGGGATTGCGGCCTAGCAGGCAGGCCTTGTGGAGTACTCACTGCGTCCCAGGGAAATATGGCGCCATTAGAATCCTCCAGGGGTACTGTGTCATCAGCATCCATCGCTTCTTTCAGGGATTCCTCTACTGCAGCTGGGGGGAGAGACTGACCAGAGGTAAGCGGCATGGAGAACAGCTCAGCAGCTGCCTCCCTGTGAATATCCTTAGCCGAGCGCTGTGTGGGGGCGCCATGATGGCCCATGAGGTCTGTGCTGCGCAATGGCGTGTGTCTAGCGGTCGACATGGGGTCCTCCGGGGGGTAAGTATCGGTGCCTGTGGGTGCCAGGGGTTTGACAGGGTGGTTTTCGGGCGGATGGAAGCGGATTCCCAGGATTAGTTTCAGGATATTCGGCGGAGCTCCTCACAAGTGCGTCCGGCTACATCCGCTGCCTGGCCACGCGCTTTTTTAGCGGTTTTAAGGAAGACTTCTCTAGGTTGAGAATTCAGCCTAGACTTTCCAGGTAACTGGTTGTAATGTGTACACTTTGCTCCAAACTAGCCAACGACTGGTCTATTAGCAATAGATTGTCTAGGTGCGCCAAGACTGTCATGACCTGTGCCCTTAACCTGGCTAGAGGTGGGGCCAGCACTTTTGTGAACACTCGGGGTGCTGTAGCTAGCCCGAAGGGCAAGGCTACAAACTGAAAATGTTGATGTTCTACTTCGAACCGCAGAAACCTTTGGTAACCAGGAAATATAGGGACACGCAGGTATGCATCCCTGATTGCGATAGATGCCAGAAGTTCTCCTCCTTGTAGGATAGAAACCACTGACCTGATCGACTCCATACAAAAGGAGTGGATCTTCAGGAACTGATTTAGATTTTTTAGATCAAGAATGGGTCTGACATCTCCATTTGGTTTTGGCACCGTAAAAGGTTTGAATAAACCCCCCAAACCTTGCTCTTCTGTGGGGATTTGTATGATCACCCCCCGAGCCAGTAATCGATCTAGTGCCCAAAACAGAGATTTCATTTTCCCTGGATCTTTGGGAACATTTAACCTCACAAAACGAGATGTTGGAAACTCCAGAAATTCTAGTTTGTACCCTAGAGTTACCGTGGAGATGACCCATCTGTCCTGAATTTCCTCTTACCAGACTTTGAGAACTGCAGAAGTCTTCCCTCCACCTTGGCAAGCGGGGGCGCCGCTTCATAATGAGGCTTTTGAATTCTGTTTTGCAGGTTTTTGCCCCCAGGACTTCTTTTGTGCCTAGGCTTGACCCTGAGGCTTTCCTCTAGAGTCTGACGGTGGAGGCCATCGCCACTGCCTAGAGGACTTTTTACGGTTCCTAGGCTTCTTCCCTTACCTTATCCTCGCTGCAGGATACTGCAATGACAGACAGATCCAGACTTCACCCATCAGGGCGGGCTGCGTTAGCAAACCTTCAAAGACTGGGTCCCTTTTTATCTGGGTTCCACTCCCTTGGACCTGTATAGCACCCCGCCAGGAATAACTTTAGGTAATGTGAGCATGACTAAAGCCCTGAGTCCCAGGGTCCAGCCCTGCAAGTTGAGGTGTTACAGGCAAAACCTTGTTCTTCCTATACGGGGCCCAGGTACCATCCAGTTTGGCCTCAGTGGCACTTTAGAAGGATCCCGTCTGTTGAGGATTTAAATCCAGCAAGGATCCCTCTAATGGAGCTCCTCAGATCACATCTTCACTCGTGACAGACACCTTAGACACTGCCGAAAAAAACCCGAGATACTCCCGGTATGTGAGGGGATACATAGGGAGGGGCACTTCCTGTTTCCTTTTTGGCTATACCAGTGTCCATTCACCTAAAGGTGGCCTATAACACACATAGTTATTACTATGGTGCTCTGTGTCCTGTGATGTACGTTAAAGAAATAACATTTTATAAAAAAGGACTGTACAAACTAGTGTAGCACTCCCATCTTAATGAGTACCCAAAAGGAGCATGGTGCGACAGAGCAAAATCAAGTGCGACAATGCCGAGCCTTTTGCAAACAGCAAAAAGGAACATTGGAAAGCATACTGTGTGAGGAGCTAACATCAGGTGTATAAGAGCCTCGGGTGAAAAATCTTTCACGGTCTACTCCAATACCACTTCCAGATCATTCATTAAATGTCTCAATGTCTGCATCTTCTACAATAGATATATCAGGTTCTGATTCATGTAGCAACAATAGGGCTGGAGAAGGAGCCTGGTACGTTAATGGTCCACTAAACAGGCTGACCCAGTCCTACCTGTCCATTTCACTGTTCCCTATATAGAGTCCAGGCTTCGCTCATCACAGTGGGCAAACTACCGAAGGGGTCTTCAGGGTCTGGGTCCCATAGGTATAGACCATGACCATGGACCTGCGGATACCTACACACATTGCACTAAATACCTATGTGCAAAGTGAGTACTAAAGTGCTGATAGGAGAATTAAAAATATTACTATTTTAGAAAACCAAATAAAATAAATAGATAAGATGACCAAATGATATGCTGCACCATTAAAGCATGTCCTACACTTAAAAGAATATGCAAATAAATACTAGAGTATAAATAGTGCGCAATATCAACCTTAGTCTATTTAGATCAGCAGGTGAGGTTAAAAGACAAATGTCGTGGTATAGTAAAATATATAAGTGCTTGCGTAACAATCCCAGGTGCACAAAAATATATATAAACTTCAAGTTACAATGAGGTTGTAACCAATTTAATAAATAAATACACAATGTGTTAAAAGTAGATACAATGTGTTTTAAATAAAGAAAGTGCTTCAAAAAGTGAGTAAAAACAAGTATATGTTATAATGTATCAAAGAAAGGAAATATCCAGTTAATGCCAATGATGCATATGGGGATATATAAATTCCAAAAGCCAATACAGGCTAGACCTGATGGATTAGCCAATTAATTGATGAATTAATGGGTAAACGGCCGCCAATTAAATATTATATTAATCCCATAGGTGATAACAGTCCATTAAATGAGTTAGATAATTAATGAAATAACTCTTCACATCCACTAATGATATCCGGGACACAATTAGAAATGCTAGAACTGAAAAAAAAAAAAAAAAAAAAAAGGAACTTCCCTTTATGCTGGGAATGTGGGGCTTTTTTCCTTTTGGTTCCTCCTGATATCTTGCTCCAGTATGATATAAAAGAGAAAAAGACACAAACAAAAAAACCATTGTGCAGCGCTCTATTCAACCATTAAACCAAGAAGATCTTTTAGTGGGTTGCCTACAGCTATACAACTCACATGTACCCAGTAGGTG
This sequence comes from Lithobates sylvaticus, assembly GCA_028564925.1. Lineage (NCBI taxonomy): Eukaryota > Metazoa > Chordata > Amphibia > Anura > Ranidae > Lithobates > Lithobates sylvaticus. The sequence continues at coordinate 169,346,376 of CM053038.1, forward strand.
TTTGCGCGTTCAAATCCGCAAATGGTCAGGCTCAGATAGGGGGCTGTCAGCCCTTTCCTCCTCACTGTGCCGTGCTTAGCACTTGGGCTCCTCCTCCCGGCACGTATCATCACAGGTCACGTGACTTTTTTTCTTTTTTTTTTTTTTTTCAGTTCTAGCATTTCTAATTGTGTCCCGGATATCATTAGTGGATGTGAAGAGTTATTTCATTAATTATCTAACGGACTGTTATCACCTATGGGGTTAATATAATATTTAATTGGCGGCCGTTTACCCATTAATTCATCAATTAATTGGCTAATCCATCAGGTCTAGCCTGTATTGGCTTTTGGAATTTATATATCCCCATATGCATCATTGGCATAAACTGGATTTTTCCTTTCTTTGATACATTATAACACATACTTGTTTTTACTCACATTTTGAATCGCTTTATTTATTTATTTAAAACACATTGTATCTACTTTTAACACATTGTGTATTTATTTATTAAATTGGTTACAACCTCATTGTAACTTGAAGTTTATATATATTTTTGTGCACCTGGGATTGTCACGCAAGCACTTAGAAATTTTACTATACCACAACATTTGTCTTTTTTTGTTTTCAAAACGTTTTTATTAAAGAAGATTAACAGAAAGTACAAACAATGATATTAAACACTTTCGTCTGTGTCATAATCATATCATATAGTACAATTACGTAGTGTAACATCAACAAAGCCGAGGTGACTTATCCAAAGAAATTAAGGGACAAACAAAAACTGGGATTACCTCTAAGCCGTGTCTCTAACATGCTAAACATCCCGTAGGAAATGATCATGAAGGGAGAGTTGTACATAAACAAAAAATAGAAAGAGAGAAATGAGAAAAGAGGGATAAAAATAAAAACAAAAACAAATCAAAAAAAAAAAAAGGGGAGAGGTGCATATTGTATAATAAACAGGACAGTTCGGTCATTCTAGGAGTCTGTGAACAATCCATGGGTTCCATTTCGCATCAAATACAGGGATCGTATCATGAAGGGTATGAAATATCTTTTCAGCTAGCATCGTATGGTCTATACGTGCTACCACCTGGGCCCAGGGGACTACCGGGGATTTCCAATGGAGAGCCACCGTCCAGAGTACTGCTGTGCACATTGAGTGGATCAATCTTATCAAGGGCTTTGAAGTGTCTGGGGGGGATTGGAACAGTATACAGTGGTAAAGGGACAGATGGACTTGACTCCCTGCCAGGGCATCTATCAGTTTGAGTAGCTCAGACCATGTCTTTTGGGCGATGGGGCAGTCCCAGAACAGGTGTCTAAATGTCCCCAGGGTGTTGCACCCTCTAAAGCAGTTGGGCGATGTAAGAGGGTAGATCTTGTGTAGACGTGATGGAGTATAGTACCATCTGGTTATGAGTTTGATGGCCGTTTCTCTGATCGTGAGAGATTTGGTGCATTTTCTAAGGTTAGTCCATCCTCTCTCCCAGTCTATTGTATCGTCTCCTGGATTTAGTTCAAGTTCCCAATCTGCCCTATATTTCAAGGGGAGGGATTCCTGCTGGGACTCCATAGATTTATAAACCCCTGATATCAGGCCTTTCTGTCGTGGTCTAGTGTGGCATATGTCTTCAAAAGGGGTGTTGTTAGTGGCCTGCGAGACATTATAATGGGAGAGGAAAAAATGCCTAATCTGTAGGTAATGAAAGTATTCTGAGTCTGGGATGTGGTATAGGGCCTGCATATTTTGAAAAGAGATCGACTTCCCTCCAACACAGAAATCGCCCAATTTAGTCAGGTTTTGGTCTGTCCACTGATGGAAGGATTCGGGGTCTAGAAAAGCGGACGGGAACCTTGGGTCTCCTAGGAAGGTGGCTCCTAAGGAGGGGGAGGAAGCTAAGTCGTACTTGGACATGTATTGCTTCCAGAGACGTAGGCCTATCGCTACAATGCTGTTCTTCCTCTCAAGTTCCGGGTGGGATGGGAGGGAGGAACAACATTTGTCTTTTAACCTCACCTGCTGATCTAAATAGACTAAGGTTGATATTGCGCACTAAATACCTATGTGATCTCCCAAGCAGGATTCAGTGGCCAAAGAAACATTACAAGCCCCCAAGGATGTGCCAATCCAGATGCACTGCTTCTATTGTACTGGAATACAGTGAATTTATCATAGAAAAGTTGGAGACTCCAGTAAAATAATAAACTAAACTAAAATAAAGTAAAATAATAAACTAAAACTAGTTAATCTAAGTTGTTTCTCCGTAAAGGAGAAGAGGTCCATACCCTTGGGATGCTAGCAAAAAAAAAAAAAACTGAGGTCTCAGAGTGAGGTAGCATACTGGCTTTGCCAGGGTCCAATTACCCGAAGGGTGCCAGCCTATAACCCAGAGTCTATGGGGTTGATTTACTAACGGCAAAAAGACTGTGCACTTTGCAAAGTGTAGTTGCACTCTGCAAGTGCAGTTGCTCCAGAGCTTAGTAAATGAGCAGAAGCCCTACTGGAGTTCCATCATCCAACCGTGTGCAAGAAAAAAATGCTGTTTTTATTTTCCTTGCACCTAATTGGGTACTCTTTGCAGAGTGAAGCTTTAATGCATTGAAGACGTTTCGGAGCAACTGCCCTTGCAGAGTTCGAAGTGCACAGTCCATTTGCCTTTAGTATATCAACCCTATGTATTTCAAGACTGTGTGAATAAGGATTTTACATGTTGACCATAGATATTATATAAGCTGATCTCTAATGCACTAAGCCAGAACTTAACAACTTACAGACCGCCCACTGCCATTATACATTGGTACTTTGAAGAGGGATATCGTTGTAGCAGCAGCTAGCTGCCATAACCCTCTTCTACCGCGGGCAGTCCGCTTTTAGATAAAAGTGGTCTCTGTGGCGGATTCGCCGCAAGATCACTTCTAATCGACGGCCAGAAAGGCCCCCCCCGAAGCGCACCAGTGCCCTCCACTGCTTACCGGAGCCCTCCGCCACTTACCAACTTGGGCGATCGTGTCCGTTCCCGTGTGTGGTATGGAGATGAGAGAGGGGGAAGATATCACCCCACCCATCTCCATACCATTGCAAGGCAGAAGCGATGTCAAAACATCACTTCTTAAAGTCTCATTTTTATTTTTTATTGCATTCTAGTGTAAATGTGAGATCTGAGGTATTTTTGACCTCCGATCTCATATTCAAGAGGTCCATTCATGTTTTTTTTTTCTATTACAAGGAATGTTCACATTTCTTGTAATTAGGAATAAAAGTGAAACCTTTTTTTTTTTTTTTTTTTTTTAACCACTTAAGGACCGCCTCACACCGATATACGTCGGCAGAATGGCATGGCACAACCATGTACCTGTACGTGGCCCTTTAACAGCCCAGCCATGGGTTGCGACCCGGTCCTGAGCTCCGTGACCACAGGACCAGCGGACCCGACCGCTGGTCTCCCGCGATCGGGTCACAGAGCTGAAGAACGGGGAGAGGTCTGTGTAGAAGAACCACTCCCCATGCTTACTAGCGCAACTGACACTAATCGGCTGTTCCCTGTCATTGGGAAAGCCGATCAGTGACGTCAGACGCAAAGCCACGCCCCCTACAGTAAAAAAAAAAGAAAAAAAAAAAAACCCCTCCCTGCTCCCTAGTGGTTAACTCCTTCACTGCCAGTGTCATTAACACAGGAATCAATGCATTTAAATAGAACTGATTTCTGTATAAAATGACAATGGTCCCAAAAATGTGTCAAAAATTTCTGAGGTGTCCGCCATAATGTCGCAGTCACAAGAAAAAAAAATCGCTGATCACCACCATTACTAGTAAAAAAAAAAAATTTATAAAAATGCTATAAAACTATCCCCAATTTTGTAAACGCTATAACTTTTGCGCAAACCACTAATTGCGATTTTTTTTTTTACCAAAAATATGTAGAAGAATACGTATTGGCCTAAACTGAGGGAAAAAAAATGTTTTATATATTTTTTCGGGATATTATAGCAAAAAGTAAAAAATATAGCATTTTTTTCACAATCGTCGCTCTATTTTTGTTTATAAACGCAAAAAATAGAAACCGCAGGGGTGATCAAATACCACCAAAAGAAAGCTCTATTTGTGGGGGAAAAAAAAAAAAAAACTTCAATTTTGTTTGGGAGCTACTTCGCACGACCTCGCAATTGTCAGTTAAAGCGACGCAGTGACGAATCGCCAAAAGGGGACTTGTCCTTGGTTGCAAATTGGTCCGGGGCTTAAGTGGTTAAGATAACGTAAAAATAAAAAAAGTTAAATAAAGTACCACACAACCCTCACCAAAACACCAAGTGTCTTTTTCAGCACTGATGCTGAGAAAGCCTTTGATAGGGTAAACTGGGACTTTATGTTCAACACACTGGAACATATGGGCTTAGGAAACAACATGCTGAACTGGATTGCCGCAATATATACACTGCCTGCGGCAAGGGTAAAGGCCAATGGTATACTGTCAGACCCCTTTTTAATCAAGAATGGGACGCGTCAGGGATGCCCACTTTCACCCATCCTCTTCGCGCTCTCACTGGAACCGTTCTTGGCACATGTAAGGAAGAACACGAATATCACACGAATTCTGGTAAAACAGACCCAATACAAGTTGTCAGCCTACGCCGACGACTTAATGTTTACCCTCTCAAACCCGGTGATCTCCCTCCCGAACCTACTACGCGAATTCACAACATATGGTACACTTTCCAATTTAAAGATTAACTTTTCCAAATCTGAGGCGATGGGAGTAAATATACTTCCAGCCCAACTCACGCGACTCCAATCCAACTTCAAGCTGAAATGGACGACATCAGCCCTGAAATACTTAGGCACACTCATCCCTCAAAATTTTGCGAAAATTTACGATCTCAATTCCCCCACCCTCTTAAAAAAGGTCAGGACACTGCTACAGCAGTGGCAATCTGGACTACCTTCGTGGCTGGGTCGTTGTAACATCCTGAAAATGTCTATACTACCGAAGTTCCTGTATCTAATGCAGGCTTTACCGATACACATACCACACACTTACTTCAAGCAGATACAATCCTTGTTTACGAAATTTGTATGGGCCGGTAAGAGACCTAGACTAGCCAACAGGCTTCTAGTACTCCCCAAGCAGTCCGGTGGCTTAGCATTACCAAACATACGAGCCTACTACCAGGCGGTCCACCTGGGGCGATTGTTAGACTGGGGCCGCCACCAGGAGACCAAGCTGTGGACCCAGGTGGAACAAGCCCAAAACACAACCCCCCTTCGAGGCACCCCATGGTGTTACCTAGGATTACCACCAGAGACTAAACGTCACCCGTTGATAGAAAACACAGCAAAGATATGTGCACACCTCATGTCCCAGCTGTCACTTTCTACCCCAAACTCGCCACTATACCCAATATTGGGGAACCCTCTATTCACTCCAGGTATGGGACACAGACCCTTTAGATACCTGGCAGAGTCGGGTATACACCAAGCTTACCAATTCAGCTATAGAGGGAGGTGGAAATCAATTGAGGAACTAACAGACCCCACAGGCCCTTTCCGCCTAGATTTTATGAGAGCCCTACAGCTTCACCACTTCCTTAAGACCGTGCCACCACCCCCAGACAGTGACCAGCAACTCACGACATTAGAAGACCTTTGCAATGACACAGGAGTCATGCCCCATACACTCTCCCTGACCTATACCCTTATAAAAAAAACCCCAGAGGACTTTGTACCCCGGGCCTACTGAAGTGGGAGGAGGAACTGGGAACCCAGTTTAGCCCCATCAAAAGACAACACATCCTTCAATATACACTTAAGTCCTCTATTTGCGCCAAGACCCAAGAGACCAACTATAAAATCGTCTCACGTTGGTACAAAACCCTGGCTCTGTTACATAAAATCTTCCCGACGACATCAGATATGTGCTGGCGTTGTCAGACGAAGATAGGGACCATGCTGCATATCTTTTGGACATGCCCCAAACTACAGCATTTCTGGAGAGTCATTCGTGAGACAATACAAAACCTCAGAAAGGCCTATTCCAGCTGACCCAGCATTTTTTCTCCTTCACGCGAATGACATTCCTCATAGGAAATATAAAAAAATCTGGTATACGCCACCTACTTGACGCCGCTAATGCATGCATTCCACTTTGCTGGAAATCTACCCTCCCGCCATCCATTGATCTATGGCTCCAAAAAGTAGAGGACATAAGGAGAATGGAGGACCTCATCCTCACAAAGCAAAAAAGACCAGAGACTTTTACCAAAACTTGGCAATTCTGGACTATGTTCATATACTCTGCAGAGGGCCAGGCCCTGAGGGGCTCCGGAACAAACCCCTAATTATAAGGTAATACAGCCACCGTTATGGGCACACCCAGGATGAGGAAACACGCAAACATATAATATGAATGTATCACCTGAGCGCCTGAAACTCCATGGCCGCGGGCGGCCCCCCCCACCTCTCCCCCCCTCATTTCTCCTCCTCTTCTTTTTACTTACCCTATACCCCTACTTCCCCTCCCTCCCACCTTCTATCTTTTTCTTTTTTTCTCTTCCCCTACCTCCTGCTCCCCCCCCCCCAAGGGACCCCGAGCCGCGGTAGTCCCCCCCCAACAAAAGGGAGCCGTGGTGAGGGGTCGAAGGGGAAGGGAACTCTATATATACACACACACACACACACACACACACACACACACACACACACAGTAGAAAAAGAAAAATGGGAGACAGGGGCTGCAAACATATACACATCTTCCTTACAGTACCAAAGACTTAGTTAAATGATGGGGAGTCCTTTTAAAGTCTCACCAATGGATACTGACTCTCGCGGTCCCCCAAAACACATACTAATTAAATCAAGTAGAAAACGGGGAACAATACCCTGACAAGACATAAACGGACAGTCTAGCACCCAAATACACAGGGAAAGGTTCAATAATGTCCAGTTTGTTGTAAATACATGTTCTCTGCTGGTTAATGATTGTACTGTATAATGTACTGATATGTAAACTGTTGGTCCATGCGGACCTTGTTCCCAAGTTAAATCAAAAAATAAAAATAAAAAAGTTAAATCAGAAAAAATCTTTTTTTAAAAACACCCCCCGTCCCGCCGAGCTTGCGTGCAGAAGCGAATGGAAACGTGGGCATATGAAAAACGGTGTTCAAACCACACGTGAGGTATTGCCGCGATCGTTAGAGCGAGAGCAATAATTCTAGCCCTAAACCTCCTCTAACTCAAAACATGCAACCTGTAGAATTTTTTTAAACATCGCCTATCGAGATTTGAGGGGTAAAGGTTTGTCGCCATTCCACAAGCGGGCGCAATTTTGAAGCATGGTATGGGTATGGGTATGGTTGGGTAGCAATTTACTCAGCGTAACATTATCTTTCACAAGATAAAAAAAAAAAAAAATAATTGAGTAATTTTCTAGCAAAAAACATGTCTAACTTGTAAACACCAAATCTCAGAAGTGCTGAAGTGGTTAAATAATTCCTCTCTTAAGAGAGTGTTATTATAGTGTAAATCTCTGAAATGTTAATGTCTGCATAACAACCGTCATTGAAAGCTTTTTCCAATGGGCAGTCTTGCCATCACGTGGTGGCAGACATTTGTGAATGTAAGATCTCAACTGTGGTGTTACCTGAGCACCTGGGATGATCACTTTCAGTCTGCTGGCACTTTGGTTTGTGGGCCCGCAAGATGGAAAATATATGTGCAGGGCAAGGCTGGAAGCACTATAGTCACATATTATTGTGAGTTTACCTATTTCCATAGTTTAAATACAATAAATTCTTTGAACTAAAAACATTTAAAGCCATTTTCTTAAATCTTACCTTCATGGTTTGTTGGGAAACATGATTTTTAAGATCTTGCAGGAGCAGAAGAAATGCAGGTTCATCTTCGAAATGAAATGGCAGCCTCTTCTAGAATGAAAAGGAAAAATCAAGTTAGACTTACCGGTAACTTGTTTTCCAAGAGTCTTTCAGGACAGCACCTGAGAGTGACTCCTCCCTTTGTCCACAGGAAACACCTCTTCCACCAAACTTTAAAAGGAGGCTCCTTCCCACATATGGTCAGTTGTAGTAGAGAACCTCCGGCCCCAAACTGGAACACATAATCGAGATATGGTTAGTCACAGTATATATATATGTAAAAACACATTAGGGCGGGATGCTGCTGTCCTGAAAGACTCTTGGAAAACAAGTTACCGGTAAGTCTAACTTGATTTTTCCCTAATCGTCTTTCAGGACAGCACCTGAGAGGATAATAGAGACTTACCCCCTTAGGGAGGGACCACAGCCTGCAGAACCTTTCTGCCAAAAGCCTGGTCTCCTGCTGACAGGAGGTCCAGCCTGTAATGACGGACAAATGTAGACATACTTGACCACGTAGCCGCCTTACAGATCTGATCTGGAGTGGCACCAGCTCTTTCTGCCCATGTAGTGGCCTGAGCCCTAGTTGAATGAGCCCTAACCCCCTTAGGGGGGGATTGACCCGACTCATTGTAAGCAGTAGAAATAGCTGTTTTGATCCATCTAGCTAAGGAAGCCTTGGATGCCTGCTTGCCTTTTTTATTTCCAGAAAAGAGAACAAATAAAGAGTCTGAAACTCTAAAGCCTCCTGTAACTTCTAAATAATGCAACAAGGTACGTCTTACGTCCAGGTTGTGAAACTGCTCTTCCTTATTGCCCTTCGGGTTAGAACAGAAAGTTGGGAGAGTAATCTCCTGGGATCTGTTATGGGAGCTCGCTACCTTCGGCAAAAACCCCGGATCCACTTTAAGGACAATTCTGTCTGAAAAAACTGATAGGAAGGGCTCCTTCACTGACAGAGCGTGCAGTTCGCTAATCCTTCTGGCTGAAGTGATTGCTACAAGAGAAATTGTTTTAAGGGTTAAATTCTTAAGTGAAATGCTCTGCAGGGGCTCAAAAGGCTCTTTAGTAAGGGCCTGCAAGACTACGGAGAGGTCCCAAGAGGGAAAAGATCTTACTGGGACCGGTCTAGCCCTGGAGAGCGCTTTGAAAAATCTTGTGATTAAGGGTACTGAGGATAGTGATCTTTCTAAATAGACCCCTAAAGCTGACCCTGGTGTCGAGGCTCTCTGACCTGTGATCCCACGTTCCTAAGAGGAACCTCTGGAGGGGCCTGAAATGCCTCCTTGCCCACTGGATGGCAGGCATCGAAGAAGTCAAAGTCCCCAAGACTGACATGATTCTTCTCACTGAAACCAACTGGTTCGTTTGAAGAGCTGAAACCGCCCTCTGAATCCTGACCTTTTTCTCCTCTGGGAGAAAAATCCTTTGTTCCACTGAGTCTATCTGGAACCCCAGAAAGAGTATCTTCTGGGTTGGATTGAGGTTTGATTTTGGGACGTTTACTAGCCACCCCAGAGCCTCCAAGTGACCGCGAGCCCCGGCCAGATCCTCCTGCAACCTCTCCCTGGAGGGGGCAAAGAAGAGGAGGTCGTCTAGGTACGGGATTACCGCAACCCCCTGAAGACGAAGAGGGGCGAGAGCCTCCGCCATTACCTTCGTAAAGATACGAGGGGCTGACGAAAGGCCGAAGGGAAGGGCCCTGAACTGCAGGTGTACAATCTTTGCCCATATTCACTGCGAATCTCAAGAACTTTTGAGACTGTGGAGCTATGGGAATGTGCAGGTAAGCATCTTTTAAGTCTATAGATGCCATGAAGCACCCTTTTGTCAGCATGTTCCTGACTGAGAAAATTGAATCCATGCAAAATTTTTTGTAATGGACCAATCTGTTCAGGGGTTTTAGGTTGAGGATTAACCTGTAGCTCCCTGATGGCTTTTTTATCAAAAAAATGTGAGAGTAGAACCCCCTGCCCCGTTCTTCCGGGGGTACTGAAACAATGACCCTCTGGTATCTCAGATCCTTTAACAGGTTCTTCATGGCTAGGGCCTTTGTGACGTCCCTTGACAGGTTTGTCACATAGAATTTTTCTGGCGGGGGTTCCAAAAACTCTATTTTGTAACCCTGGGACAGCATGTCCAGAATATATCGATTTTCTGTCATGCTGGCCCAAGGAGGGAGAAAACTCTGAAGTCTTCCCCCTACTGGGAGGCCCAAGTCATTGGGTCTTTCCGGAGGTCGCAGGAGGATGGAAAAGGACATTTCCCTTTCCTTTACCTTTCTGCGACGTCCAGTTCCTCCTTTTCTCCTGGGGTCTACTTTCCTGAGCCCGGGGGGGACGAAAAAACTTTTTTGCTGGTTGCTTTTTCTTTTTGATTGGAAAAGACTTCTTTTTATCCGCTGTCCTATCTAACACAGCGTCCAAGTCAGGGCCAAAAAGTAAGTCACCCTGAAACGGGATTCCACAGAGTTTGTTCTTGGAAGCCGCGTCTCCTGGCCAGGTTTTTAACCATAAAGCCCTTCGGGCTGAGTTAGCCAGGGCTGCAGATCTGGCTGTCATTTTAATAGACTCAGCTGAAGCATCAGATATATATGCTACTGCAGTTGAGAGGGTAGAGAAAGATTCCAAAATTTCTTGTTTTGGGGAGTCTGCTGCAATATGGGCCTTAAGTTGGTTTAACCAGAACTCCATATTTCTGGAAACGACCGTAGTCGCCATAGCAGGTTTTAGGTTTCCCATAATGGATTGCCAAGCTCTTTTTAGCTGCAAGTCCAACCTCTTGTCCATGGGGTCTTTTAATACTCCCATGTCTTCGAATGCTAGGTCAGTCGATCTTGAGACCTGGGAGAAAGCGGCATCAAGTTTTGGATTTTTATTCCAGACTTCTGCCGGGTTTTCATCGAAAGGAAAACGCCTTTTTAAGTTTTTAGGGAAAAAAGGCTTCCTTTCTGGCTCTGCCCACTCCTTTTTAATAGCCTCAGATATGACTGGGTGCACTGGGAAACTGCGACTCTTAGGTTCGCTGAGTCCTGCGTACATTTTGTCATGCAGGGACAACTCTTTTTTCTCCTCCTCTAACCCTAAGGTAGTACAAATTGCCTTCAACAGGCCATCCACCTGTTCCAAAGACAATTTAAACTTAGAAGGGAATTCCTCACCTTCCTCATCCCCCTCAGATTCTTCTCTAGACTGGGTGGGGGAAAGTCCCTCTTGGGTGAGAGATAACTCATTCTCTACCGACGGGATCACAGGTGAGCCTAGGGAGGATTGTGAGGCAGATGGTTGACTCAGGGATGGGTTCACTAGTGAAGAGCGGAAAGACTGTATAGTCGCATCAAGCTCCTTTTTGACTGATGCGATCAGATCGCTGCAAGCGGAGGAAGCTTCTTCTTTCACTAGTGCATCTATGCAGACCTGACATAAGGTCTTCTTCCATCCCTCTGGTAGTTTAGCTTTACATGAGGGGCATTTCCTTTTCACTGGATCAGAGCTCTTGGCCTGCCATGAGAAAAAGAAGAAAAAACCCAAACCCGTGAGACAACCCATCCCTATTGAAAGGCTCACCACAGGTGCACAATGAAGGATAAAGCAACTGCTTCATGTGCCCAGACAGGCCCCTGCCACCGGGGGGGGGGGGGGGGGGGGTAGGAGAGAGAGACCTTAAGGTAAGGGAGGACAGCAAATACTGTCCCTTACCTGGGCCTTGCTGGTGCTTGTGCCTGTCCCACTCGCTGCTGCCGACTCCATTGATGAGGCGCTTGCGATAACTCGTGGCTAAAACGCCGGTTCCGGACTCCAATAGCGCCAGTGCGCCGGACCAGAACCAGCTAATAAGCACCAGCCCCGTCCCTCCCTTCTCCTCCTGCGACTTCCGGCGGAAATGACGCCGCGCGCCTGCTCCGTAGGCCCCGCCCCTTCCGGACGCCTCACTTCCGGCGGATGGAGCACAGCATGCCACCCCCAAGATGGCGGCGGCGTTTTCAAACAGCAGCAAGTGGACCGGCATACATTTCAAAAACAAGCCGGCCATTGCTGCTGTACACCGCCACCCAGGGGCAGAATCCACAGCAGTCTAGCTCCAGTGAGCACCATGAAGGAGGAGAAGGAGCCCAGCCATCAGCACCGTAGCATCGCTGTGGAATGGGAGGGACAGCTCCCCTGAGGTATGAAAAAATGGTGGAGTAGGATCCTAGGCCCTCAGGATAGCACCTAAGAGCCCTGTCTCCCACGAAGTGTTCCCTCCGGAGGAAACACAAAAACTGACCATATGTGGGAAGGAGCCTCCTTTTAAAGTTTGGTGGAAGAGGTGTTTCCTGTGGACAAAGGGAGGAGTCACTCTCAGGTGCTGTCCTGAAAGACGATTAGGGAAAACAGGGTTTTACATAACATACATTTAAACAAACAAAAAAAAAAAAAAGTCCCTTCCCTCAACCAACAAATATTAGCATCACTTTAAGCAGAATTATTCTCATAAGCAGTATTTGATTTTGTTGATCGCTTTCCTCCAATTCTTGTGAAGATTTTTTTCCCCAAAAACATACAGCATCATATCATAAAAAGATAACCTGGTAACTGTTTCCAGTAGTCTTCCAGGACATCCCTTGAGAGATGGAGCTCCTCCCGCCAATCAGGAAAAACGCTTCATCTTAAATCTACTTAGTCCCTCAGGCCCATGGTCAGTTACCCACGAGAACCAAAAGGACAGATCTAAAAAAAAAAAAAAAAAAAAAAAAAAAACACAACATACAGAACACCACCACACAACAGATTAAAACTTTAGGGTGGGAACGTGCCGTCCAGGAAGACTACTGCAAACAGTTACCATTTAGTCCAACTCTTGTTTTCCCCAGGTCACCTTCTGGGCCAGACCTTAAAAGAATTTACCACGCACTCACAAACTGGGGGGGGGGGGGGTGTCAACCGCCTGGAGGACCCTGGTCCTGGCTGGAGATTAGGTCCAGATGATGATGTCAGACAAAGGTGAACTTGACCAGATTGCTGCTTTGCAGATTTGCTCCGGCGTAATGACAGCCTTTCCCACCCACGTAGCCGCTGAAGCCCTCGTAGGGTGTGCCTTAAGATCTTGCGGTGGACAAAGGCCCATGACTTTATAGCATTATAAAAAGGCTGACTTAACCACTTACGGACCGCCCACCATTGTTAAACGTCGGCTGTTTGAAGAAGGTTGTCGTTATGGAAGCAGCTAGCTGCTATAATCCCAGTATCCTCTTCTTCAGTGAGTGGTCCAGTTTAAGATAAAAGTGGTCTCTGCGGTGGATTTGCAGCGAGATCACTTATTGGGAGAGGGAGACATGGAGACGAGTGAGAGGGACCCCACCTGTCATGCATATCATTGCAGGGCGGAAGCGACTTTATTGCATTTTAGTGTAAATATGAGATCTGAGGTCTTTTTGACCCCCTGATCTCGTATTTATGAAGTCCTGTCATGCTTTTTTTCTATTACTTTTTTTTTTTTTTTTTAAACTGTAAAAATAAAAAAAGGTAAAATAAAAATAAAATTTTTATTGCAACGACTGCCATTTTATTCTCTAGGGTGTTAGAAAAAAAATGTATAATGTTTGGGGGTTCTAAGTAATTTTCTAGCAAAAAAAAAGTTTTTAACTTGTAAACAACAAATCTCAGAAAGAGGCTTGGTCTTTAAGTGGTGCAGGTTTTCCTTTCCGTTTTCCCCCATATAATATGCATGTGTCCATTTTTAATCTACCAAGCATTACATTTCTTCCACGTCTTTGTAAATGGCTTTAGTATTTGGCTGCCTGGCACTTAGAAGCATTGCTACAACTCTGTCAGAGCACCTTTGACTTCTGAATGTTTTCAGAAGCCAGGCTGTCCAGTTGAAATTTCCCAATTTGAGGCTAGAACAAAAGGCCCCTGCCGCATCAGATCTTCTCGGAGAGGAAGAGTCCAAGGTCGGTCTGCTGAAAAGGGAGAGCAACTGCAAAAACTAAGCCCTCTTTGTCCAATAAGGTGCAAATCAAATTGAATGTGGTCTGGGGATTTCAAAGAGCATCCATCCCCAAGGCTGGAGTTTGTGGATTTAGTGAATAGAAAGGTTTCAATTTCATGTTCTTGTGGGACACACACAGGTCTATCTCTGGCGTTACCCAACGCGCTGGGATCTCTGCGAATACTTCTGGATGTAAATCCCACTCTTGTGACATTTCCTGGCAAAAAAGCAAATCCACCACTTAATTGTGGTCCCCTTTTAGGTAAACCACTAACAGAGAAAGTAAATTCTAGTCCTCTCAGCTGGTCTTGAAAGTGAGATATTGCTTTGGTTACTGCGGTAAGCTCCCTGCAATTTGAGGAAGATTGAGCTTCCTCCAGGGACCGGCAGGCCTTTCAGATGGGTCCCCAAACCCCATCTGCATGCATTGGTCGCAAGCGTGTGAGAAACCGGGTAAGACCAAACAAAGCCCTGACTTAAATTTGTGCGGTTTCTCCGCCATCACACCGTCTTTACTGCTGCAGAAAGAAGAATCATCCTGTCTAGGTCCTCCTGTTTATCCTCCCGCAGAAAGAAGGCCAGTAAGAATCTTAGGTGGAATCTGGCCCCCTGGATGGCCATAATAGACTATGTCATAAGGCCCAGAACAAACATCGACCTGAGATGGTATCCTTAAAAAAAAAAAAAAAAAAAAAAAAAAAAAAGAATTCTGGGTTGGACATAGTCTGGACATAATTAAACCTGAGTAACCATCCCAGTGATTTTAGCCACTGCTGAGCTTGGGCGAGATATTTTGGTAGCTGTGCTTCCATGGGGGCTACGAACAGGAGATCATTCAGATTAGGAAAATTGGGGTCTCTGGACCCAAAGGGTCCCAAAATTACATTGCTGCAGATGCACACAGTTCACTGACTTTGAGGCCCCATTTCTGGGGGCCACTTGATGCTAGGAACCCCAAATTTGGTATGCAAACCCAGTGGAACTATCACTACAACATATCCAAATTTGGTGTTTTTATCACCAAGATACGGGGCCCGAGTCAGGTCGGAAAATTTCATTCTCTGTGCTTGACTCGAGTATAAGCCGAGGGGGAAATTTTCAGCACAAAAAAAATGTGCTGAAAAACTCAGATTATACGCGAGTATATACGGTAGACCTTTTTGCAACTCTAATTGATTTTTGTGTTTGACTCTGGTGGGGATCTTTACCCTTGTATCTAGAGTCTGTCCTGTGGTCCCATAATTTTTATTGAAATAAAAAAAAAAAAAAAAAAGTAACAAACATACATAAAAAAAAAATATAAAAAATAAAAAAAACGCAACTTCTTTTTCCAAGATTGCTATACAAAGCAATTCCTGTATATTTATGAGGACACATAGAAACTTATGTTACATGACCTTTCTGTCCAATCGGACATTTTTATTATTACCAACCGCACTATGTTCATGTAATCATAAATAAAGATACAAGCTTGTGCTATGGCCGCAGTATGTGTAATTCTTTAGTGTCTGGTTATCACTTGTGTCCTCTGCCATGCATCTTCCCCTCTATGCTGCTTCCAGACGCATCAGGGACATGGAGCAGCGCGGGGTGTCACCATTCCCTAACCAGTGGGGAGCGGTGCATATCATTTCAAAAGTTCAACGTTGTGAAAAACCGGTCCCATACTTTTAGAAGAAACCTCTGGATAGGCCTCAAATGTAGCCTTGCCCATTGGATCGCTGGCATAGTTGAGGTTAAAGTTCCCAAGGCTGACATAACTTTTCTGACCGACATCTGCTGATTCGATTGTAGTATAGTTACTGCATTCTGGGCCTTGATTTTTTTTTTTTCCTTTTCCGGGAGAAATTTTGTTCCACTGAATTTTTTTTGGTACCCCAGAAATTGTACTTGCTGAGTTTGAAGTTTGATTTCTGAATGTTCACTAGCCAACCCAGGGATTCCAAATGACTGCGGCCCTTGCCCAGATCTTCTTGCAATTTTTTCCTGGATGGGGCAAAGAGGATGTCGTCTAAATACGGGATTACCCCTGAAGGCGAAGAGGGGCGAGGGCTTCCGCCATAACCTTTGTAAATACCAGCAGAGACGATGAAAAGCTAAAAAGGAAAGGCCCTGAATTGCAGATGTAGCACCTCCTTCACCATATTGACCGCCAACCTCAGGAATTTCTGGGACTGGGGTGCTATAGGAATATGTAGGCAAGCATATCTCAAGTCGATTGAAGCCATAAAGCATTCCTTGGTCAGCATATTCCGGACCATGAAGATCGAGTCCATACAAAACTTCTTGTAAAGGACTGACTTGTTCCATGGTTTCAAGTTGAAATTCAAGCGGAAATTTCCGGATGGCTATTTTATGAGGAATATGTGAATAGAATCCCTAATAACGCTCCTCTGGAGACACAGGTGTCACAACCCTTTGATGCATCAGATCCTTTAACAGGTTCTTCATAGCCAGAGCCTTTGTTGAGTCCCTTGGTAGGTTTGTTACAAAGTATCTTTCTGGAGGAAGATCCCAAAACTCTAATTTTGTAACCTTGGGATAGCATGCTTAAAATATAGGATTATTTGTTATGCTGGCCCAATGTGGGAGGAAGTGCTGAAACCTTCCTCCCACTGGCAATGACAAGTCATTGCGTTTTGTTGGTTGATACAGGAGGATGGAAAAGGACATTTCCTTTTTCCTTTCCCTTCTGCAAAGACCAATTTTTTCTCTACTCTTGGGGTTTGTCATTTTGTTCTTGAGCCCTTTGAGATCGAAAAAAAAAAAAAAAAAAAAAAAAAAAATGCTTAACTGGCTGTTTTTTCTTTAACTGGAAATTACTTTTTATCTGCTGTCCTTTCTAGGACTGAATCTAAGCCAGGTCCAAAAAGTAAATCTCCCAAAATGGTAACCCACAAAGCTTATTTTTGGGTGCCGCATCCCCGGACCAGGTCTTTAACCACAAAGCCCTTCTTGCTGAGTTAGGGCTGCAGATCTTGCCGTCATTCTACTCAACTGCTGAAGCATCTGAAATAAAGGCCACAGCAGCTGAGGACGAATCCAGAATTTGTTGCTTTGATGAATCCGCTATAATATGGGCTTTGAGCTGATTCACCCAATATTTCATATTCCTGGAGACACAAGTAGTCGCCATATCTGGTTTGAGATAACCCATGATGGATTATGGGAAGGAAGGGATTTAGCAAAAAAAAGGCATTCTGGTTATGCCCATTTCTTCTTAATAGCCTCAGAAATATGGGAAAGTATGAATTTTAGGCTCACTGAGACCTGCGTCCATCCTGTCATGCCGAGATACATTTTTTTTTCCTCTTCTAGGCCCAGAGTAGAATAAATTGCTTTTAACAGGCCATCTACCTATTTTAAAGAGTTCGTATTTAGAAGGTATATTTTCCATACCTTCCTCCTCCTCCAATTCTTCCTTAGAATGAGGGGGGGGGGGAATGTCCCTCTTGGGTAAGAGAACCTGCCTCAGTTTTCACCGCCTGGGACTAATAGTGAGCCCTGAGAGGATTGTGAGGTAGCTGGCTGACTTAGGGATGGATTTACTAGTGAGCCAGTTTTTTTAACTGATGCAATTAAATCGCTGCATGCGGAATAAGCTTCTTTAACTAGAGAATCAATACAAATTTGACACAGTCTTCTTCCAGCCTTCAGATAGTTTCACTTTACATGAAGAACACTTGCTTTTTGCCAGTGGGTCAGAGCTCTTGGCCTGCCGCGATTCAAAAAAAGGACAAAAAAACATCCCAGTGAGACAACCTGTCCTTTCAAAGAAGGCTCACTACAGGTGCACAGTGAGAAACAGTCGCCTTATGATGTCCCCCTGCACCTCTCAACACCACCCAGGAGTGGTGCCCACAGCAGTTCCAGTTCTCCCCGAGCACCTTGAAGAGGGAGGAATCCATCCAGCATTCGGACACCTGATTCTGAAATGGGGGGGGGGGGGGGAACAGGCTCTCCAAGGTAAGACAACTGGTGGGAGGAGGAAGTCTGGCCTCTCAGGACTAAAACTAAGAGTTTTTGACTCCCCACTAAGTGTTCCCTTCCAGAGGAAACACAAAAACTGGCAACATGTGGGAAGGAGCCTCATTTAAAATTCAGTGGAAGGTGTTTTTCTGTTAGCTAGCCCTGGAGATATATATGCAGTAAACAAAAATATATAACGTGAATGAATTAAATATAAATATATATATATATATATATATATATATATATATATATATTATATTATAAGCAGCAGGTAGTAAAACGCAAAGCCTCAAATGTGTAAAGGAAGCAATAGTGATTACATACCACGCTAATGCATAAATGTATAATAATTCCACATTTATTATACAATATTGAAAGTCCAAGAACAAAACACCAAAAAACATCTAATGCATCTAAAGATTGTCCCCTCCTCAGAGAACGATCCCTCTTAGGCAGAGGGCTTACCCTCAGAGAATCTTCCTCTTCTGCGGCCAAGGATTGTGACACTGACTGCACCTCCATCTCCTCCTCCGCTCCTATGGGTTCCTGGCCGCCATCGCCATCTTGAGAGCCCAACAAGAATTTAGCCAGCTGCTCTGTTAGGGATTTCCCCGTATGCACCCTGATCTTCACGATGGCGATGATCATGCTTGGCAAGGAGCTGCAAAATATCTGCTTTATGAATGACGACTCGACCCTCTAGCACAGTGGTTCTCAACTCATCAGGACCCACTAACAGGCCAGATTTTAGTTATTACCTTGGGGAGATAAACGCTAGAATACTGCAATAACATCACCTGTGATGTATTTCAGTTATCTTGCAAACCTGGCCTGTTAGTGGGTCCCCGAGTACAGGAGCTGAGAACCACTGCTCTACCAAGATGTCTGCAGGATATCGTCCTTAAGACCGGAGCTCTCTCGTGCTGATGCTCACCGGAAGCCAGCTCCGCCCCACACTGTACACTCTAATTCAACAAGGTCTCAGGATTGCTGATCAAAACTACAACAAAGAAAAGACACATACCCTAGGGTGTGGAGAGTGCTGCTCACCCCTATGAAATGCAAGAAGGAAAGAATCACCCCACTATGGGGTTTTTAGGCAGCTTGCGATAAATGGAGTCAAGGGGAGTATATAAAATAAAATAGTTTATTCAAAGATAGGTATAACAAATGAATTGGGACATGAGCTCCAGTGCAGAACAATTAAAACATGGATATATAATGCAGACTTGGCAAAGCTATTAACCACATGTACAGTAAGTCATGGGGTAGTAGGGTGGCTCTGACGCGTTTCAACCCGCTAGGGGTCTTCTTTAGAGGGGCACGTCCACTAAAAGAAACATAATGTCAATATATTCATCACAATATCATTGCAGTTGAGCAATAATCTATAGTGCAAAAAATCTTTAGTATAGTTACCACAGAGGGCATATATCCAAAAGATAAAATGAAGAGAAAGTCCTCCCATGTGGAGAATACTTAATGTAGAGGTGTTTCTCACCTCACCCGCAGGATGCCAGAGTGTTCTTAGTCCGTCAATGAAACCACATGGGCCAAAGTTGCCAAGTGTGTCTTGCGAGGAGTCACACAGATGATATTCCCTCTTCCTCCTTCCACCGGGATCGGTGGGGGTGTCAGAAGGAAAAAGGGTGCAACCAGGTGGGGGTAAGGAAGGTACAGGCCCAACCTATAATGGGGATTTTGAACAGAAGGAACTATATTAAGCCTATTGTGCTAAAAAAATTCCCCATGCAGTCATATGTCATTGTCTACTCCCATGGCCCTATTTAATATGCCAGGGATACATGACATAGGTACGCTTTTATTATGGGTCCATGCAAAGTGGGGAAGTGTAGCATAGATGCCACCAAGGGAGTGCCGGGATGGGGGAAATATAGATGCAAAGGAAAAGAGTGGATGTGATGGAGTGAGTGAGATGGAGTGAGGAATGTGTGAAAGGATGATGTGTGAATGAGATAAAGGGAGGGGTGCAGGGAAAGACATAGGATGACGAAAACAGTGTACTACACCAACGGAAATAGTACAACTGAGCAGGAGCTGGGTGTGACAAACGAAAATAAAAATAATGATGAATATAAATAAAAAATGGCCGGACTCAAGAGGAATGTGGCCATATGTAAAGCAGTGAAGAAACAGATAAGGGTGCCTGAGAGTCTGGGTCAGAAGACTCCGAAGTTAATGTTAGTCAGGGAGATCGGTCTATAGTTTGCACATAGTGTATGGTCTTTATCAGGTTTGGGTATGAGAGATATGTATGCTTGCATACTCTGATACAAATGGCTGGGCTATAGATACAGAATTAAATGTGCGTTTTAAAATTGGAATAAGTAAATCTTTGTATGTTTTATAAAACCGCAGGGTAAATCCATCAGGTCCTGGGCTTTTACCTACTGTCAATGAGTCTATTACTGTTTGGATTTCAGTTTCTGAAAATTCATTCTCAAGTTGTTCTATATCGCTGTCGGGCAGAGATGGTATCGGGGTTTCTGTTATATATTGTTTTATCTTTTGATCAAAATCTTCTGGATTTTGTTTGGTTGATTGGGTAAATTATACAAGCCAGAGTAGAATATATGGAAAGTTTCCATAATCTTCTTTGGGTCGTATGTCAATTCCCCTGAGTCCGTTTTAATTTTGGCAATTGATGTGGTTCTTGTTTGTTTTAAAGCCCTGGCTAATATTTTGCCTGGTTTATTATCTTGGTGATAGTATAGGGTGCGATTTTTATCTCTGATCCGATCCGAGAGATCAGAGATACTCCCCTTGACTCCATTTGTTGCAAGCTGCCTAAAAACCCCATAGTGGGGGAATTCTTTCCTTCTTGCTGATCAAAACTAAACTGCATATTCAATATGAGGCCATACCAGTGTTATGTAAAGGGGTAGAATTGTTGATTTATCTCTTTAATGTATGTCCTTAAATGTATGAGATAGTAGGAAATTCTCAGTTTCGGACAGGTGCTGCCCAAGCAAGTCTGTCTACAATCCATGCACTGCCACAGATTCAAATCAAAAAGGCTGCATTCTGAGGAGGTCACTCTTCATTAAAGAATATATTTGGCACATACAGCAAAATTCTGAAAGTCCAACCCTCTGTCATATTTCTCCCACAAGGGCTTAGTTGTAGAGAACTCTCACCCACCCAAGAGTTACGTTAACACTTTCATCATTTTGAATCCACAATACAAAACTGTATCAAATGTTAAATCAGTAAACAAAATCCATGGAAACTAAATACTTACACTTAGCCTTACAAGCCAACTTTCCAGTGCATTAAGCCAGAACCAGGCCACCTGCTGAGAAGCGTGGCTTTCAGTGCATCTGCAAGGAAAAAAAAAAGGAAAAGGAAAACTGAATTCTACAAACAGAGCATTTAATATTGATTGCAGATATGTTAAAAAGGTCAGTACACCCGACTTTAGGCCAGGTCAACTATCATTGTAATGAACCAGTAGTAAAAGCTAAGAGGCAAAAGCAGACCTGAGCTTGTTTCAGAACCTGAAGTTCTATACACACTAGGAGCTACAAAAAAACACTCATATTGAACGTTTTTTTTGTTTTACTGGCTTTTACCACTTCCTGTGCCATGGACTAGATGGTTGTTAACCACCTCAATACACACTTACACCCAAGGGTCAAGTCCTGGGGAAAAAAAGAGTGGGAACTCCCACCCAAGATCCACTCCCCCACCAAAAAAAAAAAAAAAAATGATACGCTCATATGCACGAACGCTTCAAAAATTGTATTTTTCATCCAATTTTCCTATTGAGTGTATGAAGCTTAATACATAAAAAAATAAAAATCCTCAATAAACAAATACAGTAATTTTCTGAATAATCAGCATTCATTCAATTGTGCTACCATGCAAATTTGAATATCATGTTCTGATCTTTATTGGGGATTTTTATTTTGTATACTGAGTGTTTATGTAGTGAGTTTACACGTTTCATTGAACAGAGTTTGGATAAAACAGGGTTAAACGGAAAGGTCATAAATGAACTGCACATTATCTGGACAGAATGCTTGGGGAGATAGTGATGTGTGCCCGCTTAGGAGATGTTAGCTTGGGGGGCTGCAAACTCTGCAGGGCACCAACACACACTCGCTGCTATTCCAACCCTTCACATATTTCCACATAAACTTCGCTCCTGGCATTAAACTTTGCCAGGTATTGTGCTCAGCTTACCACCCCAAACTGATGTTCCTCCCTCAGCTCACCTCTCTCCCTGCATGTCCTGTGAGCAGAATAGCTGTGCTCCTCCTCTGGGTTCTCTCATCATATGGCACTGAAGATAGAGGGAGGATTCAGTGGGACACACAGAGCAAGTATGCAGGAGACTGGGGGGGGGGGGGAGATGGAGACAGAAAATCAGGAGGGGCCAGCGGGGAGGAGCGCATCACGAGAGGTCTGACTAAATACAATCTCTTAGCAGCAGGGACCTGATCTACCCGTCAGCTAGCTGTGATTGACAGGTAGATCGAAGAGGAAGCCGTCAATGGGCCCCCTACTGGCAATACCTGAATGGTCAGGTGTCCGGCACTTACTATTGAGAGCTGTGTCAGCAGCTGCTGGTGTAGCACCTGCCACACAGCTCGCATACTTCAAAGTCTTGCAAGACACAGCTGCTAACGGGAACTGAGTTCCTGTTGTGGAAAAAGTACAAGAACTGGCTTCCCATGTGTTCCTGCATGACTTGAGCCCTGCTTACACCCCCTTCCTGCCCAGACCAGTTTTCAGCGCATTCACATTTTGAAAGCCACAGAGCCTCGTCAAGGCACCCTGATATCTGTGGTCCTAACACTAAACTAAGAGTGTCCCCACAGAGGAGGCACATGCATTCTAATGGGTAAATGAGGGCAGGTGGACTGAAGGGGAGCCACCCCTTCTTAAAGGTACAGGAGCACGCCAAACCCCCAGATTGCACAATGGCTGCAAAGGTGTTGGTGCGTTGCTGGACCAATACAAACACTATGTGATAACAAAAAGCTACTTACAGCTATTTACTGCTATAGCCAGCTGTAGACGGGGGCGGTGGCAAGTTTTTGTTATCACATAGTGTTTGTATTGGTCCAGCAAAGCACCAACACCTTTGCAGCCATTGTGCAATCTGCTGGGGGTTTGGCGTGCTCCAGTACCTTTAAGAAGGGGTGGCTCCCCTTCAGTCCACCTGCCCTCATCTACCCATTAGAATGCATGTGCCTCCACTGTGGGGACACTCTTAGTTTAGTGTTAGGACCACAGATATCAGGGTGCCTTGACGAGGCTCTGTGGCTTACGCATGCGTTTGCAAATGCGTGCGGACTAAACCCCTGTTTTTAATGCATACTGTTAGACAGGTTAATTTGGTTGTCTGCGAGCTGGTGGTAAGTAGGCTTGGTTTTTTTCCTGGGCATTCCCCAGGCTTTGTTGTTATTAGAATAGAAAGAATACTGTTAAAAGTCAGTTTATTACTAAAATCACAGTGTATATATGGGCATATCTTCTCTTCAGTGGTTACTGGGCTGCTTTCAAACTGATCCGCAGGTGCAGAGCGTGTTACCTGCACTGAGCCATAGACTTCTATTACCTGCGAGTTTGGTGAGCTTTCGGAACGTGCACCAAACCTGCAGAATGTAATAAAAGTCTATTGCAAACTGTAGGAAATCCAAACACTGCGTTGTACACGTGGCGCTGGTAAACCACAGCTTATCAGTGTGAAAGCAGCCTTGGACCCCTTTCACACGGTCAGTCCGACCAATTTACCTCATTCACCTATAAGTAGTGGCAGACATAAACCTACTTGTGTTCTACCTCTAAAACGATCCGCTAAAAAGTATTGTGGGCTGCGTCCGCTCTCCAAATGCTGAGTGGAAACGGACATGCCATCCACCTGCTCCGCTTATTGTGGCCCCGCGACCGGTTAGCAAGACGCTTAAGTGGCCCTCGCTCTTCAAAAGGTTGGGCACCCCTGCCCTAGGTTAAGAGAACCTAGTCTGGAAAGTTTACAGTTTATAAGTTACAATAAAAAAAAACACAAAAACTGTTATCTGATATGTTTATTCCAACAGCAACAAGGTGTTGCACTCAGAATATACTGTGTGCATAATTATATATATATATATATATATATATATATATATATATATATATATATATATATATATATATATATATATATATATATATATATATATATATATATATATATATATATATATATATATATATATATACATATACACACACACACACACACACACATACATATACATACATACACACATACATACACACACACACACACACCAGCCCTTGCAGCAATGCTGAAGGAGATTTCTTAACCACTTCAGCCCTGGAGGATTTGGCTGCTCAATGACCTGAGCACTGTTTACAATTTGGCACTGCTTTAACTGGTAATTGCGCGGTCATGCAATGCTCAACCCAAAAGAAACTTGCGTCCTTTTCCCACAAATAGAGCTTTCTTTTGATGGTATTTGATTGCCTCTGCAATTTATTTTTGCAATCTAGATCAAAAAAGACCATAAATTATGAAAAAAAAATTATATTTTCTACTTTTTGTTTTAAAAAAAAAAAAACAAGAAACTCAATTTTAGTCATACATTTAGGCCAAAAGGTATTCAGCCACAAGTCTTTGTTAAAAAAAAAGGTCAATAAGCGTATATTTATTGGTTTGCACAAAAGTTATAGCATCTACAAACTAGGGTACAGTTTCTGGAATTTACGCAGCTTTTAGTTTGTGACTGCGTATCTCATTTCCTGAGGTGCTAAAATGGCAGGGCAGCCCAACCCCCCCCCCCCCCCCCCCCCAAATGACCCCATTTTGGAAAGTAGATACCTCAAGAAAAGAAATTAAAATTATTTGAAATTAATTGAAATTACACTCCAAAATAAATTCTGCTGCTTCTCCTGAGTACAAGGATATCACATGTGTACGAGTTTTTGGGAGCCTGTACAGGAAAACCACTGCCTTCAGGCTAAGGGTGTAAGGCCCCATGCACACGAAATGCAGATGCAAACTCTGCCGAACGCATGTTTTAAAAAACAGAAACCTGCGTTTAAAAATGCATGTTTTGCTGTGTTTTCATGCCGCGTTTGCGTCTATAAGCATTTGTAAAGATAACATCATATAGACCCTCAAGCTCAGAAAGCATGTATTAACTATTTCTGCCATTTTGATCAGAGTGAGCAGCAGCAGCAGAGAGCAGTTGTACAATTGCATTTGCCTCTCTTTCTGGGTTTTTTTTTTGGAAATGGATCCCATATTGAATATATGTCAGGAAATGCTCCTGATGTTGCTCTTGATGAGGCAGCAATGTCGTCGCAAATTGGCATCAGAGGTCTAGAATCCGAGCTTGTCGATATTGGACCCATCTGTTGATAGCACAGCGAATGTCCGTTGGATATTTCACAAACATGTATGCATTAGTGAGTATATATAATCTATGAACTATCTAAATTAATTACGACATTTTAAATTTTCTAGTACTTTTTTATGGTTTACCATCATATTTCTGAGTTTTCTGGTCCAAAAAAATTGGGTTCCTTTAAAAAGGCCTATAAACGAAAAGAAGAAAGAAAGAAAGAAAGAAAGAAAAAGAAAAAAAGAAGAAGAAAAAGAAGAATCCCCGCTAAGGGTCCGCCTGAAAAACGGACAGGTGAACCTGAACAGACAGCCCGTGTGAAAGGGGCCAAGCAGGGAGATGACAAATAAATTAAATTTTAAAAATTAACCTCTTACTTCCCACAGGACGACTATATACTCCGTCTTTGAAGAGGAATACCATTGTTAAGGTAGCAGATGGCTACCATAACCCCGGTATCCCCTTCAAGAGCCGGCGGTTCTCTTTCAGACAAAAGTGGTCTCTGAACTTTTATCGGCAGCGGGAGAGGGCCCCCCCCCCCCTCCAGCTGCACTCTGGTGCACTCCAGCGCTTACCGTGGCCGCCGATCCGTACCTGTCCCTGGCCTGAAATGGAGACGAGTGAGGGGGGAAGATGGACCCCCCTGCCCGTCTCCGAGTCAGAGCCACTGCTCTTAAAAAGGGACATTTTATTATTTTATTTTTTTTTGCTTTTATTAAATTTTTGTGTAAATATGAGATCTGAGTTTTTTTTTGAACCCAGATCTCATATTTAAGAGGACCTGTCATGCTTTTTTATATTACAAGGGATTTTTACATTCCTTGTAATAGGAACCAGAAATCTCAAGAGACGTGCTCTTGAACGACTGACGTAAAACCAAATGCCTGCTGACTTCACCCTATATAAATCTACCCTCTGTTTTTAAATTTTTATTAATGTATGTTGTCAGCCGTCTCCCAGTGACAGTTTTGATGTAATACGCTCATGTGAGGGTATTCGCACACAGACGTTGGTGGAAGATCACTGGCTGCGGAAACCTTCCCATGGACACGGCAGATCTGCTTGCTCTTTTAAGGATGTTTGTTTATGCCTCACCAAGGGACTGGCCACTCCATGGCTACCGCATTTAAAACTCCTAAGTAAGCAAATCTGCGTACATGGGAACCACAGGATAACCATACAAAATTATTGCCCACTGAGAAATGATATAGTATGGCTCCCATCATTGGTAGCAGTGGGAATGTGCACACGATCGTGTTCAGAGCCATGTGCTTGCCGTATGGCTCTGCACACAATCACTACTGTATTTTTATTTGAAGGTGTATGATGGGTTCTTTTGAAAGAATAAAAAAAAGTGTCTGCCTGACGCCACCACCTTCTTTTGTTATCCATGTTTTTAGTATAAATTAAAAAAAAGGAGCCTGGCTATTCTCTGGAGGATTCTGCTAAGCGCAAGGTGAAACCAGCGTCTGTTACTTGGAGAAAGAAAGGCGCACTTTCCCGGCATTATATAAGAAAGCTGTTTTTTGTGCTTGTTAAGCGCAAAGAAATGATTTGATTTGCTTATAGGGAGAAGCTTAACATTTCACTGGCACCATCCTAAAATACAATTTCTGCCTCCATGTTGCCAATCAAACCTACTTTGTCTCTTAACCACTTCAGCACCGGACCAATTGGCAGCCAAAGGACCAGGCCCCTTTTTGCGATTCGGCCCTGCGTTGCTTTAACTGACAATTGCGTGGTCGTGCGACGTGGCTCCAAAACAAAATTAGCGTCCTTTTTTTCCCCACAAATAGAGCTTTCTTTTGGTGGTATTTAATCGCCCCTGCGGTTTTTATTTTTTGCGCTATAAACAAAAATAGAGCGACAATTTTGAAAAAAATGCAATATTTTTTGCTTTTTGCTATAATAAATATCCCCAAAAAATATCTAAAAAAGCGTTTTTTTCCTCAGTTTAGGCCGATACGTATTCTTCTACATATTTTTGGTAATAAAAAAAAATAAAAAAAAACGCAATTAGCGATTATTGATTGGTTTGCGCAAAATTTATAGCGTTTACAAAATAGGGGATAGTTTTATAGCATTTTTATTAATATTTTTTCTCAAAATGTCTTCCAGGACAGCCCATGAGACCTAGGGCTCCTCCTACCAGGACAGGAAACGCATTACCCCCACCAGATAAAAGGGCGGTCCTCCAGGCCCCATGTCAGTTATTAGAGTTTCCTCCGGACGGGGGGTAACATGTTCCAGGAACCTGGTCCCCTAGGTCTCATGAGCAGGGGCTCTGTAAGGCTATTTGGGGGCATATCACTAACCTTCTCTTCTGCCAGAAGCAGCACACCGCTGGGGAGGTTGGTTGTGCTGCTGTCTCCTGTCTCTCTGTGCCTGGAGAGGGCCATGACCGTGGTGATGTCTGCTTCCAAGCGCCTGTAGTCTCTATGTGAGCAGCAGTTTACTCTCCTCACCCACAGCATGGCTGAAAGGTGTGAGGAGAAACAGGAAGCAGCAGCACTTGAGGGGGCGGAGCTTCTGCACTCCAAGCTGGCCCACAGGAAGTGCTGAGTGATGGGTCACTTCCGGGGCATATGACATCATCATCATTATCATCATCGGGCAGCGGAGACACTGGTTCCAGTCTTTTTAAGCGGTGCGTGTGGGAGACGCTGGCTACTGGTGTGTTTTGGTGGAAAGCAGCCAGGCTGTGGAAAGCTAAACAGGGCAGGATGGACCAGTCTGCAGTTCCTGCGCAGGCAGTGGATGCAGTGCCCAACACCAGCAACTCACAGGTAAGCCTGAAGTGTTTTGTCACTATCTTGCTATCCCTGTGAGTGTTCCCTCCCCTCTCTGTAGTAGTGAGTTATGGGGACACATTTCTTCCCTACTGCACGTGGTGTTTCGGAGTGTCAGGGTGGCTGTGAGTCTCATTTGGGGTCGTTTTATTTTTTTGTCTTACAGACCAAGACCCAGGAGAAAGCTCAGGCACAGCCACCTAAAAGGAAATGTGCGGTGTGCGCAAACAAATTGAGCTCCTCTTGGAGCAAAGCGGTTTGTCGCAGCTGTATAGGAGGGCCTTGTAAAAGATGACCCGGTTACCTCTTGCCAAAAAATGCTAGCTTCTGTCAGAGATGAGCTTGCGTCCTTTAGTTCCTTTAGAACGCTTATTGACACGCTCCAGACTCCAGTAGAGGGTCCTTTGTCACAGAAGACGACAGTCAGCACTCCGCAGCAGGCGGACAGTGAAGACTGAGGCTGAGGTCAGATCTACCCGTTCCTCTCCAGAGGAATCAGGGTCAGAGATAGAGCCCGGGGATAGAGAAACCACTCGGAGCTCGAGATTATCTCGGGGTTATCCGTAGAAGATGTGGATGACTTATTGAAGGCCATCTATACTACCCTTGAATTGAAAGAAGGAGGTTCAGCTATCCAAACATGATCTCATGTATAAGGGATTGCACAAGAAAAAAAATCTAGAGAGTTTTTCCAGTCCATAGCTCATTGATTGATACTATCAAACTGGAATGGGATAATCCTGAGAGAAAACCTTTCTCCTCTAGTAACCTAAAAAGGAGGTTTCCTTTTGATGAGGACGCTACGCAGCCGTGAAATAAAAATCCCAAGCTAGACGCACCCCTTTCAAAAGGTTTCAAAGAACTCGGACCTAGCGTTCGATGATTTGGGTACTCTTAAGGATCCGATGGACAAGAGGGGGGATATCCTCCTCCACAGAACCTGGGACTCTGCGGTTGGGACCCTCCAACCTGCTCTGGACTCCACTTGTGTGGCCAGAAATCTGGAGGTGTGGTTAACCCAAATTCAGACTCATCTGTTGGCGGGTACCTCTAGAGAGCGGATTTTGAAGTCTTTTCCTCTCCTCTTTCAGGCAGTAGGTTTTTTGGCGGATTCTTCCGCAGAGTCGGTGAGAATGTCGGCCAGGACCTCGGCTTTAGTGAACTCGGCCAGGAGAAGCCTTTGGCTTAAGACCTGGTCAGGGGACTCAGCCTCCAAGTTATGCCTTTGTGGGCTCCCCTTAACAGGCGATCACTTATTTGGCCCAGGGCTGCAGGAGGCACTGGAACGCACTGCCGACAGGAAGAAGGCTTTCCCAGAGAAAAAGAGAATCCCAGCAGCCAGGAAGTTTTTTCGTGGCCAAGGCAAGCAGCAGGGTCCTAAAGGAAAGGACAGCAGGCCGAAAAAACACTGGACAGGGCACAAGGGCAGAGGCAAAGGTGGGGTCCTGTTTAACCCTCCTCAACAGCCCACCAAACCGCAGTGACTTGCGTTCCCCGGTGGGAGGAAGATTGAGGGCCTTTTTCCCCACAGTGGGCAGCAGTTACTTCAAGCCCCTTTATTCTGGACCTTGTGACCAACGGGTACAGGCTGGAATTCGCCCACCAACCACCAGAGCAGTTTTTGGTCACCTTTCCTTCCCAGGATTGGGAGAAAGCGCAGGCCCTGGGTCTCCAGATTGGAGACCTGTTGGATCAGAAGGTGCTGATTCCTGTTCCCCAGTCAGATCAGGGCAAGGGATTCTATTCCCATGTATTTGTTGTCAAAAAGCCGTCAGGGAAGTTTTGACTTATCCTGAATCTCCGAGCGTTAAACAAATCAATCAGATGCAAACATTTCCGGATGGAGATGGTTTTCACTATCAAAAGCCTACTCTACCCAAACTGCTACATGGCCACGTTGGACTTGAGGGATGCTTATCTTAACATCCCTATCCACTCAGCCTTCCAGAGATATTTAAGATTAGCAGTGAAGATGAGGACAGGGATCCGACACTTCCAGTTTCAGGCCCTCCCCTTTGGTCTTTCCTCAGCCCCACGCATTTTCACAAAAGTGTTGGGGGGAAGCCCTAGCTGGTGGTAGCAGCGTCATACCAGAAGCTGTTGGAGGATCTCCAGGCTGTACGGGACTTCCTAAAGTCCTTAGGATGGTTAATAAACGTAGAAAAGTCATCCTTAACACCGGCCCAGAAGGTGACTTACCTGGGTTACGACTTTTGCTCAGTGGATCAAAGGGTCTTTCTTCCTCAGGAGAAGATTACCAAAATGATCCAATCTAGGTCAGCATTGCAGACAAACCAGTCAGTCTCCCTAAGACAGGTTTCGAGGGCAGTGGGTCTGATGACCTCATGCTTTCCTGCAGTCCCATGGGCAAGACTTCATCAACGTCCACTACAATTGTTCCTATTAAGAAACTTAAACGGGGATGCAAGGTCCCTGGAGTCAAGGGTCCGGCTTCCCACCAGGGTAAAGAGAAGCCTGTGGTGGTGGTGGAGAGCAAGCCAGCACCTAGCAGGAGGTCTCCCATGGTCCATTCCCATTTCCCAAAGGATTACTACGGATGCGAGTTCCTGGGCATGAGGGCCCATCTCAACAATGCAGTGGCACAGGGAGAGTGGTCCTCGAGGGAGGCAAGGGCTTCATCCAATCAAAGAGCTTCTAGCGGTTCACAGAGCCCTGCAGTCCTTTCAGATAGAGATCAGGGGCCACAATCTTCAAATTCGGTTGGAAAACGTTGCGACAGTCGCATACCTGAACAAGCAGGGGGGCACGAGAAGCCGGATACTCGGGTCAATTGCCCAGGAGATCATAGTATGGGCAGAGGGGAATCTGGCTTCAATTTCAGCTGTGCACTTGAAGGGCACACCAAAATTGTTCACCAGACTACCTCAGCCGTCACCGTGTAGATCGAGACAACTGGTCCCTTCATCCAAAAGTCTTTGCAGACCTCACCAGCAGATGGGGATACCCAGTAGCGGATCTATTCGCAAACAGGAACAACCGCAAGACGGAAATGTTCTTTTCCATGAACCCAGCAGACCAATCCTTGGGGATCGATGCGCTGGCAAACCCATGGCCTTGCGGCCTATGTTATGCCTTCCTGCCGATCAGACTTATTCCAGAAGTCCTCCGGAAGTTTCCTCTACAAGAAACAGACCTCATTCTAATTGCCCCGTTTTGGCCCAAGAGGCCATGGTTTTCCCTGCTACAGACTCTAGTTACAGAGCCTCCACTGAGTCTTCCAAAGAGGGAAGACTTAGTGTTGCAGGGTCCAGTATCTCACCGCCAGGTGATTTCACTAAGATTGTCGGCTTGGTATCTGAAGAGAAGATGCTAAGCGCCCAGGGGTTCTCCGACAAAGTAGTCAGGACTCTGGTAGACTGTAGAAAACCAGTAACCAGAGCCATTTATTCCAAGGTTTGGAAAAAGTTTAATTCTTGGTTATTGGAGAATCAGAGACTAACCCACGATATTCCGGCAATTCTGGAATTTTTTCAAGAGGGGGTTGACAAGGGTCTTTCCGTTAGTACCCTAAAAGAAGTCGTTTTTCTGGTAGCTATTACCTCAGCACGTAGGGTAAGTGAGCTGCAGGACCTGTCAGTTAGGGAGCCTTTTCTCACGATTTTTGATGATCGAGTCTTTTAAAGACTGATCCAGGTTTTTTGCCTAAGGTGGCTAGTACATTCCACCTAACTCAGGATATTGTAGTCATCCTTTTGTAGTTCACCGCACGGCGAACAGGAAAGGAAGTTTAGTTGCTTAGACGTAAGAAGGATCCTCCTTGTCTATCTTGAGGTCACTACTTGTCTATCTTGAGGTCACTACGACCTTTAGGAAAACTGATGCTTTGTTTGTCGTCTTTTCGGGGCACACAAAGGAAACAGTGCATCTAAAGCCACACTAGCCAGGTGGATAAAGCAAGCTATCTCTGAAGCTTACAAAATTTGGGGCGGTTTTTCCACCTTTTGAAAACGCACACTCAACTAGAGCCTTATCTACATCTTGGGCTGAGAGGGCTGGTGCCTCACTGGAGCGAATTTGCAGGGCTGCCACATGGTCCAGTTACCCGACCTTCATTAAACATTATCGCCTGGATCTCCTATCAGCTCAGGAGCAGGCGTTTGGTCGTAAGGTCCTGCAGGCAGTTGTCCCGCCCTAGACTGGTAAGTTGTGGCTCATCGTCTCATGGGGTGTCCTGGAAGACGTTTTGAGAAAAGCTGAGTTAGACTTACCAGTAACTCCTTTTCTGAGAGTCTTTCAGGACAGCCGGATTCCCACCCGGTTTTGTCTAAAGTTATGTGTATTATGCATATGTTTTTCAGGGATGTCCTACGGTTCTTGAGTAGACTGACATGGGGCCTGGAGGACCGCCCTTTTATCTGGTGGGGGTAATGCATTTCCTGTCCTGGTAGGAGGAGCCCTAGGTCTCATGGGCTGTCCTGGAAGACTCTCAGAAAAGGAGTTACCGGTAAATCTAACTCATCTTATTTTTTTTTTACTAGTAATGGCGGCGATAAGCGATTTTTATTTTGACTGCGACATTATGGCAGACACATCGGACATTTTTGACACATTTTTGGGACCATTGTCATTTATACAGCAATCAATGCTATTTAAATGCATGGATTACTGTATAAATAACAGTTGTAGTGAAAGAGTTAACCACTAGGGGGAGGGGAGGGGTTATGGGCTCTGACTTGTGTGTTTTTTTACATTAGGGGGCGGGGCTGACGTCTGACATCATTGATCGGCTTTCCCGATGACCGGGAACAGCCAATTACAGGCAGAGTAGGAAGCGCGGGGAGAGGTTTGTTTACACATACCTCTCTCCGTTCTTCAGCTCCGTGACCCGATTGCGGGACACCAGCAGCGATCGGGTCCGCTGGTCCCACGGCCGGGGCCACGGAGCTCCCGACCGGGTTGCGAGCGTGCCACTGGCGGCGTGTGCGCGACCCACGGGCAGGCATTTAAAGGGCCATGTACAGGTACATGGTTTTGCCTGCCCGTGCCATTCTGCTGACGTATATATGCAGTGGGCGGTCGGGAAGCGGTTAATAACCACCTGAGATCCGTGCTATAGCTCAATGTCGGCTACAGCGTGGATCTAACGTGCCATTCAGGAGCGGCCTGGGCGCTCACGGCGCGCTCTGAGAGACTCACTGGATCACAGATCCCGACCCCTTACCACGTGATCAGCTGGCAGCCAATGACAGCTGATCATGTGATAACAACAGAGCTGTTTTAAAAAAAAAAAAAAAAAAAAAGCAGATCACCGGCAGCAGTGAGAGGGACATTAGTCCCCATCACTGCAATGTGTCCCAGGTCCATTTTGCCCACCTGTGCCCTATACAAGTGCCGCCTACCAGTGCCAGTGCCCACAATGTGCCTTTACAGTGCTGCACATCAGTGTCACCTACCAGTGCCCATCCATGCCACCCATCCGTGCCCACCAGGGCCGCCTCATCAGCACCCATCAATGAAGCAGAAAAATTACCTGTTTGTAAAATTTTATAACAAACTATTAAACATGATTATTTATTTTAATTTTCCATCTTCTTTTGTTTGTTTAGCAAAAAATAAAAACCACAGCTGTGATTAAATACCACCAAAGAAAGCTCTATTTGTGGGGGAAAAAAAAAATGATAAAAATTTCATTTGGGTACAGTGTTGTATGACTGCGCAATTGTCATTCTAAGTGCATCAGTGCCAAAAGCTGAAAATTGGTCTGGGCAGGAGGGGGGTTTAAGTGCCCAGTAAGCAAGTTGTTAATACCTTGTATCCCAGGCCTCATTGACTCATCTCTACCTTTAACTCAGCTTTGTCGACCACCCCCCTCTGCCCACTAACTCACTTACTGCCCAAGAGATTGCAATCACTTCGAAAAGACAAGGCTGATACAATAAGTGAGGACACTTCCACTGTACACACCAGTAAAATATATGTGCTCGCGCTGCTAACTCCTGCTGCCAAAGTGTCACATGTAGAGACAATATAAATCTAAAGACTGTGAAACAAAATGTAATGCATTGAACATAAAAATAAAATGTTGCAATTATTCCTTAACCACTTGCCAACCGCCTCACACAGATAAATGTCGGCAAAGTGCCATGGGTGTGCAAAAATAGGATTTTTATAACAGCTTACCTGTAAAATCCTTTTCTTTTAACATCACGGGACACAGAGCCATAGCAGTTACTATGTGGGTTATAGGCCACCTTCAGGTGCTGGACACTGGCACACCCTAAACAGGAAGTTGACTCAGTATATATAACCCCTCCCATACCAGTAGTACCTCAGTTTTGTAGCAAAGCAATACACGTGTATACTAGAAAGAGGGGCAGGACCTCTGTGTCCCATGATGTACTTCAAAAGAAAAGGATTTTCAAGGTAAGCCGTTATAAAAATCCTATTTTCTTTTATCGTACATCATGGGACACAGAGCCATAGTAGTTACTATGTGGGATGTCCCATAGCAATGCCACCTGAGGGGAGGGAGACAACAGAATTAGTGCAACATGAGACTAGAGGCGTTATACTGCTGCCTGCAGTACACTACGCCCTTTTTACATCTACCTGATAGAATTTGGTAAATGAATGGAAGACCAAGTTGCGGCCTTGCAGATTTGAGCCATGGAGGCTTAGTGATGCACCGCCCATGGAGCACTAACAGCCCTAGAGGAGTGTGCTTTGATTTGAGAGGGTGGAATCTACCTCTTTAAACCATAAGCTTGAACTATTACTTGTCGAATCCATTTAGAAATAGTAGATTTCGATACTGCCTGTCCTCTTTAAGGACCTTCAGGCAATACGAACAAAACATCCATTGTCCGTATCTTATCAGTCGCCTTTAAGTAGACTTGGACTGCTCTCACCACATCGAGAATGTGGTGATATTCCTTCCATAGAACAGGGTTCTGGAAAAAATAAAAGGTAAAAGTTAGGATGAGGATACAATACTACTACTTTATCCTTGTCAACAATAATATGTCTCTTTACAAAAAAAAGGAGCAGCCAATTCTGATACACTTCATGCAGCAGATATGGTTTGCAGAAAAAAAAAAAACATTTCCTTGTCAAGAAGGACCAAGGGAATATGTCGTATCGGCTCCTAAAAATTAAAAGAAGGCTGTTTTTGTAATGCCGACAAAACTAAAATTCAAGTCTCAAGGGTTCAGGGGTGACCTAACCGGGGATTAAGCCGTGTAACCCCCTGAATAAAGTTACGAACCAAAGAATGCGAAGCAAGTGGGCCTTGAAATAATACCGTTAAGGCCGAGACCTGTCCTTAGAAAGTACTCAAGGCCAGCTTTATATCTTACCCTAGCTGCAGAAAGTCAAGGATTCTACCTATGACCCATTACCTGGGGTGCCAACCCCTGGTTTCACACCAGGAGATATATGCTTCCCAGACTCCTTAACATAGAATTATGGAGGCTGGCTTGCTTGCATTTAACCAAGGTAGATACCACTGAACCCGACAGCCCACGCTTCAGAACGTAAGCATCAATAGCCAAACCATTAAGTTTAGCATTTGTAAGGCAAGATGGTATACCGGACCTTTGTGAGAGAAGGTCTGGACGTGGTGGTAGGGTCCATGGGACCCCTACCACCATCCTTATAATCCCTGCATACCAAGATCTTCTGGACCACACGAATGACCAACTTCCCTTCCTGCTTGATCCTGCGAAGAAGTCGTGGACGCACCCAGAAAATGAGGGAATGCATAAATCAGTAAAACTGATTCCATGGGAACACCAAGGCACCTGTTCCGCATGCTAGCGGATCCTTTGTTCTTCACATTAAAGATGTCGAACTCTATTAAACCTGGATGCAAACAGATCTACATCTGGGATCCCTCATCTTTGACCTATTGTCAGAAAGATATCGGGGTGAAGGAACCATTCTCCCGGGAACAACTGCTGGAGACTCAAAATAGACCGCCTGCCAAATTTATGTCCTTAGAATGAAAAACTGCCGATAAGCAAGGTACATTGTTTTCTTCCCACGATAGGATACGATTCCCCTTTCTCTGGGCCCCCCTTGGTGATTGATATAGGCCACTGCTGTGGCATTGTCAAACTGGATCCTGACAGGATAGCTCTGTAAATTAAATGTCCAGGCCCTCAGGACCAAGTGCTCTGCCCGATCTGTAGAATGTTAATGGGCATGGTCATTTCTGATCTGGACTTCTCTTGGACAGTTGCCTCTTCCAGGACTGCTCCCCAACCTAAAAAAAGGTTGGCATATGTTGTTACCACTTCCCAGGTAACTGTAGGAAGGATTTTCCCCTTTGAGGATTTTTGGTTATTAACCATAAACTGAGGCTCCAGCACACCTTTGGAGTCAGACACATTGGAAAAACTAGAGCTTAAACCCTCTTGTTCCAAATCGATAAGATACTATTTTGCATCAATCTCAAATGAAATTGAGCATAAGGAACAGCCTTGAATGAAGCCACCATCTTTTCCTCATGCAAGCTGAATAGGATTTATCTTGCTTCAACCACCTTAATTAGTTCCCTTATGGCCCTGATTTTTCCTGGGGCAAGAACACCTTTTTCTGGGTGCATCTATGAACAGACCCATAACCTCCTTTAATGGTTTTAAGGAAGATTTCTCTAGGTTGAGAATCCAACCTAGGTATCCCAGGAAGTTGAATGTGGTGACCATACTCTGGTCTAAGCGGGCTACCGACTGGTCTATCAAGAGCCGATTGTCTAGGTAAACTATAATAGTTATACC
Organism: Lithobates sylvaticus; assembly: GCA_028564925.1. Classification (NCBI taxonomy): domain Eukaryota; kingdom Metazoa; phylum Chordata; class Amphibia; order Anura; family Ranidae; genus Lithobates; species Lithobates sylvaticus. The sequence goes on from CM053038.1 coordinate 169,383,078, forward strand.
TTGGGCCCTTAATCTGGCTAGAGGAGGGGCCAGAACCTCTGTAAAACACTGAAGGTGCAATAGCTAGACCGAAAAGCAGGTCTACAAACTGAAAATTAAGATTATCTACCTTAAAGTAGATATTACTGGTGAGCAGGGAAATATGCTTACGGCGGTATGCACCCTTGACAAACATTCTCCTCCTTGTAGGATGGAGACAACTGATTAGATTGACTATGCCAAAAAGAGCAGATATCCAGGTTTAGACTCTTGAGATCCAGAATGGGTTTGACATCTCCATTTGATTTTGCCATGAAAAAAAAAAAAGAAGGTTTGAATAAAACTTCAACCCCAGCTCTTTCATGGGGACCAGCATGACCACTCTTTACCAAAAGATGGTCCAATGCTAGAAAGAAACTTTATTCTTTGGATCTTTAGGAACGTTTGATCTGAGAAAACAAAGATGGGAACTCTTGAAATCCCAGACTGTACTTTAGAGCTATTGAAGAAACCACCCATGTGTCTTGACATTCTTCCTGCCAGACCCTTGAAAACTGCAGAAATCCCCCCCCCCCCCCCACGAGCGGGCGCGCCCTCTCCTAAGGAGGCTTCAGTATCTTGTTTGAAGGTTTCTTTTGTCCCTGGGCTTGACACTGAGGATTACCTCTTGATCATGGCTGCCTGTAGGCTGATGCCCCTGGCACTGGAGAATGAGCTTGTTTAAATTAAATACATTTACTCCTTTTCTTAAATGGCAAAAGGGGCACCTTTCCAATAGAAATTCTTTGGATGAATTATCCAAGCTATCACAAACAGCCATTTACGGCAAAAAAGGAAAAACCAGCCTGGAGGTTTTTTGTTTTTTTATGACACTTTGGCTAACCAATTTTTCAACCATATACATTTGTACCAGTCCAGCGAAAGGCGTGAGGCCTCAAGATAGAATCTCTCATAGCATCTATTGCCAACATAAAGCTACTAGGAGCTTGCCAGATCCTGGGCCTACTGAACAAGGTTAACTTTGAGCACCTGTTTAAACTGGTCCCTCAAGGATTTTGACATATACCAATTACTTTCAGCACAGGACGAGACACTCAACCTGTCAGGAAAACAATATAGGTTTTTTTTTTTTTTTTAATAGGAATTCCAACTCTTTATCCATTGGATCCCTAAGTATTTGAGCATTGTCTACTGGACAAGTCAAACTTTTAATCAGAAGGTATAGCAGCGTCAATTGCTGGTATCTTCCACCTCTAATAATTTTTTTCCTCCATAGGATAAAGTGTGAAAAACTTTCTAGGAGGGCAAAAAATATACTTATCTGGGTGATCCCACTCAGAATACATAAACTGTCCCAACAATGAATGGACAGGAAAGGCTTTAGTGAACCCAAAACAAGGAGTTAAAAGTAGCATAAAAACGTGGAGCGGACCAATTTCAGTAAGGAATTGCACCCACAATGTGAAGCTGATCCTTCCGCATATGACCCCTCAGAAGAGACGGTCGCCTAAGAGAAAACATTCTCCCGCCCCCAGATCCTCCGTTTGAGGGTCCTTGGGTACTGAAATGGAACCTGTCGCATTTTATCCCAATCTGGGATGCGATAAAAAAAACACTAACCTTTTTCCCTTGCCATCATGGCTGAGGAATATAAGAAAAAAAAAAAAAAAACAACTTTAGAAATATAGGCAGGGGCTGCAGTGTTGTAAACCGTTGCAAACATTCCATGGTCCCTGAAGGCTCACTCTGACCAGCCACCCCCTCTCAGGGGAGGATGCCATTGTAGAGATGAGTTTTAGGTTTTCAGAGCTTGGGGGAGATAGCTTTAGCCCTCTTTTGGGGTGTTACTACCTCCCCTTCTGACCATAGCCTGATGCATAAATGCAGAGGTACTACCAGAAGAATTGCATCCACTGCTTTGAGCAATAGTCCAGCCACTGCCGCTGCTATTAACGCTCAGCCTGATATGAACACAACAAAAACATCCATCTTTCAAACGTGCCAATAGGAATGCCTGTGTCACCAAACCTCTTACATGCCCCTCTTTGCTTTTGACACATTTTTGGGACCATTGTCTTTTATACAGCAATCGGTGCTATTTAAATGCACTGATTCCTGGGAGTGTAGGGGTTAAGAGTAGTGTAGAGGCAAGTTACTAACAGTGGGGGGGGGGTGTGGCTGTGATCTAGTGAACACTGATCTCTGCTCCCTGTGATTGGAGCAGAGATCAGTGTCACTAGTTGCTAGGCAGAACGGGGAGATGCCGTTTCCTTCCGCATCTCTCCGTTCAGCCATCCCGTGAGACGATCGTGGGTATCCCCTGGCGATAGAGTCCGCGGGACCCGCGACCGAACTCACAGGGGTCCCGACCGCTCAATCGCATGGCGGCAATCTTAAAGGGGACGTACATGTATGACCTTTTGCCTGTCCGTGCCATTCTGTCGATGTACATTGTTGTGGGCCGGTCAGGAAGCGGTTAATCGTATAACACGGGACACAGAGCCATAGTAATTACTATGTGGGAAGTCTCAGAGCAATGCCAACTGAGGGGAGGGAGACACAACAGAATTAGGGCAACACAAGACTAGAGGAGTTATACTGCTGCCTGTAGCACACTACGCCCAAAGGTGATATCCTCATGCCTTTTTACATTCACCTGATAAAATCTGTTAAATGTATGGACTGAAGACTATGGAAGCTTGGTGATGTCAATAAAATTCCATTCTCTGACTAATCAGTCAACTCCAGTCATGTTGATTGGAAGACAGATTTATTATGGATGTATCGCTATAAAACGGGTGAAAAGTAAAAACAGCTCTTACAGCAAAGAGTTGCACAAGAGAATCACACACACACAAATTCATGAGCAGTTACTTTTAAAGGTAATATTTGGCAACCTGCCATTGGCTAAGGCACACTGGTCACTAATGGTGCATTGTCAAATCCAGAGTCCCTTCACAAAATGTCCTATTATGGTACCATCTGTTTGTTCAACTACCTCGGGACCGCCAGCTGTCAAATGACGGCCAGGCGGCGCAGCTCTCAGCGCGGGAGGGCGTCATATGACGTCCTCCCCTTCACTGCACTCCAGGGAACGCGCGCGTGCTCGCCGTGTCACTGGGCACCCGATACGCGTGCCCAGCGGCCGCGATGTCTGCGATTGCCCGGTAACACAGCAGGTAGCACAGATCAACAGTCCTGTCAGAGGAGAGGAGCCGATGGTGCGTTCTCTGTACAGAGAAACACCGATCGGTCTCCTCCTCTTGTGAGTCCCCTCCCCCCACAGTAAGAATCACTCCCAGGGAACATATTAGCCCCTCCATTCACTGCCAGTGTCATTTATACAGGAATCAATGCATTTAAATAGCACTGATTTCTGTATAAATGACAATGGTGTCAAAAATGTCCGATGTGTCCGCCATAATGTCGCCGTCAAAATAAAAAAAAAAAAAAAAAAAAAAAAACAAACACTGATCGCCGCCATTACTAGTAAAAAAAAAAAAAAATAAAAAAAAAATAAAAAAAATAAAAATACTATAAAACTATCCCCTATTTTGTAAACGCTATAACTTTTGCGCAAACTAATCAATCGCTAATTGCGATTTTTTTTTACCAAAAATATGTAGAAGAATACGTATCGGCCTAAACTGAGGAAAAAAAAAAAAAAATTTTTTTTATATATTTTTTGGGGATATTTAGTATAGCAAAAAAATAGTGTTTTTTTTTTTTTAATTTGTCGCTCTTCTTTTGTTTATAGCACAAAAAATAAACGCAGAGGTGATCAAATACCACCAAAAGAAAGCTCTATTTGTGGGGAAAAAATGATAACAATTTGATTTGGGTACAGTGTTGTATGACTGCGCAATTGTCATTCAAAGTGCGACAGCGCTAAAAGCTGAAAAATGGCTTGGTCAGGAAGGGGGTGAAAATGCACTGTACTGAGGTGGTTAAGTAGTGTTTTTTTAGGCTTGGTCAGAACTTAAGAAAGTTGCACATACAAAAAGTCAACGCCATTTTAGTTATAAAAAGTACACATAAGGAACAAGACAAAATGTCGATATCACCTGTAATTCTTTGCATATTTCTTATCAGGTAATGCACTAACAGTCCTAGTGGAGTGAGCTTTTGATTTGAGAGGGTGGAATCCTCCTCTTTAACCACTTAAGTCCCAGACCATTTGGCTGGCCAAAGACAAGAGCACATTTTTGCAATTCGGCACTGTGTCGCTAACTGACAATTACGCGGTCGTGCGACATGGCTCCCAAAAATTTTTTTACGTCCTTGTCCCACAAATAGAGCTTTCTTTGGTGGTGATCATGTCTGCGGTGTTAAAAAAGTTTTAAATGTTTATTGTGTGACTATTTGAAAAACAATAACCCTGAGACCCTTGTGAGCGATTTGTATTAAATTTGCTATATTGTTTGCTTTAACTCCACAGTAAGTTGTAGGATCATTAGAGCCGGTTCACACCAGGGCGACTCAGAATCCGACTTCAGGTCTCCCCAAGTTGCGCTGTAATGTTAATCTATGGAGCCGTCTCAATGCACACTACTGAAGTCGCTCCGACTTCAAAAAAGGTTCCTGTACTACTTCAATCCGACTTCTAGGTGACTTGTACCCATTGATTTCAATGGAAGTTGCCTCAAAGTCGAATCTCCATTTATATGGACGCGACAGTGTCTCCTTGAGGAGGAACTCCACGCCAAATTTGAAATAAAAAACCGGCATGGGTTCCCCCTCCAGGAGCATACCAGGCCCTTAGGTCTGGTATGGATTTTAAGGGCAACCCGCTACGCCGAAAAACGGCGTGGGGGTCCCCCCAAAAACCATACCAGACCCTTATCTGAGCACACAGCCTGGCAGGTCAGGAAAGGGGGTGGGGACAAGTGAGAGCCCCCCCCCCCTCCTGAACCGTACAGGGCAGAATGCCCTCAACATGGGGGGGTGGGTGCTTTTTTGGGGAAGGGGGGCGCCATGCCCCCAAAGCACAAGTGTGTCCTAGGGAGTGATTCTAACTGTTAGGGGGCGTGGCTACGTGTGACATTACTAATCATAGCTCCCAATCACAGGGAGCTATGAACAGTGACAGTGTCACTAGGCAGAACGGGAGATGCTTGTTTACATTAGAATCTCCCCGTTCAACTCCATGAGACGATTGGGGTATCCCCACAGAGTCCGCGGGACCCGCTATCCTACTCACGAAGCTCGCAGCAGGGTCGTGACCACACAGCGGCAAATTCAAAAAAAGGACGTACCTGTAAGCCCATTTGCCCAGCTGTGCCATTCTGCCAACGTAAATGTACATGCGCAGGTCGGCAAGTGGTTAAACCATAAGCCTTAACAGTTACTTGCTGAAACCATTTAGAAAATAGTAGATATCGATGCTGCCTGTCCACTTCTAGAACCCTCAGGCAACACAACAAAAACATCCATCTTTTGAATGTGAACAGTCCCCTTCAAATGGACTTGAGTGCTCTCACCACATTTAGAGAATGTAGTAATTTTCCTTCCGATGAACAGGTTATGGAAAAACCACAAACGGTAGACCAATACCCTAGTTCGGATAAAAACTAGAGACACTACCTTCGGTAGAAAGTTAGGATGAGGGCGCAATACTACCTTATCCTTGTGAATAATCAAAATATGGCTCTTTACAAGAAAGAGCTGCCAACTGATACCCTTCTTGCAGAAAATAAGGCTACCAGAAAAATTTGTTTCCTTGCCAAAAGGACCAAGGGAATATGCTGTATCAGCTCAAAAAATCCAAGTCTCAAGGGTTCAGGGGTGACTTAACCGGAGGATTAAGCTGTGTTAACCCCTGAATAAGCTACGAACCAAAAAATGCAAAGCAAGTGGTTGTTGAAAACAGTGTTATTACCCGTTAGCCATTTTGGAAAATTCCTGGAAAAAGTAGTTTACAGAGAGATAGGCCCCTCCCACCTAGCACAGGAAACACATGATCCACATCATAAAAGCAGAACACATGTATTAGCCCCTCAGTATTAACAAATAACCGAAGACTGCAGAACAAGCAATCATTAAACCTTCATTAGTGTAGCTTCCTCTTTACTCTATGTTTTACATTGCTAATCACCAACCAAGAAGGGAGGGAACTGACGCCATTCTGGAAAAAGTAGTTAACAGGTAATAACTTTTTCCAAGTCATCTTCCAGGACGGCTTACAGAGGACAAAATAGGACTACCTGATCAGGGCGGGGCCATAGCCCGCAGCACTTTCCTGCCGAAAGATTGGTCTTGGCTGGCAAGCAGATCCAGTCTGTAATGCTTTACGAACGTCTGGAAACTGGACTAGGTTGCGGCCTTGCAAATCTGGAGGGGAGACGCTCCTGCCCTTTCAGCCCAAGAGGCAAAAACCACTCTTGTGGAATTAGCATTTATTCCTAACAGAGATGTCCGGGATGCTGCTTTGTATGCCTCTGCAATGGCCGAATTTATCCACCTTGCAATGGTATTTTTAGATGCCCTTTTACCCGTTTGAACCTGCAAACACAAACAGGCTGGTGGAATGTTGCCATTCCTTGGTGCGCTCGATGTAAGCGATCAAGCATCTCCTGACATCTATCTTATTAAATCCTGCCTCCTTGTCGTTTTTAGGATTTCCGCAAAATGATGGTATCACAATCTCTTCCGACCTATGTAAGTTAGACGGTACTTTGGGGAGAAAAGCTGGGTCCAGCGGGAGGATAATCTTGTTTTGCAAAATGATGCAGAAGGGCTCAATCACTGAAAGCGCCTGTATCTCACCAACCCTCATAGCGGAGACTAGGGACAACAAAAACACAGTTTTCAAGGTTAAGAGTGTCATGGGTAGTTTGAGCCAATAGACAAATGTTTTGTTACAAAGACTTTGCAACACAGTGGATAAGTCCCAGGGGGGAACCTCCTTGACTTGGGGACCCACTTATAGCTGATGGATGCAAGAAATCTCTTGACCAGTGGCTCTGACAGTCCGATTTAAAAAAGCTAGATAGAGCTGATACCTGCACCTTAAGGGTACTGACTGCCAGATTTAAAAATGCTCCAGCTTGGAGGAAATCAAGGACCGCCAGGATCATGGCTCCTGACAATGTTATTGAGCAGGCACCAGGCCCCAAATTTTTTCCAGATCTTATTTTAAATTGCATTAGTGGACGGCTTCCGGCTGCTAAGAATGGTATTGATTACTTTTGCCGATAACCCTCTCTGCTTAAACAGCTACCTCTCATAAGCCAGGCCGTCAGAGAAATTGAGAGCTCTGTCCTGTAAGGCAGTCTCCAAGGCTCTGTGATGCGGAGTTTTAGTAGTCTGGAGAACAAAGACCTTCTTGGCCAGAATGGTGCAATCAGGATAAGCTTCATGCTCAACACTTAAATTCCTCAAGTACGGAATTGTGCCCACTGGACTCCTGGGATGGCTGCTGTCATCAAACCAAGAACCCTCATTATACCCTGAATTGAGGTCTCTGTACATGTGCAGAGGCTGCTCACCTCTGCAATTGTTGCCACTTTTTCGTTCATCAGAAACATTTTGGATGTAGTCGAGTCTATTAGGTATCCTAGGAATACTATACTTTGAGTAGGTACCAACTGTAACTTCTCCTGATTTACCAGCCATCCCAGCTGCTGAAGGTTTCTGATAGTTCTGCTCAGGTTCTGTTTCACCTCGTCTGCTTAGTCTGCAAAGATCAGCATGTTGTCCAGATAGGGAATTGTATGAATTCCCTCCGATTTCAGGATTCACAGAGCTTCTGCCAAAATATTCGCAAATATGCGTGGTGCTTTCACCAATCCGAAGGGCAGAGCATTGAACTGAATATAGAGGTTCTTGAACCCCATCTTCACTGCAAACCTGAGAAACTGCCTGGACTCCTTTCGAATGGGGACATGAAAATAGGTGTCTTAGGTCCAATGAGACCATTAAGACCCCAGGGGTTAACAAATCTGGTGGTGTAAATCGCTCCATTTTTAATCGTTTGTACCTTACGTACATGTTCACTTGCTTCAGGTTCAAAATCAGTTGACATTTTCCTGAATAATATAATTATATATATTATATATATATACATACACATACATACATACATACACACACACACACACACACACACACACACACACACACACACACACACACACACACTTTTGCCGATAACCCTCTCTGCTCAAACAGCTACCTCTCATAAGCTACCTCTCCAAAACCTGAGAATAAAACCCCCCTTTTCTTAGGGTTGGGTTGGGGGAATGAAGCTCATCACCTTCTCCTCCAGCATACTGTAGGAGGGAAGACATAGCCATTTCCTTCTCCACATCTTTCGAGTATATTGTGCGAAATTTTTGAGGGGGGCAGCCCAAGAGCTCTATCCTGTACCCCGATTTTATCAGATCCAGGATAAAGCTGCTGCTGGAAATGGTCTGCCACTGTGGGAGAAATTACCCCAACCTTACTCCCACATGGCTGACTGAGTCAATGGGAAGGGCCTTTAGGCTGGGGGGGGGGTTAAAAAGGAAGCCACCTCTGCCCCTTCCCCTCCTGTACTGCCACCCTCTTATCTGGTCTTGGTGGCTGCAAAACACTTATGCTGTATTTTGTCCCCCTGATGATAGCTCCCTTCACCTGATCTCTGGAAGGGACGAAAATTTCATTTTTTTGGGGAAAATATTTTATTTATTTTTTTAAATCAGCCGACCTCTCTGACAGATTACAGCTCTTTACCAAACAGCAAATCTCCATTAAAAAGGGGAGGGAACAGAGTTGAACCTTGGACACTGTCTCCTCCCCAGGACTTCAGCCAGATAGCCCTCCTGGCTTCATTAATTAATGCTGTAGACCTGGCCAAGATTACAGACTCCGTGGACACATCTACTATATAGGCTACTGCCTAATTTAGCGTTGGTAAGGCATCCAAAATTTCTTCCCTGGAAGTATTTGATTCCAGAAGAGTGCGGAGCGGTTTAAGCCACAAATCAAGCATACGAGCCACGCATATAGTGGCTAGTGCTGGCTTAAAGTTAACGGAGCAGGCTTCCCACGCTTTCTTTAAATACCCTTCCGCCTTTCTGTCCATTAGCTCCTTTAGGGTGCCTAAAGTCCTCAAAAGAAAAGCTCTGAACCTTTTGAAACCTTAGAAAGGAAAGCGTCCAGTCTGGGCACTTTTCCCAAAACTTTGTATCCTCCTCTTTGAAGGGAAACCTTTTTTAAATTTTTAGGGAAGACTCCCTTTTCCGGTTTCCTCCATTCCTGAAGTACTGTCTCTTTCAGGGACGTATGTACCGGAAAGGTTCTGCTCTGCTTAGGATGAAGGCCTGCATATAAAAAATGTCATGTACAGACAACTCCCGGTCCTCTGGTTCCTCCTGCTCCAGGGTGCCGTATATAGCATTTAATAGCTCCTTTGTTTCCTCTGAAGGAAAAAGAGGGATCTTTCCTCATTACAGTCCCCCTCCTCAGGCTCTGAGGCTGACTCTGAGCTCTCCTCCAGTACTCCTTGCTGGTGGGCTGCCCATGCCTGGGTCAGAACCACTGGCCTAACACTAGTACTGGTGCCGGAAGTACAGGGGATAGGTTCAGCAAGAGCTTTCTGCTCTCTGGGTTTAAAGGACTGTAAAGTCCGTTTCATCCTTTGATGAGCTTATCTATACAGTCCTGACATGCACTTTTCTTCCACCAATAAGGCATTTTCTTGGCGCACATCGGGCACCTTTTTCTGGGTGTTTTGCCATCTCTGGGCTCGTGGGCTTTGTCCTGAAATGAATCAAATGACAAACGCCAGCACATAACTGGTATTGTCTTCAGTGGAAGTAAACAAAAACACCCTGTGGATAGCAAAAATTATAATCCAATTACTTTTATTTTATTTATTTTTTTAAAAGTACCCACCATCGGAGCCTATGCTAGTATGAGCGACACCTGTCCACCCTAAGCATATCACTAAACAGGCTCTGGAAAAAACACCCCCTGTGCCCCCACCACAGGAGGATAAGAAAAGGGAAGGAGCAGTCTACCCTCTATTTCCTTACCTTAGGGCCTGAATCAATGGATGGTGCCTCCAGACCTGCTTACATGGATCCTGGTATCTCCATGCTCCTGGAAGCCTCTGGCGCCATCTTGTTATTCAGGCCCCTATTTAAAAGCGGCGTGGAGAATACTGGGCGGCGCTGTGGAACCTGGTTTACAGATGACAGGGCATGTCTTAAATAAGGGGTGTGGCCTTGACATGAAGGGGTGGGTCATATTTAAATTAGGGGGTGCATGAGTTTAGTCAGGCCTAGGGCAGCACAAAACCTAAATACACCACTGGCTAGGTCTTCACTTCCCGGCTTCTGGGTGTACCAAAATGGACTTCCTGTTGCCAGTGCTGGAAGTTACCTCATCACTCTGCACCACCAGCACGATCCACATGCTGGGGATAGAGAAGCCCTGCAACATGGAGATCTCGGTAAATGGCAGAAAAAGGGTACCCGGACCATGCAGCGGCCTGCGCCTCCACTAGCAGAACACCCTGCTGTGCCATTTCAGATGGACCCAGTGGTTCACCTACACTCCTCACAGGTACCCTTACTGAGGCTACAACCGTCGATCGGGAGAGGGGGTCCCTTACTTTCACCCCAGACCGCTTTATCAGGTCTCTGGGTGGCCCAAACTGACTCATACCCCAGTGGTACTACCCGTTTGCCCTGGGTATGGACGTCGGGAGGCCCCTGCCACCTAACACGAAGGTCAGAAAACTAAAACATCTGTTTCGAGTTACTGACTGGCCGGAGGAAACAAATACTGAGGGGCTAATACATATGTGCTTCTTTTATGATGTGGATCATGCGTTTCCTGTGCTAGGTGGGAGGGGCCCATCTATCTGTAAGCCGTCCTGGAAAATAATTCCGATAAGGCCAAAACCTGGCCTTTGATAGTACGCAAGGCCAGCTTCATTTCTAACCCCATCTAAAGAAAGTCAAGGATTCTACCTGTGACGAAACGCTCCCACACTCCTCTTGAGAGCTTTTGTCATATATCACTTCCTCCCAGTCTGAATATGGATCTCAGATATTCCAACCGCTCCCAAGCACTAAACGAGACAAGACTTACTTAGTGCAAAAAATGGACTGATTAGAACCAAAATGACAGCATTTATAATAAAGTATTAGAGGAGATCTCCTCCCCCCCCCCTCCTGCTCATTTTACTCTAACAATACACCTGTAACAAATTAACATGAGCTAATTAACTAATCCCTTTAAGCAGCCGATGTGACTCTGTGCCCATCAGGATTTCACTACAGGTCAGACTTGTTGTCGCCGAGCTTCACACATGTTAGATGCTAATATCATCAACTCCAGCCACCTGTCTGTTGTCTTGTATAATGCAAATGAGGCTAATCTGTCCTGACACAGACTCCAAAGAGCATTTCACCCATTGTTGCAAGTGCTAATTAACCCTGCAACTAAATCTGACTAGCACAGATTGATGGTTGGGATTCTCCTTCACCCTGTGCCCCTTTAAATCCAGGGCCCATAATCGGTTGGCAGGAGGCTCGCATTTAGTCCTCTCAAAAAGCCTATGTCTCGGCTAGGTCTGTCACACTACCCATGACATACTTCCTGGGGTGATAACCCCTGGATTCACACCAGGAGACATTTGCCTTCCAGACTCTATAATATGATTCTGGAGGCCGGCTTCCCTGCATAAATCAAGTTGGTTACCACGGAACACGATAGCCCACGCTTCTTCAGAATATGGGTCTCAAGAACCAAACCGTTAAATTTAGCGTTTGTAAGGTAGGAGGGAATGCCGGACCCTGCAAGAGAAGACCCCCACAAGAATCACTGATCTCCCTTCCTGCAAAGCAGTCGTGGAAGCAGCAGAATAGGAGGAAAATGAATAAATCACTGATCTCACGGGAACTCCAAGGCATCTGTTCCGCATGCTAGCAGATCCTTTGTTCTTGACACAGAGTTGTCGATTTTCTTGTTGAACCTAGACGCAAACAGTTCTACGTCTGCGATCCCCCATCTTCGGCATATTGCCAGAAAGATATCGGGTGAATGGAACATTCTCCCGGGAACAACTACTGGCGACTCAAGTAGTCCGCCTGCCAATTATCTATTCCAGGAATGAAAACTGCAGATGGGCAAGGTACATTGTTTTCTGCCTAAGTTAAGATATAATTCACCTCTCTCTAGGCTGCATGACTTGGTGTGCCCCCTTGTTGATTGACAATAGCACACCAGTGGCCTATATCAGATTGGATCCTGACAGGACAATTGCGTAACCTGAACATCCAGGCCCTCAGGGCCAAGCGCACTGCCCGGATCTCTAGAACATTGATGGGCAAGGTCATTTTTGATATGGACTATTTCCTTTGGACAGTCACTTCTTCCCGGACTGTTCCCCAATTCAAAAGGCTGGCATATGCTGTTACCATCTTCCAGGTAGCTGGTAGAAAAGATTTTCCCTTCTGCAGATTCTTGGTTATCAACCACCAAATGAGGCTCCGGTGCACCCTGGAGACAGACACATTGGGAAATCTAGAGCTTGGACCTACTTGTTCCAAGCCGACAAAAAATACTGTTTTGCAGCAGCCTCAAATGAGACTAGTGGAATATTTTATTTTAACATGATGAATAAAATATTTTATTTTTTTGTTTACAAACTTTTTTATTGGGTGCTAAAAATGGTACAAAAATATGTTGAAGCTTTAACAGTAATAAAACGTTTTACATATGTAACATTGTATGATACAAATAATTAGGTATGAATATCTAGTTGTGGTACAAAAGTTTTGATTATGGTCTATGGTACAATATAAGGAATAGACTGACGCTTTATATGTAGACATTCTTAGATTGGATTAAAAAATGATAGGGAGTGTTGAAACCACGGATCCCATTTTTTATTATATACATGAATAGTGTTCTGAAGTGTGTGAAATATCTTTTCCATGAGATTGATGTTTTTAATTCTGGTTTTCAGATGTTCTAAAGGAATTGATTTGGGATTTCCAATGATATGCAATTAACCAGTGAATTGCAACACAGATTGTATGTACTAATCTGGTGTTGTGTGTAGAGAGGCCTATGACAGGTGCAAATAAGAGACAGCAGTGTGGGGTTAGGACAATGTTGTTATTTGATATTATAAAGGCGAACCTTTCTAACTGTTTCCATATATGTGTGGTCTTATTACAGTCCCAGAATAAATGAATGTACGAACCAGGGGAATCACAGCCTCTGAAGCATGTTGGTGGTGCTGTGGGGAATATGGAGTGTAGTTTGACTGGGGTATAGTACCATCTGGTGAACAGTTTCAATGCTGTCTCCTTAACTGTAATAGATCTAGTGCATTTATGTAGGTTGTTAATACATGTATCCCAGTTTTGGACTGAGAAAGAGAGGTTTAATTCTTGTTCCCATTTGAACATGTATGGTAGTTTGTTTGTTTCTGTGTTGTTGATTAAGTTCGAGTAAATCTCTGATAAAAGGCCAGATTTTCTTGGGGATTTTAGACATATATTTTCGAAGAATGATGGTGAGGAAGAGTTTGTAGTTTGAAAATATGTGTTAAAAAAATGTCTGATCTGCAGGAATTTATGAAACTCAGTGTTAGGAATTTGGTGTTTGCTTTTTAGAGAAGAGAATGAGGTGAAGTTATTATTATCTATGAAATTTGTGAGGGATGTCAAATGGCACAATGGCATATTCTCAATCCCAAAATTCCATGGGTCAGATTTGAAAGAGATTCCATCAAACCCTTTTCCATCTCAGGCATATTATGGGGTAACAAGATAGCAAACCACACCATCGATGCCCTCAATCAAATAGTCTCACAATCATACCATTTATGGAAACTATATAGTAAAAAAATTCAACCTTATATCTAATTCTCCCCCACACGCCTCGTTCATTGGAGACCCAAAATTTCCCTATAATAATGATATAGTTAACTTTTCATGGGGGACTAACAATAATATGAATAAAATATTTTAAGACAGGGTGTTCAAATATTTTCCAGATCGTTTCTAAAAAAAAAAAAAAAAAAAAAAAAAAATATGTAGGATACCAGATCATTATAATTTCTGTGCACCGAGTGAGGACAAGCAAGTCCTAGGTAACAAACTGAACCCTCCAATGCAAGAACAGTGAACATTTCTTCCTTTAGGAGGTGCTGTGCTGCTAGTGTAACAAAAAAAAGGTTTCAGTTTTGCATGTTAGTGGGTGTGTTTGGTTTGTTCTGTCCACTTCACTAGGCCTCAAAAGCATTGGAAGAAAATACAGAGCAACAAAAAGGACCTGTAAGTCAGTGCTCGACGAATACCGGGCGCCAGGTCGCATTGGCGACTAGAATTAGCAACCTGGTGCCTGGGGCAGCACAGCTGGGGGTATCCTGTCTCCAAAATCCCCCGCGTGATCGCGATGGGCCGCGCCCGCCGGTAATTGAGGCCCCGGCTTAGCGGCCTTGTGCAGTCCTATGGTACCTTCTAGAATCTGGCGCCCTCTTGTGGTGGCCGTTGGTATGATACCCAGCAATGCTAATCGAGCCGTTTTGTTTTCACTGTCTGCCTATCTCCTTCACTTAGAACCCCCAAACATTATATAGAGATATATATATATATATATATATATATATATATATATATATATTTTCTATATATATATATATATATATATATATATATATATATATATATATATATATATATATATATATATTTTTTTTTTTTTTTTTTTTCTAACACCCTAGAGAATAAAATGGCGGTTGTTGCAATACTTTCTGTCACACTGTATTTGCGCAGCGGACTTACAAGCGCACTTTTTTTAATGAAAAAACCCACAACAGTAAAGTTTGCCCAATTTTTTTTTTTATATTGTGAAAGATAATGTTACGCCGAGTATATTGATACCAAACATGTCACGCTTCAAAATTTTGCCCGCTCGTGGAATGGCGACAAACTTTTACCCTTTAAAATCTCCATAGGTGACGTTTAAAAAATTCTACAGGTTGCATGTTTTAAGTTACAGAGGATGTCTAGGGCTAGAATTATTGCTCTCGCTCCACCGATCACGGCAATACCTCACATGTGTGGTTTGAACACCGCTTTCATATGCGGGCGCTACTCTTCTGCTACTCTTCTGCAAACAAGCTCGGCGGGACGGGCGCATTTAAAATTATTTTTTATTTATTTTAACTTTAAATTTTTTCACTGTTCTTTTGAAAAATAAATTGTAAGTTTTATTCCTATGTAAACATCCCTTGTAATAGGAATAGGGCATGACAGGACCTCTTAAATATGAGATCTGGGGGTCAAAAAGACCTCGGATCTCATATTTACACTTAACTAAAAAATTGCCATTTGAAAAAAAAAAAAAAAAAAAAAAATTTCCTTTTTAAGAGCTATGGGCAGAAGTGACGATTTGAAGTCGCGTCTGCCCTGCAATGACCTGAAGACAGGCGGGGGCCATCTTGCCCTCACTCGTCTCCATGTCATTAAAAAAAAAAAAAAAACCTGGCTCCTAACTTTTTTAGCTGGCTCCTAGATTCCAAGCAAATTTGTCAAGCCCTGCTGTAAGTATATACTTAATTAAAAAAGGTAAGAGTTTACATTTATCTAATTCTGAATCATTTAGCTACATTAGTTTAAATTTATAAAAACTTGTGTAAATAATAATTGAATTGCCAGTAATCTGGTTCTTCCCCCCACCCACAACCATAGATTAGTGTCTTCTTGCAAAGTAGTCATTTTTCCTTGTTTTTATTTGCTACTGCCTTCAGAAAAATGTTGAGACCAACATCTAGCATATGGTTGCATTTTCACATTACAAGTTCTTTTGAAAAGAAAAAATGTGATTTGCAAATATTGTCAGATGAAATATGCATTTGCAAATGCTACCAGGATGACAAAACACATTCTTGTGTGCAACAAGTGTCCTGTAGATATTAAAAAATCCTTCATACATCGCAAATTTGTGCCCGCCTCATATCGGAGGCCTCCATATCAACCCCCAACTCACCTCTTTTCCCCATACTGGGAAACCCCGGATTTTCACCGGGAATACACAATGCCGCTTTTCGGAGACTGATTGATGCAGGTCTACACCAAACCTCCCATTTCTGTACTAGGGGCCAGTGGCGCACAATAGCAGAACTTTCCGAATAGCAGAATCCTCCCAACTGGATTTCCTGAGAGCCCGCCAGCTAGGCCAATTCCTACACTCTTTGAAACCCCCCCTGTTGAGGGTCTTCCCCTCACATCATTGGAGGAACTATGTAGCGCCTCAGGTACCATAACACATGCTCTCACAAGCCTACAACCTATTGAACGTACCAAAAACAGATTTTATACCCCCAGGCTTACCTAAATGGGAATCAGAACTAAATTGCCACTTCAACACAACCAAAAGACAACGAATACTTAAATTCACGCACAAATCCTCTATATGTCCCCTAAAGAAAAAAGAGAACCTACGGCTACCCCCAGCCCGTTCATCCCTAACACAATACCATCCCCCAATTACCCCCCCCCTCCCATCCACCTTCCCTCTCTCTCCTTCGTCCACCCCCCCTCTATTGCTTCATCTTAGAGACTCTAGCTAACGTCACCCCCCCAAGTCGGGGAGCTATATTTTCAAATAAAAAATGGAAATTAAGGAACCGGGCACATGACCCCGATACCATACATCAAGATAACTATACACAGAAACACCCTTCTGAGGAAAGGGAACCAATAGACGGAACCAAACATTCAGAGAAACATTGGTTACCAGAACCAACCATACACAAGAAAAGAACTTCAGGGAATGGACAGTAACCCAAACCTACCATGCAATATACTGCGGAAAAACATGACCATTTCTGGCTCCGTTATAACTTGATTTGTTGGATTCTGTATTTTGAATAAGATGTTTTTTCTTGACACATGTAACAATGATGACAATGCACATAGGTTTTTTTTTTTTTTTTTTTTTTTTTTAAGGAGGATTTCTCTAGGTTGAGAATCTGACCCTGGTATTTCAGGTAGTTGACTGTAGCTCATACTTTGGTCTATGCGGGCTACCGACTGGTCTATCAAGAGCAGATCATCTAGGTAAGCTAATCGTCATACCTTGGGGCCTTAATCCAGCTACAGGAGGGTCCAGAGCTTTGTAAATACTTGAGGTGTAGTAGGTAGACCAAAAGGCAGAGCTACAAACTGAAAAAGAAGATTTTCTACCTCGAAACGTAGCTATTTCTGGTGAACAGGAAATATAGGTACATGGAAGGTATGCATCCCTGAGGTCTATTGACGCCAGAAGTTCTCCGCCTTGTAGGACAGAGACCACTGATCAGATTGACTCCATGCTGAAAGAGCGGATATACTCTTGCATGGGAACCACTAAGATCAATCTTTTGAGACAAAAGATGGTCCAATCCTTGAAAGAGAGACTTCCTTTTCCTCTGGAGTCTGAGAAAACAAGGAGATGGGGACTGTCGGTACTCAAGTTTGTACCCTCGAGTTATCGAGGAAGTCACCCATCTGCAGCCTACGGCACCTGGCATTCCTAGGCGGTCTCCCATCCAGGAATGACCAGGCCCGACTCTGCGATCAGACGATATCGGGCGCTTTCGGGGTAAAGTGGTCGCAGGCTCCGACACTCTTCCAGCCAGACCCTTGAGAATTGTGGAAGTCTTCCCCCCCCACTCGAGCGAGCAGGGGTACCCCCTCATAAGGAGGTTTCAGTTTCCGTCTTGAACTTGACGGCGGAGGCAGTCGACTCGACCTGGAAGCAGATGCTGCTGGCACTGGAGAAGAAGCTTGTTTAAATGAAATAGGTTTACTCCTCTTCCAAATTAGCAAAAACCTACTTTAGAAATACTGTTACCAGTAAGTCTATGAACCTTCCAGGACAGCACACCTGAGAGATGAGGGCTCCTCCCTACAGGAAACACAATCACTTGAGAGCTTTGTTATTTTTCCCCACCCTTCCCCTTGATCCTCAGTATGTAATAAAGTAATCCTGAACTGGTTCACAAGTAGCATTGCTCTACATAGGTACTTACCACCTAGCGTTTGGCTTATCTTTTCCCTCAACATAGGGTAGGAAGCAGGCCTGCCGTCCTAGAAGGTTCATAGAAATACGATTACCGGTAAGCCTAAACGTAGGTTTTCTCCCATCACCTTCCAGGACGGCACACCTGAGAGGATAATCAAGTAAACACAGGCCTACCTTCAGGGTGGGACCAAAGCTTGCAGGACCTTCCAACCAAAAGCCAAGTCTTGATGTGACAACACTTCCACACCGTATTGCTTTAGGAACGTATACTGACTGGACCAGGTGGCTGCACTGCGGATTTGTTCCCAGGAGGCCCCTTCTTTCTCAGCCCAGGAGACCTGGTTGAATGAGCTCTAACGTTTGCTGGTGCTGGAACTCCAGAACTCTCATATGCTAGAGATAGCTTCTCCAATCCATCTAGAAACTGAGGCTTTTGAAGCCTGAAGCCCCTTCCTAGACACAGATTATAGAACTAGCAGGTGACTGGGACCTCCGAAAACTCTTTGTTCTCTCTAGATAGGTAAGGAGCCATCTTACATCTAGACAATGAAACTTCTTTTCCTTTCTCATTTTTTGTTTTATCACAGAAGGACAGCAATATTATGTCTTGCGTCCTATGAAATAAAGATGCTACCTTTGGTAGATATAAGTGGTCTGCCCTAAGAGTGACCCTATCTGACTGTACTAATAAGAATGGTTCCTTCATGGCCAGCCCTTGCAGGTCCCTGACCCTCCTGGCCGTAGTAACTGCAAACAAAAATGATAATTTTTAAAGGTTAAAAACTTAAAGGGAACCTCTTCTATAGGTTCAAAAGGGTGTTTAGATAACACCTCTAATCCCCTCGTTAGGTCCCACGGAGGGAAACTACTTTTGGTGACAGAAAACGTTTGATGAGGTTTTCTTCTGCCAACCTTATATCGAGGTAGAACGAGAGGGCCGATATCTGAACCCGAAGGGTGCTGACTGCTAGGCCGAAGTCTACTCGATCTTGGAGAAACTCCAGGATAACTGGAACAGCGGTGGAGGTTATCTGCCTTTCTTTACCCCAGGAACAGAAGATCTTCCACACTTTAGAATAAATCTCTTTAGTCACTTGTTTTCTACTCAGAAGGGTATTACTCTCTCTGAGCAGCCCTTGCTCTTTAGGATCTGGCGGTTACTAACCAGGCCGTTAGCTGGAAAAAGTTCCAGCCTTGGGTGTAGTACTGGGCCTTGCCTGAGAAGGTCCGGCCTGTTTGGGAGTTTGTGGCTCTGCCACTGCCATCAAACTAAGGTTTGTGAACCAAGCTCTCCTTGGCCACCAGGGTGCTATCAGGAGGAGCTGGCTGGGGGACTGGCTGAGTTTCTGAAGAACTCACGGGATCAGTGCTAGAGGTGGGAAGGCGTAAGCCAGTTTGTAATGTCAGGTCTGCATCTAGCCCTTCTGACTCCTCTTTGGAAATTGAGAAATATCTTTTTACCTTCCTGTTTCGCCGATTGGCGAACAGGTCCACTTCTGGATTCCCAAAGTGCCGTACCAGGGTCTGAAATGCATCAGAGTTCAGTTCCCATTCCCCTTGTCTTATCGACTGATGGCTTAGGAAGTCTGCCTCCCAATTGCT
The DNA here is from genome assembly GCA_028564925.1 of Lithobates sylvaticus. Lineage (NCBI taxonomy): Eukaryota > Metazoa > Chordata > Amphibia > Anura > Ranidae > Lithobates > Lithobates sylvaticus. The sequence goes on from CM053038.1 coordinate 169,402,674, forward strand.
TGTCCCTTTTATGTGGACAGCTGAAATGGAGAGAACCCTTCCTTCTGCCCATTTCAGGATCTGTTTTGACAGCTCCAACAGGAGTCTGGATGTGGTGCCTCCCTGGTGATTCAAGTAGGCTACAACAGTGGCGTTGTCGGAGCTCACTTGAACCTCCTTGTCTCTGATGCTCTATTGAAAGGCCTTTAGGACTTCCCCCACTGCTTTGAGCTCCTTGTAGCTGGTCAACATCCAACCTAGCGAGCCATTTCATCGGCCTCTTTTCCCAGGTGGGCTCCCCACCCCCAGGAACTAGCATCGGTGGTAACTTACTGGATTCCACTGAGCCCATGGCCTGCCCCCTTTAGGTTTTTGGGAACTGTCCACCACTTCAGGGAAGACAGGATCTGAGGAGTTAGTAAGATCTCCTGACCCAAGGATTCCTTCTTGTCCCATGAAGACAGAAGGAAGAAGTGAAGGTCTCTCGAGTGAAGCTGTGCCCAGACAATGGCTGGTATACTTGCCAACATCAGACCTAGGGTTCTTAACAACTCACTTCTGGAGCGTGACAGGGTTTGTCAAATCCCCCACTGAGGAAGCTAAATTTTGCCCCCTTTTCCTCTGGCAAGAAGAGCTTCTGCAGTCTGGTGTCCACACTGTAACCAAGAAAGGTGTTGACCTGTTCTGGTTTGAGGGAGGATTTTTCCATGTTGATTATCCAGCCCAGGTTTTTTAGAACCGACGTAGCTTTGTTGGTGTCTGACCTAAGTGGCTGAAGGTCCGGAGATGAGTAGATCGTCCAGGTATGGAATTAGGGGTATACCCTGGAGATGTAGGAAGGCTATTGCTTCAGCTAGGATTTTTGTAAAAAACCTTGCGCTGGAGTTTAACCCAAATGAAAGGGCCACAAACTGCCAGTGAAAAAATCTCTCCTTCGACTGCTACTGCGAACCTCAGGAATGCCTGATGATCCACATGAATTGGAACATGCAGGTAGGCATCCGAGGTCCAGAGTTGTCATGAAGGCCTCCTTCATGAGTTTTTTTCATACTGAGTAGATACTCTCCATAGTAAACTTTTTGTATTCCAGAAACCTGTTCAGGTTTTTTAAGTTTACCATCAGCGGATACTTTCCTGACGGCTTGCCAACGACAAATACGTGGGAGTAGAATCCCTGGAATTATTGTTTCTTTGGTACTGGCACTACCACTCTCTGTTCCACAAATTCCTGGATACCCTCCAGGAAAGCAGCTCTTTTCAGGACATCCCTGGGGGGGATGAGTTAGGGTAATCATATAGGGGAGTTTTGCAGAGAACTCCAAGTGATAACCTTCTTGCAGGGTCTGGCAGATGTAACTGCTGTCTGAGATTTTTTCCCACTGAGGGACAAAGTTGGACAGCCATCCCCCTACCCTGATCTTGGAGTCACTTGGTTTCTTTGGTGCCAACCTTGGGGTGGAAGAAAACAAAAACAAAAACAAACAACACTCTGTTCCTTTGTTTAACTGTTGCCAGCATTTCCATAGATGAGAAAAAATAAATATCAATGCCAAAGCCTCTTTTCTTGCTAATTTATGCATTTAACAGAAACGCTTTGGGTGAGACTTAGGGAGTTTGTCCTTAAAGTACCCACATTTTTTTTGAGGAGCTATGCCCTGTAGCAGCAGGAGGGTGTTTATCTGGGGCCTCCTGGGCTCCGCTGGGGGACTATGTAAGATAGGAGACATAATATATAACATTATATGCCTTCCCCCAAACTGCAGGCTTTGTACTGGGGCCTCAGAGCGAGGCTTTGAATACAGGACTTCCTGAAACTCAGCAATGAGTAGAGCGGCTGGCAGTGGAGGTACAAACAGCTGCATCGATGAAGCGCACTGCCTGCGGCCAGATCGCTGGTGCTAACTTGGGGGGCGACATGTGAGCGAGGAAAAGCCTGCAGGTTAGTTCAGCCCTCCCCGGCTTCCCTAAAACCTGTCATCAGGGGACCATCAGACGCTCCCCGGTCATTCGGTCTTGCATAAAAACAAAACATGCTGCTGTGTTCGGGAGAAACAACATAAATACTGAGGATCAAGGGGAAGGGAGGGGGACTTCTAACAAAGCTGTCAAGTGCTTGTGTTTCCTGTAGGGAGGAGCCCTCATCTCTCAGGTGTCCTGTCCTGAAGAGGTGATAGGATACTTCTTCCAAAAAAAAAAAAAAAATAAATAAAATGTTGGATCTATTTATCCAAATCATCCCTAAACAGTAGAGTTGAGCAGACACCTAGATGTTCGGGTTCGGGACCGAACTTGACCCCGAACTCCATTGAAGTCAATGGGGACCTGGACTTTTGAACAATAAAATGGCTGTAAAAAGGTCATGAAAAGGGCAACAAAATAATGTTAAGAGCATGGCAAGTGATCTGCAAACAAAATGTGGATAGGGAAATAACTTAAAATAACATAAAACGTTTTTTAAATAAAATGCTGGAGGCCCCCTTCTCAGCAGAAGAGGTACAGGAAGTCATTAAGAACCTCAGAAACTCAACGGCACGATGCCGCACATATGGTGGGAATACCCCAGAATACGCACTTTATGGAAAAAAATTATTCAATTTAATGGATAAGATAGTGGGAAAATAAAATACTTGGAAATTAAAAAAAATGAAAAAAAATTATAATCTTGACCTAGGAGGACAAAATACAAATTGAGTAGGAGGTTGAGGTGGCGGTGGATGTGGCGGTGTAGGACGACGAGGTAGCCAACACTGGTTCAAAAATACAACAATGGCTGGGTAAGGCTAGTGGTGAATGATGTGTCGAATTCTGTCCCCCGTCGCATTTGTGTCCGCCCTGTACTGCGCTTGCTCAGTACGTAGGACAAGGGGGATTTTGAAACTCTCCGAAGACGATGCGCGGTGACTCCAGGTTCAAGCCACATCATCCGAGGTTGAAGCCTAGCCAAGCGAGCCCGTGAGGGGCCCTGTTACTATGTGCTACCGTATGTCCACTTGGATGGTCGGGCTTAAACCTGCACTCACTGCGCCGGCGACGTTCATCTTTGGATATTTTGTGAATCTCCTTGTCCTCCGTACTGCGCAAGCACTGCACCTGCGCAGTAAGTGGCTGGACACTATCCGATAGCAAGAAAGTTTTCATCAGAACAACGGTATATGTGTCTATTCTGCACAAGGTACGGCCAAGTCCTGTGGGATCCATGCCTGGTTCATTTTAATGAACGTGAGCTTGTCCACATTGGCTCTGGACAGGCGACTGCGCTTGTCTGTGATAACGCCCCCTGCCGTGCTAAATACACGTTCAGATAATACACTGGCGGCAGGGCAGGCCAGCACCTCCAAGGCGTAAAGGGCAAGCTCAGGCCATGTGCCCAATTTGGAGACCCAGAAGTTGAAGGGGGCAGACCCATCTTGCAGTACGTGTAGACGTGTGCACACATACTGCTTCACCATGTTGGTGAAATGCTGCCTCCTGCTAAGACGTTCCATCTCAGCTGGTGGTGCTGGTTGTTGTGGCGTGCTGACAAAGCTTTTCCACATTCCGTCTATGCTAACCCTGCCTTCCGAGGTGCTGGCGGTGCCCCGGCTGCGTTGGCGACCTCTTCCTCCTCCTCTGCCTTCGCCTTGTGCTTCCACTGTACCCCCGCTTCCAAGTGGTAATGCCACCAGCAGCGCGTCTACCAGCGTGCGCTTGTACTCGCGCATCTTACGATCACGCTCCAGTGAGGTAATTAAGGATGGCACGTTGTCCTTGTAACGGGGATCCAGCAGGGTGGCCACCCAATAATCAGCACCAGTTAAAATGTGGGCAACTCGGCGGTCGTTGCGGAGACACTGCAGCATGTAATCGCTCATGTGTGCCAGGCTGCCCAGAGGCAAGGAAAAGCCGTCCTCTGTGGGAGGTGTATCGTCTGTGTCCTTTGTATCCCCCCAGCCACGCACCAGTGATGGACATGAGCTGGTCTGGATGCCACCCTGCTGTGAACATGGTTCCTCCTCCTCCTCGTCATCCTCCAGACCTGTGCCCTTGCTGCCAGACAATTGTGTACCTGGCGCTTGTTGGTGCAGGAACCCACCCTCGTAGCCACTTGTAAATGACTGCCCTGAAAGCCTTGGAAATGAACCCTCTTCCTCCTCTTCAATCATCGCCTGAAGAGTTTTTTCAAGGAGGCATAGAACTGGGATAGTAACGATGAGAACGGCGTCGTCGGCACTGGCCATGTTGGTGGAGTACTCGAAACAGCGCAACAAGGCACACAGGTCTCGCATGGAGGCCTAGTTATTGGCGGTGAAGCGGTGCTGTTCCGCAGAGCGACTCACGCGTGCGTGCGGCAGCTGAAACTCCACTATCGCCTGCTGCTGCTCGCACAGTCTGGCAAGCATGTGCAAGGTGGAGTTCCACCTTGTGGGCATGTCACATATGAGACGGTGAGCGGGAAGGCCGAAGTTACGCTGCAGCGCTGACAGGCAAGCAGCAGCAGGGTGAGAACGCCGAAAGTGCGCACAGACGGCCGCACTGTCTGCAGCAGCTCTGGCATATCGGGGTAATTCTTAACCACTTCAGCCCCGGACCAATTGGCAGCCAAAGGACCAGGCCCCTTTTTGCAATTCGGCACTGCGTCGCTTTAACTAACAATTGCGCGGTCATGCGACGTGGCTCCAAAACAAAATTGGCGTCCTTTTTTTCCCACAAATAGAGCTTTCTTTTGGTGGTATTTGATCGCCCCTGCGGTTTTTATTTTTTGCGCTATAAACAAAAATAGAGCGACAATTTTGAAAAAAAATGCAATATTTTTTACTTTTTGCTATAATAAATATCCCCAAAAAATATATAAAAAAACATTTTTTTTCCTCAGTGTAGGCCGATAAGTATTCTTCTACATATTTTTGGTAAAAAAAAAAAAAAAAAAAAAAAAAAAAATCGCAATTAGCGATTATTGATTAGTTTGCGCAAAAGTTATAGCGTTTACAAAATAGGGGATAGTTTTATAGCATTTTTATTAATATTTTTTTTTTATTAGTAATGGCGGCGATCAGCGATTTTTATTGTGACTGCCACATTTTGGCGGACACATCGGACATTTTTGACACATTTTTGGGACATTTGTCATTTATACAGCAATCACTGCTATTTAAATAGCACTGATTCCTATGTAAATGACATTTGTAGTTAGGGGGTTAACCACTAGGGGGCGGGGAGGAGTCAGTGTGACATGTTGTGTTTTTTTTTACAGTAGGGGGGCGTGGCTGTACGTCTGACGTCATTGATCGGCGTTCCCGATGACAGGGAACCGCTGATCACTGACAGTCAGTGTAGGAAGCGCGGGGAGAGGTTTGTTTACATAGACCTCTCCCCGTTCTTCAGCTCCGTAACCCGATCGCGGGATACCAGCGGCGATCGGGTCCGCTGGTCCCGCGGCCGTGGTCACGGAGCTCCCGACCGGGGGGCGCGCGCAGGCAAATTAAAGGGGACGTACAGGTACGTGCTTTTGCCTGCCCGTGCCATTCTGTTGACGTATATCTACAGGAGGCGGTCGGGAAGCGGTTAAGGAACCTCTGGACCACCAAGTTCAGCACATGCACCAGGCAAAGGATGTGCGTCAAACCGGCAAAGCCCAGAGCTGCTACGAGATTTCGCCCATTATCGCACACCACCAGGCCGGGCTTGAGGCTCACTGGCACCAACCACTCATCGGTCTGTTGTTCCATGTCCCTTCACAACTCCTGCGCGGTGTGGGGTTTTTCCCCCCAAACAGGAAAGTTTTAAAACTGCCTGCTGTCGTTTAGCCCTGGCTGTGCTAAAGTAGGTGGTGAAGGTGTTATGCTGACCGGATGAGGAGGCGGAGTAGGAGGAGTTAACAACAGGAGGCAAACTGAAGCGCCCTGCAATCCTCGGTGGTGGAAGGACATGCGCCAAACTGCTATCCGCCTCAGGCCCAGCCGCCACTACATTTACCCAGTGTGCTGTTAGGGAGATATAAACGTCACTGACCGTGCTTATTGGTCCACGCATCCGTAGTTAGGTGGACCTTGCCACAGATGGCGTTGGGCGGCTGGGCACGACATACTGTGGGACAGCCAATGACATCAGCCTTTTAAAACTCTGCGTCTCCACCAAACGGAAAGACAGCATTTCAAAGGCGAGGAATTTTGAAATGCTGGCATTCAGGGCCAGGGATCGCAGGTGGCTAGGGGGGTACTTCCTCTTCCGCTCCAGTGTTTGGGAAATAGAGAGCTGAACGCTTCCATGGGACATTGTGGAGATGGTTGGTGACCCAGGTGGTAGTGTTGCTGGCAGATCCTCTGTTTGCAGGTTGGCAGGTGTCACTGTCACTACAGAGGTGGATGAAGAGGCCGAGACTGCAGCAGAAGAGGAAGCAGGAGGAGCCAGAGACCTTTCCTGGTTTTTGAGGTGTCTACTCCACTGCATCTCGTGCTTTGCACTTAGATGCCTGGTCATGCAGGTTGTGCTCAGGTTGAGAACGTTTATGCCTCGCTTCAAGCTCTGGATTGCACAGCGTGCAAACCACTCGTGTCTTGTCATCAGGACATTGTCTGAAGAACTGCCACGCTAGGGAACTCCTTGCACCTGGCTTTGGTGTGCTCGGTTCCTTGCTGCGTTGGGCAGTAGCAGACGTACTGTCTAGGGGACGGACGCTCCGCTTTTGCACCCTGCTCCTCTTCTGCTGTGCTGGTGGCTCTATGCGACCACCACCTCTTCCTCTGAACTTCCCTGGTCACCTGCATGACATTGATTCCATGTGGGGTCAAAGACCATCGTCCTCCACATCATCTTCCACCCAAAATTCACCCCTGCCCTCCTTGTCGGTCTGCACAATGGCAAAAGCAGCAGCAGTTGGCACCTATGTTTCGTCATCATCCGAGACGTGCTGCGATGGTCCTCCCACGTACTCATCATGAAACATAAGTGGTTGGGCATCGGTGCACACAATCTCTTCCACTTCTAGGGCAGGGCTAGGTGGATGGCCCTGGGAAACCCTGCTAACAGAGTCATCAAAAAGCAGAAGAGACTGCTGCATGATTTGGGGCTCAGACTGATTGGCTGATTTGCAAGGGGGTGAGGTGAAAGACTGATGGACATCGGCTGCAGGTGCCAAATCTGATCTTTCATCAGGAGACTGGGTGGGAGACAATGTGAAGGAACTGGAGGCACTGTCAGCAGCAACCCTATCTACTATCGCCTGTACTTGTCCTGGCCTCGACATTCGTACAGCCTCATCCACCTTGAATGATGCTGTGTGCTGTGTGTCTGGACTATATATAGAGGCTGGGTCACATGCTGCACTGGCCAATCACAGCCATGCCATTAGTAGGCATGGCTTCTAAGGGCACACTAGTGAAACGATAGTCGATTGGCTGCCCTGCAGCTGTTAAAAAGGCGCCAATACAGCGCCGAAAACACTAGACCCGAACCCGAACTTACAGCCAATAGTTCGGGTTCGGGTCCCGAACACCCAAAAGTCCGGTACGGACCCGAACTTTACAGTTCGGGTTCGCTCAACCACACTAAACAGTCGTTGACCGTGAAAAGAAAAACTGGCCAGGAGCTTTGCATGACGCTTCGGCTGACCAACTTTTCACCCATAAGATTCTTTGCCTATGCACCAGCCAAGCGTAAATCGTGAGGCTTGAAGACTAGAATCTCTCATGGCGTCCATTGCCAAACATAATGCAGCTGGTAACTCGGCTAAATAACCTTGAGCACCTGTTCAGACTGGTCTCTCAAGGACTGACATACACCAATTGCTGCTAGCGCAAGTTAAGACATCAAAAAAAAAAAAAAGTGTTTTTGTTTTTAATATGAATTTCCAACTTTTTATCCGTTGGATCCCTAAGCATTTGAGCATTGTCTATTGGACAGGTCAAACTTGCATTCACAGAATATATAGCAGTGACAATTGCTGGTATCTCCTCTCATGGTGGACTCCGTTTAAAAAAAAAAAAACCTTCAGGAACTGGGGCCCCCCCTTTTAAAAAAATCGGGGGAATCCCACTCCTGGACCCATAATAGCACCCCGTCAGGAAAAACTTAAGGCTGAAAAAAACAAAAGCACTGGATCCCAGGGTCCAGCTCTCTAAAAAGAGAAGCGTTACGGGCTATACCTCATTTCTTCGGCCTAAAAAGACACTATGAATGGATACGGCTGCATGGCTAGCCCCAGCAAGGATTGCTCCAGTGAAGCACAGCACAACTTTACTTGTGAGCAACACCTTAGACACGAGCGGAAAAAAACTGAGGTACTCCCAGTAGTGGGAGGGGTTATATAGGGAGTGAACTTCCTGTCTTAGGGTGTGCCATTGTCCATCACTTGAAGGTGGCCTATAACCTACATAGTAATTACTCTGTGTCCCGTGATGTACGATTAAGAAAAAAAAAAAAGGGTTGTGAAATAGAGATTTAAATTAAAAATATTGCACAGTAAAATAAACAGTGCACCTATATATATATATATTAAAAAATAAAAAAAAATAAGAAAAAAAAAAAAAAGTGTATACAGTTTCCAAAGTTCCAATTTAGTAGTGATGAGAAAAAAAATAAACACACACACACACACACACACACACAATCTTTAATTTGTAAACTGTGCTCCACCACACAGACTGTGATCCTCTCAGCCCCAAATCCAATCATTGTCAAAGGTTTGTAGACTTTACCTCCATATCATCTCAAAAATTCGCCCCTTTTTAACTAATGAAACCACCAAGCTACTCATTCACTCCATTATCTCTCACCTTGACTATTGCAACTCCCTTCTCACAGGCCATCCAGTCTATCATAAATGCTGATGCCAGACTCATCTACCTTAACAACCGCTCAGTGTCTGCCACCCCTCTCCGCCAAGCCCGACACTGGCTTGCGATTTCCAAGAGAATTAAATTCAAAATACAACATAATTTGAAATGCACAGTCCCATTAAAGGATCAGCAATATATGTCGGGGAGCAGACACTAGGGCTGACATCAGGCCACTGTCCAATACCGGGTCGGCAGTGGCACTCTGTCATATGTTTTTATGATTACATTTTATTTTGGCTTTTAACTTACTATTCCAATAAATACTATACTATGGAGACTTCATCTGGCTCCCGATGAGTTTTATTTACTGCCACTACATCTGGATGGTGCGAGTTGCTGAACAACCTTCCCCACAACAGATGTGTCAGGTACTCACCGAGGCCAAGTTGCTGAGAACGGCTCCCCTTGCAGCTAGGTGCCCAATGCCCCTGAAGGTGGAACAGTGGGCGCTGGGCACGGATTGCCAGCAGGTGAACAGCAGAGTCCTGGAGGCCGGGATACCCGTGCAGGAAGGACCTTGGTAACTGGAGCAGTAGAAGCCCGGCTGAGCTCTGGCACAACAGGAGGCTGAGGTTCCAACACCGAGGAAGTCCCAATGGTACAGGAGTCTAAGGAAGCAAGCCGTTTCAAACACAGGAAGATCAATCAGGAGAAACAGGCATTAAGTACAGGGATCAGGCAGAGATAAGTCCAGGTGGAGGTCGAGGGTCAAACACAGTAGTAAACAAGAGAGGTATCCAGGAGGCACATCTTCGCACTGAACTATTGTGTTTTCACCTATAAGTTTATATTGCCTATCCTATCATGGGACTGTGCATTTAAATCTGTATTTTTCAATACATGTTTTTTTTATTTTTTTGCGATTTCCATCCACAGGACGGGATATATTATATGTATAAAAATTTCACTTTAGCATTTTTTTCACATTTAACACTTTTTTTTTTTACTTTATTTCAATGTGCTGTACACATTTATAACAGTATTCACATTTCATCGCTGTTCATTTACTTTGGGCGCTTCACACTTTTTCTTAAGATTGTTTATAAGTTTGGTGTATTACTTATCTGTGTCAGCTTTCACCCCACCACAGCGCAGAGATGCATCTTTTTTTTATTTCTCAAAATACATTCACAACTTTGCTCCGAGCTAGATCACCAATCTTGTCTCCACACATCATAAAAACCATCTTGTCCGCTCCTCTCAAGGCCTCCTGCTCTCAAGCTCCCTTGTCTCCTCCTCCCATGCTTGTCTACAGGACTTCTCCAGAGGCTCCCTCATCCTCTGAAACTCCCTACCTCAATCTGTATGGCCATCTCCTACTCTGGCTGCCTTTAGGCGATTCACAAAAATGTATTTTATCTCTTCAGGGAAGCCCATTACGCCTCCAAATAATTTTTTTATCACTTTCATCAGCTCATCCCCCACAGTTATGTACAATGGTTTTGCACAGAACAGCCCTGATTCTCTTGTTTTTGAGTACCTTTTGAACCACTTGGCCCCACCCCATTACATAGTAAGCCAGTATGAGCAGCGCCCTCTAAAGCCCAGTACACACGGGCCGAATGTCATGCAACATCAGCCAGTTCAATAAAAACCGACCAACATTCTGCCCTTGTGCATGTGCATGAGCGGAAGCCAGCTTCTGTAGAACGAGCATGCTGGAAAACCCAGCAGCTGACCGTCTCCCAGTCAGCGCTCTCAGCTCATAACTGACCCCCTGTCAGAACACAATAGATTAGCGGGGGAGATCGATGTACTTAACTTTGGAACGTCAGTAGAGCTGACCGATTTATTTTTATTTTTTTCATTCAACCGGCTGGGTTGAATGGAAAAAAATAGTGTGTACTAAGCTTTAAATCGCTTGTATTTTATTGTAACTGTGTGGTGTATTATAATGTAAAGCGCTGTGTAAACTGTTGCCGCTATATAAATCCTGTATAATAATACAACACAAGCTTCAATGTTATATTATTTTCTCTTGCTGCACATCTGAAATACACAACATTGGAACTTATCCTTGTGTTATTTTGTCTAGATTTATGTTGTGTTTTTTCTCTCGCTGTGCATTAGACAGGGCTCGACAAAACCCGGTCGCCCGGGCGCAAGTGCGACTAGATTTGGGGTCCTGGAGCCTGGGGCGACACAGCTGCGGTACCCCGGTCAACCTGTGGACACCGACCCCCGCCGTGCGATCGCATCGTGGCACGCCGGCCAGAAATTTAGGCCGCGGCTTTGCGGCCTTTTGAAATACTTCTGTAATATGGCGCCATCTTGGGGTGGCCGTTGGTATTGCAACACCTCTAACAATGCTAATGCAATGTTAACCACTGGGCACTTTTCAGCTTTCAGTGCTCTCACACTTTGAATGACAATTTCTCAGTCATGCAACACTGTACCCAAAATTTTTTGTCCTTTTTTTCACACAAATAGAGATTTCTTTTGGTGGTATTTAATCACCGCTGGGTTTTTTATTTTTGCGCTATAAATCAAAAAATACTGAAAATTTGGTAAAAAAAATAAAAATAAAAAAAAAATAAAATTTCTTTGTTTCTATTAAAATTTATTGGCAGAGTATTGGCAGAGTATTGCGGTGTATTGCACAGTGCTGGCAGTGTAGCTGTCACTGACCAGCGCTGTGGGCACTACACATCCAGCCCAAAGCGCTGGTCCCATCTCTCCCCCTCTCAGCTTCTCCCCTCTCACTGTACCGATCGATACAGAGAGGGGAGGGAGTAAGCGGCGTCATGATGGTTTGTGTACATGTGATCGCACCGTCATTTGACAGAGCGATCACGTGGTAAACGGCCGCTATCAGCGCCGGGTCCTCGGGACCTGGCGGTCACAGATGTTCCCGAATGGAGCAAGGTTCTGGGAGGACGTCCTACAGTGCCCAGTGCCACCTGTCAGTCGTCGTCGTTAAGAAAAAAAAAAAATAAAAAAAAAAAAAAAAACCTGGCTCCTAACTTTTTTAGCTGGCTCCTAGATTACAAGCAAATTTGTCAAGCCCTGGGAAATACGCAAAATAGTCAATAACCCAAGCATAAGCTCTAAATTTGTGTATTTATGATGCACAAGAGAAACCAATACAAAACTTTAACAGGACACCACAAGCATCAACTCCAATGTTGTGCATTTCTGATCCACAGCAAGATAAAACAATACCACATAAATATACTGTAAACAAAATAACGCATGCATAGGCTCCCATGCCATTTCTGATCTGCAAAAAGGACATGCTCCAAAGGGTAGGGTACCCCATACTGTGCCTACCCAAGATGACGCCACTCCCACGCATGCGAGCCGCTGTTCACAGCACAGGGCTCAGAAGGAATGGCACACGTGGCTGTTCCTTCAGAGCGTGCGCGCCAGTGGTGTCACTGGCTGCATTTAATGTAAATATACACTAAATGGTAAAGCTGCACGATTCTGACAAAAATGAGAATCACAATTTTTTTTCTTAGAATAAAAATATCACGATTCTTTCACAATTCTCGCAACGTAAAATCTTTCACACCATACAAAAAAAAAAAAAAAAAAAAAATAAATAAAAAAACATGGGCTATGTTTACTAGTTATTTTTTTTCAAAAAAAAAAAAAAAGGCATTTGAAAGGCTGCTGCGCAAATGCAGTGTGACATAAAATATTCCAACAACCACCATTTTATTCTCTCGGGTGTCTACTGAGAATGTTTGGGGGTTCGAAATAATTTTCTAGCAAAAACACATTTTTTCTCACTTAGGCCCCATGCACACGAGACGCAGATGCAAACTCTGCTGAACGCGTGTTTTAAAAAGCAGAAACCTGCGTTTAAAAACGCGCGTTTGGCTGTGTTTTCATGCCGCGTTTAGACGCGTTTGCGTCTATAAGCATTTGTAAAGATAACATCATACAGACCCTCCCCAAGCTCAGAAAGCATGTATTATTAACTATTTCTGCCATTCTGATCAGAGTGAGCAGCAGAGAGAGCAGTTGTACACTTGCATTTGCCTCTCTTTCTGTGTTTTTATTTTATTTTTTTAAATGGATCCCATATTGATTATATGTCAGGAAATGCTCCTGATGTTCTCTTCATGAGGCAGCAATGTCATCGCAAATTTGTATGGAGAGGTCCAGAATCAGAGCTTGTCGATATTGGACCCATCCGTTGATGGCACAGCGAATGTCCATTGGATATTTCACAAACATGTATGCATTTCACAAACATGTATACATCAGTGAGTATATATGCTCTATGAACTATCTAAACTAATTACGACATTTTAAACAATTTTTTCTAGTATTTTTTATGGTTTACCATCATATTTCTGATTTTTCTGGTCAAAAAAATTGGGTTCCTTTAAAAAGGCTTAGAAACGCAAACGCGGCTAAACGCAGGTGCCTGCGTTTAGACGCGTTTTGCGTCTGAAACGCGGAAAAGCAAAGTGTCTGAACGCATTTTTTTGCTTCTGGAAAAACGAGGTTAAACGCAACTGCATAAAAACGGGAAAAAACTAGACTGTGTGCATGGACACATAGGATAACATTGCATGCGTTCAGGTGCAGTTGAAAAAAGTGTCCAACTGCCTCTGAACGCGCGTTTAACTGCGTCTCGTGTGCATGGGGCCTTACACACAAAGTCTATTCCATTGACAAATTGCTACAATGTTTATACCTAAAGTGGATGTAATAATGTAGAGTATAAGATTTCCCATCATTTGAGCCCAGTCTTGCCACAAAGAGTTAATCCAGCTCTGAGCAATCCTAGTATTGTTCAGGGAGATAAATCTTGACAGAGAAAAACTGTCAAATCCTCCCCCTTGCTGTCAGTGACAGGTGATTTACATATCTCATGCACTAGCCTAAGAGACATGCATTATTTTTTTTAATTCCCTCCCACTCCTTTCTTCTGCTGCTCTGCCAGGATTGGATGTTCCACACCTCAGCATAATTGGGCATGCTGAAGTCATGTGGTTACTTTCCTGTCTTTTCACTGGATGTTAGAGATCATAGCACAAGTTCAGTGAAATACACAGGAGAAAATGCATATTGACAAGGGGAGTGTAGAGGTGGGCGGGGAGTCTACTGACATGACTCCCCCCCCCCCCCCCCCCCAATCGAGCTCCAGACAACAGAACCACCCACAGAATCTGCTGTTTTTCAGGTCTCATAACAGACAGAGGGGAGAACTTTGACAGGTAAGGATACATGCAGGAGGCATGTATATCCTTATAGATAACCCCTATGGCAGTAGTTTAGAAAGGATGACATTGGGTTTACATCCACTTTAAGTTTAACTGATAAAGAATGTTTTGATTCTTGACATACTGCCCAGTTTTTCTCTTCCTTTCTTTTGAAAGCTGTGGCTTCAGAAGAGCAGAGAGAATTCTTTGCATAGAAAAAAAATTGTGAAACTTTAGTCAAGATTGCGATAGCGATTCTTGGCGATTAATTGTGCAGCTCTACTAAATGGTTAACGTTTACGAGATTTACACTACCTATAGGCAAGCCATATTATAGGGTTACCTATAGGTAAATGTCTGCAGAGGATGTTTTCTTCCCCCAAGTAGGAAGGAGAGCTAAAAGAAAAAAGGGGGGGTGGGGGGGAGCCAAGCAAAGTCCATTGGAGCCATCTATCAGATTCATAGTAGTTGACATGGTGGATTCAGACTGCATGTTATAGCACTACTAGCCAGAGGAAATCTGCTCTGCTTTAATTCTGTAAGATTCAAATCCCTGAAATCCCCTGTACAGCCTTTCCTTTACTGATAGCTCTTTAGGCATGACAGGAATTTGTTTGGTGGCATAAGTATTCTGTAAAGGATGCTAGTGTTTAACAGGCCTGGCATCTTCACTAGATTCGCGTCTGGTATCCAGTCCGTCCCCCTCCTCTTTCAGGGAACTCTTTAGTTAAGCCTTAAAAGGGATTCTAAAAGGCAGGTTTTTTACCTTAATGCATTAAGATCAAAATCCTGTGTGCAGCAGCACCCCAGCCCCCTTCAATACTTACTTGAGCCCCATCTTGAACCAGCGACGTGCACGAGAGCCTCAGCTCTCCAGGGACTTTCCCTCATTGACTGACACAGCTACAGGCGCCAATGTAAATCACAGCCAGGGAGGGAGAGGGAGTCGAGCCACAGCTCTGTGTGTGAATGGACACACACAGCTGCGACTCGGGAGCTGCTTGCTCTGGGGGCACTCAGCAGGAGTCAACAGCACCAACAATGAACTCGGAAAGAGGTGAGCTATTGGCTCCTGCTGCTGTCAGTCAGCGAGCCAATGAAGAGAGCAGGAACAGAGCCGAACCACCCTCTGTACACAAAAGAACATGGCTCAGTAGTGAGCCTGCTCAACTGCCCCCCATTAAAAGAGGCTTGTCATTAGGGAGAACTAGGACCACTGGCCTGGGATCCAGAAAGAAGAGGATAGAGACTGCTCTGTGCAAAACCAGAGCAGGTAAGTATGTATGAAATGTTTTTGTTTAAAAACAATTATCTTTCCTTTACAATCACTTTAAGGGTCTAGTATGTATTTTTAGGGAAACCACACTTTACTTGTATGTTTATGTGCAAGCAAGTTTCCCCATTACCATCTGTACCAGGCCCTTATGCAGGATGGACATCTGGTATAGATGAGAGCCGTTTTGGTTACAAACAGAAGAAAACCCCTCAAATTTTCAAAGGCATTTTTTTGTTTTTTTCCTTTATAAAAGTCAGTTTGCTGTAGTATGTTGTACATGTTTTTTCCTGACGCCTTCATGGCAGCACACACTGGGTTGTGGCTCCGCCCCCACAACCTGACAGGATTGGATTAACTATAAATTTGAAGGGGAGACCCCCCGCTGCATTCTCTTTTTTATCCTCACCTGACAGGTTGGACGGACAGGATTCTCCTATTTCCGATGGATCAGCCTCTACCGCATTCGCCCCAGCAGGTTCAAGCCTCTCCTGTTTTGAAGTCCCTGCCTGTACAGTCTCTAAAGGAGCTTCTATGGAGGGAACCCCCATTCTGGTGGTCTCAGGGGGCAACGAAATTCTGGCAAGTAATTAAGCTTTAAAGAAGCTTTTGTGATTTGCAGTGGGCTCCATTAAATGCATCCCCTCTATTATTCACCTGCGTGTGTGTAACATATCCGTTTGTGTACATTTCTTTCTAAGTATCAGTGCAAATACCTGAGCTGCACCGTTTCGTACAGCAGGGCTTGCTGGCCCTTGCTGTCCTCCGGACATGGCCGCCGCTCCTCCCGCATTGCGCCTGCGTGTGTGTGAGGACAGGTAAACAGCGTGTATTGCCTGGAGCGCTGTGCCCTTATCCAAGATGGCGCCCGGGTCCTCCGGACGCATCTGCGCATGCGCGAGCGTCATTCACATTCACATTTTTAAAAATCTGAAGTTTCCCATTCACACTGTGTTTATGCACAGACTGCCCTACAGAAGAAGAAAACAGCTGCCGCTCTGCATACAAATAAAGCATCTCAAGGTAGGTCCCCTGTGGGGCACTTTTTAAATAAATAAATTAAAATAAAACTAATTAAATTAATTAAATAATTTTTTTTTTTTTTTTTTTTAATGTTATATAGATGCATACATAATATATATATATATATATATATATATATATATATATAAGTATATATATATATATATATATATATATATATATATATATATATATATATATATATATATATATATATATGCATATACACAGAGATCCGTTATCTTTTTTTTCCCAGACTGCCCTGTCACCCCCCCCCCCCTTTTCTTCCCGATGGAGCCCACTGCCCGCGCAGACCACCACCAGCAGACGAGGTAAGAGGCTGCACCGAAAGGGGTAAGTATTGAAGGGGAGAAAAAAAAAAAGAGTGCCAGACCGTTAAAATGCTGCCTTTTTTTTGGCAGCCCTACGGGATCAAGAGCCGCAAGCTCCAGGCACGGGAGAAGGTCCAGTGGCCGCACCTCTAGCAGGAGGTCCCGCAGGAGCCGCTCGAGGTCCCCCTCTCGCCACCAAAGACATAGCCATTCGCGCCACAGCCGTTCACGCCATCATGGCTACCGCCATAGTCGATCATACCACAGGCGATCTCCTTCACCTCATCACCAGAGCCGCCATACCCGACCTGCAGCTAACGCTTGCTGGGTTTGCGGCGCACCAGCATTGCCAGATAAACTTGCATGCCAATCATGCTTCAATGAAGCAACAAAGGAGAAGGAGTCAGATGCTAGGATGGCTACAGACCTTATAAGAGAGTCTGTTCGCGAGACTATACTAGAATCATCCACACCAGCAGCGGATGGAGCAGCACCCAGTACATCTTCGGGGGACCTCCATCGCACCCAAGCATCAGAGTCTTCCTCAGAGAATGAGGATCAAGAGATGTCTGCTGGGTTTGATTTCTCCCTGGTTAATCCTTTTGCAAAGTCAGTTAAGGAGGTAATCGGATGGGAGGAAGACGCGGCAGAACCAGTACAGAAAGTGAGGAAGTATTTCCCAAATTTAAAAAGGGATCCTGAAACCTTTCCTTTCATAGGGGAACTCGAGGATCTAATTAAGGACGAATGGGAACGAGCAGATAAGAGGTCCAGCCTCACCAACAGACTGGCCAAAATGTATCCCTTAAAGGAAGCAAAGGTGAAACCTCTTATCAATGCCCCCACAGTCGACTCCTCTCTGATGCGACTCGCTCGGCATGTTACCTTACCAATTGAGGACGCCGTCTCCTTCCGAGACGTCCTCGATAGAAAGATGGACTTAGAGCTAAAGAAGGCTTATTCCACGGCTGGAGGCGCCTGTAGGCCAGCTATCACCACAGCAGCAGTAGCAAAAGCCATCTCGGGCTGGGCGTCCAGGATAGAGAAAGATCTTCAAGACGGCGTCAAAATAGAAAAAATAACCTCCTCCCTTCAGGAAATCAAGCTGGCTGGTGACTTTGTAGCGGAAGCTTCAGTGGATATAATAAGGTCATCAGCAAGAACTATGTTGGCCTCAGTCACAGCTAGAAGAGCTTTATGGCTCAAACCTTGGATGGCTGACGCCGCATCCAAAACGAACTGGTGCAGAATTCCATACGATGGAGCCAATTTATTTGGGGCCAAATTAGATTCTGCCATCTCAAAGGTAACAGGAGGGAAATCAGGATTGATTCCCTCCGACAGGAGACCCAAGGTCCAGAAGGGGCCATCCTACAGACGTAACCTGCCAGATAAATCTTGGGAAGCTAAGTCCTACCGTCCTGGCAGGGAATTCAGAAGGGACTGGAAAAACACAAGGCCCTCCTTCCTAAGGATGCAGAAGTCCAAGGCTAACCCGGCAGGGGACCAACAGAAGTCTTTTTGAAATTTCGCCCGTCCACCTGGCAGGCAGGCAGGTGGGCGCCAGGCTCAAGAACTTCACGCAAATCTGGACGACTTGCATAAAAGACCGATGGACACTGTCCACCATCAAATTCGGACACAAATGGACATTCATGCGCAGAGTTCCAAACAACCACTTCCAGCCAACCAGATTACCTTATTCACTGTCCAGGAGAAAACTATTAGTAAAATACATAGGGGAACTGAGACAAAAAGGAGCAATTCTGGAAGTTCCCCCAGATCAGAAGGGGAGAGGATTCTACTCCCCCCTGTTTCTAGTGAAAAAGAAGACGGGAGACTTGCGCCCCGTACTGGACTTGAAAAAACTCAACAGGCACATAAAAATAGAAGCATTCAAGATGGAAAGCCTCCAATCCATACTCCTAGCAATAAACCTGGGGGACTGGATGCTATCAGTAGATTTATCAGACGCCTATCTTCACATTCCCATTCACCCCGCCTTTCAAAAATTCCTCAGATTTGCCATCAACCAATGTCACTTCCAGTTCCGCTGCCTCCCATTCGGCATCTCGTCAGCACCCAGGACATTCACCAAAGTCCTGTTACCGCTGGTCGCGCTCCTCAGAGAGAAGGGTCTACGAGTCCATCATTATCTGGACGATATTTTACTACTAGCCGGAAGCCGGGAGACACTAATCCACCATCGGAAGATTTTACTAACAACCCTCCAGAACTTCGGGTGGTTGATCAATTGGAGGAAGAGCAATTTGCAACCCACCCAGAATATGGTATTTCTGGGGGCAGATCTGAATACCAAATCAAACAGGGTACAACTTCCCCAGGAAAAGATACTGCCCTTAATAAAAAAAAATGAGGAGACTATTGGCAGCAACGCATCTACCAGCCGGAACCTGTTTGAGTGTCCTGGGGTCCATGTCCGCGACCATACCTATGATACAATGGTCCCAATGGCACATGAGACCCCTGCAGAACTCCTTTCTAAGGCAGTGGAATGGAGCATCAATGCGCCAGACCATTACCATCTCCAGGTCAGTGAAGCAATCAGTATGGTGGTGGACACATCCACACAATCTCAGGAAATACAGACCAATAGTTCCTCCAGAACCCGAAGTGGTCACCTCAGATGCCTGCCAAAGGGGCTGGGGAGCCCACTGTCAAGATCAGGGAGCGCAAGGTCAGTGGCGCTTCCAGACTCAGGGAATAGTATCAAACATACTGGAGCTCAGGGCAGCATTTCAGGCTCTTATGGCCTTTCTTCCAATACTGAAAGGGAGGAATGTGCTTATCCGGATGGACAGCAGGGTGGTGGTAGCCTATGTCCAGAAGCAGGGAGGCACCCGGAGTGCCACACTGATGGAGGAGGTTCATCCCATCCTGGAATGGGCACAAATACACCTGACAGACTTGAGGGCAGTATATGTTCCGGCAACTCAGAATATCTTAGCCGACTACCTGAGCCGAGAAACTGTCAAACAACGAGTGGTCCCTGAGTCCAAAAGCCTTCTACCTCCTTACGGAGGCTTGGGGAATGCCGGAGATCGACCTAGCAGCAACACCTGCGAACGCCAAATGTCAGAGATTCCTCTCAAGAGCCCCGTTTCCTTCAGCCGAGGGAGTGGACTGTCTAATACATCCATGGAATTTCAGACTAGGGTACATATTCCCTCCGACTCCGCTAATCGCGAGATTCCTGTCCAGGCTCCGGAGGTCCTCGGCTACGGTGATAGCAGTGATCCCACTCTGGCCAAGGAGACCATGGTTCACGACTCTATTGCAGCTCAGCCTTCAGCCTCCAATTCATTTTCCGATAACCCCGGATTTACTATCCCAAGGCCAGTTCTGGCATCCAGCTCCAGAGAGACTCCATTTGACAGCCTGGAAATTGAAAGGGCTCGGCTAAGGGAACAGGGGTGCTCTCAGGAGGTAATATCCACCCTAATGCAGGCCAGGAAGAGCTCTACCAACACCATCTACGCACGAGTCTGGAGCAAGTTCCTTGACATGGCCCAGCAGAAGGGATGGAACCCAGCCTCTCCAGGTCCCCCTCAGATCCTAGAGTTCCTCCAATCAGGGCTAGACAAAGGACTGAGCTCAAATACCTTAAAAGTACAGGTATCCGCCCTATCGGCCAAAACAGGCGTTAAATGGGCCTTTCACCCTCTGGTAACCCAGTTCCTAAAAGCCTGTCTTAAAATTAAGCCTCCTAGGAGACCAATCTTCCCATCTTGGGATCTCTCGGTAGTCCTCAATGCCTTATCCAATCCTCCTTTTACAGAACCTATCTCACTGTGGGACCTAACTCTAAAGTTATCCTTCCTCATCGCAGTGACGTCAGCAAGGAGAGTGTCTGAGATCCAGGCACTAATGTCATCAGAACCCTACCTGGTAATTTTTCCCGATAGAGTGGTTCTAAGGCCTTCGGATCACTTCATACCCAAGGTGGCTACTTCCTTTCACTATAATCAGGACATTGTCCTCCCGTCTTTCAATAACGATCAAGGCGATCCTCACCCCCTGGATGTTAAAACAACCATCATCAGTTACCTGACAGCCACAGCCTCCTTTAGGAAGTCGGACTCCCTCATGGTTATCCCACATGGAAGCAGACGAGGGCAAGCAGCTACCTCACGCACCATCGCTGCATGGTTAATAAGGTCCATTAAGAAGGCTTACTCCATCCAACATCTGGCGGTTCCTGAAAACATCAGGGCTCACTCCACAAGGGCAGTGGCTACATCCTGGGCAGCATATTGCAGAGTATCACCGGAGACGATTTGCAGGGCAGCAACGTGGTCCTCCAGACACACCTTCATTTCACACTATAAAGTGGACTCTGCTCACTTAGCTATGGCTGACTTCGGTAGATCCGTGGTTAGAGCCAATTCTTCCGCTTTATAAGGAATAAAAATTATTTTTCTTGCACCCACCCGACTGGCGAGTTATTTCCCAGTGTGTGCTGCCATGAAGGCGTCAGGAAAATGGAAAATTGTATACTCACCTTTCCGTAATTTTCCTTTCCTGACGCACCTTCATGGCAGCACACAGATTCCCTCCCCGTGTTTTGTAATGATATACACAGAGAATGCAGCGGGGGGTCTCCCCTTCAAATTTATAGTTAATCCAATCCTGTCAGGTTGAGGGGGCGGAGCCACAACCCAGTGTGTGCTGCCATGAAGGTGCATCAGGAAAGGAAAATTACGGAAAGGTGAGTATACAATTTTCCATTTTTTCTTTGGTGCATGTTCTCCAGGACAACACCCAGCTCCCTATGCCATCTGACAAATCATTGACTATTAAAAAAAAAAAAAAAAAAAAAAAAATACAAAAACAAGAAAAAAAAAAATTAAAAAAAAAAGGGTGGTGAGAGATGGATTGGGGAGTGGTTAACTACTTAGTGGGTGGGAGGAGGGGGAGGGGAGGGGGGGGGGGAAAAAAAAAATCATACTAAATAAAACATTGGTCGAATAAAGTCAGAGGGGTAATGAATTATTTCAGTTAAAGGGGGAAGACGGGGGACTACTACTGGTTTCTTTGAAAAATATATTGAGATTGATTCATGTGTTTTGTTGATTGTGTGTTTTTCTGTTTATTTGTTATGTATTTATGTACAAATATTGTATATACATATATAAGAATTTGTAATAATGTGAAATGTTCTTTGTATATGTGAAAAATGTATCAATATAAAACTAAAAAAACACCATTACGTTTTTTTTTGACAATGTGCTCCCATTGGCATAAATGAAGTTAAAGGGGGATTCCACCCTAAAGTGGAACTCCCGCTTTTCGGAACCCTCCCCCCCTCCGGTGTCACATTTGGCACCTTTCAGGGGGGAAGGGGGGTGCAGATACCTGTCTAAGACAGGTATCTGCACCCACTTCCGGCATAAACTCCCGTGGGAGTTTACGCAAGTTCCTGTCCCGGCGCGCTGTCTGCCGGGACACACACGTGTCCCGGCAGACAGCGCTGAAGATTCTCATTGCGCCGCGCGACTCGCGCATGCGCAGTAGGGAATCGGGAAGTGAAGCCACTTCCTGATTCCCTCACCGAGAATGGCGCCGGCTACAGCAGAGAGCCGAGCGAGCGATCGGCCTCTGCTGCCGACACCGCTGGAACCAGGGACAGGTAAGTGTCCGTTTTTTAAAAGTCAGCAGCTGCAGTATTTGTAGCTGCTGGCTTTTAAAATTATTTTTTTCAGTACAGTCCCGCTTTAAGATTAAGCCCCTGAACTTTAGTAATGTGTGCCAAACCTGCCTCGACCCAAACTACAGGTGTGTTTAGCTCAACATTAGTAAAGAAATGGCACATCATCTGGGGGCCAGCTGCAAGGAGCAGGAAAAGGGTTACCAACCCCTCTTATAACACATCACATGTGTTGTAGTGTGCCCTAAGGCCTCCTGGGATGCATGATGTTAGTATCCTAGTAGGTTGTGGGCAACTGAAGATTCTCATACCTCCCAACTTTGAGATTGGAATAGGGACACCTATTATCAAAAGTATGTAGCATTTTTTTTTTTTTTTCTACTCATTTTATCCAGGTGTCCTGTCGGATGGTGTCCACCGTCGGATACTGTCCGCTGTGTACTGCGCATGCGCAGTACGGATGACAAGCAGATTCCAAAGATAAACGGCACCTGCGCCGTGAGTCCAGGTTCAAGCCCCACCATCCAAGTGGACATAGAGTTAGAATCTAAAAGAGCCGAGTGAAGCGAGTCCGTCCCCGAAGCATGGCGAGCGAAGTGAGCCCGCGAGGTGCAGCCCTATGTCCACTTGGATGGTGGGGCTTGCACCAGGACTCACGGCGCAGAAGCAGTTCATCTTCGGGATTTTCCTGCGCAGTACGTGGCAGACACGATTCGATTTTTTGACAGAACACCGGCCTTTAAAAAACAAACATACTAATTCAGTAATTTCAAATTTGGATGAAATGTTTAGCACTGTGAAACTTTTTGAAAGATAAATAGTGCATTTTATATACAACTACATATGGCAGACCAAAATGAGGGACAAATGAGGAAGACAGAGGAACTTCCAATTCAGGGACATTCACTCGAAACACTTTTTCTGCCTTTGCATATATACTATGGTCATCAGGGACCAGCCTTAGGTAATGAGGCAGTATCTGCCCTCCATACTCACTGTAGCAACTGCGGAGCTGTAACAAGACTTCTTACTGCGTCCTCTATCTCGCCCGCTTTAGGACTCCTATGTAAAGCAGGCAGGCAGGCCCTTGCAAGCTCCCAGTGTCCTCTTCGAAGGCACAGGTAGAGGATCTTGCACATAGACTTCAGAGAAGCTACTTCTTCCTCCCCGAACGAGTGCGCCATAATTCCAACAACGACGTTACACTGATACCGACTTCTTAGATCAACATCGTGAGCTTCCTTAACACAGGGTGCCAGTGTTCCGTCAGATTAGGCGACCCGTCAGAACGTGTAACGGAAGGGACGTATCGTCACCGCCATCTTGCTACCCCCGCACCCGTCCAAAATAAGGATACAGTGAGAAGGGTGCAAGCGGACATATTGTTACACCCACCGAAGGTTATATAGTGAAATACAGTACTTAAAACTCCGTCTCACTGTTTAGATGTTGAATTTTAAAAACAGCGACAAGCCTGCTCATCTCAAAGGTTTGCTAATCTGACAGAAGTTGGCTGCTTTTAAAATTCAACATCTAAACATATAGACGGAGCTCTAAGTATTTCACTATATAATCTCAGTTTACTGTTATAAATAAGTGTAAAATGCAAAACTCCGGTGGGTGTAACAATATGTCCGCTTGCCCCGTCTCTATCCTTACTGTGGACGGGTGCGGGGTGTAGCAATATGGCGGCGACGAAACGTCAATTTCATTACACATTCTGACGGGTCGCCTGACAGAACACCGGAAAGCCTCATATGACTAACAAGGTCAGTGATACAGAGGAACCCAGAGTCGCGTGACAGTTAACGGTCTATTGCGGCTGCTCAGTTTAAAATAGCTTATATAAACTAGAGTTTGGGAAGGCTGTCGGAAACCAGTAGTAGGTATTCAAATAATAAACAGTAGAGCACTGCACTGCAGCTCATCAGCTTCCTATTTTATCTTTGACGTTGTTAAACCACATTATGTAATGGGATCTTTATATAAGGGCTCAAATGTTACTGAAAATTACCTTGGCGTTATTCACTATTAATAAAGCACATTAGTGTATAATAGAGCAAGTGCAACGCTATAAGGTTATTGGTAAACGAAAAACATGAATTATTCAAAACAAAGTAAAAAATATTCTCAAATAAGCCCAATATGAAAATGATTCAATTAGTGTCCATATATTTCCAATATAGAGATCTAAAAAGTCCATATAATTGGATGGTGATAAGCCAAAATCTTCAAAAGACTCCAAATAGAAACTTTGAGGTGTTTGAAGAGAATCCATGCTCCCCATCCAAAAAAGACACATTAGCTACTCACCAAGGTCCCAATTACCCTAATATTTAAAAATGGTCGTCTCCTCCACAAAACTAATACAGGATGGGCAACCACAACAATTCTCAAAGATAAAGGATAAGAAGCAATCCCATAGTGTAAAGCCGTATTGGTTGCTTTTTTCAAAGAATAAAATGCACACTCACAAATATGAACAAGCTTCCAGGCATTAGAGCGTATTGTCCTACCTTAGCGCTCCTATAGGCTGACAGTTCGGATACGGTCATTGTCCAACTCTGTATGCGTGATGACATCACTGCTGTAGCATCGCCTTATGCGTTTCGTTACAGATGACGTCAGGGGGACCAACATGCACTAGGTCTATTTATATCAATTCCAATCGCATCTGCCATATTGGTTAGTGGTTACTGGCCATTTGCTCTTCAAATAAGCGAAGCACACTGCAGAATGAGCTGCAGCCATAGCACAAAAAAAATGTCAAGCCTCAAAAAAAAGTTTATTTTCCAAAAAAATGAAATGAAAACAATTAAAAGATGATTAAATCATATGATGAAACAAAATAAAAAATTAATGTAATAGTCCATAGGAACACTACTAATTACAATGATAAGGCCAACTGACCTCAACTAAAACAAGAAGGTATCTGAAAAAAGGACAAGAAAGACTTTAGCTATTATTTCTAAAGCACAGTAGTGTATGTTTAAAATATTCTTAAAGTGGAGTTCCACCCAAAAGTGGAACTTCCGCTTTAAGCACTCCTCGTCCCCTTGCATACCACATTTGCCATGTCATTTTTATTGGGGGTGAGCGGGTACCTAGTTTGACAGATTCCCAGATCACACTTCCACCCTTGCTGCCTAGGCAACTCCTCCTTTCCTGCAATCTTTTGGGACACGTCACAGGTCCCAAAAGATGGCCCGGCCACTGAGAAAGAGCAGCGCGACTCGTGCATGCGCAGTGCGCACCCGGCTGTAAAGCCCCAAGCTGTCATAGCCAGGTGCCCACACTTGCAATGCCGGTGCCGCGGAGAGTAGAGGAAGAGAAGCAAGGCTTTGAGCGGCCGCTTCACTGGATCGTGGGACAGGTGAGTGTCTGTTTATTAAAAGTCAGCAGCTAACTTAACAACGAGTGGAACCTCGGCCTTGTGCCAACAGGGCACACAATACCATACGCCTGTGCAGGACTGCATGTTTATCTGCACGGGAATACCCAGTAGTTCTGTGCAGGCAGTCCCCTTGATGTCTATTCAGATGTCCCAATATGACGCCTGTGTTGGTTCAGATCCCCAAATGCAGACAGTATAAGTTTGAGGACCCACACAGATGTCATATTGGAACACAGGGGCTGACTGCAGCTGCCAACTTTTAATATATGGACACTTACCTGCCCAGGGCGCCCGTGATGCCCTCACTCGAAGCCGATCTGTCCCTCGGCTCCCGGGTGGAAGCGCCGGCATCTTCGACAAGGGAATCCGGAAGTGAAGCCTTGCGGCTTCGCAGCCTGGTTCCCTACTGCGTATGCGTGAGTCGCGCAGCGCAATCTCACTGGTCCCTGCTGTCTTCTGGGACCTGTTTGTCTCCCAAAAGACAGCAGGGGGGACGGAGGAGGGGCCGGACATGGCGTAGATATCCGTGGATACTGCCGCGATCGATGCCCGGAAGTGGGAGCAAATACCTGGATTATACAGGTATCTGCTCCCCCTCCCCCTGAAAGGTGCCAAATGTGACACCGGAGGGTGGGAGGATTTAGAAAAGAGGAAGTTTGATTTTTGCTTGGAACTCCGCTTAAGTCCGATAGTTGAGACTTATACTGGTTCCAATGACCACTTACGGGACATAGTGTCCCCTTGCTACAAGATTCAGGGAGATGTACTCATGAGGCCCCTGCGCCTCCCTTACAGGTCCGTGTTTGGACAGATACAACTGTCCTCCCAAAACTTGCGATAATTTACTGACACTACTTTCTCCTGTGAAATGTCCTGCGCTGATTTACAAACTCTCTAAGACACACCATTGCAGTTCTATTTTTTGCTTTTTTTAGTTTCCTGGTACCACCTTACTTTTCGTGCTGCATATTTTGCAGTATTCTCATATCCCTGCTTAAGCAGATGTGGAATGATTGCTATATTACCAGATGCTACTTAGCTCTTACCGGGGACATTCTATGCTGACATGCAGCTTCTATCTTTTTTCAAAAGACCTTAGACCCCCAGAGGTCACTTGCACTCTCAGTTATGGGTTACAGGCACTCAACATGTTGGGGTTGTGTGCAAGGAGTAAAGCAATGGGTTTTAGTTCACTGCTGTTTTGTGATGTGTGCTATTATATTTTTTATATTTTTTATGTTCAAATCTCCATAGGGCATGCAACTGCCGTATGCCATATGGTCGCTCAGGTACTGTTTACCCTGTAATCCTATACCTATGATTTCACTGTATACATGGCTAGCAAAATAAGCTTACTGTCCTGGAATGTGAGAGGTCTAAACTCAAAAGTGAAGAGATCTTTAGTATTTGACTATATTAAGCGGCACCAACACCACACATATCCTATTGCAGGAAACCAATTTACAGGGCTCCAAGGTTCTGGCCTTAAAAAAAGAAATATTCTGAATGTTATTCATGCAGAATACTCCACATACTCTAGAGGAGTGGCTATTCTGGTTACTAAAAAAGTGGCAACTCATATTTTGCAGATCAAGCTTGACACTTGACACAAGGGTCCTGGGCGTCCGCAGGTGCTAGCTATAGGCAAGTGCATACAATCAGTCGGGGGCGCCGCTCTGCTTGTCCCAGGGCCGGGAGTCACATACACAACCTGAGCTGAGGGGAGGCAGCCAGAGGCAGGGAATACAAATCTTTACCTTTCATCTGCTACCTGGACAGTGTCTGCTAATGCTCAGCCCGACCAGATCACTAATGATTTATCTCCTCTCCTCCTCATCGGCTCGGACTGCCGGCTGTGTGTGCTCTGCCTGGACATGTGTCAGAGGCCCAGCATTCCCTTCTAGATAGGGACCCCCATGAACACTCACCGCATGTAGGGTGACCACATTTCCAAACTGCCATTCAGGGACACCCCCACCCTTTTCCCAATAATAAGCTGGATTTCAAAACCCTCGCCAACGATGGAATCAGTCACTCCTCGAGGTTAGGGGTCCTGGGGCTAATGCAGTCTCGGGGTTGACAGGGAATTCAGGTGCGGGTGATGTGTTGTGCGAATGGCTGGTGTTAGCAATTAAATCATCCCCGTCACCATGCTTGATATGGTGTCAGGATGATGAAATCACATTATTTCTATGACTACATTGTTATATATAATGAAATTGTTCAACTCACCTTAAGGCAGAATCAGTGGGAACCCTGAGCTTGTCACTTGCCACCAGACACAGCTTGCCACCGTCGCCTGCCCCCAGATGCAGCGTGTCACTTGCCGCTGTCCGTGGTGGAGGTGGAATCGGCCCATTGAGAGCACTGGGCGCGGAGGAGGAGGAAGTTAACTCCTCCTCCGCTTTGAAAGCTGGCAGTCGCAGTCATGATGTCACTGGTTGATAGACGCCAGTCGGCTCTAGCAACCAGTGGCCTAGCCAGTAGAAGTAGAGAAGAGTCTCTCAGGTGGAGGTGGGGAGGCAGAGCCAGCGCCATGGCGATAGCGGGATTTTGCTTCCCTGTCAGTTTCATTCCGGGACATTGTATTGTCTCGGAATGAAGGTGCCCGGGAACCGGGACAGACCTGCTAATTGCGGGACTGTCCCGGGCAATCCGGGACACGTGGGCACCCTAACCGCATGGGGCCCCAGCCTCATCTGAGCTGCTTGGCATGTGCAGCTGTTGTTGGAGCCTTCCATCTGCCTATTATGGGGTCAATAATCCATTTAATTCTCTCTGTCATCTGAAGCTTGCAATATAGAAATTGATTGGAGGGGAGTTCTCCATACTAATGATTGTGTGTGTAATGTATGTGGGTGTAATGTATCTGGGTGTATGGGGGTGTAATGTATCTGGATGTATGGGGGTGTAATGTATCTGGATGTTTGGGGGTGTAATGTATCTGGGTGTAGGGGAGGTGTAATGGATCTGTGTGTATGGGGGTGTAATGTATCTGGGCGTATTGGGGTGTAATGTATCTGGGTGTATGGGAGTGTATTGTATCTGTTCGAATCGAACATCGGCCGTTAATCCGTTCGACGAAACCAGAACTTTGTGGGCCGTTCGCATCAAATTCGCGTGATACGATCGGCCCACAATGCACTGCGCCAGTCGCAGTGCATTGCTGGCTGATGATTGGCCAAGCATGCACTGTGACCCGCATGCTTGGCCAATCACAGCGCCGGCGGCGAGGAGAGCCATAATTGGCCACAGGCAGTATGTGTCAGGGTTTCCGTCCGCTGCGCACTCTAGTGCGCAGGCGCACGGGTTCGGCTCCCCGGCTCATAGCCAGTGACAGAGAGAAGATGCGGCGGCGCATGCGCACTCGTGTTCCCGCCAAGCGGCGCGCACGCATGCGCAGTAGCGCGGCATCACCTCATGTGACCTCAACGGCCCTATAAAAGGAGGGCCTCTGTGCCCAGACAGACGCTGGTTCGTCTGACAGCTGCTTCCTGTTTGTATCCTGTACTTGACCCTTGAAGATTGTCTTACCTGTTGCCAAACCCGGATCGTCCTGACTACTCTGCCTTCTCCTGACCTTGACCTTCGGCTTGCCTATTTGGATCTGTTACCTTCTCCTGCACTTGGACCCTTGGCCTGTACCCTGGACTCTTCTCTTTGCTGCCTGTGTTTGACCCCCAGCCTGCCTTGGACTCTCCCGCTTAAGGATACCTTGTCCTATTGTTTGTACCTAACCTACCAGTGTTTGACCCTCGGCCTGCATTCAGCTAACCTGCCTGTGTTGCCTGCCTGTGATTCCCAGTCTGCTTGCCGTGTTTCTAACTAGGAATTCGTGGACGTACTATCCTGTTCCAGTCTACCCTTCACTGCAACACCGGAAGTCCACGCCTGGTCACCATCCCACCGGTGGCTTGTGCCTCTTGGTGCCAACCATCCCTGTATCACTTTCAGGGCAGTGGGCGCCGAGTCGCAAGGGCAACCGCTCTCGGCATCTTGGCCTCGGTGAGTACCTAGTTCATGACAGTACGAACCAGCCATGACAGAGGCCAACAGAGCGGGTTCTCCATTGGACATGCTATGTCAGCAGGTGTCTGCCCTCATGGAAGCAGTACAGAAATTGCAGGAAGGCTATGCCCAAGTTGATACTCGACTCCAACAACTAACCACGGCCGCTCCCCCAGCAAGTCCAGCTTCCGGGTCTACTAGTGGAACCCCCGCACCTCAGGCTCAACCTCCACCTGCCATGATGATGGCCGTGCCTGAACCCAAGGTACCAATACCAGAGCGATTTTCGGGCAGGGTTCAGCCTCTCCCGTGCGCAGTCCCTGTTCTTGGGCCGCTCACAGCGCTGATAAGACTGGGAACCCCTTCTGAGGATCTTTTGGGGTCTTGCAGAGTTTCCTCATAGGAACGCAGTCTGCTGAATTTCCAGAAAAACGAATGCTGGTGATGACGGCGGGAGGATCAGATTCTCTTCCTTCTTGGTCAGGTTAGGTTTTCTTTTTGCTTCCATGTCTGCACTGTTTTTGAGCCCTGGTGGTTAAAGTTTATAGGTTTAAAAAAAAAAAATGTCCCCTTTAAGACATTTATTCCCGGTCCGCACATGTGCAGAACGGGCGTTTCCTTGCTATTTCTGATGTTTTTTCTCTAGCTTTTTTGTTCTACCCTTCAGGGTTCTCACTCTCTTGCCGTGGCCTTTGTTTTGTTTCTTTTTTTTGCCAGTAATAGGGTAGGTCCTTCTAATTAAGCTGCTCTCCCCTTTTTAGCTTTAAAATGTTGGCTCCAAATTGGCTCCAAATTGGACTGCTCTGCATATCAGGTGTATGCCCTGCAGTCCAAATTACTTCAGCATTACAGGTATGTGTGGAGCTGGCCATGCACCATGCAATTTTCTTGTTCAATTTCCTTTAGGTTTGCCTTCAGCTGTGTGGTGCAGGGGCCTCCTGATTGCATGCAAATTGGGGGTGATTGGATTGGACCTCATATTGTATGGTTTTGGTAGATCTGAGGGAGAGCTATAGATGGGGGTTGTGTAGTGTATGGCCAGCCTTATACTTTTATCTCACTCCTATTGCGGTGACTTTGTTTTAATTTGTTGTGCAAATAGACTCTATTTCTTTTTGCTTTCTTACTTCGCCTTCCTACAGCTGATCCTCCTGCCCATTATTTACCATGAGCCATTTGTCACAAAGCCAAGATCCTCTCATATCCAATAGGTATGTGGACCACCTGTACGTGAGTATTAAAAAAAAAAAAAAAAAAAGAGTGCGCCACTGACAAACAAACTTTGTTTGTTTCAGCCCTGTTCCTTCAAAGCGGTCCAGAAAGTCCTTAAGCCGCTATGACAATGACGATAGTCCTGAGCGGAGGTCACACTCTTCTCACCATAAATCTTCTAGAAGATCAGGATTTCATAGACGTCGTCATTCGCTTTCGCCTCCACCGCGGGCGTCAAGGAAAAAATGTTGGGCCTGTGGCGCGGTTCCACTCCCTGATAAGTTCGTCTGCAAAGACTGTCTCAGGGACTATGCAGCTAACTGGGAATTAGAAGGCCAACAGGTGGTTGACCTACTCAAACCATGAAAGACTCTCTTTCTGAACTGACGGCCCCAGTTTCACAAGCTGCCCAGGTGTCGAATTTGGACCCCGACATTTTGGGCCCATCAGCTGTTAGTATTCTTTTCTCCATCAGGAAAAACAGCTAAACAAATCCCACCGGTAGATTCATCCAAGGAGTCCTCAAATGATGCAGAACCATCTGGTTTCAATTTCTCCTTGGTTCAACCCTTTGTACAAGCGGTGAGGAGCGCCATTGCCTGGGAAGACCCAGAAGAGCCTCCTCAAAAATCAAAAACCTATTTCTCATTCCTCAAGAGAAAACAAATCTTCTTCCCATTAATGGGGGAGATCATAGAGGGTGAGTGGAACAAAACTGATAGAGTTTTCTCTAGCACATTTATGCAAACTGTATCCACTGGGAGATTCGGATACTCAGTTCAATGACTGTGGTTGATGCGGCTGTAGTGCGTCTGGCAAAAAATGTAACGCTGCCAATGGAGGATTCAAAGTCTTTCAAGGATCCCCTAGATAGCTCCTTTTGAGGTCTAGTTTAATACATCTATCTAGCAGCAGGGGCGGCTTGCAGACCAACCATTGCGCTGACATCCGTTTCAAATGCCATCAGGTCTTAGACGGAAAATGTTGAGACAGCCCTGCACCAAGACGTTCCCAAAGATGACATAATCAAAGCTCTGGAGGAGCTTAAGTTGGCGGCGGATTTCGTGGGAGAAGCTGCAATTGACACAATCTGGTGTTAAGCCAATTCAATGCTGCACTTTATTATGGCAAAGTGGGCCTTATGTCTAAAGCCTTGGACAGCCGATCTTGCATCAAAGCAGAATTGGTGCAAGATTCACTTTGATGGAAAATCTTTGTTTGGAGATTGCTTTGTCGAGTTTCTCGCCAGAGTAACAGGGGGAAAATCTGGCTTACTTCCTCAGGGCAGGAAGGTCCGGAGAACAAAGGCCTATTTATCACAATTCCGGCAATCAAATTCTAGAGACTTCAGGCAGTCTCACCCCTTTAGGGACAACAAGAAATCGTGGAGGCACCCAGACTTCCTTTTTGGGAGCCAGAAAGAACAAGTCCCTCACTGCTCCCCAGGACGGGACAAAGTCTTTTTGATGTCAGAGGGGCAGAGACGCCCCCAGTGGGAGCCCGGTTAAAAAACTTTCCCCATCTGGGCCTCCAAGTGTCAAGACCCATGGGTAATATCAACGATCCGGTACGGTTACTTCTGGACTTTCTCTCAGCAGCCTCCTCACACGTCCTTCAAAGAAACAGTTACCAGCCTCCCCACAAAAGGCACTGGCCTTAAACCAATTTTTGGAGTCCCTGCAGCGTCAAGGGGCAGCAATACCTGTCCCCCTATCGGAGCGATTTACAGGTTTTTATTCGACCCTTTTCCTGGTGCAGAAAAAAACAGGCGACTGGAGACCTGTAATAGATCTGAAAAAGCTAAATCAATACATCCATCTCGAAAGCTTCAAGATGGAGTCGCTCCAAACGATCATCCAAACCATACAACCAGGAGATTGATTTATCTCGATAGACCTGCAGGATGCGTACCTCCACATCCCTATTCTACCATCCTTCCAAAAATACTTAAGGTTCGCAGTGAGTCATGTCCACCTGCAATTTCAAGCTCTGACCTTCGGGCTGTGCACCTCCCCTCGGGTCTTCACAAAAGTGTTGATATCCGTCTTGGCCCCTCTAAGAGAGAGGGGGTTAAGAATTTATCACTACCTGGACAATATCCTCTTGCTGTCAAACAACCCGAGTCAGCTTATAGTCCACAGGGAGATTCTTCTCCAGTCGTTGTCGGAGTTCGGGTGGCTGGTGAACCATCGGAAGAGCCAATTAGTTCCAACACAGCAGATGGTTTACTTAGGAGCAATGTTCGATATGCTCCTAGGCACAGTCTCTTTACCCCAGATGAAGATAGAGGGCATCATTTAGAAGGTATCCAAGGTCATACAGAGATTCCATCTATCAGCCTTGCAGTGTCTGAGCCTTATTGGCACGATGTCCTCATGCATACCTCTAGTCCCATGGTCTCACTGGCATCTGAGAAACTTCCAGACGGGATTCTTAATACAATGTAGACAGCAACATCTGTCTCAGACAATCCGTTTAACAACGCTAATGAGCAGGAGTCTACACTAGTGGACGAATCCAGAGAATCTCTCCCGGTTCCATCATTTGGGTTCCCACTCATGGACCACAATTACGTCAGATGCGAGTGGCCAGGGGTGGGGTGCCCATTGCAGAGAATTCCGGATTCAGGGAAGATGGTCCTTTCCCACCAGAGGGATAGATCCCAACGTCCT
The DNA here is from genome assembly GCA_028564925.1 of Lithobates sylvaticus. Taxonomy (NCBI): domain Eukaryota; kingdom Metazoa; phylum Chordata; class Amphibia; order Anura; family Ranidae; genus Lithobates; species Lithobates sylvaticus. The sequence continues at coordinate 169,436,207 of CM053038.1, forward strand.
AGAAATGACGGCAGGATATCTAGCCTTAACCTCTTTTGAATCTCAGGGCAAGGGACAGAGAGTACTTCTACGTTTGGACAACAAGGCGGCGGTCTCGTACCTTCAGAAACAAGGGGGCACCCACAGCAAGACACTTCTGAGGGAAGTGAACCTGTAATGCTCTGGGCAGAGAGGAACCTGGTAGACCTCAGGGCAATGTATCTCCCAGGCAAGATGAACAGAGGCAGATGTCTTATCAAGAGGGTTTGGGGACAACGAGTGGTCTCTACATCCCCATGTGTTCAACCAAATCTCCACACAGGTGGATCTTTTTGCTACGCAGGAGAATTGCAAAATCAGGAGATTCTTCTCTCACCTTCCACATCCACAGGCGGAAGGAGTAGATGCGCTATCTTGTCCTTGGACCTTCAAGACAGCTTACGCCTTTCCTCCTCGCCCACTCATTTCGAGATTTCTCCTCAGACTCCTGAATGAACCAGTCCAAGTGCTAGCAGTTCTACCCTATTGGCCGAAGTGACCGTGGTTTCCACTAGCCATGCACCACAGCGTGGATCCTCCAATCAGAATTCCTCCCTTTCCACAGTTGTTGACCCAGGGCAGGATGGCCCATCCAGACCCGCAGAAGCTGGATCTTCGTGTATGGAAGTTGAAAGGAAGAGGTTTGAATCGTTAGGCTGTTCCAAGAGGTCATATCCACCCTGTTGAAAGCTAGAAAGCCAACAACCAACACAATCTATGCAAGAATTTGGGACAAGTTCTTATCCTATGCCCCAGGAAAAGAATTTGATCCTATCTCTCTTTCCACTGCTGATGATCTGAGTTTTCTGCAAACTGGTCTCGATTTGGGGCTCAGCCAGAGTTCCCTCAAGGTACAAGTTTTGCAAGGTGCAATTTCTGCAGCAACTAACACCAGGGGGGCAGAAGACCCTCTGTTGGTTACGTTCCTCAAGGGAGCATTGAAGATGTGTCCCCCATCCAGACGTTCCTTTCCAAAGTGGGATCCTCCTCTAATATTGGAAGTCCTATCCTCTCATCCGTTTGTACAGGTTGAAGAGGTCTCAATTTGGAACTTGACTTTAAAAACAACTTTTCTGTTGGCTATTACATCCGACAGGAGGATTTCGGAAATCCACTCCCTGGGCATTGGTGATGATCCTTTTTTTCCATATAGGGTAGAACCTCGCCCTCTCAGAGGTTTCACATCCAAGGTCACCTCAACGGCAAACCTATCAGAACCATAGGCGTTACCAGTTTTCATGGACTCAGAATCAAACTCCTGTCACGAGTTAGACATATGCAAAGTTGTCAGGGCCTACTTGGAAGCCACAGCAAGTTTCAGGAACTCTGAAAGATTATTCATCATCCCATGGGGTAAGAATAGAGGAAAGGAAGCTTCTACCAGAACCTTGGCATCCTGGGTTGTCAAGCTAATCCAGAAAGTTTACAGGGTGAGGAACTTGGATCCTCGGCTCAGGTGAATGCTCCTTCAACATGAGCGGTATCGACATCTTGGGCAGCGAGGGCAAATGTTTCTCTTGAAACATTAGGCAGGGCTGCCACTTGGTCTTCCCGACACACATTCCTCAAATATTATCGTATTGATCCCGGGGCTCTTACAACCGTAGAGTTCGGGAGAAAAGCGCTTCATGCTGCTATGTCTGTGTGTTTGATTAAAGGTTATTTTTTGTTAAAGCATTAAACCCACCCATGTTAGCTAGTTATTTATCTAATGTATGCTGCCATGGAGGCACCAGGAAAATGGAAAATTGTATCATACTTACCGTAATTTTCCTTTCCTGGTGCCAATCCATGGCAGCATAAACTCCCACCCTTGGTATTCTATATTACGAAGAATGTTGGGGGAAGGGCTATGCCCTTTAATTTATGCTATTTACTAGTCCTGAAGCCGGAGTAGAGGCGGAGCTCTATCACATGTATGCTGCCATGGATTGGCACCAGGAAAGAAATTACGGTAAGTATGATACAATTTTCCATTTTTTTTCCTTGACAAATGTAATTTTGTGCAGGGACAGTTCTAAACACGGGAAACACATGCCACTTCACAGGCATACTCCAGACACCCCCCACAGGTACGATATTTAAAGGAATATTTCACTTAATTTTTTTTTCACTTAATGCATCATTAAAATGACTGCTCCAGAAAAAACATCAGTTTTTAAAACCTCTTTTTGCATTGATACATGTCCCCTGGGGCAGAACCCAGGTCCCCAAACCCTTTTTAGGACAATAACATCCATATTAGCCGTTATAATTAGCACTTTAGATTTCGAACGTTCGCGTTCATTGTAATTAATAGGTTTCTAACGTTCATGCGAACTTTTGGTCCGTTCGCAGGTTCTGGTGCGAACCAAACCAGGGGGTGTTCGGCTCATCCCTATTGATGAGTTTCCAGCTCAATGGTATCGGCTACAGGGGGTCCCCGAGTTATGAACTTGTTAGGGACTGGCTGCCTGTTCTTATGTCGGAATTGTTCGTAAGTCGGCCGCGCATGCGCAGACCGACAATTACGGACAATTACAGACATTTCCGGACATTTCCGATGTTTTGTCTAATGCGCGGCAAATTACGGACATTTCCGAAGTTTGCCGTCATTTTCCGAGGCTCCGTCTGGCCGTGCATGCGCAGAACGGCCGGAGGACGGCGTAAAATGGCAGAGGGTCCCTGCAGCGCCTGGTTCGTAAGTAGGGGATGTTCGTAGGTTGGGCGTTCATAAGTCGGGGACCCCCTGTACATAAAGAGGATCTGGTACCACAGTTGCAAAGGGTTTTCATAGTGGCAGAAAAAGAAGGTATACTTCCGGAATCCATGAGAGAAGCCCTGATTGTGGTGATACCCAAACCTGGGAAGGATCCACTGGAGTGTGAATCCTACAGGCCGATATCCTTAATAAACTCTGATGTCAAAATACTGGCCAAAATCTTAGCTAATAGGTTGCAATCGGTAATCATAAAATTGATAAATTCGAAACCAAACAGGATTTATACCTGGAAGAAGTACCCAAATGAACCTTAGAAGATTATACGTTAATTTGCAGACTCAACATACTGATGTTGGCAGTAGGGTGATAGTATCACTAGACACTAAATAAGTGTTTGATTCGGTTGAATGGGGTTATCTTTTTTCCCTTATGACTAGATTGGGATTTGGGACAAAATTTATCTCCTGGGTAAAACTACTGTATAATGACCCAAGGGCCAGAATAAGCGTAAACGGGCTTATATCGAACACTTTTCAGACACATAAAGGAACGAGACAGGAATGCCCCCTGTCCCCTCTTCTATTCACACTGGCCATCATACCGCTAGAAGAAAAACTTAGAAATAATTATGATATTAGAGGTCTGTTGGCTGGAGGAACATGTATGATTATACGCAGACAATATGCTTTTATATCTAAGAGATTCAGATACGTCCTATCTACTGCTTGGTAATACAGGAATTTGGAGACTTCTCAGGCTTCCAAATCAATTGGTCTAAGTCAACGCTATATCCCCTAGACCCACAACCTAATCTAATACTGCCCGCACAATAGCCCCTCACTATTTCACTCACAGTTTAAGTATCTGGGAATAAACGTGCATATGCCTGTAGATTAGTTTATAGATATAAATCTGTGGCCCATAATTAGAACTTTTAGAGACAGACTGCAACAATGGAGGGATTTACCACTCACACTATTAGGTAGATTTAACCTATTTAAGATGATTTTCTTACCAAAGTTTTTATATGCTCTCTATAATGCCCCGGTTTATATTTAAAAAAAAATTTGGTACATTATTTCTTTGAGCTCCTTTTTGTGGGGCTCCAAGGCGGCTAGAGTCTCCTTGGAGATCTTACAATTACCAGTTGGAAGGGGAAGACTGGCGTTACCTGACCTTCATCTCTACGATCTTGCATCACAACTGGTGTATATTTTAATACAGCGCAATTTGTATTTTATCATGCTTGAAGAATGAGGTTGCCTTGCTGCTTATATTCACGCAGAGTCCTCCCGAAGGCTTTTCTTCATCATTAATTTGTGAAATTAGATATATATAGAGCGAGCTATATCTAGATCTAGATATAAATATATCTAAACTTGTATTGTCTGTCTAACATTCATGCATATGGTGTGGGAGTGTCCCCTGGTTCAGACCTTTTGGAGGGAGGTGGTGGCTGACGTGAACGCGGTGGCGGGTCTCTCTTTAGACAGGGATCCCCTGGTATTTCTTCTGGGAATTACTGACAACCTGACTACCACCAATCACAAGGGCCTGTTCGTCTTCTATGCAGCCTTTTATGCCAGAAAGACGATACTAGCAAAATGGAAGCTTTCGGACCCGCCTCAGAGCTCGGCATGGAAGGCAATGGTTAATGCAGTTCTGCCCCTGTACAAACTTACGTACATGGGTCGTAACTGCCCACAGAAATTTAACAAGATATGGGATGCGTGGGTGCAGGCCAGGAGCCTCACAGTATGAACTATTCAGCTGTGTAGTGGCTGAATGACCCAGGAAATAGGGGTGGATGGGATGGACGGAACTCCTCCGGTGGTGTACCTGTTGGAGGTCCCGGCATGCCGGGTCCCACTGACATGATGTTTTCCCAGAGATGCTCCGCTACTGGTTAATACACCTCTTAATGATTCCAGGTAGTAACTGGTGGAACGGGCGACTGGAATGGTCTCTTCCTGCTTCCTTATGGTGGGGGGGCTGAAGGGGTGGAGGGATAGTGAAGTATCAAGACATATTTACAACATATGTGGATTAACTGTTATGATTAAAGGACGCTCTCAACTATTTGGTTGTATTTATAATGTTGCCAAGTTTACCCTTGTAACATGTGTGTGCTGTTTTCAAGTGTAATGTCTCTGTAAATTTCAATAAACATTCCTTCTGTTAAAAAAAAAAAAAAAACTTGTATTGTCAAATGAATGTGCGTTTTGTAAATAACCCCCGTAGTCTTTTGACATGTACCTGCCTACTCCTAAACAAACTATGTTTTTCGATTACAAACACATATTACATTATTTTGTTTAAATTAAATTTCCATTTATTCTGGTTAAAACAAGGGAAAAAAAAAAAGAGAAACTTTTAGATTTTGTGAAGGCTTTTTTCCCCCACGACAGACATCAAGTTTGTGAACAACAAAATGAAGATTGGGCATATTCAATACAATAGGGAGCACAACATTGTCCAGGAATCACACAGACCAGGAACAGCAGCAGATGAGATCTATGTCCCCAAGCTGTGGCACTACAACAGCCTGCGTCTTCTGCCAGACCAGACTGAAGCCAGGCAATTACTTCCAACTCTTCCTTGCAGCCTTCTCACCACGCTGCCCTGCAGTCTTCCCTGCACGCTTCCTTGGAGGCTGTACCTCTGGTGGTGGACTTGTGGTAGGAGGAGGAGGAGGAGTTGCAGTAGGGTCTGCATTATATAGGCTGGTGGATGGAGTCAGTTCACCCCTCAAACCCTTCTGAAGAGCCTCAAAAAATAGGCCCTCACACAGCTGCCGTTGGCCCTTCTCCATTTCCAGCAACCTGCTGGCCAAGTAGGTGGCATAGGCCTCTTCAGGATTGGGGTTTTTTCGGAGAACCTCACTCGCCTCCCGAATGAGGGCAAGTGATTCCTCCTCAACCCTGGTAATCCTCCTGGGCCTTCTTGTGGCTATGCGCAGGGGAGGGACTTGACTGATTACAGTCTGGCTCCTGCTGGGCCCAGCCACCTCCTGGCTGTGGCTGGTCATGGCCTCCTCCTCCTTACCACTTGTCCCAGCATCCTTCTGGGTGAGCTCATCCTGTGTAAAAAGAAATAAAAAATTAAAAGACATGTTTTTTTGTTTTGGCCTCCTCAATCAGACAATTTTACATTTCTTACGTGCAAATTAATTTTACCATATATCAAAAAGGCTATAATTTTGACCCCAGCATTTTACAAGCAGTTCACCAATATGTTTTCAGCATTTTTGGCCACTACTGTATAGTTATATGTATACATATGTAGCACCAACACTTTTTAGAACTGTGCGCTAGTTTTTCGGTTTGTTTTTATTTTTTTTTGGTAAGAATTATGAGTTCTGGGTGTTAATTGTTTGACATTTTTACTTTGACATCAGTTTGTCTGGGCTGTACTGGAGTTCTGCCTGGTCATAGGTGAGGTGAGGCACCTGTGACAGGCTGAGAACACAGTCTGGTTGTACACATTAGGTTACAATTGCTCGGACCCAATCAGTGGGAGCGTCTGGCCCCACTGTGTATTTCGGGAAGCGGTATTTGAGATGCGGAGGTCACGTGTTCAGGGTTGAGCTTCACTTTTGATTCCTGGTTCTGGTCCGCAACAACCCCACAAGTGTTCCTGGGCCCAGGAGTGTCTGCTGGCCCTGTAAGCCTGGTCACCCTGACCAGCCCCAAAGGCCCTCGTTGTCTGTGGTGGGGATCCATCCGTTCCCGAGCCTCAGAACTGGCTAGTTTGAGGCACAGTAATTGAAGGAGGATTCTGAAGTGTCCCCGTGTCCTCTCAGGATTGGAGAGGCATAGCGACTCGTACCGGCGAACACGGGGGGAGGGGGCTCTTCGGAGGAGGGCAGTGGGGCTGGCTGCTTGTTAGGAGCCTGGGAGCTGAGATGTATGGACACTAGTGAATTGCCATGTCCTACTGTTTTGCTGCAACGGCTGAAAAAACACCCTTTCCTTACAACATAGTCTGTGGCGGACACTTTGCTGGTTCCAAGTCACTTGTTGTCTGCTACATCTGCGGACAAGGGTTTATCCAACAGTGAAGTGTCCAGTTGTGAGGGGCTACTCTCTGGGCTTTCTTAATAAAATTTCTTGGGATGCCAGCAGTTCAGAAGTGCCTGAGCTTTATCACCCATGCCCTCAATTTACAACCGAGAGACTGTGTCATGTTTAAACTTTGTGAAATAATGATCCAAAATCTTAACAAATTAAAGGTGCTTTGAGTATCGGTCTCTGCTATTGATGGTTACTAACCCGGGGAACCCCTAGACAATGAATGACCAGCTACAAGAAGCTGGTAATCGGTAAGCCGTGAAAAGACATAGCGGCCTGTTATAGAGTGGGAGTGGAGGTGGTTACACATAATAGAATTTAGGATTAAAACATACATTTGTAAGCAATTCAAATCTTTACATTTACATCATTAATATTAATACAATCACTATTTAGGCAAAAAAAATATACCTGGCTCCAGCTGGGCGCATCAACTTGCTCCAAGGTGTAAGGGTCTTCTACTTCCTTGGAAGCCTCAGCTGGGGTGGAGGGAAGGGTGGAGGGAAGGGTGGAGGGAAGAGTGGACAGTGATTGCCTGGGTTCCATCTGGTCATCAAGAAAACGCAGTTGGTTGTAGTACCACAGCTTGGGTACATAAATAGCATCTGCTCCTGATGTTTGCGACTCCAAAATCTTGTTGTGCTCCCGCCTGTACATATGCCTCAAACTTGCAATTCTGTCTTCAACAAACTTGATGTCTGCCTGGGGGAGTCGAGTCTTCACAAAATCCAAAAGTGGCACCAGTGTTGCCTTCCGTACATCTCTATTACCATATAAGGTTTTTTTTACCTCCCACAGGTTTTTGTTTTTCCTATACAAGGCAATAAATTGGCTCATGAAAGCCTCTTTCTTAAATGGATTTAATTTGAATGTTGACATCTTTCTGTTTTTGTTAGGAACGACAATACACAAGACAAAAAACACAAATGTCACTACAAACTCACATTATGATTTTATTTTAAAAATTGACACAACACACCCACACACACCCACACACACCCACCCACACACACACACCCACCCACACACACACACACACATACACCCACCCACACACACACACATACACACACACACACACACACACACATACACACATACACATACACCCACACACACACACACACAAGTAAAATGCAGGCCCAAAACACTATAAACCATAGTGAAGTAACCTAAAAACTTACCTTCACTCAGAGCGCTTGCTACTTCCGTTCTAAAAATACGTTGCCGTCGAAATAGCCTTATATACACTGCGCACGCGTCGAGCTCCGCCTGCGTCCTCCACGTTGCCCGCCCATGACGTTCCTTGTGACGAGAATTCCCCGCCCCGCTTCCCCTCGTTGCACTGTGGGTGAATAATTAGATGAAGATGGCGGCCACATTCTCATCAAGTAGCGCGGAGGAAAGCCCAGAACCACAGACATCTGCATCCAGCAGCAGATATAAGGCCACCAATATGGCCTTTGAAGAGATGGTGGAGATGGTGGACATCCTCCAAAGGGAAGATTACGACGGGAAAAATGGCCCCTACCCTCGACCCAACTTACGGAAGGACCAGATTCTTACTGCAGTTGTTAGCACCCTGGAGCATAAATTCGGCGTACGAATGGGCAAGGATCAACTGCGCAAGCGATGGTCCGACATTAAATCCAGGGAGCACGATCAGTACAGGAGAATAAAAAAAGTGCTCAAAAAAAGTAAGTAATTGACTATGCTTATATTTGAACGTAATTACCGTTCGTAAATATTTATCTCGACTATTGCAAAGTTTTTAGTAGATATCGTTCGTGAATATTGCAAAGTTTTTAGTAGATATTGTTCATGAATATTGTGAAGTTTTTAGTAGATTTCGTTTGTGAATATTGCGAAGTTTTTAGTAGATATCGTTCATGAATATTGCAAAGTTTTTAGTAGATATCGTTCGTGAATATTGCAAAGTTTTTAGTAGATATCGTTCATGAATATTGCAAAGTTTTTAGTAGATTTCGTTCGTGAATATTGCAAAGTTTTTAGTAGATATCGTTCGTGAATATAGCAAAGTTTTTAGTAGATATCGTTCGTGAATATTGCGAAGTGTTTATGAAATTTTGTTTGTCGGTATAAAGTTTGTTGTGTTTAACTGGCAGAGGGTTATTTTATTTTTAATGTTTTTTATTATTGTCAGGATATATTGTATTACTACTGTAGTAATTGTTTTGGGGGTAACTCACACAGGGACTCCAGAGGATGGTTTGGGGGGTCTCCATCTGTAACCATGTTAAAGAGGGTGTCCGGCTAAAAATTACAAAGAAAAGGTCAGCACCTACAAATACTGTAGCTGATGACTTTTCTAATAATGACACTCACCTGTCACAGGGTCCAGCGACGTCAGCACCCAAGGCCGAACCGTCCCTCGGATGCTGCAGCCACCATCTTTGATATTGGAATCAGGAAATGAAGCTTTGCGGCTTCACTTCCCGGTTCCCAGTCGCGCAATGCAATAGGACTGGTCCGCGCTAGCTCTGGGACCCGTGTATGTCCCAGCAGACAGCACGGTGGGACGGGAAGTGGCGTAGACTTCTGTGGGAGTCTATGGCCGGATGTGTGTGCAAATACCTGCCTTAGACAGGTATCTGCACCCCCCCCCCCCTGGAAGGTGCCAAATATGACACCGGAGGGGTGGAGGGATCCAATGAGCGGAAGTTCAACTTTAGGGTGGAAGCCCGCTTTAAGTATTGGAGTTTGATTAGATAGGGATTTAAATTATGTCTTCAACTAGGATCTTGTAACAAACTGCTAATAATTGGACACCACTTTGAACCAATGTTTAATATTCCTATTTAGGGACTCAAATATCACTGTGCTTAAAAGCGTACCTTTGGTTTCCATTTCCATAGGGGAAAAAAGACTCAGACCTGACTCAGGACCTCCCAGGACCTCCCGACCTCACCAGCCTAATTGGGAAATTAGCCCAAGCCCACGCAGGGATGTGGAGGAAGAAGAGGTGTTGGAAGTCGAGAACATCTGCACCCCACCAAGTGAGTGTCTGAGAACACAGATTGAGATAATAAATTCATGTCTGCATGTTTTTGACCTTTTTTTTTTTTTTGGTTTTATCTACCCAACTTTTAGGTGATGATCTGGTTGTGGAAGGCCAAGCTGCGGAGCCATTTTCGTCTGACAGTGCCCACAGGCTTATTGGGCAGATCATGGCCTGGAATATCCTACTGGAAAGGATGCAAAACCAGATGGAAATCATGCAGAACCAGATGGCCACCATGCAGCAGGGAATGAAGGACATGATTGATGTTTTGGGGAGAATCTAATACCCCTTTTCCATTTCAAATCATCAATCATGTCCTTCATTCACCTTTTGATACCCTAATTTTTCACGATTTTAGAGGCCAAATTTTGAAGATGCACATGGTGTGTCAACATGTGCTATGTGCCATCAGGGGATCTCAATGTACGCATTTTGTGTTTGCAACCCCTTCATCATAATGCTAGTAGGTGAGAGGAAGGGGTTTCACACACAAAACACGTCCATTGATTCCCCATGATGGAAGATAGCACATGTTGACATTACCCATTTGGAATTTCAATTTGTGTGCATCTTCAAAATTTGGCTTCTACTGTACATGGGTGACCTCAACCAGTTGAACTTTGTAAGTTCCATAGTTTTATGTTGTGTAAATATTTAGAAAAAAAAAAAAGGTTTTAACTGTTTTAAACCATGTTTTTATTTTTTTACCAAAAAAAACACAAAAAACATTTTATGATAAATATAAAATATTTATGAAAAAAATCTAAAAAATATTTTGGATTCACAAAAAAAAATAAAAACATTTTTATTAGAAGAAATCACCAAAAAAAAAAAATGAGGAAAACAACAAAAAAAAAAAGGAACATGTTCGGATGTGCACTATAATAAAACAAAAATGTTTGCACTAATTAAACAACAATGTGTGTGGCTTCTTCTTTTTCAATACTACCAGTTTGATCAAAAAATGTTGGGGTTCATTGACAAAGGGGCTTATTTAATAAAGGCAAAACAAGTTTTGCACTATAATAAGTGCACTAGGAGAACATAGAAAACAGCCAAAAAGAAAAGCAAACAATACGAAAACCACAATTTTTTTTCTGAAATAACTGGATTTATTTTGTAAAAATAAATACATTTTTAATGGTGTGCTGCCATTGCAATGGCCCCCGTACCATTAATATAGGTGACATATCTGTCGCGCACTTGCTGTGCAGATTGGGGGGCCAAGCCAAGACGGCCATGATCCAGCTCTTTCATCTCGGTGGGAACTCCGGCCTCAGGCCCAATAGGTTGCATGTAGCTGCCCGAATGTTTGCGTAAAAAATTATGGAGTACGCAGCAGCTCAGGATAATGGTGTTAAGTTTGTATTCTGCCAGATGTATTGAAGTTTAAAAAAAACGGAACCGGTTGGCCATAATTCCGAAAGCATTTTCGACCACCCTTCTTGCTCTGGCCAGCCGATAATTAAAAACCCTCCTCTCAGGGGTGAGGGATCTTTGGGGAAACGGCCTCATCAGGTGTTCGCCCAGACCAACCGCTTCTTCAGCAATAAACACAAAGGGGAGTCCCTCTACATTCTCCACATCTGGTGGCAGTTCCAGGCCACCAGTCTGGAGACGACGGCAGAACTCCATCTGGTTAAAGACTCCTCCATGGCCGTTCTTCCCCACATCAACATAGAGGAAGTCATATTGTGCCGACACCACCGCCATCAACACAATACTATTGAACCCCTTATAGTTCCAATAGTAAGACCCCGAATGGGGTGGTGGCACAATTCTGACATGTTTGCCGTCAATCGCCCCTCTGCAGTTGGGAAAGTCCCAACGGGCAGCAAACTGGGAAGCCACAGTCTGCCATTCCTGTGGCGTGGAAGGAAACTGTGGAGTCAAACAGAAAGATACAATTATAAGTAAATACAAACAAAAAACATTTTTGAGCAACATATGTATTTTTTAAAGTAGTCGTTAAAAAAATATAAAATATGAAAGATAATATTACGTACCTGGACGTTGAGCCTGACTTGTAGGAGGAGACCTCTCATACAGCGCTGGTTCGCGTGCCACTGGAGATGGGGACAGTGGTCACGTGAGCACAGTGGGGTAGGAGTGCCTGGTTGGTAGAGGGAGGTGTTGGATCAATAGGGAGGTCCTCCAGTAGTGCCTGTATGCAGATGGCAGGGTGTAAGTCTGCAGCTGTAGGTGGAGAAGCAGGATACAGTAGAACCAGGCAGCAGTGGGATCAGGCAAACGGGAATCGTCAGGAGCAAGGTCAAACAGTCCGGTTGGCAACAGTAGATCAATCAGATGATAGGAGCAGGCAAAGGCAGAGTCGGTAGGCAGGCAGGAGTCGGTAACCAAAAGCAGATGCAGACAAGGTCAGGCAGGCCGGGTCGGATAGGAGAAGGTAGATTAGTCCAAACAGAGCCGGGTCGGTAACGGAAGATCACAGGTTCAAGCGTTCAGATCAGGTTTTCAGATGGCTGACAAGCAGGAAGCTTTAAGACAACACAGCACTGGCTGAGTGTCACTGCTGGGCTTTTAAAGCCCGTTTTGGCCCCAATTGCGCTCTCGCGCATGCGCACATGCACGCGCGCGCCAACGTGCACGCGCACTCTAACGTGCACGCGCGCGCCCGCCACGCACCAGTGTGCGCACGGGAAGCCTGGAAACGCCTGGTAAGTCCCTGACATTGCCCCCCCACAAGGGGCAGCCTCCGGCTGCCCAGGCGACTAGCCTTCTCAGGATGGGAAGCCAGGTAGGTACAAACTAATCGTTTAGCATGTATATTACTGTCCGGTTCCCAGGAATTGCTTTCTGGACCGTACCCTTTCCATTTGACCAAAAATTGTACTTGCCCGTGTCTTCTTCTACAATTGAGGATTGCCTCCACCTCATATTCCTGGTTACCATCCACCAAAACAGGTTCAGGCAGGCCGGTTCCTCTGTCAGGGAAGGGATTAGGCACAGTAGGTTTTAACAAAGACACGTGAAATACTGGGTGAACTTTAAGAGATCCAGGCAAAGACAGTTCATAGGCTACTTCGTTAATCTTTTTCTTAACAGGAAAAGGTCCTATAAATTTAGGTGCAAGCTTCTAAAGCCCCATACACACGCTCGGACAATCCGCGGACCAGGTCGGTCGGACTTTGTCCGACGTACTTTGTCCGATGTTGGCGTTGCGTACACACGGTCGGACTACGTTGTCGGAATATCCGGTCCGGAAGAACGTCGTGACGTAAGTCGTCGTCCACGAGATTACAAAAGGGAAGTTCAGCACCACGTCAGGCACCCGTTGGGCTCCTTCTGCTGATCCCGTGTTTATCGAGAGTTAGTGGAAGTTTGGTGACTTAAGATTCGCGCTTCTCAGTTTTCTGACTCAGATCGTTACTGCTCTTCAGTTTGTGCTTGTCGTGCGTATCTGTTTATTAGTGCGTGTAGTCAGTTCGCATTTGTTGGTCATTGCGGCCTATATCTTGATATAGGACGCTTTGATTTGCACTGCTTATTGTCTGCTCGTTGCTGGTATTCACTTCGTTCTTTCAGGCCTTGCTGTTTATCGGTGCTTTCTGTTTGTCCGTTCTGACCAGCCGACCTTTTGTGACCTTCTGAGCGATGTTTCCCGTGCGTACTCGTCGCCGAGTTCGTGCTGTACGCGGAATTGGTGTCGGGCTTTTAGCTTTGAGCCAAGACCCGTCCATGAACAGAGTGACGAGGAGTATGTGGACCAAGAATTGGTTGCTTCAGCGTGACCAGTTCTCGCACATGCCTTTGCTTCGTGAGATCCGGGAGAATAATCCTGATGATTTCAGGAACTTTCTCAGGATGACGGACCCCGATTTTCACCGTCTTTTGGCTTTGCTGACCCCCTTTATCAGCCGGCAGGATACCTGCATGAGACAAGCCATTACTCCGGAGCAGAGGCTTGTTGCCACGTTGAGGTACTTGGCGACAGGGAGAAGTCTTCAGGATTTGAAGTTCTCTTCAGGTATCTCTCCCCAGGCCCTGGGAATCATTATTCCAGAGACCTGTTCTGCCATCATTCAGGTCCTGCAGGAGGACTATATTAAGGTAACATTTCTACTTTACTATTCCCTTCTATGTATGCTCTGTTTGCTAATGTCTTCTATTTTTGACCTCCTTCCCTAATTACCATGATTGTAATATGTTCTAATATGCTGTGCCCCTTTTCTCCTTCATGCATTTTTCCCTTCACTTACCTCCCCAGCATGCTCTTCTGCCCCAATAGACACCTATGGCCTAGTCACTTAAGCAATGTCTTTTGTCTGCTGCATAGTATTGTTTGCCCCAAAACACCCCCTAAAATATGCACAAATGTTTGCTGTGTGGTTTACTTCATGTAGAGCCCCCTTTTTTTTTTCTTTTGGTGGGGGGGGGGGGGCAAACTCATTAGGAACCCCCTCCCCCAACTGCTCTGTCAGATGGTACCAATCCTTTATCTGCTGGCTTTCCCAAGGTCCATACACACTATATACCTACCTCTTTATAGTGCGCATCTTTAGGGATGAATTCAGCAAAGCATGTAGTGCAAGGGGCTGCCTCCATACATTCCATTTCCTATTTTTTTGTCTTCTTTCCCTCCTATTAGCTTGCTTGGTAATTTAATAATGTCACACTGTGCCTGCCTTTTTTTGGGGGGGGGGGGGGGGGGGTTGAAATGGTATTTGATCTTTCCTGTGGCCGGCCAATAGTGTTAAGTACAGAGGGTCTGGCCAAACTAGCCCACATTATTGAGCCATTTGCCAATCAATGAAGTGCAGAGGGTTAGCTGTCCACCACCCCCCCCCCCCCAAAACCCAAGTTATTGCCAATGTCCCATCAGAAGTGGGGGGATTGATGGGGGGGTGAGTAATCTGTGAAGGGGAGCCTCTACTTTTCTGTGCAAATACTTTCCAGCGTCCAATTTTATACAATTCTCTTGTTCCAAGATGTTGATTGTCTAATCTGCTTGCAATGTTTAGGTGCAAAGTGACTAATTTTTTTTTCTTGTTTCACTCCACAGTTCCCTTCCACGCCACAGGAATGGCAGACTGTGGCCTCCCACTTTGCCAGCCGTTGGGACTTTCCTAACTGCGGAGGGGCAATTGATGGGAAACACGTCCGCATCGTCCCACCGCCCAACTCGGGGTCCTACTATTATAATTATAAAGGGTTTAATAGTGTAGTGATGTTGGCGGTGGTGTCGGCAACATACGAGTTTATGTATGTGGACGTGGGGATGAACGGCCGGATATCGGATGGTGGGGCCATTACGCACACGGAGTTCTACTGGCGTCTCCAAAGTGGCAGTCTGTGCTTGCCACCTCCAGAGGAGAATGCCGAAGGACTCCCCTTCGTCTTTGTCGCAGATGAAGCGTTTGCGTTGACTCCCCATGTGATGAGGCCGTTCCCGATGAGGACCCTCACCCCGGACCAGAGGGTCTTCAACTACAGGCTGTCCAGAGCCAGAAGAGTTGTGGAGAACGCTTTTGGCATCCTGGCCAGCCGCTTCCGCCTGTTCCTGACGGCATTTAACTTGGCGGAATACAAACTGAACCACATAGTTCTTGCCTGTTGCATATTGCACAACTTCCTCAAAAGACATAACAGGAACTATGTGGTGCCCGTTGGCCCAGATGTGGAGGGCCCTCCAAATGCGGAACTCACAGCCCTTCGAGTGGCACGTCCAGGCTTGCCCCCTCTAAATGCTCGTGTGGTCCGGGACCAATATATGGAGTACTTTGTGGGTAGGGGGGGGGCCATTGCTCTGCCTGACGATGTGTGAGAGGCATTTTTTAATAAATCTGATATTTTAACCAACCTATGATTTCTTGTCATTGCAGTCTTCTTTTTAGCTTATTTTACTTTGACATTTTTTCCCTTTGCCTTCGACAGTGGGAATGCACTTTCTGGGCAAAAGGAGGTAACAGTCTCTTCTTCCCAAAAAGATTATTCTCATGTTGTGTGTTTGCTACCTAATCTTTGGTCTAGAGAAGGTTTGTACTGCATAACTGACACCCAAAATACTCCTTTTCATCACCAGGTCTGACATGTGTGTATTCTCCAAAATGCTGTGCTCCGTGTTTTCGTACAAAGCACTGTGGGTGTCATTTACATAAGTCAAATCCGCTATGCTCTACAAGTGCATTGAAAAAGTTCCCAGGGAAAGAAAATTGGAGTGCAAAGTGGATTTGCCTTTAGTAAATAACACCCATTGCCCCCCATATCCTTTTCATTTTACATACATAATGCATTGTGTTTTTTAAATAAGGAAGCCACACATTTAGAAAAATAAAAGTTTACTAGGAAAACATTCACAAGTGCGTTTACAATCTTCACGCCAAAACTGACAACATCTTGGTTATTTACAACATTGTTTACAAACATTCCGCAATTGGTAAAACCAGGCATGGAGCAAAACAGAACCTAGGAACTTGGAAAGTTCAACTTTGTAAAGTGAAGACAAGATCAGACATGACTATATGTTCAAAGTGTGTTTGATCTTGCCTTCATCACATGGGGGGGTCACCCCCGAAAAGTGGAAATTTGGAACATGCACACAATTTGGGTCTGAAAATGGTCATTAGATGGGAAAACACATGCCTAGAAGCTTCAAAAGTGCCATTTTCCATCATGGGGATGAATGGACTTTTTTGGGGGTGCAACCCCTTCACCACAACCACTTTCGTAGTTCGTAAAGTGTTTGCACCCCCAAAAAAACGTTGCCATTCATCCACCATGGTGGGAGCTAGCACATGTGGACACAATGTGTGCATGTTCCAAATTTCACACAGTTTTTAAGTTGCAAATGTGTTCAGAAGCTGGCACAAATGTGTGTTAATTACTTGGTGCGTTTTCATATTTTTCCTAAAACATCAATGATGTTCTTCAATTTTTGTTGAACATCATTGATGTTTTGCTTTATGTAATCTAGATCTCGATTGCAGACCATTATCTCTCCGATGAGTACGTGGGCACTCTCTGTGGTAAAGTGCGATTTTTCTTCCACAACATCCACGTCACCTAAAAACCACAAACAAACAAAAATGGGGTGTTGGAAATGAGGCAGCCATACATGGATTAGCTTACCAGTAGCTGTGTTCTCCCACACTCACCTGTTGTGGTGACAATTTCTCCAAGTTCGATGATCTCTCCTTCCTCCTCCTCCTCCTCCTCCTCTGCTTCTGCTCTTTCCCCTTTTTTGGGAGGTGTTGGTTTGGGGGTTTCCTCAGACGGCCCAAGTTTTCGCTCCCCTATGAGAATGTCCAAAAGGAAGATTTAGCAACACAAGCTATTGAGGGCAGAAATAGGAAATGACAAACATTGCTTGAAAGTGACGGACACTATTTTAGTTTGGCCAGTTACAAATGTCAACTACATGAATGTAGTCACTTTGTAAAGGTGCTAAACTGACTAGCTTTTTGGTAGAAGTTTGTGTGATGGAGACCCCCCTCTAGTATCCACTGGAGCACATGTGTGGAAAAGCATAATAAAAAGGGGGTTTGGGTGTCCCAGCACTAGTGCTCTAGAGTCCAGATGGGTAAACAGCTACTGAGTGACCTCTCCTTTACATTGAATAAATTGGCTTTACATTCTTGATGACATTTCTAGTGAGAACAAACTTCCTTTCCCCAAAAAAAACACCAAACATCGTATTATAAGTGGCCGAACGATCGAGGTTGCGTACGATCGAATGCACACACACGATCATGACAGTGGCAGAAAGATCGAGGCTGAGTACGATCGAATGCACAGACGAACCTGAAAGTGGCCATTTTGGAATGTACAACTTGGTAAAAATCAAAACACAATGGAGCAGTATGCAAGCAAGAAATCAAACACAAAACACAACTACTTACTTTTTTGAAGAATTCTCTTGATCTTTCTGTACTGATCGGCCTCCCTCAGTTTCAGGTCTGACCAGCGTTTCCTCAGTTGCTCCTTGGATCGTTGTACCCCAAAATGATTGTACAGCCTTCTCACAACTTTAGACATGATCTTGGCCTTGCGGACATTGGGGTTGAGGTAAGGCCCATACTTCCCATCATAGTCGCTCCTCTTTAATATGTCCACCATCTCCAACATTTCTCCAAATGACATATTGGAGGCCTTGAATTTCAGGCTCCGGGATCGGGACGTTTTCTGCCTCCGGACTTTCCTCGTCCTCCTCCTCGTTGGTGGGATATTTGTGGCGCACCTGCTGTGTCCCCGCCATGTGCTCTCCCCACTACGCCGTAAAGAGAAGGGGTGGGGAATAGACGAGAAAGATCGTCAGGGGCGGGCGGAGTTTGAAGCATGCGCAGTGTATATAAAACGTCACACGCCTGTGTCGTAGCCACGATCTGGGAGACGAGGGGAGAGAAAACTCACACGAGACGATCGCTACAAACGAAGGTACAATTTAACGTTGGTACATAACTAGCCTAGACTGATTTGAACTTGAGGCTTCTTTATGGAGAAGATTAGGAGAGTTTAGCCTGACATAATTTATAGGGTTTGGTGTGTTGTTGTGTCTTGCAGAGATTGATATGAAGGGATTCAACGACATGAGTTTTCTCCCCCTCTTCATTGCCAAATACAGGGATTTTCCCATATTGTGGCAGGGTATACACCCACATTACACCAACAAACCAAAGAGGCACGCAGCCCTGGAGGAACTTGTGGAATTTGTCAAGCCAAGGTTCCCCACGGCAACTGTTGATGATATTAGAAAGAAGATTGGCAGCCTGAGGAGTGCGTATATCAGGGAGCGGAAGAAGGTCGTGAAGTCTGAGGAAACTGCAACTTCAGCAGATGAGGTCTATGTCCCCAAGCTCTGGTACTATCAGAGTCTCCATTTTCTGAAGGACCAGGCTGATGTCACGGAGCCAACCTCAACTCCTCCTTCCACGCTTCCTTGCGCGCAGCCCACCCCTGATGAGGCTTCCGAGGAGCAACCTGGGCCTTCCAGTCTGGAAGAGGTGGAGGAGCCCAGCTTGTTCCAGGTATAGTAGTTTTGTTACCATTTATGGGAATAATGAATGATGTTCACTTAATTCAGGATCGCCAATTGCTTAGTTCCTAACGTGTTTGACATATCAACAGACAGTGGTGTGGGAGACATTTGGGGCCAGAATCTAAACTGCAGGGCTGAGAATTGTATGGTTTTCTATTTGTAAACATTTTGCACCAGTCACTAGATGAGAATTGTGTGTGTTTGATGAACAAATAACTGAAACTATGTCCCTTTTTCATACACAGGAAGACCTCAGCCAGGAGGTGGCTGTGGAAGGTGGCAGTCAGGAGGAGGCAGGGGTTAGTGGCAGCCACCAGCTGGGTAGTGGCAGCCAAGAGGGGGCTAGGCCTCGGAGCCTGACTGACACCCAAACCCCTCCCCTCCGCCCTCCGTACAAAAGGGCGAGAAGGGGGGGTTATGCGGCACAGTCAGCGCTCCGGATGATCAGAGAGGCTTCAGACTCCCTACATGCCACACCCGCCGACGAGGAGACCTTTGGCTTGGTGGTTGTCACAAAAATGATGGGTATGGAGGTGGGGCAATGCAACATGTGTGAGGGGCTCATCCTCCATGTCCTAAATAAGGGTAGGGCTGGGGAGATGACCCCAGTCACACATGTTTGCCATAGCTACCATGCTCCGCCTCCTCCTCCTCCTCCTTCTGCCACCCCACCAGCACGACAGCCACAGCGTGGAAGGAAGCGTGGAAGGAAGACCTGAGAGTGACGACCTGCAATCAGTCTGGTGTGAGAGAAGATGGAGCCTCTTGTAGTACCAGAGCCTGGGGGACCTAGATGGCATCTGCTGCAGTTCCGGATACTTTGGACTTCACGACCAGATTGCACTCCCCTTAATATACGTACTCCTCAGGCCCCCAATTTTCTACGCTTGGACAATGATGGTTGCCGTGGGGGGCCAAGACTTTGCAAATTCCCCAAGTTTCACCATGGCTGCGTTCCTCTTTGGTTTGTTGGTGTGACCTAAATAAAGGTTTTTTTGATTTGAAATAATCATTGACTATTGTGTTTTACTTTGCTACAATGACAGTTTTTCTTTGAGTAGGCTTTTTTTTCTTATTGTATTTATCTTACTTGTATACATATTTATGTTTTAATCTCTTTTGTTAGAGTTACAGTACAAAAAGTAAAATTAAACTTGGTTATTCTAAACACATTGTTTAGTTTACAATACACACACAATGTTAATAATTATGTGAAATGGGTGCGCTCTCAATCAACCTTAAAAATCGTGTAGATCTGATTAAAAATTGCTTGTGCAATGATACTATTCAAGTGATGTGTAAAACCTCCTTAAAATCCGTGCACTGAGTGTGTATACATAAATAAATAAATACATAAAACCATATGTAAATATATAAATAAGTGGATCCTTTTCCTTTTTGTGGTACCAGTGATTAAGTGATATTTGTGCGATAGTGCTGTGAATAAAAGACAGTTTAAGAATGAGGTAAAACCACGTTTACATTCCAACCCTTAAAAAATCCATGCGTTTAAAACTGAAAAAAAACGCATTTAATTGTGCGATTTATTTGTGGAAAAACGCATATTGGGTTATGCGATTAAATTGGGAGAAACACCATAGGTGTTTTTTAGAATCCTTTAGGAGTCCATGCATCTAATTGATGTCTCCTTAGGTGTTTAATTTGCGGTTGCTTAGACAGGTGTTGTTCCTGATTAGTTAGTGCTGAGATGTTTTACTAACTAATTGCCCTTTGGTGTTGAGCACAGGTTAAAACTTGAAGGATAAAAGGTGTACACCACAAATGAGAAAGATAAGCACCATTTAGTAAATGTATATTTTTGAGCAGGTATACACATAATACTTTTACTTATCTTTAGTTGTGGTGTCCTCTTTCCTGCTGGTCACGTCCTTACTATCTCTTCCGTGTTTGCATGAGGATAGAAGACAGATAAAAAACCATTGCGCAATATAGTTATACTTTGAATGGTGTGCATGTGTTGTGGCTGAAGCCCATCTACTTACACAGCACCCTACGAACGAAGCGCGGTGGTTAGAAATATGTCAGGCACTGTTTGGGCTCCCTGCCCTGCTTGTCTCAGTAGTGTTGCTTAGCTCCTCCTCCCTAAGCGTTGCGACACGCCCACGTGTCTTTATCAATCCCTTGATAAAGACACGTGGGCGTGTCGCAACGCGTCGGGAGGAGGAGCTAAGCAACACTACTGAGACAAAGAGGGGCAGGGAGCCCAAACAGTGCCTGACATATTTCTAACCACCGCGCTTCGTTCGTAGGGTGCTGTGTAAGTAGATGGGCTTCAGCCACAACACATGCACACCATTCAAAGTATAACTATATTGCGCAATGGTTTTTTATCTGTCTTCTATCCTCATGCAAACACGGAAGAGATAGTAAGGACGTGACCAGCAGGAAAGAGGACACCACAACTAAAGATAAGTAAAAGTATTATGTGTATACCTGCTCAAAAATATACATTTACTAAATGGTGCTTATCTTTCTCATTTGTGGTGTACACCTTTTATCCTTCAAGTTTTAACCTGTGCTCAACACCAAAGGGCAATTAGTTAGTAAAACATCTCAGCACTAACTAATCAGGAACAACACCTGTCTAAGCAACCGCAAATTAAACACCTAAGGAGACATCAATTAGATGCATGGACTCCTAAAGGATTCTAAAAACACCTATGGTGTTTCTCCCAATTTAATCGCATAACCCAATATGCGTTTTTCCACAAATAAATCGCACAATTAAATGCGTTTTTTTCAGTTTTAAACGCATGGATTTTTTAAATGCGTTTTTTTTTTTTCAGTTTTAAAACGCATGGATTTTTTAAGGGTTGTAATGTAAACGTGGTTTTACCTCATTCTTAAACTGTCTTTTATTCACAGCACTATCGCACAAATATCACTTAATCACTGGTACCACAAAAAGGAAAAGGATCCACTTATTTATATATTTACATATGGTTTTATGTATTTATTTATTTATGTATACACACTCAGTGCACGGATTTTAAGGAGGTTTTACACATCACTTGAATAGTATCATTGCACAAGCAATTTTTAATCAGATCTACACGATTTTTAAGGTTGATTGAGAGCGCACCCATTTCACATAATTATTAACATTGTGTGTGTATTTTAAAAACCATTTCTTCTACGTGTGAGAACACTAATATATGGGTTGCAGCATCATCATTTGGCTATCTTAAAAATATTGTTGCCGTTCTGTCTTTGAATACCCATTCTAGCGCTTAAGTACACATACCTAACACTCCATTGTTTAGTTTACATTGTCCCGTTTACATTGTCCCTTCTCTTTCTGTATGGGGATGATGGCTTGGTAATTATTTTAGCCGCTTGCCGACCAGCTCACGCTGATATACGTTGGCAGAAGGGCACGTACAGGCAGATTAACGTACATGTACGTTGCCCTTTAAGAAGCGGTGTGTGTGTGTGTGTGTGCCTGCCGCGACCTCTGAGAGTGTGATCGCGGGTCCAGCGGACTGTCTCACAGAGAGGAAGAACGGGGAAATGCTAATGTAAACAAGCATTTCCCTGTTCTGCCTAGTGACAGGACAATGATCATAGCTCCCTGTCATCAAGATCAGTGTTGTCACACACAGCCCCTCCCCCACAGTTAGAATCACTCCCTAGGACACACTTAATCCCTACATCGCCACCTAGTGGTTAACCCCCTTCACTGCCAGTCATTTTTAATTGCACTGATCACTGTAAAAAAGTGTCCAATCTGTCCGCCATAATGTCAGTCATGATAAAAATCGCTGATCGCCGCCATTACTGGTAGACCCTTTATTTTTTTATTTTTTTTAACAATAAGTCTTTGGTATTATTCAGGATACATTTTAAGTGCAATATTCATTCAAGCTGTAAAATAAAGGCACATGTTAACTTGCACCACTGTGTTACTACCTGATAACAGTTACTCTGTCTGGTATCAACGCTTTTCATAATATAAGTCAGGTTATTTGGTGAATTATTCCTATTGCTATCAGTATAACCTTTTAATTTGAAACTTGTAAAGTAAGTGGGAGTGTGAGCACTCCTGAGAAAAGAAAGCGAAAAGAAAAAAAAAAATAAGGGGGGGGAGAGGGGGGACAGAAAAGGGGGGGAAGAATAGAAGGGGAGAGAAAGAAGTTTGTCGTCAGCTTGCACTAGTATCCGTATTTTTTTTGTTCCTCCCGGCAGTGCCACAGATCCCAGAACAGGTTGTGGGCGTCCAGATGGTCCCTAATTCTCGCTGTCATTCTTTCCATTAACTCTACATCCCTTATCCTAGAATATAGGGCTTCTTCAGGGGGAGGGGAGCGGCGTTTCCAGTGTAACGCCACCAGGCAGCGTGCTGCCGTAAGGACGTGTCTAACCAGTTTCTTCTGTGGAGTCGGTGCTTTCAGTGGCATTAGTCCCAGTAGAAAGAACTTGGGGGCAATAGGGACCACCTGTTCGAGGAGACGGGTCGATAGTTGCTGGACCGAGATCCAAAAGGGGACTATCTGTGGGCATTTCCAGTAAATTGGAACAGTGTTCCCTTGGCTCCCATGCAGCACCAGCAGCGGTCTGAACTAGTGGGGTAGATGGCATGGAGCACATCTGGGGTCATGTACCAGAAATATTAAACTTTATAAGTATTTTCCTTTTTATAGAGCGTGCAAATCGAGCTTTTGGATGCTTGGGTCCATATAGTCCTCCACTGATCCATGGGTATCTCCTCACCCAGAGCCTTTACCCACTTGAGCTTGTACGCATGCTTACCCATTATTGTAATGGGCCATTTGTTGAGAATTTTTGTAAATGTCGGAGATCAGGCTTCTCTGGGCCGAGCCTGCTAATACAAGGCTTTCAAAGGGTGTGGTTGGGGAAAATTGTAAGTTCGGTGTCAGGGCGTAGTGGCGGATTTGGAGATACCCATAGAATACTTGTTTCGGTAAGTCAAATTTTGGTCTGTAGGTCCTTGAATGATTTCAGTTTGCGTGTGCGGGGGTCTACCAAATTTCCATAATGGAAAAGGTTTCTCGTGGTCCAAGGGGAGGACATCTGGTGGGTCAGGCTATCTGGCATTTTGGGGTTGCAGGCAAAGGAGGTCAGGAGCGAGCTATCCGAGGACAGTTTGTTGACGCGTCAATTTGCACCATAGTTTTCTTAGTTGCATCATAGGGCCAAGTAACCGTGCGGGGTCCACCTCCGCGTTTGCACTCCAAAGTAGACTATTTGGGTGTATTGGGGCCAGCCATAGCTTCTCTATTTCGGTCCATTTATTATGACTTGAGCGTGAACCAGGTGGTGATCGCCTTTAGTTGCGCCGCCTGAAAGTATCGATTAAGGTTGGGGAAGGCTAATCCCCCGTCCGACCTGGCCGCCTGCAGTACTGAGCGTGGGATTGTGTCTTTTATAGTTCCATGTGTATTGTAACAGCTCAGTTTGTAAGTGCTTCAGTTGGCCGTAGGGGACTAGTACATGCAGGGTTTGAAAGAGGTACAGTAATTTCAGGAGGATTGTCATCTTCACTGATGCAATCTGTCCTAACAGGGAAATGTGATGTTTTTTCCATTGTTGTAGGAGGCTTCTAATGTTTTGGAAAGGGGGGCGGGGTAGTTTTCCAGAAAAAGGGTGGAATACTTTGGGGTGATATTAACCCCCAGGTATTTTAGGGCGGTGGTCTTCCAGCTGTAGGGGAAGTTAGATTGTAAGTGTTCGACCTCTTCTTCTGGGGTATTAAGTGGAAGGGCTTCTGATTTAGATGCGTTAATTTTATACCCCGATAGGGCTCCATAGTGTTCCAATTCCGCATAGAGGATTGGTAGGGAGGTCCTGGGTTGGGTTAGCGAGAGGATTATATCATCCGCAAATAAGGAAATTTTAAATTCCCTATCTGCTATTCCCTTAATATCCGGGTTCTGGCGGATGGTGGCTGCTAGTGGTTCAACACAAAGTGCAAATAGTAATGGTGAGAGTGGACACCCTTGTCTGGTGCCATTCTGCACTGGCATTGGAGAGGACAGAGCCAAGAGGGTTTTTACCCGTGAGGAGGGGTTTGAATATAAATGTTGAATGGCTCTGTAGAAAGGTCCCCTAAATCCTATATGACTAAGTGTGGCGAATCTAAAGGGCCAACCCAGGCGATCAAACGCCTTTTCCGCATCTAGGCTGAGCAACAAAGACTGCTTGCCCTCCCTGTTCACCACCTCCACCAGGTCTATTATCATCCTGGTGTTGTCTTCCGCCTGTCGCAGGGGGACAAATCCCACCTGGTCTTTATGAATTAAAGAGGACAGGACCATGTTCAGACGGATGGACAGTTCTTTAGTAAAGATTTTAGATCCGAATTTAAAAGGGCGATTGGCATATAGTTGGCACACAAGGAGGGGTCTTTACTAGGTTTGGGGATTACTGTTATGAAGCAACTCTGCACATCTCTTGGTATCGGGGTGTCCTGTAGGAAGGTGTTAAATGTGCACATATGGGGGAGCAACTGGGGGAGAAATTCTTTTGTAGAATTCATATGGGAATCCATCTGGGCCCGGGGCCTTGTGGTTGGGGTGGGCTTTGATTGGTTTGTTCTAGTTCTTCCAGTGTGATTGGCGCATTTAGAGAATCTAGATCTGTGGTTCGAAGCTGGGTTATCCCACTATGTTCGAGGTATTGTATGCGTTTGGTGAGGTCTGGCGAGGGGGGGTTGCTAGGAATGTCAGGATTGTTGTAGAGGGTCTCATAAAATTACGCAAAGGATTGGACTACGTCTTTTGGATGTGAGACAAGGGAGCCTGATCCGTTTTTAATTTGGTGGGGGGTTGACATCTGGGTGTTATTTCGTAGTTTCCTGGCTAGGAGTGTATGGTCTTTATTACCTTTTATCATAAAAGATCTGTTTTAGTCTGACTAATGCTTTTTCAACTTGTCCCATGGCCATGTCGCTTTAGGTAGCTCTGAGGGATGTGATTTTCTTTAGTATGCAATTACGAGATTGGTGACAGAGAGCTGTTGGTGATCATTTTAGCCCTATAGGTACCACTATGTCGGTTCTCTAACTTACTGACCATAAGAATCTCACATTCTTGTCTGAAGCTAAATACCTCTCTTCCAGAAGGGCGCGATGGGCTTTTTTTTTTTTTTTTTTTTTTTTGTCCAGTTTCTTTGGATCGGGCTACTCCTGCTCGCACCACCACCCACAAAGTCTACCACTGGCCACTGAGGTATCACATGTATTGCTCCTGCACCTATTTTAACTTCCATGTCATCTGAGCAGTTTAACGCTGCAGTCTGTCCATCACCAGGTCTATAGGTGAGATGCCAGGGGTATCTAGCCAGGGTGATCATAGTTTGTCAAATTTTTTGTGGGCGCCCCCTATGTTCTCTCTCTCTCTCTCTCTCTCTCTCTCTCTCTCTCTCTCTCCCTCTCTCTCTCTCTCTCTCTCTCTCTCTCTCTCTCTCTCTCTCTCTCTCTCTCTCTCTCTCTCTCTCTCTCTCTCTCTCTCTCTCTCTCTCTCTCTCTCTCTCTCTCTCTCTCTCTCTCTCTCTCTCGTGTCCCCCATCTGCATTAGCCACTCCTTCAGCTCTGGAGCGCCTGCCGTCTTCTAGTTCCTAAGGATAAATTTGCGAGCCTGAAACAAGGCTCTAGCAATGGCCTACTTCTGGTCATCACCTGTGAGGATGTTATTCACAATCCCCAGTTTTGTTTGTTCCCCGCGCATGCACCGTGCCAATTTCCGGCGGGCTACAAGTGAAATATCTCCTAAATGGCGCCCATTTAGGAGATATTTCCACTACCTATAGGTAAGCCTTATTCTAGGCTTACCTATAGGTAAAAGTACAAAAAGTGGGTTTACATCCACTTTAAGGTCAAGGTTGGGTTAAGACGCACTACCACATCTGTTAGTGGTTCATGGGTTTTTCAGCATCGGGCATCTGTTTTGCAAGGCCACTTGGTCTTATGTTAACATGTTTTTGAGTTTTACCAGGTAGATATTCAGCCCTCTTTTGATGCAAGTTTCGGGCATAAGGTGCCTCAGCCCACTTTATCTTTCCCCATTTACTGTGTTTTCCACTCCTTGCATTGCTTTTGGACACCTCAATCATCAAAGACTAAGTTCCTGTGCAAACTTTTATTAAGAAAATAGGAATTTAAACTTGCCTGTAAAGTCCTTTTTTTGTAGTACATTACAGGACACAGGTTCTGTTTAGGTTTCTTTATATTATCATTCTTGATTGCTTGCTCCTAAGCTGAGGCTTGCTGAGAGTCGAACAGTGGTTATGCTAGGGCTGTCCTTATTTATTTGCCAGTTTCTAATGCACAACCCAATTACAATCCCTATGTCCTGTAATATACTGTACTCCAATTATTATTTTTTTTTTTTTATAAGTTATTTGAAATTTTGTTTTTTACTAGGAACGGCTTTAGTTATTTTTAATTGATTTTATTTTAGTTATTGTCTAATTGTTTGGTATTAAAGAATGTTTGCCTGTTCTACGGCTTCTGAAAAATGGCTATATGATTTATCTGTCCTCTTAGGGTTCTGCGGAATGACCCCTTGAGTAGGTTGGCCATTTAACATTTCAGTCATAGGGTCTGGTCCTTAGTCTATGGTTGGCGTCAATCACTTTAGTCTTAACTTCTCATTGCTTAGCTCAATTCTAGAAGAGAGGTTTAGAGTTGCATGATATGCAAAAATAGAACTGGTATTTTTTAAGCAAGCAGTAGGCCATTTAAGAGCATCCTTATTGTAATTGCTGGCCCTGCAAAAGCATCCAAGCAAATCCTTTTTTTTTTTTTTTTTTTTTTCAAATATAAAGCTTTATTAAATTTTTTCAAGAAAAACAGAAAATGAGGCCAAGGCCCCAACAGAACTCACAATCACATTATTTCAGTGAAGGTCGCAGCCTCCCGGTTTCGATTCATATCTATCAACGGCACATTGTGTAAACCTTTTAACCTTCCAATATTACCTGAGTGTATAAATTACTATTAGTTTCTGAACTGGGGGAAGGTCCTTCCCATCATGCTCCACCCGTAGGCTATTCTGATAGACCGCAAGATTGTGGTATAAGAAAGATAGATTGAAAGGTTAGAGTGAAGAATAAGTTCAGTATAGAAAAAGAGAGAGGAGAGGAGGGGAAAGGAGGGGGGGGGGGGAGGCCACCAGTCTCAGCCTCTTGGTATCGGGCTGGTCACAATGGCATCTAATATACCTGGCAAGGTTTAGGTTCATGTCTCCAGGAGGGCTTTCCCTTTGTCTGAGAGGATAAAAGTATTCCATAGTGCCCATGTCTTTCTGTAGGTTTCTTGTTTGTCTTGTGAGGTCAATATGAGGTCTTCCATTCTATTTGTCTTCCACCTTCCGCAGCCACATTGCTGCGGTTGGTGGGCATTGTTGCTTCCATAGGAGTGGTATGCAAGCTTTCGCAGCGTTAGTCAGATGTCTCAGTATGGATTTTTTATATCTCTTGGGAGATGAGGAGGATAGATGTAGCAAGAAAAATGCTGGGTCGTCGGGAATCTGATATTCTGTGAAATCTTGGGACGTGGTACGAACCACGGTCCAAAAGGGTGTTAACAGCGGGCAAGACCAAAACGTGTAATAGCGTCCCCTTCTCTCCCTGGCACCTCCAACAGAGTTCTGAGGATTCAGGGAAGATCTTATGCAGCTGGCTAGGCGTGAAATACCACCTAGTCAGTATCTTGTAGTTCGTTTCTTGTACTTAAGTACAAGTGGAGGATTTAAGGGCGAAGTCAATCATAACCTGTCTCTGGCTTGCCGTAAAGGTACGCTGGAGTTCTGATTCCCACCTTTCTAAGCATGCTAGATTTGGCGGTTTGGGAGGTGTATTCAACAACGTATACATGTTTGATAGAACTTGCGTCAAAGGTTCCGTACCCGTCATGAATTCTTCAAAAGAAGTCTTTGGCCTAGCATAAAGATGGGGGCTCGGGATACTATGTAGGAAATGGTGTATTTGAACTGCGTTCCAGAATGGTAACTGGCACCTGCCACTCTGGGCCATCAGTTCCTCTATGTTGGGCCATCTGTCATTTACTACAAATTTCCCTGCTAGTGTTTGGTCATTGCTTCTCAACGTCTGGAATGTCGTAGTGGAATTCCCTGGAGGGAAGTTAGGGTTACCCAGAATCGGAGTCATAGGGGATGTCTTGGTCGTCTGTGCGTTTTTGGAGGGTCGCTTGCCTACATTGTTGTAAGGTGTTCCTAATCAGGGGATCGGCCTTTGTCTGAGGGTAGCGAGTCGTAGCACCATAGTGCTGTACCTAGTGGCGTCTCTATCTGTCTTTGTTCTATTTGGGCCCACAGTTTCAGGTCTTGATGTCGTTTCCAGTCTACCACCCTCCCAAGATGTATAGCTTGGTAATAACGTTTTACGTCTGGGAGTGCAAGACCCCCGGAGTGTTTGGGTGCTGTGAGTAGGGTGCGTGGTAGACGCGGCTTTTTATTCGCCCATAGAAAGCGGGTAAGCATAGCTTGCACTACCCGGAAGTAACTGGGGGGTATTCTAATTGGTAGAGCCTGAAATAGATACAAGAATTTGGGTAAGATACTCATTTTTATTAGGTTGCATCTCCCAAACCAGGAGTGTATCCCTGTATGCCATTTCTCTAGAAGAATTTTAGTTTTTGTCAGTAAGGGAGGGAAGTTAGCTTCATATATTTGTGTCAAGTCTGGTGGCATCTTCGTGCCTAGGTAAGTCAAAGCAGACAAGGTCCATCGAAATTTTAAAGCTTGCTCGTAAGGTCGAAGTGTCCTGTGTAGGTAGTGAGATTCCCATGGCTTCAGATTTATTGTAGTTTAATTTTGAGGTTGGCCAGTCTCCCAAACGTCTCCAGCTCTTTAAGTAAGTTAGGTAGTGATGTCACTGGGTCAGTCAAAGAAAAAAGCATGTCATCTGCGTAAGCTGATATTTTATGTTGTCTACCGTCTGATACCCCGTGAATGTCTGTGTTAAGTCTGGTCGTGGAGAGTAGTGGTTCCAGTGATAGTGCGTATAACAGGGGGGATAGTGGGCATCCCTGTTGTGTGCCATTGGTTATGGGAAATGAGTCGGATAAGACTCCGTTTGTCTTCACTTGGGCCGTCGGGTTGCTGTAAATGCCAGCTATGCGATTCAGCATTTTCTCCCCTAGCCCTATCATTCTCAGGACGGTGAACATGTATGGCCAATTGACCCTGTCAAACGCCTTTTCGGCGTCTGTGCTCAAGAACACACAGGGAACTCGTTTGCTTTTTACAATATGTAGGAGATTCAACACTTTGGTAGTGCCATCTCTGGCTTCTCTGGAAGGAATAAAGCCCACCTGGTCTAGATGAATGAGTTTCTGTAGGTGCGACGTTTATCTTGTGGCCAATATTTTTGTGTACAGTTTGAGTTCAACATTTAGCAGCGATATGGGCCTGTAGCTACCGCATAACGCTGGGTCCTTACCTTCCTTCCAGATCACTGAAATATGTGCACCTAGCGTATCTTTAGCAAATGTACCCCCCTCTCCAATTGCGTTAAATACTTTTAGAAGGCGGGGTCCTAGTATTGGGAGCTGAGTTCTGTAATATTGTAGTGTATACCTGTCTGGGCCTGGTGCTTTCCCCGGTTTCATTTAACGGCTAATTGCAATTCTGGTAAAGTAATGGGGGCATCTAGTTCAGTCTGGGCTTCTGATGAGAAGGTCGGAATTTGGGCCGATGATACATATTCGTCTAGGTCTTGTTGCGATGCTATCGCTGGCGGTAGATTATACAGTGTGTTATAGAAGGACTTAAATTCCTGGGATATTTGTTTGGGCAGGGTAACTCTACTTCCATCTGTTTTGGCGATATGCGGAATATATGTGGATAGTTTAAGGTCTCTCACCGATTGGGCTAAAAGTCTCCCACATTTGTCCCCGGATTCATAAGTGGTTTTGCAACAGATCTGTATTGCTGCCTTGGCTCTATACTGTAATATGTCATTTATCTGCTTCCTAGTCGCCTCTAGTTCTATTGTCAGCGGTCGGGCAGGGGCATGTTTGTGTCTGGCTTCCATCACTTTAAGGTCCTGTAAAAGTTGGGTAAGTTTCTGTGTGCGTTCTCTTTTAATCCGGGCTCCGTGCTTAATAAGGATACCCCTAATTACCGTCTTGTGGGCCTCCCACAGCATCCCCGGTTCACATTCTGGTCTGTCATTTTCTAAGAAGTAAAAATTTAGTTCTCTGGTGACTTCAGTCAGGACTTCTGGTGTCTGTAGGAGACTCTCATTAAGTCTCCAGAATCTGTCTGGTGGAGGGGGAGTCCGTCAGTTTGTACACTAGAGATATATGGGGGCATGATCCGACCATGTCCTATTCCGTATGTCCGTATGTTCTACTGCTTCCAGTTGGCCATGCGGGATCATGAGGTAGTCTATCCTCGTATATGTCTGGTGTAGCGGGGAGTAGTATGTGTAGTCTCGGTCACCCGAATGCTGCAGGCGCCAGACGTCGATCAACTGCATTTTATGTAAGGCTTTGGACATACGTTTAAGTTGGGCGATGGGAACTGATGTCTTCCCTAGCGAGGTGTCCACTGAGGGAGTCAGGGGGGCATTAAAGTCGCGGCCTAGAATAAGTTTCCCTTCTGTAAACCTCTGGAGGTGTTCCAGTGTTTCTTCCAGGAATTTGGCTTGACCGTCATTAGGGGCATATATTGCTGCTAAAGTCAGCAGAGTGGTCCCAATCAGGCCTTTGACGAAAACAAACCGGCCCTGGGGGTCTAGCTGGCATCCCTTGCTTCGCCATGGGAGTTTGCTTGACAGTAGTATAGTAACCCCTTTGGATTTCGTATTTGGATTAGTGGAGTGGTACGCGACTGGGTAGTGTTTGTTTCTAAGGTAAGCAAGTTTGGTGTCTTTTAAAATGCGTCTCCTGTAGCAAGGCTACATCGACGTGTGATCTTCTAAGATCATTCAGCAACATGCGTCTCTTCTCTGGCGTATTCAAGCCTCTAGCGTTAAGTGACATTACTTTTATATTTTGTGCTGCCATCGTGTCAGAAATCGTAAGTG
This sequence comes from Lithobates sylvaticus, assembly GCA_028564925.1. NCBI lineage: Eukaryota > Metazoa > Chordata > Amphibia > Anura > Ranidae > Lithobates > Lithobates sylvaticus. The sequence goes on from CM053038.1 coordinate 169,468,045, forward strand.
TATGGTTGAGACGGCGGTGTAATTAAGGGAGGTGTAGGGAAAAATGGGGGTGGGGTGGCAGTAGGTCAGAGAGAAAGCAAGTGAATAAGTGTAGTTAGAAAGTTGCAAATAGAACACTTGGTAGTCAACTACCAAGGTGGGGCTAGGTCTAGCACCTAGTCCCTAAGTTAACTCTTTATGCTCGTGTGTGTCGATTGGGGAGTTATTCACGTCCCCCACCGAAACCCGCTATCCTATGTGGAGGAGTGGTAGGCTAAGGCTCAGTGTGTTGACCCCCCCCCCCCCCGCTGTCTCGCTTCCACGGCCTGGTCAAGTCCTATATCTTTGCACGTTAATATTACAAAACACAACACCAAAATGAACATCCTGTACTCCACCCAAACCTCTTCGTATGGCAGTCTAACAATTTGGGTTTCGACCGAACTGTAACCTAGTTTCTATCCCAGTAGATCCAACCCCTATGTCCCCATAGTCTATCCGAAGTTGTTGGGTGACCCCTTATCTACGCCTCCATACACGCTCTCTCCTGTCCCTCAAGCTGGAGCTTCCTGCTTATTTCAGACGTCCCTTGTGGGGGTATTATTATTAAGCCTCACCTCCCCTCCTCTCCCAATATTCCCCGAGGGTCCCCCACCCGGCCCCCGTTGTCGGATCTATGTCCCCTTTTCCTTCAAACTGTCGGGGTGTGCCATATGTCATCCTGCTGTACCAACAGTACTCAACTCTATACATTCCCCAGCCAATGATATCAACCCTCTGACATCTATTGTGTAATATACTGTATAACCCACATTGTAAGACAGTACATTCCATTACATTACCCCTCCTCCGTCCGCCACCCTGTCTCTGGTCCATAGCCTTCATGGGTAACCTGGATACTCCAAGCCTCGTTTATGTGGGTTACAGGAAAGAAGGATTGTTAAGGAGAGAAATAACACACTTGGCATAAAACATAACACAGTATATCATCGCCCCCTAGTGGGTAGTTCTGGAACGTCAGTTTCTGATAAACAGTGTGGTTAGCTTTGGGGTTCTTCTCTAACCATCCCCACAGTGTGTCCTCCTACTGCCTTCATGAGACCGATGCAACCGTTTGCTGTACTCCCAGGCGATGTGTAGATACATCGTGAGCGCACTCAGTCTCCATGGACCCCTTCTTATCATCAGTCTTTCCCCTCATGTTCCATTTGCGGTTGCTCATCCCTGAGGTGAGTGGGTAGTGTGCGCCAGTCTCTGGCTCCTTAATCACTGCGCCCTCGGGGCGCCTCCAGGCACTCAAGCTTGTCTGTAGGTCCCACTCATCAGCTGACCAACAAAAAAAAAAATGAACAATCAAAAGTCAGCTCCAAAGAGCAAAAAAGACAAGGGGGGGGGGGGGATGTGGCATGGCGGATTATAATGCAATAGGTGTCTCCCCGAGTGACCCGTGGCCTGCGACGGCTCCTCTGCTGCCTTGGTGGAAAGTCTTCCCTTTGCCTGTAGGTTGGCGGTCTTCCTTGCGCTCCCGGGAGAAAGGCTAGCCAGTTAGGGATGTTGATTGGTTCCACCCCCATGAAGGCGAACAGCTCCGGTAAGGCGTCTGCTTTGCGTAAATTGAAGAACCGCTGCTCCTTACGGAATGTCACCGATAGTGGGTAACCCCACCTGTATGTAAACTGTCTTCTGCGGGCTATCTCCAGCAGGGGCTTCAAAATGGCCCTCCTCTGCAATGTGGCCCTTGAGAGATCCGGCAGAATCTTGAGCACTGCGCCATCGAATTCCAGGTCATCCACCTCCCACGTTTTCCGGAGCACTTGTTCCTTGATTCTGTACTGATGCAATCTGCAGATCACATCGCGGGGTCTCAGGGGGTCTGTGGGTTTGGGCCTTAGCGCCCTGTGGATCCTGTCAAACACCACTCTGTCTGGGAGGTCTATGGCCCGGAAAATGGCCGCTGCAGTGTCTGCCAAATCCTCCGGTCCTGTGGCCTCTGGGAGGCCCCGGATCCGCAGGTTGTTCCTGCGGCTCCGGTCCTCCATTTCCTCCATGCGGAGCTGTTGCTCTGTCAGGGCCTCCGCCTGTGTTTGGGATCGATCCACCGACGTGACCCTCCGTTCCATCGCGGCTAGAGAGGTTTCCCCTGTCTCGAGCCTGGCTGTCAGGGAGGTGATATCCGCTCTCACTGCCTTTATTTCTTGACGATGCGCTGCCTCCACCGTCCCTATAAGCGCCGCTATGTCTGCCTTAGTAGGCAGCGCTAGTAGGAGAGCCCGGAGCTCCGGGTCTACGCCGCTCAGCTGGTGGGGTGTTTATGAATATCCCCCCTCCTCTGAGTACAAGTCCAGCAGGTGGTTTTCATATGGCCCGAGGGATTTCGATGCTCAAGCCGGGGACATGGAAGCATGTGATGTCCCGTCTTCCATCTCCTCCGCACGTGTCGCCGCCATCTTTAAATCATGGGAGCCGAGCTGGGACTTCAGAAACAGCCTCCTGAGTTCGCCCGATGATGGGGTTTGTGTAGTCGGCTTAAAGATCTTGGTGTTCCTCTTTGCGTTGCGCTTCTTGGCGGAGTGCCTATTGCTGAAAAATCTGTATATTGGCCGGGATTCGTGAGAGACGGTCCGGAGCTCAGAGAGACACGTCTCTATTCAGCCATGTCCAGGCCACGCCCCCTCTCTAAGCAAATCTTTGACCTTTTTGTAAGAGCAACCACAGTTCTAGTTTTGAAGTTGCAGGGGATCTCAAAAATCTGACCCTTTTGATAGCAGTGTCACAGTTCACAAAGTTATTCTTCTTGTGATTGCAAGGAAGATGCTTCATTCAGGAGACTTAATTCTCTGTCCCAGTACATAAATGGGTGTATGTTAGAGCTATGGTGAGTGGGCCTTGACTGCAAAGGTTCTCTGCGGAGGTTGTTTGAAGGAGGGGATGATGAATATTTGTAAACAGCGATAAAATTAAAATGATTACATTAACAGCACTAAAAACAAATGACTAAGAGTATTAGTGCAGTTGGATGTAAATCGCACATTAATATAAATTCAGATGACAAGAGTCCCAACAGACGTCCATAGGGTAAATGTGGTGCTCCGTGATCCCTCAGAATTTCAGGGAAGCATCAAAGCATATACACCATCACCGGAAAGAAACCTTGTGCTCAGAAGTGATCCCAGTTGGTAATGCACTTCCCGCAAACGGGCCAACAAACAGGCTTAATATCTCCTGGTACACCTGGATAAACGGCTATTATGATGCACAAATCCTTTCATGAAACAGCAATGCTTTGAACCTGGTCTTTCCTTAAAGTGTGAAAAAGGATCCGGTTTTAAATATTTAACAGTAATTTCTTAAGGTAGCTCACCTAATGTTGCATGCAAAAAAAGAAGCAATTAACATAGTGTAACACTGTTTTATTGGGGACAAACCCACAACCGATAAAAATATGCTTAAAAGAAAGTTGATTTAAAAACAGCAATGTCAGTATAGTCTGCTCAGCACAGTTCATGTCATTCTCACTGCTTCCTGATGAGACCCGGGTTGACACGGACTGGGACTGGGACTGGCAGACGGGAGCTGCAAGGCATTTCGTAATCACGTCTTCATTTAGAGGGCGTGGGCATGCAGCACAGCTCATACCTTTTATTTATTTATTTATTTATATATATATATATATATATATATATATATAGTTTTGGCTGTTTGTTTATTTCTCGCCCGCCCGTAGGGTATAAGGGGTGAGCTGTCCTCCCTCCTGAGGAAGACGTGATTACGAAATGCGTTAAAGCATGTCCATGCAGCTTCCCTGTCTGCCAGTCCCAGTCTGTGTCAACCCGGGTCTCATCACACCCAGTAAAATCAGGAAGCGGTGAGAATGACATGAACTGTGCAGAGCTTACTCTATACTGACATTGCTGTTTTTAAATTAACTTTCTTGTAAGCATATTTTTATCGGTTGTGGGTATGTCCCCAATAAAACAGTTTTGCACTTTGTGAATTCCTTCTTTTTTGCATGTAACATTTGGCTGGACTACCTTAAGACATGTACCATGGGTCGTGGCCTAGCCATGGCTGAATGAAGAAGTACTTCTAAGGAGCTCCTGGCTTCCCCCTGCTCACCACGACCAAAAGACAGCTACTCATTCATGTAAATGCGGCATGAGCAACCCCAACCGATATAGAACCAGATGGGTGACCCGTGGGAACCCTTCCAGGACCACACAGACTGATATCCAGTTATTCCCCCCCAGGGGCCATTACAGAAACCCCATGTGCACCTCGTAAGGAGGTCTGTGCGCCTACCCAGCCTTTATCTCCCGTTTCACCCACCCAGCCAGAATACCTCAGGGACTCCAGCAGCCTTTAGTTCTGACATAGGTGGTCCCTCGCAAACTCCGGGGGACCTGGAGGAAGATCTCTGCAGCATGCTGCAGGCTCAACCCACAAGGTCCAACATTGAAGCCCTTCATGCGCAGTCTGACATTGAAGCCCTAATCCTCTGCATCGAGAAGGCACATAGCGGAGATTTGGCAGAGGTGAGATCAGACCTGCACTCTCACAGAACGTGTGGACACGGTAGAGGCTGAAATCTCCTCTTTGGAAATCAGTGTCAGCCCTGGAACAGTCACAGACCTCACAAGCTACCCTGGCCAGAGAGATGCAGCTACACCTGGAGGAAATGGAGGATCGCAGCCGTTGAAACAACCTGTGGCTGTGGGGACTCCCGGAGGCTACAGGGATGGAAGACTTGGCTGCCACGGTTACAGCTATTTTCCACAGCGTTCTGGGGGCTCCCCCACCAACGCTAGAGATAGATTGGATGCACAGAGCCCTGGGACCCAGGTCTACAGACCCAGGCAGACCCTGGGATGTACTATGCAGACTGCACAGATACTCACAGAAGGAACATCATCCTCCAAGTCCTGGGATCGTGGACCGATCAAATCTGATGGAGCAAAATATACAATCTTCCCTGATCTGTCGAGAGCCACACTGCAAAGAAGAGCCCTCTTGAAGCCTGTACTGGAAACAGCGACAAGACATGGCTATGGTGACTTTACGAAAAGGCACAGGCGTCATTCATACTTCAGTAGAGAAAAAAAAATCGCGCTGTTAGAGTCCAATTGAAGATAGGAAGTATGAAACAGTCCTAAAAAACAACTTCTTTTAATGTAGATAACTATCCTCCAATAGAAATATTAATCAAAGAAAATGTTTCAGCAATATTGAACCTTGCTCCTATGGATAAGCGATGCTTACCAGATGTAAGCCAAAAAATTTGCATATGGCTTTAAAACCAGCCTGGGTTGATGATCCAAGTTTCTTTATAGGAAACAGCACAGATTTTGTGGTATAGTGATCGTCTCCTTCCAGGATATGGTACTCACAAGGAATGGTTACACAGTGCCGAAAAAACAAAAAATACATATACCATAGCATAATACTGCTATATATTTTGTAGAGAATATGTCACAAAAATCAAGTGCCAGATTATGGAAGACACCCGTGTCAACAGGTAAATAAAATATATGTGCACCACCACCAAATAGAGGGCCTCCTTACCAGATGCCAAAGGAAGTACACACACACAGAGACAAATGATCCTTTCCAAAAGGATTTCCCAACCAGTCAAAAGAAAAGAAATTTATCTGTGTTCTATAAAGAGAAGTGCCTCCTTACCAACAGGAAAGCATAAACAGCAAGCATGCACTTTCACCCAGGTTAGGCTGTCTCCTTACCACAGTCTCAGGTTATAAAGGCTTGTACTGCTAGCAAAGGGAGCAGGTAATCCTCCACAGCCTGGAATGTGCCGTTTACAGGCACAGAAACTTTCAGCCCAATACCCAGGGAAAAAAGCATACAGACCATGGCGTAATAACGTACTAAAAAAAGTTTTATTAAAATAACAAAGGTTTGTCACTTACAAACTAGAAAGAGTTAAAACAGCGTTTTAAAATCGTAGAGCCGGCCTGGCCGTCACAAACACATAGACGCTCCCGTCAGTTCCGCGTGGTGACGTCAGCACGTTGCCCTCAGACGCGTTTCGTTTACAAATAGCACATTGTCAATGAGGAACAGGCTACGTGCTGTGTCACCACCTTATAAAGGAAACAACCTCGTTCTGGGACATGAACGTGAAGCTCCGGGCGCCATCTTGATTATGGGCAAACCCTATGTGATATCTATATGAGTTCCGGGCAGATATGCCTGTTCCCTCTTTGAGAAAAAAATCTCCATTTTAAACTGTGGTCAATGTTGTCCAGCTAAAAAAAAAAAGAGAAAAAAAAAAAAAAAAAAAAAAAAAAAAGAGAAAAAGAAAAAAAAAATTGTCCAGCTAAATCAATTAAACAAACATCAATTTATGTGAACCACTTTAAAACTATGGTCAATATTGTCTAGCTAGGTCAATTAAACCAACTTTAATTGAGACCCAAATGTTATAAAACAATTCCCGGAATGGCCCGTGTCACACCTGCAGTCAACCATTTATTAATATATGTTGATGTTATGAGTGCAAATTTAGCGTGAGGGAAATACCAAAATTAAAAAAAAAAAAAATTTTTTTTATGAAGAAGAAAGAATCAAATAAAAGAAAGAGAATGAGGTAGTGAATTGTGAAGAACCCTTATATTAAAGGCTCATATATAATAAACGTGTATAATAATATTTAAATTATTTATTTTAAATTCTATTGCTCTAATTCTTATTAAAGAATGTGCTTTATTCCAACTAGTGTTATATAAATATAAAAAATAATAATAATAATCCCTGTTAGATATCACGTTAAGTATTTTATGATATTATATTCAAATCGTGATATTAATACATGTGTATACAGAAATCATTCTGTCGTGCAAAATATAACCCTCATTTAATATAGCTGTGACCTATATATAAATTTAATCTATAATATTAGTGCATTATAAATATAAGTATAAAAAGTAAAAAAAATTTTATATATACTTCAAATATACCATTATAACGCCTGAGATCACCTTTTATAGTGAAAACCAACCGCTATAAACAAATTAAATTAAAAAATAAATTAAAAATTAAAAAGATTTATGGGACTAGCTAATTTATAAAGTAGATGAATTTGTGTGGAGAGGATCGCCATAGATCCTATTCCTTTGCTACAGGAGATACACAAACATGGACCCAGATCAGGTTGATAAACCATACTTTCTCGTGTAACATTTACAGCTTACAATCCATAAAAAACAAAAACATATACCACACGGGCATTGACCCTGGTGATGTACTATGCAGACTGCACAGATACTCACAGAAGGAACATCATCCTCCAAGTCCTGGGATCGTGGACCGATCAAATCTGATGGAGCAAATATACAAATCTTCCCTGATCTGTCGAGAGCCACACTGCAAAGAAGAGCCCTCTTGAAGCCTGTACTGGAAACAGCGACAAGACATGGCTACACATACAGATGGGGGTACCCCTTGGTGGTGACTTTACGAAAAGGCACAGGCGTCATTCATACTTCGCTCCCCTGCCGATCTGCCAGCACTCTTCACATTTATGAACGCTGGACCTGTGCGGGTACAGAATTTTGCTTCAGACCTTGCATCGGTCAGCCGGCCAAACAGGCCTCCCCCCCAGCAACCCGGCACTCCCAGCCTGCCCGCACTGAGATCCAGGAGGCATTCGCGGGATTCGCCGGGGTAATGAGCACGTGAGTTATAACACACCCTCTCTCCCCAAGCACAGACTTCCAACTCTCAGTTTAATTGGCGCTTTATTTCCCCACTTCTTTCCCCCTCACAACACCGCTTATTAACCACTTGGCGCCCAAGGTACGTCATAGGACGTCCTGGGCTTTGTGGGGTTAAATCTGAATGATGCCTGCAACTACAGACATCATTCAGATATCAGCATTTTCCGTTGGCGATTCCCTGCACCATAAGAATGATCATATCGGCTGTTCTGCCACTTGATCGTTCTTATTGGGCGCAATAAGTAGATGCCCCCCCCCACCACCCCGCTCCCGCCACCCTCCGTTGCTTCTACCGACTCACCGCTTCCATCGGTGAGTTGGACACAGGATCTGCTGGCCCCCGGATGGTGATCATAGAGATTTCGGGCAGACCAGATGGTCGCTGGAGTCTCTGATTGTTCGGAGGCTGGGCGCGATGTTATGACGTCACACCCGGACTCTGCATTCAATTAACAGCGCCGCCTTGGCTGGGAAGCCATGTTTGTTTTATGTTTTTTATTTTTAATTTTTTTTTTTTATTTTTTTTTTTTTTTTTTTTAGGCTTCCCAGCCTAGAGGTGATATGTTGGGGTCTTATTGACCCCATATCTCACTGTAAATAGGTCCGATCATGCCATATTCCTATTACAAGGGATGTTTACATTCCTTGTAATAGGAATAAAAGTAATCACATTTTTTTATTTTTATTAAAGTGTCAAACTAAAAAAATTAAAAGTAAAATTAACAATAAAAAAAAAAAAAAAATGTAAAGCGCTCCTGTCCTCGTGAGCTCGTACGCAGAAGCGAACGCATACGCAAGTCCAGCCCACAATGAAAACAGTGTTCAAACCACACATGTGAGGTATCGCTGTGAACGCTGGAGCGAGAGCAATAATTCGTGCCCTAGACCTCTACCTCAAAACATGTAACCAGTAAAAAATGTTAGTGTCCCCTATGGGGATTTCTAAATACAGAAGTTTGGCACCATTCCACGAGCTGGTGCAATTTTGAAGCGTGACATGTTAAGTATCTATTTACTCGGCGTATCTTCATCTTTCACATTATGCCAAAAAATTGGGCTAACTTTACTGTTTGCCTCCTGCCAAAGAACCTGTGACTGCCCAGACACTCTTCTGCCAAACCCAAAGAGTGTCCCTATCCCCCTGACTGCAGAGGTGCCTCTGTCCCTTCTGTTGCTGGTGCCTGAGCCCCCCCCCTCACAGTTCATATCTGAAGGAACTTGCCAGCACTCACGGAGCAACACCGAGAGGTCATGTACTTCCATGAACCTCTGTGACCCTCCCTCCCTAGGACCAGTAGTTGAAAGGCATTCCCCATGCAGAAGTACCAGACACGGGGAGGACAGAGCCCATACCACTGAGATGGGCAGAATGGATGTCACTGAATATAAACACTGGATGCATAAGTACTGCACACTACACTCACTGTGTTCTAACTAACGCTGTATTCCTTTTCAGGTTTGTGCTACTATGGGTTCAGTTTCCTCATACACAGCATATCTAGGTGTCTTAGTGCCCTAATTTTTTCCCTCATTGTACTGGCATCTTTCGTGGGAGGGGGTGGACCAGGTGTATATTGCCCTTTAACTGCGGGGAGACACCCCAGCAGGGCCGGGGCCAACAACAGCAGGGCCGGGACTTGGGAACTCCCCATGTAAACACCTCTTTCCCAACAGACATTTGTCAGGCTTTAATGCTTTTACAGACTTGATGTAGACAGAACCGAGAGGTGACGATGGGCTTTCAGGGAATGTTTCTCCCCCTCCCGAGAGACACAAATTTCTCCTATGGCAAGGGAGACACAGAAGCGGATATAACATTGACTACCGCAACGAGATAACGGGGACTGGTCAAATAATTCCGATTTGGGTGGGGGGGATGTTCCTGTGTATAATACACACACACACACACACACACACACACACACACACACACACACACACACACACACACACACACACACACACACACACACACACACACACACACACACACACACACACACACACACACTGCGAGCACCTCAGTTTTTTTTTGCTAGTGTCTAGGTGTTGGTCACAGTTTAAGATGTTGTTTTTTTTTTTTTTTTCTTTAAAGAGCTCCACTGGAGCAATACTTGCTGGACGAGCAAGCTAACAAAACGGATCCATTCAAAGTGCTTTTTAAAGGCCAAAGTGAATGGTACCCGGGCCTCGTCACCAAGGATATGAGGTTTTGCCTGTAATGCCTCTCTTGGAGGGCTGGACCCTGGGACCCAGTTCTTAGGCTTTGGCATTTTACAAACTAACCTTTCTGGCAGGGTGCTATACAGGTCCAGGGGAGTGGAAATCCTTTCAAGGATCCCAGTCCCTGAAGGTCTTTTGACTTAACCTGTCATGATGGGTGAAGATTAGATCTGTTGTTCCTACAGAATCCTGTGGCTGGGATAAGGTAAGTGAAGGCCCTAAGAAAACTTGGTTTGCTTAGGATCCTTCTTTGAGCAGATGTATTTTTTCGTCATGTCATGCCTAAAGATCACCACTAGATGGCATAGGGAGCATGTTAATCATCTCTTTAGCCAGGTCTCCCTGTATAGCTGCTGTGTCTAGTGTTGTGGTCTGTCTTTTGAGTAAAGAAAGTCTTGTGTACATGCCTGGTAGTTTTTTTTTCTTCCTTTTTTCCTTGGACGGCCGCAGCCACTGTGGAAGCAGGGGATTGCTATCAGCACCTTCACTGCAGAGACCATGCCCAGGAAGACATCTGACTGACAGAGGGACACAGCAGCAGTCTATGGGTGGATGGGTGATGTATACAGGCATTCTGCATGCCACTTGTTTGCTCAAGCATTAGGCTGAGCATTATTAGCAGCTTTTATTGCTGGACTAGAGGATCAGCAGTGATTGCACTATATATATATATATATATATATATATATATATATATATATATATATATATATATATATATATATATATATATATATATATATATATATATATATATATATATATATATATATATATATATATATATATATATATACCTCTGTTTTTCTTGCTTGCGCTATGCCTCCTAAGAGGGTAGTCTATACCCCCGCAAAAAAGATAAAGGCATCCCCATCAGTCTCTGAGGACACAGTCATGCCTCCATAGTACCCGCCTCTCCGGACAGACTAGAGGTGGCTAGCCAGGATGACCCATTGGTTTTCTCTGGTGCAGCAGCTGTTTCCAATCCTCCAGCCCCTGTTACTATAGACGCCTTATCCTCAGCTCTGGTTGGGTTAGCGGCTTTAATCGCATCCTCTTCCCAGAGTGGGAGGAAGCGTGTTAGATCTCCCTCACCTGCTCCGAACCCCCTGTCAAAAGAACAGCAGTGGCCGGAGGAAGAGGAATTACCCTCAGGGGATCGAGAAAAGGGGCAGTCTAACGATTTCTCTTTGGCAGAATCAACCGTAGAAGAACCTTTTTCAGCCTCGCAATCTGAGATATTGCTAGTGCAATCCCTTACTGAAATGGTCTGCTCTGCATTCAAGTTGCCCTGACAGTCAGCCAAAAGGCCCATTTCTTCGCTAGGTTTGCTGAAGTGCCCGCTGGCTCTTCACGCCTTTCCGGTTCATCCATTGTTGGAACAACTTGTATATGCTGCTAAAAAGTTTTCTACTCTCTATTCTATGGAAGAGAAATTTACTAAGAAATGGAGTATTCCACTAGTGGATGCTGCAATTTCCTCTAACTAGAAGCCGGACTTGTCTCGTGGACAATGCTCAGATGTTCAGGGATCCAACAAATTAAAAAGCTAGAGTCTTTACTGAAGACTTCTTTTTCTACTGCAGGTGAAATAACTCAACCTGCTCTAGTGGCAATAGGCATCTGTCAATCCCTAAAGGACCAGCCGAGACAGATTCTTAGAGATTATCCAGGTCAGCAGGCCCGAGATTTAGCTGCACTACCTAGGGCGTTGTGTTTTGCGATTGATGGTATTAAACATTCTATTCGTCAGGCTTCTCACTCCTATTGGTGCATATGCCTAGGATCTTGTGGCTAAAAAAACTGGTCAGCCGAGGTGCCATGCAAAAGACTTTTGGCAGGGGGTTCCATTTCATGGGTAACGGCTTTTTGGGGATGACTTGGTTAAGTATATCCAAAAGATTTCAAGTGGGTGAAGTATCTTATTACCAGTTAAATCAAAGATTAAGCGTCCTTCGTTTAAGTGAGCTTCTTCTCCAGGGCCGGGGCCACCTGTCTCTAGGTAGTCACAACGTTCAAGAGGTAAAGCTCAAGGTCATGTCCAGGGACAGAAAAAGCCATGAGGGAGGAAACCTACAAAGAAGAATCCTAAAGCCTCCTTATGAAGGGGCGCCCCCGCTCACTCGGGTTGGGGGGGGGGGACTCCTCCACTATAGCTCTAGGTTACAAACTAGAGTTGCGACATATTTTCCTTTGCCTCGTTTTCTAAGGTCAAACGTTCCCAAAGATCCAGGGAAGAAGCAATCCCTGTTCTTGGCATTATACCAACTGTTATCGCAAGGAGTGATCATGTTGATTACTGTGGAAGAGCAGGGTCTGGGGTTTTACTCAAACCTCTTTATGGTGCCAAAACCAAATAGAGATGTCAGTCCCATCTTAAACCTCAAAGATCTAAATCCATTCCTGAATATCTGCTCATTTTGCATGAAGTCGTTCCAATCAGTTTCCTTCCTTCAACGAGGGGAACTTCTGGCATCGATCGACATAAAGGATGCATAACTCCATGTGCCTATTTTTCCCGCTCACCAGAAATTTCTGCATTTCGAGGTAGAGGGGCACCATTTTCAGTTTGTAGCCTCGGCCCTTCGGTCTAGCTACTGCACCCCGAGTTTTTACAAAGATTTCTGGCCAGACTAAGAACTCAGGGCATTACGGTTATAGCATACCTGGACGACTTGTTGCTAATAGACCGGCCGGTGGCCCGCTTAGACCAAAGTGTGTTCAGCACAGTCCATTATCTGGGATACCTAGGGTGGATTCGCAACCTAGAGAAATTATCCTTAAAGCCAATAAGAAGGCTAGAGTACTTAGGTCTGATCATAGACACAGCCCAGAGAAGTGTTTTTGCCCCAGGCAAAAATCTGTGCCATAAGGGATCTGGTTCAGGTGGTCAGGACTAAGACGAAACCCTCCATTAGCCTTTGCATGAAATTATTGGGAAAGATGATGGCTTCATTGCAGAACAGTATACTAACTGCTAGGAACAAAGAGGTCCAAGCTCTATTTTTCAATGTATCTGACTCCGAAGGTACGTCAGAGCTTCAGTTGGTGGTGTATGACCAGGAATCTACAGAAGGGGAAATCCTTCTTACCAGTTACCTGGAAGGTGGTAACAGATGCCAGCCTTTAGGGTTGGGGAGTGGTCCTGAAAGAAGCGTCTGTCCAGGGAGGAGGGTTCACGACCGATAAAAAGGTTGCCCATCAACATTTTAGAGATTCGGGCAGCATGCTTGGCTCTGGAGGTCTGGACGTTTAGGTTGCAAAATTGTCCGGTCAGGATCCAATCTGACAATGCCACAGCAGTGGCTTATATCAATCATCAGGGGGGGACCAGGAGTCATGCAGCCCAGAGGGAGGTAAATCCTATCCTAGTCTGGGCAGAGAAACATGTACCTTGCCTATCGACAATCTTCATTCCAGGAATAGAGAATTGGCAGGTGGACTTCTTAAGTCGCCAGCAGTTGTTTCCGGGGGAATGGTCTCTTCATCCTGAAGACTTTCAGGCTATATGCCAAAGATGGGGAACCCCGGATGTAGATCTATTGGCGTCCAGGTTCAACAAGAAACTGGACAACTTTTGTGTCAAGGTCAAGAGATCCGCTCGCTTGCGGGTCAGATGCGTTGGTGACTCCGTGGGATCAGTTTTCATTGATTTATGCATTCCCTCCTGTTCAGCTGCTACCTTACTGTCTTCGCAAGAATCAGGCAAGAAGGCAAGCCAGTGATCCTTGTAGCCCCGGCATGGCCCAGAAGAGCTTGGTATGCAGAGATTATAAGGATGGCAGTAGGGGACCCATGGATTGTTCCGTTACGTCCAGATCTGCTCTCGCAGGGTCATGTATTCAACCCTACCTTACAAACGCTTTTGTAAGGTACATTTGACAGTTTGGATATTGAGACCCATATTCTGCAGAATCGGGGTCTTTCAGGCTTCGTTCTGTCTACCCTAATTAATGCTTGGAAACCAGCTTCCAGAGCCATATATTAGTCTGGAGAGCATATGTTGTCGTCTGGTGTGACTCCAAGGCTTGGCATCCTCTAAGTATGTCATAGGCAGAATTTTGACTTTCCTACAATTAGGAGTAGAAATTAAGCTGGACTTAAGTACTTTCAAGGGTCAACTTTCGGCCTTATCAGTATTGTTTCAGAGACCACTCGCTTCTCATTCCCTGGTCAGGACTTTAATACAGGGGTGACCCAGCTTAATCTGCCAGTTAGGTCACCATTATGTCCTTGGGATTTGAAATTTTTGGTTTTGGCGGTTTTACAAAAACAGCCATTTGAACCAATTGGATCTATTCCCTTGGTCCTTTTGACGAAAAAAGTTGTGTTTTTGATTGCAATATCCTCTGCTAGAAGGGTATCAGAATTAGCTGCCCTTTCATGTAAGGAGCCGTATTTGATTATCCACAAGAATAAAGTGGTGTTGCGGCCTCATCCAGTTTTTTTTGCCTAAAGTGGTGTTAGATTTTCATCTGAACCAGGATATTATCCTTCCTCCTTTTCTTCCAGAACCTAGTTCTGGGCTAGACAAGTCACTACATTCCCTTGAAGTAGTGAGAGCAATTAAAGCCTATTTAAAGGCAACTGCTCAGATTCTGAAAACAGATGTTTTGTTTGTCTTGCCAGATGGTCCAAAGAAAGGACAGGCAGCATCAAAAACTACTATTTCTAGATGGGTTAGGCAAATTATCATTCAGGCTTATGGTTTGAAAGGGAACATTCCACCCTTTAAAATCAAAGCGCACTCAACTAGAGCAGTCAGTGCTTCTTGGGCAGTGCATCACCAGGCCTCTATAGCTCAGATCTGTAAGGCCCCAACCTTGTCTTCGGTCCATACGTTCACTAGATTTTGTCAGGTGGATGTGAAAAGACATAAGGATACCGCCTTTGGGCACAGTGTGCTGCAGGCTGCAATTTAGGTCCTCAAGTCTGATGGCGTCCCACTTATGTGTCTCCCTCCCCTCAGTGGGCATTGCTTTGGGAGATCCTATATAGTTATTACTATGGCTCTGTGTCCCATGATGTTACGATAAAGAAAATAGGATTTTTTATAACAGCTTGACTGTAAAACCCTTTTCTTGTAGTACATCACAGGACACAGAGGTCCCTCCCCTTGTTGGGATATACGTATATTGCTTGGCTACAAAACTGAGATGTTGCCAGTGTGGAACGGGTTATATAGGGAGGCAACTTCCTGTCTTGGGCGTGCCAGTGTCCATCACCTAAAGGTGGCTATATTCCCATATAGTTATTACTATGGCTCTGTGTCCCGTGATGTACTTCAAGAAACGGATTTTACAGGTAAGCTGTTATAAAAATCCTAGTTTTGCTGTTATGCTATGTTTAACACGTTGAGGATATTTGTACCTCGCTCCTTGTAATCCAGCTTTTTTACTTTAAATATATTTTTCTAATTTATGTAAATTTTGATATAATTAAACCTTAACATTTTTTTATTTTTTTTTCCAAGGGGGAAAAATTGTTTCCATTGTTTGCATTAAGGTAAAAATGTTTTCAGTTTCCCTGTGCCCCCCTTCCCCTGTTTGAAGGGGAAGAGAGGGGAGAAGAGATCGGCGCAGCCCACGGCTTTATCTATTCTCCCCTCTCTTCTTCCTTTGCCACCTCTGGAGTGCTCGGCCAACTCTGCCAAGTATTTATACATTTCATTGGTGAATTTATATGCTGGCATTGGTGTCGCAAGTGGTTAAAGTGTGTACAGGTGATTGCAAACAAGAAGCTCGATTTGGCTCACTTTGGAAAGTCCTCGGGCGCTCAGCTCTGCACCCTGAACATTACATTTTATCATTGTTCCCGTGTGTGTGATTGGTGGGGCCTTTGCCTTCACTTCCAGTTTCTCTGACAAATCCCGCAGCTCTGCAGGTGGATGATAGGCGACTTGTGTGAGAGCTGTGAGTACGAGGAGGGGGGGGGGGGGGACATCGAATGTAAGGGGGGCTCTAATGGTGACATCTAATGTAAGGGGGGTTCTGATGGGACATCTAATGTAAAGGAGGAAGCTGATGGGGACACCTGATATATAGGTGGACTCTGATGGGGTCATCTGAGGATACCTTTATGTTAAGTGGTTTTATTTTACTTGAAATGTGGATGTGATTTGCCTACTGTGATGGGCACGGTGAGGCTGCATTTGATGGGCACAGTTTTATATATAGCAGTAATGATACATAATTGCCTAATAAATGGTTATTTACAATCCTGCATTACTAACAGTAAAATTTTTCAGTTTGCTACTTGCTACAGAGCTGCTACTGGATTGGCCTACTGTGATGGGCACAGTGAGGCTACATTTGCAGTAATGATAATCACCTGATAAATGGCTATTTACAGTCCTGCATTACTAACAGTTACATTTTTCAATTTGCACTCCCCCACCCAAAAATCTTGAGCACCAGCTGCAGGGTGGATTTGATTTAATCCCTATTTAAATCGTTAGTAAAAAGGCTTAATTTAAATCATATTTTTTTAAAGTGCAACGGTCATCTCTGTCCTGCAGCTGCTCCTCCTCTGACCTGCTGTTGACTCACCGACAGTCCCATTCACTTTAATGGGACGGCTGGTGATGCGGCAGTAACACAACAAGGTGAGGGACGTGGCGGCAGCAGGTGAGTGGATGCCTACTAACAGGCACTGTCATGTTGGATCTGAAATAACAGGTGCATAAGGACTCATTCTTGAAGGTAGTTAGTATCTTTAATATTTGCAAACAAAATTTAAGGTTTCCTATAAAGAATTTAAAAGCTGTCAGGTTAGTAAAACAGCAATATCGTAACCGATAGTATACATAGATTTGCAAAACAATGGGCTATAGCAATATTCCTGAACTTTGGTTTATCTCATGGTTACTGTGACATTGTGTGAATGCATCAATGCAGTGTTATCTCAGTTTGGATTCATTGACTGAGTTTACCAAAAATGTATTGCAGAATATACAGCCTCATGCCACATAACTAAGCTCCATTTCCTGCTGAATAAACTACATTAGTAAACTATCTTATAGATAGGATTTTAATAAAATACTTTGAGTAAAAATCTTTTTAACTACAAATCTTTTTTTTTTTTTTTTTTTTAATTTATTTTATCATTGATTTATATCCACCCTGACAAGCTGCCCACTGGCTGATATGTGTTTCAGAATCCGGAGGATTCTCAAAGCATCTAGACCCAGTCCTGGGCTTGCTGAAGACACCTCAATACTCTTTACCACAATCTTTGCACAAGAAGCAGTCGATTCCAGGGGTTACTTCAGTATATTTCTACAGAAGGAAGCTGTGTCAAAGCACGTTCTCTACATACAGACCAACTGCAGGTTTTGGTAGAGGTTCATTCTCTGTCGGGAACTTGAGGATCCAGGCATTGCTTTGCCGGAAGGCTCTGTTTCCAGGGTGTTGCAGAGCAAAGATTGATGCTTGATATTCTTCTGTTTTAGGAATCTGGGAAATTACCACTGATGCCAGTCTCTCTAAGTTGACTTAAGGCTGGCTACACTTCAGTGGGCTTGGTCTCCACAGGAGAAAATACTGTCCAATAACTTGGAATTTTTGGCCAGTATGCCTTGCTCTGGATTATAGGACATACCTGTTGTAGGTTCAAACTGGAAGTGTGTGTGTGTGTGTGTGTGTGTGTGTGTATCTATCTCTATCATAAAAGTGAGTACACCCTTCACATTTTTGTAAATCTTTTATTATAATTTTTCATATGACAACACTGAAGAAATTACACTTTGCTACAGTGTAAAGTAGTGAGTGTACAGCTTGTATAATAGTGTAAATTTGCTGTACCCTAAAAATAACTTAACACACAGCCATTACTGTCTAAACCGCTGGCAACAAAAGTGAGTACACCCCTAAATGAAAATGTCCAAATTAAGCCAAAAGTGTCAATATTTTGTGGGGCCACCAATATTTTCCAGCTCTTGGGCATGGAGTTCACCAGAGTTTCACAGGTTGCCACTGGAGTCCTCTTGCACTCCTCCATGATGACATAACAGAGCTGGTGGATGTTAGAGACCTTCCCCTTCTCAACCTTTTGTCTGAGGATGCCCCAAAGCTCAATAAGGTTTAGGTCTGGAGAACTGCATGGCCAGTTCATCACCTTTACCCTCAGCTACTTTAGCAAGGCAGTGGTCGTCTTGGAGGCGTTTTTGGGGCCGTTGTCATGTTTGAATACTGCCCTGTGGCCCAGTGTCCAAAGGGATGGGATCATGCTCTGCTTCTGAATGTCACATTACATGTTGGCATTCATGGTTCCCTCAATGAACTGTAGCTCCCTAGTGCTTGCAGCACTCATGCGGCCCCAGACCATGACACTACCACCACCATGCTTGACTGTAGGCAAGACACACTTGTCTTTGTACTCCTCACCTGGTTGCCGCCACACGCTTGGTACCATCTGAACCAAATAACTATCTTGGTCTCATCAGACCACAGGACATGGTTCCAGTAATCCATGTCCTTTGCTTGTCTTCAACAAACAGTTTGCGGGCTTTCTTGTGCATCATCTTTAGAAGAGATGGGATGACAGCTATGTACTCAGATTTGATGCAGTGTGTGGCGTATGGTTTAAGCGCTGACAGGCTGAACCCCCCCCCCCCACCCCTTCAACCTCTGCAGCAAGGCTGGCAGCACTCATACGTCTATTTCCCAAAAACAACCTCTGAATAGGAAGCTGAGCACGTGCACTCAACTTGTTCGGTCGACCATGGCGAGGCCTGTTCTGAGTGGAACCTGTCCTGGTAAACAGCTGTATGGTCTTGGCCTACATGCTGCAGCTCAGTTTCAGAGTCTTGACAATCTTCTTATAGCCTAGGCCATCTTTATGTAGAGCAACAATTCTTTTTATTTTTTTTTCAGATCCTCAGATTTCTTTGTCATGAGGTGCCATGTTGAACTTCCAGTGACCAGTATGAGAGAGAGAGCGATAACACCAAATTTAACACACCTGCTCCCCGTTCACACCCTATACCTTGTAACACTAACGAGTCACATGACACCAGGGAAGGGGAAATGGCCAATTTAGCCCAATTTGGACATTTTCATTTAGGGGTGTACTCACTTTTGTTGCCAGCAGTTTTAAAATTAATGACTGTGTGTTGAGTTGTTTTGAGGGGACAGCAAATTTACACTGTTATACAAGCTGTACACTCACTACTTGTACATTGTAGCAAAGTATAATTTCTTCTGTGTTGGCACATGAAAAGATCTAATAAAATAGTTAGCAAAAATGCGAGGGGGTGTGCTCACTTTTGTGAGACACTGTGTGTGTGTGTGTGTGTGTGTGTGTGTGTGTAATAATATATATTATTATAATATACCGCATTTATCGGCGTATAACATGCACCCCAAGTTTAGAAGGGAATTTTAATGATAAAAACGTTTTAAGGAAAAAGACTTGCATTTAAATGCCCATCAATGCAGCCTTGTCAGTTTACATCTGCAGCCTTCTCAGTTTAATTTTGCAGCCTTGCCCAGGCTGCAGTTAAACTGCAGTGTCATGTCGGCGTCACTGCAGTTTGAAAATGCCGTTGCCGCGATACACAGAACCAGTCCTGTGTATCTCGGCTCCGCTCGTAGTCCTGTCCTATGATGGGCATAACGTAGGTCCAATGGTGGGACTGGGCGTGACTGTGCGGAGCCGAGCGGTGCCCATATACATACCATAGCCGAGTGTACTCGGCTAGGCTCGGATAGCTCCGCTCAGTCACGCCCTGTCCCTGTGTTATGTCCATAGGATGGGACTGGGCGTGACTGTGATCTGAACTAGCTGACGATAGCCGAGTATTCCCGGCTATGTATAGCTATCGGCGGCACTCGCTCCTCCGCTCACAATCAGCGGGGATCGACGGGGATCAGCGTATAACACGCACCCGCAATTTTCCCCTGATTTTAAGTGGAAAAAATAAATACGGTTATTTTGTAGGGGATCAGAGGGGCGCACAGCCAGCTCAGAAGACAGCCCAGTAAAAAAGAAAAATTGATTTATTCAGCAAACTGGTAAAAACAGAAGACACGACAGGCTGTCTTGTCACACACTTGTGCACACAGGTAAAGCTCACAGTTCCACAGCGTACAGGCAATAGTTCATAGTTCATGGCTTTTATCAGAGCTACAGTCTTTTTATATGGTTAAGCTCACCCAGCAAATGCACAATCCAGCAATGGAAGTTTTCACACAGCCTCTCTCTCTCTCCCCCTCTCCCTCTCCCTCTCCCTCTGACAATAAGGTCTGAAGGGGGAAGTACCTGCCCTCTTAAATTAACCCCTTAACCCTGCCCCAGGCTGACCCTCTCTCTCTTTATTTATTAATCTCAACCACCAGGGTGGCACTAGAGGTCAGGTGACACAAGGAGGTGTACCACATTCTGTCCTGGGACAGTAGAAGTGCTGTCTCCATCGCCAATACAAAGAATAAGAATCATCCATAAGGTGGTAACACTGATATTACTGTTGGTCGAATAACCCAGGGGGGCTTGGTATGCAGACCTAGCAGTTTTTGTGGGGGTTCCTCCTTTGGACACTCCCAGTCCAGCGGGACCTGATGGTCTTGAGTCCTGTATCTCAGCACTGTTGAGCCCCTGGAAGCCTGCTTTGGGGAACTTCAATTACAGGACTTGAAACTATTTTTTTGCCTGGCGTGAAGCCAGGAAGTGGCTCCTGCAGAAATATGTGGGTGCGAGATTTTTTTTTTTTCCTTTCTCCAATCAGTAGAGGAAAGGAGTTTAGCCTTAAAGTGGTAGTAAACCCATTTTTGGTTTATTTATTTTTTAAAAACCACCTGCAAGACAAAGCCATAATGAGCTAGTATGAGTAGCATACTAGCTCATGATGCATCACTTACCTTAGATCGGGGCCCCCAAAGCCATCCTCGTCTCCCCCTCCAGCCGCAGCCATCTCTCCACAGATACCCGGAAGGTTACTTCCGGGTATCGCTGCTCCGGCGGCGCTGTGATTGGCCGGAGCAGCGATAACGTTGCTCCACGCATGTGCGCAGGAGACTGCTGTATTTGTAAATGGGGATTACCCTGTGACAACGTTGTAAAATTTTTGGGAAAATATCTCCTGAATCTTGTAGGTTTAGGAGATATTTTTTGTACCTACAGGTAAGCCTTAATCTAGGCTTACCTGTAGGTACAAGTTGTAATGGAGGGTTTACAACCACTTTAAATACCGTTAATGGTCATGGTTCGTCCCTATTTTTTTTTCCCAGGGGCTGTTGTTTCTCACTCCTTCTTTTTTTCATACCTCATACAGCAGGTTCCTGGACAGTCCCGCCTGTCAGGCCATTCTTGTGTCCTTGGGACTTAAATTGGTTCAAAAAGTGGCCCCTGCAAGGACAGCAAGACCTATCACGGGATTCTGTTGGTCCTTTTATCCCAGAAGGTGGCTTCTTTGATTGCTATCACTTTGCAAAATGGAGTGTTAGTGTTGGCGGCTCTTTCATGCAAGGAGCCATTCTTGGTCTTGCATCACAAGGTGATGTTGCTTCCTCATCCATTTTTATTGCTTAAGTGGTTTCTAGTTTTTCACTTGAATCAGGACAATGTCTTGCCTTTTTATCCTAATCCAAAATCTGCAGGAGAAAGATCGATACCTACTCTAGAGGTAGTTCAGACGCTCAGTTGACTTGAGTTGTAGTAATAAGTCAGGAATCCTGGTTTGTGCTGCCAGAATAGCCCAGGAAGGGCAGGCGGCATCCAGGCTGAATATTTAGCAGTGGATCTGCCAATTTATCAACGATGCTTATGGTTTAAATGGTTAAAAAAAATAAACATTTCTGGGGAGAGATTCTCTTGCAGGTGTGGGAGTATCATGGGCCACTGACATCCAATGGATGGCCCAAGTGTACAAGACCACTATTTGGTCTTTTTTTATTTATTTTTCAAGACTTCTTTGTTGATGCAGCAAGTAATCATACAAATCAAACTGTAATAAGGCTGAATACAGTCACAATCTGTCAGAAATAAACAGAGCATATCTTCAAACACAGCCATATATGTTGCGCTGCACCGTTCCATAACTGTTAAAGGAAACTTTTAGCACTTTGGTTAAACACTTGTGCATCAAAACACTTTTCTTTTTGCTAGCGGATTTTACTATAACGAGCATTTAATGCACCAAACCTAACACTTATAACTGTTTTCCCTTCCCCTGTCCTTTCAACCCCTTACTTCATTTTCTTCTCACTTTTCTTTATTAAAGTCGTAGCAATCTATCCATTACTGATTGTGGGGGCAAGAGCTGGATCAGACATCCATGGCTGCCAGACAGCTTCAAATATTTTCACGGCATTTTTATGGCGATATGCCAGTTGTTCCCTGATTAAGAATGAGTTCACATATACAATCCTTTTGTTCCCCCGTTGGTACAGTAGGTGCGATCCGGTGTCTGGCTATACGTTTTCTAGTCAGTTATAGCAGTCTAGTGATCATAGTGTATATTCCCCTCTGGTACATCTCATCAATCGCACCCAATATACACCAGAGGGGTGGAGGGCACCTGTACCTGCGCCAACCGTGATATGGTCTGTGTGACCTCAGTCCAATACCTATTGCACTTTGGACATTGCCACAACATGTGAATTAAGTCCCCCTGGTGAATTTTACATTTTGGGCATAGGGTTGTATACCTCAAGCCCTATGCAAACCGTTTTGTTGGTGTTCTATGCAGAATAAACAGCTGCATTTACCTATGGGAGGTCGAAATGGAGACAATAGGGATTGATTCCAATGCCATGTCGCATTGATCACCATCAATCTCTCCAATGTCTGTCTGTGGCCCATTTAGCTCTACATTTCAAGGAAGCGTGGTCCTGAATGGAGAGCAACAATGCTGAATAGATTGTGGAAATCTGTCCTTTTGTGACGGTTGCATGACATAGTTCCCTTAGAAGCGGGAAAGAGGTCACCGACAGAAGTTACCTGAGCCTGTAGGGTGTGTCCGAGTTGGAAATACTGAAAGAAACAATTAATGGGGAGTGTAAATTGTTGTGCAAAAGATTTTAATACTTTTCCTACATAAACCTGTGAGAAAAAACAAATCCCCTTATGGAAAATAGGGTGAATCCCTCTAGTTTCTTGAGTTCTGGGTGTTTTGGATTATCCCACAGAGGGGTGAATCTTAAGGGGCCTTCAAACTTCAGTACCTCCCAGACTGCCCCCACACTTTTTTCTAAGACCCGCCGTCGGTGAGTTTGGGGGCAAACCAGGGAGATCCATTTCCAGATGGGAGCTGGCTTTCAAATCTGGGTTGGTTCAGGCCATTAGACGGACTATGCGATCATCCAAGACTTTATCACTCTCCCACCCTGTGAGCTGCTGCATTTGAGAGGCCAAAAAATATAGTTTGGGAGGCGGTACCAGTAGTTAAAGAGCAAGTAAACTCTGATCGGTTTTACTTCCTCTTTGTTTCCCTGCAAAGGTTAAGCATAATGGGCTACTATGCATTGCAGAGTAGCCCATTATGTGTCACTTACCTGATACAGGAGTCTGCGATGTCACCACTGTCCCCTCTTCCACGAAGCGCCCATCTTCCTTCCTGGTATCGCAGCTCAAGCGCTGTGATTGGCTGGAGACACGGTGACGTCATGCGCATGTGCGCGGGAGCCACTACTAACAGCACTATCGCCGTTAGGAACGGCACGCTCAGTGCGCCTGCACGCCGATATCTACGGTGCATGCGCCGTAGACATCGGTGCCAGTCTTTTGCAAATATCTCCTAAACTGTGTAGGTTTAGGAGATATTTCTTGCACCTACAGGTAAGCCTCAACCTAGGCTTACCTGTAGGTAAAAGGGATCTGTAAGGGTTTACAACCACTTTGAACTAATTCTGGCTGCTTTCCGTTTCCAAATGAGGTCTTGCATCTGTGTATCTATTCTCTTGAACCATTTATTAGAGATCCACATGGAGTTCTGAAAGAGATACAGCAGTTGTGGGGCCCAGATCATTTTTATTAAGTTTACTCTCCCAGTCACCATGACCCCCAGATATCTAAATGATTTGGCAATAGTAATTTGTCCTGCCTCCTGGGGCATGGGTTTTGTCACAGGATTTAGGGGCATCAGGATGGATTTGGTCCGTTTTTTTTTTTTTTTTTTTTTTTTTTTTTTT
Organism: Lithobates sylvaticus; assembly: GCA_028564925.1. Classification (NCBI taxonomy): domain Eukaryota; kingdom Metazoa; phylum Chordata; class Amphibia; order Anura; family Ranidae; genus Lithobates; species Lithobates sylvaticus. The sequence continues at coordinate 169,492,103 of CM053038.1, forward strand.
TTTTTTTTGAGAAGCCCGAGAATTTGCCAAACCTGGAAATAAGCGCCATCAGCACCTGCAGAGAGGTTTTCGTATCTCCGTGATAAAGTAGGGCATCTTCGGCGTGGATCCAGATTTTTCCAAATCTGGACCAGATCAGTAACGAATGCAAACTAGAGTGGGAGGACAACCTCAAAAAATGTTCACAACAAATGATGGGTATTTTAAAAAGGGAATACACCAGACAAATGTTACGAACTAGCCCTCGGCCCGTTCGTACAGCACCCTTTGTATTTGAGCTCACAGGACCAATTGCGTAGTGACCTGTCGGCTCACAATAAAAACATCTTACACAAAAAAGAACTTAAATATTGGAGGGACAAGACAGCTTTTCGGGAAGGACGAGCATACAGATGGAACACCACCAAAAAAACCACAGGGTTTACACAATCTATAGATAACACTAGGAAAATACCTAAAACCAAAGGCACTCCCACTGCCAGCCAATACAACCAACACGACAACACAACACACAAAGGAAGAGGTAAATACAAACGTAGTCGCAACAATAGGGGTTCACCCGAACAGGAAAATAAAAACGTACCACTGATATCGATGTTGAGTCCAGACCCAACAGCCAAGACGTCCCTACCAATGCTGACAACTCTAGTAGCATTCCACCTATGGAAGCTTCAGGATCTGGCAATTCCATGAACCTGGCTACTAACCAGCATCGGATAGGACAACCCAATGCCACACGTCCAACCCCTTTAAACCCCACACGGGGATTCCCCTCACCCCAACCGAACAGGTGAACAGGGAACCTGGACGCCTTTGTCACACGGATTCCTCCGAATCACTCAGTGTGATCAACCTCTCGTCGCATCCCCTACCCAGAGCGGAATCCCATGTCCTTGCTCGAGGGCTAACTTTTTGCCCACAAAGAAACTTTGACCTTTTCGAAGTCGTCACGGATCTCCAACTCTTTGCGCGCAGGCTCCTGCTTAAGAGCCTGCACACAAAGACCGACATCCCTGATGACACTACCGACTGGTCTACCTTCAGCATGAGGGAGTTTAAAGCACTACGCGATCTCACATTACTCTTCCAGGAAAACAACACCCTTGACCTAATAGACCAAATCGATCTAGATAGTGCCAATGTATCCACATCCAATTACAACGTGAAATTCAAAAAAACCATCCTCAAAGTTCCCCCCCTAAGTTTAAGCTCTAGCATTGACACTTTTGTCAGACTATTCGCGATATTTCCAAACTTCCACGCAAGAAAATAAACCCAAACAATTTAACTACGGAGGAATTGAAAGCTACTGAGGCGCTACGGCTAAATACCAGCATTACGATAAAATCCTCAGACAAGGGTGGCAACGTAGTTGTCATGGACAACTCTGACTACGTAGGGATGTGCCAAAGGATTTTGGATAACAAGGACTGGTATATACCAATCCCTCCAAAACAAATACAAACATATTACATCAAGTTTTACGACTTAGTCGATTCTGCATTTAGTAGAGGAGCCATCACCCCGGATGTATATGAATTTATTAGGACCAAATATCCCAAAGTGGCAACCTTTTATAGTTTGCCAAAAATACACAAGTGTATGGTCCAACCCCCTGGGCGCCCCATCGTCTCAGGCAGAGGTAGTATCTCAGAGAACCTGAGTAAGGTCATAGATTCATACCTCCAACCTTTTGTCATATGCATGCCTTCCTTTCTAAAGGATACTATACACTTACTACAGACAATTAACACTACAGTCCTATCCACCAAATCCATTTTGGTGGCCATCGACGTTGAGGCACTCTATAGCTCGATTCCCCACAAAAAGGGAATCGCAGCTATACGGAGGACCCTTAGACAAAACCCGAAATATGACGATCTATTGAATGATTTTATCGTTGATGGGTTGGACTATATTCTACATCACAACTTCTTTATGTTCAACAATTCCCACTTCCTCCAGGTGCAGGGCGTGGCCATGGGCACATGCTGCGCCCCGGCCTACGCGAACCTGTACCTGGGGGAGTGGGAACAATCCCTCCTGGATGACAGGGACCTTGTCATGTACACTAGCCATATCACCACATGGCTACGGTACATCGACGACGTCCTTGTCATCTGGGATGGACCCGAGGACCTACTACTAGAATTTTTTGCTCATCTTAACCATAATGAGCACAATCTCAAATTCTCCATGACCCATGATCATAACCAACTGACTTTCTTAGATGTATTGATCGGCCGTTCCTCTGACAATTCCACCTATACTACTCTATTTCGGAAAAATACTGCGGGAAATACAATCCTCCATGCGGAGAGTTTCCACCCACCCACACTAAAACAATCTATTCCCTATGGCCAATATTTGTGCCTACGCAGGAATTGTTCAAATGATACACTTTTCAACACTGAGGCTGGCCAACTCCAGTCTAGACTATTGGCACGCGGGTACAGCCGGTCTTGTTTGCGCAGGGCTTACAACCGTACCCTTGCGCAACCCCGGCCTAACCTACTTGCAGAAAAGAAGGCCAAAAATGATCCTAGTGTGGATTCCACCAGGATCATCATGAGATTTTCTAAACAGCATGATATCATCAAAAAAATCATCTTACGACATTGGTCCATCTTAAAGGATGATCCGAAAGTTAGCCAATTCCTCCCTGCCATCCCTGCAATAACCTTCAGACGGGCCACCTCACTACGCGACCGACTCGTACAAAGTGAATTTAAGAACGAGGCCAAAAGGCTGAAACATTGTTCCACTTTGGGCACCTTCCCCTGTAGCCATTGTTCAGTCTGTAAATACATTAAACGCAAAAAAACATTCCCCTCCCCAATGGGGAAACTTTCCATCCATCACACTTTGTGAACTGTCAAACTAGAGGGATTGTCTATATTATGCTGTGCGAATGTGGTGCGTTCTATATAGGTAAGACGAAGCAGGAGCTCCATAGACGCATGTCCAAACATATCTATTGTATGCAGATTGGCAACCACTACTTACCCTTAGGACGTCATGTGGTAACCGTACACAACTATAAAATGCCCACTGTTGCTTTCGCCGCGCTCGATCGGATTCATATACCCGATCGGGGCGGCGACTGGAACAAAGTACTACTCCAGTACGAACAGAGATGGATCTATAGACTCAGTGCCACAGTGGCGCCGGGCCTGAACGAGTCCATCTCCTTTGCCCCCTTCCTAAAGGGCTTTGTCTCGGGCAAGACCCAATAAGGGTTATCCATCCGTCGATCATACACGATGGCCTATGCATTGATCTCTCTTGGACATGTTCGTCCTTGCAGCTCCTGCTTCGTCTTTCCTATTCCATCTCTCTCTCTCTCTGTGACAGCCCAGCAACATCTGGGTTATCCCGATAGCAGAGATGCTGCTAATATTCCCTTTTGATACCCAATATAATATAACACTTTGTCAGTATTTTGTCTATACTATGTCCCCCATCTGTATGATGTCATCCAACTAAACCATATCAGATTACAAACAGCTAAACGACAGTTTCCAACCAGAGTCCTATGTATACATTTGTTGTACATATAATAAATGTCTCCTATGTATAATTTTGTACAAACTGAAATTTTAAAATGTCATGTTTCCATACTAGAATCAGTCAGAGTTCTTGTTACCTATGTTAGTATGTATTATATCAACATGACCTTTAAAATATCATGTTTCCATACTAGAATCAGTCAGAGTTCTTGTTACCTATGTTAGTATTGAGTTGTTTTCCATTTACCTACCTGCGGCCATGTTGATATGGGGGTTTTTTCTCCTTTTTTTTTTCTCTTTTCCTCACGTTCACTACTTTTTCACTTTTATTCATCCTTCACTGATTCCATTTGATTTGTTTACCCCCATTTCAGCATCTTTTTATCATCTCTTTTGCCGCAGGTTGGTTAAGTTTACTAAAGGAAGACACCTGTCCACCACTGGGGTTTGCCGGACCCCGCTGTACCATCCGGGATGTTGGGTGACACCACTATGCCTTCCCGACGAGGGTAAGGAGTCGCGCCACATTCCATCCTTGCGCGCCTCCCACTTTCCACCATTGACGCACCTGGGCTGGTCCCGTGCGATCAACTGCTGGTACCAACTCTCGTCGGCGGCATCCCTGGACATCCCTGGACGACGCTCTCCATTGCGCACGCGCGGGACGCCGCGGGTGCGCATGACGAGCGTACATCACGTGATTTACGTCAGGGATGACGTAGTAACGGGCCATTCCATGGCCGACAGGAACGCCGGGGACGCCACACGCGGCTTGCCTATTTGGCGGCCTTTTTACCAGGATGGAGACCAGGTACGTGTGGACACCTATCTACCAATAGGGTCAGCTTTCCGCTGACCACTTCCGGTGACCCATTTCTGGCAATCACCATTGATTCCCTACCTATAAAAAGGACTGACAGCCAGTATACACTACTGCCACCATCCAAACAGGACCACATCCCACCGAGAATCCTATGCGGTATGTATGGACATTTGTTCGAAGGCTATACTTACTGCCCTCACTCCCGCATATCACTCTGTTGCTTCACTGGGACAGCGCTGTCCATCCAACCTTCTGTTTGTTCTAACGAAGACTACTATTCTGTGCTTTCAGATTGGGTGACCCCCATCTCACCGACTTAAGGTCCCCTTGCAAAACCACCACGCCTGGGATCAGGATTGGGGGTTCTCTCCCAACGCATCACCGGCTATTGTGATATAGTCCCACCAACAGCAGCCTATAGCACTATCCCTGTGCTCTATTTCCCCAGGTAGGACCATAGCCTCCTATTTTCAACATACATACACATTGTTACACCCCCATTCTTTCACTTTTGATCAGCTATGTCTAACACTGCTCCTATTTTCCACAGCCCCAACAAAAAAACCCTCCCCCCCTTTTTTTCCCCCTCCCCCCTCTTTTTCCCCCCTCCCCCCCCCTTTTTCCTCCCCTTTCCTCCCCCCCCCTCCCCCTTCCCAACACCCCCCCCTTTCTCTTTTCCCCTCTCCTTCCCCCCTTACCCTCCTGCCCCCCACTCACTCTCTACTCCCTGACCCGCCCCCTCAGGGATTTTTTCCTCCTTCACTCCTTCACACACATATCCCCCACGCGCTCACTTTTTCCACTGTGCGTCTGTGTTTCACGTTTTTCTCCCTTGTGGTTTGGTTTGGTTTGCTTTTTCCTTTCACTCACACACTACATTCACTATACGCTATGGCCATCCTGTACGGCATCAATGACCACACATAGATGCCCAATCAAGAAATGCCCCCCCCCCCCCAGGCTGCAATATATTGCGTTACCCTTTAGATACTAATCTCTAATACAACCCCTACCTTTTGGACTCTGCCACAGGTGGTGCCTGCACGTCCCTTGGTCCCACCCAGGTTGTTTTTCCTCCCCTCTGGACACCCCTGCCCTGGCAGTGGGAGAAGGAGAGGAACCCCGAACGTGTGACCTCTCGCAAGGCTTGCTGGCGCCCCAGAACCCGGGTGACCCCCAGCGGAATCTGTCTGGCATACCCCATTACAAGTGGATGGTGTCTTCCTTACTAAAAAAAACTCTCCACGTGGGAACATCTTACATCTTTTACCTTCAGGATATACATCATTGTGGTAAATATAAACTTCATGATACTTTGATACCTGTAAACTGTATTGCTACCACTAACATTGACATTGTATTCCTTTCTGTTTAGCAGACCTCTTTTCCCTCTGAGGAAGACCCTCGTATTGGGTTGAAACGCGTCAGGGATAGTTTCTCATTTATACGACAGATTTTGTATATACTGTTGTTATGTGAACGTTAGTCTGCTTAATGTATATTCATGTTCTTTTATATATATATATTCATATATTATTTTTCCCACTGGAGCTCATGTTCTAACCCAATGGTTTCAATTTTTTTTATAACAAATAAAACTTTTACATATCAACTCTGACTTTTTTCATTGTACGCTGCCAAAAAACCCCAATGTGGGGGATTGTTCCTTTTTTCTATCCTTTAGGGGTGAGCAGCACTCTTTTTGACCTTTGGTCTGTGTTTCCCCTCTTGTGAAGAGAAATCCTTTCCTCCGTGAGGCCTATACGGAATCCCACTATCTCAAAGGATCCACGGATTAGTATAGCCAAAGGTTCCACCGCAAGGGCAAACGGGCGACAACAGGCACCCCTGCCGAGTGCCCTTATGTAATGCAATTGACTGGGATAGAGTATTAATGCGAAGTCTCGCCCTTAAGGCTGAATAGAGGATCTTCACCCAGTTAACAAACCTTTTTACTCAGGCCAAAAGAAGCTAGGATCTCCCAGAGGTAGGGCCACTCCACACTGTCCAAAAGCCTTAGTGGCATCCAGAGACAGAATGGCCCTCCCTCCAGGATTGTCCACTGGGGTTTGTAGGTTCATGAAGAGGTGTTATTGGCTGTAGACCTAGTAGGTATAAACCTGGATTGGGTTTTGTGCACAAGTTACCCCATCATTCTGGACAGTCTGTTCGCCAGTACCCGCACCAGTAGTTTAACATCCAAATTCAAGAGGGATATGGGTCTGTATGAATCCGGTAGGAGCTTGTCCTTTCCCGGTTTGGGTATCGCTACTGTGACAGCCTCTTGCACGCTATCCAGTAGACACCCCTTCATATTCGCTGCAGAAAAAGCCTGCAGCAGCTGCGGAAGGAGGACGCCACTATAGCGCATATAAACCTCAGCGAGTAAGCCATCTGTGCCCGGAGATTTATGTTTCTTAGACCCCTGAAGGTCCTCTGTCAAGTCATCCATGGTGATCGGAGCATCCAGCATGGTCCTATCCACCTCTGAGACTTTAAGGAAGGTACAGTCCTGTAAGAATGACTCCAGCTCAAAGGAGATGACCGCAGCCCTAGAGGAGTATAAATCTTTGTAAAATTGGTGAAATACCAGCAGTATGTCCGCCCCAAGGGTGTGAGTGTCCCCGACTTACTGGCAAGAATAGAAGCAGTGTCTTTGTTCCCTGGCTAACAATGCAAGAAGATGGCCCGTATTCTCTCCCTCCTCATAATACTCTTGTGTGTAAGAAAAATCTCTTCTCGGCTGCTGACAACACTACTGAATTGTATAATGATTGGGCCAAAATCCATGCCTCTAGTTTGTAGGTCGTACCTGATTTTGAATTCTCATTCTCCTGACCTCCTCTTCACACAAGTGATCTCTTGAATTAGACATTCCCCCCTCAGGAACGCCTTGAGAGAATCCCAGACAACAGCTGCCCTTAGGAACTTTCCCAAGGCACTAGCAATCCCACCCGATGTTGGCATCAGTATCAGCCAGAAAGGATTAATCCTCCAAAGGGGTCGAACCTCCTGAGCCATGACCTCTGTCCGTGCCCAAAAGGGAGACTGGTCAGAAAGCAATCGGGGTTCATAAGCTGCCTTAGCATAAGGGGGACATCTATGCAAGATAGACCACCATGTGAAGCTGAGTGACATGAATAGCATTTAACCAGTTGGCTGTCTCTCCATCCACACATCTCTCAGACCCAGTTCAGCCAACAAGGATGCAAATCTGGTTCTACCAGTGGAGTCACCAGCCGGTCGGGGGTTTAAGGATAATCTGTTCAGTTGTGTGTCTAGGACATTATTGAAGTCCCCCAGAGTGAGGACTGGTACATTGGGGTATAGGGCCATGAACTGGGCCAATTTCTTTAGAGGGTCCGAGGAGTATGGGAGAGGAACATACATGGCTGCCACAATGCACATAAATTAATTACAAAGCTTACATAATAAGAACACAAATCTGCCGTCCCCGTCAATCCTCCGTTGCAAGCGCTCAAGAGATCCCCCCCCCCCCCCAGAAACACTACCCCACTTGAATAGGGGGAGTGTACTGAGTGGTACTATGTAGGATATTTGTGCGATTGCAACAGACGGATCGAATCAGGCTGTAGGTACGTCTCCTGGAGACAATTCAATTGTGGCTGCAGCCTAGAGAAATATTTTAAACATTGCACTCCGCTTGGTTTTGTCCCCCTAGTCCCCTTATATTCCATGAGTGGAGCATTAGCCCTGTAGCACCTTGATTCGCCATTCCCAGTCAGTTTGAGATGTAAAGCTAAGGGTCGAGGGGCCCACCATCACACAGGGTATCACCAGTCGGTTACTCATGTTATACACTAATACCCTTCGTATATAGTATACATCCCAGCCTGCCCATGTTTCCACAAATACCAGACCCAGCACTTTACGCCATCTCATGGAGGGTACAGGTAATATCAGTAAACATTCACAAAAATGTCCCACCTGTAGGAAGAAGAGGGTTCTACTTGGGGAGGGAAAAAGAAAATGTGTATCCTTAAAGTAAACAAAGTGTCTGACCAACAACGCCGCACATAACCAAAGTAGTCCCCAGCCACTCGGGGGGGGGGGGGGGTCAGTCCTCTCAGGACTCCATGCAGGTTGCATAGACCGAGGGGCATGAAGTTTGTTCAAACTTTGCACCAGCATAAGTGACATCAGAATCCCACTGATGCCAGGGTGCAGGGGGTGAGAGACAGTATGGAAAACCATCTCCGCCATGATGAAAAGATTATATCTCAACAGAGCACCACTTGAACAAAGTGCAACAAAAGAGGAAGAATAATTTTGCCAATGCAGGACATTGTGCTAGGGCTCGCTCTTCTCTATCCAGCCAGTTTATAGTCGCAGGAGGCTTTTTAAAGAAATGCGAAGTGCCATTGGCAATCACTTTCAGCTTTGCAGGATACTACATAAAATATTGAACATTAAGGGCCCTCAGCCTGTTCTTGATATCAATGAATTTGTATCTTTGGTGCTGCAACTCCGCAGAAAAATTCCGGAAATGACACCATGGCGTTGCCCACCGTTTAGGATTCCAGTTGTTCTGGCATCACTCAGGATGGCATCCCAGTCCTTGTAGTTCAGCAGATGAAATTGGAAGGGACGCGGTGGGGCTCCCCTCAACTGCAAACATAGAGGAAAGAAAATGCATTACTGCCGAATGTGTTTTTTAGCCAGGTTTCAATAAAATCCACTGTGTTCTTGCCCTCTGTAATTCCAGGGATACCCACCGCCCGCACGTTATTTCTGCGCAGGCGGTTCTCCATGTCCTCTAAGTGGGCTGCATTAGCGGATGCCACTGAAGTTACATGCCTGACATCTCTCTGGAGGGGCTGCCATTTATCCTCAAATGTACTCAGATGGCCCTCTAAAGCAGAAGTGCGTTCTCGCAGCTTCTGCATGTAATACCATATAAGAGATCTCTCCTTTCATGCCTTTCACTTCCACCGTTAGTGCTGCTATGGAAGAGCTGCATGATGTAACCGCAGCAAGAATATCTCTCAGCGTGGGCTCAGGTTCAGAGTCATTCTGCTGCTCCCCCAGCTATTCCACAGCTGGGGGAGCCTGTAGACCTGCAATTACTACAGCGGCAGTAGCCAAAGCCATCTCGGGATGGACATCTAAAGTAGAAAAGGACCTACAGGATGGCATCAATGGAGAAAATAATTTCCTCTCTACAAGAAATCAGACTGGCAGGTGATTTCGTAGCTGAGGCATCTGTAGATGTCATAAGATCTTCAGCCAGAACTATGCTGGCGTCATTAACAGCAAGAAGGGCTCTATGGCTCAAACCATGGATGGTCGATACAGCATCTAAAATGAACTGGTGCAGGATCCCGTACGATGGTGCAAATCTGTTTGGTACCAAATTAGACTCAGCCATCTCCAAAGTGACAGGAGGGAAGTCAGGTCTAATTCCCGATAGGAGACCCAAGACTCAAAGGGCCAGCGTATAGACTCAACCTACCGGACAAATACAGAGAGGCCAGATCCTACCGCCCTGGTAGGGAATTTAGAAGGGACTGGAAGAACACAAAACCTGCCTTTCTGAGGATGCCGAAAACCAAGACCACCCCGGCAGGGGAACAGCAAAAGTCATTTTTAAATTTTGCCCGCCCACCCGGCTCAGGTGGGCGCCAGGCTAAAAAACTTCTTCCAAACCTGGACAGATCATATAAAAGATTTATGGGCATTGTCCACAATCAAATTCGGGCACAAGTGGAGATTCATAAACAGACTCCCAGGAAATCCCTTCCAAGCAACCAGACTACCACCCTCACTATCCAAAAGAAGTCTGCTAATAAAGTATGTAACAGAATTGACACAAAAGGGGGCGATCCTAGAAGTCCCATCATGCCAAAGGGGGAGAGGATTCTACTCCCCCCCCCCCCCCTGTTTTTGGTGAAGAAGAAAACGGGAGACCTACGTCCTGTGTTGGACCTCAAAAGGCTCAACAAAGGCATCAAAGTGGAGGCCTTCAAAATGTAAAGCCTCCAGTCCATACTCCTGTCAATAAATCTGGACGACTGGATGCTTTCAATAGACTTATCGGACGCTTACCTCCATATACCAATTCATCCAGCCTTTCAAAAATTTCTCAGATTTGCCATAAATCAATGTCATTTTGAATTCCGGTGCCTCCCATTCGGCATCTCCTCAGCACCCAGGACTTTTACTAAAGTCCTGTTACCTTTGGTGGCACTCCTTAGGGAAAAAGGATTACGGATCCACCATTATCTGGACGATATCCTACTCTTAGCAGAAGATCAAGAGACGCTGATCCATCACCGGGAAATCCTCTTTGCAACTCTCCAGAAATTCGGATGGATAATCAACTGGAAGAAGAGCAGTCTGCAACCCACCCAAAATATGGTATTTTTGGGAGCGGACCTAAACACCAAAACAAACAAGATTCAACTCCCACAAGAAAAGATCCAGCCTTTAATACAGAAAATGCAGAGACTCTTATCAAATCACCTACCAGCCAGAGCCTGTCTGAGCATACTAGGATCCATGTCCGCGACCATACCCATTGTGCAATGGTCACAGTGGCGCATGAGAACCCTGCAGAACTAATTTCTCAGGCAGTGGGATGGAGCATCGATGCATCAGACCAATTTCATCCCCAAAGCAGTGAAACAATCAATATGGTGGTGGACGCGTCAGAGCAACCTCAAGAGATACAGACCAATAGTCCCTCCGGACCCCGAGGGAGTCACCTCTGATGCCTGCCAGAGCGGTTGGGGAGCTCACTTCCAAGATCAAGCAGCCCAGGGCCGATGGCATTTTCAAGCACAAGGTTTGGTCGCAAACATACTGGAACTCAGGGCAGCTTTCCATGCGTTAAAGGCATTCACACCGTTCCTTAAGGGGAAAAAACGTGCTCATTCGGATGGACAACAGGGTGGCAGTGTCCTATATTCAAAAACAAGGAGGCACCAGGAGTGTCACTCTGATGGAGGAAGTCCGACCCATCTTGGAATGGGCCCAGATACACCTACATAGTTAGGTTGAAAAAAGACACAAGTCCATCCAGTTCAACCACAAAAAATTATGTATGTGTGTATGTATGTATGTGTGTATGTATGTGTGTATGTATGTGTGTATGTATGTTTAAAACCAGTATATGTCCCAGCGGCACAGAACATGCTAGCCGACTACCTAAGTCGGGAGACATTATCCAACAACGAATGGTCACTGAACCCTCAGGCATTCTCTCTCCTTACAAAAGCCTGGGGAATTCCGGAAATAGACTTGGCAGCCACACCGATGAATACCAAATGCCACGGGTTCCTGGCAAGAGGTTCATTTCCATCAGCAGAGGGAATAGACTGCCTGATTCACCCATGGGATTTCAAGTTTGGGTACATATTCCCTCCAACCCCGTATAATTGCGAGGTTCCTATCCAGACTCCGGAGATCCTCAGTGACGGTAAGAGCGGTAATTCCACTGTGGCCGAGAAGACCGTGGTTCACGACCCTCTTACAACTCAGCCTTCAACCTCCAATTCCTCTTCCAATGACCCCGGACCTTCTATCTCAAGGGCAATTCCTTCACCCAGCACCAGAAAAGTTACACCTGATGGCCTGGAGGTTGAGGGGGCTAGACTAAGGGCGCAGGGCTGTCCTCAGGAGGTTATATCTACCCTGATGCAAGCCAGGAAAGTCTCTACCAATACAATCTACACAAGGATTTGGGAGAAATTCTGCTCCTTGGCACAACAGAGAAGATGGAATCACCTTTCTCCGGAACCGTCTCAAATCCTAGAATTCCTCCTATCAGGGGTGAACAAGGGTCTAAGCTCAAGTACCCTCAAGGTACAAGTGTCTGCTCTGTCAGCAAAGACAGGTACTAGATGGGCATTCCACCCTCCGGTAATCCAGTTCCTGAAGGCCTGCCTAAAGATCAAACCTCCCAGCTAACCAGTTTTTCCATCATGGGATCTATCAATAGTTCTCCATGCTTTTTCTAACCCTCCGTTTACTCTGTCCGAAACGATTTCTCTATGGGATTTGACTTTGAAATTATCCTTCCTCCATAGCGAGTGTAATTTTCCGTAATTTTCCTTTCCTGACGCATCTTCATGGCATCACACAGTTACCCACCCCGTTTTTGTGATAAAATATACAGAGAATGCAGCGGGGGTCTCCCCTTCAACTTTATAGTTCAACCAATCCTGTCAGGTTGTGGAGGCGGAGTCACAACCCAGTGTGCTGCCATGAAGATGCGTCAGGAAAGGAAAATTACAGAAAGGTGAGTATACAATTTTTTTCCGTTTTCCTCTAGACGTAAAGAGTGCCCCCTTGTCCTCTTTGTTGACTGTAAAGTGAATAACACCAAGTTCACTATATGGACCCCTTGTATATTTACACATGTTGATCATATGCCCCCTTAATCTCCTCTTATCAAGGGTGAATAAATTCAGTTCCTCTAATCTTTCCTCATAGCTGAGCTCCTCCATGCCTCTTATCAGTTTGGTTGCCCTTCTCTGCACTTTCTCCAGTTCCCCAATATCCTTTTTGAGAACTGGTGCCCAAAACTGAACTGCATATTCCAGATGAGGTCTTGCTAATGATTTGAACAGGGGCAAAATTCTCTCTATATCTATATACAAGAAAGTACTTTGCTCGCTTTGGAAACCGCAGCTTGGCATTGCATGCTATTATTAAGCTTATCTACCAAAACCCCCAGATCCTTCTCCACTACGGATCCCCGCAGTTGTACTCCCCCTAGCATGTATGATGCATGCACATTCTTGGCCCCCAAGTGCATAACTTTACATTTATCAACATTAAACCTCATCTGCCACATAGTCACCTAATTAGTGCATTGAGGTCGGCTTGTAAATTGGAGACATCCTGTACGGACATGATTCCACTGCATATCTTGGTGTCATCTGCAAAGACAGGTTATTTTTGATCCCAGACCCAATATCATTTATAAAGATATTCAAAAAAATAAGGGTCCCACCACTGATAACCTTAGACCATTCGGAGTAAGAATCTTTAACTACTACTGAATTCTGTCTTTTAGATAGTTTTTTTTCTATCCATTTACGAACCCATATTTCCAAACCTGTGGATTTGGGGCTGTTTCACTACCACCCCCATTATGGACATGAGCTCCCCCATGCTCCTTTGTATACACAGAGCTGAAGAAAGTTTTTACTAAATTAGCCTTCTCTTTGTCCCCAGTCACCCACTCTAGATAATTTTGTAAAGGGCCTACATGCTCAGACTTGACCTTTTTACTATTAATATATTTGAAGAATTTAATGGGGTTTGTCTTTTACAATCTGTCTTTTTCGTTTTGAATTTTTGCATCCTTGATTTCCTTTTTACATATTCTGTTATATTCTTTGTAACATTTTAAATGACACTAGTGATCCTTCATTTTTTTATATTTTTTTTAAAAGCTCTTTTCTTAGAGTTTATAGCTTTTTTTAACTTTGGCCGTGACCCACATAGGTTTTATTTTTAGCCTTTTAAACTTATTGCTCATGGGAATATACTTTGCAGTGAGTCCACAAACAGTCTTTTTGAAGAATCCCCATTTCTGTAATGTGCCCATTGTTGCCAATATTCTCTCCCAGTCTAAGTCCTGGAGAGCAGCCCTCATCCTTGGAAAATTTGCAGAGTATATTGTGTCAAATTGGTCTGTGAGTTGGATTAAAAATAAAAAAAAATAAAAATAAAAATGTGAGTAGCGCTAACCCAATGGTGCATTAATGGTACAGTGCATAAATACTAAATAACCCTATAGTTTAGGATCAAAAACAATTGGAATGAACCTATAGTATAAATACCTGTGAAAAATTACCAAAAATATGTGACTAAGTATGCAAAAGCAATCAAATGCAACAATCTCTCATGGTAGTTGCACACAAAAAAACATTTTACGTGAATAATAAATAGAAATGAAAAAAAATGAGTATATAAGTCCATGAAATCCTCATGAAACGTGAATCTTCACACAGATTCCACCCGTGCAGTGAGTGGTGAAAGATATAAAAGAATCAATCCATTTCTGTGAGTAATCAAATAAATCTTCCAGACTGTTCAAAAATGTTCCACCACCAAGATAAAGATTGAGAGTTACTTCTTACCAGAAGTGAATGAAACCCCACTACAGGGTGTCAAACATGCCTGTATAGAGATATCCCCCCCTGTGATTTTCCTGGAGATGTGACAGATGCCTGCATCCTCTGAATCCACTTCACAGCTCAGCTCTTTCTGTCCTGTCCTCCGCTCTTTAGTGATAGGAAACTGAGTCTGTTAATTGGATTCCCAGGTATTAGAGGCTTTGGCCCATCTGAATTGGAAACCTTGTAGATTAATGGCCATAGTCTAAGGTATTGTGATGGGCAGGACCTCAGATTTAGTGTAGTTAATCTTGAAATTAGATATTTGTCCAAAAATGTTACGTTTTCATAAGGTTTGGGAGCTAGTCACGGGGGCTTGTCAGGTGGACAAGCACATCATCAGCATAAGCTGAGAGTTTGTGCTCTGTGGACCCCCACCTTTTCCCCTATTATATCCCTGCTCACCCTCACCGTTTTAAGGAGAGGCTCCATAGCCAAGGCCAACAGGAGGGGGGAGAGGGGTGACCCATGCCTCGTGCCATTCTGTATGTGTAATACCGAAGACGGATGGTCATTATCTTAACTTTCGCGCTGGGGGTCGTGTAGAGGGCTATAATCCATTGGAGCATGTGGGGGCCTAATCCCAGGGTTTCCAGAACCGCCTTTAGGTATGACCAGTAGGGCTGCAACTAATGATTATTTTCATAATAGAATAGTTTGCCGATTTGTTGTTTTGAATAATCGGTGAATAACCTTTTAGTTACTATGTAAAGTTTTTTAAAAAAAAGGCAATGTATTTTTAAATCTCTATATGCAGTGGTAAATATAAATAACCTACTATATGTTTAGGGAGTAAAATATTTAATCCACTCTGAGAATAACAGACAGAAGAGATCTACTTTTTTTGGCCAATTAGTTGTTAGGCAGATTAAAAAACACAAATTGCTGCAAAAACGCAATACATGCTTTTCTGCAGCTTCTATCTTGAAGTATATTGAACCAAAAAAAGCACTGTTTAGCATTTAAAAAAGTCCCTGACCTGTTCCAATCAGCAGTGGCTGAAAAAAGCATAGATGTGAATGTGTGCCATAGGAAACCATGTAAATGAACTGTAGTGCGTTTCTGCAAAAAGCACCAAAAAACAAATGGGTGTGAACCAGGCCTGAGACGTTTAGTAACATAATGGGGGTTAAAAAAAAAGAAAATTATCCCTTTTTATAGTACAAAAAAAGCAGATAATCACTACTGTAGGGGTTCATTTTTTTACTGAAGAACTGTAAAAGTAATAATTACAGTGGCAATTATTTGCTCCTTTTTTGTACTAATTTTTAGTTTTTTTTTTTTTTTTTTTTTTAACCCCATTATGTTACTGGCTGATTATGAAAATAGTAATTCATTTCATAATTGATTTATTGCATAAACTATTAGTTGCCGATTAATCGACTAGTTGTTTCAGCCCTAATGGCCAGTCTATTCTGTCAAGCCTTTTCGGTGTCTGTGGACAGAATGAGGTAGGGAGTGTAGTCATTGTGGAGGCGGGCCCATTGAATGAGTTGCGTGGCCCAGATGGAATTGTCTCTGGGCTCTCTGCCTGATATAAATCCTGTCTGATCGGGGTGAATGATGGATGGTATATGTTTTTAGTCTTGAACAAAAAATTATTTTGACATTAAGTAGCAATATAAGTCGGTAGCTTTGTGGGAGGGTCGTGTCCTTGCCTGCCTTAGGAAGCACTGTGATATAAGCCAGCAAGGCTTCGGGTGGCCTGTGGCGAAGGAATTAAAGTACCTACACATGTTGTTCTGTAGTAGGGGGAGAAATTTAGCGTAGTATACTTTGGTATATCCATCCAGGCCAGGGCTCTTCCCATTAGGTAGAGCCTTCACTGTCCCAGTAACCTCCTGGTAGGAAACGGGTGATTCAAGGTCTAGCTGTTGCTCTGCTGTCAGAGGGGAGCCCTGCCGAGGCGAGGTAGTCGCCAATAGTTCATAGTTTAGCGGTCTGTTCCGTCTGGGGAATGTCTTTGTCTAAGTGGTACAGGTCTGAATATGGAAGCGAGGGGGAACGACGCTTGTGTATATGGGAGGTTATTCGTCGCTTTTGAAGCGCTCTGACCAGCATTCTGCCGCACTTATTACTGTGTTTGTAATATTTATGGGATAGGTAGCATAGTTGCCTTTTGGGCACGATGGTCAAGTAGGCGTGAGAATAACTCCCTCAGCTCAGTCAGTCGTTTACGGGGCCTCAGCATCCCCTTGGCGCTTTTTGTTTTAGTTCTTCCTGTTGCAGAGCTGACAGCACCCTTTGTAAATCTATCTGTCTTTCCTTTTTGAGTCTAGAGCCCAATGAGATCAGTTCGCCCCCGTGTACCACTTTTTTGGCTTTCCCATACAACTCCCTCTATTTCCTCAGACACATTTTCTGCAAAATAGTGTGTGATGGTTTCGGACACCTTAGCCACCACTAAGGCATTGATCAGGAGATTTTCATTGAGTCTCCAAGACCATGCCTTCCGTGACCCATCAGGGACCTTGAAACCAGCGAGAAAGGGGGCGAACGGGGGCATGATCAGATATGGTGATATTCCCTATTTCAGCTGACTGCAATAGTCCTAAGGTATCATGATCCACGCACATAAGATCAATGCGTGTATAAACATCATGTACCCCTGAGTAGTAGCTATAATCTGTCTGACGCGTGCAGTGCTCTCCATGTGTCTATGAGGAAGTTATTTTGCAATGATTTGCGAAAATGTTTGAGGAAGGCCTGGGAGTGCGTGGGGCGGCCACGAGATGTGTCGAAGTGGGTCTGGACTAACATTGAAGTCACCTCCAAGGATTAGGAGGCCCTCCCTAAAATCTGTCAGTTTGTCTAGCACGGATTTATGAAAGGGAGTCGGAGTTGGATATTGGGCACATAAAGAGTTGCAAACGTGATTTTTGTATTAGCCATGATCCCCTTCACGAAGACATAATGGCCTTGTGGGTCTACGTAGCTCTCTGAAGGTTGGAATGGGCAGGATTTGTGAAATGCGATGGCTGTACCTTGTGATTTAGCAATTGGGGAGTTGCCAAAGAACCACTGGTTATAGAGATGCATTGGTATCTTAGAGAGCGATTGCTGTCTAAAGTGTGTCTCCTGCAAGAACACTACTTGGGCCCCTAGGCGTTTCAGTTCGAGCCACAGCTTGTTGCGCTTTTGTGGAGAGCAGAGCCCCCTAACTGTGTAAGACAGTATTTTTAGTGATGGCATACCTGAAATCGCTGACAATCAAGTCCGTCTGTTCCCCTCTGAGTCCTCTGTGTGCGTTCACGAGTAAGAAAAAATCAACCTGAATGCCAAAGCAGCAAATAGTTAGTTATCAGAAGCGGTATGGGAGGCACTGATGAAAGTAAGAGAAAAAGGGAAAGGCAGGCAGGGGGTATGAGGGGGGGGGGGGGGGGCGGCGAAAAAGGGGGAGGGAAGGGGGAAAGAGGAAGAGTAAAGGGATAAGTCACAAAAGTAAATAAGGGCCAGACCTTGTCTAACAGGTCTGGTGCACTGTACAGTGGTAAACTAAAAATCCCATCCGGGGGGGGGGGGTGTAGACCGCCTGGGCGCTAGCTTGGAGTCCCGCTAGGGACAATCACCTAGGTAGGTAGGGTACATGGGCAACCACTAGGGGAACGCGGGACCCAGTGCCCCATCCAGTCCATGAAACCAAATAAACAGGGTGTAGAAACTGAGTACTTGAACTTGTACTCCCCAAAAGTGCAAAAAAAAAAAAAACGGCATCCAAACAGTGGGCTGCATAACAAGACCTCATTCCAGCGTGCAGCAGGAGTCTCAACTTAATGCTGATAGTAACACAGAGGCGTCAAGCTTCAGTGTCAATCCTGGAATGGGTCTGTGCCTACAGCGTTGCGTCTATTAGCTCCTTTACAAGGTCCAGGCGACCATTAGAGGGACGGAGGTGATTTTGGTACTTTGTGACTACGGATAATGGATAAGCTCATCGGTGGCATGGTCAGTCTCTAGTGGCAGAGATGCCCAGGGAAGGTCCTTGTCTGCCTTTTGCACCCACGGGAGCGGCACCCTCCAGCTGCCGGGATCCACGGTTGGGGTAGTTGTGGAATTGGGATATCGGGGCTGTTGCGCCAATCTAGAAAATAAACAGGGCCAAGCTCCAAAGTGTGCAGGAAGCTGGAGAGGTCATCCTTAGTGCACAGCACGGCCCATCGGCCATTTTTGGAGGCAGAATGGAAAGCCCCAGCAATAAGTGAGGCCTGCTGCTTGAATTTCCACCAGGAGTGGGCGCACGGCCCGCTGCTGCATTAGGTTGCATCTAAAGAGGTCCTGGTAAAAGGACAGCTAGGCTCCATCAAAGTCAAAGACCGGTCTGTTGCGCATCTTTTGCATGATTCGTTCTTTTAAAGTAGATTTGTGGAGTTTGCAAATGATATCCCTGGGGTTTTCCGAGTCCTCAGATGGGGGCTTGAGAGCCCTGTGGGCCCTATCTATCTCAATCGGGGTCAAGGGCGGTAGGCTTAGGATTTCGGGAACACCCCCTGCAGCGTAGATATATTGTCTTTGGGCGCAGTAGCTTCTGGTAAGCCACGTATGCGAATGTTCGCTCATCTGCTGCAGTTTTCCATGTCATCTAATTGACATAATAGGGCTTCAATTTGGTGACCGTGGGCCAAAGACTGTTCTCTGAGCTGAGAAATAGCACGCACAGTATCATCAATTTTCTTCTCCAAAGTCTCTACCCTGTGTCCTAGCTCAGTGATATCTGTCTTCAATTGATCAATGTCCTGCTTAAAAGCCCTTTCAATACTGGTGGTAAAACGCTCCAGGTCTTCTTTAGTGGGGAGAGACCACAGGTGCTGCCTTATGTCCCTGTCTCCTGCCAGGTCTGCTATCTCCGTGCCCTGTGTCTTGTGATGAGGTGGAGCTGGGTGACTCAGGGGGGATGGAGTCACTTACCTCCCTGGGAGAGGGGATAGGAGACAGCGTTGGCGGTGCAGGCTGACCCTCGTGTTGCTGCTGCAGGGCCGCTCGTTCCGGCGCCATCTTGGATTTTCGGGGGGTGTCGGAGGAACGAATCCAGCTATCTTTGGCCTTGCTGGTATGTTTTTTTTTTTTTTTTGGGCTGTGAGGATGCCTGATGCCGTTCTGGCATGCCCTGGATGTAGAATGGGGGGTATTCGCCCCTGTAGCTGTGTTGTAGCTGCGGACCGGACGGCGCTCAGGCACATCGTGTCCTCACTCCTCCATGGTCAGACCACGCCCGCCGTGCTGGTCACCTTTGGTCCAGGGACGCATCCTTTTGAGGACCCCGGTGGCTCCGGAATTCTTTGTTCCAGCTCCCTCCTGGGGGTCATGCAGCAGCTTCGGCCATCATAAGTTGGGTCCAGGATTTAAGAAATTCATCCATGCTCCCACCATCCATTGGATTTGCCAACTGTCATGATGGAGTAGTGAGTTTTACATCCATTACCATTGTACTCTGCTGGCCAGGATTCCATGATTTACATGTGAGCTGTTCTTAATAATTTAATTGACAATAAACTGACTTTTTATATAAAATGTTTCTGCCTTTGGGTCGGAGTTTTACATATTGCCCAGATTGGTTTAGCTCTCCTTTTTTTGATTTTAATGACAGATTGTGACGGTTGACTGTCAATTTAAACAAGCCGCTAACAGGCTTTGCATAGCATTGCAGCCTTTTTCAAATGGCAGTCAGGGTTTCCCAGATCTGGGTTTAAAGCGGTATTCCACCCTAAAGTGGAACTTCTGCTCATCGGAACCCTCCCCCCCTCCTGTGTCACATTTGGCACCTTTCAGATGGGAGGGGGTGCAGATACCTGTCTAAGACAGGCATTTACACCCTCTTCTGGTCATAGGACTCCCACGGGAGTCTATGCCTCTTCCTGTCCCTCCGCACTGTCTACTGGGACACACACGGGTCCCAGAGACAGTGCAGAGCATTCCTATTGCATTGTGCGACTCGCCCATGTGCAGTAGGGAACCGGGAAGTGAAGCCGCAAGGCTTCATTTCCTGATTCCCATACCCAAGATGGCGACAACAGCAGCCAAAGGACGGTTCGGCCTCGGGTGCTGTCATCGCTGGACCCTGTGACAGGTAAGTGTCCTTATTTTAAAAGTCAGCAGCTGGAGTATTTGTAGCTGCTGACTTTGAAAAAATAAAAATAAAAAATTCACCGGACTCCCTCTTTAACTATTGTAAGCTGAATGGTACTTTTTTAAAGGTTTCAACAAAGCTTCACAAAAGCTCTGCCATTACTGTGTAAAAGCTTGCTGTATAGATTATTATAAAGCTAAAACCCATGTGAAGAAGGCCTTTCTGCATAGTAATGACATAGATTTTTATTCCTGCAATCTAGTAAATGGCACATGGGCATTCTAAATATTGGACAGTACCCACAGTTTCAGAATAAACATTGTCATTTGTTCAGGTTTTACATGTTTTGTTGTGCTGTTCATGTATTGGCTCAGAAGTCTTGTTTTAGTATCCAATCTTCTGTTTGGGTAGCCATTTTTAGAGTTTGAGAGTTATGCCTAATAAACTGTTTTGAATATTGTATTTATTTATTTAGATTTAACAAAGGTTCTCTCCAGTAGAATATACCGAAATTGTCATATTGCTTATTCGCTATTATTCTTTAGGAAAATAACAATGAAAAAGACGAAGAATCTACCAGGCCTGACTTTGCAAAGGGGCAAAGAAAGCGGCAGAGGACTAAAGATGTGATTTCCGAGAAAACAAAATTGCGCCAAGGTATGTTGCATTTATCTCTCCATCTTGTGTTTATCTCATATGCAAAGGGTTTTGAATTTTATTTAGGTTAGACAGAAAGTTTATGTGCCTTATCCTGGGAACTTTTGGGATAAAAATTTGGGAACTGTTACAGGGCTGTAATTATCTTCTTGACCTCAAAGTACAGGACTCATATAATCCATTCATATTGAATAAAGCTGCTCTCCATGTTTCATTTTACTTTAAATAGTTAATTTGGACCAAGCTGTTCCAAACAAATTATTTACTTCGCTAAGAGTGGCAATAGCTGTGTGTGCAGTATAAACTGTATGTAGCTTTAGCTACACACAGTATACTGCGCTGCGTCCTGGCAGCAGGATGAGAACTTAGCTACTTACCCCAGGTAACAAAATCGAGTCAGACTTAGCACTGCTCAGTCATTCAGAGGAAGCTTTCTATTCTATGAATGTATACAACGCTTTCCCTGATTGGCAGATAGGCAGCTTTTGATGTCACAAAACTTTGCCTCAGCCAATCAGAGGAATCTTTGTATTTTCGTCATAGAATTCAAAGCTTCCTCTTCATGATTGAACAGTATACACAGCCCAACTTGATTTGGTCAGGAGCTGGACCGGAAGTTCTTGTCTGGCTGCCAAAACACAGCACTATATATAGCTGAGGCTACATGCAGTTTATACGGCACACACAGCCACTGCAACTGTTGGTGACGTAAATACCATGTTTGAACTGGCTTGGTCCAAATGAATGATTTGAAGTGAAATGAAACCTGGAGATCAACTTTTTATCATTATGACTGGGTTATATGGAGCTACTTTCAGGTGATTGGATTCTGGCAAAAAAAGCTGCAAGGACACCTTAATTCATTTCCTGAGGCCATTCTTCTGGCCAGACTGCCACAACTGCTTCCTCTTTTCTCTTCAGAGACGATTTTTCTCTTACAAAGTCAGATATGGTCTGATTTTATGGCCTTAGCATGACTATAGATAGCAGGGCTCACAGCCATGCTCCTTCAACCTCCTCTCCTTATTGTTTTATTTCACTCTTGAGTCAGACACATGAACTGAGGAGGCGATGGAAGTTGTGGATGATCCACCTCCTCCTGAGGAATTCTGATCAGGATGACACGCCTATAGCAGAGATTTCATGCAAGCTTTGGGAAATCATAACTACCCTTATTGATTCTGTACATTCCTGCTTAGTGTCGGAGTCTGCTCAAACCCTGATTCTGTAACCCCTTAGAGCTTGTGCCTGCTGACCCTCTAAGAGGGTTAAAATGTCGGGAGGTGGGGGCTTATGGTCATGTGACCGCAGTGATTGGCTTCCCGTTAGCCGCCAGTAACTGTGCCAGGAGTGTTTAGGGTGCACGCTCTCGGCACATCTCTATCTGCGATATTGCACGCAAATATGACGCCGCTCAGTGCCAAGGCCCCGCTGCCGAGAGGCCACATTTTTGCATGTGTTCGGCGCCAGGGGTTAAGCTCTTTTCCTTGGTGGTCCCTGCTATGCAACCTGCACAGGTTCCTTTGGCATATAGTTAGTATTAAACCCAAAACCATTATATTGTGGCTTACCTATCAGTTATGGTGACTGCATTTTGTAGTTGTTTTTCCCCTCTGTTTTTACCTGGTGATCTGGCCAGTAACGCACTTCCTGTTTTATAGAGACATCTTTGGACAGCAGCATTGTCAGTCTGGGGGTGGGTAGTGTTAGATGGACTAACATTTGCACAAACTTTTTTGTTGAGCTTTATATAAAAAAGGGAAAACGCTGCACTTGGGTTAGATATTAAACAAACAAGCTGCCAGCACTAGGAAATCGGATACATAAACTAGGAAATAAAACCTGTTTCTCATTTCCTAGTCACTGCAAATGGTTTCTCTAGCCAGAAATCGAGCAATGTTTTTTTTCTTTGTCGTACATCACGGGACACAGAGCCACAGTAATTACTTTATTGGTTATATGGCACCTTTAGGTGATGGTCACTGGCACACCCTAGACAGGAAGTTCAACTCCCTATATAACCCCTCCCCTTACCGGTAGTACCTCCCAGTTTTTTTCGCTAGTGTCTTAGGTGTTGGTCATGAGTAAAGATGTGCTGGACTGAGCTCCACTGGAATATTCCTTTGCTGGGGCAAGCTATGCAACCGGATCTATTCAAAGTGTCTTTCCAGGCCGAACTGAATGGTACCCGGGCCTCATTTCGGGAGAAACTAGGTTTTGCCTATAACGCTTTTCTTTTTAGAGAGCTGGACCCCAGGATCCAGTGCTTGGTTTTTTTCATTCATATTTCCTGGTGCGGGTGCTTTACTGGTCCAAGGGTGTGGAACCCCAGATAAAAAGGGGCCTGGTCCTTTAAGTTTTTTTTAAATGGAGCCCACCGTGAGTGGTGAAGATTGGGTCTGTATGGTTTACCACAGAACTCTGCAGCTGGATAAGGTAAGTGGAGATTCCTAAGGAATTTTTCTAATTCTTGTGGGTTTTCTCCTTTTAAAGTAAATGTCATTCCTAAAGTCACCACCGGGGGCTGTTAAGAGCATGTATCTGATTCCATGCTTGTCAGTCTCGCTCTGTGTCAAGTCAAGCTGCATGCTTCCTCCAGTCCAAACCCAGGTAAGACGTGGGGGGGGGTTTCTTATAAAACATCCCCCACCTGGACAGCTTCTTTCCAGGAGGCAGAAGCATGGGCCAGTCGGCGGCATGTCGCTCCACTCCCACTGCTGCCGACATAACGGCGATTCTCCATCCATCAGCCCTCCTCCACCCCAGCCCCCCTCAACATGCGATCCAGTCGGATCAGAGGCCCGCTCGCGCGGGAAACAAACCTTATTTTTTATTTTTTTAAAGGTGGTGGGAAGATGGAGAAAGGGGGCTTAGCACGGCATTGGCATGCCTCCGACGTTCACTTACGCGGGGCTGTGTAAGCTATAAAAGTGTACCTTTTGTCAGGTGCATTCAGCTGTCGGAGGGACACGGAGCAGACGGGGGCATGTGAGTGTTGGTGACACAGGCATTCCCTGGGCACATTTACTTGGCATTAGGCTGAGCATTAATAGCAGCAGCAGTTGCTGGACTATTTCCGCAGCAGTGGGTGCTTTTTGGCAGTTCCTCTGCATTTGTGCTTGGCACTGTGATTAGAGGGGAAGGTAAAAATACCTCAAAAAACAAAAACAAAGGGGTCACCCTCAGGCTCTAAGGATCCTCCCTCTGCAACACTATCCCCCCCCCCCCCCCCGAAAGGCCTAGAGAGGCTGGTCAGAGCCATCAGGGTCGTCGCGTTGCAACTGCTTCCGACAGTTCAGCCCCTGTCTATATATATATATATATATATATATATATATATATATATATATATATATATATATATATATATATATATATATATATATATATATATATATATATATAAATATAATTGAGGAGGTTTTTTCCTAAGCCATGATTGGAGGAAAGATTGGGGGCTATAATCGCATCTTCACATAGTGGAAGAAAACGCATTAGGTCCCCTTCAACCACCCAGGATCCTCAGAGGAACAATGGGAGAGGGAAGATGAATCTCAACCTGCAGTGGCGGCAATTGTTGAACATTTTCTCCTTGGCAGGTTCAGTGGCTCAACCTGCAGTGGCGGCAATTGGGGTATGTCAATCCTTGAGACACCATTTGAAACGGGTGCTCAACAGCAGGCCCAGGATTTAGCCGAGTTGCTAGCGGCTCTGTGTTTTGCAATTGACACAATCAGAGATTCTATTAGTCAAACCTCTCCCCTTACGCTTGGGTTAATGCATATGTGTAGAATCTTTATGGTTGAAAAGTTGGTCAGCCGAAGCGCCATGCAAAAAGCTCCTGGCTGGTTTTCTTTTTCACTGTGAAAGGCTGTTTGGGGATGATTTGGATAAATATATCCAAAAGATATCAAGTGGGAAAAGTACCCTTTTGCTAGTTAAGAAAAGGAGTAAACATCCCTCATTTAAACTGGCTCTTTCTCCAGTGCCAGGGGCTTCAACCTCCAGGCAGTCGTGACCGCCTCAACCGCCAGGTTCAAGAGGTAAACCTCAGGGTCAACCCCAGGGATCAAAGAAGTCCTGGGGGAGGAAACCTGCAAGACAGAACGCTAAAGCCTCTTTATGAAGGGGTGCCCCCTCTCGTTCGAGAGGGGGGAAGACTTCTGCAGTTCTCAAGGGTCTGGCAGGAGGCATTTCAAGACAGATGGGTGGTCTCCACTATAGCTCTAGGTTACAAACAAGAGTTCAGAGAATTCCCGTCTCCTCGTTTCCTCAGGTCAAGTATTCCCAAAGATCCACAGAAAAAAGTCTCTCTTTCAAGTGTTAGACCAACTGTCTCAAAAAGTGATCATGGCGGTCTCCATGGAAGAACAGGGGTTGGGGTTTTATTCAAACCTTTTTTTTATGGTGCCAAAACCAATTGGAGATGTCAGACTCAGATGTATACAGATCATCCAAAAAGTTATAGTGGCAGTATTTTAATGTAAAAAGATGGTTTATAAGCTGTGGGGGGCAGATGAACTATTTTAATATTACTGGGTTTAGTAACACTTTTAGGAGTAAGGACCTAGCTCCCAGCTGGGACCTTTTTTGTTTGTATCCCTTTTTTTAAAAATTTTTCTTGCATACATTTTTTTCTGCGGAGATCTGCAATCAACTGCCAGGCTGGATAATCTAGATCCAGTGGTCGCTCCAGTCTGGCCATCGAGTGTGTGCAGACCGCCAGCTAAGCTATTGGTCAGCCACGACGCAGCCTCCCCCATGTCAGGGGCAGGCCAGCGAGTTAAACGTTCTCGCTGGGATGCATATGACTGGGCTCCAGTGTCAATTGTCACAGCACTTACCTGGCCGACAGCCGCCCCCCCCCCCCCCCCCACACTTTGGTGAGGTGGATTTATCTAGAGCAGTGCCCGCACCTCTGTGAATTGGGCGAGGCGTGGGTACTCCCTGGGATGGTCGGACCTGCCGGTTCCCCCCTTCCCTCCCAGTTTGCTGCCGGGTTAACTTGTGAGCCACCCCCTTGCCCTCCCCCTTTCGGGCGTCCCCTTTTGTACCTCGGTGGGCTTCTTCCTTAAGGACTGCTGGGCACTGTGGTCCCTGCCCTGCTTTCCTGCAGGCAGAGCATGCGTTTTCTGTGGGGAAAGGGTGCTTGGACCAATGTGTTGGCATACATGGAGTCCCCCTGCAGTCGGCATGGCGGGCTTTCTCCTTCGGGCATGGTGTCCATCTTCACTGAGGTCTGTTCGCCTTGTGGTACTGGGTTCCGGTGGCCATTTAGTTGAAGGCTGAGCTGCTTCTGCTTTTTCTCTTTCCTTGCTGGCCTTGGGATATGGCGGCCATGTTTTTGGGGCCTGTAGTTTTTCACGCACAAGCCACCTTCTGCGGCTGAGGCTTTTCCTTATCCTGCCTATTTTGACAAGTTTGTCTACAAGGACTGGGGCCGCCTAAAGTGGTCCCAAAACGCTTTGCTATGCATTATCCCTTTTTGAGGAATCGCTTTTAAAGAAGTGGACCCTCCTTTTTTCCAGATTGAATAAGGCAACAATGATTCCGGTGGAGTCTTCCCTCTTTTAAGGATCTGGCTGACGGAAAAGCGGAGTCTGTGGCTCGTACTATATTTATATTTTTGGCCACAGCCTTGGTATCCCAAACGCTAACTGAATGGGCTGAGCTTTTGGGCCATGGTCTGAGTAGTAAGCAGGTTCCTCCTGCTTATGTGGAACTGGGGGACCAGTTGTTTAACCACTTTAAGACCAGCCTTGTGTTGGATTTTAGGTGTTTACATGTTTAAAAACAGTTTTTTTTTGCTAGAAAAAAACTTACAACCCCCAAACATTATATATTGTTTTTTTTCAAACACCCTAGAGAATAAAATGGCGGTCGTTGCAATACTTTTTTTTTTTTCACACCGTATTTGCGCAGCGGTCTTGCAAGCGCACTTTTTTTGGAAAAAATTCACTTTTTTGAATAAAAAAATAAGACAACAGTAAAGTTAGTCCAATTTTTTTATATATTGTGAAAGATAATGTTACGCCGAGTAAATTGATACCTAACATGTCACGCTTCAAAATTGCGCCCGCTCGTGGAATGGCATCAAACTTTTACCCTCAAAAATCTCCATAGGCGACGTTTAAAAAATTCTACAGGTTGCATATTTTGCGTTAGACGAGGTCTACGGCTATAATTATTGCTCTCGCTCTACCGATCGCGGCGATACCTCACATGTGTGGTTTGACCACCGTTTTCATATGCGGGCGCTACTCACGTATGCGTTCGCTTCTGCGCACGAGCTCGTCGGGACGGGGCGCTTTAAAAAATGTTTTTTATATTTTTCTTGATTTTGTTTATTTTTACACTGTTTTTAAAAAAAAAATTAATTGGCTCACTTTTTTATTCCTTTTATGTTTACATTCCTTATAATAGAAAAAAGCATGACAGGTCCTCTTAAATATGAGATCTGGGGTCAAAAAGTCCTCAGATCTCATATTTGGACTTCAATGGAAAAAAAAAAAAAAAAATGTCATTTAAAAAAATGACATTTGAAAATTCCTCTTTAAGAGGTATGGGCGGAAGTGACGTTTTTGATGTCGCTTCCGCCCTCCTATGGTATAGAGATGAGTGGCGGCCATCTTAGCGTCACTCATCTCTAGACAAAGGAGGAGAAAGGACCCGATCGCCTCCGCCGCTGCCGACGGTTCCGGTAAGCGGCGGAAGGTGCGGGGGCACCTCTCCCGCCGCCGAGAACGGTGATCTCGCGGCAAATCCGCCGCGATGACCACCATTATCGGACAGCCGACCGGCGCCTGAAGAGATGGATACCTCGGTTGTGGCAGCAGCTGCTGCCGTTACCGAGATGTCCCTCTTAAAAAAAAAATGGACGTACATCGTCGTGCGCCGGTCGGAAAGTGGTTAATGGGCTACAATTTGTGTGTGATGCGTCCTTGGATACGGCCTATTTGCTTTTCAAGCTCTGTCTCTGTGGCTGTGCAGAGATTTGCCCTTCAAAGGTGACCGCCTGTTTGGGGCTACCCTGGATGACATCATTTAAGAGTTTAACGGGGGGGGGCACCTTTCTTCCACAGTCTAAGAGGGTAAAGGAGCCCCGTTGCAAGCAGTGTCCTTTCTCTGCGCACAAAGTTTTTCCGGTATCCACGAGCCGTAGACTAGGGCAATAAATCCGTAAAGTGCGCCTGAGGAGGTTCTAAGCGACCCTGGTCTGTCAAACCTTCCAGTCCTCTTAAGCATGTAGGTTTGCCCCCACCCGTGTCCGAGGTGGGGGGACACCTTTGCTGGACCTCCTTAATTTCCGGCAGGTGGGTCCACGGGGTGATATTGTCCAGGTACAAGATACAAGAGGTTCTTCCCTTCCAATATGCATCTCTCTCCAGATCGCCTGCATGTTCTCCTTAGGGCTGTGCAGAATCTGCTATTCCAGGGAGTAATCACCCCGGTTTCAGCCTGGGGGGGGGGGGGGGGGGGCTGTTGAGAGTTCTATTCCAACCTGTTTACGGTTACAAAGAAGGGTGGTAGGGTACCTCTGGATCTCAAGGCCCTGAATTGCTTTGTTCAAGATGGAATCAATTTGGTCTGTGGTGGCCTCCTTGCATCGAAGTGATTTCCTGGCCTCTAGTGACATTGAAGATGCCTACCTGCACATTCAGATTTGTGCGCAGCACCAGTGTTTCCTTTGCTTCACACTATCAGTTCCTGGTGCCCTCCTTTGATCTTGCCTCCACTTTTTGGGTTTTCACAAAGGGGCTGACACCATTTGTAGTTTTGCTCCTACAGTGGGGGATTGCTGTGATTTGGTTATCTGGATGACCTCCTATGAGCAGAGTCCTACACATTAAGGGACCATGTGGCAATCACGATCCATACCTTGCAGGAGTTCAGTTGTCTATCAAAAATCTGCCCTGACCCCGACCAGGAGGTTGGAATACCTTGGTGTGACTCTTCACACTGGCCAGAGTGTTCCTTCCAATGGACAAGCTCCGGAGGAAGCTGCGTTCAGCGATTTTTGACAGTAGTTTTCTTCCTTCGGACTTGCATGCAGCTTCTGGGCCTGATGGTGTCTACCTTCAAGTCTGTTCTGTATGCACAGTTCCTCACCACATCCTTCAAAAGGATATCTTGTTGAAGTGGGACCGGTACCTTAACTCGAATGCTCAAATCTGCATGGGTCGGGAGACAAGGGGGTCCCTGGCTTGGTGGCTTCAGTCTCTGGCCCTTGAGAAAGCAAAATCCTTATTCACCTTGCATTGAACAGTGGTCACGACAGATGCCAGCCTGTCCTGGCTGGGAGGAGTCCTGGGGCCGAGGTCAGTCGGCTGAGGGTTGCACGACCCATGAGGAAACCAGATTGCCGGTCCATGTCTTAGAACTTCAGCTGCTCAGGCTGTGCCTGGAACACTGGATGGAGCGTCTAAGGGGGCTCCCGGTCCGGATACAGTCAGACAATGAGATGGTAGTGGCTTATGTCAATCAGCAAGGTAGAACAAAGAGTGTGTTGGCAGCGCTGGAGGTGTCGGGCATGCTCAGGTGGGTGGAACGCTACTTGCTGGGTCTCTCTGCCATGCACATCCCAGGAGTGGACAATTGGCAGGCAGATTACCTCAGTCGGCAGGTGCTGGACCAAGGAGAATGGTCCTTGCATTTGGACGGGTTTCATAATCTGTGTCTGCAGTGGGGCACTCCTGACTTGGTTCTTTTTGCATCTCAGCTCAATAGAAAAGTGCAGAGGCTCGTGGAAAGGTCGCGGGATACCCCAGCGGATACCCTGGTGGCACCATGGAGCCAGTATTGCCTCTGCGCTTTCTCTGCCATGACCCTTACGCAGGATAGAGGTGGAAGGGCTTTTTGTCATTCTGGTGGGCCCACATTGGCCCTGCCAGTCTTGGTACGCCAACGTAGTGAGACTGGTCGCAGAGGCCCCTTGGACACTGCCTCTCAGGGAGAATCTGCTGTCCCAAGGGCGATCTTCCACCCTGCTTTACCATCTCTGGTTTTAACGGCTTGACTTTTAAAAGCCAGGTGTTAAGAGACAGATTCCTGCTATGCTGAAGGCAAATAAAGTCTACCTCTAGAAAGATATACCATCATACCTGGAGGGCTTAAATCTTGTCTTGCGAGTCGGCCGGCGTCCACCCCTGTTCCTTTTCAGTGGCTTGGATTTTGGCTTTTGTTCAATAGAGTGTTGAGCAAAAGTTGGCCTTGAGTACTATTAGGGGCCAGGTGTCCGGTCTGGCGGTTTTCTTTCAACATCCCCTTCCCATGCATTCTTTGGTTCGTACCTTCATCCAAGAGGTTTGGCACTTGGCTCTGCCTAAACACTTTGTTGCTGCCATGGGACTTGAACTCAGTGCTCTGTCCTCTAGAAGCCTCCATTTAAAGCGGAAGTAAACCCATTAATTTAACAGTTTAAACAAAAAGGCATGCCGGGAATGCTAACTGCACATTGGCTGTGCTCTCAACCAAACAGTCAAACCATCCAATGGCTGGTGTCATAACGCATCACATGTGCATCACATGTGCAGCACTGTGGCAGTTGAAGATTAAACAGAGGCAAAGATGGCAGCTTCCTTGGCTGAAAACGATAGGGGGGTTTACTTCCACTTTAAGAATATTCCGATTTTCTTGCTTGCATTGTGACAGAAGTTTGCCTTTATATTTGCTATTACATCCGCCCGCAGAGTGTCGAAGCTGGCGGCCTTATACTGACGTACTTCTTTATTTGGTGGTTCACCACCCATGCCTGTCATTTTCAAAAAGTTGTGTTCAGATTTTCATTTGAAGACCTTGTTCTGCCTTCTTTGTGCCCCAGGCGGTCAGACTCTGTAATCAGGCGGGCTGAGGAAGGTGCTGCCGCCTTCCTCTGCTACCATTTCCAAGTGGATCAGGCAGACGCTCATTCAGGCTTACACACTTAAGGATCAGGTTTTTCCCTTTCCCATTGGACTTCCCTTTTGTTGGTTTAGTTACTGGTAAAGGCTGTATACTAGAACAGTTTTTTTTTTTTTTTCCTTTTTGGCTTACTAGTACAGCAGCAGGTATGGGTTTTTGTTTTTTTTCATCTCCCTCTAATAAACATGCTAATCCCCATTATTTCTATTAGAGCTGGATGGATTGTCCCTCTTTTAGTGAGGTACCTTGTCTACTTCCTCTATATACTGCTATACAGTGCCTTGAAAAAGTATTCACACCCCTTGAAATTTCCCACATTTTGTCACGTTATAAACTTAAACGTAAATGTATTTTATTGTGATTTTATGTGATAGACCAACACAAAGTGGCACGTAATTGTGAAGTGGAAAAAGTTGATGGTTGATATTTTTTTTTACAAATATCTGAAGAGTGGCAGGGATTTGCATTCGCATTCACCCCCCTTTACTCTGATGCCTCAAACTAAAATCTAGTGGAACCAATTGCCTTTAGAAGTCATCGAATTGGTAAATAGAGTCCATCTGTGTGTAATTTAATCTGTGTATAAATACAGCTGTTCTGTGAAGCCCTCAGAGGTTTCTTAGATAGCCTTCTTGAACAAACAACATCATGAAAGCCAAGGAACACACCAGACAGGTCAGGGATAAAGTTGTGGACAAATTTTAAAGCAGGGTTAGGTTATAAAAACAAAAAAAATATCCCAAGCTTTGTACATCTCACGGAGCACTGATTAATCCATCATCCGAAAAGGGAGAGTATGGCACAACTGCTAACCTACCTAGATCTGGCCGTCCGCCTAAACTGACAGGCATGGCAAGGAGAGCATTAATCAGAGAAGCAGCCAAGAGGCCCATGGTAACTCTGGATCCACAGCTCAGGTAGGAGAACTCATTAGTCGTGCACTCTAAAAAGTTGGCCTTTATGGAAGAGTGGCCAGAAGAAAGCCATTGTTAAAAGAATGCCATAATAAGTCCTGTTTGCGAGAAGCCACGCGGGGGACATGTGGAAGAAGGTGCTCTGGTCAGATGACACCAAAATTTTAACGCTATGTGGCGCAAAAGAACACTGCACATCACCCTGAACACACCATCCCCACCATGAAACATGGTGGTGGCAGCATCATGTTGTGCAGAGACTTGTGTTCAACAGGGACAGGGAAGCTGGTTGAAGTTGATGGGAAGATAGATGGCGCCAAATACAGGACAATCGTAGAAGAAAACCTGTTAGTCTGCAAAAAACTTGAGACTGGGGTGGGGGTTCACCTTCTAGCAGGACAATGACCCTAAACATACAGCCATAACTACAATGGAATAGTTTAGATTAAAGCATTTTCATGTGCTTAGAATGGCCCAGTCTAAGTCCAGACCTAAATCCAATTGAAAGTCTGTGGCACGACTTTAAATTACTGTTCAGACGCTGTTCAGACGCTGTCCATGCAATCTGGCAGAGCTTGAGCTATTTTGCACAGAAAAATGGGCTAACATTTCACTCTGTAGATGTGCAAAGCTGGTAGAGACATACCCAAAAAGACTTGCAGCTGTAACTGCAGGAAAAGTTGGTTCTAAATATTGAGTCAGGGGATCTGAAAACGCATGCCCCCTTTTTTTTTTTTTTTTTTTTTTTTTTTTTTTTTTTATTGTATTTAATTTGTATTTATTTTTTTAGATATTTGTGAAAAATTTTGAAAACCAGTTATTTTCCTTTCACTTCATAATTATGTGCCACTTTGTGTTGGTCTATCGCCTAAAATCCCCAAAAAATAGATTTAAGTTTTTTTTTTATTTTTTTTATTTTTTTTATTTTTTTATTACTTTTTCAAGGCACTATATGCCTCGCTCTTGAGTACTTATGACTAGAAATGTTAAAATTGTTTCATGTAATATTAGTCTCAATGATGAGCTTAAACGGGCTACTGTCTTCCAATATGTTTAACCACTAAAGCCACATTTTCTACTTTTTCAGTAGACTCAACTGCATGGTGGTAGGATTTTTGCTCCTTGGGTTCACCCTGCGCTACATGCCACTTAATCCTATTTTGCTAGGGACGAGGTTCTATGTTTTCTGCCAAAAGGCGGAAGAGGGGGGGGGGGGGGTGGTCTCTGGGCACAGGTGGTGCACCTCTGCCCGGATTCATCCTCCCTTTAGGGGAATGTGCCACTGACGGTGGCATAGTAGGTTATAGTTTTTAGATGGTTTTCTGTTTTTTATTTATATTTTTTTCTTCCCCCTCCATCTCATCAGATGCATCCAGGGCGAGCGAGCTCAGAAGGCTGGGCGCAGACGCCGATCAGGCACAGCAGTACAATAAGATTTATGGGAGTAATGCGAGAATGGCATGTAGAATGAAGATTATATCGTATGTGTAAGGGCTTTGTTCGATTGGTAAGAGGGCCCCTCTGACATTAACTGCGTCACATGAAAGCTGATTTTTTTTTTTTTTTTTTTTTTGTGCGCAGAAGATGCACTTCGTGGCAGAGTCAGCCCCTCGGATGCCTCTTTTTAACATATCAATGGTTTCATGCACCTTCACCCATTCTTAGGGATAGAAGTGTTAAAATGGCTACACACAAACAATGTCCCCCTAGTACCCACAGAAATAAGAGTAGATCCTGAAGTGTTAACGGAAAGATCCAGGGCCAGTGTTCGACTCTGGCTACTATATATGTCCCCAAATAGCCATGCCGTTAAAGTTTGGATAGCCTGGGGAAGTTTCGAGAAGGCGTATTGGTTATGGGAGGGGATTTTAACATTACATTGGATCCTAGTCTAGACACCTCTTTGGGGAAAACCTTTGCGTCTCATAAGACATTAAGATATGTTAAACAGCTCATATGCTATCTGCATTTGGTGGACAGTTGGAGGGTGCTGCAAGAGATGGACAGGGATTTCAGTTATTACTCAAATATACAATGTATATTTAAGGATGGTTGATCAATATTATCAGAATTATGTAAATTCATCAACTATTGAGTCAATCGCCATGTCAGACCATGCTCCAATAAGTTTAACAATATGTCCGGCATCGATTGGGAGCCTGGAAAGAACATATCGATTGAAAGGATCTATTTTGGATGATAAACAGGATGTGGAGTCCTTGTCCTGCACATTAGCATTATTATTTGAGACCAATATATCAGAGGAGGTGTCTGACCAAGTGGTATGGGAAGCAGAGGAGTTCATTTCAATGGGTTTGCATATTAAAAAAGAGACAGAGGAACTACACAATCTTGAAATTAAACATAAGGCCCATTTAAAACTTGGGGACATGCAGACTGGAGAAACTGCGGGCAGACTTAAAACAGCTTCTCAATCGAAAAGTTCAAAATAAACAGATACTTTTCCCACCGATTTTATGAACAGGAGAATAAGGGTAGGAGACTATTGGCTAGATAACTAAAACAACAAGATTCACACCATGTTCATACTATAAAAACAGGCGATAAGCAGATAGTGGACTCCCAAGCAATAGCAGCTGAGTTTTATCACTTTTATGCGTCTTTTATATAACATAGACTCAGTTCCTGTGGGGGCGAAGGGGGGGTGGACGTTTTGAAACAATTCGGGATTATCTTGAGGCCTTAGGGCTGCAGGCCATCCTATCTGCGGCCTTGGAGGAAATGGAAAAAGCAATCTCCATTGAAGAGCTGGGCGGAGCGATTGCGGCTTTGTCATTAGGTAAAAGACCGGGACCTGATGGTTTCACAAATATGAATTAGAAAGTTTTCCTCAATCCTGTTGGTTCCTCTTTGCAGATACCTTAATTCTTTCTCGGTCTCTATCCCATTGCCTCCAGAGGCGCTGTTGGCTTATGTGATGGTTCTCTTTAAGGTAGGGAAAGACCCTCAGTCCTGTGCCAGCTACAGACCCATCTCACTCCTTAACTCGGACACTAAGCTCCTGGCTAAAATTCTGGCCTTAAGGTTAAAAGAACATATAGTTAAATTGATTTACCCAGATTAAACAAAGTTTATTAAGGGCCGATAGGCTAGATAGAGATAATACTGTTCGGGCCCTGCATGTATTGCATTGGATGCATAATGGGCCGTAACAGACCGAGAGTGTAGTAATTTAAATGAATGCTGAAAAAGCATTTGATGGGGTGGGAGTATATGGTCGAGTTTTGAGGGAGATGGGTCTGAGAGAGCGGATGATGGGATGGATGAGGGCACTGTATGCAGATCCTAGAGCAAGGGTAACGTTAATGGTAGACTATCTGTTTATTTTGGGATGTGGAATGGGACTAGGCAGGTATGCCCACTGTCCCCATTGTTTGCTATGGTGCTGGAGCCCTTTCTGTGAAACGATTACGGGAAATAGGAAGATCAAGGGGATTTTGTATTGGATCAATGGAACATAAGATCTCGGCTTACTCAGATCTATTGTTGTACCTCTCCTCAAGAGACTTTGACGGAACTGATGTTGGAAATGGACAAGTTTGGCCTTGTATCTAATTTTAAAATAAATATTTTGGGAAATCAGTGTTGTGCCTTTTTGAGGATGAGGGCCACCTTGCAACAATATTTTCCTTTTGTTTGGTGCTTCGATTCTATTTATGGATCTATATCTCTTCAGATATAAAGTGCCTATGTGATCTAAACTATGGACTCTTGATGGTATCCATAATAAAACTTTTTGCAAAAGTGGAAAAGTCATACTCTGACATGGTTTGGCAGGGTAAACACACTTAAAATTGGTGCTATTCCCAGGCTTATTTACGTTTTACATACCGTACCCATAACACTCCCACACATTCTTTTAAGAGGGAGTCCCCCCCTGAAAAAAAATTATTAAAAGCCAGCAGCTACAAATACTGCAGCTGCTGACTTTTAATAAATGGATACTTATCTTTCCTGGTGTCCAGTGATGTCGGCAGCCGAGGCCAAGCAATTGTTTTAAACAATTACCATGGGCGTTTATGACCTTTTGTGGGGAGATAGGTTGGCACAAAAGATTTTGAGGAGATCAAAATGGGAGAATGGAGTGGGACTCCCGGATATAGCGTTTTTTATTACAGAGCCATGGCCCTGGTTTGTATAATGAACTGATGCTATGTAAAATTTGGGTGCCATTGGAGAAAACATTAGCAGGTAGGAACTTGGCTGGAGCCTCCTGGATTCCAGTTTTTTTTATAGGGAATATGCATCACCATTGACGACGACAACACTATCAATTTGGGCTAGAATGAACATTACAGTAAAGTTTGCCCCCCCCCCCCCCCCCCCCCCCAATATCCCCTAATAACACCATTGCTAGGATTTCCCTGGTTTTCCCCGGGGGAAGAGCAAGGGAGTTTAGATCGCTGGGGAATAGACCGGAAGGGTAATTGCGCTGGCGTGGCCCCACATGGTAAATTGCTTCCTTTGGTGGATTTGGTTTGAGTACTGGGGGAAGTACCAATGGCTGTATGGAAATACCGTCAACTGACAGACTTGTTAGATAAGTGGAAGCACCACTTTAGAGGACTGGTGTGTTAACTTGTCAGAGCCGGGTCATATGTTGTCTCGAATGTATAGGCTGGTTCTGAGCGCCCAAAATATGACAACTCCCTATTTCATTTGAGAATGGGAGAGAGAACTGGGCTCTAATTTTACATCAGAGCTAATTTAAAGGCTGATGGGAGCAACACACCATACTTCAATAAGTTCCCTATACAGGAGATGTCTTATAAGTTCCTAGCAAGATGGTATTGTAAACCCTCTCTATTGGCACAGATATTTCCATCGGCGCATGTTAACTGCTGGAGGGCATGTAACCAAAGGGGTTCATTTCTGCATTTATGGTGGCATTGCCCAAAGATTAAAGTTTTCTGGGAGGTGATGGTCCCTTGGATTAAGAAAATTACACTTGGACCTATATAGTTCCCTCCATTACATTTTCTTTTTCATGGGATGCCATCATCTGCTAGGTTTTATAAGAGAAGCATTACTCCCCACTTGCTAAATGCAGCCAAAATATTGATACCTATATTTTGGAAACAGTCTGGATGCCCCACTATAATGGATTGGAAAAGGGAGGTAGAAAAAAATAATGGAAGTGGAGAGATGGATACATATGTTTAAAGACCAACAGAATAAATTTAAAAATACATGGGCAGGATGGCTGTATTACTCCTCAGAAATAGGGGTGGATTAAACCCTTTTGGGGACAATGCTGTGTTATGGATCAGATAGTCTACAGAATGCGTCTGGTGGGGGGGGGGGGTTTCTTTTTTCCTCCTCTGGGAGGCACAGTGGAGAGATGACTGATGTAATTAAAGGAAGAGGATACGTTATAATAATAAATTAAGCATGGGAGGGGCAACAAGTAATGGAATCGCATACTGAAGGGTAGATTGAAATGAAAAGTGGAGAGGTATAAAAATGAAAGGGTGAGATTATATTGAATTAAAATGCCAACTAGGACACAAATAGTAATTCAAAATTATAAATTTTTTTTTTCATTGTATTGTTGGTTATGTGATGCACGTAATAGGGCGCTGTAAAGCCCCCTTCTTAATTATACTTTGAATGATATTTTGCACAAATTGAGTTTTGGTTATGGGTAGTTAAGAGGGTGGTGTGTGTTTTTTTTTTTTTTTTAATCTTTTGAAGAGGACATTATCAATGACCCGTGTGTTTTCTTGGGGTGGGGTTTAGCGTGGTGTGTGTTAATGAAAAGAGTGGGAAATGGGAAAATAGGAAAATGTGAAGTGTTCCTATTGCAGCCAGCCCGAGATGTACAGTACCCTGTCGCAGAGAACCAGTGCAATGGGATCGCGTTAACACTTTCTTGCAGGCAGGTACTGTATATGGTTTTAATACTAAAACCTTGTAAAGATCTCACTGGTTGCTCCTCTTACAGACCGATCGTTTTTGTTGAGTGCGGATCTTAAAGTCCTTACCAAGGTTTTAGCCACTAGACTAGCTGTGGTCATCCCTTCCTTGGTAGATATCGATCAGACCGGTTTTATGCCTGGGAAATCTACAGATAAGAACTTGCACAGCAGGTTTACATGTATTTGTAGCGGTTTAGTTGCCACTAGTAACAAACATCCACCATATCACCCCGATGCCAGACTCCCATATATCACTTGCAGAGACAATGGACAGTAGTTTGCTTTGTTTTGTTTATTGGGGGGTACAACTTGGTTGGGGAAAGGGGTATATGGAATGCCCATAGAATAGTTCACTTTGCCATCATATTTAAAGATTCTATACAGATTAGCACATAATCTGAGTCAGTGCATGTTTTAACAACTACAGTCTTTTCCCTGCATCACCATGCGGACTATTGCTCCTCCTCTGCGTTACTCCTGCAGACTATTGCTTCCAAAACTTCCTCACCCATGACCGTGTAAGGATGAGGACATCACTCTTGACCATTTAAGGGTGATGTTCCCAGAAATCCTCTCCTCCTGCACAATCTTATACAGTAGTTATTAGTATAATGTCACATCTTCTTTTAGCAAAAGGACCCACTCTGAATAGTTCCTCATGCAGACTCTGGTTGCTCGCTGCTACTAGGCCAGAGGCCTGCAGTGCCTCTCCCCGGAGGCCTAGCTGTTTAAAAGCACATACTGAGCGGTGGAATACTGTTCCCAGCTAGCCCTGCTTGCAAATCAAATCCTGTGCCCTCAGGCCACATCGATTTGACAGAACTCCCCACAGTCTCTCCTCTGATCCAGGACTCCATCATTTACCGTGTAATGATGAGGACTTCACTAATGACCATGTAGAAGTGAAGTTCCCACACAGACTTCCTGGCACATCCAGCCCTCCACTCTGGTACACTCGCTGCCCTTTCTCTGCCCTTAGTATTTGATTGAGAACTTAAGCGGACCATACATTCCGACAGCTTCACCTGCCCCTCTGCTCCAGGATTTACTCATCAATGACCGTGTAATGATGAGGACATGTATACATGTGTAAAGGCAAAGTTCCTTCACAGTTCTCCCCGGCCTCCGCCTGCGATCAGTGCAACCCCCCCCCCCTCCCCAGATGGTGCCCTCCTGCTGCTGTCTAGTATTCCATTCTCCACTTCACCCAGCTGACAACCACCCCCCAGTGCCATGTTACCTCAGCTTATATAGGATGCCCACCCCCTATGGACCTGTAGCATCTTTGGTATCCTTTTATCTCTCATCAGTGTGAGGTGCTGACTGTTGTAAAATCCTTATGACATGGTACTGATGGTTTTGGAGGGCTTGAGAGTTACTTGACAATGTATACCTGTCACGTTTCAGGGGTGAGGCCTGATTACTGAGTGGGCGCCCTTTGCTGCTAAGTGCAATGCACCCCTGGGAGTGATACAGGGAGTGCAGTGCCCAAAGAAGCACGGTTTGCCGGTACTGTTGGATTAGCTGGTTAACGGAGAGCAGCTGGGGTGCGCCGGGTAGACTGTTGACAGCCATGCAGGGTGGTACCACAGGTATAGAACAGCAGGGTGAACCAGGAACAAGTCTGTAGCCAGGCCAGGGGTCATAAACAAACCAGCACTCTGTATGTGTCAGTAGCAGGTTTAAATAGGCCAGGGGCCACCAACAATTCTTACGTCCTGCGCACCCCTTTGTGCGCACCCGCCGTCACGCATCTGCACGCTGGGATTCGTCTAGCGCATACCCATTCTCCTATTACCCATTCTAAGGCCATTTCCCTGACAATACCTTTGTATCTCTTTACACATCCAGCCCCCTGGGGCTACAGTGTTGGCAGGGAGATGAAGACAAAGGCCAGGAAACTGAGCTGCAGCATGGTGGCCAAGACCATACAGCAGTTTAACAGGACAGGTTCCACTCAGATCAGGCCTTGCCATGGTCGACCAAAGAAGTTGAGTGCACGTGCTCAGCGTCATATCCAGAAGTTTTGTGCTGTATTAAATTCCCACAGTTTCTGTGAAAGGTGTATCTGGTGGACTCCCAGCACCTCGGTCTCTCCTGGCTCCCGTAAAATGCATTGCGAAATCCCTCCACAAAGCGCAACTCGGACGTCTGGCGAAAGACTACACATTCTGTTCTCCACCCCACATATTATACTCCGTATAGATTATTTTCTAATTTCACATACTCAACTACATGCGAATCGAGACTCCTTCATAGGTTCCCTTACATGATCTGGCCATGCCCCAGTAATCTTGTCATATACAGACACCCTCATGTCAAAAAACAGAACATGGAAACTGAATGAGAGCCTTTTACAAGATCAAGACAGAACAGGTTGTCTTGTGTTCTCATCTGTTTGCATATCTTTTGGATCAGAAAGGATGGACTAGTCCCATATCATGTCGACTGTCAATACTCCTTGGATGTAATATACGCGATTTACCAGACCTTCCTATATTTGCATGTCAAAATATAGTTTTTCTTTTACTTCATTAGTTTACCTTCATGATGTGCCTCAGATATAGTCTAAACTTAAGGTTTCTCTTCTTAAACCGGATGTCTTACGTTTGCATTTGTCACACAGCCTACCAGCTCTGTGATTCAATATATTGTATTACTCTCTGTAAACCTGACGCAGAAAAGCAGATTTTTTTTGGCATTGATGTCCATTATTTTAAGGCTCTACTTAACATAGTGAACTTGGCGTAGAATTTAACGTCATTTAGAAGGACAAGGTGGCTCTTGATCTCTGGAGGAAAAGAGATTTAGATTTAACCTCCAAATACAGCAAGGCTTCTTCACAGTAAGCTTTAAAAATGTGTATTAGACTCCCTCAAGAATTAGTTCGGGCTAGCTCAGTAGATTGTTTTAAAAAAAATAGCTGGATATTGTCTTAAATTCACAAAATACAAATGCAGATTTACCTTTTTAGGTCTTATATACACAGGGTGTTTGCCCATTTTCCCTAGACTCATTTCCTCCTGGCAGAGTTTTGGCAGAAAAAAACTATATGATGCGTGTGAACGTATCTAGAAACATTTACGCACATCAAGTCCTTAAAGTGGTTGTAAACCCTCCTGGGGAAAAAAAAACCCTGCAAGATAAAGGCATAATGAGCTAGTATGCATATATTATCCGATAACGAAGCTCCCGCAGCCGTCCTCGTCTCCCCCTCTGGCCGGCGACATCTATCCCGGAGGTTACTTCCGGCTATCGCGGCTTCGGCACTGTGATTGGCTGGAGCCGCCATAACGTCACTCCCGCTCATTAGCGGGAGCCACCGGGAACGACACACTACAACTAAAGCAATGACACGTGCCATTGCTTCAGTTGGCTTAAGTGCGCATTTGCCGCATGACATCGGCACATGCAAATACAGGGATATCTCCTAAACCGTGCAGGTTTAGGAGATATCCAGTGCAGCTACAGGTAAGCCTTTTTTTTAGGCTTGTCTGTAGTTTAAAGTGGTTGTAAAGGGTTTACAACCACTTTAATCTAATCTATTTTATTGACAGAATAATAATCAAGTTTTTATACACGTCAAGCTTTTTTTTCTGCATCTGAAAGTGCATGTGTGCATGGGCTCTAACATGCAGGGGTGTGTAGAAGCAAAAAAAACCAAATACCAGATGCCCTGAACAGCAGTGTTGGAAATGTCCAGCATGCATGAGGCCTTATTGGTAATAACACCAGAGATTGTTTAGCCAGCAAAAATACAATTGCCTTCTGATGTATTAGAAATGTATTTTTCCCTGCAGCAAATTGGACCATGCTTTTTAGGACTTTTTTATTTTATTGCCTTCCTCCCGATCAACTGTAGATATTTTTAATATTGGTTCAACTAGGTGGGCTTTTTTTTCTTATTTAACTAAATGTAAGTTAACCTTTTTTAATTATTTATATATTTATTTTATTTTTTTACTTTTTATACAGCTGGAAACCCATCACCAGCTGCAAAAATACCAGGGCACTCTGGTTGTTTATCGAAGTCTGGATCCAAATCTTTAACACCAAGTAAGTGTGCACATGATAACAACCAGATAAAATAGTTATGCATAAACAGCAGTAGATCATCACAATTGCAAACTGTGAAACAGCAACCCTTAAACCAAGAGAGCTTTCTAGAAAAAAAAAAAATAGGGATTGGTGTAAAATTATAATTTCACGCTATAAGAAACTTAACTCTATTCCCTCCTCATTCAAAAATGTTCAACTTTGTGGCCTAAAATACATAACATCAACATTTTCAAACCCAAAAATGTTTAAACGTGTTTCTATGTGAATCAGTGAGGCAGTCTCTACAGAGGTGCTGAAAGACTATACGTTCGAAGTGACCATGCATACAGTATATTTCTCTAATTGGGCACATGATGCATAACAATCTATAGAAAAGAGAAAAAAAATGTTCTTAAAAACAGTGAAATCAAATGTGAAAAGTTAAAAATAATAATCAAAGCTGCAACTCTACTGTAAGACATTTACACAGTCCTAACATATTCAGACCCTACAAAGTCACGCTATGCATACTTTGAATACAACATGACAGTATACTACATCAATGATCCCAAAAGATATATTCCAGTGAAAACAAAAATTTAAAACGGCGAATTCATGAATTGTGAAAAAAGGGTATATATCAAAAGTAAAGTCCTCCCTCATATGTGACCAGAATGTCAAGATTGTTTAATAGTCACCATCCAGCACCAAAATATGAAATCTTGTCTATGACACCACCACTTGTATATGGTAAAAAAAGCCGAAAGGTCAGTAATGCTTGCAGCTATACATCCAGCCAGGGCCTTTCAATACGATTCTTATGGAATCCTCTCTGGGCCAAAGTTGCAGGTCAGCCAGACAAGGACAAGCTTTGATAGTAGTTGGTCTTCCCCAAAGCTGTGATGGTGCATTGGATTTGTGTGCTGTGCAAGCACACACAGAGAAGTTGCTGCGCCCCTGTCTGTCCTGGACAGAGATCTGGTTCCAGGATGGGGCTATCTTGCCCTGGCAACTGCTACTGGAGATGGAAGTCCAATGGCATGAAACTTCGCATCAAGTCACCATGTGCAACTCTGCATGCATTTCCAACATACTCCAACTGTGCTGGAATGACTGACTTCATTCCCTAATGGCCAAATATTAAAAACCAGGCACCCAGAAGAACCTTAAGGAGAAAATGACTGATGTAAGGGCTGGTTCTTACCACAATTTCGGCACTTTGGAGGCGTTTCTGCATATGCATCTATATGCATTTTTCATGCGTTTTCAATGCATTCCATTGCAGGGTTTTTTTTTTGTTTTTTTCCGACACTTCAAAAATCCAAGGACAGTGTGGGGTTCATTTACTAAAACTGGAGAGTGCAAAATCGGGTGCAGCTCATAATAGAAACCATTCAGCTTCCAGGTAAAAGCTGAACAAGCTGTTTGGCCATAATGCACAGATGCACCAGATTTTGCACACTCCCATGAGCGTAGTAGGCGCAAAGTCTCATTGGGATAACTCGGGCAGGCAGTGGCAGGGAGCAATGTCCACGAAATGTATACAGAACAACAAGTAGTAGGTGGTAGCAATACTAAGATTCAGCAATATAAAATGTACAAAGTAAATAATAAAAAATTGATACGTGAGTGCTTAAAAGAGCTAATGGTACCTAAAATTACGCTAAAATTATAACATCAGAATAGGTTAATACAGTGCGAGAGTGTTTAAAAAAACTAATAGCACCTATTAAGAATACCATAAAACGGTACATAAAATCGCATATAGAATAATTATTAGTGAGCATATGAATGTGTGCAAACTATTATCCAAAAGTGCCTATAGTGCATAGAATAATATCCAAGAGGTGTTTGTGCAAGTGTACACAGCGTATAAGAAAAGCTGCGAAAATGGTGTGAACGAAAGCATAAATATATATGGTAATACCAAACACACTAAATGTGTGATGAGTGAAGAAATATTGCAATATGTGCAAACAAATATGCTAAAATCAAAAATAGTGCAAAAAACGCATGACACGCATGAAAAATGCTAAATCGAGAGTGCAAATAACGCATTAGAGATGCAAAGAAATTGCAGACAGTTGCTAAATAAAATTAGTCTGCGTAAATGTACCAGGAAACATATGCAGAATATACTGAAAGTGAAGTGCAAGTGCAAGGAAATGCTAAATGCACATATAAAACGCAGAAGTAAAAAATTCCAAATGCCAGATAAATGGTCAGGAATAAATGTACTGCATGCAAGTCCGTGATAGAGAAAAAATATTGCGATCAACAGTCTATAATCTGTTTATTCTTCTGGTGAAGTAAATATAGGGTGTGCAAGCCCTGGGCAGAAGAGGGAAAGTTGTGCGGTGAGGTGTCCTTAGTAGTGGGGATATATATCCTCTTCGTGTTAAAACCTCCGTCAGTCTGAGTGCCTTTCCTTGTCCCTACACGTGACGTCACACCATGTGACTTCATCAGGGGATACTAGGAGGGCACTATAGTGATGTTTAAATAGTATTCACTCATGCAGTTATTCGGTGGCCATTTTCCTATAGTTTGGAATACACAATAGTATGGCGGCCATTTTCTCAACTATCGCAGGTGCAGCCATTTTGTTGGTGCTCAGTTTATATAGTGTTACGATTAGTGGCTCTGAATGAATGATTTGTATAGCGCTGCAACTGCGAACTGAATGGCCTCAGGGCGCTTGTCTGCTCTTGTTGTGATGCCATGTTTAGAAGAGGTGGGTCTTGAGTTTTTTCCTGAAGGCCTGATGGTTTTCTTCC
Source organism: Lithobates sylvaticus (assembly GCA_028564925.1). Lineage (NCBI taxonomy): Eukaryota > Metazoa > Chordata > Amphibia > Anura > Ranidae > Lithobates > Lithobates sylvaticus. Next base: position 169,536,872 of record CM053038.1, read on the forward strand.
ATGCGGATGTTGTTTGGTAGAGCATTCCATAGCCGAGATCCCTGTACTGCGAATCTTCGTTCTCCCTTCAATTTGTATCAGGCTTTGGGGATGAGAAGGCGGTTTTGGTTTGTTGATCGAAGGCTGCGATTTGGTATGCATTTTTCTTTTTTCTCACAAAGGTATTGAGGTGCATTTCCTTGTGTACATTTGTGGGTGAGGCAGAGGGTCTTGAATGTGATCCTGTCTTTTACCTTGAGCCAATGGAGGGTCCTTAGGGATGGGGAGATGGATTCCCAGGGTTTCTTTCTAGTGACTAATCTTGCTGCTGTGTTTTGGACAAGTTGAAGGCGCGCAAGCTGGTAATCCTATGTAGAGGGAGTTTGCATAGTCGAGACGCGAATTGATGATCGTTCCTACTACTAGCGCTTTTTCCTTTTCCGGGATAAAGGGGATGAGTCTGCGTAGCATGCGAAGGAGATGGTGGGATCCGCTGATTACTGATCCGATTTGTGCCTCCATGGTCATCTCTGAATCAAAGATTACTCCGAGGCTTTTGACTTTGTTGCTTGGAAGGATGGTCTGTCCCAGGATGGTTGGTGGTGTCCAAGGGGTCTTTGTCTTTTTCCTTTTGGTTTGCGCCGAGGAGCAGTAGTTCTGTTTTTGATCCATTTAGTTTGAGGGAGCTAGTGGTCATCCAGTCATCTATCAACGTGAGACATTTTCCTAGTTCCTGGTACTGGTCTTTTTGTCCGGTGATCCGGAAATACAGTTGAGTGTCGTCCGCGTATGAGTGGAAGCACAGATCCAATTTGCTAATTTTGAAGAGTGGCCGGATGTAAATGTTGAACAGTACTGGTGACAATGGTGATCCTTGAGGGACTCCATAAGTGATTGCCCGGGTTTCTGAAGTGAAGGCTCCTAGCTTCACTGTCTGTGACCGGTTTCCTAAGAAGGAAGCGAACCATGGAAGATCTACATCTGTAACTCCTGCCACTTCCTTGAGGCGGCTGAGAAGATTGTTGTGGTCCACTGTGTCGAACGCCGCACTAAGGTCCAGCAGTACCAGAAGACACGATTCTCCATCATCCGCTGCTTCTAGGGCGTCATCCCATATTTTCACAAGTGCCATTTCTGTGCCATGGCCTGGGCGGAAGCCCGATTGTAGTGGGTCCAGGAGCTTGTGTGTGTCCAGATGAAGTTGAAGCTGTTGTACTACTGCTTTCTCCATGATCTTGGAAATGGTGTTCAGGCTTGTTACCGGTCTGCGATTGTTCGGATCTTTGGGGTCGAGGTTGGGTTTCTTTAGCGATGGTTTGATGATGCCTTGCTTGAGGGAATTCGGAACCAATCCTTCTTTGAACGACTGATTTACTAGGTGTGTAATAGCGGGGGCCAGAATGTCGGAGCATTCTTTCAAGAGTTTTGTGGGGATGATGTCGTTTAGCGATGTGCTGTCTCGGAGGCTCTTGATGACATTTTTGGTTTCATCCGTGGTGATCGAGGTATGTGAAAAATGTGGTGCTTGTGCGCTGTGGATGTAAAATTCCTTACCTGGGTTGAGTTGGTTGGTTTTTTTTTTTTTTTAATTATTTTCTGAATGTTGTCTATTTTGTTGATGAAAAAAATCGGATAATTTGTTGCAGTATTCTTGAGTTTAGTTTCCTAGGGGCTCAGTCTGGGCGACTAGTTTGAAAAGTTCCTGTGGTCGGTTTAAGGCTTTTGAGAGGGTGCTTGAGACATGTTTTTTTTTTTTTTTTTTTTTTTGCCGTGAAAATTGCTTTGATATCTCTTGGTGAGTATTCTGTAGTTTGTGATTTTTATTTTTATTTTTTTTCCTTTGTGGTGTTTCTTCCCCAGGCTCTTTCTGCTCTTCTGTGTTCCGGTTTCAGTAGATTAAGTGTGCCATTAAACCATCCAGATTTTTTCTTGCGGATGGGTGCTCGATGTTTTGGGGCGACTGCGCCTGCTGTTTGTAGAAGTGCCTTGTTTATGAAGCTGAGTGTTCGTTCTGTTGAGTGATTTTGATTTAGTGTTGCCATTTTGTATGTTAGTGTGGTTTTGAAGATTTCCGAGTGTAGTTTCTTCTGCAATCTAATCCAGTGTGTTGTTGCCGCCGGGTTTGGTTTTTCAAGGGAGATGTTGGTGGCGATCTCAAATTTGATAGCGCGGTGGTCTGACCATGGTAGCGCTATGTTGTCTAGAATGCTGATGTCCATATTTTGCTTGAAGATGAGGTCCAGGATGTGACCCGACCCATGTGTGGGAGCCTTTACTAGTTGTTGAAGCCCTAGGTCTTCCAGTTGATTGATGCAGGTGGTGGCGATGGGGTCTTCGGTGGAGTTCGCCCAGAGGTTGAAATCTCTGAGTACCAGAACCTTGTTGTTTTTCAGGGTGTGTGCCGAAATGAATTCCGTGAGTGTTATTGGTAGATTTGTCTTTGGTCCTGGTTGTCTGTAGCATAGAAGCATGTGGATGGTTTCTTGTGGTGTGGTTTGCATCTGTAGAGTAAGTGTCTCCATATAAGTTGCTGTGTTCTGTACCGTAGGTTTGACGAGCGCTAGATGAGCTTTGAAGATTGCTAGGCCTCCTCCTTTTTTTCCTTTCCTATGCTCGGTTAGGATCCTGTAGTTTTCTGGCACTAATTCTGTTAGGATGGTGTAGGAGTCGGGTGTTAGCCAGCTTTCCGTGATGAAGAGGCAATCTGTTTTGTGTGATGAAGTCATGGATTTCGTGCCTGTGCTTGACTGCCAATCTGGTGTAAATCAAGGCGCATGCTAACTGTTGCGGTTGAGTTGTAGTCTTCTTATGTTTGATCGTTGCTTGTGGATCGATCCTTAGTAGTCGTTATTTTTGTAATATTTTTTGAATGTTGGTCGGTAGAGTTGCGGTCAAATTTCTTAGTCTGCGGAGGGAATCTGCTGAGTATTTGAAATTGCACATGTTGAGGTGCTCCAAAAATTTTTTTTTCTGCTGTGGACGAGATGATGCATTGAAAAAAAGCTGATGCTGTTGTTGAGACGATAACGGTCTTGCGCAAGGCGGTTGAAGATGTTGCGGTTCTGTGGGAAACCCTGTAGACCTACACCCGCCCTCCCGTTGATCCAGAGGAAGGCGAAAAACCCCTACTAGCGTGGCCAATTGCTATTGCAGAGGAAAAGATTCCTTCCTGACCCCCCGAGGGGCGGTCGGATGTTGGTCCCTGGATCAACTGCTAGTGGTGGACCCCTGCGATACTTGGCAGAATATTTACCTTACCGGGTTTATCCAACGATGGGGATAGGATGAATCCTGATGTTGATCACCTGGGGAAGAAAAGGTGGCTATATGGCGATGCAGATGTTACTGGTGTGTGCTGTTAAAACTAGTGGTTAAAACTGGTCTGGGTGTATGCTGTGGTTAAAAACTTGGTTAAAAACTTGGTTAAAAACTTGGTTAAAAACTTGGTTAAAAACTTGGTTAAAAACTTGGTTAAAAACTTGGTTAAAAACTTGGTTAAAAACTATTAAAACAAGCAATTAGACTGTATCTAACCACTTGTAGTTAAAAAACCTGTGTTTTAAAATAGCTTGGTCGGTCTGGGTGTACAAAGATGGCCGCCGTACTAGGTTGAAGCAGGTGGAGCGCTGTGGTCTGGGTGTACCAAGATGGCCACCGGACTAGGACCAAGCTGCGGCCTGTCCTGGCTCTGACGGCTCCCGGTTCTTCGGTGAGTGTTGGAGGGGGGGGGGGGGGGGGGGGGGGGGAGCTCGCCGCAGCCAAATTGAACCAAAAAAAGAGGGCTTGAGCGGCGATTGGGGAAGCGGATGGCTGGATTCGGCCGGGACTAGGCTGGAGCCGCAGACTTTCCAATTGTCTGTCTGATGCCCGGTGGGCAGCTGCGGCTGGCGTGGAGGAGGGAAGGGCCCGATTGGTTGCGGATAGGCTGGAGCTGCTAGGCGCACGTCCTCTTTCCTACACTGACACTGACAGACTGACAGTCTGCCCTGAGCGCGGACATGTTTTAGGTTATATTTAAAATACAATCGCGGCCATCGGTACTAGGGCCGGGAATCTGACATGTATGGGGAAAACAATAGTAAAAGCTAGTACGATCACGGCCATCGATGCTAGGGCCGGAAATCTAGCATATATGGGGAGAATAATAGTAAAAGCTACTGTGGGCAGTGTATAGTCAGGGAGATGTAACTGGAAGGACATGGTAAGGCCATCACACTAGTGTATACAGGGAATGCACCAATAGTAATCTATTTACTGAAAGGTTAAAAACAAATAGTGGTACAATGATTGAAAATGCCATTAAAGTGGGGTTGCGGCCCAAAAAAAAAAATGTGGCTTAATCATAAAAAAATCAAAAAAAAAAAAAATTGGGAAAAAAAATTTTTTTTTAATCACCTCTAAATGCCTGTTGCTAGGGGTCCCTCGTAGTCTGCCTCCTTCATTGCCCGGGCTAAACGTCACTTCCTGTAGGCGCCGCACAGTCATCTGGGACCTGTCATGTGTCTCAGATGAGTGAGCGTCGAATCACGGCGCCGCTCGCGCATATGCAGTGGGTGCCCGGCTGTGAAGCCACAGCCGGGTAACCATATTAAGAATGCGGGCGCTGCGAGCGGAGCGGGGAACGAGGGGGGGTCTCGTTCCCCTGCATCGCTGGACCCCGGGACAGGTAAGTGCCCGATTTATTAAAAGTCAGCAGCTGCAGTATGTTTGTAGCTGCTGACTTTTTTTTTTTTTTTTTTTTTTGGCACTCCACTTTAAGCATATCAATAAATATAGAGACAGACAGGTTTGGCATATTGGAACATAAAAGGACATTATATATAGTCCTGATAATACAGGTAAATATATATAAATCTAAAATGATGTTTTTAAAAAAAGGCATGGTCATTTAAATAAATATTAAAACTATAATAACAGGAAAAAATTAGTATAAATAACATACGAGCATTAGAATAAAATCAGGATATGATGGTGGAGTATAAATAAATTAAATAAATCCTATGTGTATTAAAAGTCACTTAAAAAACAATTAAGATGAAATTCTATATTCATACCCCTGGGCGAGAATGTGTCTAATGTAAATATCCATTTGGATTCTATTTGGCTTAGGGTTCTTACTTTGTGCCCTCCTCGCCAGGGTTCTATACCCCAAAATTGGAGGTCTGTGGGATCTTTATTGTGGCATAGTAAGAAATGTTTAGATACGCTGTGTTTGTCATAGCCCTTTAGTATATTTTGGACATGTTCTTTAATGCGTACTCTTAATGCGTACGTCCCAAGTATTGTAACCCGCAATTGCACTCGTACACTGCTCCTTCTGTATTACAACCGATAAAATCTTTTACATAACGTAACGTACGTATCTCCTGTGCTTGTGGATGAGAATTTTAATTTCTTTTCGTTCGGACGCTTAGTTCTTGTACTTGCAAAACATATTTTTCACGGGTAGAAACCCTTTCCCGTAAAGAAGGTGAAAGGTTTCTTAGGGGTATCGAGTATACTTTTTACAACTTTGTCTCTAATTGTGGGTGCTCTTTTTTATATATAAATTTTGGATTGCTAGGTAAGTTCACTTGTAGTTGTTTTTCCGCCAGTAGTATATGCCAATGTCTTTAAGCAATGTTTTCGATCTTTTTATGCTGTATATTGTAATTTAATATTATAGGAACACCTGTTGGTGAAATTTCTTGTTTATTCTGGTCTTGGATTAGTTTTCTTTGGTCCATTTCTCTCACTTCTTCTATTTTATTCTTGATGAACAAGCCATCATATCCCTTTTTGGTGAAACTGAGTCCCATAGTTTCTGCTTTGATCTAAAAAGCTTTTCATTTTGGTGCAGTTGCGTCAGTCGCATAAATTGTCCTTTTTGGTACATTAAAAAGCCAGTTTTTGTGGTGGCAGCTTTCAATTGGAAGGTAGCTGTTCCTATCTATATTTTTAAAATGTGTCCTCACATTCGACTCTTCTTGGATAATATCTAGATCGAAGAATGTGACCATCTTGTCGCTAATTTCCCATGATAATTTTATGTTTCTGTCGTTCTCATTGAGTTTTTCTAGAAAGTTCTTTAAGAGATCTGGGTCTCCTTTCCAGAGGATGAAGACATAATCGATTTATATCTTCTGTATATCGCCAATTCCTCAGGTTTGTCGTTAAAAACATAATTTTTTTCCCACTGGGCCATGAACAGACCGGCTACACTCGGAGCCAATTTCGCTCCCATCGCAACTCCAGTTCGTTGGTGATAGTATTTATTGTACCAAAAGTAGTTATTTTTTAAGCAAAAATCTGGACATTTGATGATTTAACTTTCTTTGCATACGGGGTAATTTTGTGTATGTTCTCAGGCCCCATTTTGTTGCTTCACATGCTTGATATTGTAATATTATAGTGTATGGGGACGATACATCGGCAGTGGCCAGGATCCATGGTCCACCATCTTTGGGGATGTTCTCTATAATCTGGAGCATCTGCGGGTTACAATACGTGGGGCGTACCAAGCGACTATTAAGAGTACGCATTAAAAAACATGTCCAAAATATACTAAAGGGCTATGACAAGCAGTGTATCTAACCATTTCTTACTATGCCACAATAAAGATCTCACAGACCTCAAATTTTGGAGTATAGAACCCTACGTAAAACATTGGCGAGGAGGGCACAAAGTAAGGACCCTAAGCCAAATAGAATCCAAATAGATATTTACATTAGACACATTATCGCCCAGGGGTATGAATATAGAATTTGATCTCAATTGTTTAAGTGACTTTTAATACACACAGGATTTAGTTAGTTTATCTATACTCCACCATCATAATAATTTTTTTCTGTTCTTATTATAGTTTTAATATTTAGATGACTTAATAACATCATTTTAGATTTATATATATTTACCTGTATTATCAGGACTATATATAATGTCCTTTTTATGTTCCAATATGCCAAACCTGTCTGTCTCTATATTTATAGATATGCTTAATGGCATTTTCAAGTATTTTTTAGGCATAGAAACAATCATTGTACCACTATTTGTTTTTAACCTTTCAGTAAATAGATTACTATTGGTGCATTCCCTGTATACACTAGTGTGATGGCCTTACCATGTCCTTCCGGGTATATCTCCCTGACTATACACTGCCCACAGTAGCTTTTACTATTATTCTCCCCATATATGCTAGATATCCGACCCTAGCATCGATGGTCGTGATCGTACTAGCTTTTACTATTATTTTCCCCATACATGTCAGATTCCCAGCCCTAGTACCGATGGCCACGATTGTATTTTAAATATAACATAAAACATGGCCACGCTTAGGGCAGAGCCACTAATCGTAACACTATATAGTGCGATAGTCGAGAAAATGGCCGCCATACTATTCTGTATTCAAAACTATAGGAAAATGGCCGCTGATTAACTGCTTGAGTGAAGACTATTTAAACATCACTATAGTGCCCATCTAGTATCCCCTGATGAAGTCACGTGGTGTGATGTCACGCGTAGGGACAAGGAAAGGCACTCAGACTGACGGAGGTAACGAGCTCGGCGCTCGTATAAGATAAGCACATTTTAAATTTATGTTTGCGAGTATTACTCTTCTGTTCACTAATAAACTGCATAGTATTTTTAAAACTACTACACTATACGGCTACCCCTCATTTCTTTGCATATATTCCGGCATTGGCCGTGAGGACAAGGGAGCATACACTTGGACCCAGGGATAGGAAATTCATCCACCCAGGCAGGCGCTGTGTTTGAGGGAGAAGGAAGCCGACACCACCACTCCATTTCTCTATATGCGGTAAGGGGCCATTGCTTACTTAAGTGTTTTAACATGAAGAGGATATATATCCCCACTACTAAGGACACCTCACTGCACAACTTTCCATCTTCTGCCCAGGGCTTGCACACCCTATATTTACTTCACCAGAAGAAGAAACAGATTATAGACTGTTGATCGCAATATTTTTTCTCTATCACGGACTTGCATGCAGTATATTTATTCCTGACCATTTATCTGGCATTTGGAATTTTTTAGTTTTGCGTTTTATATCTGCATTTAGCATTTCCTTGCACTTTGCATTTGTACTTTACTTTCAGTATACTTTGCATATGTTTCCTGGTACATTTACGCAGACTAATTGTATTAAACAACTGTCTGCAATTTCTTTGCATCTCTTATGCGTTTTTGCACTTACTCTCGATTTAGCATTTTTCATGCGTTTTTTGCACTATTTTTGATTTTAGCATATTTGCACATATTGCAATATTTGCACACAATATTTCTTCACTCATCACACATTTAGTGTGTTTGGTATTACCATATATCAGTGCTCGACGAATACCGGGCGCCAGGTCGCATTGGCGACTAGAATTGGCGACCTGGGGCAGCACAGCTGGCGGTATCCTGTCTCCAAAATCCCCCCCCCCCCCCCACGCGATTGCGTTGGGCCGCGCCGGCCGGTAATTGAGGCCCCGGCTTTGAGGCCTTGTGCAGTCCTATGATACCTTCTAGAATCTGGCGCCCTCTTGTGGTGGCCGTTGGTATGACACCCAGCAATGCTAATCGAGCCGTTTTTGTTTACACTGTCTGCCTATCTCCTTCACTTAGAACCCCCAAACATTATATATATTTGAAAAAGTAAGAAATGTGGCGCTTGCAAGATAAATGAACAATAACAAAGATAACATTACAGTTAAAATGCAGTAAAATTAAATTATGTAGGATAAGATAGATAATGGTAAAAATAATGGCATGTATATAAAAAATATATAAAGATTGAGCGCTTAGAACAATTATTTATAAGTTAAAATAAAAAGATCATGATAAAAATATATTCATAAAAATTCTATGGAAAAATGTGGCGCTTTCATCCAGGCCAAGGAACCAATCCTAAGGGGGAAGGAGACTCCAAAGAATGGTTCCACAGAAGCGTCTACTTATTAATGTCAATATTCCAGTATGTATAAAAGCAACGTATTGGACCGTGCTATATCAATACGTATGAGATAATTCAAATAAATCAATCCAAAGTGAGGAAATAACACATAAATAAATTCATGAAATGAATGAATGAAATAAACATGCAACGATAAATGATGAAGTGTGTAAATAATTACACGTGGTAAAAACGCCTAGCAAGATGCGTGAATCAATAAATTAATTTTTGTGAATAGTCCGCAAATAACTAAGTACTAAGAAATGTGCAAAATGCAATTAGTGCAAAAAATGCGATTAATGCAAAAAATATTAAAAAGGTGCAAAAAAAGAGAATTATTCCATTTAGTGCAAAAAGATGCAAAAATAGCGAGAAAACGTGCAAACAAGCATGTGAAAAAAACAAACACAACCATATAAAAATGTGAAAATCCAAATAGTGACTGTGTTAATAAATAAACGTCCAGTGTACTCTAAATTACTATGCTAAAATAAAGTGTCCAGTGCAATCAGGGTTGCCATTAGCAATTAAACTCCCATACATGATGCAATCGACAACTCCTGTGTAGTGGTTCCTCCTACTCAGAGTGCACTCTTTGTGTGGTGGTAGTGATCTCTTCCATGCAAGAAAGTGCCGGTCCAAAATGTTTTCCCCAGCCTCTTACCTTTTAGGCAAGAGGGTAACAGCCTTTCAATGACAGGAAAAAAGACAGATCACCTCCGTTGGGTTTCTCCAGATAAGTATCCTTACTGCCCTCTTAGACTCTCTCCATAGGTGCCGCAGACATGGGGGCAGAAAGAGGGAGACATTCCATTGTGCAGTATTCAAAAACAAATTTTATTAAGGATAAAATGAACTTACAGTTGGTGTATACAAATACAAGCAGCGGTATTACAGAGCACGACCCCGGCCGAGATCGCACTTAGGTCACCTGACCTGACTTAAATCACCTGGCTTTCTCAAAGGAATTCCTTTACTATTGGTGTGGGAACACTTTAATGGTGGCTGCGGCAATTATTTTTAGCTAGACTTTTTATATTGATTCCCCCTTGGTGGTTTGCGCATTTGGTCCCCCCCCCCCCCCCCCCCTGTACGCATATTATATATATTTATTTTTCTAACACCCTAGAGAATAAAAAGGCGGTAGTTGCAATACTTTCTGCCACACCGTATTTGCGCAGCGGACTTACAAGCGCACTTTTTTGTGAAAAAATACTTTTTTTAATTAAAAAATAACACAACAGTAAAGTTTGCCCAATTTTTTTGTATATTGTGAAAGATAATGTTACGGCGAGTATATTGATACCAAACATGTCTCGCTTCAAAATTTTGCCCGCTCGTGGAATAGCGACAAACTTTTGCCCTTTAAAATCTCCATAGGTGACGTTTAAAAAAATTCTACAGGTTGCATGTTTTGAGTTACAGAAAATGTCTAGGGCTAGAATTATTGCTCTCGCTCTACCGATCACAGCAATACCTCACGTGTGGTTTGAACACCGCTTTCATATGCGGGCGCTACTCTTCTGCAAACAAGCTCGGCGGGACGGGCGCGTTTAAAATTATTTTTTATTTATTTTAACTTTTAATTTTTTCACTGTTCTTTTGAAAAAAAAATTGTGTAACTTTTATTCCTATTACAAGGAATGTAAACATCCCTTGTAATAGGAATAGGGCATGAGAGGACCTCTTAAATATGAGATCTGGGGGTCAAAAAGACCTCGGATCTCATATTTACACTAAGATGCAAAAAAAAAATTGCCATTTGAAAAACCCAAAAAAAAAAATGTCCCTTTTTAAGAGCTATGGGCAGAAGTGACGATTTGAAGTCGCTTCTGCCCTGCAATGACTTGGAGACAGGCGGGGGCCATCTTCCCCTCACTCGTCTCCATGTGGTTTGAAGAAAAAAAAAAAAAACCTGGCTCCTAACTTTTTTAGCTGGCTCCTAGATTCCAAGCAAATTTGTCAAGCCCTGCCATATATATTCTTTCGTTCACACCATTTTCGCAGCTTTTCTTATAAGCTGTGTACACTGGCACAAACACCTCTTGGATATTATTCTATGCACTATAGGCACTTTTGGATAATCATTTGCACACATTCATATGCTCACTAATATTTATTCTATATGCGATTTTAATTGGATTTGATTTTATGTACCCTGTTTTATGGTATTCTTAATAGGTGCTTAATAGGTGCTATTAGTTTTTTTAAACCCTCTCGCACTGTATTAACCTATACTGATGTTATAATTTTATCGTAAGTTTAGGTACCATTAGCTCTTTTAAGCACTCGCGTATCTATTTTTTATTCTTTACTTTGTATATTTTATATTGCTAAATCTTAGTATTGCTACCACCTACTACTTATTGTTCTGTATACAGCTGTTTTACCATAGGAAGATATACAATATATTGAAGTTACTATTTAGAGAGAGCCCACAATAGCTGTCTTTTACTATAACAGTTTTATGTAGGGGATTCCTACTGACCCCCACATTCAGCAGCAAGTCTGCCCACTCCCCTGGGGTACAACGCAGCACCACCCCCACTTCTTCATACTCTTTCTGGTAGGTACGCTTTGACCTACATTCGGGGCTTGCAGCAGCTCCCCCACATTCCTCCTCCCACCCCCACCTTCCCTCTCCACGGTAGCACAGGAATACTCCACTACAATGTCCACGAAATGCAGTTCTCGACTAATAGAGTTTAAGTCCGAATTGTGAAGAAGATGTGGCTAGCCGGGGGGAAAAGCACAGGAATGTCCCTGAGGGTCTGTACTTTCCCAAAAATTTGAGTTTATGTGCCATCGGCCCTGGTGCTTGGCCTTAGCCAATCGAGTATCTCCCTATGCTCAGCATTTTGGAAAACATAGGAGTCCTGTTGCTGGTGAGGATGTTGTAGGAGGAATGTGCGACCTTCTCTCTTAACCTGAAGGTGGGAAGGATGGCCCCACCTGTAGGAGGCACCTGCTGTCTGAATACATTGAAGTAGAGGCTTCATCTGCCGTCTCATGTAGAGGGTGTGCCTAGGCAGGTCTGGGTAAAAAGGCGATTGTGCCCTCATTAAGGTCCACTGACCTCTTTGCCCAGGCTTTTCTCTGGAATTCTTCCTTCTGGTGGTAGTAGTGAATGTGGCAGAGCACATCTCAGGGTGCTTCTGGGTTTGCATCTCTAAGATCCCATCATTCTGCGATCCCTGTCAGTCTCTATTTCAGCCAAGGGTCCCAGTACTGGAGGATGCTAAAGTGCTAACTGTATCAGGTCCCAGAGCAGGTCCACGCTTGCTGTAGCTTTGGGGATGCCCCTTTATATGAATGTTATTGAGCCTCCATTCCCAGTTGATGCCTCTTACGGGGAAGTGCATTGGGTGGAGACGATTTGTGTAATGTCACTATGCACCAGCCTGCAGACGAGGTCCACTGATGTGTGGAACATATATGTTTGCTTTAGATCATCATTGTCAGCGCGAGCATCCACGGCTTTAAACTTGGCATCCCAGGACCCTGGCATCTAGTTTGGTCTAGTGCAGGGGGTCTTCAAACTATGGCCCTCCAGTTGTTCAGGAACTACAATTCCCATCATGCCTAGTCATGTCTGGGAATGTTGGAGTTTTACAATGCCTCATGGGATGTGTAGTTCTGCAACAGCTGGAGGGCCGTAGTTTGAGGTCTAGTCCCTGGTCTAGTGTATCACCTGCTGCCGCAGGCCCCTCCCTGCTGTCTCTCTGCTGCTGGGGATCCTGGGATTCGTCACACCGTCCGTAGGCTTGTGACGTGCACCGGCTGCACACGCTTGTTGCGGTCTGCCTGGCTCTCCTTCCTCGCTGAGAGGCTTGGACGGGAGCTTGGGATCTCTTAAGGTTCCACTGGAGCATGGAGTGGAGGAGGTTATCGCTGCACTTGGAGGGGAGGTGGTGCAGACTGGGACCCAGGCACGGACCCCGGATGTCAGTGGGGGAGTATAGAAGGCTGTGCCCTGCTTGGAGAAGGGCGACTCATTGGAAGGCGGTAGGAACTTAATTTTAACATGCAAAGAAATAACCCGAATTATCTGAAAAAAGGAACTGTTTACTTCATACTAATAAACGTGGAGAGTATTAGGTTTTTTCTTACCTCTAAATAGCCTTTATGTGCCTCAGAGAGAGAGGAATGCTTGCTGAAAAAGGAACTGGTTGCATATTTTTATCATTGAGAGCACTATAAAGTCCCTTATCCATTTAAACCGCTTCTATGTATCTCAAAAAGGAAGAAACCCCTTGTGGAAAAGGAACTGTTTACTGTGTTTAAAAACCACTGATACTAGTTGCTAAACTCCAGATAACTGTTGACATGCGCTGTCATTTGCAAAAATGCTGTTGCTGCTATCTGTTACTAGCTGAAGATTGTCTTGTCTGCTGATGAGTCCCTGCTGCCTCCCTTTTTTATTTTTTTTATTTTAAGATAATCGCCATTATTTGTTTCCACTTGCCGATAGCTGCTGAAACTTGCAATGCGACTGAGTCTCTCTCTCTCTCTCTCTCTCTCTCTCTCTCTCTCTCTCTCTCTCTACCATCTCTCTCTCTCTCTCTAACTCTCCCTCTCTCTCTCCCTCTCCCTCTCCCTCTCCCTCTCCCTCTCCCTCTCCCTCTCCCTCTCCCTCTCCCTCTCCCTCTCCCTCTCCCTCTCCCTCTCCCTCTCCCTCTCCCTCTCCCTCTCCCATCGATTTAACAGTCTAAAAAAAAAAGGCATGCCGTGAATGCTAACTGCACATTGGCTGTGCTCTCAACCAAACAGTCAAACCATCCAATGGCTGGTGTCATAACGGATCACATGTGCAGCACTGTGGCAGTTGAAGATTAAACAGAGGCAAAGATGGCAGCTTCCTTGGCTGAAAACGATAGGGGGGTTTACTTCCACTTTAAGAGCACTATAAAGTTCCTTATTCATCGATACAGCTTTTTAGGGCCCTAGACAGGAAGAAATTAAGGCCTACTGATATTGGTCGCAGAGAACTGTTGATAATTGCTACTTTTTCTCAATTAAATGCTGGAAAGTGCTGTTACTGTTATTTGTGGTCATTCACTTCTACTGGCTGAAAGCTGAAGATTGTTCTGCCTGCTGATGAATTCTGTTGTTTAACCGCCACTGTTTGCTACTATTTGCTGATAGTTGAAACCTGCAAAGCGATTGAGCTTCTTCTTATACATTCCTTAAAGTGGATGTAAACCCACTCTCATCAATTTAAAACTACTGCCATAGTGGTGATCTATAAGGATACACATGCCTCCTGCATGTATCCTTACCTGTCAAATGTCCCCCCTTTAGCTGTAAGAAACCCCCAAAAAGTGCAGATTCAGTGGGCGGGTCTGTTCGGCGCTCGGTGGGCGGAGTCATGTCAGCAAACTCCCTGCCCACCTCTTCACTCCCCTTGGCCAGAGCGTGCAGGAGAGGCAGAGCGTGTTCTGGGTAAAAACAAAGCGTGCTCAAGGCCCCCTGTCATTTCAGTAAACACACATGACAGTGGGGGATAATCGTGCGATGGGACAGCTGTGAGCACCAACCCCCCCCCCCCCGCTTGCTTTTCATCATCTGCTTCTCCTCCTCCCTCCCATGGCTTTCACCTGAAAAGCCATGCAGGGGGGGGGGGGGGGGAGATCGGTGCTCAAGGCTGTCCCATTGCACCGATCATCCCCCCGCCCCCTGTGTCTAACTGCTCCTCCTTCACCATGTTCTCCTCCTCCCTAGTTCCCCCCCACCCGCCGTGTATTCATCCTGCGCCCCCCGTCATCCCCCGCAGCCGTCGGATTTTCTCTCCTCTCCCGGGGGTGGGGGGGCGGGGGGGGGCGGGGGGATCTGTCAGGATTGAGAGCGGAGAAAGTGCCCTTATGTCATTTGACATATCCGCTCTTCTTTTCTGAATGGGACACAGAGCATTCATTACCGATCGCTCCTGTGATAACTGAGCAGAGTAACCGGCGTGTTCCTCTGCTCAGTGTATGAATGGAGAGAAGCCGCTGTCTTCCCTCCATTCATCTTCAGTGCAGAGAAAGGATTGGGGAATCTGTCCTCTATCATTTCTCTGTCTCAAATGGGAGATGTCAGGGGTCTCTGTTTGTACCCCTGACATGTCACCAAAGCCCCCAACAGGGCTGCCCCACTGACTCCGTCCACTGCCCCACTGACCCCACTGACCCACCCTTCCATCATTGTTAGAATAGTACAAAAATAAATATTAAAATTAAAAAAAATTAATTGTAAAAATGTATAAAAATTAAAAAAAATCCACTGGTCCCAAAAAACCTTTTGAAAAAAAATTTAATTGTAAAATAAAAAAATAATCTGACACTGTCCACTATCCTGACACCACCCTGCATGTACTACCCATC
The DNA here is from genome assembly GCA_028564925.1 of Lithobates sylvaticus. Classification (NCBI taxonomy): domain Eukaryota; kingdom Metazoa; phylum Chordata; class Amphibia; order Anura; family Ranidae; genus Lithobates; species Lithobates sylvaticus. The sequence continues at coordinate 169,552,149 of CM053038.1, forward strand.
ACTGTACACTCTGCATTCTTGTGATTCACACCGCATTGCTGTTCAGATCACATGCGATGTCTGTGCAATGCGATTTCAGCCATACAAACTGGCTGAAATCGCATCACATTCGAACCAAACTCTCACAGGACCCTTTGTTTGGTCCGCACCAGAATCGCACGGGTGTTCGCACCTATGCGATCCGATTCATGTCCCGTCAGTTCGCGATATGTGAGCTGAAATGGGGGTGTCGTTAACATTGTATGACACTCCCCAGCAGTTCGCATATGGCAGTGTGAACTGCTGTGCGAGTCGAATGCGATGTGGAAACCTGCAGTGGATTTGCAGGGTTCCCGAATCGCAGCCTTGGTGGGAGCAGTCACGTGACATTTGTAGGCTGTATGCTTGGAGGCTTGGTTCACACTGGTGCGATTCGGGAACCCTGCGATTCCACTGCGAGTTCCCACATCGCATCCGACTCGCCTGGCAGTTCACACTGCCATATGCGAACTGCTGGGTAGTGTCATACAATGTTAACGACGCCCCCATTTCAGCTCGCATATCGCACTGCGAACTGACAGGACATGAATCGGATTGCATAGGTGTGAACACCCATGCGATTCTGGTGAAGACCAAAAAAGGTCCTGTGCGATTTTTGTCTGAATGCGGTGCAATATCACACATGTGGTGGGAATCACATGCGATATCCCACAGCACACTGGTGTGAACTGGCCCTTGGATCATTCAGCCTTACTGGGTGTAATTATAAAAAGTGAGAAATCCCTCCCACCCCTTCCCCATATAACAATTCCTGGTGATGGGAAGGAATATTATCTGTGATCAGGTGACCTCAGACACACACTGCACTATAACAATCATCAGATCACTGCATGTTCTACTCTGCCCAGCTCTGACTACATACAATTCCCCTAAATCCCTTGAATGTCTATAGTCTGCTGACTGTTCTCTGCATCCCATGATGAGAAACATCCAGTCAAAACACACCAATTCTGGGAGAGCTGGAGGGGAAGGGGATGTGAATTGTGAACTTTTTACACAGGATGTGCCTGTCTCTTAGGCTAGTGCATGAGATATGTAAATCACCTGTCACTCACAGCAAGGGGGCGTTTTTGACAAAGTTTTCAAGACTTTGTCAAGAATTCTCTACCTGAACAATAAACAAGGATTGCTCAGGCCTCGAGTAAATCTGTGTGGCAAGACTGGGCTCAAATGAAAGGAAACCGTATTCTCTACATTATGACATCAAAAAAAAAAAAAAAAAATGGGTTTACATCCACTTTAATTTCATAACAGGAGGGGATTTTTATTGAGTAAGGCTGATATCTGATGGCAATTGTTTATGGTTGCTGAAAAAAGCAACTGACTGCATATAAAAATCAGCAGCGAGAGCTATTTGTGATGAGAACTGTTCGTTGTACTTAAAATAGCATTGAGAACATTATAAAGTTTTTTTTCTTTTTTTTTTTGTTGTTTTTTTATTTTTGTCAGCTTTTAACTGAAAAGTGCTGTAGCCGCTATCTGTAGATGGTTATTACTGGCTGGAGACTGTCTTCTCTGCCGACAGTTTCGGTGTTTTTTTATTACCAGAGGATATCTTCTAAAGTAAATCTATTACACAAAGCTTGTAGATTTATTGGAGATACACAAATACCTGATATTCATTGACCTGGGGTGTCTGTCTATAATATAGTAAATAAGCAAACAGAGGAAAGCCAGGTAAAGTGGGTAGAGGGGCTCCATCTGCTGAGAGTTCAGGAGGTATTCAGCATTGTATGTCAGCAGAGACAAGTATATCAGAAGATGGGCATGGTAGTCCTAGGCAGGTAGTTTCAGCACGAACTGGGGCAGGTAAACAAAAAAAGACAGAGGATACTTAAGTAGAAAAGGTGAATGATACATCTGTGGTGTAGCCAAAACATACTGGGACTAGTTCCCAAGCAAACTCTAAAGCACAAAGTGGAGGCCAGAAGAAAAAAGGAGGTATGGACCCAGAGATGGAGGTTTTAGGATCAGAGGAAGTTCAAGTCATTGCAAACAGATATTGTGGCAGATGGAGTTGATATTGGGCAGGTTTTAGGCCGAGTAGAAGAAATGGAGGAAAGAATGGATATATATGATCAAAGGCTGGAGGAAATGAATGAGCAGATGAAGGCTCTTCAAAGAGCAAATCGATCGCTGTTGTATAAAATGGAAGACCAAGAAAATTGAAGCCGATGAAAAAAATTAGGATTATCCAAGAAATGTAAAAATGAAGAATTCACAAAGGTGATTCAGGAACTGTTTAACCCCATGCTGGGGAAAGAAACAGAAATATTGAAAATAGGGTACAAAGGATTGTGAGACGCCAAGTCCAGGGGATGACGATCCCAAAGCTATACAGGGGGTCCCCGAGTTATGAACTCGTTAGGGACTGCCCGTCTGTACTTTTGCAGACCGACAAATATGGCCATTTCCGGACATTTCCGATGTTCCGTCCAATGCCGTTCTGCGCATGCGCGGCAAATTAGACACTTCCGAAGTTTTCCGAGGCTCCGAATGGCCGCGCATGCGCGGAAAATGGCGGAGGGTCCCCGCAGCGCCCCGTTCGTAAGTAGGGGATGTTCGCAGGTCGGGCGTTCGTAAGTCGGGGATCTCCTGTAATAGTTAGGCTCCACTATGCTGTAGAGAAATCTAAAATCATGGAAGGCTTACGGAAGCTGGCAGGAATCCTATATGAAGGAACTGAGCTGCAAATACCCTCGGACCTGAGAGTGTGAGGTTAGAGGGGATTTCCAGTGTGTTCTAAGGGAAGGATGGTCTTAATGCAGTACTTAGAAGATCTCCAGGACTTTTGTAGTAAACTGGATCTTATACCTCCCCCTTCACCGGGATGGGAAGAAAATACTGGGACAATATTGGTTCCAAGTAATATGCAGTGGACCTGCAGTGAGAGAAAGAAAAATGTATTTGGAGATACGGGACTATCAAGGGTACATAATTACAGAAAAGGTTCATATATGATAAAAATAGTATTTTATTAACACACAAAGAATAAAAGGAGATATGTTTAAATGACTTCGTATACAACAGTACAGAATATCAAAGTTCAGGGGTTTATGGTGTGTTTATGTACCCTTGATAGTCCCGTATCTCCAAATACATTTTTCTTTCATAACAATTTGGGATGATGGTACAATATATATTCCAATAAATACTGGAGAGCAACACAGTCTAACGAGAACTTCCAAAATTCTGCAGTGAGAGAAGAGGGGGGGGGGAGATGTAGTAGTGGAGGACGCAGGGTATATTGGATCATGTATTTTGAGAGAGGCTTAAAAATAAGGAACACTAGGGTGTAAGTAAGACAACGATTGGAGAGAAATAAATAAATAAATAAATGGGGGGGGGGGGCGACGGGGGTGGGGGCTGGAGGGCCAGTAGAGGGGTCAGTAAGGTCAGGAGTAGCCACCTATCAAGAGGTATGGGAACTGGATGATATCTGGATAGATGCGGTCGGGTCCATACATTTAACATATACGATAAGGGGGGGGAGGTGGGTGGGGATTGGAATGGATTGGGTTTCATTTTTTTTTTTTTTTCTTCTCTCCCACCACACCCGTCCCTTGCTCGGCCTGCCTGCTGCTCTTTATAATGAGCTATGCCTACTGTTCTGCCCATATTGTCATAGTAATATGTGCTATGTGCTGTTACAGATTATACTGCAATGTTGGTTTGACATTGTTGCCATCTAGTGGCCAGCGTTGGTTATTATTTTGTCACAGGAAAAGGAATTCCTTTAGTCAAGGCAGTAACCTTTAACCTGGAACTGTATTTCCTTCATTTCATGTCTGCTCCCTGATCCAAGCAGACTGCATGTAGAAGAGCTCCTATCTATTCTTGGACTAATGGTGGAATTGTCTGTGAGTACTTTCACTGATAGAGTGAGGCGGCTGTATAATGTTTTAATGTACTGACACATATGTTTGTTTATGCTTATGTTGTAGTTTTACAAAGTTATTCGGAAAAAGAATACATACAAATTTGATGTCTCACGTTTCTTGACTTCTGAATTATTGTTAAGCTGTCTGACTAGTGTTATACAACATTTCAATAACGCAAAGCAGAACACCTACAATACATTTAGTTACTTATAATGTAAGAGGACTGAACAAGTAAAAGTAACAAAAAAAATAGAGTTGCACAAACGTGGTCTGCCTCCAAGAAACACACATTTCACATGCCTCTGGGCATAGATTGTCCTCGCATTTGTTCTCATTGTGGTTTTACAGACACTCAGTATCCAGCTACTCCCGGGGGTGGCCATAGGTTTTGCTAATACTGTATTTGTTGTAAAGGAGCAGCTGGCAGACCCTGAGGGTAGGATAATTTTTATAAAAGGGAGACTGTGTAATATGGAATGTATGCTGGCAAACATTTACTCCCTAAATAAGAAGCCAGATACATTTTTAAAGAAAGTCTTGAAAAAAATTGACGTTTTTAAGGAAGGCAAACTTTTATAATAGCAGGAGATTTAAACCTGAGTATAGACTCTTGGGTAGATACGAGGGGTACCTCTTGTTATACACCTGAAAGACAAAAGGTGAGTAAAAATGTTAGGTTACCAGCTGGTAGATGCACGGAGGATCAGGCACCCAGGGAGAAGGGACTATACTTTTTATTCCCCAGTCCATGGGTCATTTTCAAGGATCGACTATGTCCTTATAGAACATCAATTACTACCATCTCTTAAAACTGTGGAGATTAAAGCAATAACTCTGCTCATGCCCCAGTAGTGATTCAATTAGAAATATCACAAGATCTTAGGGGGGAAGGAACGGGAGACTAAATAATTCTCTTATTCAGGATGTGGCGACAATTGGGAACATCAAGCAAGAGCTGGAAAATTTCTTTGCTGTTAATGACACATCAGAAAATCCCCGGTCAACTTTGTGGAAAGCACATAAAGCATTTATAAGGGGACTATTGATAGGGGTTTGAGCAGAGAAGGAGAGAGGGAAGAGAAACTTAGTACTTTATATAGAGAGATATATGATTTAGAACAAATGACAAGACCCCAAGGCATTCCAGAGAGACGAGAATTAATAGTAAAAAAAGAGGAATTGGTACAACTGCTAGAACAGGATAAAAAACATGCTTTCCATATAGTAGATTAAGAGAGGTATCAATGGGGTAATAAAGCTGGGGAATGGCTGGCCAGAGTAGTAAAGGGGAAAAAAAAAGTTTATCCTTCATCCCTAAAATCAAGAACATTAAGGGGGAGATGGTACATTTGTCTCCTGAAATAGCGAAGGTGTTTCATGCTTACTATAGCACGTTCTTTAAGGTGAATCAGAGAGGGTAAGATGGAGAGAAACAAGACGCAGAAGTTTACGAGTACCTGCGGGGGCCTAGCCCTTCCCATGGTGCCTAAGGAGGAGCTTGAACAACTTGAAGCTCTGATTACCCAGGAAGAGGTGGCAAGAGCAATAAAGAATATTGCCCTGGGAAAGAGCCTGGGCATCGACGGGTACCATTTTGTACTATAAAAGATTTCAAAAGTTTTTGATCCCTAAATTGTGTGAAAATGTAAATACTTTAGCAGAAGGAGAGTTTCTGTGGGAGGAATCATTATTGGCCTATATAACTCTAAAGCCCCATACACACGGTCGGACTTTTTCATGGATTCTGTCCGATCGGACAATGTTGTTGAAAAATCAGACCGTGTGTATGCACCATCGGACAGTGTACGTCGGATTGTCCGACGGACAAAGTCTTATCTCCTGCTGGAAAGATTTGCCGACAACACGGTCCGATCACACCAAATCCGATCGTGTGTACGGTTGTCCGACCGGACAAAGTGCTACGTATGCTCAGATCACATTACAAGACCAAAGCTATTGGCTACTAGCCTCTACGTAGTCCCGTCGTAGGCAACAAACGTCACCACGTTCAGAATGATCGGATTTTCCGACAACTTTGTCTGACCGTGTGTACGCAAAACCAACATCAGACAAAGTGTGACGGACATGGTCCGACGGACCTGGTCCTCGGATAATCCGCGCGTGTGTATGGGGCTTAAGGCCTCATGCACACGGACGTTTTAAAAAACGGGCTGTAAAGCTAGGTCGGACGCCTGGAAAAAGCAGCCTAAAAAAACTTGACTTTTACCACGTTTTGCAGTGGCGTTTTGTGCCTTTTTGCGCGTTTTTTAGCATCAGCGTTAATTAGCGTTTTACACATCTCTAATTTCCTATACAGGGATTACAGTGTCCAATCAACTTTTTGCAGCAAAAAAACGCTGCGCCTCAAAAACGCCGGTGCACGTTTTTGCGTGATTCGTGTTTTTACTGCTCTAGCGCCGCGCCACGGAACGCACTGGTCCTGGGTTTTTTTTACAGCTTAAAAACGCCTATGCCATTTGCAGCTCCAAAATGCCTAGGTGGGCATGAAGCCATAGACTAACATAAACAGGCGTTTTTAAGCTGCAAAAAACGCTCAAAAACGTGGCTGCAAAAACATCCGTGTGCATGAGGCCTTATTCCAAAAGAGGGGAAGGATCCAGCGGTCCCAGCTAGTTATAGGCCAATATCCCTGTTAAATACAGACAAAGATTTTTGCTAAAATAATAGCAGAAAGATTAAAACCGTTATTACCAAGCTGGATACAAAACAATCGGGTAGAATTTGTAACAGGGAGAAGGGGAAGGGATAACTGCCTTAAGTCAATGTTTCTGATCCATGAGGTAAAAAAGGGGGAGGCCCCTCTGTCAATAGATGCTTAAAAGGCCTTTGACAGGGTAGACTGGGTGATTATGCTTGGAACATTAAGATATCGGAGTATGGGGTTGAGGATGATGAAAAGGATATCTGCTTTCTACTAGGGATGAGCCGAACACCCCCGGGTTCGGCTCGCACCAGAACCTGCGAACGGACCTAAAGTCCGTGCGAGCATTAGAACCCTATTAGTTACAATGGATGCGAACGTTCAAAATCAAAAGTGCTAATTGTAAAGGCTAATATGCATGTTATTGTCATAAAAAGTGTTTGGGGGACCTGGGTCCTGCCCCAGGGGACATGTATCAATGCAAATTATTTTTTTTAAAACGGACGTTTTTTCAGGAGCAGTGATTTTAATAATGCTTAAAGTTAAACAATAAAAGTGTAATATTCCTTTAAATTTCGTACCTGGGGGGTGTCTATAGTTTGCCTGTGAAGGGGCGCATGTTTCCTGTTCTTAGAACTGTCCATGCAGAAAGTGTAATTTTTGCAGCAAAAAAAGCTATTTAAAATCACTCGCGCCTAATGTATTGACGGCTCCCATAACACAGAACAGTCATTCATTGAAAGCCATTCATAAAAAATAAGTCATTGATAAAAAATAAATAAGTGTGGGGGTCCCCCCAAATTCAATAACCAGGCCCTTCAGGTCTGCTATGGATATTAAGGGGGACCCCAGCCAAAAAAAAAAAAATGGTGTGGGGGTCCCCCCTCAAAATCCATACCAGACCCTTATCCGATCACGCAACCTGGCAGGCCGCAGAAAAAGAGGGGGGGACGAGAGCGGCCCCCCTCCCTCCTGAACTGTTCCAGGCCATATGCCCTCAACATTGGGAGGATGCTTTGGGGGTCTGAGACACCAAAGCACCTTGTCCCCATGTTGATGAGGACAAGGGCCTCTTCCCCACAACCATGGCCATTGGTTGTGGGGGGTCTGCGGGCGGGGGTCTTATCGGAATCTGGAAGCCCCCTTTAACAATGGGACCCCCAGATCCCGCCCCCCCCCCCCCCTCTGTGTGAAATGGTAAGGGGGTACAAAAGTACCCCTACCATTTAACCAAAAAGTGTCAAAAATTGTAAAAAATGACAGGGGACGGTCTTTGACAATTCCTTGATTAAAATCTTCTTTCTTCTGGTTTTCTTCCTCTCTTCATCCTTCGGTTTCTTCATCTTCTCCTTCCGGCATCTTCTTACATCTTCTTCTTCCATCATCTTCCTCCGATCTGCTTCTTCTTGCTCTGGTCTTCTCGTCCGGCATCTTCTTCCACGGCGTCCAGGTCTCTTCTTGGGCCGCTCCCTGCAATGGGAAGCTCCCGCTTTGTGAGGCTTCGCTGCGTCTGACGGGTCTTTTATAACGGCCGCTCGCATCAAATTCATGTAATGCGAGCGGCCCGCAATGCACTGCGCTAGTTGCAGTGCATTGCTGGCTGATGATTGGCCAAGCATGCACTGTGACCCCACCTGCTTGCCCAATCAAAGAGCCAGCGGCGAGGAGAGCAGTAATTGGCCACAGGCAGGATGACCCTGGTGACCCCGCCCCCTCTAACGTCATGGGGAAAGCCATAGGGAATTCCCCATGACGTCCCCGTGCGCGGAGCGGCCCAGAAGAGAAGCCGACGCCATGGGCTATAATTGGCCACAGGCATCTTGCCTGTGGCCAATTATTGCTCTCCTCGCTGCTGGCTCTTTGGCCAAGCATGCGGGTCACAGTGCATGCTTGGCCAATCATCAGCCAGCAATGCACTGCAACTGGCGCAGTGCATTGCGGGCCGCTCGCATTACACAAATTTGATGCAAGTGGCCCAAATAGTTCTGGGCTCGCCGAGTGGGCGAACGCCCGATGTTCGATTCGAACATTGGTTCGAATCCAACACCGGGCTCATCCCTACTTTCTACCATCATCAAACAGCTAAAATTTGAATAAATGGGAATTTATCTTCTTCCTTTAAACTATTCAACGTGACAAGGCAGGGGTGCCCCCTCTCTCCAATGATGTTTGTTTTGGCATTGGAACCTCTGTTGGCTGCAATCCGTAAAAATCCCGGACATTAATGGGAGTGGGGGAATGGGATTATAGAGTAGCTGTTTACACGGATTATTTGCCTTTTTATGTCTCCAACCCCAGGATAACAATTCCAATTATATTAGGGCAACGGAGTAGATATGGAAAATTGTCCAATTTTTAAATATGTCTGAGATCTGAATATTACCACTCCAAGGGAGGAACAACTGGCAATTCAACCTAAATTCTCCTTTTGTATGGTATAAGGAGGGACTGGGGTACTTGGGAATAAAATTGACTGCTTCTCTGGGGACTATGTTTGAGGCCAATTATATACCAGCGCTTAATAGGATTAAAGAACATTTAAATAATTTTACATATAAGCCTCTTTCATGGATAGGTAGAATTAATGCTTTAAGAAAGAAGAATATCTTACCCAGGATGATTTACATCTTTCAAATAATTCCAATAGCTGTACCTCAAGGATATAAAGATATCTGGGCACATAAATACCCTAGGATCGCATACGCAACATTGGTGAAGGGAAAAAGGGCAGTGGGACTAGCGGCACCAGATTTTGAGAAATACTATCAGGCTATTGCTGTCTCCCGGATCGCAGAGTTTATCCATAATGAGGGGAAAAGCTGGGTAAATAGAGAACGCAAAGTAAGGTGGAGTTACGAAAGATGGTTTGGATTACCACGGCAATACTGGGACCTAGCCACCAGCACAGACCCACTAGCGAGAAATACTTTTAAGATTTGGGATAGGTTGGGGAGAGTGCACCATTGGGATTATAATTTGCCACTAATGTCTATATTGGGCACAAATTACTTTAAGCCAGGGAAAGAGGAACACTTATTTTATTAGATGGGCAAAAGAAGAGGAAATATTATTGCAAGATGTAATGAAGGGGAATAGCATATATATATATATATGTTGAAATTGCACATAAATAGGGTAACAAGCCACTAGATAAATGGAGGCATGCACAATTAAAGCACTTTACACAATCATTACCACAACCATTGCGGGGAAAAGGACACAGGTCAATAGAGAAATTTATTTTGCTCCCCTCTTAGTTTAAAAAATCAAAGTATATCTAAAATTCATAACATTTTTTGGTCAAGGAAGTAGAACCTTAATCCCCCCCCCCCCCCCATATAGGGAAATGGGAAGAGATGGGTTTCCTTAGGGATAAGGAACATAAAAGGAAAATCCTTAGACTAGCTTGTTTCTTGTCAAGCGACATAAGGACGGACGGTGGAAATGTGTTATAAACTTCTGGCGAGATGGTACGTGTGCCCCTCAGGGGGTGTACAGGCTCGGGGCAGAAGGCCCCCCCAACTTTCTGGAGGGGATGTGATGCCCCGGGGACCTTTGTACACCTGCGGTGGGAATTTACAAAGATACAACCTTACTGGGGTATAATTATAGCAGCGATCTATCAAATAATGGGAGAACGTATTCGGAATGATCCCTAAGAATTGATGATACGAGAAAAAAGGTGCCCCAATATAGGAATACCTTCTACCCATACCCCCTAAATGCAGCTAAAGGTTTGATCCCGAGCCTATGGAGAACCCAAGGAGCGCCGAATATGAAGGAGTGAGCAGCAAGAGTGGAAATAGTGAGAGTCATAGAGGAAACAATATTGGACGTATTGGAACATATGGGGAAAATAGGTGGAGTTTAAAAAAAAATCAGAGGGTTGGAGGAATTTGAGGGAGGTAGAGCGGTGGAGGGGGGGGGGGGGGGGGGGGATTTGTTTTGTTTGGGGTAGGGGAAATTGTCTATTGTAAGCAAAAATGTAATGTGGACATTGCAATGCGAGTTTTATTACTTGGATTTATTTGAGTATTTTAGTTTATATAATAGAATAATTAAAAATAATCGTTATTATTACATGTAAGTGGAATGATACTTTTTTTACTAAATGAAGATTTTACGTACTGCACCATGAAGCCTCTGCCTTCTGTCATCCTTTTTATGCATGCGTACCTATAGTGGCATGCCTTGTTTGGGTTTAGTGGACACACAAGATACATTGTAACAAGTGGTGTAGGAATCTAGGAGCCCTTTCACACCGGTAAAGTGCTGCACGTTTTAGCGGTGCATTTCCGGCACTGCAGCGCCGCTTTGCGGGTAGGAACGGGACGCTTTTAACCCCAAAGGTGGTGTTAGAGTGGGTTCAGAGCGCTGCCGAATTGCTTTTCAGGCGCTTCGGCAGCGCTGCCCATTCATTTCAATGGGCAAGGCGTTTGGAAACAGTGTATACCTGAACCGCCCCAAAGATGCTGCTTTTTTTTTTCCCATCCCGCAAGCGTACCGCCCCAGTGTGAGAGCACTGGCGAATCACTGTTCCCTAATATAGCACGAACAATTGGACTTTATTTTTTCACTGTGGACTGGATATGTTTATATAGATTTTTTTATTTATATTGATTTTTCATTTTTATTGTTTGACATTCAGAGGGTCTATCATCTAATGTCACCTACTGGTGTATGATGTTAGTTGTGCATATTACAAGAAATTACACTTTGCTACACTGTTAATTAATGAGTGTACAGCTTGTATAACAGTGTAAATTTGCTGTCCCCTCAAAATAACTCAATACACAGCCATTAATGTCTAAACCGCTGGCAACAAAAGTGAGTACACCCCTAAGTGAGATGCCCCACAGATGCTTAATAGGGTTTAGGTCTGGAGACATGCTTGGTCAGCCTATCACCTTTACCCTCTGCTTCTTTAGCAAGGCAGTTGTCGTCTTGGGGGTCGTTATCATGTTGGAATACAGCCCTGCCGCCCAGTCTCTGAAGGGAGTGGATCATGTTCTGCTTCAGTATGTCTCAGTACATATTGGCATTCATGGTTCCCTCAATGAATTGTAGCTCCCCAGTTCCAGCAGCACTCATGCAGCCCCAGACCATGACACTCACACCACCATGCTCGACTGTAGGCAAGACACACTAGTCTTTGTACTCCTCGCCTGGTTGCCGCCACACCCGCTTGACACCATCTGAACCAAAGAAGTTTATCTTGATCTCATCAGACCACAGGACATGTTTCCAGTAATCCATGTCTTTAGTCTGCTTGTCTTCCGCAAACTGTTTGCAGGCTTTTTTCTGCATCATCTTTAGCAGAGGCTTCCTTCTGGGACCAAAGCTATGCAGTGTTGTAGCGTATGGTCGTAATTTGATGCAGTGTTGTAGCGTATGGTCTGAGCACTGACAGGCTGACCCCCCCCACCCCTTCAACCTCTGCAGCAATACTGGCAGCACTCGTATGTCTATTTCCCAAAGGCAGCCTCTGGATATGATGAGCATGTACACAACTTCTTTGGTCGACCATGGCGAGGCCTGTTCTGAGTAAAACATGTCCTGTTAAACGGCTTTATGGTCCTGGCCACCATGCTGCAGCTCAGTTTCAGAGTCTTTTTTTCAGATCCACAGAGAGTAGTTTGCCATGAGGTGCCATGTTTAACTTCAAGCGACCAGTATGAGAGAGTGAGAGCGATAACACCTCATTTAACACACCTGCTCCCTATTCATGCCTGAGATCTTGTAACACTAACGAGTCACATGACAACGGGGAGGGAAAATGGCTAATTGGGCCCAATTTGGACATTTTCACTTAGGGGTGTACTCACTTTTGTTGCCAGTGGTTTAGGAATTAATGGCTGCGTGTTGCGTTATTTTGAGGGGACAACAAATGTACACTGTTAAACAAGCTGTACACTCACTACTTTACATTGTAGCAAAGTGTCATTTCTTCAGTGTTGTCACATGAAAAGATATAATAAAATTTTGAACAAAAATCTAGGGGGTGGACTCACTTTTGTGAGATACTGTATCTCTCTCTCTCCCCCCCTCTCCCTCTCCCCTCTCCCTCTCTCTCTCTCTCTCCCCCCCCCCCTCAGTGTGTGGGGAACAGGCTGTGTCCCCCCCCCCCCTCAGTGCAGGCTGTGTCCCCAATGCAGCCTACCTGTGCAGGGGAGGAGAGCCGCCGCCTGTCTGATTAGAGCGCCAGGGGAAGATAACGGCTTTCAATTCAATAGCTGTTTGTTCCCCACCGCGCGCCGTCATATACAGCCCCTCCCCCTTGTCCGGGGAACTTTGATAGACAGATCACCCGTCTAATCCTGGGTCAGGTGATCGGTCTATCAAAGTTCCCCGGACAAGGGGGAAGGGCTGTATATGACGGCGCGCGGCGGGGAACAAACCGCTATTGAAACGAAAGCTGTTATGTTCCTCTGCCGCTCCATTTAGACAGGCAGCGGCGGCGGCTCTCCTACACTCGCGAGACCTCAAAATCCACTTGCATAATGCGAGCAGGCGAGTGGATTTTTTGAGGTCTGTATATGTGTAGCAGGTACAAAGCTCCCTGGGATGAGCAGTTGTTCAGGCACAGATACCAAATCCAGTGAGGTGACAAACAGTGTTGTGTTTATTTGTTATATACAAGTCTATATACTGGTGCTGTAAAGTGTTCCAGAAAACAAGAACAGAAATGACAAAACAAAAATCCTAGCCGTGTCTCGGCTCTAACTATACAATATGCAGGCCCTAACTACCAGGCTGAGTTAGTTTCTGCATAAACTTCTTAACAGCTTTCACCAACCTTTTACTCTTCACAGACCAGCGTTGTCTGTGTGTCCCAGGCAGAGAGCAAAGGCTGTCTGCTCAGGTGAGCCTAAATTAGCCTGGGGAAGAGGACCAAGACCCGAACTGGATCATGGATCAGAGATTTCTGAATGTGTACGAGATGGACCTGGGAGACGTATAAACCCTGAACAGGACTTTTCCTGGCTCTCTGGGATGCTCTGCTACTATTTTATATATATATATATATATATATATATATATATATATATATATATATATATATATATATATATATATATATATATATATATATATACACATATATGTGTATATATATATATGTCATGTATTCAGGTTTTTATAAGTAACAGCACCTTTTTATATTGTATTTTTTACATATATTAAATTTATACACTTCATTTAAACAGTGTGGGCAAGCACAGAATATTTTGATATTTGTTGCACTTAGGAAAACAAATGAGTCCTGATGCTGGTGAGGATGTTGTAGGAGGAATGTGCAGCCTTCTCTCAACCTGAAGGTGGAAAGGATGACCCCACCTGTAGGAGGCACCTGCCATCTGAATACACTACAGTAGAGGCTTAATCTAGCGTCCCGTGTAGAGGATATGCCTAGGCAGGTCTGGGGAAAAAGTGATTGTGGTTTCATCAAGGTCCACAGACCTTTGCCCAGGCTTTTCTCTGGATTTCTTCCTTCTGGTGATAGTAGTGAATGTGGCAGAGCACATTTCTGGGTGCTTCGGAGCTTGCATCCCTAAGATTTCACCAATCCCTGAACCCTGTCGGTCTCGATTTCAGCCAAGGGTACCAGTACAGGAGGATGTTAAAGTGTAACTGTAAACAGCAGGTCCGAGCTCACTGTAGCTCCAGGGATGCCCCTGATATGAATATGATTTTGGTGACTGCTGATTTCCCCATAGTCTACTGCCAATCCCAATTGCATGAGGCCTTGCAGGTGCAGCTGATGGGAGGCATTTAAGGAGGACAGCCTGGACTCTACCATGTCTTGAGGGTTTTGTTGCGAGGATACTCTGGAATCCATTTAGGCCACGGAGTGGGTAGCCCACTCATTTCCGGTCTATGGTTTAGCGGCCATTCTATGTCTTGGTGATTTGGCTTCACAGTTGGAGGTGTATGATCATACCCATCTTTTGGGTCTACTCACAACTACTCCAGAAATGTAATGATTTGCAAGCTTTTTTTGAGACACAGCAGCCATCTATTTATTTCAAGGTTGTGGAATTTCACACAATTCACACAGTGTATGTTTGAGTGGATACCAAAAGACTTTGTATTCTGACATTTATTGTATACAGTGCCTTGAAAAAGTATTCATACTCCTTGAAATTGTCCACATTTTGTCATGTTAATACCAGAAATGTAAATTCATTTTATTTGGATTTTAACGCAAAGTGGCACATAATTGTGAAGTGGAAGGAAAATGAGAAATGGCTTTCAAATTTTTTTACAAATCAACATCTTAAAAGTATGGCGTGCATTTGTATTCAGCCCCCTTGACTGTGATACCCCTAACTAAAATCTAGTGGAACCAATTGCCTTCAAAAGTCACCAAATTATTAGTCTACCTGTGTCTAATTTAATCTTGGTATAAATACAGCTGTTCTGTGAAGCCCTCAGGTTTGTTAGAGAACCTTCGCGATCAAACAGCATCATGAAGGAGAGGCGCACATCAGACAGGTCAGGGATGAAGTTGTGGAGAAGTTTAAATTGGGGTTAGGTTATAAAAAAAATCCCAAGCTTTGAACATCTCATGGAGCACTGTTAAATCCATCATCCGAAAATCAAGAGTATGGCACAACTGCAAACCTACCATGACATGACTGTCCACCTAAACTGACAGGCTGGGCAAGGAGAGCATTAATCAGAGAAGCAATCAAGAGGCCCATGTTAACTCTGGAGGAGCTGCAGAGATCCACAGCTTGGGTGAGAGAATATGTCCACAGGACAACTATTTGTCGTACACTTCACAAATCTGGTCTTTCTGGTAGAGTGGCAAGAAGAAAGCCATTGTTGAAAGAAAACCATAAGAAGTTTTGTCTGCAGTTTTCGAGAAACCATGTGGGGGACACAGTAAACACGTGGAAGAAGGTGCTCTGTTCAGATGAGACCAAAATGTAACTTTCTGGCCTGAAAGCAAAATGCTATGTGTGGCAGAAAACTAACACTGCACATCAACCTGTACACACCATGCCCATCGTGAAACGTGGTGGTGGCAGCATCATGTTGTGGGGATGCTTTTCTTCAGCAGGGACAGGGAAGCTGGTCCGAGTTGATGGGAAGATGGAGCCAAATACATGGCAAGCTTAGAAGAAAAACCAAAACAATAATACTGCGCATATGGCAAAATTATAAATGAAAAATAGTTTCAAACAAAGCAGTACCACAAATGTGAGATATTATCACAATAGACAAAAAATTATTCAAAAAGTGTTGCGCTAGAAAAAACTAAAAAAAATATCAAATGTATTTAAAAAGCTGAGTTAGCCTCACCTGTAACTCCTTTTCTGAGAGTCTTCCAGGACAGCCCATGAGACCTAGGGCTCCTCCTACTAGGACAGAAAACACGTTACCCCCACCAGATAAAAGGGCGGTCATCCAGGCCCCGCGTCAGTCTACTCAAGAACCGTAGGACGTCCCTGAAAAACATATGCATAATACACATAACTTTAAACAAAACCGGGTGGGAATCCGGCTGTAATGGAAGACTCTCAGAAAAAGAGTTACCGGTTAAGCCCCATACACACGGTAGGATTTTCGCATGGATTCTGTCCGATCGGTCAATGTTGTCAAAATCCGACCGTGTGTATGCACCATCGGACAGTGTACGTCGGATTGTCCGACGGACAAAGTCCTATCTCCTGCTGGATAGATTTTTGGACAACAAGGTCCGATCACACCAAATCCGATCGTGTGTATGGTAGTCCGATCGGACAAAGTGCTACGCATGCTCAGATCACATTACAAGACCAAAGCTATTGGCTACTAGCCTCTACGTAGTCCCGTCGTAGGCAACAAACGTCACCACGTTCAGAATGATCGGATTTTCCGACAACTTTGTCCGACCGTGTGTATGCAAAACCAACATCAGACAAAGTATGACGGACATGGTCTGATGGACCTGGTCCTCGGATAATCCGCGCGTGTGTATGGGGCTTTAGTCTAACTCAGCTTTTCTCAAAACATCTTCCAGGACAGCCCATGAGACGATGAGCCAGAACTTACCAGTCTAGGGAGGGACAACTGCCTGCAGGACCTTACGACCGAACGCCTGCTCCTGAGCTGATAGGAGATCCAGGCGATAATGTTTAATGAAGGTCGGGTAACTGGACCATGTGGCAGCCCTGCAAATTCGCTCCGGTGAGGCACCAGCCCTCTCAGCCCAAGACGTAGATAAGGCTCTAGTTGAGTGTGCTGTTTCAAAAGGTGGAGAAACCTCCCTAATTTTGTAAGCTTCAGAGATAGCTTGCTTTATCCACCTGGCTAGTGTGGCTTTAGATGCACTGTTTCCTTTGTGTGCCCCGAAAAGACGACAAACAAAGCATCAGTTTTCCTAAAGGTCTTAGTGACCTCAAGATGGACAAGGAGGATCCTTCTTATGTCTAAGCAACTAAACTTTCTTTCCTGTTCGCCCTGTGGCCAACTACAAAAGGATGGCACTACAATATCCTGAGTTCGGTGGAATGTACTAGCCACCTTAGGCAAAAAACCTGGATCAGTCTTTAAAACGACTCGATCTTTAAAAATCGTGAGAAAAGGCTCCCTAACTGACAGACCCTGCAGCTCACTTACCCTACGTGCTGAGGTAATAGCTACCAGAAAAACAACTTTTAATGTAAGTAGTTTAACTGAGATATCCTCGAGAGGCTCAAAAGGAAATTCAACCAAAGCCTGAAGCACTAGGGACAGGTTCCAAGATGGACAACTTTTCACCACTACTGGCCTGGCCCTTGACATTGATTTGAAAAATCTGGCTACAATGGGATTTTCCAGGAGAGAAAACTGGAGGAAAACGCTAATAGCTGCCGCTTGTACTTTTAGGGTACTAACGGAAAGACCCTTGTCAACCCCCTCTTGAAAAAATTCCAGAATTGCAGGAATATCGTGGGTTAGTCTCTGCTTCTCCGATAACCAAGAATTAAACTTTTTCCAAACCTTGGAATAAATGGCTCTGGTTACTGGTTTTCTGCTGTCTACCAGAGTCTTGACTACTTTGTCAGAGAACCCCTGGGCGCTTAGCATCTTCTCTTCAGATACCAAGCCGACAATCTTAGTGAAATCACCTGTGGGTGAGATACTGGACCCTGCAACAATAAGTCTTCCCTCTTTGGCAGACTCAGAGGAGGCTCTGAAACTAGTCTGTAGCAGGGAAAACCATGGCCTCTTGGGCCAAAACAGGGCAATTGGAATGAGGTCAGTTTCTTCTAGAAGAAACTTCCGGAGGACTTCTGGAATAAGTCTGATCGGCGGGAAGGCATAACATAGGCCGCAAGGCCATGGGTTTGCCAGCGCATCGATCACCAAGGATTGGTCTGCTGGGTTCATGGAAAAGAACATTTCTGTCTTGCGGTTGTTCCTGTTTGCGAACAGATCCGCTACTGGGTATCCCCATCTGCTGGTGAGGTCTGCAAAGACTTTGGGATGAAGGGACCAGTTGTCTCGATCTACCCGGTGACGGCTGAGGTAGTCTGCTAAGCAATTTTGGTGTGCCCTTCAAGTGCACAGCTGAAATTGAAGCCAGATTCCCCTCTGCCCATACTAGGATCTCCTTGGCAATTGACCCGAGTATCCGGCTTCTCGTGCCCCCCTGCTTGTTGAGGTATGCGACTGTCGCGACGTCTGACAGAATTTGAAGATTGTGGCCCCTGATCTCTATCTGAAAGGACTGCAGGGCTCTGTGAACCGCTAGAAGCTCTTTGATTGGATGAAGCCCTTGCCTCCCTCGAGGACTACTCTCCCTGTGCCACTGCATTGTTGAGATGGGCCCCCCATCCCCAGGAACTTGCATCCGTAGTAATCCGTAGTAATCCTTTAGGGAGTGGACCATGGGAGACCTCCTGCTAGGTGCTGGCTTGCTCTCCACCACCACAGGCTTCTCTTTACCCTGGTGGGAAGCCGGACCCTTGACTCCAGGGACCTTGCATCCCTGTTTCAGTTTCTTAATAGGAACAGTTGTAGTGGACATTGATGAAGTCTTGCCCATGGGACTGCAGGAAACCTCATCTTCACTGCTTATCTTAAATATCTCTGGAAGGCTGAGTGGATAAGGATGTGAAGATAAGCATCCCTGAAGTCTAACGTGGCCATGTAGCAGTTTGGGTAGATTAGACTTTTGATAGTGAAAACCGTCTCCATCCGGAAATGTTTGTGTCTGATTGATTTGTTTAAAGCTTGGAGATTTAGGATAAGTCGAAAACTTCCCTGACGGCTTTTTGACAAAAAATACATGGGAATAGAATCCCTTGCCCTGATCTGACTGGGGAACAGGAATCTACTCCACCCCCTCGACTGAATTTTTGACAACCTTAAATTTGAACGATAGAGGCATAAAGCTCAATAATGAGATCAAAGGGAGATCCATTTTTTGGATCTCACTATTAGGGTGGTAGATGGGAATGTTAGTAGATCCACCTTTTTCCAAAGTACTGATCGTAATGCATATATCTCTAAAGAGAGCTACCACCATCAGTCAAGACTGAATGAGGTACCTAAAGGTCAACTTCTCCGCATCAGAAGGAATTGTTCTAATATAGTTGACATTAACGCCCAATCTCAGGTTCTGAATCAAAGATTCAAGGAAAAGGGTTACGATCCCTCCTCTTTGGATTCAACACTTAATATGGTCAGGAATATGGATATGGATAGGGATGTGCTTTTTGCTGAAAAACCTACAAGTTTTTTTTGTTAAGCTTTGACAAAGGAGCACGCCTGTCCCCTCCATCGACAGTACGCAGGCTCAGAAACGTTGCAACACCTCCGGTGACTTCAGACGCCGCTGTGGGCCACATGCGTGCCAGCCCTCTTCCCTGAATCCATCTCTATACACAGAGCTGGTGGACGGCTCCTACAGGGACCACAAATGATTTGGCTGCCGGTACCAGCGTGCACAGAGACACACCGCTGTAGGACTTGCCTTCTCCATGCTGACATGGTTTTACCTCCTATATGAGTTTTTTTATTTGCATCATAAAGTGTACACTTTTTGCACTCTGAAGGCGCCTCTTCCGTTGCTTTTTTTTTTTTTCTAGGCTTTCTGGTAAGAGTCCAACTTTTTTTTTTTTTTTTTTAAATCTTTATTTAATTAATTTTTCTCATGTCACAAACATTTTACACTAAGGCCCCTTTCACACTGGGGCGGTTTTCAGGCGGTACGGCGCTAAAAATAGCGCCTGTGTACCGCCTGAAAAAACCGGCCCCATTCACTCCAGTGTGAAAGCCGGCGGGCTTTCACACTGGAGCGGTGCGCTAGCAGGACCGCAACAAAAGTCCTGCTAGCAGCATCTTTGGAGCGGTGAAGGAGCGGTGTATTCACCGCTCCTATACCGCTCCTTCCCATTGGAATCAATGGGAAACCGCGGGGATACCGCCCGCAAACCGCCGCTGCAGCGGCGCTTTGCGGAGGTTTTTAACCCTTTTGCGGCCGCTAGCGGGGGTTAAAACCACCCCGCTAGCGGCCGCATACCGCGGGAAAAACGATGGTAAAGCAGCGCTAAATATAGCGCTGCTTTACCGTCGCCGCCCCGCACCGCCCCAGTGTGAAGCCAGCCTAAGAAAAACACAAACCAAAAGGTTTCCATTTAATATTTCATGACAAAACCCAGCTATAACCCTCCCCACCCCCCCTCCCCCTCCTTGCATAGCGCATATTGAGGCTACGTCCAACGCTCCTGTTTTCAACAAATGTTCCTGACCTACAGCGCTCGGGGCTCGCTATTTGGTGATCTCAACATAGTATCTCCATGACGTTTTAAATTTGTTCCACTCTGTCCACTTATTTCTCTGGTCTGGGTTCCCACCCTGCCCCCCCTCGTATATTTCCGTGCTTTCTACCCTCTGAGTCGCATTTACTCCAAAAATCCAGTCCCGGATCGCCGGGCTCCCAGGATCTCTCCACCTCTTCGGTATCAGGTTTTTGGCTTCATTCAGAAGAATGGGGATTACAGATGTTTTATATCGTTTCCCTGGGATCTCAGTCCTATGAAAAAGTACTGACCACGGGTCTCTTGGGATTTCTTCCTTAGTTATAAACTGGATAAGCTCTATTATTTCCTCCCAATATTGTGCGATTACATGGCACTCCCACCAGATATGTGCCATAGTTCCCTTTATTTTGCAGCCTCGCCAACACTCCGGTGGAGACCCCCCCTGAATCCTGCTCAGCCTATCGGGGGTGAGATACCACCTGGAAAGGCATTTGAAATTCGTTTCAACCGATTTCATCGAAAATGCAGTGCTATGAATGATCCCAAAAATTTTGCCTAACTTATCCTGACTACAGTGTGCACCTAACTCATCCTCCCATTTTGTGACATATGGAGGTACACCCAGTGCTTTTTCATTTATTAACACCTTGTATATCCTAGATAGATTGTTCTTAGTTGACTCGCGTAAATAGAGTCTTTCCAGCTGATTAAGATCATCCCCAGAACGGATGGGTTGGGGAAGACTCCGCACAAAGTGTTTTAACTGGGTGTACCTCCAGATATCAATCTCCATTAAATCAGTGTTTGAGCTCAAATCGTGAAATGTGCATATTTCCCCATTTTTTGTGATATCTTTCAGTTGTGCCCCATCATTTTTTATCCAATTCCCCCCCACCTCCCTCCTCCCTGGTTCAAAAAGTGTATTGTTTTTTAAATAAATTAATGGTGAATTGTATTTCCACTTGTGTCTTCTATAAATCCTATCCCATAGATCCAGTGTCACCTGTGTTATTTCGTATGTCTTACTCCCTAGTGTTCTGGCTTTTGGTGGGTTCCAGATTTCGCGTCCTAAGTGTCTGTTATTTACAGTATTCTCTAAACTAATCCATCTCTTATCGCCTTCCTTCCCCCATTCCATTACCCTTGATATCGCCACTGCAGAAAAAAACGTTTCAAAGTCCGGAACCGCAAGCCCTCCCTGTTTTTTATCCCGACTTAAGATCTCCGCCGAAATGCGAGGTTTTTTATTTAACCAAATAAATTTTGAGATAATTTGATTTAGAGTTTTAAAAAATATTTGGGGTACCGCTAAAGGGAGCATCTGAAGCTTGTAGTAAATTTTGGGGGCCACTATCATTTTCACTGCATTTATTCGGCCAATCCATGAGAGATGCCGGGATCCCATTGTTTGAAGTTCTTTTTTGATCTCATCAAGTAGGGGAATATAGTTACGAAGGTACATTTTTTTACTTGAATCTGCCAGTATAACCCCTAGATATTTGATGCTATCATGCCAGGGAAAGTTGAATTCTTTTGAAAGCAGTTCTACCTCCTTCCTATTAATGTTAATATTTAATATTTCCGATTTGTTAAGATTTATTTTCAGGTTTGATGCTTTACCAAATGCTTTTAAGACCTTCAATAAGTTGGGTAGTGTGGTCCTAGGATTGGATATAAAAAAAAGTACGTCGTCGGCAAAAGCCGCTAATTTGTGTTCCTCGCTACCAGCTCTTATTCCTGTAATATCTACACTATCCCGGACCTTTGAAAGTAGCGGCTCCAAGGACAAAACGAACAGAAGGGGGGACAGGGGGCACCCCTGCCTCGTTCCATTCCTCATTGTGAACACTGCAGATGACATCCCATTGACCCTTACCGAGGCCTGTGGCAGCTGATATAGAATACCGATCCACTTCAAAATTCTGGGACCAAACCCCATTGCCTCCAGTGTTCCCGTCATATGTCCCCAGTCTACTCTGTCAAACGCCTTCTCGGCGTCAATTGACAAGAGCAGACTGGGGACCCTCCCCATTTTGGCAACCTCTAGCAATAGAAGGGCCCGGACCCCATTGTCTCGGCCTTCCCTCCCCGCAATAAGTTTGTGGTTGAACTGGATGGACTTGTCTTTTTTCAACCTAACTAACTATGTAACTATGTAACAAACCCGACCTGGTCGGGATGGACCAATTTAGTGATCTTTTCTTTCACCCTATTAGCTAGAACTTTTGCGTATAGTTTCGTATCTACGTTTAGTAGCGCTATCGGGCGATAACTGGAACATAGGGTCCTGTCCTTGCCTTCCTTCGGTATTAAAGTGATAGAGGCCAAGAGGGCCTCCCTCCCCATAGTACATTCAGTTCCTAGTTTGTTCCAGTATTGACAGAGTTTTGGGACCAGAATTTCTTTGTATTTTATGAAGTATGCTAAAGTAAAACCGTCTGGTCCCGGACTCTTCCCGCGCGGAGAGCCACGCAGTGCCTTATAAATTTCCTCTTCGGTTATAGCGCTGTCCATATCCACCCTGTCACTACCGGAAAGTGTCGGTAGGGCGCATCCATTCACAAAGTTTTGATCCCCGTCTGCAATCTGCGGGGGCAGCGGTCCCCTTTGTCTAACGTCATACAGTTCTTCATAGTAGGCCCTGAATGCCTTCGCTATTTCTTTTGTGGAGTTTACCATGATCCCGATTTTATTTTGTATTTTATCAATAAAATTCCTCTCTCTTTTCTTTTTAAGCATATTCGCTAGGTGTTTACCGCATCTGTTGCCCCCCTGGTATCTCTCTCTCGCAATTTTGTGAAACCATTTTGAGGATTCCTGCTCCATGACCCCTAGCATCTCTTCCCTTTTAGTGATCAATCTGTGGTATACTTCTTGCTTTTGGGGCCCCTCCTTTTTGTGTTCCTGTTCTAGCGAATATAATTCACCCGTGAGATCCTGTATCTTAGCCCGCCTTTCCTTCTTTTTCCCGGCCCCGATGGAGATGAGGATCCCCCTGATATAGGCTTTATGAGCCTCCCAGACTACCGCTGGGGAAACATCACTAGTTTCGTTATTCGCAAAGAAGAATTCAATCTCCCTTTTTATTGTTTCCGCTACGTCGACATCATTGATAAGATAGTCATTCAGTAGCCAAGAAAATGGTTGCCTCTGGGTCTCAGGGATCTCCATCTCCATCGTAACCGGGGCGTGGTCTGATAAAGTTGTTACCCCTATCTGAGTTGTCCTTACATGGTCCAGTAGCCTATGATCTATAATAAGGTAGTCTAGACGGGAGTGAGTCCCATGTACTGGGGAAAAAAAAGTGTAGTCTTTCTGGTTTGCGTGCATAACACGCCACACATCTATCAGTTGGAGGTTAAATAATTTATCCTTCAATTTTTTCAGCTGTGTATAGCTTGGTACCCTCACCCGTGATGTACTATCATAGTGGGGGTCCATACAAAAATTTAGATCCCCAGCTAAGATTACCCCTCCCTTCTTAAACCCCTTCAAACGGCCCAACACCTGACTCATGAATTTGATGGAGTTATTATTAGGGCAATACACATTTGCAAATGTATAGGAGACCTCTCCTATATTTCCCTTCAAAAAAAGAAACCGACCGTCAGGGTCCACCCACCTCTCTGAAACTTTAAACCTTATATTGTCCGCAAATCCTATGGCCACCCCCTTGGATCCCTTGGTGGGAGAGTCACTGTAGAACCAGACTGGGTATTTCCTGGAATATATCTTGGTGTTACCCCCGAGGCTCAGATGCGTTTCCTGCAAGAAAACTATATCGGCTTGGAGCCTCTGAAGTTCTCTCAATAATTTGTGTCTTTTCAGCGCTGAATTGATACCTCTTACGTTGTACGTCAGGAACTTTATTTCATTTTTAACCATATCCTAGCAGGGGCGTTTTCAGAAACCATATGATTGTGCCTCTTATCCTTTTATACAAGTTTGCAAGGAGCTTCCCCCCCTCCCCAGCCCAAATCCCATCCCCCCCCTCCAACCTTCCCTCCTCCCCCTCTAACCTTCCCTCCCAATTTTCCTCCCCCAACCCCCCTGACCTCCCCCCCCTCCCTCCCCCCCTCCGGCCATATTGTGGCCCTATGCAAACTTTGGGGCGTCCGCATCGAACCCCCCCTGTCTGCCTTATGGACTAGGGTGTGGCTCTGGCCCCAAGCACCCATCAGGCCTCCCCCCCCCCTCAATACTGGGGGGGGAGTAGCCCCCTGGGCCCACCGAGACCCCCTTACCCCCGGAACCTCTGTCTCCCTACGCTCTCCCCCCCCCCACCTACCCCACTCCCCCGCCGACCCCTCCTCCTCCCGCATATACAGAAGCAAACCCCAAAGCAGGAGCCATTAAACATGAAAAAAAAAAAAAAAAAAAGAACAGCATTATTACATTCCTGAGGTGTCACCCAGAATTCCCTTTTTAAAGTCCCGGACTCAGGCCCCCCCCTCCCCCCTGTAAAACAAACAAAAAAAAAAAAAAAGAGGGGAAAGTAAAGGGGGGCTTTTCCTTCGACCCCCCTTCCCCCAGGAACTAGGGTGGGGGGGGGGGGGTCACCTGGTGGAGGGATTCGGATACATTTACCGTCAATAGTTGAATCGCGCACTTTGAAAAAGCTGTTTTCAGAATCCCTTCGCTTAGACCGTTGGGCTTCCTTATACGGTGCACCCTGTCAATTTTTAGTGCTGCTCCCGCAGGTCTATCCAATAATGGGTTAAATAAGCTTTGCAGTAGTCTTTTTGGACTATATTTGATATTCGTTTTTTTTTTTTCTATATTTGTTTTTTTTTTTTTTTCCCTAGCTCAATACTTTTTGAATTATTTATAATCTTGGAAAACCTTTTGAGTCTGCAAAAGATTTGAGACTGGGGCAGAGGTTCACCTTCCAGCAGGACAATGACCCTAAATATACAGCCAGAGCTACAATGAAATGGTTTAGATCAGGGGTCTCAAACTGGCGGCCCTCCAGCTGTTGTGAAACTACAAGTCCCATCATGCCTCTGCCTGTGGGAGTCATGATTGTAACTTTTAGCCTTGCAATGCCTCATGGGACTTGTAGTTTTGCAACACCTGGAGGGCCTGCAGTTGGAGACCCCTGGTTTAGATCAAAGAATGTTCATGTGTTAGAATGGCCCAGTCAAAGTCCAGACCTGAATCAACTTAAGAATCTGTGGCAAGACATAATTGCTGTTCACAGATGCTCTCTATCCAATCTGACAGAGCTTAAGCTACAGTTGCAAAAAAAAGTATGTGAACCCTTTTGGAATCATATGGATTTCTGCACATATTGGTCATAAAATGTGATCTGATCTTCATCTAAATGCCAACAATAGACAATCAGTCTGCTTAAACTAATAACACACAAAGAATTAAATGTTACCATGTTTTTATTGAATACACTATGTAAACATTCACAGTGCAGGTGGAAAAAGTATGTGAACCCCTAGACTAATGAGATCTAGAAGAGCTAATTGGAGTGAGGTGTCAGCCAACTGGAGTCCAATCAGTGAGATGAGATTGGAGGTGTTGGTTGCAGCTGCCCTGCACTGTAAAAAACACCCACCAGTTCTGGGTTTTCTTTTCACAAGAAGCATTGCCTGATGTGAATGATGCCTCGCACAAAAGAGCTCTGAGGAGACCTACGATTAAGAATTGTTGACTTGCATAAAGCTGGAAAGGGTTATAAAAGTATCTCCAAAAGCCTTGCTGTTCATCAGTCCACAGTAAGACAAATTGTCTATAAATCGAAAGTTCAGCACTGCTGCTACTCTCCCTAGGAGTGGGCGTCCTGTAAAGATGTCTGCAAGAGTACAGCGGAGACTACTCAATGAGGTCACCAATCCTAGAGTGTCAGCTAAAGACTTGCAAAAGTCTCTGGCATATGCTAACATCCCTGTTCGCAAATCTACGATACATAAATCCCTAAACATGAATGAATTTCATGGGAGGATACCACAGAGGAAGCCACTGCTATCCAAAAAAATACAAACATTGCTGCATGTTTACAGTTTGCACAAGAGCATCAAGTGTCCGATCTGTCCGCCGCAATGTCGCAGTCCAGCTATAAATCGATCACTGTCATTACTAGTAAGAAAAAAAAAAAGTATAACAATTATAAATCTATTTGCTATTTTGTAGTCACTATAACTTTTGCGCAAGCCAATCAATATACTCTTATATATAAATGGAAAGGTAAACTGCGCTTAAAAGCCAAAAAAAATGTATATAAATAAAAAGCTACACTAAAAACCACAAAATATCAATATAGTGTCAAAGAATAAGAAAATATATAAATTGCGCTAATTAACCACTATAAATCCCATTTGACATGAAAAATTAAGTGACATATGATAAACCATATACGAGTGTATAAAACAAATATAATGTAATTATTCAACATAAATATGTGATCAGTGAAACAAATAAGATAGGATTAATCCAAACTAATATGTACTCAGCGGAACAAATTCATGTGTTCATTCATGCATATGTGCAAACATTTATCTAAATAATATAAAAGTCCATCAGCAGTCCAAATCACAAAAGGGAGACACAATAGTATCCAGCAGGAAAGTATGAGAGGAAAACCTTCACCAGAGCTTGTAGATGAAAAGGAGATGGAAATGAGAGCCAAGATGGGAAAAAATTAGGGTTGTCCCGATACCGATACTATTATCTACTATTTGATAGTAGATATACTATTATACCTGTAACCGGAAGTCGGCGGGCGGAGAGGGCGGTGCGGACGGGGGTAAGCTGGCCGGGACAGGGATGCAGCATGCCGCCGCATATAATGTCCAAAGCGGTGAGCGGAGCCGTCGCACAGAAAGTGACGTCACCGTGTCTCCATCGGAGGGTAAACATCACGACGGCCATCTTGGTACACCTTGCACCCGGCTGCAGTAAGCCAGCAGCAGACATCTGGGTGTAACAAGATGTCTGCTGCTAGCTTACTACAGCCAAGTGCAAGGTGTACCAAGATGGGCGTCGCAGCATACTTACTAGATGTTAAATGACATGAATGATGAGAGGCAAGGAAGGATTTTGCAATGCTATATGCCATATATCATTGCAAAATCATTCCTCTCCTCATCATTCATGTAATTTATTATGCAATTGCCAATCAGTGCTGCATTTCAGGTGCCCATCAGTGCCGCCTTTCAGTACCGATAAGTGCCATCTATTGGTGCCCATCAGTCAGTGTCAGCCATCACTGCCAGCCACCTGTCAGTGCCAGCTGTCAGTGCCACTTATCAGTGCCCATAAATGCAACCTATCAGTTCCCAAAAGTGCTTCCGCCTATCAGAGCCCATCAGTCAGTACCATCAGTCAGTGCCCATCAGTCAGTGCCCATCTATCAGTGCCAGCCATCAGTCAAACTGTCACATGACATTAAAAAAAAAAGTATCGGTATCGGCGAGTACTTGAAAAAAAGTATCGGTACTTGTACTCGGTCTTAAAAAAAGTGGTATCGGGACAACCCTAGAAAAAATCAAAATGATGTATGCCCTTACCAGATGAGTTGGACCCCCTAAATAGCGAGGTCTGAAGCGCAAGCAGATATAACCCTCTGCACGGGTAGGTTGGATATCCGACCGGTCACTTGGCTGTTCACCAAACTCGTCCGTCACCAGGAGTCAGCAATACAGGAACCAGGATTCCAATCGTGCCCCATTGAAGACATCCGCTCTGACGAAACATGTAGGGTGGTGGTACGTACTGACCTCACCATGCCCCCATGTGTTTTTTGGAACACGGTGTTTGTTTATACTGTTTGCTGGCAATTTTAAATCAAGCGAGTGACGCGGGTCTCCGCTTTTGTGTATTCCCTTTTTTTTAATTAATAAAAAAGTTTGTTTACTGTACTACACCATTGGAGTTATCTTTTATCTCCCACTTATGGTCCTATTGGTGTATGTGTGGCCGTGACTTATTGGAATCCTGGTTCCTGTATTGGTGACGGACGAGTTTGGTGAACAGCCAAGTGACCGGTCAGATATCCTACCTACCCGTGCCGAGGGTTATATCTGTTTGCGCTTCAGACCTCGCTATTTAGGAGGTCCATCTCATCTGGTAAGGGCATACATCATTTTGATTTTTTCCCATTTCATTTCCATCTCCCTTTCATCTACAAGCTCTGGGGAAGGACTGCTGATGGACTTTATTTTATATTATTTAGATAAATAATTTTTGCACATATACATGTTTTTATTTAACACATGAATTTGTTCCGCTGAGTACATATTCATTTGGATTAATCCCATCTTATTTGTTTCACTAAGCACATATTTATGTTGATTAATTACACTATATTTGTTTTATACACTCGTATATGGTTTATCATATGTCACTTTATTTTTTATGTCACATGGGATTTATAGTGGCTATTTAATTAGGGCAATTTATATATTTTCTTAATATACTCTTATAGCTATTTTTTTAACCAAAAATATGTAGAAGAATACATATTGGCCTAAACTGATGAAGAAATTTTTTTTATTTTGTTGGGGGGATATTTATTAAAGCAAAAAGTGAAAAATAGTGTATTTTCAAAATTGTCAGTCTTTTTTTTGTTTATAGCACAAAAAATAAAAAAACCGCAGAGGTGATCAAATACCACCAAAAAAAAAGCTCTATTGTGGGGAAAAAAAGGACGTCAACTTTGTTTGGGTACAGCATCACATGACCGCACAAATGTCAGTTAAAGCGACGCAGTGCCGTATCACAAACAATGGCCTGGTCATTAAGAGCGAAAATGTTCCGGTGGTTAAAGAATATGTAAACCCAATATTTCAAAATACACTGATCAGCGCTTGATACTTTGGAATGGGAAATATATTTGTGTTTCTTATGGTGTGGATCAAGAATTCTTTTGCAGCACTTTGTTTTTAGGGGGGGGGGGGGGGGGGGGGGGAGCATATATCTGGAAAGGTCCAGATTTGTTTGTTCAAGCATGTGTTGAATTGTGATTTTTTTGTTGTGTTTTTTTTTTTTTTTTTTAAATAGACTTTAAAAAATTGCATGAAGCTCATTTTAAGAAAATGGAGTCTATCGATAAATACATGGAGAGAAAACGGAAGCGTCTGGATGCTGTGAGCAATTCCGTTCACGAAGCCAAGGTAAATTTAAATATTTTTTAACACAACAGTTTTTAGTTTTTTTGTAAATAGTATTTTTTTTTGTTTCAAACCTAACACAACAATAAGGTAGCATTTCTTATCAATAACAACTTTCATCTGTATAACAAGACAATGAGAGGGTGGTTCTTTGTAGATATAGCGGTTGTGGCTTAAAAACTGTTGCTCCTGAAAAGTTAGTGCCGGCTCGCGGTTCGGCCCACGTTGGGCTTCATATTTAGGGGGGGGAGGGGGAGGGGGGCAGGGCGGGGGGGAGCCGCAGCAGCCAACTCAGAGGATGACTTCCCCCGAGCACCACACCAAGCGAGGGGTGCCCTTCAGGGCCTCCATCGGCGCGTCGCCTGGGTCTGCGCCCCCCCCCCCCCACACCCACCACCAGACCACACACCGCCAGCACCCTTGTACATGGCACTCGCGCGTACACGCCTGGCCTCACCGCGAGCAGGCATCTTAACTGTGTGCGGACTGCTACTATCAGTCTTGTCCGCTTTAATCATTGTAATAGGCAACTATTGGAGAGAAATAGAAAAGTTACAGTGGGGGAATGAAAATAGAGGTTGACAGAGACAAAAGGGGATAATGACCCCAGGTTCAGTCATGAGGATGGACTCAGGAAAGGGAGGGGGAAACTGGGATAGGTGGTGGGGAGAAGGGGGGGGGATGCAGTGTCTCACCTTTTGCTCTCGGAGGGTTTACCTTGCCGGCAACGGACCGCTAGCCACTTGTTCGTCATGTAGTGGAGGAAGTAGTGACCTTCGCACAGTAGCTCATCGTCCGGGGCCCATGTCCCCCTCCTTGAGGGGTTAGCATCAGGTACTTTTTTGCGTCCTACCCTGGCCTATAGCCGGATCTGCTAATCGTAAAAGAGATTCATCTAGACTGGAGGGGATGTGATTGTGAGTAGAGAAGTGATCTGTCCACAGAGCCCATCTGGCCGTGTGTCTCTCTCCAGTTCCTTTACAGGTTGCAACCCATTCTTCCGCTTCTCTGATCTGTCTTGCACATCCATTCCTCTCTGTTCGGTATCTGCGCTTTCTTCCAGAAAATAGGGAGTAGCCGTCTAGCGGCGTCTAGTAGGTGAGGCAGTGCGTTTTTTTTATAACGACTTATAGGCATGGAAGGAATGTGCAAGAGGAAGTAGACCGGAGAAAGGGGGATATCTATCCCCATAACTTCCTTAATCTGATTTTTAATATCTTCCCAGTATGGAGTGATTATGGGGCAATCCCACCATATGTGTAGGAGGGTTCCCCGGCCTCCGCTTCCCTGCCAGCACCGGTCAGAGCTTTTGGGGTACATTCGCGCTAAGTCTGCTGGCACTCTGTACCAGCGTGATAACAATTTGTAATTTGTTTCTTGCATTTTGGAGTCTGCGGAGCTAGAATGTGTCATCTGGTACAGGTATGACAGCTGGGAACTTGTGAGTTCCTGCCCCAGATCTTTTCCCCAAAGTCGTATACAGGCGGGTTTGGAGGCCGAGGACCCCAACAGTTGATACATCTCTGACACCATCCGTGGGACTGGTTCGTCTGCTATGAACAGGCCCTCAAAAGGTGTGAGTGTCGTGAGATCTCTTATCGAGCCACTATTTGTCTGGAAAAAGTGGTGCAACTGCCTATACTTCCAGTAGTTCAATTGTGGTTTCCCCGTTCTGTCTGCTAGGGAGTCATAGGGTATCAGTTTGCCGTTCCGCAGTAGTTTCCCACAACTAGAATTCCTGTCGTCGACCCATGTACCAAAGAAGTCTGCGTTTTCCCCAGGGGGGAACCAAAGGAAACCCCCCCAGTGGAGCCAGAGGTGACATGGGGGGGGGGGGGGGGGTTAAGCTTCTTTGGTTAAGTTTGTCCCACGCTGGGAGTGTCAGAAGTGTCAAAGGGGATGTGCTATCCGATAGCCCCCTGTGCTCCCTCAGGAGCCAGGGTGCATATGCTAGGTTTCTTCCGGCCATATACTTTTCCATTGTGACCCAAAGCTTGGTTTGGTCATGAAATCGCCAATTAAGCAATCTTTGGAGAGTTATAGCCTGGTAGTACCTCTGTAAGTCTGGGACCCCTAAGCCCCCGCAGTGCTTCCGGCGTTTCATGACCCCCATAGCTATACGCGGTTTCTGGGAGTTCCATATGAACTTAGTGAGCATGTGGGATATGTGGTTAAAGAATGTTTTGGGTAGGAATATAGGGAGCATTTGCATGTAGGACATTCATTTTTATTACGTTTACTCTGCCTAGCCATGTGAATGCGGTTTTCGTCCAGTGTAGCAAGTCTTGTTTGACTTCAGATATCAATTTGGGGAAGTTCATCGCATATAGCGTGTCAAAGCTGTCGGTCAGTTGTATGCCCAGGTAGCGAAGAGAGTTCTTAGCCCATGTAAATGGAAAATTAGATTTCAGTATGTCAGCCATATTTGGGGGTAGTTGTATGGGCAAAATTTCAGACTTTGTGTAATTAATTTTGAAGTTCGTCGTCGTCCCAAAGTGTTGGAGTTCTTTCAGCAGGGCGGGTAGCGAGGTCAGGGGGTTTGTCAGGTGGAATAGTACATCGTCCGCATATGCAGAAAGTTTATGTTCTACCGTCCCTATCGTCAGTCCCATATGTCTGGATTCATTCTTACTCTACGTAGTAGAGGCTCCAATGCTAGTGCGAAGAGGAGGGGTGACAGCGTACACCCCTGTCTCGTGCCATTCCTAATAGGGAATGTGTGCGAGAGTATGCCATTTACCTTGACCTGTGCACTAGGTTTTGTGTATAAGGCATGTATCCAATTTAGCATATTGGAGCCTAAACACCATGTAGCGAGAACTGAACGCAGGTAGGACCAATCGATGCGATCAAATGCTTTCTCAGCATCCATGAAGAGATTTAAGTAGGGGGGGACGTTTTCCTGTCTCCTGGCCCAGTGAATGAGTTGGATCGCTCGTATGGAGTTGTCCCTGGCTTATCTTCCTGTGATAAAACCCGTTTGTTCTAAATGGACCACTTGGGGTATAAGGTGTTTTAGTCGATTTGCCAGAATCTTTGCCAGTATTTTTACGTCGGTGTTTAGTAATAAGGGACAATAGCTTTGTGGGGTGGTTGGGTCTTTCCCTTCTTTCGGAATAACCGATATATGTGCCAATAGGGCTTCTGGGGGGATGCAGTTGCCCCTTGTCAGGGAATTGAAATATTTGCACATCTGACTAACTAATATCTGGTAGAATTTTTTGTAGTACGCCTTAGTGTAGCCATCTGGGCCTGGGCTTTTGCCGTTTGGGAGTGCTTTTATTGTGGATACTATCTCTTCAACGGTTATGGGGGTATCTAACTCAGGTTTGTTGGTCTTCGGTCAAAGGAGGTAACCCATAACTGTGCAAGTATTCTTGTATTTTACTCGCTTTGTCCGCTTTGTCGTTCGGGGCCACGTTGGCATCTAAGTTGTATAAGGTTGCGTAATAGTCACGGAACCCTGCAGCTATTAGGGAAGATTTGTATATCAAATCTCCCGAGGGGGAGCCAAGTTTGTTTATTTGTGTTTGGGCTCTTTTTTTGTGTAGTGCTTTTGCTAACATGCGGCCACACTTATTGCCCTGCTCGTAATATTTGTGTGACAGGTACCTTAACTGCTTCTGCGCCTGTCTTTCCAGTAGGCGTGAAAATATGTCCCTAAGCTCTGTCAATTTCCTAAGGGCCTCAGGGTCGCTATGGTGCTTGTGCTTTAGTTCTGCCTGTTGGAGTGCGGTAAGTACTCTATTGAAATCTGCCTGTCGTTCCCGTTTAATTTTTGTGCCCAGGGCGATCAGCGCTCCCCTTACTACTGCCTTGTGGCATTCCCATATTGTTGCCTCTTGCAGGTCTGCAGTGGTATTTTCTAGGAAATAGTGCTGCAAAGTTTCTGTTATCTTTGACTCTACCGCAGTGTCGTCCAGCAGGTTTTCATTGAGTCGCCAGGTCCAGGTCTTATGGGCACCTGAAAGCAAGGCGAGTGCGAGAGTGATCGGGGCATGATCTGATATGGTTATATTGCCGATGGATGAGCGCTGTAGCAGTTCCAAAGCAGGCCGATCAATATAGAACATGTCTATTCTGGTGTATATGTTGTGGACCTTAGAGTAGTAGCTGTAGTCCCTATCCTTGGGGTGGAGGATCCTCCAGATGTCTACCAGACCTGCAGTTAGGAGAGATTTACGGAAGTGCCTGAAGAAGGCATGTGTGTGCGAGGGTCGCCCGTGCGATGTGTCTAGTAGGGGGTCAGGGCTGATATTAAAGTCGCCGCCCAGGACTAATAGGCCCTCTTTAAATTCTGCCGGGCGTTCCATTACTTTATCTAAGAAGGTCAGTTGGTTCGAGTTAGGGGCATAAATGGTGGCAAAAGTGTATTTCGTACCTGCGATGGTGCCTTTTAAGAAAACGTATGTACCTTGGGGGTCTATAAGGGTACCTCCGGGTTGTAGGGGGCAGTGTTTGTGGACAGCAATGGCTGTGCCTCTAGATTTGCTAGTTGGTGATGTGCTTGCATACCACTGGTTATAGAGGTGGGTAGGCAGTTTGGGAATTGATTGATGGGTGAAATGCGTCTCCTGCAGGAGAACTATCTGTGCCCTCATCTTCTTCAGTTCCCACCATAGTTTGCTACGTTTGTTAGGGGAGCAAAGGCCACGGACGTTGTATTAGATTACCTTGACTTCCGCCATGGTGTCTTCGTCAGGTGTGGTGACTGTGCTCCTAGCGGTGCAGTCCGGTGCGGGCTGTGGCAGTCTACTTGGATTTCATCTGAGGAAACGGTGAGAGAGAGAGTGAGAACAAGAGGAAAGGGAGAGGGTGGGAGAGAAAAATGGAGAGGTTAACATTAATAAGTACAGTGTGTAAATTGTTACAAAAAACCAACTAACTGTTGGACAAAACTGCAGGCCGAGGCCCAGGGGTACCCCCAATATGGGGGACCCACTCGGCCTGGGCCTGTTATCCCAAATGGGATCAATACCCGTATATGGGGGGTCGTGGGCCAGCATGGAGGTAAGAACGAAAAAAAAAGAGGGGGGGCGAGTTCCGCTCTGCAACCACCTCTGAAAGGGTGTTTTGAAGAACCGGGTGTAGGTGCCCATACAAAAGGGGCTTCTTTGGGGTCAGGTAAGTGCTGCCTATGAGGTCCAGGCCATGAGGGGGGTTGCTAAGGCCCTAGGGATAAAGACCAGGCCTGATGAAAATGTTCCCCCATGTGGGCCCTTGTCAGGATCTTCGGGCACTCCTGTAAGCATTGGAGAATAGTTCCTACTGGGGGGGGGGGGGGAATATTCCGCGCCAATGTTCAGTTCTTGTCTTGCCCAGGAGGTGGGTGTTGGGAAGTAGATTAGTTCCAGGTTAGCAGGCAGAGTAGTTGGCGGCGTTGGTTCTAGCTGGGGACATCAGTCTCTCGAGGTCCAGTGGCCAGGGGATGCATCTCTTGCTTGGCGGTTGTGGCTGCATCTCCTGTTGCGTCTTTGTGGCATCTGCATCCAGGGTTGGGGAGGTCTAGTGTCTGAGAACCCCAGCATCTCGCCGCCTTCGCGCCAGTCTGGGAAATCTACCGAGCCCAGACCGAGCACCGAGAGGAAGTGTGGGAGGTCATCCTTTGTGCGTAAGGTTACCGTGTGCCCATCCTTAGTTGCTTGTAGATAAAATGGAAATCCCCAGCGGTAGGGCAGGCCTGCTTCTTGCAGAGCCGCCAACACTGGTTTCAGTGCTCTACGTTGCATGAGGGTGCATCTCGAAATGTCCTGGTAGAAGAAGAGGTGAGCACCATCAAAGTCAAAAAAAAGTTTATTGCTTATTTTTTGCATGATGCATTCCTTAGCGGTGTATTTGTGCAATTTGCATATAATGTCCCTGGGGTTATCGGCGTTTTGAGAGGGGGGGTCTCAGAGCTCGGTGGGCTCGATCGATCTCGATGGGCACTGTATTAGAGTTCCTTCACACCTGAGCGGTGCGGGGCGGCGACGGTAAAGCAGCGCTATATTTAGCGCTGCTTACCATCGCTTTACCCGCGGTATGCGGCCGCTAGCGGGGTGGTTAGAGCTCGGTGGGCTCGATCTATCTCGATGGGCACTGTATTGCAGCTAGCAGGACTTTTTTTACCGTCCTGCCACCGCTCCAGTGTGAAAGCCCGCCGGCTCACACTGGAGTGAATGGGGCCGGTTTTTTCAGGCGGTGTACAGGCGCTATTTTTAGCCAGAAAACCGCCCCAGTGTGAAAGGGGCCTTAGGGAGTTCCAGTATTTCTCTGAATATCCCGACCAGAGAGGGGATTATATCTCTGGGGGCTGTAGCTTCAGGCAGTCCACGTATGCGGTTATTTGCCCGCCTCCTGCGATTTTTTAAATCATCAAGTTGCGACAATAGTGCCTCTAATTTGTGATCTTGGGCTGTGAATCGCATTTGTAGCTCTGATATGGAGGGAAGGGTTTCATCTAGCCTCTGCTCCAGTGTCTCTACCCTGTTTCCCAGCTGTGTGGTTTCTTCTTTAAGCTGAGCTATATCTTCCTTAAAGGCCTTTTCTACCCTGGAGGTGAACCTTTCCAGGTCCTCTCTTGTGGGGAGTGACCATATGTGCCTTTTTAATGTCTCTATCCTCCATGAAATCAGCTATGTCTGATTCCTCTGCCCTGGAAGCTGTGGATCCCGGGGATGCTGGGGGTGCAGAGTCACTCACCAATTCAGGGGATGGCTGTGGTGATGCAGGGGATGCTGCTGGCTGCAAAGGCTGTGTCTGTGGAGCTGCATGAGGCTTTGCTGACTTCCCGGCCGGGGCCATCTTGGATTTTTCAGGTGCCTTCCCTCGGGTCCCGTACAGGTACGAATCCAGCTGCCCCTGCTTCGGTTTTTTAGCCCCCGGGTCATGGCTTGTGTTCATCCGCCTTTGGGACATGTCCTGAGCCGTTTTCAGGCTCGGGATCCCTGGTATGCCTTGATCTGTGCTGCTGTGGATGCAGAGCTGAGAGCAGACACTTCCTCACAGTTCCATGTCCAGGACACGCCCCCAGTTTAGTTTTTGCTATCTGTTCCTATAATTAATAATGTTATGATACTCCACTTATGTGAAAAGTATGTTTAGGATTTTA
Source organism: Lithobates sylvaticus (assembly GCA_028564925.1). Classification (NCBI taxonomy): domain Eukaryota; kingdom Metazoa; phylum Chordata; class Amphibia; order Anura; family Ranidae; genus Lithobates; species Lithobates sylvaticus. The sequence continues at coordinate 169,588,679 of CM053038.1, forward strand.
ACTGTTAAACACATTACCTATGTGCATGTATCTGTTGTAAAGAAATGGGGACACGCTTTCCAACTATTGTCAGCAAGTAGGTACAATCGGCATAAGAAATTATCTTTTTTATCTTGCGTTCATTGACAGACACAGCTCTTCTGAATATTGGCCATATGGTTATAGCGCCACCTAGGACACTAGGAAGAAACAACGCAGCACTGCCTATGGCCAGTCCTAGCTGATATAAAATCTCTCTCCGCTATAGGCAATCCAGTATTTCTGCTTAGTGTTCAGGAGTAAGGAAGTAGTTCACTGCTGGGACCTATGGTTCCATACTTTTTTTTCTTTTTCATACATCATGGGACACAGTCAGGCTAATATTTATTTCCTGCTGGGTTTTACTTCATCATTAGGTGAATGGACACTGGTAGACCAAAGGTCTTCAGACAGGAAGTGATCACATATATAACCCCTCCCATACAGGAAGCACTTCAGTTTTCTACCAGTATCTGCAAGATGGATGGCACGGTTTGTTTGAGCTCTCTGAGCTCCAGGTCTCAAGTCCCACAAACTGTTCAAAAAATGAATCGATCGATTGGCCGATCGGATCCTTTTGACACAGGCTTTTATGCTTAGATAAATTGTACCCAAGCCTCACAAAGAAGACTTAAGATCCTGCGAGGTTTTGCCTGTAACGTGGCCTCCGGGCGCTGGACCCTGCGACACTAAATCGCTAAGCCATTTCCTGCAGGGTGCTGTACAGGTCCAAGGGAGTGGACCCTAAACATGAAAGGGTTTCCCAGTCCTTGAAGGTCCAAGTGACAGGACCCCACCGTGAAGGGTTAATAATTGGGCCCTTAGCTTCTAAGTGGCACTGCGCCTGGACGGGTAAGTGAAACCCCTTTATTTTATCATTGTGGGGTATCCCAGTGATTATAACAATCAGTCAAGCTAGCTAAAGGCTGGGCACCTGTGTGCGCTGACCATAAGGGGGAGTTCTGGGCTAGCTGTGGGTGTTTGCAAAGTGTACCCATTTGCTTATGTCTGGCTGTTTTTTACCTGTATGATGGCGCTCCACGGTGTGCCATTTCGCCTTGGTTTGCTATGGTGCACGTGGCTTCACGAGCGCCGCTGGGCTCAGCAGTTTGTTGGGTGTACGTAGCTTTGCCTGCAAATGCGCCTTAGCCTTTATTTGGGCACACGAAAATTTGTGCCGTACGCGGATATTGTCGCGCCCGCTCGCCGGGACTGAGCAAAGCATGCGCACACAACATTTGGCGCACACCCAGCTTATTTAAGCTGTGCAAGCCAAGCATGTGATGCTTCCAGAAGACAGCTGTGGGACACAGAGCAGGCTCCAAACAGTCACTTGCAGTGGTTCAGTTGTCCTTATTCAGGTCACATGAGTCACCAGGTTTTGCTTGGGTGACTAAAGGTGCTTGGCGCATGCACCAGTCGGCGCGCGGCCTGCCGCGCATGCGCCAGTCGGCGCGCGGCCTGCCGCGCATGCGCGAGTCGGGATTTGTGAATGGGGAACGCAATGTGTTGTGGGACACAGTTCCCATAACACACTGCGCCCCATTCCATAGAAGACGGAATGAGCGAAGATCACAGCGAAGCTGGAGGAGGCAGATTAGGACAATCTGCCTAGCAACAGCCATTTCTGGTAAGTAAAAATAAAATAAAAATTCATTTGAAATTGTTACTAACATTTTTAAAAGTTTTTGTTTTCAGGGTCTCCCATCACTTTAACTCTCTGCTTTGTCCCCCACCCCTTCTTCCCACTAACTCACTCACTTCCCAAGAGATTGCCAATCACTTCAAAGACAAAATTGATGCAATTCGTGAGGATACCTCCACTGTGCGTACTTCTTCCCCACCCAACAGACCTTTCGTAACGGCACTTTCAACACTCTCCTCTTTTTTGAATTGGCTACTATTGAAGAGGTTACAAAACTTTTCTCAGATGCCCGTCTTACCAATTGTCCCTTGGATCCTGTAGCTCACAACTACTACAGTCACCCTCTTCTATCCTATGCTCCCTCACTCTCCCTCTTTAGTGGCACCTTCCCCTCCCTTCTAAAACATGCGCAGATCACTCCCATACTTAAAAAGCCCTCCCTGGACCCCACCAACCTGAATAACCTAAGACCCATCTCATTGCTCCTATTCGCCTCTAAACTTCTAGAGTGCTTAGTCTAAAACCGTCTTGGCTCCTACCTCAGTGAAAATAACCTTCTTGACCCCTTACAGTCTGGCTTTCGCTCACAGCACTCCACAGAAACTGCCTTACTAAAACTCACTAACGATTTACTAACTGCTAAATCCAACAGCCAGTACTCCATACTCCTACTACTTGACCTCACTGCAGCCTTTGATACTGTTGACCACCTGCTCCTTCTCACTAAACTACACTCCCTTGGCCTCCAAGATTCTGCTCTATCCTGGTTCTCTGCCTATCTATCACAGCACTCCTTCAGTGTTACCTACAACTATGTCTCCTCCTCTCCGTTGCCCCTTTCTGTGGGGGTCCCCCAAGGCTCTGTTCTTGGACCCCTTCTCTTCTCTTTCTACACCTCCTCCCTTGGTCACTTGATAACTGCCCGCGGCTTCCAATACCACTTATACGCCGGTGATACCCAAATCTATCTGTCTACTCCTCACCTCACTCCTTCAGTCTCCTCTCGCATTACTAACTTACTAACTGACATCTCAGCATGGATGTCACACCACTTCCTTAAATTAAATCTCTCTAAAACTGAGCTATTAATATTCCCCTCCGCCCGTGCCCCCCTCCATGACTTTTCCATCAAAATCAACAATGCAACCATCAGTCCCTCCCCTCACGCCAGGGTACTCGGTGTAATCCTAGATTCGGACTTGTCATTTCAGCCTCAAGTCCAATCGCTGTCAAAAGTTTGTAGACTTCACCTCCGTAACATCTCTAAAATTCGCCCCTTTTTGACAAATGAAACCACCAAGCTCCTCATTCACTCCCTCGTTATCTCTCGCCTTGACTATTGCAACTCCCTTCTCATTGGCCTGCCTCTCCATAGGCTATCCCCTCTTCAGTCTATCATGACTGCTGCTGCCAGACTTATCCACCTTACCAACCGTTCAGTGTCTGCCAACCCTCTCCTCCAATCCCTACACTGGCTCCCAATCGCCCAGCGAATTAAAGTCAAAATACTAACCACAACCTACAAAGCCATCCACAACTCTGCCCGAGCTACATCACCAATCTTGTCTCCAAACATATCCCAAACCGTCCTCTCCGCTCTTCTCAAGACCTCCTCCTGTTAAGCTCTCTTATTTCCTCCTCCCATGCTCGTCTCTAGGATTTCTCCAGAGCCTCTCCCATCCTCTGGAACTCACTGGCTCAACCTATCCGGCTAGCCCCTACTCTAGCCACCTTCTGGCGATCCCTGAAAACTCATCTCTTCAGGGAAGCCTATCACGTCTCCAACTAACCTTCTACCACTTCCATCAGCTCATTCCCCACAGTTAAAAACTTTTTGTACCACCTCCCCCACCCTATTAGATTGTAAGCTCTTCTGAGCAGGGCCCTCTTAATCCTCCTGTATTTTATTGTATTATAACTGTATTGTCTCCCTTTTATATTGTAAAGCGCTGCGTAAACTGTTGGCACTATATAAGTCCTGTAATAAATAAATAAAAAAATTACAGTGGAAGGATTCCCACTGAGAAGAGACACATGTGGACCATGCTGTTTAATAAGGGATACATTTTATTAGAAAAATATATTTAATACAAAAAGGGCCAAGACCAGGTACCCACCACCAACACCAAAATCATGTTAAAAATAGACAATGTTGTCTGTTTAAGAGCAGCTGTATCACACTTCAACCATGCATGCACACACCTATTGTGGCCAATCAGAGAATAATCAGCTCTCTGGGAGGGTGGGGTTTGCTTGAGTAAACAAATTTCTTTTCCTGTAAAGTCGCTTCAAAATAGATGGAGATCCGACTTGGAGGCAACTTCCATTGAAATTAATGGGTACAAGTCACCTAGAAGTCGGATTGAAGTAGTACAGGAACCTTTTTTGAAGTCGGAGCGACTTCAGTAGTGTGCATTGAGACGTCTCCATAGATTAACATTACAGCACGACTTGGGGCATCTCGGGGCGACCTGAAGTCGGATCCTGAGTCGCCCTGGTGTGAACCGGCTCTTAGTATCCAGTCCAAAGGCACAGAAAATTTCCTCAAGTGGAATTGCATGTATTCACAGGGTTTAACTGTTGGAAAAACAATAGCTCAATGACGCTGTTGTGAAGCTGGCTAAGAGGTAACAAACAGCAGGAGGCAAAGTAAATTAAAGGACCTATGGTTCGCTCACTCTACCATCCATGGAGCGATATAATCACAGTCCTGTACTAACTTTATCCGGTCCGGTGGGCTGTCTGTATGCCATCCTGCATGCTTTGTTTGTTGAGCGGGGTCCGTGGGGCTCCAGTGAGCAGTTTGCTGTCAGCACTGTGTAAGTGTCAGGTACTCTGGGCCAACGTCCGCTTGTCTTAGCCGAGATAGTCGCTGCTGGCTTCAGACGATCAACTGCACATGCACATGCACATGCACAAGCACTATGAGATACGTCATCCATGACGCATAGAGCGCCTCGGTCGTTCTGCCAAATCCGACATGGTTCACCAGGAACTGTTTTTATTTTTCCAAGGATAGGAGGGACATGGCCTTATCCCTTCCCCCTAGTGGTTAACTCTTTCACTGCCAGTGTCATTTATACAGGAATCAATGCATTTAAATAGCATTGATTGTTGTATAAATGACAGTGGTCCCAAAAATATCCGATGTGTCCGCCATAATGTCGGAAAAAATATTAAATGTTAAACTATCCCCTATTTTTTGTAAACGCTATAACTTTTGCGCAAACCTATCAATAATCGCGAATTGCGATATTTTTGGTTAAAAAAAAAAAATGTACAAGAATACTTATCGGCCTAAAGGAAAAATTTTTATTTTTTTTTTATGTATTTTTGGGGGATATTTATTATAGCAAAAAGTCTATTTTTGTTTATAGCGCAAAAAATAAAAACCGCAAGGGCGATCAAATACCACCAAAAGAAAGCTCGATTTGTGGGGAAAAAAAGGACGCCAATTTTGTTTGGGAGCCACGTCGCACGACCGCAATTGTCAGTTAAAGCGACGCAGTGCCGAATCGCAAAAAGGGGCCTGGTCCTTTGGCTGCAAATTGGTCTGGGGCTGAAGTGGTTAAAGAAACACCACTAGATGTCGTCTCCCATATAGAACATCACACTATCTTTCTCTTCCACTATTCATAAATAAAATCTAAAGAAAACAAAACAGAAGAAGAGAGCTAAAAAAAATCAGCAAACAGTCGCATTTATCACTATGGATTGATTAGAGCTGAAACACTGGGATGTCTCTCTATATATCTTTTATTACTATACTTTACTTTATATACAGCAGCTGTATTCAATCAGACCAGAGATATTCACATAATGCGACATGCATCCAATGCGACTACTCAAAACAATGCAGATAGACTATTTCATTACTGATGGGGCCTAGACTTGCATTATGTAGATTTACTTTAAAGTAGTCAACAAGTATGAAAGTTACCGTATTTATCGGCGTATAACACGCACCGGCGTATAACACGCGTCATTTGCAGCCTTGCCCAGCGTCATTTGCAACCTGCCCAGCGTCATTTGCAACCTGCCCAGCGTCATTTGTAGCTTGCCCGGCGTCATTTGTAGCTTGCCCGGCATCATTTGCAGCTTGCTAGTGTCATTTGCAGCTTCCTAGTGTCATTTGCAGTTCGCCATCATTTAAATTTCCCGCCGCGAGAAATACCGCGCATGCGCGGCCGAAAAAGACCGAACCGCGGCCGAAAAAGGCCAAAGTGCGGCCGAAAAAGACCGAGCCGACAGTTCAGCTCCGCGCGGAGTCCCGCCACCCTGCTGTTTCGGACGCGAGGGCAGGGGGGCGGGACTACGAGCGGAGCTGAACAGCCGGCTTCGGTCTTTTTCGGCCGCGCTTCGGCTTTTTCCGGCCTTTTTCGGCCGCGCTTCGGCTTTTTCCGGCCTTTTTCGGCCGCGGTTGCCATTTTTCGGCGCCGCAACCGATTTTTGTCATTTTTTTTTTGGGTATCGGCGTATAACACGCACCCACGACTTTCCCCCGATTTTAAGGGGGAAAAAGTGCGTGTTATACGCCGATAAATACGGTATGTGATTATTAATTTCAAGATAAATTTAGCTAAACCTGAAAAAACACTGCCTGAAGTGTTCAAAGAGACACATACCTCAGATGTATATCAAATACAGACAAAAATATATAGATAGGCCCTAATTATGCGACTAATTGCTATGCAGCATTTTCAGCAAACAGTCGCATATATCAATATGAATTGATTAGGGCTGAAAGACTGTCTCGCAATATTTTTTATTACTGTACTTTACACACAGCAGCTGTATTCAGTAAAACAAAATATATTCACATAATTTGACATTCATCCAATGTGGCTCAAAATGACGCAGATAGGCTATTCATTTCAGATGGGGCCTAAACTTGCATTATGAATATTGACTTTAAAGTAGTCAACAAGTATGAAAGTTATGCGATTGTTAATTTTAAGATAGCATAAATTTTAGCTAAACCTGAATAAAAAAACACGTTTCATTATAATTTAGTTTAAGCCCAAAAGGGATGCATATATAGATCTTGAGTAATCGAATAACAGCTGCCTGAACTGTATATAAAGAAATCACCTCAGATGTATATCAAATACAAAAATATATATAGTTAGGCCCTAATCAATCCAAAAATGGCTGGAGGCTACATTCTGTGTTTAGGCCTAGAGGCATGAGTGTTTTTCATCGTAAGATCCACATCTCCTTTTTGGAGCAGGATTGTGTCAAAATTGCACCTGCGTGTAGCTAAATTTTAAGGTATAGATCCCTTTTGATATGGATGCCAGTGGTATTGCCATTATGGTGATCTGCGAAGTGTAATGCAAGTGGGGACATGTCTTCTTATTTTTGCTTTCTTCTTTTACTGCATTTTTTATGCTTCTTAAAGCGGGATTCCACCGAAATGTTTTTTTTTTTTTTCCGTTCAGTGTGAACTAAAGACCTAAATAACTTGTAACTCACCTGCTGCAGTTCTTCTCCCTGCCGATTACGTCTGTTTGGACGATTCCATTTTGCTTGTGGGCATTAGAAACCCACAAGCATTTACTATCGGGATGCAGTGAATGCTTTGCTCCCAGCATTCACCGCTCTGTCCCGGCGCCGCTCAGCGAGCAGCGCCGTAAACTTTCTGGTTGCCATCACAACGGCCGGCGTCGCCGGACGAAATCTCTCGAGATTTCGTGCTGACGGCGTCCCCCGTGGCTTCATGGGGGCTCCCAGGGGGGTCATTGCGGAGCCAGGAGAAAGCCGAAACCACGACAGACTGGAAGCCATAGCAAAAATCAGTACAGTAAGTTAAATAAAATATTTTTTTTTTTTTTTTTTTTTAATGGTCATTTGTTCATCAGCATTGGTAACTACTTTGAATTAGATGAAGCAGTTTTTTAGAGTACCAAACCGCTTTAAATGTTCCCAGATGCGAACCCGGAGCTGTCTTTTGTTTTTTTCCGATGTAATATTTGTGGCATTGACACTCCAGCATATAAATAACCGTGGAGGTTGCGGAATTATTACAATTTCTTAATTTGAAATGAGACACTCCGAGTCGCATCGGTGAACATTGTAGTCCTCTCAACAAATTTGCACACCTGGCAATGTCCGCAGGCATACATTCCCTTGAGGGGGGCGCAAGTCTGATAACCAATCTGTCTTTCTTTTTCTGGTGTATTCTGAATGTATAAATACATCTTTTTGATGCCTTGCTCTCCTGGCAATCATTTGAGGGCGATGTCCAAAAATTTCTTTCAGCATCAGTGATCAGCATTGAAGTATGCCTGTTGCCTGTTTCCACTGTGCCCCGTAATTGGTAATAATTCTAAAAGGAGCTTGCGTAGATGTTGGTTTTTTTGTTTCCATTTGTGTAGACTGTTTTGTTAGCCAGAAGATCCCTTATCTCTGTCAACCAGGCCTTTTTGCGTGCTTGCTTCAAAGTTTTTTTGGGGTAACCCCTGTCTTTAAACCTGGCAAACATTTCAGTTGCCTCCTTATGAAAATCATCGTCTTTTGATCAGTTTCTGCGGATTCGCAGAAACTGGCCCACTGGGATGCCTCTGATTAGGTGACTTGATGCCTGCAGAAGTGTGTTTGCCACTGTGTGCTTTCTGTAGGTATAAGTCGCCAATCGTGTACACACACGTGTAATCTGCAGGTCAAGGAAGGTAATTGTATTATCATCTATCGCATGGGTCAGGACGATGTTTCTGTCATTCTTATTAAGAATCGCCAGAAACTTGTCAAGTTCTTCATGGTCACCCAGCCATACCATGATGATATCATCAATGTTCCTCAGCCAGGTCAGTACCCGGCTGAGGTAAATTGGCATCTTATAGACCACATCCCGTTCCCACAGGCCCAGGTGGAGGCAAGCGTATGAGGGGGCCCAGGGAACTCCCATCGCTGTGCCCCTCGTTTGCTGATAATATCCATCAAGGAATTGGAAATAATTATTGGTCAATGCCAATTCCAATAATTCCAAGATGAATTAGCTATGTGCCCCAAAATGTCAGGATGTGCTGTTTTCAGAAAGAGACCGCTCTGAGGCCCCAGTCGTGGGGTAACAATGTGTAAAGTGATTCCACGTCGATACCCACAAGTATCAACCCACGGTATCTCCAAATCATGTAAATTAGCCAAAACGTTGCGAGTATAGCGAACATACGATGGCATAGAGGTCACCAAAGTTTTTATGAAGGAATCAACATGTCTCCCAATCCTTTCTAAGAGGGCCTTTTATTGCAGAGACAATTGGCCTGCCGGGGGAATTATCAAGGGATTTATGTTGTTTTGGGATTATATAAAAGGTGGGATTATTATATTTACCCACCCTCAGATAATCCCATTCCTTCTTTAAGAGGTTCACTTCGTGGCCCAAGGAAAGTTGTTGGTTTATTTTCTTGACTAATGCATGGAAAGGTGTTACTCAGCAGCTTATGATAGGTGATGGTATCACTTAGCTGTTGAAAAATCTTTTGTTCATGTCATTTGACATTAAAACCACGTTACCTCCCTTCTCACTAGATATTACTATCAAGTCTTCTGCACGTTCAAGTTCAGAAACTGCATGTCTATCCTGACTTGATAGATTATTTGTGCCACGTGGAGTCCAGTTGATTTTATTAAGGTCATCCCTTAAAAAATCAAGGAACACCCTAATCCAGTGGTGTTTTATGTAGGGGAGGCATTTTCTTGGACTTAAATTGTAAATTTAAATCCTGGTTCAGGATTAGATTCATTGTTTGAGTCGATCTGGTCAAAGGGCAATTAGACTCTCTAGGGCTAGGCTTACTTCTTTATCCTCCGGGGTCACAGCAGATGTGCCCCCCCCCCATTGGCGTGGTATTATTTAGGCCAGTGTGCCAGATTTTGAATACCACCTTGCGCAAGAATAAGCTGCCTTCTTTGAATACTGTAAATCGCTGTTGAGGGCGAAAGGACAACGTTGTCTATTTCTAACATGATCTTGGTGTTGGTGGTGGGTACCTGGTCTTAGCCCTTTTTGTATTAAATATGTTTTTCTAATAAAATGTATCCCTTATTAAGCAGCATGGTCCGCCTGTGTCTCTTCTCAGTGGGAATCCTTCCCCTGTAAATCTTCTCTCTATAGTATTTAGGCAGAGACCGCACCTATTATTGGTGAGCCTGCAAATCTTGGGACACCACACAGGTATATAACACCCAGTGTTGTGGTAACTAATAGTGAGTACTGATATTAAACCAATTTTTCTATATGCTTTGCAGTCCCCTAGGGGGTCTATAGGCCTATTGGCCTTTTTAATTGATCATTTAATCCTATTTAAAGTAATCCAATAATCTTTACAGCCATAGACCTGGTGCTTACTCTACCATCACAGTGGATCAACTCTATCTACTATTCACAGGCACTAGGGGTTAATTCCTTGATCTCTAATTTTTTGAGATATATATATCATGGCCTATTGAATAGGCGATGGTATCGACTTTAAGATACAAACTGCATTCACTAGAGAACGGTTGACGGAAAAGACCCAGATCTGAGCAACATCACATGGAGAGCAGATGGGTGAACACAGCAAAGTGCCATAATCAACATCCAGAGAGAAAAGATTTTTACACAGATTTATCATTGGACATTAAGCCAGATTTCATGCTTTGATGGAGATATAGCAGAATATAGTTATATATTGCTGCGAGTCTTGCCTTCTACTATTATTGATTAATCTGGATATTGAGCTACTAATTGCATCAATCAAGTTCAACCACAGACCTCTTGCATCATATGATTACATCGCTTGTTTTTCAAATCTTTTTGGTAAGCAGATTGATAGCACGTGGGTGTGGTGTGCTTTCGTTTTGTGCACTGAAGCTTGGTGGAGGATCTATACCATATCATCTGTAATTTGATTGACAGACTATTACACATAACTATATTTCACTCTTGATATTTATTTTGAGCGCTACACGCGCTGGACTTAAATTTTGTGTTTTTGATAATCAATGAACTGTGCTGGCTGCTATTTATTAATTTTTTGTTTTTGAGTTAGAGCAGATATTTGTTCACCCAGATTTTATAGTAAAGAACTAGAACCGCTACAGAATTAAGTAGAGTTTGAGAAACATAACAGAATTTTGAGAAAGGAAATAAAAAAACACAAACCTCTAATGACTATAAAACAGCAAAAGTTTTGGTAAAATATTGAAGATTTTGAAAAGGGCGAAATATTAGTTCATACGATCCTGAGAGGACGCAGCCAAAGTAGAAGATATGGAAATATCATTCAATCGTTCAAGAAATAGGCAGTACTTCAGACAGTGACAAAGGTGACAACATTAAAAATGTAGACTTTGCACTTGCAGATGGGACTGATATGACTAATCTAGTCCCTTTAGGGAACCCACCAAAGGAAGGAGCAAGAGTAGACCTAAGAGACCAAGTAAGAGGACAAGTAAGGACAAACACACAAGAGCGTTAACCAGACCCGCAAACATACCAAAACTCGCAGCACCAAGTACTAGTTGGCTGCGATCCGTAAACTGTCTTATTAAGTAAGGGTTTGTCCTTTTTGCCCTCAGCGATGGATGAATTTTACAGTGTTCAAAGACATCAGCTTATTCTTGTGCAAGGTGGTATTCATAATCTGGCACACTGGCCTAAACAATACCACGCCAATGGGGGCCACATCTGCTGTGACCCCGGAGGATAAAGAGAGTCTAATTGCCCTTTTGGATGAGCAGATGGACTCAGACAATGAATCTAATCCTGAACCAGTTGGAAGACCGAGTAACTTAAAAATTAAGTCCAAGAAAATGCCTTCGCTGCATAAACACCACTGGATTAGGGTGTTCCTTGATTTTGTAAGGGACAACCTTAATAAAATCAACTGGACTCAACGTGGCCCAGATAATCTATCAAGTCAGGATAGACAAGCACTTTCTGAACTTGAACATGCAGACGACTTGATAGTGATATCTAGTGAGAAGTGAGGTAACGTGGTTTTAATGTCAAATGACATGTACAAAAGATTTTTTTCGACAGCTAAGTGATACCACCACCTATCGGAAGCTGCCGAGTAACCCCCTCCCTGCATTAGTCCAGAAAATAAACCAACAACTTTGCTTGGGCCACGAAGCGAACCTCTTAAAGAAGGAATGGGATTATCTGAGAATAGGTGAATATAATCCCACCTTTTTATATAATCCCAAAACCCCATAAATCCCTCTAGAATTCCCCCCGGCACTCCAATTGTCTCTGCAATAAAAGCCCCTCTAGAAAGGATTGGGACATATGTTGATTCCTTCATAAAAACTTTGGTGACCTCTATGCCATCGTATGTTCGTGATACTTATGGTGTTTTAGGCTAAGAGATACCGCCTGACGCTTAACTTGTGGGTATCGACATGGAATCACTTTACACATTAATAGCCCATGACTGGGGCCTCAGAGCGGTCTCTTTCTGGAAACGGCACATCCCGACTTTGGGTCACAAAATGAATTCATCTTGGAATTATTGGAATATGAATTGACCAATAATTATTTCCAATTCCTCGATGGAGATTATCAGCAAACGAGGGGCACAGCGATGGGAGCTCACTGGGCCCCCTCATACGCTTGCCTCCACCTGGGCCTGTGGGAACGCGATGTGGTCTATAAGATGCCATTGTACCTCAGCCGGGTACTGACCTGGCTGAGGTACATTGATGATATCCTCATGGTATGGCTGGGTGACCGTGAAGAACTTGACGAGTTTCTGTTGATTCTTAATAAGAATGACAGAAACATCGTCATGACCCATGTTATAGATGCTAATACAATTTCCTTCCTTGGCCTGCAAATTACACTTGTGGATACACGATTGGTGACTTGTACCTACAGAAAGCCCACAGCGGCAAACAAGCTTCTGCAGGCATCAAGTCACCATTCAGATCACCTAATCAGAGGTATACCAGTGGGCCAGTTTCTGTGACTCCGCAGAAACTGCTCAAAAGACTATGATTTTCGAAAGGAGGCAACTGAAATGTTTGCCAGGTTTAAAGATGGGGGTTACCCCAAAAAAACTTTGAAGCAAGCACTCAAAAAGGCCTGGTTGAAAGACAGAAGGGATCTTCTGGCTGACAAAACTCTCCACAAATGGAAACAAAAAACCAACATCTACGCAAGCTCCATTAAGAATTATTACCAATTATGGGGCACAGTGGAAACACTTAACAGGCATACTTCAAAACCACTAGGGGCTACTGACAAAATCTCTGTTGCTGAAAGAAATTGTTGGACCTCACCCTCAAATGATTGCCAGGAGAGCAACGAATCTAAAAGATGTTCTTGTACATTCAGAGTACACAGATTGGTTATCAGACTTGCCCCCCCCCCTCCCCCTCAATGGACTGTATGCCTGCGGACATTGCCAGGTGTGCAAATTTGTTGAGAGGACTACAATGTTCACTGATGCAACTCGGAGTGTCTCATTCCAAATTAAGAATTTTATTAATAGCGCAACCTCCACGGTTATTTATACGCTGGAGTTCCCATGCCACAAATATTACATCGGAAAAACCAAGACCGCTCCGCGTTTGCATCGGGGGAACATTTAAGAATCATAAAAAAATGCAGTAAAACAAGATAACAAACAAAGAAAGAGGACATGTCCCTGCTTGTGTTAAACTTTGCAGATCACCATAATGGCAATACTGCTGGATCTATACCCTAAATTTACCTACACGCAGGGGTGATTTTGACACGATCCTGCTCCAAAAGGAGAAGATGTGCATTTTCGGAAAAACACTCAAGCCTCAAGGCCTAAACACAGAATGTAGCCTCCAACCATTTTTGGATTGATTAGGGCCTAACTATATATATTTTTGTATTTGATTATACATCTGAGGTATGTGATTTCTTTGTATACTTCAGGCAGCTGTTATAAGATTACTCAAGATCTATATATGCATCCCTTTTGGGCTTAAACTAAATTATAATGATGCATTTTTTTCAGGTTTAGCTAAATTTATGCCATCTTAAAATTAATAATCACATAACTTTCATACTTGTTTAAAGTAAATCTACATAATGCAAGTTTAGGTCCTATCTGGAATGAATAGCCTATCTGCGTCGTTTTGAGCCACATTGGATGCATGTCAAATTATGTGAATATCTTTTGTTTACTTTATACACAGCAGCTGTATTCAGTTAAAGTACAGTAATGAAAAATATTGAGAGACATAGTCTTTCAGCCCTAATCAATTCATAGTGCTATATGCGACTGTTTGCTGAAAATGCTGCATAGCAATTCATAGTCGCATATCCTTTTTTTAGCTCTTTTTCTTTTTTTTTTATATATTTTATTTTCTATTTCCTGTCATTTCTGCCTTTTTCTATCGTTATACAAGTCTGATCCTATATCTTTATTATCTGAGACATTTATTAAGTCAACCTGTTCTATTTTTACTTAAAATTTTGCTGAAAACGTATCGATTCGTGTCTGCAAATGTATGCCCGTAATTGAGTGCCTCTGAGTAGTGTAAGAGAAAGATAGTGTGATGTTCTATATGGAAGATGACATCTAGTGGTGATTCTTTATATAGAAACCCCGAAATGAAAGTGGGAGGTACTAACTGCAATATAAATAGAAACACAATTCATGCCCCTCCTATCCTTAAAAAAAAAAGAAACATGTCGGATTTGGCATCACGACAGAGAGGCTCTATGCGTCGTGGATGATGTATCAAATCTTGCTTGTGCATGCGCAATTGATCGCCTGAAGCCAGCGGCGACCATCTCAGCTGACACAAGCGGACGGATGCCCAGAGGACCTGACACTTACGCAGTGCTGACAGCAAACTACTCACTGGACCCCGCTCAACAAATGGAGCGTACAAGACGGCACATACAGCCCCCCGAGTCGGAGAAATAAAGTACAGGACAATGATTATATCGCTCCATGAATGGTCTGGTGGGCAGACTATAGGCCCTTTAATTGCCTCCTTTTACCTTGCCTCCTGCTGTTTGTTAATTCTCAGACAGTATTAGCCAGCTTAAAGAGGAGCTTCCATAAAAAAAAAAAAAATCAGACACTTACCTGTTCCAGGGTCCAGCAATGCGGGGGATCGAAGCCCAGCTCGTCCCCCCCTCCGCTCGGGGGTGCCCTGGCATTGTAACTATGGGCACCCAGCTGTGGCTTCAGCCAGGCACCCACTGCACAAGCGGCGCCGCGCACCGTGATTCACCGCGCAGTTATATGGGACCTGTCACGTGTCCCAGATGACCGACAGGAGGTAGGGGGCAGAGCTGAGTCCTTCCTGCACCGAGGGGGAAGTGATGTAGGATAGTATGAGGGACCCCCTAGCAACAGGCATTTAGAGGCGAGTTAAAAAAAAATATTTTTCCAAATGTTCTTTTATTTTTTTTTAGGAATTTTAATGATTTTTTTTTTTGTGTGCAACACCACTTTCACAACAGCATCATTGAGCTATTGTTTTTCCAACAGTTCAACCCTGTGAATACATGCAATTCCACTCGAGGAAACTGTATTTCTGTGCCTTTTGGACTGGATACTAACTGTGAATTATAATCATCTCTCCACACTGATAGCTATGTTTTGCTATAATCCTAATTAATGCTGTCTCTGTAGGACTAGCAACTGGACTCAATCAGCCACCCTTTAACAGGGGTCCTTTTTGTTAAAAGGGGTTCTAATAAAATCTAGTGACAGGCCGGACTTTGTTACGCATGGTGTATGTCACTAAGATCAACAGTCCGATCCATAAATATTACCCACTCCAATTAACAATAGCCTTGTTATTGGTGTGTGCATGCATGGTTGAAGCGTGATACAGCTGCTCTTAAACAGACAACATTGTCTATTTTTAACATGATCTTGGTGTTGGTGGTGGGTACCTGGTCTTGGCCCTTTTTGTATTAAATATATTTTTCTAATAAAATGTATCCCTTATTAAACAGCATGGCCTGCCTGTGTCTCTTCTCAGTGTGAATCCTTCCCCTATAAATCTTCTCTCTCTGAGGATGGGGGAAGAACTGAAAGCTCAGGATTCAGTGGAGTGCCTGGCAGATGAGTCTGCTTCCGAGCAATCTGGACAACAAGATATCCAGTCGATGTCTGCCTCTTAGTCGCAGAGGCTTTGATCCGAACTCTGACCAAAATGGTTTGTTCTGCCTTTAACCGCTTCCCGACCGCCTCCTGTAGATATACGTCAACAGAATGGCACGGGCAGGCAAAAGGACGTACCTGTACGTCCCCTTTAATTTGCCTGCCCGGGGGGCGCGCGCGCGCGACCCGGTCGGGAGCTCCGTGACCACGGCCGCGGGACCAGCGGACCCGATCGCCGCTGGTATCCCGCGATCGGGTTACGGAGCGGAAGAACGGGGAGAGGTCTATGTAAACAAACCTCTCCCCGCGCTTCCTACACTGACTGTCAGTGATCGGCGGTTCCCTGTCATCGGGAACGCCGATCAATGACGTCAGACGTACAGCCACGCCCCCCTACTGTAAAAAAAAAAACACAACACGTCACACTGACTCCTCCCCGCCCCCTAGTGGTTAACCCCCTAACTACAACTGTCATTTACATAGGAATCAGTGCTATTTAAATAGCAGTGATTGCTGTATAAATGACAAATGTCCCAAAAATGTGTCAAAAATGTCCGATGTGTCCGCCAAAATGTCGCAGTCACAATAAAAATCGCTGATCGCCGCCATTACTAATAAAAAAATATTAATAAAAATGCTATAAAACTATCCCCTATTTTGTAAACGCTATAACTTTTGCGCAAACTAATCAATAATCGCTAATTGCGATTTTTTTTTTTACCAAAAATATGTAGAAGAATACGTATCGGCCTAAACTGAGGAAAAAAAATGTTTTTTTATATATTTTTTGGGGATATTTATTATAGCAAAAAGTAAAAAATATTGCATTTTTTTCAAAATTGTCGCTCTATTTTTGTTTATAGCGCAAAAAATAAAAACCGCAGGGGCGATCAAATACCACCAAAAGAAAGCTCTATTTGTGGGAAAAAAAGGACGCCAATTTTGTTTTGGAGCCACGTCGCATGACCGCGCAATTGTTAGTTAAAGCGACGCAGTGCCGAATTGCAAAAAGGGGCCTGGTCCTTTGGCTGCCAATTGGTCCGGGGCTGAAGTGGTTAAGTTGCCTCTTGCAGAGGTGACTGAGCCCCCTTGGTCCTCTTTGGGATCTCTGAGACCTTTTCAGGTCGCACAGACTTTATCGCTACACCCCCTGTTGGAACAGGTGGTGTATGCTGATTGGGAACATCCTGACAGGACTTTTTTTTTTCCTCCTAAAAGGTTTTCCCTTTTATATCCCATGGATGAAAAGTTTGTTAAAAAATGGAGCATGCGGGGTAAAGACACAAAGAATCACTAGGCACGTTTTTCAAATATAGGATTTAGTACACAAGCAATATAAGTGGAGCTATAATTCACCATTAATGCCATTAAGAAACAATGATTACTTCCCACCAGGTAAAAAAGAAATGGGGGGGGGGGGGCACTGGATAGAAGAGAATACACAATTAGGTGAATTAATAGAGAAAGGAAAAATTAAATCACTGATAGAGATACAACAGAATATGGCACATATAAAGATAAATGAATGGCGCTACCGCCAGCTGGCAAACTTAGTGGGGAAGCTTCCACATCCAATTAAATCCAAGGATAATTACACCCCTTTGGAGAAAATATGTGAAGCAAAAGGGTTTAAAAAAAAAAGATGCATCTCATCTATACAAAATGCTCCTTGCAGAAGGTCGGCCGGAGGTACCCCCATTCTTGTTAAAATGGGGAAACGAATTGGATTCACATGGGTATAAGCACAACATAAAAAATTTTTTGAAGTTAGAACATAAATCAGCCACGGATATTAGAACTGCAGAAACAAACTACAAATGTCTCGCAAGATGGTATATGACACCGAATAGAACCAATAAATTTCAATCTGAGAACTCACAAGATTGCTGGAGAGGGTGCGGTGAATCGGGGACTATGGCCCATGTCTGGTGGAAATGCCCAAAAATTAGGGAATATTGGAAAACTATCTTGGACCTTATAAAGGAAATCACAGGGATTAAAATAAAAGAAGATCCGTGGATATGTCTATTCCACAGTACACCAGATTCAATAAAAACATATGTGAAAACTTTAATTCCGCACATGCTCAACGCCGCAAAGGCATTGATCCCTAGAAAGTGGCGACAAGTCCAACCACCATCGGACCTAGAGTGGATAAGAAAGATGGAAGAGACTTATTTGGAAAATCTTAGGCACAATGGGGAAGAAGGGGGAGAGGACGGTATGACTAAATGGAAAAGTTGGCAGGACTTCAAACAAACCTGGAGATATGCTGAAATAATAATGCAAGAAGGGAAATCTTAGATACGTAAATATAGCAACATAAAAATCAGAGGACAAAAAGGAGAGGCACCGGGGGGAGGGGGGGTGGTGTTGGGGGGGGGGGGGGGGGTAGGATAGAAAAGAGTTGTTTTAAATTTAATAAAGATGTTAAAGGCTGTAAAGGGAATATGAAGGTAATCTAGAGGAACACCATTATTTCTCTTTTTTTCTAACAAAATGTATTCTCCACAATGATGATCATAACATAAGAGACATTTAATGAATTCTAAATTGAACATACCATACCTCTTTAATGTTGTCTGATGTGGAAAAAAAAAAAATGGAGCATGCCAGCCGTAGATGCAGCAGTCTTTGTTTAAACAAGAACTTGACTTGTGCAGTAGATAACGCACAGGGCATGAAAGACCCTTTTGACAAGAAATTGGAATTATTATTAAGCTTCCTTTTTCTTTGGCCAGTTCAGCTATTTAGCCAGCTGTTGCAGCAATTGGCTTTTGCTAGACCGTAAGAGCCCATTCACACTACCGCGACTTGGGGGTGGGGGAGACTTGTCAGACCGCAAGTCGCCCCAAGTCGCTTGACTTCAGAAATTACATGCAAGTGAATTAGAGCCGTCCTAATGAACGCTACTGAAGTCACTCCGACTTCAGACAAGGTTCCTGTACTACTTCAATCCGACTTCTAGGTGACTTGTACCCATTAATTTCAATGGAAGTCGGATCTCCATCTATATGGATGCGATAGTGTCTCCTTGACGAGGAACTCCACGCCAAATTTTAAATAAACCAGCATGAGTTCCCCCTCCTTAGGTCTGGTATGGATTTTAAGGGCAACCCCCTACGCTGAAGAAACTGCATGGGGGTTACCCACAAAATCCATTCCAGACCCTTATCCGAGCACGCAGCCTGGCCGGTCAGGAAATAGGGTGGGGACGAGGGAGCACCCCCTCCTGAACCATACCAGGCCGCATGCCCTAAACATGGGGGGTGGGTGCTTTGGGGAAGGGAGGCGCCCTGCGGCCCCCCCACCCCAAAGCACCTTGTCCCCATGTTGATGAGGACAAGGGCCTCATCCCAACAACCCTGGCCGTTGGTTGTTGGGGTCTGCGGGCGGGGGGCTTATCAGAATCCCGGAGCCCCCTTTAATAGGGGGGCCCCCAGATTCCAGCCCCCCACCCTATGTGAATGAGTATGGGGTACGATGTACCCCTACCCATTCACCTAAGGTGTAAAAGTGTGAAAAAAAAATAACAATTTATTTATTGCACTGCTCCGGGGGTCTTCTTCCGTCTTGGGGGGTCTTCTCGCCAGACTCCTCCGCTCTCTTCTGCTCTTTTACCTAGCGCTTTCACGAGCGGAGGAGCTCGGCTTTCGTCTTCCACTTCGTCTTCGTCGTCGTCGTCTGATGTTGACTCGTCTCTCTCTCTCTGGCCAGAATGGCAGAGACACGTGGTGTTGTCACTTATATAGGGACAAGAGGGCAGGGTCACATGCTCATGTCACATGGTGACCCCGCCCCCCTATGATGTCACAGTTCCAGCATCTTCCGGGACTGACATCATAGGGAGGCAGGGTCACCATGTGACATGAGCATGTAACCCTGCCCCCCTGTCCCTATATAAGTCACAACACCGCGTGTCTCTGCCATTCCAGGCCAGAGAGAGGGACGAGTCAACATCAGAAGGCAGAAGAAGGCGGCGACAGCGGCAAGAACAGAAGAGACGCTGGAAGACCCCCGAAGGCTGAACGAGACCCCCAGACGACGACGAAGAAGAAAGCCGGGCTCCTCCGCTCGTGAAAGCGCTAGGTAAAAGAGCAGAAGTGAGCGGAGGAGTCCGGCGAGAAGACCCCCCAAGACGGAAGATGACCCCCGGAGCAGTGCAATAAAATATTTTAAAAAAATTGTGTGTTTTTTTTATTTACACCTTAGGTGAATACATCGTCCCCCATACTCATTCACATAGGGTGGGGGGGCGGGATCTGGGAGCCCCCTTATTAAAGGGGGCTCCCGGATTCCGATAAGCCCCCTGCCCGCAGACCCCGACAACCAACAGCCAGGGTTGTCGGGAAGAGGCCCTTGTCCTCATCAACATGGGGACAAGGTGCTTTGGGGTGGGGGGCCGCAGGGCGCCCCCTTCCCAAAGCACCCACCCCCATGTTGAGGGCATGCGGCCTGCTACGGTTCAGGAGGGGGGGGGGCGCTCGCTCGTCCCCACCCCCTTTCCTGACCGGCCAAGCTGCGTGCTCGGATAAGGGTCTGGTATGGATTTTGGGGGGACCTCCACGCGTTTTTTTTCGGCGTAGGGGGTTGCCCTTAATATCCATAACAGACCTAAGGGCCTGGTATGCTCCTGGAGGGGGAACCCATGCCGGTTTTTTATTTAAAATTTGGCGTGGAATTCTCCCTCCAGAGCTGATTATTCTCTGATTGGCCACGGCCAAAGTCGCCTGGCCTGGGGCGACTTAAAGTCTTGTAAGTTGCCCCAAGTCGTGTTTAAGTAGCTCCTCAAGTCGTGTCCAAGTGGCCTCCAAAAGTCGCGCTGGAAGTCGTATCGCCCCTGTGTGAACCGGCACTAAAGGATCAGGTCAAACGGCTTGATAGGCCTAACCAGCAGGATTATCTGCCTAAAAGTAAGACCGATATTACTTGAGCACTGTGTTTTGCTTTAAAGGATTCAATTTAAAGGATTCAATACAGCAGGTTTCTCATCTGGCTCTCTTGTCGGTACATAAGCGCACACTTTTATGGCTTAAGAACTGGTCAGCCGAGGACATTGCTACGTATACTATTATTTTATGCACGTAAAACCATCCTTGTGCACTGGAAGGATATGGGCCCTCTTTCAGCCCATTCCTTCTTCCGCATTGTTCATGGGGTCCTTCCCATATTTAAATTGATCTACAAGAGTAGGGCATGCCCTAAGAAGTTCACTAAAATATGGCTGCCATGGTTTGATGAATCAAAGGATTTCTGGGGGGGATGTCCTATCCTAACAGCTTTCCCGGTAGACCTACTACTTATGTACTCTAATGTTGTCTGGCAGGATACAAAATGAAGAATCACGGGATGTCTTTTATGAAGCATCTACCCATTGGGGGATTTTATGACCTATATTGTTTTTACTGGATCGTAAGTGTTGCAGGTTTGAATGGTTGTATGTATGTTGGTATGAATGTATGTTACTGGGCTATTTCTGTTTTAGGGACTTACAATACTTACAATGCCTGTACTATGTAGGTGCTAAACCAAACACACCTCTCGTAATTGTACTTACAGATCCCTCTTTTTTTTGTCTTCTCTGTATTGCTTTATCTGTGTTTATTAAATCAAAAATAAACACCTTTAAAAAAAGAACTGGTCAGCCGAGCCTTCTTGTAAAAAGTTATTGGCAGGTTTCCTGTTTCAGGGGGAACATTTATTCAGTGATCACTTGGACAAATATATCCAAAAGATTTCCGGAGGGAAGAGTTCTCTACTTTTCTGTGAAGAAAAGCACCAAACGTCCCTGGTTTTAAAACCCAGGGACTGCTTCCTCTAATGTCTGTGTCAGGGCTTTTCCGCCGCCAACAGGGCGCTAGGGCCAGAGGCAAGCCGCAAGGCTGGGGCCGGAAAAAGCCCTGGCTCCAAAATAATTCTAAACCCAGCACCAAGCCCTCCTTTTGAGGGGAAGCCCCCACTACATCGGGTGGGAGTGAAGGCTGCTGCACTTTGCGGACATTTTTGAAAACAACAATTCAGGACGATTGGGTCATCTCAATTATATCTTGCGGTTACAAGATGAAGTTATGGGGGGGGTGCCCCCTCAGGTTTCTAAGATCAAGTGTAACCTCGGATCCTTCAAAAATAAATTATTGCTTCAGGCACTACATCATCTAGTTCATCAAGGAGTGATTGT
This sequence comes from Lithobates sylvaticus, assembly GCA_028564925.1. Classification (NCBI taxonomy): domain Eukaryota; kingdom Metazoa; phylum Chordata; class Amphibia; order Anura; family Ranidae; genus Lithobates; species Lithobates sylvaticus. The sequence goes on from CM053038.1 coordinate 169,610,607, forward strand.
AGAGGTTCCGGTACCCAAAAGGGGCACAGGGTTTTACTCAAACCTGTTTATGGTTCAGATACCAAACGGGTACACAAGGCCCATTCTGGACCTAAGGTCCCTGAACAAGTATCTGTTAATACAATCCTTTCGGCTGGAGTCTGTCCGCTCTGTAACCTCACTCCAGAGGGGAGACTTTTTAGTCTCCATCGATATAAAGGATGCATACTTACAGGGCTCGACAAACCCCGGGCGCTAAGTCGCATTTGCAACTAAAATTAGTGATCTGGCGCCTGGGGCTCCGTGCGGACCCCCCCGGCACGCGATTGCGTCGGGCCACGCCGGCCGGTAATTGAGGTTGCGGCTTTGCATATGTATATATGTATCTGCTTTGGTTCTAGTAGTCTGTAAATTTAAGATGGCTTTATTTTCAATATAAAAATTGTTGGTCGGTCATTAAAAAAAAATAAAAGAATAAAACAAAACCTGACTTCTAACTTTTTTAGCTGGCTCCTAGATTCCAAGCAAATTTGTCAAGCCCTGCGTACTTAGACATACCCACCTTTCAGCCTTATCAGAGGTTCCTACATTTTGCAGTAGAGTTATGTCATTTTCAGTTTGTGGCTCTACCCTTCAGGCTTGCTACAGCTCCCTGGGTGTTGGCAAAGGTCCTAGGACCAGTACTGGGTCTTTTAAGGACCCAAGGGATCCTGGTGCTCAGGTGTCTGGATGACCGGCTCAGATCACTCAGTACAGGCTGTAGAACATACACAGTGAGGTATTTGAAAAGCTTATCCTGGATCATAAATACCGAAAAGTTAGCCTTGAGACCAGCTCAAAGTATAAAATATTTAGGTCTGATTCTAAACACGGTCCAAGCAAGAGTATTCTTAAGGATCTGTGCCCTGAAGGATCAGGTGCACCGAATAACACTTAATTTGGCTCTGTATGAGTCTTCTAGGGAGAATGGTATCCTCCTTTGAGGCAGTGCCCTATGCCCAGTTCCATTCCCGGCCTTTACAACAAGACATCTTGTTGGCTATGAACAGAGGAAGAAAATCCCTGGATTATCCAATATGCTTATCTTCTCAGGCATGCTTAAGCCTAAACTGGTGGTTGCAGGATCAGAACCTGCGAAAGGGAAAATCCTTTCTCCCTGTAACTTGGAGAGTACTGACTACAGATGCCAGTCTCTGACTGGGGAGCAACCCTAGATGGGCTCACAGCCCAGGGGGAATGTTCATGGACAGAGTAGTACGTCTGGCCTTACGATCCTGGACAGTGACGCTTCAGGACTGCCCCATCGGGGTTCAGTCCGACAATGCCTTGGCAGTGGTCTATATAAACCACCAAGGCGGTACCAGGAGTCGTTCAGCACTGAAAGAGGTGAACTACATACTGGCCTGGGCAGAGGGACATGTGCCAATAATATCGGCAGTCCATATCCCAGGAGTAGAGAACTGGAAGGCAGATTATCTCAGCCGCCAGCAGATCTGCCCAGGGGAATGGTCCCTACACCCAGAGGTGTTCCAGTAAATTTGCCAACGTTGAGGATGGCTAGAGGTCGACCTACTGGGATCCTGGTTCAGCAACGAGCTACGGCCGTTTGAATGTCGAACAAGAGATCGTCTGGCAATTGGAGCAGATGCTCTGATAGTTCCATGGGGCCAGTACTCCCTGGGTTATGCTTTCCCTCCGATCCCTCTCCTTCCACATTTGTTGCACAGGATTCAGAGAGAGGGGTTTCCAGTTATTCTGGTGGCACCAGCCTGGCCCAGAATGCTCTGGTTCCCGGAGATTGTAAGACTGACAATAGACAGGCCATGGACGCTTCCAGGTCACCACGATCTATTGTCTCAAGGTCCTATATTCCACCCCAATTTACAGTCTCTAAATTTGACGGCATGGCTATTGAAGGTGTTAAAGGACCGTGGCATCTCGGGACCAGTGAATGCTAGAAAAGCTATCACTGGGAAGATTTATCATAAGGTCTGGAAGACTTGTATTGATTGATGTGAAGCCAGAAAATGGCATGCTCGCAAATATGTGATTGGGAGAATTCTCTTTTCTACAGTCGGCTGTGGTAATCAAATTGTCTTTGAGTACAATCAGAGGTCAAGTTTTGGCCCCATCAGTATTCTTCCAAAAGCCTTTAGCCTCCCATTCACTGATCTGAACCTTCATGCAAGGGGCAACTCGCTTGCTTCCCAACATAAGGTCACCTATATATTCTTGGGACTTGAACTTGGTGCTGTCTGTTACAGAAACAACCATTTGAACCTATTAAGAAAATTCTATTAGACTTGCTGTCATGCAAGCTAGCCTTCCTGATGACTATCACCTCAGCTAGATGGGTGTCTGAATTGGCAGCCCTTACATGCAGGGTACCGTCGGCGGAAGAGAGACGACTGCATTCTTTGGACGTTGTCCAGGCAAGGTTTTTTTTTTGTCTAGATCTGTGGAGATCCTAGAATCAGACTTGTTAAAAAAAATAAAATAAGACCCAAGAAGGGGCAGGCAGATTCCAAAGCTTCTGTTGCCAATTGGGTCCGTCAATTGATCATTCAGGCCTACGGTCTGAAACATAATGCTCCTTCCTTTAGGGTGAGAGCTCATTCTACCACGGGTGTAGGAACCTCCTGGGCTTTTCACCATCAGGTATCTGTGGCTCAGATTTGTAAGGCTGCTAACTGGTCTTCAATGCATTTGTTCACAATATTTTATTAAGTGGATGTTCGAGCAGCCGAGGATTCGGCTTTCGGCCGCAGTGTACTGCGAGCTGCCGTATGAATTATGATGGCTATTGTTTGGTGGGGTGTCTCCCTCCCCTCAAAGCTATTGCTCTGGGACGTCCCAGCAGGTAATGAATATTAGCCTGACTCTGTGTCCCATGATGTATGAAAAAGAAAATAGTACTTTTACGTTATACTTGGCTGTAAAATCCTTTTCTTTGAGCACACAGAGATCCCTCCCCTCCTTTTTTTTTTTTTTTTCAATTATTTTATTTGAACATAAAATTCGAGAACACATTTGTTTGAACACATTCGAGAACACACATAAACAAAAAGATAACTTACACATTAAGTTTACACTTAATTAGAAGACCATTTTATAACACTCATATAGTAAATAAAATCACCTTCTGAAATGCCTCTAATCAACCCGATCTCATATCTACTTCCTCCTTGTGGTCTCGGACCTGTCCTACTCAATTTTATACCATTATCTATTAACCAAAACAAAAAAAATAATTCCCCTCTTTTTTGAGGATTCAGGGCTTGCTACAAAACTAAAGTGCTTCCTGATTGGGGGGGGGGGGGGGGGCGGGGGGTTGAAGACCTTTGCTCTACCAGTGTCCATTCACCTAATGATAAAGTATAACCCAGCAGGTAATGAATATTAGCCTGACTGTGTCCCATGATGTACTAAAAGGATTTTACAGTTAAGTATACCTTTTTTTTTTTTTTCTCTTGCGGATAATCCATATCCAGTGGTCCACCCCAGTCTGGCCAACAAGCACATGCAGACCACTAGCTCTGCGCTTGGTCGGACGCAGCAATGCTCCATCCTGGACCGGGTGAGTTAAATGTCTCGCAGGGACTCCTAAGACTGGGTGCCTATAGTCTGTGTCAGTGTTACCCGGACCGACATCCCCCACTTTGGTAGAGAAGAGGATCTGTATACTGTTGGTAAAAAAATAAATATAATATTTACCCCCACTGCGCTAAGTGATATTGAGAATTAAATATACTAGTGAAAGAATAAATTTGTGAAAACAGCTGCTACTTATATAAATATAGTAATGTAAAGTCTGCAATTCAACCTAAAAATTGAAAATATAAATAGGGTGAACTAGTAGCGCTAGTGTAAAACATCTCATACAAATTTCAAAGTACAATAATACAAATGTGATATATAAATAAATTACTTAATTACAAATGTGTTTAAGACACCCAGTGACAGGTGATGCAAAAATAGTCCAAATTAAATAAACTGAATCAAAGTATATCTTCAAAATAAAAATCTTCAATTGGGATCTTCAAAGAATCTTGAATCAACCACCACACCGCGTGCTTGTGACACCTCTCCCTCTGAAGAGCACACTCACCAGCTCACAATGCCTCCCACTCTCGTGATAGAGGATCTGTCATGGGAGCCTTACCTGCACGCTCCAGCTGGATCAGTAAGTAGATATGCCCCACCCTTTCTTCCCTGGACACTATGTGGGATATAGGTTCTTCCTGGGGTGGTCGGTCCATCCAGGGTTCTCCTCCTCCCTTTCAGGTCTGTCCTTTGTTTCCCCACTCTTCTCTGGGGCACATAGTGTAGGGTTGGGGGGGGGGGCCTCAATCTCTCCAGACTCCAAGCAGGTCTCAGGGCATGGGTGCTGGGATGTCGGGCTGAATGTACCTGTGATTGTATCCCCAGATGCCCCTTATCTGTAACCCCTGGTGGACAGGCGGACCCCTGGTCTGGGTTGCAAGGGTCTACTGGGACCAGGACTGTATGCTGCTTGTGCCTTCGCCCCCCTTCCGGGTTGCTGGAGTATCCAGAGGTTATGGGGGCCAGGCCAAGCAGGCATGAAGCTTCATGGTCTGGTATTGGCTTTCTTGTCTGTCTGTTTTGGGCCCTCCTGTGCCACGTGCTATCCGCAAAGATAGGCTGTGACTTTACAGCCTCTGTGCCAATGCCGTGCTGGCCACTTTTTTGCCTGCTTCCGCTATTGTAGGACCAGCGCCCTCCAGTGCTGGTCAGGTCTGTGGGGGCGGACCGGGCAGAAGCAGGTGGAAGGAATGCTAGTCACAGCTGCCTTCTTTCTTCAGGGCACCTGCCCCTGCTCTCCCACTTCCTGTGCAATTTGTCTTATGGATGTGTGAGGGCGGGCTTGCAGTGCCGGTGCTTGACAGTACGGTCCTTGACAATGGAGGGAGTGTATGTCCTTTTGGCACTGGGTATATTTGTAAACAACTAGACTATTGCACCAACACAGGATGGTACGGCGGGTGCATGCAGATCTATAAGATGCCACATCCCATTATCAACAATGTGTATTTGGAGTGACAAATATGGACTTTATAGGCACCAATAGTAAAAACAAAAACTTTTTTATTAACTATTCACATGAAATGTAAAAAACATATGCTAAAACAGCCCTCAAATTTTCCACTCGCCTACTCGCATTTTGCGAGTGGAAAATGAGGGCTTGCGAGCTGGGCTGCCTGCCTGGGAGAGGGGGGGGAGGGGAGAGCACCGTCGGTGGGTTGATCGGGAGCTGTTCTCCCAGCGATCGCCCCGGGGAGGAAGAGGAGAGCCGGCGGGATAGCGCGCTGTTACCTGCGCTTACATTATACAGTTGTCTCCGCTCTGCTCGAGACAGCCCCACCTCCTCCTGACCCTTGCCAGTGATAGACAGAATGCTGGTCCAATGCTGCGATGCGTTCTGTCTCACTGGCACGGGTCAGGAGGAGGCGGGGCTGTGTCGAGCAGAGCGGAGACAACTGTATAATGTAAGCGCCGGTAACAGCGCGCTATCCCGATTCCCGCGGCTCTCCTCTTCCTCCAGCTGTGCATTCCCCTGCTCAGGCAAGGCTGAAATTGGCACAGTGAGACTACAATGGTCACAGTAAGGCTGCAAAGGGGCACAGCATGGCTGCAAAGGGACACAGCATGGCTGCAAAGGGACACAGCATGGCTGCAAAGGGGCTCAGTATGGCTTCAAAGGGGCTCAGTATGGCTGCACAGGGGCTCAGTATGGCTGCAAAGGGGGCTCAGTATGGCTGCAAAGGGGGCTCAGTATGGCTGCAAAGGGGGCTCAGTATGGCTGCAAAGGGGGCTCAGTATGGCTGCAAAGGGGGCTCAGTATGGCTGCAAAGGGGGCTCAGTATGGCTGCAAAGGGGCTCAGTATGGCTGCAAAGGGGGCTCAGTATGGCTGCAATGGTGGGCACAGGTGAGGCTGCATTGATAAAGTTGTTTTTAATATTTATAATATTTTTGCATAAAACATTTAAGTGTAATTTCATGAGGGCGTGTCTAGAGGCGGGGCAGGGTAGGGATTGAGTGGGGCACTGGTGGCGAGTAACCTTTGAGTCCTGGCTAGTAGCTCAGGACTTGAAATTTTGAGCCCTGTACTAAAACATTACTGCAACATTCTACAGTTTGGCATTGACCTCTCCAACCTTAACTGCTGGGTCTGAGATGGGGTCAAACAGTCTTGCATGCAGTCTCTGAGGCGGTCCAGTATGCGCAGTTCCCTACAAGAGCTGAATCTACGGCCTCTGTAGACAACAAACTTTGTCTGGAATGGTTGACGGTGGCCTCCCTTTTATGATGGTTTTGCTCCCCTGCTTTGTATGCTGGGCGTTTTTTATTTTTTAGGAGTCAGGCCTGGGGTCACTCTGACTGGGGAGCAGCCATGGCTTTGGGATCTGTATAAGGCTGTTGGAATCCCAAGGAGACTTGCCTGCCCTTCACTGTCCTGGAGCTGCGTGTGATCAGGTTTTTTGAAGAGCGCTGGATGAACCTCCTTCGGGGGCTCCTGATCGGGATCCAATTAGACAATGCCACCTCAGTGTCCTATGTCCACCTCCAGGGCAGCACGAGAAGGGTGCAAGTGGCGCTTCAGGCCTCCCGCGTTTTGTGGAGGTGGAACAGCATGTTCTGGCTCTCTGCCATGCACATTCCTAGCATTGAGATTTGTCAGGCGGATTGCCTCAGTCAACCAACTCTGGATCAGGAGGAGTGGTCCCTGCACCCAGACGTGTTTTGTCTGATCTGCCTACACTGGGGAACCCCAGATGCAGATTTTCTAAAATCCCACCTCGATAGGTAGGTGCCACGGTTGTGACGTTAGTGCAGGACCCTTGGACGCTGCAACGGATGCGCTGGTGTAAATGTGGGACTTTACGTCTTCCCTCCTCTCAGCTTACTCCCTCTACTGCTGTGCAGATTTGCATGATAGTGGCTGAAAGGGATTCCGTTCGTGGTAGCTCTAGACTGGTTTGTGGTACACCGTCTTGATGCAGCAGTTCATTGAAGCCCCCTAGCGGTTTTCTCTTCGGGAGAGCCGCCTGTCCCAGGGTCCGGTCTACCACCCAGCATTACCGTCTCTGCATTTGTTGGTATAGCTCTTTGTAAGCTTGATTTTGTGGAACAGGGAGTTGTCTAGTTTGTTGTTTCCTCAGTGTTGTAGGTTCTGCTCTGTGGTAGATGCATCTTCGTACCTGGAAGGCTTGCTTTACCTGGTGTGAGGCTCTGGTTGTCCATCCACGTCCCTTTTCGGTGGTTTGTGTTTTGTCTTTTCCTTCAACAGGACATTGCACAGCTAAGTGTCTTCAGTGTCATTCCAGGCTGAATCTCTGCACTTGATGTCTTTATTTTATTTTAATTTTTTCCAGTGTTCCTTGGCCTTGCACTTCCTGCTTTACACTTTTATTCAATTGTGCTTCTTGTTACCACCCTGGACTCGAATTTGGTTCTTTCTATTCACCAGAAGCCTTCCTTGGGAGAGTTTTCAGGGTATCCCCTGCTTACCCTTTTACCAGAATTTTTTTTTTTTTTTGTTCTTGCTCCCAAGAGGCGGGTGTCTGAGCTGGAGGCCTTGTTTTGTGAGTCTGCCTATGGGTTCTCCACAAGGATTAGGTAGGTTTTTCCTTGTGCGATCCTCCTTTGTTTTCCTATTGAAGGTGGAGTCTAATCTTCACCTACCTGAAGACCTTTTTCTACCTTCCTTGTGTCCAAAGTTATCGTATCGTGAGGCGGTTGTGTTGCACTCCTTGGATGTGGTTTGGGTGTACCTTTCCACTGCGGCCTCCTGCCCACAGACAGCCCAAGGCATTGCCTGCCACTATTTAACGTTGGATACAACAGACTCTTGTCAGGCGTACACTATTAAGGGGCGGGCCCCCCTCCCTTCCCCATTAAGGTATTCTCTACTTGGGAGCTTATGGCCTCCTGTGCTTCTGGTTTTGTGTTGCAAGGTGGCTACCTGGTCGTCTGCTCACACCTTTTACGAAATTTTATAGAGTTGCTGTGTTTTGCATCTTCGGATGCTTGTTTTTGTCCACAAGATTATGCAGGCTGCTGTTTTAAGGTTCTTTGCTCCTTTTAGGGGTTGTATGGGTGGTTTGCATATTTGCCTGGTTGCTCCAGTTTTTTATTTTTGGTTTGTCCACTGCTCACTGAGAGACTGCTTTGGTCAAGATTCAGAAGAGCTGTGTCTGTCAATGAACTTAACCACTTACCCACTGGGCACTTAAACCCCCTTCCTAACCAGACCAATTTTCAGCTTTCGGTGCTCTCACACTTTGAATGACAATTACTCCGTCATGCAACACTACCCAAATGAATTTTGTGTCCTTTTTTTCACACAAATAGAGCTTTCTTTTGGTGGTATTTAATCACTGCTGGGTTTTTTAATTTTTGCGCTATAAATCAAAATATACTGAAAATTCGGTAAAAAAAAAAATAAATAAAAATTCTTTGTTTCTATTAAAATGTGTTGGCATGGTGTTGGCAGGGTGTTGGCAGGCGCTGTGGGCACTACACATCCAGCCCACAGCGCTGGTCCCGTCTCTCCCCCTCTCCGCTTCTCTCCTCTCTGTACCGATCGGTACAGAGAGGAGAGGGAGGAACCGGTTTGAATACATGTGATCGCTCCGTCATTTGACGGAGCGATCACGTGGTAAACGGCCGCTGTCAGCGGCCGTTTACCGTGATCCGTGATGCGCCGGGTCCTCGGGACCCGGCGGTCACGGATGTTCCCGAGTGCGCGCCCCAGGGGGCGCGCGGGAGCAAGTTTCTGGGAGGACATCCGTAGGATAGTCTTTTGACTATAGCGCGGTCGGCATGTGGTTAAGGGAAAACTGGATTTTTTGTTACTCACCGTAAAATCCCTTTTTCTGAGTTCAATGACTGGGACATCACCTGCTCCTCTGTTAGAATTTATCCTCTGACACTGCTTAAAGAACTGGATTGCCTATAAGAGAGGGGGTTTTATACCAGCTAGGACTGCCCAGCGATGCTGTTTCTTTTCTACCTAATGCTCTACTTTTGTAGGTGGCGATATACTCTATGGTCAAGATTCAGAAGAAACAGATTTTACAGTGGGTAACGAACAATCCAGTTTTTATTTTTTTGATTACATTTTTATTGAACGTTCTCTTTTTATACATCCAGGTTTTGACTACAGCATGCTTTTCATATATTCTGCAGATCTTGCCCATGACCCTTTGGGATCCTTTTGCTGGAACTTCATAGATTATATTTTGTAGTACACTTGGGCCTCATTCATCTGGGAGTACTACAGCATATGCCTGTGCGAGGGATGTGTTTTACCCACACTGGGATGCACATTGATATGAATTGGGACTGCCTGCTCAGTGATGACCAGAACATCTGTGCATCCCCGTGCAGGTAAATGCAGCCCTCGCACAGGTGTATGCTGTAGTTTGCCATGTTAATGGGATCTAACACGAAAAAATTGTTTATCATCCATTGAGGGGCACATGCTTGTAGAATAGTCTGACAATGTGTTTTATATTGCCCACGTCAGACATTGCCACAAAAAAAAAAATCAAGCCAGCCCCCATATAACCCTGCTTCCGATTTGAATCTGTTTTTTGTGCGTGTTTTAGAATGTTACTTTCACACTGAGGTGCTATAGTGCTAAAAATTGCGCCTGCCAAGTGCCTGTAAAACACCTCTCCTGTCACTCCAGTGTGAAAGCCAGAGGGCTTTCACACTGGAGCAGTGCGCTTGTGGGACGTTTAAGTCCTGCAAGCAGCATCTTTTGTGGCGCATTAGGAGCTTTCCACTGCGGATTTTATTCCTTTATTCTAGAATTACGGTAAAGCCCTCGCACCTCAGTGTTAAAGTACCTTAACCACTTCAATACAGGGCACTTAAACACCTTCCTGCCCACACCAATTTTCAGCTTTCAGCGCTGTTGCACTTCGAATGACAATTGCGTGGTCGTGCTACATTGTACCCAAACTACATTTTTATAATTTTGTTCCCACAAATATAGCTTTCTTTTGGTGGTATTTGATCACCTCTACGATTTTTTATTTTCTGCTAAACAAATAAAATAAGTAAATTGGAAAAAAGTATTTTTTTTTTTTTTGTTTCAGTTTCAAAACTTTGTAAATAAGTAAGTTTTTTTTCTCCTTCACTGATGAGGTGGCACCAATGAAGTGGCACTGATAGGTGGTACTGATGGGCACTGATAGGTGGTACTGATGGGCACGGATAGGCAACACGGATGAGCATGGATGGGCACTGATAGGTGGCATGGATGGGCACTGATGTTAAATGACGCCCGGTCAGGATTTTGAAACCACTTTGCTGCCGACATTCTGCTATATGGCGGGCGGCAAGTGGTTAAAAGACTTCCTCAGCTCTGCTGGGGAAAACTCACTAATATTCATCCAGTTTTACATTTTTCTGTTTATAGTTGTATAGGTAGGTTTAAAAAGAAACAAGTACATCTAGTTCAACTAATAGAAAAAATATATGAATTAATTGAAACTGTATACCCAGTTAATCCAGAGGACCAGTAACCCTATAAAGTATAGTCCAATTTGCTCCAACGTGGGGTGGGTTAGGATGAATCGTATCCAAACCCCCAAGGCAATTGGATTCCCAGATCAGCAACCTGTTATTACCGGTACATGTTGTTTTTTTTCTCTAACAATTCTTATAGCCTTGTATATTCTGCTTCATGAGGAAGACGCATGCATTTATTTAAGACGTTTTGAACACTCTACATTTTAACTGCTCAGTAAAGATAACCCTTTTCCATGATATAACCTTTTTTTTTTTTTTTTTTTTCTAACCTCAAATTATAGTTGCATGTGCACTTTGAGCTAAACTGAGTTGGCCAGTTTCTAAGGGAGTCTGTTCTATATTTTCACAGCTTTTACTGTGAAGAAGCCTTTCCAGATGTGGTGGTTAAATATTTTTCTCCCCAAATAGTTATTACCCCCCCCCCCCCCCCCCCAGCATGCACCACTGGCAATAAACCTCCTAGTGGTTGGCCAAGGAACAGATATTGATTCATAACCAGGCATTACTGTGGCATGATCCTCTGGCACCAGTGACACCTACTGGCAGAAGGCAGAAACAGTAGCACCTCTGTGTTTAGGGGAAAGCTGAGTGAATACACAAGAAATGAGTATGGGTTGTCTACCACCTAGCCAAACTAAATTTAAAACTCTTAAGACATAGTGGCTACACAAGGATTCCTTATCCTTCTGCTACTTTTATTAAATATTTGCATTCAAGTGAAATTCCAGTCAAAACCTCTATGCCACATTCTAAGCCTAACCTATCTTGACCCGGAAAAGCTTAAATCGTTATACTTGCTTTTCTGAAGCTGTTCCAGTCCAGTCTCCAGTGATGAATGCTGTGTGCAGGAGAGAACCAACAGCTGTGAAATGCCGGGGAAGTGACATCACACATTGAGTTACTATGTGGCTTTCGTTGTCGTCTGCCTCTCGTGGTGACAGCTCAGTGTTGGACCGGAGCAGCTTCAGAACAGCTAAGTACAGCAAATTTTACTTTATTAGGCTTAGAATGAGGCAGAGAGTATGTTTAGAGTTAGGTTCTGACTGGAATTCCACTTTAGATTGAACTTCACACCTGCCTACAGGTATTGTTTAACATCACTCTTTCCTTTTTAGGCCATTCACATCAACGCAGTGCAGCTGCGATGCGACTTTGGGGAAGTGTCCTGTGCTACTTTTGTGCAATGCAGTGCAATTGATGTGGTCCATAGACTTCAATGGAAATGAATGTGCATGCATTTTTTTGTTTTCCCACAATAAGTAGTAATAATATTTGTATAATAGTATTAAACACACACCACTAAAATCGTGTTACAATTGCAGAACAAACAGGGATAGCACATTCAATGCATAATCGCACCTGATATCACTTTAAAAACGGATCACAATAATGAAAACCTGGCCTTAAAGAGGAAGTAAACCCTCTTAAAAAAGAAAAAAAAAAAAACCCTGCAAGACAAAGGCATAATTAGCTAGTATGCATAGCATACTAGCTAATTATGCATCACTTACCTCAGATTGAAGCCCCCGCATCGGTCCACTTCTCCCCCTCCGACATGTTCTCCCGGAGTGACTTCCGGGTTTTGTGGCTCCGGCGCTGTGATTTGCCAGAGCCGCGATGCTGTCACTCCGTGCATGCGCCTGAGAGCGGCACAGTACAACTGAAGCATGGGCATATAGCGCCGTTGCTTCAGTTGTCTCAAGTGCGCATGTGTCGCATGACGTCGGCACATGCAAATAGAGGTATATCTCCTAAACCGTGCCGGTTTAGGAGATATACTTGTTAGCTACCGGTAAGCTTTAATATAGGCTTACCTGTAACATCAAGTTGTAAACAAGGGTTTACAACCACTTTAAGGACTGTGTTGCTCGTCCTTCTGTTTTTAACCTCTGTCCATTGTTCTCCATTAAAATTTCCTATTTAGAAAGCTTTAATTTTCAGCTTATTTAGAGATTATCACTTGTCTAGATAGACTTCCACTCCTCACATTATAGCCCTCCCCTATCCTAATATCAAGGGTTAAACTTTTTTTTACGTAAGAGAGGGATATAACCAGTCATGTGTGGCGTTTTTTTAAATTTTTTTTGAGGAAGTTTTAATTTCCTATAGCTGCAGCAGAAAGTGGAAGGAAATCCCGTCCGTCCCCAAAACTAGTGTTCCTATTCAAATATTTCTCCTCTTTCTTGTTTTGATAAATACCCAGATTTTGGGACTTTTTTTACTTAAACTTTTGGTGATCATGGTCACCAGTACAAATAAAGAGGATGAATCCCCCTTATTGGTCAAAGACAGCAGTAAAAAAACTGACACATTCTACATCGTACTACAGGGTATGTCTGAAACTAGAAAAAGGGTTTGCCATTAGTTATACTTTGAAGTTTAGATAAGGAATCTTTAAACAGTTTTTTACTTGGTTTATATTCTCATGGTTATGTTTTGTCTGTCATGTCTGTGATTTCCCTGAAATCAGTGGTTTGGTAGGCTAGGCTTAGGCCAACAGCTTGGGTGGTAAACCAAAAATATAGGTGAGAAGGCCCAAGGTAATTTTCTGTTTGACAAGTACTGCTCCACCTGTATTTCTCCTAAGGTGGTTGATTATTTGTCATCCACTTTCTTGGTAGAGACCCTTTTGCTCCTTCTAGTTCTGAATTCCTCTTGAAATATTTAGCTCTAATCTAGAACATCAGGTTTTTTTAGTTTTTTTGTTTGCCATCTCAGTTCAACTTTCCAAGCGGACCTTGCTCAGCTTTATCTGTTCATTTCGTCCGTTTTAGTGTTCACATCATTGTGGCATTTTCTTATTTACTTATAAATCTATGATCCACGTCAACACTAATATTTAGCTTACAACTTTTGCTATTTTATATCCCTCCCCCCACCCACTCCCTCTTCCCGCTCCGCTCGCTGTGTCCATTGACTTGATTTAAAACCTGGCTCTCGATTTTAGTACAGGGACTTCAACTTTTACCCTATGCACGTACCGCTTCTGCAAAACTCCACGTCATTTTAAACTTTTTCCATCTGTCCCACTTCTCTACTATACCTCCCATTTCCTCTTCCGGATTTGTTCTGAGAGATTCCATCATTCGCGTATTCTCGACTATATCCACTCCCATATTGCTGGGCTATCTTGTTTCCTCCAATTCCTCGCTATCTGACGCTTAGCGGCGTTGAGTAAGTGCGGTACTAGGGAACTTTGATAGTGTTTAATAGTTCCTTTGGTGCCATGGAATAGGATCACCCACGGATCATTTTCGAGGTTAATTCCGGTAATCTCCTTGGTATAATCAATTATTCTCCTCCCAGTAAGCTTTTATCTTATAACAGTCCCACCACAGGTGTGCCATCGTCCCCTTATCCCTACAGCCTCTCCAACATTCGGCTGAGCCTCCTTGTATAAATTGACATGATTTTGAAGGTGTTAAGTACCACCTTGATAAGCACTTATAATTTGTTTCAAAGGCCCTAGAGTCTACTGCTGAACTATAGGTTAACTTAAAAAAATTTCTCAGTGTTAATGTGTCAGTTTTTGTGCCCAGTTCCCACTTTTGAATGAATGTAGGTATCTCCACTCCCTCTACTTCCTGCAGGAGTTTGTATATCTTCGATATTGATCCTTTGGTATCACTCGCTGTAAAGATACGCTCTAAACGGGTCAAGTCTCCGCTTGCCCTAATTGGTTGTGGTAAGCTTCTGACAAAGTGAGACAGTTGGAGATACCTCCACCTGTTCATATCAAAAAGGTCCCTCCTACTTTCTAATTCATTAAGTGTAAGAATTTTTCCCTTGTGTAAAATATCTTTCAGTTGTGCCCTATTATCTTTAATCCAACCCCCTCCCGCTGTTTTATTCCCTGGTGCAAAATACGCATTATTTTTTAGTGCTATTAATGGAGAGTTATATTTAACGTTGACTAATTTATAAATTTTATCCCATATTTTTAGTGTATTTGTGGTCATAGTGTTAGTGCCTTCACTCAGTGTTCTAAAGTTTGGGGGGTTCCAGATGTCATTTCCTAATTGTGAATTGCTGAGAGTTTTTTCTAATTTTACCCAGCTTTTTTTACTGATGTTATTACTCCATTCGGGGATTCTAGATAGGACCGTTGCATAGTAGTAATTTACTACATCAGGTACTGCTAGGCCACCTCCTTTTTTTTTTTTTTCCTTATTCAATAGGTAGAGTGAAATTCTGTGCTGCTTGTTTTTCCATATAAAGTTCATTAAGAGGGATTTTAATTTGTTGAGGTACGTCTGGGATAATGGAATTGGGAGCATTTGAAATTTGTATGTAATTATGGGTAACAGTGTCATTTTTACTGTGTTAATGCGGCCCAGCCACGAGAGGGGTCTTGTAGAGTGGTCTTTGCTTTTTTTTGCTATCTCATCTAGCAACGGGATCTAATTAATTCTATATATTTCCTTAACTGATTTTGCTAAGTTAATTCCTAGGTATTTAATATGTTTTTTCCATGGGAAGACAAATCGCTCCTGTAAATTCTCTTTATCTTTTTTGGTTACGTTTATTTAGAATAAAGGCTTTTGAGATGTTTACTTTGAAGTTGGAGATCTCTCCATATTGCTTCAGGATTTGCATTAAATTGGGGAGCCTTCTTTGTGGGTTGTTTATATAAAATAGAATATCGTCGGCAAAGGCTGCTACTTTATGTTCATCGCCATCCACTACAATACCCTCAACACCCGAGTTGTTCCTAATTGTCGCCAGGAGGGGTTCTAGGGATAGAATAAAAAGGAGGGGGGACAGCGGGCATCCCTGTCTCGTCCCGTTTTCCATGCAGAACCAGGAAGATGTTACTCCATTGATTTTAACCCTGGCTTTAGGGTCATCGTATAAAACCCCGATTTTTTTTTTTTTGTAGGATTTTTGGTCCAAAGCCCATATGAGCTAACGTTTGGAACATGAGTCCCCAGTCTACCCTGTCAAATGCTTTCTCGGCATCTATTGACAGGAATAGACCTGGGGACTCGACCTCTCTAATTCTCTGGAGCAACAGCAGTGTTCGGACAGCATTGTCCCGCCCCTCCCTCCCGGCCACAAAGCCCACCTGGTCAGGATGGACCAGCGTGCCCAAGTACAGCCTGACCCTTTCTGCCAGGATCTTGGCATATATCTTAGTATCAGCATTAAGAAGCGAAATTGGTCTGTAACTTGAGCACACTGATCCATCCTTTCCTTCTTTCAGGATAACCGTGATATTGGCCGATAGAGAATCTTCGCTCATTTTATATTCCGCACCCAATCCGTTAAAATAAGCGCATAATCTAGGGATCAATAGCTCCTGGAATGTTTTATAATATGAAACAGTAAAACCGTCCGGGCCCGGACTTTTCCCGGACGGCAAATTTATTAGGGCCTTTTTTTACTTCCTCTTCTGAAAATGGTCTCTCAAGGTCCTCCATATCATCCCGAGGGAGCCTAGGCAGCCCGGCATTCTCTAGAAAAGATTCCGTTCTCTTTATTTTTTCACTTTTTCGCGGGATATTTTGCTCGGCCGCGTAGACTCCCTCATAATAATCTCTGAAGGAGTTTGCTATGTCACTCGATAGAAATTTAACCTCTCCTGCCTTATTTTGTATTTTCTCTATATAATTTCTTGCCTTTTTTTTTTGTAGAGTTTTAGCTAAGTGCTTACTTGATTTGTCTCCCCATAGGTATCTTTCTTTTACTATTCTATTAAAAGTTTGCTTCACTTCCTGCTCCAATAGATCCTTTAGCTCTTCTCTCCTAGATGTTAGTCTTAAAAATAATTCTTTATTTTGGCCCTTTAGTTGTTTGTGTTCTCTTTCAAGAAGGCCGATTTCTACTTTTAAGTCCTCCATTTTCTTGCAGTGTTCTTTTTTTCTTCCAGGCTCCCTTTGAAATAAAAGTCCCTCTAATGAACGCTTTATGGGCGTCCCAAACGTGGGATCCCTGCACCTCCCCATTATCGTTGTTAGTAAAGTATTGTTCTATCTCTGTCTTGATCTGGGCTGCAATCTCCTTGTCCCTAAGAAGTTCCTCATTTAGTCTCCAGTTATTGTGAGGTGCCTGTATATCTGGAAATTTGAGCCTCATCGAGACCGGGGCATGGTCTGATAGCAAAATAATCTCTATTTTTGTCTCTGTAACCCTGTCAAGCATGCCGTGGTCCACAAAAATGTAGTCCAATCGCGAGTACGTCCCGTGTACGGGGGAGAAAAACGTGTAATCTTTATTTTTGGGTGGTGCATCCTCCAAATATCTACCAGTTGACTGGTGTGCAATTTTTGTTTAATCATTTGCTTTACAACATTACTTGTCCCCCGCACACGGGACGTAGAATCTAGGTCCTGGTCCATATGAAAATTTAAATGTCCCATCAAAATCAGATATCCCTTTTTGAAATCTCTTAATTTATTAAGAATCCCCCCTCAGATATTGTGCAGGTCTAATGTTGGGGGCATAAATGTTTGCGAACGTATATTTTGTCTGTCCAATAGCACCTCTAAGAAAGATATCTCCCTTCCGGGTCCACAAGCCTGTTCTCTAAGCAAAAGATAGTATCTCTGGAAAAGCCTATGGCCACCCCCCTTGATCTATTAATTATAGTGTCCCCATAGAACCAAGTTGGATAGTAGCTAGAGAAGAGTTTTATATTGGACCCGTGTGAGATATGTGTCTCCTGGAGGAAAACGATACCCGCTCCGTTATTTTTGAGTTCATCTAAGATTTTTGCTCGTTTGTTGGGTAAGTTGAGTCCCTTTACGTTATAAGATATTAACTTGATGTTAGTCATCGAGGCCCTTTGGATATAGCTTGGCAGATTGTGGCAATAGGATCACAGCGATGCAGGAGCTTTTTACCCACCCTCTCTTCCCTCCCCCCCTGACCTCCCCGTACTCTTTATTCCCTCCCATGAGTCCCCTTCTACCTACCCTCCTCCTATCCCAACCCCCCCTTCCTATCCCACCTCCTCCCTCCCTGACCCCTACTAAGGTCATAGAGACACTGGGGGTCACCCATTTGTGATTCCCCTCCGTTCTCTCAATTTCTCAGGTGAGGTGGGGCTCTGATCTGCAGCTAAATCTCACCTGGACCCTGAAGATATCAGGGTAACGGGGGTCAGCGGGCGAGTCATGTGCTGTTTTCATCTGCCCTAGACGGTGGTCGACCAGCCTCCAACACCTCTCCTCCTCTCCCCGGACCCCCCCCCCCCCCCTCCCTCGTTTTCTGCCACCATCTCCCAACCCGGCAAAGCCGGGACCTGCAAGTCCATCTTTTGACAAAATTCACTCAGGTCTTCCGGAAATTTTAATCTGGCCGAGCGCCCATCTTTTGTGCCTATTAGGCACGCGGGGAAACCCCATGTATATTTCACGCTTGAGCGTCGCATTGAATCAAGTAAAGGTCTCTGCAACCTTCTCCTCTCTAGCGTCTGGGGGACTAGGTCTGAGTAGATCTGGCTCTCGGAGTCATCCTATTTCAGGGGAGTCTTCCCATACAATTTTGACCAAATTTCTGCTTTGTCCTCGTAGTAACGAAATCTGACTATGATGTCCCGGCGTCTAGATGAGCTGGATTCTGAGAGTTTGCCTACTCGATGGACCCGCTCTAATTTGGGGAACTCCTCTTCTTCTTTGCCCAGGAGGGGGTTAAATAAAGTTGTTATTATCGTCCTTAAATCTTCACCTCTTTTTTCCGGGACATTTCTTACTCTGAGATTTTGACGCATATTTCTATTTTCTGCGTCTTCTAGCTTATATAAAATTTCTCGTTGGGATAATTTTATGGATCTTATCTGGTCCTTAACTATATACATTTCTTGTTCCTGGCAATCTGCTCTTTTCTCTACGGATTCCACTCTTGTCAGTAGATGCCCCAGATCCTCTCTAAAAAGGTGAAAGTCCCCTTTGATTGCGTTTTCCATTTTTAAGAGCATTTCTTCCATTTCGTCTTTTGTAGTCTTTTGTTCATCGACCCTACTGACGTCAACTCCATTTTCCAGCGTTTGATCAGGTGTAATTTGGGCAGATTGATCCTCCGGTTTTTTGTCCTTCGGTTTCCTTCTCTCCATCGTTGTTTCTAGGGGAGTGTCCGTATGGTTTGGTTGTGGGCTTGAGCCTGTTTTCAAATAGTGTTTTATGGTACTTGCTGTTTCGGGGGTTTTTAGGGGGCCCTTTTTGGGGACTTTTCTCATGTTTCCTGCATGTGTCTTTCTAATCCTCTTTCCCAGGATGTTAACTGTTTGGTCCCTGGGGAGAGACCTACTTCACCCTCTTTCCCTCAACTTTTCCCCTTTTTATCTTTAAGTGAATCTCCTTTTTTATATAAGTAGTCTATTCACTTACACGCTGACGTTTAGGGAATGGGGGTGGCATTTTCCAAGGGTTTAATTGTACAGGACCCTTTGGGGTATTCTCTCTGCTCCCTATAAATATATGAGGGTGGAGGGTCCCCCCTTTTTGTCTTAAAGCTGTACTGGTTACCCCTCAGCGCTCAACTTTTCCCAGATATATAGATTTGAAGTGTCCTGTCAGTGCATATGTCCTTGTTTATAGATTAATATTTTGCGAACGACACCCACGTCTCCCCCCCTATACCATTCGTCCAAGGCGGGTACGGAGATACGAGGGTGAGGATGGTACTGGTCAGACCACCTTCTCTGGTGAGTCCGACCAGCTACCGCTTTTACCCGCAGGTGAATTCACGTTCAAAGACAGTGGGAGCCGTCCTTCCTCGATAGCTGAGTTGGAACGGCTCACCATTGGCTGTGTGTTGACCTGGGCAGGAGGCGCTGGCGGTCTCGGGGTCTCTCACACTCCGCGGCGCCTCAGCGTTCTCCTCTCCTCGCCGTCATCGCTTCACACATCCGCCCGCTGTATCAGGCCCCTCCCTCCGTACTGCGGTCTACGTCAGTACGTCCTGCTCCATCCCCGGCTAGAACATCGGGTTGATCAAACATGTCATTGTTGTTGTCCATATTTGGTAATTTATTTATGAATCCTCCAATCAGGTGTCATCATCTGATTACATTTTACATCTGTTTTTCCCTAGCTGCGACCCTCAGTTAAAACGCTTTTTGACATTTTCACATGTCACCAGCTACGATTCTGTGTTCCTCAATTTATAAAATAGGACTTCTCTTACGTTCATTGATGAATGTTGCATCTTCATATTGTTGACTAGGGTTTATAGCGCCACCTTCAGGAGTAGGACACTAGGCAGAAAAAGAACACCTTACCACCTATGGACAGTCCTAGCTAGTATAAACCCCATCTTTGCTATAGGCAGCTCAGTTGTTTTTTTTTTTTGCGCCTAGTGTTTCAGTGAGGACACTGTGAGGATCTAGCACCCTTCTGGGACCTGTGGTTTTCTCTTTTCCTTTTTCCTGAAAATATTTCCAGTCAAAAGCCAGGCTGGCCGACGGGCTGGATAATCTAGATCCAGTGGCCCCCCAGTTTGGCCAATGAGTGCATGCAGACCTTCAACTATGCACTGGGTATGCTGCAAGAAGCCTTATCCTTGACTGAGATAGCCAGTGAGTCAAACGTTGTGTGGTGACAAGTATGACTGGGCACCTTAGAACCCATATATGTCAGAATATACTGATACAAAAGAGGACGTGTGTGTGTGTGTGTGTGTGTTTTCTTCAGCGCATGTCCATTTACATCTCTAATCCTTTTCTGATCCACTTTGTAAACTATTATACTTTTGAGTCCTGCATGGCACACAGCAGCTGTTGTGGTTGTTCTATTTGTTTTATTTGCTTATACAGTACCTTACAGTTTCGGTGCTGCACCTGCTGTCATTTACACATTATTTACTTTGTATGTTAAAAACATTATAAATATCAGAGAGCAGGATCCAAGATGGCCGCTTAGCCCTGGAACCACGCACCTGGTCGGCCGTTATCAAAGTCTTGGGCTGCTTGCCAGTGTCTTGGGCTGCTATCCCCAGTTTCCAGCAATATCGCATGGCAGGAGGGAGCAGCCGTAGGGCTTGTTTTCGCCTGCCACGACTACTCGATCCTCGGCCTTAGCCAAGATGGCAACCGCTCCTCCGCGGTGTATGGGTAGGGATATAATGTACCCGATACCCATTTACAAAGTGGGGGGCCCCTTTTTTTAAAGTGGGCTTCCAGATTCCAAAAAGCCCCCCTGCCTGCAGACCCCGAAACTACCGGCCAGGGTTGTCGGGAAGAGACCCCTGTCCCCATCAAAATAGGGGCACGGTGCTTTGGGGGGGAAGCACCCACCCTCCGCCATGTTAAGGGCATGCGTCCTGGTATGGTTCAGCAAGGTGGGCGCGCTTGCTTGTCCCCTCTTTCCTGACCTGCTGGGCTGCATGCTCGGATAAGGGTTGGGTATGGTTTTTGGGGGGATGTGGGGGGTTCCCCTCAGAATTCATACCATATCCCGAAGGGCCTGGTATGGACCTGGACCTGGGGGGGGGGGGGGAGACTGGTGACTGTTGTCAAGGACACGGTGGCTGGCTTCCTGGCCCCCTGCTTGGCAACCAGCTTATATACAGTGTTTTAACCACTTGCTTACTAGGCACCTAAACCCCCCTCCTGCCAGACCAATTTTCAGCTTTCAGCGATGTCACTCTTTGAACAATAATTGCGCGGTCATACAACTCTGTACCCAAATTTTTCCCTCACAAATAGAGCCTTCTTTTGGTGGTATTTGGTCACCTCTGGGTTTATTACTTTTTGTTCTAAAAAATTTTAAAAGACCAAATTTAAAAAAACAAAACAGTTTTATATTTTGTTAATACATTTTGCATACAGGTAATTTTTCTCCTTCATTGATGTACGCTGATGAGTTTGCACTGATGGGCACTGATGAGGAGGCACTGAAAGCTGGCAGTGATGGGCACTGATCGGCACTGGTAGGTGACACTGATGGCCAGCACTGCTAGGTGGCACTGATGAGGTACTGATTGGCACCTCTGGTAGGCATTGATAGGTGGCACTGTGGGCACTGGTTGGCACAGATAAGGCAGCTTCGCCTCTTCCTCTTCGGGACTGATGTCCCTTGAACAGAGAAGCCCGTGATAGTGCTATTTTTTTTCTTTTTTTTAATCGATCAGGTTTTTTTCTTTTTTTTTTTAACGATTACCGATCTTTTTTACATCACGTGATCAGCTGTCAATGGCTGACAGCTGATAATGTAGTAAGGAGCATGGATCGACCCCTTACTCCGGTTATCACCCGGGTCTCATTGACTGGGTGATCAAAGCATGCGCCCTGCAGGGGGCACGCAGGAAGCATGCAAAGGGGAGGACATCTATTGACGGCCTCCCGGCAAAGTAAATCCACACTGTAGCCATCATTCAGTGTGTTGCGTTTGTTAAAATATGATCTTATTTTTTTTTTTTTATTAAGCAGACATAACATTACACAATAGTGGTTGGTCATAGAGATACTGTCAGGTTTTTGGCTTGAGTAGATTTCTCAAACAAATGCATTTCATGCAATGGGTACATAGATACCATTATATTCAAATTGACAGTTTGAGGAGGCTATTGTCTCTATAGCTACAGTAAACAAGTAAGAGAGGGTCTCAAACTGACAAAAATGACTGTTAGTCGGTTGTTATGGAAACAAGTTTGTGACTATTAACTTTGGTCAACAAACTTGTACAAATAAAAAGGGGGAGCAGAGACTGGGAGACAGACACACACAGACCATCATGCTTTAAGATCAGAAGAAGCCACTCATGATAGAAGAAAGGTGCCTGGTGTCCAAGAAGCATCGTTGCCAATAGAGAGATCACGAACATACAGTATCAGAATATAAGTAACTTTTAAATGTCTTTGTAGTTATAGACCATAGGCTGTTCTATTTTCTAGGCATTTTGCTTGTTAGAGATATGTCAGTCTTGCATTGTATTCTTAAGATTGTAATAGTTTTGTATGTACAGCATCTTTTTATAGTAAAAACACTTTTACACACTGCAGAAGTCTCAGCTTCCTTGCTTATACCACAGAGTAACCTTGCTAGATGGACGCAAGCGAAACATTCGGCTATAGCACAGATCTGAAGGAGTTAGAGAGAATAAAAAAACGTAAGACGCAACATGCATAAAAAAACACGATGGTTTAAAAACGCACTGCAAATGTGCCTGAAAAAGACTGAGCAGAGACCCTAGGGAATAAAATGGTGGTCATTGCAACTTGTATTGCTCAGTATTTGCACAGCAATTTTTCTAAGATTTTTTTTTGGGGTGGGGCAGTTTTTTTTATTATTTTATTTTTTATTTATAAAAGTTAGCCCCTATTCTTTTTTTTTTTTTTTCTTTTTTTTATGCATAATGTCAAAAATGTTACGCTGAGTAAATAGATAACCTAACAATGTCATGCTTTAAAATTGCGCACACCTGTGGAATGGCACCAAACTTTGTCACTTAAAAATGTCCATAGGCATTGCTTTCAAAATTTTTACAGCTTACCTGTTTAGGGTTACAGAGGAGGTTTTGGGATAGAATTATTGCTCTCACTCTAACGTTCATGACGATACCTCATGTGTGGTTTGAACGCCGTTTACAAATGCGGAGCAATGTACTTATGCGTTCTCTTCTGCGGGGACAGGGGCAGTTTACATTTTTTTATTTTTTAGCTTTTGTTTTTATTTTTATATTTTGACACTTTCCGTTTACTTTTTTTTTTTCTTTGATCACGTTTATTCCTTTTGTAAAGTTAATATCCCTTGGAATAGGTCATGACAGGTCCTCTTTACAGCGAGATCTGGGGTCTAAGTCCCCAGATATCGCCTGTAGGCTGGAAAGCCTAAGATCAAAAAAAATAAAACTATCTCGGCTTCCCTGCCTATAGCAGACAGCACTGTTTTTCCTCCTTTGCTGTGAGGGAGATCTATTTGTACAGCTCGGACTAATTTCTCAGGGTGGCTCTGTTGTGGGGTCCCCCTTTTCTACAGTCCTGGAACACTTTGGAGGTTCAACCCATCCGCTCTCTCCGTTGTGGCATCAAGCTTCCTCTGGTCGCTTTGTCCTGTCCCGACCTCTTTGTTGGTTTCTGCTGGGGAGAAGTTGTACCTTCTATTCTACACCCTTGACACCTGGGAACTATGAAACCCTCGTGGGCTACCCTTTTAAAAGTTCTTAGAACTTCTGAGTGCCTTCTAAAGCTATAATTTTCTGTGTTTTGCTACCTGTTCAGATACGTTATAAAAATTAGTTGTTTGCATTGTTATGCTGCAGTCCTACCCCACGATACCCATGTTCTACTGGGTTGCAAGGCCCCCTTTGCGGAACCCGAGGAGGTTTGTACTGCAGCAGAACTCATTCTGTACCTTTTTTGTTTTTGTTTTTTTCTATTTATTTAATTTTATTCATCATATTTTTAGTTAAGAATGACCTGCTCAGCTGAGGTAGTTTGCCAGACTGACACAGTATCACGGATCTGTTAATTTTATATGTGGTGATAAATACCTTTTTATGTGCTTGCATTGTGATATGTTATAGGGGTTCACCAGCTCGGGCCTAGCTTGGTGGTTGTGCACACTCACAGCTCGCTTTTTGGGATGGGGTGAGTGGCGACAAGTGTTATAGCATCTTATTTTCTTATTTCTTATGTCCACAACACCCCCCTGTAGGGTCATCTCCCACCCAAGGCTTTAACTCCACTACCAAACTTTGGAAGGCGTTTCAATATTATCACTCCTGTACGGTGGACATTTTGCTTCTCCAGGAAACAAATTACCCCAAGTCCTAACCCCTCCTTACTTCACAAACAATACCAAGTCTTTTTTCTGGCAAATGTGACTGACAAAACTAGAGGGGTAGCTATCTGTTTTTCCAAACGTATCTCCTTTACCCTTAAACAGGAAATCGGGTACCCAGAAGGAAAGTTTCTTTTGGTTAAAGGGTTAGTGGGGGAACAACTTCGCTCCTTTTATCTATTGCTGTGCCCCCCCCCCCTCCCCCCAACGTTGCTCAAGCTACCTTTTTCACTAAATTGCTCCGTGCCTTGACCCCATACTTGAAGGGGCGGATTATCTGTGGGGGGAATACTAATCTCGCTCTGGACTTGTCATTAGATAAATTCAATCCCATACGTTCATGTCTCAAACAGACCCCTAAGGCAGGTTTAAGGGTGGCTAAAATGTTACATTCTCAACCACTTCCCGCGCGCCATATTACAGAGTGATGTCTGCAAAGTGGTTCAGTTATCCTGACTGGATGTCGTATGACATCTAGTAGGATAAGCCGCAATTGCGTGCCCACGGGGGCATGTAGCGCAGCGATCGTTGATGTGGTGTGTCAGTCTGAAACACCGCATCACTGATCCCGGTGAAGAGCCTCTGACATAGGCTCTTTACCATGTGATCAACTGTGTCCAATGACAGCTGATCACAACGTAAACCGGAAGAGCCCCCCGAGATTGCCACCCAGGACCACCAGAGTTGCTAATCAATGCCCATCAGTGATGCTTTCCAGTGCGGCCTTTCAGTGCCGCCTCATCAGTGCCCATCAGTGAAGGAGAAAACTTACATATTTACAAAATGTTAAAACAAAACAAAGAAACTTTATTTGTTTTCAAAGTTGCGCTAAAAATAGCACCTGCAAAGCACCCTGAAACAGTCGCTGCTGTCTTTCCAGTGTGAAAGCCCGGAGGGCTCCGCACCGCCCCAGTGTGAAAGGGGCCTAACTGAAGATGTCTCCCCTGTAATGGTCTGGGCAGCACATAAAGCTGTGGTGCGTGGAAAATTGGTTGTTATGCTCTCTGCTTCACCAAACTCGTAAAGCCAAAGATGTGCTGCCCGGATGGCACGTATTCTCAAAATGTGTGTAAAACATTGGAAGCCTTCAGAGACTTCTATGCCTCCCTATTCAAAATCCCGGGAGAGGAGGATCTTCAATTCTGTACACAGTACCTGCAGGGTATTCCACTTCCCAACATTTCTGTGAAGCATAGAGGGCATATGCAGGCGCCTTTCACTTCACGGGGGTTTATAGTTGCTATAGTTTTCCTTTATATCCATATTTGGCCGTATTGATCCTGTTGTGAGCGTGATTACCATAGAGGATTTGGTTTATCAGTGGAGTGTCCCAGAGGATTCCAAGTTCCATATAGCCTGCAGAGCTTGTTTTTGCCTGCCTACCTGACCATCCTATCGATAGGTGGTCCCTACCCTCTGGCAAGTGTCCCCTGCTCACTGGATGTGGAGTGCTATTAGACGTCCTGCATTACTATTTGGTGGTTTATTATTCTTTATATAAGATAATTATCTTCCAGGATTCTTTTTGGACTTTTGTTTTTATTTCATTATTAGGGCTATTTTTCTTGCACATACTCTTATTTCTTTTAATTTCATTTAGTTTTTTTATGCAATGCACATAATATAAATTTAGTGTTATTATTTATATTACACTTTTTTCCTTGTTTATAGCACTTGGATTAATCGCTGCTGATATTCACATTTTATTTAGCGCGGTATAAAATTACACTATTTTGGATTTTTGATTTCGTTAATGGTTCTTGGTATTAAAATTAGGCCATCTATCGTATGCCTGCATTGTTATAACTATAATCTTTTGCGCCAAAATTATACTACGTGTGTTACTCTTGACAAGGAGATATTGTTGCCATGTGGCTGTTACTTTGTTGTTGGCATTAAACAAAAAAATG
This sequence comes from Lithobates sylvaticus, assembly GCA_028564925.1. NCBI lineage: Eukaryota > Metazoa > Chordata > Amphibia > Anura > Ranidae > Lithobates > Lithobates sylvaticus. The sequence continues at coordinate 169,636,780 of CM053038.1, forward strand.
ATTCTTCATTGTGTCTGCTGCCTTCGTTGCCAATGTCCTTTATAATGTTTTATTAAAAAGACATTACATTACATGCATTACGCATTTTTGTCAGTAGCCAGAGTTTATGCACGTTTTCTTTTATATGCTATACGCTGAGTCCAGGAAACCACAGGCTGTTTGCGAGGCCAGCCGGCTCGCTTTGTGCTGTTTTTAAACTACATTCTCGTAATTTTTCACTTGCGGATATAATAAATGTTTTTAAAGGATCTTATGCTATGTGAGTTTATTTACCTTTTGGGTACCTGCCATACACTCGTTATCTTGGGAATATTCTTGAGCTGGTGACACTTCCTGGTATATACTTGCTGCAAGTGGAGACGTTCCTATTGGAGCTAAGGAGTTCAGTTTATTGCCATTTACATCCCAGGCTGGGGTTAAAGCCATCTGCGCAGTGAAGTCCCCTGTAATAAGGGACCACCGAGTTCCGGTAAGCTGCAGTGTGTTAATGTGGTGGAGGCTCTTCACTTACCAGTCTGTGTGGATGAACTTTTGATTCACGGATATTTTTGGACATTTTGATATAGATCACTTTCAATTAAGGGTATCTTTAGTAACTTGGGCTCTTTTTTTGTAATGATGTCACCGTTCTTATGATCTTTCATTTTATTTATTTTTCTATTACACTAAGCGATATGCTCTTATGATTGTAACCTGAATTTTGAACTTGTTTATTTTCACTAGAATTATTCACTACATGATATTTTTTTATTATTGCAATATCAATTTAAATTAATTTTATTTTCAACACCATATATTAGGGTTGTTATTATTTGGTGTGGTCAATTATTTCTATGTGGTGTAGTATATTATCTAGAGCAGCAGCTTTTTTCCTTTACAGATAGCAGTATTTTTTCTATCATACCTTTTTCTTTATATGCAGATGACCATGGAATCCAAGCTGGTGACGCTAGCTGAGAAGTCTCCTATCAGTTCTGAGGTAAAGAGAAGGCTATGAAGTTTATATGCTATTTGTGCATAATTTTCTTTATATAACTTTGTTGCAACTAATCACCGTAGCAACACCTAGTGACAGGGTTTGCACCCTCACAATAATGGTTGACTGCTGCTTGATACCCCAAGTGTAGCATCCATCCAGGAGCAGTGCAAGACAAACTAAGCTCATCTCAGTTGCTTTTATCAAACTACTATGGCTTCTTTTTGAACTTGTTTCCTGATCAAATTTTGGTATGTTGGAGTAAGGATATAGTCCACAGAAGCCACATAATAGTATAGCTAGTGTACAGCTGTTTTAAGTAATAGTACAGGGTAACTTGTATGACATTTAGGTTGATTATACAGCCATTGCTAAGTAAAGGTTAAAATAATCCTGACTGCATGTGATCCTCTTTTGTCTTTGTCACAAGGGTCTTATAGATATACTGTAGATTTTGAATAAAAGGAGTAAGAGGAACAGCAAGATTAAAAAAAAATATTTTTTTTTACTTTTCCTATAATAAAAAAATATTCTCTAGGTTATTCTTATACATTGGGAGACCATACTTCATTGCAGATTTTTATTTTTTTTTCTCTAATACTTTTTGCAATACTTCTAATTCTTTTTGCAAAAGAACGCACAGCAAATACTGAGACCACAACCATGTAGTAAATTCCAAGGAACAAATCCAAATATAAAAGGTCTACATCACTCAGGTTATTACACATGTCGTAGTCGTGAACAATAGACTAAAGTTTGAACTGTGAGCGTCGGGGTCTAAGTAGTCTCCGTATGACATTTTTTTTGCATGGTGGACACCGTTTTATAAGATCATCAAGCGAGTAGAATCGACCCATAGGGCCTACCTAGACAATGAAGGAAAAATAAAAGATGGAGAAGAGAGGAGAGGTGGGGAAAAAGGAGAGGAAACAAAAAAGGGGGGGTGAAGGGAGGAATGGGTTTAGGATTGCCACCCCAAATTCGTGCCAATATAACAATTTTTTTGAAAAATTTCTCATGGAGGCCCTTCTCTGTGGCTACCAATCTTTCATTGCATTGATTTCGGTTACTCTTTTCAGCCAGACAGCAATCGGCGGAGGCTGCGCCTGCTTCCAAAACAATGGAATGCAACCCTTTGTGGCTGTGATCAGGAAAGGCAAGATCGATTTTCTGTAAGCTTTGCTGGGTATTTAGTGGTGATGAAAGAGGAATAATGCTGGGTCTCTTTGCAATACCCCATCAGGTACCGTTTGGACAGTATGGTGGACTTCTATCCAGTGAGACTGTAAAAACAGACAGGTCCAGAAGATGTGGAGGAGAGACAATTTCCTCCCCTCATCTCCAGCATAGGTCTGAGCATTAAAGAAACATTCTGTAGACTTTAACCGGTGTATGGTTCCATCGGGTCAACACTTTGAACCCTGCTTCTTGGTGTTTGGCACAGATCGAGGTCTTGTAGGTCTACCTGTTTCTCGGGCAACTGAAGCCCTAGCTTTTTTTCCCAGCTAATAATATACGGAAGTTTGCGATCCGGTGGTTTCATCAGTAATTAGTAAGTTGGAGAGACCGCATGCGGAAGTGGAGACTGATCAAAACAAAGCAGTTCGAAGGTGGTGAGACGTCTCCAAAAAGGCTCCGGAGGGGGTAAGGATCTAATGAAATGAGCCAGTTGCAGTTTTTGCCAAAAAGACAAACCTTACAAGGCTAGGTCGTTCATAATTGGTTCTCTGATCATCCATTGACAATAAAGCGTCGGGCCTGTGAGCAGTCAGCCATTTTCAGGTTCTGGAATTTGAGATCCTGGAGTCCAGGGTTAAAAGCTGGAGTGCCCACTATGGGCATTTATGATGAGGGTAATGGCGCCAAGGAAACGTCCGTGTGCCTTCACACAAATCTTCCTAGTCTCCCCTACAGTAGGGTGGTCCAGTATCTGACAAGGAAGATCTGTTTGGCACCATGGTATAGACTTTAATGGGATTCCCGACAAGATCCGCTCCACTCCAACTGATTGTTTAAGATCGCCATGTCGACACCAATCTAGAACCCGCGTCAAGTGAAAAGCCATGTGGTAGAGGTTGGCATCCAGCAGAGCCATGCCACCCCTAAGCTTTGGTAGTCTTGGGTTAGATTGTGACAGATAGGGAGGTTTCAGTGCCCATAGGAAGTTGACCAGAGCTCGGTTCACTGTCCGAAGGAAAGAGCCAGGATGGGAAGGTCTTGAAAGTGATGGAGCAAGCGGGGCATAACATTAATTTTCACAATGTTGCACCGTCTGAACCATGAAAACATAATTTTGCCAGGATTGCAGGTCCTTTTTTAATAGTCACCAAGGAGGGGGGGGGGGGGGGGGGGGAGGGGTGTTAAGCAAAGATGCATCTTCCACTCTTCTGGATAGGCAGATTCCTAGATCTTTAATATGCTCCAAGGCCCATTTAAAGGGAAAGTCCACCCAAAGCAGTGTCGATGGTTGGCATTAAGACATTCAGCGCCTCCTGATTTCTGGTAATTCACATGAAAAAAAGATGGTGTTTAAGAAGTCTTCTGCTCCGTGAGCAAATTAGGAGTAGAGATCAGAGAATTAGACAAAAAGAAAAGAAGATCGTTCGCAAATGCCGCAATTTTTGGAGAGAGAGTGGCATCCAGATGGAGGACAGTGATATCTGCATTGTTGCGAACAGTACACAGGAATGGCTCTAGAGTCAATATGAATATCAGCAGGGAAGAGGGGCACCTCTGGCGTGTCAGTTATCCCAAACGGTTGTGATAGATGCCCATTCACCTTGACCTGGGCAGAAGGGCAAAAGTAAATGGCCTGGACCAAATGCATCATCCTCTGCCCCAGTCCAATGGCACGAAGAGTCTGTCAGAAAGGTCCAATCCACCCTGTCAAACGCCTTTTCTGCGTCGATCGAAAGGAGCATCAAGGGGATCTTGCGAGTTTGTGTGGCATAAATCAGGTTAAGTGCCTTGGTCATATTGTCCCTAGCTTTTCTCGCAGGGACAAACCCCACTTGGTATGAGTGGACCAATTGGGGGATTTGTGTAATCAGGAGCATTGATAGTATTTTGATGAATATTTTAAGATCCACATTTAGAAGAGATATTGGTCGATCGTTTTGGCAAAGTAGTGGGGATCACAGTAATATGGGCTCGGAGTGTATCCACTTGGGGGGGGGGGCTCTTCAAGTGCGGTCAGGTCTTCGTCAGGGATACGGGAGAGCCCTAAACGCTGAATATATCCCTGGATAGCTACCCTCCTGGAGAGGACGTGTATTGCGAATGGAGGGTGGGGAAAGGTTATAAAGCAAGATATAGTATTGGCTAAAAATGTCCACGATTTTCTCCTGTGGTATGAGCTTTGGTGTTTTGCTCATCCAGTAGCTCAGGGACAAACATGCAAGCCTGTTGGACTCGCAAAGCTAGTGTCAACAGCTTCCCACATTTATCGCTGTTTGTAGAACTTGCATCTAGACTTTGAAGATTCTTAACCTGCTTCTGTTTGTGCAGTAGCCTGTCAGGATTTAAATAAAGATTTCCTACTGAGAGTGTTTTCCTGCCATGTATACAACAATAGAAATTTTAGCCAAGGGCTCTAAAAAGAGGAAAGTAGACAGTGTCAGTCAGTAGAGCAGTGGAAGGTGTGTGAACATTATCAGCGGGACAGTGGACAGTGTCAGTAGAGCCGTTGGAGGCTTTGGTGTAATATCAGCGGTTTAAACAGACCTCTGATGTCTCACTGAGAGAATTGAATTGAGGGCAGAGATTCTTCAATTTATTTCTCTGCAGCCTCAACTGCACTGAAGATTAGTACAGAGGCAACTGTTCACAAACGAAAGCATAGTAAATGCAGTTTACTATCCTTCTGTTGTGAATGAACACCATGAGTAATCGGTACCAATTGCCCACTATGTTCATTCAGAAAAGGAAGGGGTGAATTAATTACATATTTACTGGCACCTACCCCCGCTCTCCATCCTGAATAGATCCCCTGCAGCAGCTGGCAGGAGAGGATGGGAGCCAGCAGTGCTGTTGTGGGTATAGGACAGCAGTGGATCAGTCAGTCAGTGAGGGGCATAGGACAGCGGTATGTCAGTCAGTGAGGGGTATAGGACAGGTGTGAGTCAGTCAGTCAGTCAGTGAGGCACGTAGGGCAGTATGTGACTGGTCCGTGTTGATCAGTGATGTGCAGGGGGGTGTGAGGGGTGTCAATTTTCTCTCAACTGACTCCTCCATGTGTCAGTCCCCCTGCCATGTACCCTCCTCCGGTTCCTGGACCCGCTTGGTGTCTCCCCACCTGCTACAGGCACCTCGCTCTTCCTGCATTTCCTGACACAGGGGCTGAGCCAAACTTACTCCACCACTCGGTCACTGCTATTCAGTGAAGTGCAGTCTCTTACCTGCATCTCCAATGTCTGTCTTTGGATCCCCCCCCTGACGTATTTGCCTCCTCTAGACGCTGGATCTGCTCAATTGGTCTGGTACAGGCGCCTCGGGGTACTGCTGTTGCCGCCTCCTGCCTGCATCACAAGTTCAGCAGCAGAGTGGCTGATTCTCGCTCCCTTCCAGCAGCCAGCAGGTCTGATCGGATCCCGGCTCCCCCTGCCCTGCGATCAGCGGTAGTGCTGGCGCCTGTCACAGATCGGCCACCATATCCTTAGAGTAGGCTAAGCTGTCTGGCAGCCGTGTGCCAAACGAACAGACAACTGATCAATTTTGTCTCCCAGGAGCGGGTGGCGGCCCCCAATGTTGGCGCCCAGGCACACCTGCCATCCCCACCACCCCCACCCCCCCCTCAGTTTTAGCCCTGGCTTGGCAGGTATTTCACCGATGACTAGTCTCTCTTCAGCAAACCTAAGAAGAGCACCAGTGGATGGTTGAAATTCTACCCCAAGTTCTGTGCGGACTTATAGGAAAAACAGTAAGAAAAAGACTTTAGACTTAAGACAAATGGTTGCCACTGTTTAAAACTCGTAGCTGGATGCAGCTTGAAATGCAGAACTTCAGTAACAATTACATTTCGCAAGTACTTGTGTATCTGTTTTATAGGTTCGCTTGTGTATGTTTCATTTATATAAATTTGTTTAGCAAGAGTTAAATTGTTTTTTAACAAACTGTATTGATAGATTTGGGCATGGTTTGTGACGAGAAGCGCCATCTGAAGCAATTTGCAGGCAAACGATTGGTGCGCAATTGCCTTCCACATGTAATGAAGGTCTTAAAAGGGTGCAAATGTCAGATGTACTCAGTGTTAAAATATGGCCCTTTACTCATAAAGGAAATCCAGTAGTTATGTTAGTAATTGAACATAATTGGTCAAGTTCGAAATAACACAAATGTTTTTTTTTAAATACATTCTTCATTTGTAAGAGTAGTTTTTGCATAAAATGGCATCAATGAAAGATATATGGAAAGAAAAAACAACAAGCATGTTGTCAGTTAACCTCCCACCCCTCAGCCTGTTGGCAAAAGCACCTGAAAGCCACCCAAGGGATGCAATCATGCTCCCCCTCACTCCTCACCTTTTTGGTCTACCCAGGTTATGCCTCATGACCTCTCAGCAGCCTGCACTGACAAGGATGGTGGTATAGCGCAGGGTGACCCAGGTCCATGCAGCACATCTGCCAGTAGCACACCACCAGCTGTAGACTATAGCAGGCAAGTTTCTCTGCCCCATTTGCGGCAGCGAAAAAAGGAACAGTCACTGCCACCCACGTGCCCAGTGTCTAAATCCAAGCTTGTCAAAGCTGCTGGCTTTACAACTCCTGCCTTTCTGTCTGGTATATTTTGCCCTCTTCTGTGAATTTGCATTATGTGCTGTACCACAATGGCAGGTTCCCAGCCGCTATTTCTTTTCGTGTAAAGCCATTCCAGCTCTCTACCATAGTGGGGAAGGCAATGTTGTTGCATCGTTGGACAAGGCAGTCAGCTGCAAGGTCCATGTTACTGCTGACACTTGGTCCAGCAAGCATGGTCAGGGATTAAGAATTTCGTTCACAGCACACTGGATAACTTTGCTTGCAACTCGGAAGGATGCAGGACAGGGCTCAGTGCTGCAGCAGGTTGTGCCGCCTTGTCTCCATACAGCTAGTGGTGAAGATGCAAGATTTGTCAGCTCCACCCCCTCCTCCTCAGTTAAATTGTCCTATGAACCACAGTACCCCCTAAGCGTTCAAGGGGCTATTCAATGAGTCAGGTTAAAAGGTGCCATGCAGTGCTTTAGCTGGTCTGTCTAGGGGATAGGAGCCACACCAGAGCAGAGATTCTTGCAGCTCTGCAGGGGACGGCCCAGAGGTGGTTCACGCCATGCCAGCTCGAGCCAGAAATGGTGGTTTGCGATAATGGCAATATGTAAATATATATATATATGTATGTGAAAGGCTTCTCGAACATCATATTTAGATGAACATATATTTGCTATTTTCTTTCTAATTCTTAATATAATAGATAGTAGGGGTGCAACGGATCGTCGCCGATCCGTGATCCTAACGGGTCACCCCGTTCAGGTCGGCACACCCCGCAATCCGCGGAGCGCTCCGCGGCCTCGGCCTTAGGAAAGGCCGCGGCTTCGGCCTAGCTCCGGAGCGGCGGCGGCCATCTTGGTACACCCGGCGGCCTTAGGAAAGGCCGCGGCTTCGGCCTAGCTCCGGAGCGGCGGCCATCTTGGTACACCCGGCCACTGTTTACAATGTGATCGCTCCGTCAAATGACGGAGCGATCACTTGTAAACAAACTGCATTACCCAGCCAATATCCTGCATTACCCAGCCAATATCCTGCATTACCCAGCCAATATACTCTGCATTACCCAGCCAATATACTCTGCATTACCCAGCCAATACACTCTGCATTACCCAGCCAATATACTCTGCATTACCCAGCCAATATACTCTGCATTACCCAGCCAATATTCTCTGCATTACCCAGCATATATTCTGCGATACTCTGCATTACCCAGCCAATACTCTGCGATACTCTGCATTACCCAGCCAATACTCTGCGATACTCTGCATTACCCAGCCAATACTCTGCGATACTCTGCATTACCCAGCCAATACTCTGCGAATACTCTGCATTACCCAGCCAATACTCTGCGATACTCTGCATTACCCAGCCTATACTCTGCATTACCCAGCCAATACTCTGCGATACTCTGCATTACCCAGCCAATACTCTGCGATACTCTGCATTACCCAGCCAATACTCTGCGATACTCTGCATTACCCAGCCAATACTCTGCGATATTCTGCATTACCCAGCCAATACTCTGCGATATTCTGCATTACCCAGCCAATACTCTGCGATACTCTGCGATACCCAGCCAATACTCTGCGATACCCAGCCAATATTACAGTGGGGGAGATGACGTGAATATTACAGTGGGGGAGAGGACGTGGATATTACAGTGGGGGAGATGACGTGGATATTACAGTGGGGGAGATGACGTGGATATTACAGTGGGGGAGATGACGTGGATATTACAGTGGGGACTATATGGTGGCGGAATTTTCACAGGTTTTTTGCAAATTCAATTATTATTTTCTGATCCGAAAAATGATCCGATCCGTGACTCCTGATCCGAGGATCGATCCGATCCGTGAGTTTTTTGATCCGTTGCACCCCTAATAGATATTATTCACATATGATTTTAATCAATATCTTTCAAAGAATTAACAAATTTTGTATAAAGTTGAATAACGAAAGTAATTGTTTATAGAATAACCTTAGTTTGAGTTGAATAACAATGTAATCTATTAGTTAGTAAATAAGGAGATGGTTGGACAATGGTTTAATATAACCAGGGCCAAGATTCTGCTATATGGCTTGGCTTATCCTGGAGAAGAAAAAGATTAAAAAAAATAAAAGATTTGACTATCTCAATTATGTATATTATAGGTTTGTTCTAGAGGAAAAATATTTGTTTTGTGATAAATTTAGATTACTAATTTGTTTACTTGTTGCTTACAAGTATAAAACCTGTATTTTCTGCTAGAAAATCACTTAAACCCCCCCCCCCCCCCCCCCCCCCCCCCCCAAAAAAAATATATGTTTTAGCAGAGACCCTAGGGAATAAAATAGCGGTTGTTTCAATATTTTATGTCACACGGTATTTGCGCAGTGGTCTTTCAAACGCAATTTTTTTTGGAAAAAAATACACTACTGTTTTTTAGTTTTTTTCTTTTTAAAATCATTAAAGTTAGCCCATTTTTTATTTTTTTGTCCAAAAGTTTTCATTACCTGTTTTTGTGTATTTATATAGGTTTTTTTAAGCTAAATTATACATACAAGTGAACTGATTGGAGGTTTGTTTTGTTTAATAAATGTTTAACCACTTGCTTACTGGGCACTTTGAATGACAATTACTCAGTCATGCAACACTGTACCCAAATACATTTTTTGTCCTTTTTTTCCCCACAAATAAAGCTTTCTTTTGGTGGTATTTGATCACCTCTGGGTTTTTTATTTTTTGCGCTATAAATGAAAAAAGACCGAAAATTTTGAAAAAAAAACAAATTTTTGTTTTTGTTTTTGTGATAAAATTTAGCAAATTATTTATATTTCTTCATACATTTTGGCCACAATTTATACTGCTACATATCTGTGGTAAAAATAACCCAAATTGGTGGATATTATTTGGTCTTTGTGAAAGTTAGTCTACAAACTGTGGTGCAAATTATACAAAATTCATCACATCTGATGTACTGGTGGCCTATCATTTCTTGTGACCCGAACAAGCCAGGATAGTACAAATACTCCCGATATTACTCCTGTTTTGAAAGTAGACATTCCAAGGTATTTAGTAAGAGGCATGGTTAGGTTTTTGATGTTGTCATTTTTTCCCCACAATTCTTTGCAAAATTAATTTATTTTTCTTATTTTATTTTTTTCCCCACAAAATTGTCATTGTATTGGTTATTTCTCTCACATGGCATGTGTATACCACAAATGACACCCCAAATTAAATTCTGCTACTCCTGAGTATTACGATACCACATGTGTGTGGGACTTTTCCACAGCCTGGCCACTTACAGAGGCCCAACATGCAGGGAGCGCCATCACGTGTTCTAGGAGCATAAATTACACATCTAACTTGTTGACTGCCTAGTACACTTTTGGATGGCCCTGGAGCACCAGGACAATGACACGTGACACTGATGTGGCACTGATGACAGATGCCACTAATACGGGGCACTGTTGACACGTGACACTGACAGATGGCACTAATACGTGACACTGATGACAGATGGCGCTGGGGACAGTTGGCACATTTTTTTCGTTTATATATATATTTTTTTTACACGCGGCCGCTGCAGCCGTGCATCTCTTCCCGCCCCACACGCTGTCTCTGAGGAGGGAGAGCAGCGCTGAGATGATCTCATGTTTACATATGAGATCATCTCTCATTGGACATGCGGATCGCGCTGTGATTGGCCGTTCACATCGATCTGTGACTGGCTGTGTCCGAGGGACACGGCCAGCATAGAACTTCCCCGATGAGCACGCATTGCGGAAGTAAACAGGAGGATGTCCAGGGACGTCCTCCCGGCAGGGAGCGCCCACGCTGTAGCCGTCTTTCTGCTATAGCCCGGGTGCAAAGAGGTTAAATGTAAGAAATTTTCCGTATCACTTATTACTTAAGGCTGCTTTCACACTGGAGCTGGCAGGCATTGACAGTAAAACGCTGCTAGTTTTAGCAGCACTTTACTGTCATTTTAGCGGTGCTATTCGGATGCTAGCGGGGCACTTATAACCCAGCTAGTGGCCGAGGAAGGGGTTAAATGCGCCCGTGAAGCGCCGCTGCCAAATCGCCTTGCAGGCGCTTCGGCAGCGGTGCCCATTCATTTCAATGGGCAGGAATTGTGGAGGAGTGCTCTAAAGATGCTGCTTGCAGGGCTTTTTTTAACGTCCTGCCAGCGCATCGCACTCGGGCTTTCACACAGACTGCAGGGGAGCCGTTTTGCAGGCACTTTAAAGGCACCGGTTTTAGCCCAAAAGCGCCTGAAAGACGCCCCAGTGTGAAAGGTGTCTGTTAGATTTTATGAGATGAAGGGAAAAAATATAAATATCGGCCCAAAAAAAAAATCGGCATCATATATCGGCCACCGCGATTTCTAAATATCGGCATTGGCCAGAGAAAAACCCATATCAGTCGACCTCTAATCTGAATGTTTTATTATGAGGTATACCATGTGAAGGGGATTATGTTGTAATTGAAGGTTAAAACGTGTTTTGAGTCTATCCAAAATTGAGAGACTGTTTCATGATAGGTTTCTTGATTGAACGGCATTGGGAAGGTAAGAGCCATAGTAGGTTCGCAATGGAAAGTGGGTCACATTTAACTGTTTCAATTGAAACCCAGAGGGGAATTTCTTTGGCGTGGTACTTGGGTAGTTGGACTAGTTGAGCTGCATAGTAATATTTTGAAAAGTTAGGAACACTCAGTCCTCCTAGGGTTTGAATTGTGTATAAAGTGTGTTGTGATAAACGGGGTTTAAGTTTGCCCCATATGAATTGAGCTGTTTTGCATTAAAGGATGCGCATGAAGTATGCTGGCACTTGTATAGGGAGTACTCTAAACAAGTATAAGATCTTGGGTAATATTGACTTTTTGATTACTGTGATTCTACCCTTCCAGGCTTATGGTAGAGAAGACCAGTTTTTCAATAGAGAGGTAATAGAAATTAGTAGTGGAGGGTAATTAGCTTTAAATAAGTTTGTAGGGTTAGCCGTCAACGAAAAATTACTTTCTTAGGAATTACATTGTCGACCCGATAAAAGGGAGGGAGTCTTGTAGTTGTGATTGTAATTCGTGTGAAAGTGAGATATTGAGGGCTTTAGATTTTTGGGGATTTATTTTAAGTCCAGATATTATACCAAATTTAGTAAATGTTTCAATAAGGTTTGGGGCTGATATAAGAGGTGAGAAATATTTATATATATCGTCAGTAAACATGCATAATTTGTGTTTGTGACCACCCAGTTCAAGGCCTTTAATGTTCGTATTTGAGCGTATGAGTTGGGCTAGAGTAAAATTGCTAGAGCAAAGAGAAGAGGGGAAAGGGAACACCACTGCCTGGTTCCTCTTTCAATAGGGAAGGGATCAGAGCGGAATCCCATATGAGACATATGCTTTTGGGTTATGATATAGAGAGGAGATCCATTTTAGGAAGTGCGTTCCAAATCCCCATCCGTTCAAGATTAAATTGAAATAAGGCCAAGATAAGGAATCAAATGCCTTCTGAATATCTGAATATCGATGGAGAGGAAGCAGGCAGGGATGTTCCGGGTACGGGCAATGTGGGCTAGAAGGGTAGTGCGACGAATATTATCACCTGTTTGGAAGGAATAAAGTCAGTCTGATCTTTATGGATTAAGGTTCCTATGATAGGATTAAGTTGGTTGGAGAGGATCTTGGCAAGTATGTCTAGATTGAGTGTAGATATTGGTCTATAATTTGACCAGGATGTGTCATCAGAGTTTGGTTTTGGAATCCTAGAAATGGATGCTAGAAGGGATTCCATACGAAAGGAGTGATCTTTGAGGATAGAATTAAATGCTTCAGTCATAAGGGGTGATAATAAAGTTGTAAAATGTTTGTAATATTAAGCTGAAATACCATCCGGGCCTGGGCATTTGTGCGGTTTTAGAGCTTTTATTGCTTTTTGGACTTCTGAGTTTGTAATATGTTTATCAAGAATTTCTTGTTGTGTGGTTGATGGAGAAGGGAGCTGAATAGAAGTTAGTATAGTATCTAGGCGTGTTTGGACGAATGTATGTGAATCTTGATAGAGGTCAGTGATTTTTTTTTGCGAAATTCAGTTAGGATCTTTAATGGATTACTGGAGTAGGTATTTTTATTTATTTTAAGTTGAATAGGCTTTCATATAGTAAGCATGTTTAGATTTATGTAAAATCTTCTCTGCTGAGTCTGTTAAAATAAGATCCAGTTCTAGCTTTGCTTTATCATAGGCCAGTTTATTTTCTGGAGAGGGCTTATTTTGAAAGTTTTCAGAGGATTTGGAGAAGTTTTCATCTAGTTGTGTATGAAGTTTTTGTTTTAGTTTGCGATGGTAGGATGCTTGACTGATGCAGACCCCATTGATAGATGGTTTGAGAGCTTCCCATATTGTCAGAGGATCTAAGTCTGTTGAGGTATTATTTGTTATAGAATGTTGGATTGATTTTTCTATATCTTGTCTGTATGTTGAATAGGATAGTAGACTATCATTAATATGGAACTCCTTACCCCAATCGGTCCGTCTAGCTCCTACTCTATTAGCTTTTAGACGATCCCTGAAAACTCACCTCTTCATGGAAGCCTATCCTACCCACACCTAACAACTGTATTTTCATTTTTTTCCATCTGATCATCCCCCACAGTTATTACCTTTTTTGTTTCCACTTGACTTTCCCTTCTAGGTTGTAAGCTTTAACCTGTTCCCAACCGGCGCATGACGATATACATCGGCAGAATGGCACGGACAGGCAGGAGGGCGTATATATAAGCCCCTCCTTAATGCTGTCCGTGCCGCCAGGAGCGGCGCGCTCCCGCACTGGTCGGGACCCCCGTGAGGCCGGTAGCGGGTCCCGCGGACTCTCGCCGCGGGGACACCCGCTGTTGTCTCACGGGAAGGCAGAACAGGGAGATCCAGAAATAGACAGCATCTCCCCGTTCTGCCTAGCAACTAGTGACGCCGATCTCGGCTCCCTGTGATGGGAGCAGAGATCAGCATTCACTAGCTGACAGCCACGCCCCCCCACACTAAGAAACACACCCCTAGGCATACTTAACCCCTACACTGCCCCCTTGTGGTTAACCCCTTCACTGCCAGTGTCATTTATACAGGAATCAATGCATTTAAATAGCATTGATTGCTGTATAAATGACAATGGTCCCAAAAATGTGTCAAAAATGACCGATGTGGCCGCCATAATGTCGCAGTCACAATAAAAATCGCTGATCGCCGCCATTACTAATAAAAAAAAATTAATAAAAATGCTATAAAACTATCCCTTATCTTGTAAACGCTATAACTTCTGCGCAAACCAAACAATAATCGCCAATTGCGATTTTTTTTTTTTTTTTTTAACCAAAAATATGTAGAAGAATACCTATCAGCCTGAACTGAGGAAAAGTTTTTTTATATATTTTTGGGGGATATTTATTATAGTAAAAAATAATGCGTTTTTTTTTTTTTCAAAATGGTCGCTCTGTGGCGATCAAATACCACCAAAAGAAAGCTCTATTTGATTCTGCAACTGAAAATAGGTGTGAAAGAAAAGATAGTGGGTTTTTGTTGGGGGCGTAGTATGAAACTATAGTTAGTTCACAATCTAGTAATAGACCTGTTAATAATATAAAGCGTCCTTCTGGGTCTATAATTTCTGTATGAAGGGTAAAAGGTTTATTGCAATGGAATGCAATCAAAACCCCTCTTTGTTTTGTTGTGGCTGAGGCTTTGTAGATCTGGGGGTATTGACGGGTAAACATTTTGGGAGAAGATTGTGAAGAAAAGTGTCTCTTGTAGACATACCACATGTGCTGAGAGTGAGGAAAAGGTATCAAAGGCCTTAAGTCTTTTTTGAGGAGAATTGAGGCCTTGTACATTAAGAGTTAGTACGTTTAAAAATGTAATTTTATATTTTTAGAGAGGTATATGATTTAGCCGTTGGCTTATATGCGTAAAAACTGTTATAAAAAAACTAGGGAAGGAGGAATGTAGGTATAGTTAGGAGTAAATTAGATTTAGAAAATAGTTTTTGAAATTACGGTGGAGAGGGAGAAGCTGCTTTGCAAGAAAGGAGAGGGTGGCTCCTATATGGAGCTAGTATCCAAGGGTGGATGATATGTCACCAATCGATGGATACTATAAGTCTAAAGAGTGTCGATGGCACTCGAACTACTGGGAGGGGTTTTGTCCCTGAGTGTATATCTTTTTGTACCTGTGTTTTGAATAAACAGTCTTATGGCTTATACGGTGGACATACTCCTCTTGAGTATGGGGTCCATCACACTCCAAGTCTGTTTTCCCCCTGCATAATCTCCTACCATATGATGCAGACGCTGCCGATGGGATGTGAAAGCAGACAGCCCTGGGCGCCAAAGACTAAAAAAAATTTGAAATGCATCACTGAGGTGGCCCCCTAATCCACTGCTCCTCTCAAAACTATGTTTTCCACCAGACTGTAATGTAGTCGGGAAAGGCGTTACATAAACTCCTCTTTCACCGATTCCCGACCGCCTCATGCACATATACGTATGCAGAATGGCAGGGCCAGGCAAAATCACGTACCTGTACGTGATCCTTTAAATGCCTGCCCGTGGGTCGCCTGCGCGCCACCAGCGGCGCGCTCGTGACCCGGTTGGGAGCCCCGTGACCCCGGCCGCGGGACCAGCGGACCCGATCTCCGCTGGTGTCCCGCGATCGGGTCACGGAGCTGAAGAACGGGGAGAGGTATGTGTAAACAAACCTCTCCCCGCGCTTCCTACTCTGCCTGTCATTGATTGGCTGTTCCCGGTCATCGGGAAAGCCGATCAATGACGTCAGACGTCAGCCCCGCCCCTAATGTAAAAAAACACACACACGTCACAGCCCATAACCCCTCCCCCTAGTGGTTAACCCCTTCACTACAACTGTCATTTATACAGGAATCAATGCATTTAAATAGCATTGATTGCTGTATAAATGACAATGGTCCCAAAAATGTGTCAAGCGTCCGCCATAATGTCGCAGTCACAATAAAAATCGCTGATCACGCCATTACTAGTAAAAAAAAAAAAAATATTAATAAAAATGCTATAAAACTATCCCCCATTTTGTAAACGCTATAACTTTTGCACTAATTGTGATTTTTTTTTTTTTTTTTTTTTTTTACCAAAAATATGTAGAAGAATACGTATCGTCCTAAACTGAGGAAAAAAATGTTTTTTTATATATTTTTTGGGGATATTTATTATAGCAAAAAGCAAAAAATATTGCATTGTTTTCAAAATTGTCGCTCTATTTTTGTTTATAGCGCAAAAAATAAAAACCACAGGGGCGATCAAATACCACCAAAAGATAGCTCTATTTGTGGGAAAAAAAGGACACCAATTTTGTTTGGGAGCCACGTCGCCTGATCGCGCAATTGTCAGTTAAAGCGACGCAGTGCCGAATCGCAAAAAGGGGCCTGGTCCTTTGGCTGCCAATTGGTCCGGGGCTGAAGTGGTTAAGGTGTCCTTAAGAGATTTAATCTTCTAATCCCTTTGTGGGGACGGGATGAGTTTCCAGCCTTAACGGTGGTCAAGGAAGGTTGAAAACCAATAGTGAGCCTTTTCTTTGATGGATTCTCGGTTGTTTTACAGGCTTTGAATGAGGGAGTCCATGCACCGCAAGTTTGCGGAGGCATAAGAAGCAGTCACTGAGGATTACAGTATCTGGAACTGCCTCTTACCATCCATGTTCTAAACTATCTGTTCAGTGTTGATGTATGTCTTGATCTGCTTCAATGCCTCCAAAACTGCCATAAAACCTCCTTTCTCCTCCTCCCTCTCCTATTGTGTGTCCTCCTCTATTATTTCCACACAAAGGAACAATTGATGGAAGCTGCCTGGAAAAAAGATTCACTAATTTTCCAGGGCCACCGTTATCAAATCTTTAATGACCTCTCGCCGTAGACAGCGGTGCGCAGGCGCACTGAGCATGCCGAGATCACGGCGATATGCCGCTCTCGTGCACATGCGCGGGAGTGATGTCATCGCCGCTCCAGCGAATGACAGCGATAGATCGGCGAGATCCGGAAGTCACTCCGCGATTGATGGCGCCGGCGGAGGTCATGGACGAGGGTCGCTTCGGGGGCTTTGTTCTCAGGTAAGTTATGCATAATGAGCTAGTATGCTATGCATACTAGCTCATTATGCCTTTGCCTTGCAGGTTCCTTTTTTTATTTTTTTTTTTAAAAGTGGTTTTACTTCCTCTTTAATCTTCAGATGATTAAATGTTTTTCACACTACATTACATTCTAGACCAGTGCAATACCGATCACTAAGACAGAACTTTTACCCTGTTTTATATAAGATCCTATTCCCCAAGGTCAATACAACCATATTATTCATACTTATGACAAATTTACCAAATAAATATTGGAAAATCTAATACCCTCTCTTAAAACTATTACATTGGTTACTGAACCCTATGCTTTCTATACATAGGGAAACAAAGTTCTAAATTAAATCACACCAACTAAGTTGTTCCAAATTCTATATCATGACCTCCTATGATGAATTGGTCCCCCCCCCCTTTTTTTTTCTTTACTAAGTGAATACCTCCAGCCAAATACTACAATCATCCCTCATTTTCTTTATAATACCAATTCATCAACAGGATGTCAGTTTCACTAAATCAATTGAATTACACCCCACTGGATCTCACTTGGGTGTTGTTCTTGTTTTATTTTGTAATTTAAAATGACACAGAGCTGGGTAAGCTACATTCAGTACCAAGAGACACACAGGTACATTCAAACTTCTCATCAGTAGACCGTCTTAGCAGGGAGGGCTGTTGGAGGAATCCCCCCCCCCCACCCTGCCCCCCCCGGTCTACATGCTAGAAATACATATACATGCCATGATAGGTTACTCCCCAGGCAGACAGAAACAATAGAACAATGGGATACAGCCATACCTCAAATTTATATAGTAAAACGTCTACAACAGTTTGAGACCAAGCTCATACAATATTCCAGCAGTCAAAGGTGGAATTAATTTATCTTCATATATTTCTTAAGGATATTGTCCAGAAATATTTTTTGTCCCACGTGAAAGAGCCCCTTTATTCAACACAGACCACACATATAGAGCCCTGAATAACAGGGGAGACATGAAATGCTGAATCCGGTGTGGTTGTACTGTGAGCTTGGTTAGTGCAGACCCGACTGGGGTCCTCAATCACCCTGTGCCCCTAATAGACACATAGAAGGGCCGGGGGTAGCTGGACCAGGAATTTTCAGAGCTCTCTAAGGTAAACCCTCTGCCCAAAGTGACTCCGGTCACACATCTCCCATTTCGGCAGAAGACTAACACAGAAGGAGACTCCAAAAAGGTTGACTTTGAAGTTAGTCCGTAGTTTTAGTCCTCCAATGCCCGTACCCACACAGTACCCCAAACACATTGTCCCACACAGAGCATTACATACCCAGCCAACCTCTGCCTCTCTCGTAGAATATACCCACTGCTGGGGAGAGGTGCGGACTGGTCTTTCCCCCTGGAGTCCTTTCAGCCGATGGACAGAAGACAGGGTGGCTTGGCTCACTCCGTCATGCTGTTGGGGTTCTGGGCTGACTGCCCAGCGTCCAAGGGGTATACAGGTGGAGACTGAAGTCCCATTCCCTTTTACTAGATGAAAATCCCCCAGTGTTTGCAGAGCAATGCTGACATCCTCCTGTCTCAATGCCTGACCCTTTTCTGGGGTTGTGTCAGTGGAAACCGAAGTCCCATCCACTGCCACAGGAAATCCATCTTCTGTTAGTTGAAGGCAATGGCCAGCAGCACTCTGCCCTGTTGCCAGCCCTGCTGCTGGATTGCTGTCAGTGGAGACTGCAGTCCCTTTCTCAGACATCTGCTCTATGTAGCCAGGCTCTGAGGAAAGGGGTGCGCCCCTGAAACTCATTAGCTTATACCCAGTGATGGTATATGGCAACTGGTTTCACCATGTGTTTTTGCTGTTTTGTGAGCATCCACTTTTTATGATTTTTATTATTTTTTAAATGTCATTGGTTATGCACTGTGCATGTATGCATCTGTGCACGCCTTCCCTTTTTTCGTTTTTTTTTTTTTGTAGTATCTATTGACACCCACTCAAGTTGCAGTTGTGAGATGCTGATTGCATTCCCTCCCTGGAGCTCCTGCGGAGTTCATTTTTGGGTGCAGAGGCCAGCAGCACTCTACCCTGTTAGGGCTTCAGCTGAGGACTCCACTCAAAATTGGTAACCTGTAGACATTTTTAAAGGTTGACTGAAATTAGTGTATATGTGTCCCTCGCGCTACTTGGAGTATATAAATAATCAAATATAAATAATCGTGCTCTGCTGCGAAATGTGGTGTGTTCACAAATACACAAGGAAGTAATATATATAAAGAGAATCTCGCGCAATAAATAGCTAAAACTTAAAATAGTGCAATATAACCAGTGAAAAATAATAATAATAAAATGCAATTATTATAAAGTGACTAATGTAGTAAGTAAAAAAATTGATGTGCATCAAAGTGCTAAAGATTGCACCGTACATAAAAATAAAGTGCTATGTGATACACAATAAATTAGACATATCATACATGTGCGTCAAAGTGCTGACAAGTACACAAAGGAATTATCAAAGTGCTGTGCAAATAAGCAATGACTGGTATAAAAAACAATATTAAATGGGTGTTAAAAAACTCTAGGGAGGTAGATGAATGGTTAAAAATAGTTCAAAATAGTTCAGAATAGTTCACGTAGTCCCAGACTGGATAAATATATAAGTAAAACAGTCTCCAAGTTAATCCATCAAATCCTGATACTATAAATGCATATGATCAGGTGCCGTAATGACTCAAATCATGCAGTGGTGGATTAATGGTTTTTTCAAATCCAATTGGGTACTTGGTCCTGTTTACATAGATTCAATCCCATCACCAGTCTCCCAGAACTCTCACCTCTAGTATGTAGAATTGAAGCTTTTCGGGCTTATCCTGTAGCCCCACACGATGTAGATACAGATTGGTCGGCAAATCCTAGTAAGAGTGAGGTCCTTCTCCCGATTAATCAAGGGAATCTCTTGGTGTCTGCTAAGCTCCAGCTCGAGCGAAGAGGGGCGCACTTGACCACTGACCTAACACTCTGGTCAAAGTGCCTAAAGAAATTTCTGTCATTTGTTGTGTTCCTTGTAGCTCCTGAATCAACACACAATGTAGACAATTCCACCATTAGTCCAGAAATAGATGAGAGCTCTTCTGCCTGCAGTCTGTTAGATTAAGGAGCAGTCATTCATTTTATGACTGCTCCTTAATCTAACAGACTGCAGGCAGAAGAGCTCTCATCTATTTCTGGACTAATGGTGGAATTGTCTACATTGTGTGTTGATTCAGGAGCTACAAGGAACACAACAAATGACAGAAATTTCTTTAGTCACTTTGACCAGAGTGTTAGGTCAGTGGTCAAGTGCGCCCCTCTTCGCTCGAGCTGGAGCTTAGCAGACACCAAGAGATTCCCTTGATTAATCGGGAGAAGGACCTCACTCTTACTAGGATTTGCCGACCAATCTGTATCTACATCGTGTGGGGCTACAGGATAAGCCCGAAAAGCTTCAATTCTACATACTAGAGGTGAGAGTTCTGGGAGACTGGTGATGGGATTGAATCTATGTAAACAGGACCAAGTACCCAATTGGATTTGAAAAAACCATTAATCCACCACTGCATGATTTGAGTCATTACGGCACCTGATCATATGCATTTATAGTATCAGGATTTGATGGATTAACTTGGAGACTGTTTTACTTATATATTTATCCAGTCTGGGACTACGTGAACTATTCTGAACTATTTTGAACTATTTTTAACCATTCATCTACCTCCCTAGAGTTTTTTAACACCCATTTAATATTGTTTTTTATACCAGTCATTGCTTATTTGCACAGCACTTTGATAATTCCTTTGTGTACTTGTCAGCACTTTGATGCACATGTATGATATGTCTAATTTATTGTGTATCACATAGCACTTTATTTTTATGTACGGTGCAATCTTTAGCACTTTGATGCACATCAATTTTTTACTTACTACATTAGTCACTTTATAATAATTGCATTTTATTATTATTATTTTTCACTGGTTATATTGCACTATTTTAAGTTTTAGCTATTTATTGCGCGAGATTCTCTTTATATATATTTTTAAAGGTTGCCTATGGAGATTTTTAAGGGTAAGAGTTTGTGGCCATTCCAGGAGCAGGCGCAGTTTTGAAGCGTGACATGTTGGGAATCAATTTACTCGGCATAACATAACATTTTTACAATATCAAAGACTGTTGTCTTATTAATTAATTTGACCGCTGCTCAAATATGGTGTGACACAAATCAACAAAGTTTTGCAACGACTGCCTTTATTCTCAAGGGTGTTAGAAAAAATATATATAATGTTTGGGGGTTCGAAGTATTTTTCTAGCTAAAACAAAATGATTTTAACTTGTAAACATGTGCATCCCTTCCTGCTTAGGTCAGAGATTCTACTCTAGAGTGGAGGTCTAGGGCTAAAATTGATTGCGGCAATAACTCACATGTGTAGTTTGAACACTGTTTTCATATGCAGGCGCTACTCATGTATATGCGTTCGCTTCTGCGTGCAAGCTCGTTGGGACGGGGAGCTTTTTTAAAAAAAAAGTAAAATAAGAAAAAAAATTTTAATAATTTTTTTAGTTCATTTTGACATTGACAAAAAAAATGTTGGGTCACTTTTATTCATATTACAAGAAATGTAAACATCCCCTGTAATAAAAAAGACAGGACCTCTTAAATATGAGATCTGGGGTCAAAAAGAAAAAATTCTCCTTTTAAGAGCATTGAGCGGAAGTGACGTTTGACATCGCTTCTGCTCTCCAAAGCTATGGAGCCGAGCGGGGGCATCTTCCCCTCACTCGGCATCCAGGCAGTGAGGTGACAGGTTGCGATTGTCTCCGCTGCGACCAACGGCTCTGGTAAGTGGTGGAGATGACCAGCGCGTGGCGGAAGGGGGCTGGGCACCTCTCCCACCACCCATAAAAGTGATCTTGCGGCGTATCGGCTGCGGAGACCACTTTTATCCTCAAGAGAAATGCACGCAGTTTCAAAAATACCAGGGTTTTGGCAGCGAGCTGCTGTGATAATATTTGGCGTCAAAGTACCGACATACAGGTATGGCATTTTGCGTGAAGTAGTTAAAGTACGTTTCTTGTTCATATATCACAGGACACAGAGCTCTATCAATTACTTTGTGGATTAGATAGTCACCATCAGGTGATTGGACACTGGCAAATCCTAATTACAAGGCGAGTTCCTCCCCTCTATAACCCCTCCCATATGGAGAGTACCTCCAGTTTTTTTTATCAGTGTCTAAGGTGGTTGGCCACGTTAAAGATGTGCTAGGAAGAAAGCTCTGTTTGGTCTCTGCGGGGGCCTAGGAGCTATACAACCGGATCCATGCCTCGGGCCAATAAAAATGCCTAAGATGGATGGTACCCGGGCCTCGTGAAATAACAAACAAGGTTTTGCCTGTAATATCTCTCTGAGGGTACAGCTTGTATAACAGTGTAAATTTCCTGTCCCCTCAAAATAACTCAACACACAGCCAATAATGTCTAAACTGCTGGAAACACAAGTGAGTACACCCTTAAGTGAAAATGTCAAAATTGGCCCCAAAATGTCTATTTTGTGTGGCCACCATTATTTAAACACAGCGTCAGCCAATTCAGATGTTGGTTCTGAGGTTGAGGAAGGTAGGAACATGGGCAGAGAGGCAATCATGTTCCCCCCAGCTGCAACCTGTTGCCAAGTTGTCTCCAGTGATAATGAGGATGGAGGGGATGATGATGACTTATAACAAGACATCGCTTGTATATCAAGTCAAAATGTATTAAGTTTTGCTTGTCTTGCAAAACGCTCTAAACAGAGATTCTACAGCCATAGTGACTAGAAGTGTTGTTGGTGGTAATTGTTGTATATTGTTAAGAACATCAGTCTGTCAGTATCTTGCAGGAAACTTGTAGTGTTCATGAGTAGCGGTTTTAAGATTTTTTTCTACAAGGCCTGAGATATGTTCGGTAAGTGTATTCATTCCTGTTATAATGGGTCTGCCTGGATTTCCTGGCTTGTTAATCTTAGGCAGCATGTAGAAGTCTCCGATTTCCGGATTATCTGGAATCGCATTGATAAATTATGAATGTAGGTGGCTTGGTATTGTTGTAATGAAACCTTTTAATTGCTTAGTAAAATCCTGGGTCGGATCATAATCCAGTTTTTTGTAGTAAGTAGTATTTGCCAGCTGCCTCTGGCCCTCTTGTATACATTTGTCTTTATCTGTTGGTTTGATGGTTATGGTCTGATTATTGCGCAGATCGTGTACAGCCCTTCGCTCCAGTGGTGAAAGGTTGTATAATTTATTTTGGTTGATGAATATCAGAGATGACACACGCAGCCTGAAGCTGTCAACATAGGTATCCAATTTGGGGTTGCGTCCTTGTGGAGGTGTGAAGTTGCTGTTTTTTTCTTTTTGTCACCTCTTATTGTCCTAGGATTTCTTTCATTACAGTGAAAATATTCTTTGAGCCTTAGTCTCCTGAAGAATTCCTCCATATCTGACCATACCTGTAAATTATCCAATTTGGTTGTTGGGCAGAATATAAGGCCTTTGTAGAGGACTGTTATTTCTGGTGTCGAAAGTTTGTGATTTGACAAATTTATGATTCAAAGTTCCTCTGTTATATCCACATTTACTGTCAGGTCAGCATTTACACAAGGGATACATTGGGATTCTGGATTGGGTTCCAGGTTGCTGAAAGCAGGAGTTATAGCAGTTGTGTTTGTTTTGTGTTTAGTTTGTATCCAAAGGGTCTGCTCTTGGTGTAGCTTTTGGCTTTTGTTTCCTGATTGTTTCTCTTTTACCATACAGTTTTTTTAATGAGGTTGTTCCTTAACCTTTCGCTGGTACATCTGCAGAGTCCTTCTGCATAAGGAGAGTTCAGTGTATTTTCACAAGGATTTTTAATCTGGAGACCTTGTGGTATGAGATTCCTCTTTTTGCATCTTGAGAGAAAGAAGATGTCGCTGTTGACCTGTGTTTCTTTTGTCATCAGGTTGGTTACCTGCTTTTTTATACGGCTATATGCAGTACTGTATTTTCGGACCATAAGACACACTTCCCCAAAAATATGGGGGAAAATGTCTCTGCGTCTTATGGTTCGAATATACATCAGGCACTGCCCCCCGCCTATGCCACGTTAGTCCTGGAATAGAGGCAGTAAAGCGGAGGAAAGACCTCCCAAGCCCCCGCGAGCGCCTGGAAATCTCCCGGCTTGTCGAAATAGAAGACAGAGCAGCCCGAGTGATGGCACAGGTCGGGCTGCAATAATAGCAATGGTCAGGCTGCATTTCGTGGGCACTGGTAAATATTTTGGTACACCATTTGGTTCAGAATATTTTTTTTTTCTTTTTTCCTCGTGCGTCTTATGGAGCGAAAAATACGGTATCTTCCATCATACTTGAGGTGATTGTAGCCGTATTAGTGCAATTGTGACAGAGAAAATTGAGTACTGTCCGTGATACTTTTTTTATTTGCACTAACATAGAATTTTTCATGGACGAGCTTTCGGGGTGTGTCCCCTTCTTCAAAGTCCAAGCAGTACTGATTCACAAAAGTTTTAGCAAAAGGTAAAATGTTAAAACAAAAACAAAAAATAGAAAATCTCTGAGGGAAAGGAAAAGGAACAACAAGCACATACAAATCAATGTGTATGGCAATGGTAATAACGCTATCAGCAAGTAAGATGAGACCGAGGAAAAGCTATAGACTGTAGTATAATGGTTGAGGAAACCAATATCTAAATTTAGGCCATTTGTTTTTTGTGTCAAAAAGAAGTATCATTCTTAATTCTTACATTTTCCTTTCCTGGATAGTTCTGAAATTCCCTTTAATAATTAAAGCATTGAAGTCTTCTATAGTGTGGTCCGGTTGTGAGAAATGTCCCACAGGTGCAGAAACTGTCTTCCTTATGTTCCTTGATGGTATGTCTGTGCAAATTCATCCTCACTTGCAAGTTCTGTCCTTTTTCACCAACATAAGATCCTTTGCTACACCTGTTGCATTAGATGAGGTACAGCAGTATGATCCCGTGATATTGAAGGTCCCGTGTGTGTGTGGCACTTTTGGATAGATCTGGTTGCAGTTTGCAGCGTTTTTTATTGCAGGGTTTGCTTCCATTATTTGTTACTTTCTAATCGGAGTGAAGTTTCCTGCTGATTCGTTTTTCTGAGGTTGGGTGGTTGTCTGAAAGCCAATAATGGGGATTGTTGGAATATTTTTTTACAGAGTAAATCTTTGATTATCTTTTTGATTCCTTCTAGTGTTGGGTTGTATGTGGTGACTAGAGGTACTCGGTGGTTTGTTTTTTTTCTCTGTGTATTGGAGGAGATATTCTCTTTTGAATTTTCAAGGTTGTGTTTATGGATCCAAAAATATACAACAGCAATTCATTCATATAGATATAATAGTCAACTAAAATAATTTAAACATATATTGGAAAGATATCGGATGGTGGATAGCTGGAGGGTTCAACATCAGACGGAAAATAACTATTCCTATTTTTCTAATATACATAATACATATCACAGAATAGATTCTTTTTTTTATTAGTCAAATAGGTCTGATGATGAATCCCTCCACTGATATAGGAATTTTTTTCTGGTCAGACCACGCTCTGATATATATGGAATTAGCGATAATTGACTATAAAAAGCCAATGGGGGTTAAATTATCTGATTGAAGATACAAAATGTGAAATGGATATCTGACAAGCAATGAAGAATATTTTGGAAAATTCATGAGGCAGACGATACTTCAATCCCAATGCAATGGGAAACTTTAAAATGTGTACTGCGGTGACTGTTCATCAAACATTGTGCAAGATTGAATAAAGAAAAAGAATAAAAAATATCTCAACTACAGGGGGAAATTTCAAAATGAGAAAAAATACACAAAATCTTGGTGCAACAGATGAGATTTTGTTAAATGTTAATCGTATAAAGTTGCAAACCCTGTTTTTATGAGCAGTCCCTGCGGGTAAGAGATGAAAACAGAACCCAGTTTTATCAATATGGGAATAAAATTCAGAAAATATTAGCCAGAATGTTAAAACAACCACTACCCCTGACCACCATAGTAAAAAAATCTTAAAATCTTCTGGAGAAATTACATACGACCCTATTGAAAGTAAACTATATAATATAAATACACAACAAGGAAATAAGGAGAAGGAAAAAACTGTACAGGAAATACATCAATATATTAAGGAGACAGCATTACCTACTCTTCCACGAAAAACATAAGATTTTTATTTCAATGGAAGAAATTCAACAAGCTATATCTGCACAGGTCCTGGACAAAAGCCCAGACGGATATACTCCAAGATTTTATAGGGAATTTCAGGAAATAATTATACCTTTTAACTCCATATTGTAGTGATATCATATGTAGTGGGTAGATGATTTGTAGTTATTAAAAAGTACTCCTCTGCAGCAATCCAATTCTTCCAGAGAGGCACTTTATTGTCTTCTAACACAGAACAAAGTCTTGCAATAGATGATAAAATCCAACAGGGTAAAATTACGATAATGCTAGTAAATATCTAGAGCCCCATATTTACTTTAATACAATATCCTACATAAATTGGCCAACACATTACAACACATATTGGCCCCACAAGTTTTTAAGCCACAGATGATGGAAGCTAATTCCCAAACCAGAAAAGGCTCACACATTGTGTAATAATTATCAACCTATTTCCCTCACAAATCTAGATTAACGACTATATTCTAAAATCATCGACAATTGATTGGCACCTATCCTGCCCAAATATATAAATTTAGATCAAACTGGCTTCACAATGGGGAGAGAAACGAGGTACAATATAATAAAAACGTGTACTTTAATGGAATATGCCCAGAGAACCGCCATCCCTGCATGTCTCTTGTCGATAGATGCTGAGAAGCCATTTGATGGGGTGCGATGGAGGTTTTAGGAAGAAGCTTTAATACAATTAGGGATTGGTCCTAAGATGCTTCATAAGATCATGGCATTATATTCCAATCCCAGGGGGAAAATAATAACAAATGGAATGCTCTCTGACTATAAAGAAATATCAAATGGTATCTGACATGGTTCATTATCATATGTAATAGTGATGGAACATCTCACTATAGCAACACAGAAAAATATAGAAATTTCTAGGGATAAATATTAAAGGAAAAGAATATAAAATGGCAGTATGTGTGGATGATTTGTTAATATGTCACTAACCCATTAATAACAATACCAAATCTTATACAACCCCCTTATGTTGATGATTAAGTGCTTTCTGGATCTTGAATCTCTGAAAGACTGTCTAAGCTGCTTAGCTTTGTGGGTGTTGATTTCATCTGGAAGAATTTTTTTGTTGTAGGTTTCATGGACACAATTAACACCCAGGGACTAATTTTTCTGCACCTGTTTGACCGGTGCATATCATTGCAATATTTGACAGCAAGGCCATTTCTTGCTTTCGTGAAGAGTACCGCTTATAGGCTTACAGTGTGAAGGCATCACCAACACCCAAAGCCCATTTTTTTTTTTTGGACCTTTTACATCTGTCCAAAGTCTGCAAGAGACACCAGAATTTATCCAAAAAATCTCTAATCTTGTTCCGAGTGCAATAAATTGTGGCCTCGTCATACAGACTGTCTCCCCAAGCCGTTGTTCATAAAATAAAGAAAGCTTGAATGGAAAATGTATATTATTTTTGGCTCTATAAATATCATTATTGCTGCAGCAGGTTCTATACATGGTACAGATATGCCACTTTCCAGGCGGACTAAGGGGACCCCCCAGGCACTATATTTTAAAGGAGTTTTTTATTTTAATGGTTTCACTTTAAGCATCAGTAAATCACTGCTCAAAGTTTTTTACATACTTTTTTTTTTACATACTTTTCCTGGACCCCCATAATCATTGTATGCCCAATTACTTGCATATAAGCCTTCAAAATGAGCATGTTTGATTTTTCCAGTTCGAGTCCCATAGACTTGAATGAAAAAAACCTTTGTGTACCCAGCTAACTGTGGAAAGGGCTTAAAGGAGGGTGATTAAACAAAATCTGTGCCTAGTCTCTGTATACATTGCACACACATAACACAGTCCTTGTACCCACAAAATACTCCAAATTACTGTGCCATGTGTAACAGTTTCATGGATGCATATAAATCTAAGAATGAAGGATCATTTTTTACAAATTAAAGTAATTTTAATGATTTGTTCTTTAAAAAAACAACGTTATACTTACCTGCTCTGTGCAATGGTTTTGCACAGAGCAGCCCTGATCCTCTTCTTCTCGGGTCCCCTGCCAGCACTTCTTCCTGTTCATCAGTGCCCCCAATGGCAAACTGCTTGCTTTGGATGCACTGGTGTGTGATTTGCTCCTGTGCCCCCCTCTATGCATCCATAAGCCACAGAGCCATGGCTTAGCTCTGCCCCCCTGCTCTCTCCTCATAGGGTGCGATTGTGCGACAGCTGGGGCTCCTGTGCACATCAATTGATCAAAGGTGGCTTGGGTGTATATTGGGGGGTATGTGGGAGGAGCAGCAAAACCTTCAGTTTTTACAACCACTTTAAACATTTCCATCACATATGCTTTTCTTTGCACAGAAATTGATCACTTTAACGGAGCACTTTATTTAACTTAAAGATGAACTTCATTAAAACCAGCAACTATTGGGACACTGAACACTTTGGTCAGGACTATGTAATGGACAACATAATGAGCAGCATGCAAGAGTCAGGATAAGTAACATGCAAAACAACGTATAGGAGTCATGAGTAAAGCCATCCGGCTGAACAAAATAATAAACTGAATACATTTCCCTATCCACACATGCCAGGTGGGTGGCGAAATCCTCCCTCCTGTGTCTTTGTATTCTGACTTCGGGATTCCTCCACTTTCAGAATTCACAGATCAGCGCTGCATACGCTGATCGAATGCCACAGGACTGTTCATCAAAAGCCGGTTTATTGGACAAAACAACATATGGAACGCAGCAGTCAGGACGAGCCCCCCTGATCACATCAAATTCCCCTCTTACATTATAAATCCCCATCACAGTCCTCAGCTTACATCAAGGTCCCCAGAGTAAGGTCCCCCCACTCCAGGGTCTCCACAGCCACCCCCCCCCCACACACACATCAGGGTTCCCAGAGCCACATTCCTGTGCATTAGGGTTTCCCAGAGCCCTCCTCTTTACTTCAGGGTCCCCAGAGCCCCCCTCCGTATATTGGGGTTTCCAGCATTTCCCCACACTTACAAAGGGGTCCTCAGATCCACCCCCCCCCCCTTACATCACGGGCCACACATTTCCCCCAAAGTCCTCTCCCTAAAATTATCCCCCTTCCATATTAGGGGCCCCTATTTGCTCCTCCTCTAACATGAAATCCGAGTCTCCAGAAGTTCCTTACTTTCCCTGAGTTAATTGAACCTTTAACTACAGGTAAAGCACATAGGGAGGCAGAGCACTATAACAAGGTCTGGAGTAGGAAGTCCCATTCTCCACTCAACACTGGGGGGGGGGGGGGGGGGAGTCAGATAAACTATGTGGTTGGTTGCTAGGCTAGTTAGCAACCAACCATTACTGAAAGCTGCAGGGGGGGTTGGGAGGTGTGGCATCAGCCAGGACTTGAGGAGGAAAAAAGTTCCATTCTCTGTTGAATCCTGGAGCGGGGCATTGGACTAACCGCATGGTTATTGCTAGATGCTGGGCAGAGCTAGCCACCAACCGCTAATGCTGGCAGCAGGAGCCAGGTGGTAGGACTGCAGCGGTGCCACTTTGGTGGGTAGAACAAAAGAATGCCAGCTGTATGGGACAACTGGTTCTGGTTCAAGGGGCAGCTGCTTAGGACCCCACAGCAATGACTGGACATGGGGCAACTGTCCCTTTTGCCCTGCGGTAAAGACTGCCCTAACCCCAGATGTTCAATATGCACCCCAGTGGGTATTTTCTGTGGCTTTCTCTGTCATAGCCCATTCCACCAGGGCTGTTGGTGCCTTTTTTCAAAATCCAGCATCTTCTCATATTTTTAATGCCACCACCTGGTCCTCTGTTCAAATGTTTTTTTAAATTCTACCAGGTGGATATTTAGGCCTCAGCTGATGCAAAAGTAATTCACAAAGTACTTCAAGCTATCATCTGAGTGTCTTTTGTTCAGATTCTTTGACCCTGGTTCTTTTGTGGGCCTGTTGGCAGTTTTGTTTGCTGTGTTTTTGCCCACCCCTCTAATTCGTTGGGTAAGTACAATGGTCAAGAATATAAAGCGTGTGCTGAATGATTAAACTGCTTTTCTTGACATGCATGACTTCGGACCCTCTCCTCTGTCTTATTTACCCCCTATTGCTTGCTAAAAAAAAAAACTCATGGAGTAGACAGGATTATATGGTGCCAGTTTTTGCCACTGTCCAACCACATGAAGGCTTCATATAAACCATGGTCTAAGAAGAAGTCTTGTGTCTTGTATTGTACTCCAAGAAAAGGGAATTTACAGGGAAGTCAAAATGCCTATATTTTAACTTTCTTTAACAGATGTCCAGCAAAAGTGGCAAATAAAGGGTTCAGAGAATCATTGAAAGTGGAACCGTTACTTGAAGAAAAAAATTGAACAGGCAGGCCTTTTAATGCATAAGAACACACTATTTCTCGTATGCATTAAAGTTTCTTACCTGCCTGTACACTGAACTTTGAAATGTACAGCTCGGTGGAATGGAAGAGGAATCAAGGGTTAGGCTCAGTCTTAACGATGGTCACTCTCGAGGAAAACCAGCCTTCTGGTAGATCTCCAGTCTATTAAAGTGGTGTTACAGACAAAATGATACTTTTTTTAAAATAAAAATACCCCTATAATACACAAGCTTAATGTATTCTAGTAAAGTTAGTTTGTAAACTAATGTCCGTTTTGTTAATAGCATTAGTTTGTTACTTTAGAAACTTGCAGCAGACTGTATTTCTTCCTGGATCTCATCTTTGCAGATCTCACACATGCTCAGTGCAGCACAAGCAGTGAAATAGATTGCAGGTCAGGTTTTCATAGCAACAGCAGTGTCGAAGGAAGTTGTCGCCCCTTAGCTATGCACATCACGCTGCCACTGTTCTCATAACATTGTCCTGACACTGCGCCCATCACACTGCTCTTTTCTTCAATAATTGCACATGCTGTGGTTTCCCCTTGGATCGGCAAACGTGCTTACTGCTCTCAAATAGTTGCGTGCCTTTTTATCCTCCACACGAATCGACCATATCCACCGCCGCCGATCTTGCTGCTTTGGAAGCTAGGGTAACAATGCCAACAAATGCCTGGTTGCCCCTTCTTTAAAATGGCGCTGGCCGCCTTGCATTGCCTCATTTCCAGTTTTGAAATAACGCAATGCTACGGCCCAGAGATGCCTATTGCCTCCTGCGATTGATGACCAACCTCTCCCAGGAGGCATTGCAGACCAGAAATAATGCGCTTGGCCGAGGCAGAGACCAAAAGGATTAATATTTCATTCACAAATATAACAGTGAGTTTAAAAAAAAAAAAAATGCCAAATCCTTCTAAGCGCACAGAGCAGATTGGGATGCCGAGGACTTAAAAATGTGGGGGGCACTCCGCTTTAAGGACCTTCCTGATGGGGAACAATACATTACAGTGGCAGAGCGCTGTGTCACGGGGACCCTTCTTCCCCTGAGTGCCCTACTGTTCCCCAGCACCAGCCCCTCCCTGCTGATAAGACTGTTTACTGATGCAAAGTTTAAATACACCTGACCTGTGTGTCTATTGTTATTCGACAGTTAACCCCGCCCTGAATCCAAGAGTGTCCCCAAATTGTGTGCCTGTGGTTACATGTGTTTGAATAAAGAGTCTGATGTTTTTCACCATACACTGAGTTTGCGCTAGTGACTAGGTGGGCTAAAGGGTCTTCGATCGTGTGATACCAGACAAAGGAAGCATTTACAGCAGACATAGACCCGTTGAGGTACAAAAAAGACAAAAGGAATCCGCAAAAAAACCAAGCCACCACCCCTGTCTCTCCCCCTGCGGTACAGGAGACCCAAATAATTTCCAGGAAGGACTTTAAGCCCTACCAAGACAATAAGGGGGATGTGGATGGGTTCTTTCAGGACTTTTAACATCAATGCAAACTACTAGGGGTCGCACCAGCAGACTGGACCAGCCATGTAGTAGGTGTTGCGGTAAAAATCTGACTGTCTGTAGAACAAAGACAATTTTCCTGTTTCTAATATGATAACACTTTGTCTTAATGATTTAATGCCTAACCTTTAAATCGTATGTCTCCCCTCTACCTATCAACCACTCATCCAAGCATTCATCAGCATTCCTACATCCTCATGCCAGCCTGGCTGCTTCCCAGCCAGGCCCCTCTGATTGGCCATTCCTCAGTAAACAGACATCAACAGCATTATTCTTACGTCCT
Source organism: Lithobates sylvaticus (assembly GCA_028564925.1). NCBI lineage: Eukaryota > Metazoa > Chordata > Amphibia > Anura > Ranidae > Lithobates > Lithobates sylvaticus. Next base: position 169,669,005 of record CM053038.1, read on the forward strand.
CATCTTGGCACCGGCCAGCATCACTGACTCTCCTAAGCTGAGCAAACTCCTTTTATTTCGAATCCATTCAAGCCACACCCTCAGGGGTTCGCCTCTGACAGCTAAACCCCTCCCATAAAGGATGTGACCTCATATACTTCGCACAGGATGTGAATGACCATATAAGGACAATACAATACAATGAGGTTACAATACAGGGTCAACTGTTTTCCTTCAAAAGAACCAATGACACACATGCATAAATTCAAACAGAAATACAGTGTTGACCTGTGCAGACGGTGCCGTGCAAAACCATGTGGCAAGCACCTGGCTTTGAACACCACCGCATCACACCAGTGATGCGAACCATACCAAAGTATGGCCCAGTGGCCCACAATATTCATATAGTTATTCTACAGTTCCAATGTTCACAGACATGTTCGCCTGAAGTCATTAATGCAGTCACCAGGAAGTGGCCAGTCTTCCGGTGAGGCACAAATGAACATCCTTAAAAAGACAACACATCTTCAGTGTCCAAAGGAAGGTTTCCGCAGCCAATGGTCTTCCGCTAACGTCTGTATGTGCGAATACGCCCACATGAGCTCATTACAGCAAAACCGACACTGGGGGGCATCTGATAACATACATTAATAAAATTTTCCACAACATAGGACTGCTTGAGGGGGGGGGGGCATGATGCACTCTCTCTCAAGAAACATAGCTATGCCACCCTAGAAGAAGCTGCAGCCTTGGCTCCCCGCCAAGGCACCCCACGCTCCCATGGTGTCCAGCCCCACCTCTGGGCCCTACATGCCTCCCTATCATCTGATAAACCCCCATGCAGCACCAACCCCTCGGGTCCCGCTACCACACCACCCGATTTCCCCCCACAGCGGACCGCAGGACCCACCTTGGAAAGGTGCTGTTTTGGCTGTGGGCCGCCTGGTCACTATCAGGCCAGCTGCCCTGCCAGAACCAAGACTCTCGGACCTAGTCCTGGCATGCCAGTACATTATGTGGATCTGTACCAAGCTCCTAAGACCTGCCGCCACCCCCTCCAGATTGGTGTTCCTTTTATGTTATATGTGATGAACTCTGCGCCAAAATTTAAACTAATGTAAATATTAGTGAAAAAATTTGGAAACACTATAGTGCACCCAAACAAAAAAATAAATAAAAGTAAATAAGTACAGCTTCTCCCCTGATTTGAACACAGTGTTTAATGAAATTGTAAATAAATAGAGGGCGCTAAATGTGAAAAAAAAATTAAACATGAAAATTAAAGATATTGTCATAACGTATGTGCACAATGATGCATATGATACATTATACCAATACACCTAACTGTATATCAACTTGATCAAAATATCGTGAGATAAAATTGTGCCAAATCGCAAATAAGGTGCATAAAAAGAATGAAAACAAATTATATATATATATATATATATATATATATATATATATATATATATATATATAAGAAAAGTCCCAATGGTGTGACCACAACCGTGGTAGATGCCTTCAAGTCTTCAAACTTGAAATATATAGATCTTCTATGTGAAAAAATGTCATTCACCCAAGAAAGGTAACACCCTGCAGTGACGAGTTTAGGGATTTGCTTACCAGATGTATATGACTCGTTAGTTAAAAAAAGTCATAAAATGCTTGTACAGTATTGTGCCTGTTCACATGGGATGGCTGGATCAGGTTGGTAAAGAAGCTTCCTCCCCGTAGGATTAGATATGGGATATATGAAAAACAATGGATGCTTCCATAGTGCATTAAAGTTTATTAAAACATTAAAACCATTAAGAAAAGCCAAATGGCACCTTACATTAGTTGGTGCCCATTCGGCACTGGGGCTGCTCGCTTGTCTGGGGTAAGCTGTGCTGTGAAGCCGTGTGTCACCTCTGTGAAAAACGAATGGCGTGCGTTCCACCCAGCGATTGCGGCAACCAGAGATGCCGGACGTACGATGGGATCATGTGACCAAGGTGACGCTCTTACATACGTTTCATATAAACGTCTTCAGGGTTGTGTACCTTGGTCACTAGGTAATGATTCTTTATAGTAGATGGGGGCGGACCATCCGAACGTGTCCAACGCTGGCGGCGGATGTGCCATATTGCGCTTCCGGTGGCAACCTTGTTATATTTAAAAATAGGTGGCATTTGATCGTAAATAAAATATATAAAAAGTTTATTTACTAAAAAACTCTGCGATTTCAAAAATGATTCTTATTATGGGCTTAAGGAAACCAGAATATAAATGATATAATCCCGATGGTAAAAAAGACGATTGTATATGTATGCAGCCACAGTGCCGGTTAACATAACACACCATATTAAACCCAACATATATGCTACCTATCATTGTACTGATCTACACTAATTATCACACATTATATTAACCACACACGTGTACACAAATAAAATAAAATCTGGAAAAAATAAGGTGGATTATAGATAGGTAGCACTTAGAATTAGTGGGTGGCTAGATAGATATCGTATGAGGAGAGATTCCACTGAGGTAACAAATGTCGCAGTCAGAGCAACAGTGCACCTGGATATCTAGGCTAAGCCCCCAAATGGAAACCTAAACAATAATGTAAATCTTGCATAGTCGAATAACTCTGCTAGACAAGTACACTAGCCCTTGATTTTAAATTTAAAGTGGTGTTGCCACCAAAAAAAAAAAAAAAAAATGGTCTTAAAATTCTTAAAAAAAAAAAAAAAAAATTGGAAAAATGTTTTTTACTCACTTCCTAAATGCCTGTTGCTAGGGGGTCCCTCGTAGTCTGCCACCTTTAGTGCCCGGGCACTGACGTCACTTCCCCTAGGCGCCGCACAGCCATCTGGGACCTGTCACATGTCCCAGATAAGTGAGCATCGAATCACGGCGCACGGTGCTGCTTGCGTATGCGTAGTGGGTGCCCAGCTGTGAAGCCACAGCCAGGTGCCCACATTAAGAATGCCGGCGCCGTGAGCGGAGCAGGGAACGAGGGGGGGCCCTCGTTCCCCCCGCATCGCTGGACCCTGGGACAGGTAAGTGTCTAATTATTAAAAGTCAGCAGCTGCAGTATTTGTAGCTGCTGACTTTTTTAATTTTTTTTTTTTTTTTTTTTTTTTTTGTGGGCTCTCCTCTTTAAGATAATGGTATTCACATAGTGCCCTTAGACCAACTACGTAGTCCAAAAAATGTGGTGTAAGAGGAAAGATAAATGAAGATGATGGGAGCAGGATGGACTCCTAATTAGTGTATTAATCATTCGTTCGATAACAATTCAAGTCTAGTTCAATATTAAGCCCAAAAGGCTGCATTGTATGTAGTTTATACAACCAGTAAGTTTCATTTTGAGATATAGATCTCTTCATGTGTACCCTATGTCTTGATATTTTATCGATACCATAAAAGTTTAGAAGAGATGAATCACTATCGTGAAAGATTTTAAAATGTCTGGAGACACTGTGGTTAGGGTAGCCTTTTTTTTATGTTTGTAACCTGTTCATTGATTCTAGTTTTTAACTATCGTGTGGTTCTGCCCACATATTGTAAGGAACATGGGCATTTCAGAACATATGTGACGTGATCAGAATGGCAAATAATAGGAGGTTTAATTTTAAATTCCTGTTGTGTCACCAGCGAATTGAAGTGCGATATTTTTTTATTGTTTGCACTTGTTTTTTTGTAATTTTGCAGGACTTGCATATTGTACAATAGTGGAATCCAGAACCGTCCAAAAATGTTGATGGTTTCTTGGATGGGTCTGGTACATTCCTTGCAATAAGATTTCTCAGACCTGGTGCTCTTCTATAGATAAACTTTGGTTTATATGGGAGTATAGTTTGGAGGTCCCTATCCTTAAACAGAATTGGCCAAAATTTTTAGAAAATTGTTTTTACTTGTTTATACTGACTGTGGAAGCCAGAGAGGAAGGCTATCTCCCCCTTGAACTCTTTTTTTTTTTTTTTTTTTGGGTTTTGTAGGTAGGTGTTTGTCTATGCATTGCCAACACCTCACTTATTTGGTTGTAATAATTGAGTGCCCAAAAGTAGTTATTTCTCATGGCTAGGGATAAGCCCTCCACCAAAAACTTAATTTGAGATTTGGTCATGTCGCGCTCTTTTGAATAATGTCCATTTCACTGCCTCTAGCGCATCCTCATGCCATATAGTGGTGTATAACGACTCGATGTCGATTGTTACCATAATGGTGGTATTGGTAACAGTGATTTGCTGTAATAGGACAATCAAATCCCTTCTTTCTTTAAAGGTAGGATTGGTTCTGTGCAACTAGCGGCTGGAGGAATTTGTCGATATATTCCCCCAGCCTAGAGTGCAGAGAGCCAAACCCACTCAGGATCGGGTGACCAGGTGGCTTCTGTTTGTTTTTATGTATTTTTGGTAATGTATACAGCACCGGAGTCTTGGGTGCATGTATAAGAACATAATCTGCTTCTTTTTGATCGAGTATTTTCTTGGTCAATCCTTTTTCAACCCATCCCACTAGTTCGGTTTTTAACCCTGATGTGGGATCTGTACTAAATTTTTTTTTATTTACCTGCATCATTTAACAATCTTCCCATTTCTTTATTGTAATCTCCCCCCCCCCCCCCTTATCTGCCGGTCTGACCACTATCTCCCTATTGTCCTCCAACATTTTGATTCCTTCCCATATTGATTATTCTGATACTTTATTTCTAATTGTCTGACCTCATCTTGTACTATACTCCTAAACACTTCTATATGATGGTGCGTACCTTTTTTCGGGTTGAAAACAGAATTGTTTTTCAACCCACTGTGTATAATAGGGTCAACAACCTCCCTAGGTGGCCACGTGGTGACCTGTCCTGCAAAATGTTTTTTAATATTTAATTTTTTAATATATTTCTCAATATCTACAAATACATCAAATTCATCAATATTATTATTCGGTGCAGACTTCAAGCCCTGTGATAAAACCTCTAATTCCTTTTCTGAAAAATAAATTACTGATATCAGTTGTTTCTTTTCCTCGTTCTTTCTGCCTCTACCCCTTCTACCTTTTTCTTCTTGCTAGTTGTGGTATTGTGGGTTTTTTTTGTAGGTTTCTTTCCATCCTCTCCATTCCCCCCCTGGTGTGGTTGCTGATAATATGCGGGCCTTCCCCTAAAATTGCCCCTATAGCCACCTCGCGGGGGTCTAAGTGGGTATTGTGAACGATTGTCCTCATAATAATTATATTCTGGTGGTCTATTTTCCAGCGGTGTAAACCTATTCTATGTGGGTAGGGCTGTTGATATGTCTGGTGAGGGTAATATTGAGGGGCAGAGTAATTTTTTGTAGTGTGCCCTCCTTTGTTATTTTTCTTAGGAGTACTGGAATAGGATTTTGGTTTGCTAGCCATTTTGGCTGCAATGGTATGTATTTCAACTTCCCTGTCCGCTATAGACTCTTGTGTTTGAAGATGTTTGAATACTATCCTGCCACTTATACACCTTATTTTCTTCAAAATCCTTTGAGGCACCTACATCTGTTCTCCAAGGAAAGCACCTACTAGAGCTCATGGTCAAAGCTGGATGGTCAAAAGGTGCTGGAATTCCGAGATTCGAGTGCGTTCCTCACTATTGTGGACCCATGATTTGCGCACTCCAGCTTGGCCAAGGACTAGTGATCAAATTAGCAGGTGGCAACAAACGCTTCATCCCCCTTGCTCCTGGGGCCCAAGCGCTGTGATGTAGAAGTAATGGGAGGATAAACTGCAGATGTGCTTCTTGAGAACGATGTTGGTGACCACCAGTGTCACTTTGTTGGGGCCGTCCTGCAAAATCAAGCCTGCTGGGAAGCCACCCAGCGGAAGGATGAGCAAGTTTAAACAGGACTTAGCCACTGACCCTACTCTAATGGGCTTCTGGGTAGAGCTGCCAGGTTTGGAAGTGGGTGACAAGTGCATGAAAACTGATTATTATACCGAATTGTAGAAATCGCTTCTGCTGGCGTACCCCAGACCATTACCAAGCAGCTGATGGTGCCCCAGCAGTTCCGGGCCCAACTGTTACCCCTGGCCCACGAGATTCCCATAGCCGGGCATCAAGGGAAGTTATGGACAGAAAAACGGTTAGCCCAGGCCTTCTGTTGGCCCGGGATGTCCTAAAAGCAGTAGCCCTTTATGACACCTGCAATACATGTCGGTGACATGGGAGGATTGGTGGCCAACGAGCCCCCCCCTGCAACCCTTGCCCATCATTAAGGAGTTGTTCCAGAGGATGGCTATCGACATCCTGGGACCCTTGGCTCACCCAAGCAAAACTGAAAAGCAGTACATCCTGACCATGGTGGATTATGCTACTCGTTATCCCATCACAGCTCCCAAAGTCGCAGAAGCTTTAGTTAGTGTTCACGTGAGTTGGATTTTCAGCCAAAACTCGGTCAGACCAAGGTACACAGTTTATGTCCGATCTGATTCAGTCCCTCTGGCAGACCTGTGGAGTGAGAGTCTTCTGGACCACCCCCTATTATCCCCAAACCAACGGACTGTATGAACGTTTCAACGGGACCCTGAAGGCCATGCTACGTGCCTTTATTGACCAGGAACCAGACTGGGAACAGTACCGCCCCCACCTTCTCTTCGCCTACCGGGAGGTCTCGCAAGAATCTACTGGGTTTTCCCCATTTGAGCTGCTGTATGGGAGGAAGGTCCGAGGCCCCCTGATCCTGCTGAAATAATACTGGGCTGGCCAATTACATGATACAAGGGTTCCTATGGTCCCCTATGTTCTAGAGCTGCCTGAACGAATGGGCCAACTTTCTGGGCTCGCAGCGGACCACCTCACGGCTGCCCAAACCCGCCAAAAGAAGTTGTATGACCGCAAAGCTCGAACCTGCGAGTTTCCAGAGAGCCAACAGGTCCTCATGGTCCCAAATCCCCAAAACAAATTACAATCTACATGGGAGGGACTCTTTTGAATCATGAAGAAGTTAAATGAGACCAACTATATTCTCACTCTGAATGATCGGGGGAACGGCAAAAGACCGTGCACGTCAATATGATCAAAGAATACCATGACCGAAACCTTCCCGTCCTGGCGGTATGACCCCCTACCCTCTAAAGAAGACGACAAAGTCGTGCTTAATCTCCTGCAGGTAGCGCGCCACTCGGCTGAAGTACACCAGGTACCCTTGGGCCCCCAGCTCAGCCAGGAACAGCTGGTGTCCATGAAGACCATTGTGCAGCACCGCCATCCTATCTTTTCCTCTCGCCCCGGTAGGATGACCCTCAACACTCATGTGGAAATCTTGCAAACCCGGCCCATCCAACAAGCCCCGTACCGAGTTCCAGAAGCTGTCCGGAACACCATAAAATGAGACCTGAATGAATTGTTGGTCCTGGGAATTAGGGGGAGGGGAAATACTGCGCTAAACCTAAAATAAAACGGATGTGTATACAAAAAGCTGCTAACACTCAAACAACGTTCAAAGTAATGTACAAAGATAATGTGTAGCGCTAAATATTGTGATCTGATAAAGGACACATAATAATGTAAATATCAAACTAAGGCGGATACCAAAGTTTTAGTGCTTGTGAAAATTTACACGTGAAAAATATCGATACACAATGATAAAATCAAATAAATCTGTGAAAGTGATTCAGAATGTACTGAGTACAACAAAATGGTGTATTGGATCACAGTCCAAAGAAGCCAAGTCCATAAGAAGTGGAGAGAGATGCTATTTACCCATTCCTAAATGGGCTGGGATGACTACCGATAAACCGGATGGTATGCCTATGGATACTTGTGCAGGTTCACATAGAAAAGGTGAGGTACCCTTACCGGAAATGGACCCAAATACCATATGGCAGTGAGTCAAACAAGCTCGAAAATCCTCCATTCTGGAAAACGTCACACTGGATGCAATGAAGGACGTATAGCTCCAAATCGTATAAACGACAGGCAATAGGCACCCCGCAGCCAGATGGGTCCAGGACAATCCAGAAAGTAGAGGTAGGTAAGTGATCAGCAGAACCCAAAAATGGAAGGAAAAATAGAAGAGGGCTCCATATGGTGCAGGTCAACCAGGGATGGTTTATTCAAATATAAAAAATCTTACAATGATATGCAAGGTACAGAGTATAAGTAAAGTGATCACAAAAATCGATAAACATCTAAAAGCAATGTGGAAGACACAGAAATGCTAGGCTGATGCGTTTCGAAAGCAAAAGGTTTTAGACTGGGGCATCAGGAATTATCCAACCCTCCCAGAGCCCCTGGGCCTTACCTTGTTGTTCTTGTACCCAAGAAAGATGGCACCATTTGATTTTGTGTAGACTACCAATGTCTTAATGACCACACCGTTGGTGACTTCTACCCGATGCCTCGTATAGATGACCTGCTGGACCGTCTGGCTGGGGCCCGCTATTTCACTAGACTGGACTTGAGCAAGGGTTACTGGCAAATCCCCTTAACCAGGAAAGGGAGGGAATGTTCCGCCTTCATCACCCCTTTCGAGCTGTTTGAATTTCTCAACATGCCCTTTGGGATGAAGAATGCCCCTGCCACTTTCCAGCGCACGGTGGATGAGTTGCTCAGAATTATGAGCATGCACATAAGTATGAGCATATGAGCCAGCCTTCTCATTCCAACATGTACTGAGCTTCTCTTAACAATCCCTTTGGATATTGAGACCTAGGAATACCTATTAATGGGTATTTGGAAAATCAACTACCAGCATTACCAAATTGTGCATGGTGAAGTTGCAATTAGCTATAGAAGGCTGTGTGTGTGGCAGCTCATATTTACGCATATTTAAGTAATGCAGAACATTGTAAACAAACTATTACGTTCCCTGAGAAAACGGCATTCCGGGGACTGAAGTAGGTGTGGTAACATGGGATTATGCCATAATAGGTCTATATTAATGCCGACAAACGAGTCTATACGCTTGGCCTCCCTCCACACCACATGGGACAGAGTAAAAATCTGTACATTCCCTCTAGGGAGGACTGGCCTCTAATGCAATCAAAAGGTGGTTAAGCTTTAATACATGGGCCAGGTGAGACTCCACTGTTGGTGTAACACAGAAAACTCAGTCAAATGCCAAAGCTGGACAGTAATATAGTATAACTATAGGATAAGGAGTGCCATGCCTGGTTCAGACTTTGCTCTCTAAAAGATGGTAAATTTCAACTTCTGTCTAATAATATCCCCATATAAGGGAAAAGAGCTGCGAGGGACTGGAAAATAAACTCAAATTGGTTTGAGTTAATTAAAGAAGCGGATGGGATCCTTCCTAAACTGAGAGAATTTTTGGTCTTTAACAAGGGTACAGCGGCTCCTAGTATAATATGGGATACCCTGAAGGCATTCATTCGGGGTATTCTCATACAACAAGTGGCTAAATTCAATAAGGAGGCTAGGGTAGAGGAAGAAAAAAGTCAGAGAGATGCTAGAAGCCGAAAATCAATACACACTAGACCCGTCTGAGGTGAGGGGAAAAAAACTGCTGGAGAAGCAACAAGAGTACAAGTTAGTTATAATGAGGAAGGTGGAGACTAGAAGACTCTTCCAGCGGCATGCTACCTTCGCAGAAGGAGAAAATGTTGGCAGGATGCTAGCGCAGCTCGTGAGGTCCAACTCTCCACCATCTGCTATCCAGATTATCAGAACAGATGGAGGAGAGATTATATCTAATACCACAAAGATAGTTCAGACTTTCAGGGACTTCTATAAAAATCTCTATACATCTAAGAGATCAGGCGTAGAGGGTGCAATGGAGGACTTCCTTGGAAACCTGGAGATCCCGACTATCTCACCCATAGAAAGGGAGGAACTAGAGGCCCCAATAACACTCATAGAGCTTCAGCAAGCAGTGAATAGCATGTCAAATCAAAAGTCCCCAGGCCCGGATGGGCTTCCAGTAGAGGTTTATAAATACTATGGAGGGGTCTTATTACCAGAATTACTAAAGACATTAGAAGATGTGGGCAGGGAAGGGCGGCTACCCACATCATTGGTAGAGGCAACTATTATAGTCCTCTGGAAGGAAGGAAAGGATCCGGCAGATGTCGCAGCCTATAGGCCAATATCTCTGCTATGCTCCGATGCCAAAATCTTGGCTAAAGTGCTAGCAATCAGGTTGAATAAAGTCATTTCAAAAGTAATTCATCAGGACCAGACAGGATTTATAGCAGACAGATCCACAAGTATTAATATCAGAAGAGCATATTTAAATTTACAGAACCCTGTAGTGAAGGAGGATCCAAAAGCTATACTTTCACTGGATGTATCTAAAGCATTTGATACCGTGGAATGGAGTTGCATATGGAGAATCTTAGAGCGTTTTGGAATTGGACCCTCCTTTACTAGATGGATAAAAATACTATATGATAGACCTACTGCTAGACTGAAAATCAATAACGAATTTTCAGAGAAGATAGAGCTAAAGAGGGGGACGAGGCAGGGGTGTCCATTATCACCCCTCCTCTTCGCCCTCGCAATGGAACCGCTTGCTATCGCTATAAGATCTAGCCCCGAGATATTAGGTTTCCAGAGGAAGGCGGGAAGGGTAGAAAAAATTTCGCTATATGCGGATGATGTGCTACTTTTCCTGGGAGATACAGGTCAGTCTCTAAGCAAAGCAATGAACATAGTAGAGGAATTCGGTGGATTTACAGGATTAGAAATAAATTGGGAAAAGTCTGAACTATTACCAATAGACCCCACCATTGAAGTACGAATACCAGGGGTGCCTCATCTTGCAGTAGTTGACTCATTGAAATACCTTGGGATAGTTTTGACGAAGGATCCTAGCCAATTTATAGGGGGGTCTTGCGGTGCCCAACCCAGAACAGTACTTCCGGGCATCTCAACTGCAGCAACTAATAGGATGTGGTGTCCCAGGGGGGGGCACCCCAAGTGGAAGAATAATGCTGTCGCAGGCTGGGCATAAAACAATAGAAACCCTTGAAGCAGATTCTTTCCGCTATAAATGCCCCACAATAAAAATGATAATTAAAATATGGACAATCGTCAAAAAACAGCTACACTATGACGGAATTTCCGAGTATTTCCCTCTATGGAACAATAAAAATTTAAATGAAGTTCTCCAGATAGGAAAAATCAAAATATGGGAAAAACAGGGTGTCACTAGATTGAGACAACTGTATAGAGGTAACACGCTAAAAAATTTCTCAGACCGCAATATACGGCCTATGCATACCTACAAATAGCCCATGCCTTAGAGGCCCAATTTTCGGAACAGCAATTGATATGGACAGAAACCCCTCTTTTTAAAAAGATACTAGAAACATGCTCCACTAAAGGGTTAATATCCGAGATATATGGGCAAATGGGTCAAGAAGTGAATGTAGGAGAGAAACTCCAAATGGTAAAGGCTAGATGGGAAGCGGACATGGGTGCAATAACTAGCGCACAGTGGAGGAGAATTCTTGAGATGGGCTCGATGGTCTCAATATCCCCTCCGCAGAGGATATCCCACCTGATGCTGATAAACAGAGCCTACTATACCCCGAAAGGGTTGTTTAAATTTGGGAGGAGGAGTGACGATAGCTGCCCTAGATGCCAAGGGACTGGTGATCTCCTGCATATGCTGTGGAAATGTCCTAAATTGCATCGTTATTGGACAGGAGTGGTTAATAGCATGAGAGAGGTATTTGGGATCAAGCTTGAGAGAGAAGCCAAGGCGTGTATATTGGGGTATAGAATGGAAATAGGAGAGAAGAAAAGTGAAACAGTAGCAATCGTAAGATGCTGGTTTCAGGCCAGGAAACTGATTGCAACTAAATGGCAATCAAGGGAACCCCCTACAGTGGGCAATTGGATTAGGATAATAAATGAAACCCTATGTAAAGAAAGAACAGTGTACATAAAGAGAGGTAACCTTAAAGAGTTTAAGAAGATGTGGCTTCCCTGGATGGTAAAAATGAATGCCCTGGAGTGGAGGGCCTAATTTACAATGGCACTCTACCCAGGATGGAAGAAGTACAGTTAAGATTGGGAATAGGGGCTTAAGAACCTATGTATGAACAAGCGGAGGCGGGGGGTGGGGGAGGAGAGGGGGGTAAAGAAGAGGGAGGAAGGGAAAAGGGAAAAAAAAAAAATATACCGTATTTTCCGGACTATAAGGCGCACCGGACTATAAGGCGCACTAGCAATGATCGGCTGTTAATGGGGATATTTCCATATATAAGGCGCACCGGACTATAAGGCGCATTTAATGAAACAAAACTCTGATGCGGTACCGTAAGTCAAATTTTATTCAACTCTTTAGCAATAACCATAAAATGGTCTATAACAATAACTCTTAACACTGTTCAGTTAAATACAAAACCAGACACTAACTTTTTCACTTTATTCTTCTCCCGCAAATCCATCAAATTCTTCATCTTCAGTGTCTGAGTTTAACAATTGGGCGATTTCGGCATCAAGCACGCCCGTATCCATCTCATCATTCTCATCAGTATCCGAGTCAGGCTCGTTGCTGTCATCGGTACCGGTACTTAGCTGTTCAGTGATAATACCGGACTTCTTGAAAGCTCGGATTACACTGGTGACTGATACCTTCGTCCAGGCATCCACGATCCACTGGCAGATAGTGGCGTAACTCGCCCGGCGTTGCCTCCCTGTGTTGGTGAATGTGTGTTCGCCTTCTGTCATCCAATGCTCCCACGCAGCTCGCAATTTAACTTTAAATGACCTGTTGACACCTATATCTAGTGGCTGCAGTTCTTTGGTTAATCCACCCGGAATGATGGCAAGCACCGAATTAGTTTTCTTCACTTGGGCTTTGACAGTATCTGTCAGATGGGCGCGCATGGAGTCACAGACCAATAGGGATGGAGATTTGTGGAAAAAGCCACCCGGTCTCTTGACGTAAACCTCTCTCAGCCACTCACTCATCTTCTCCTCGTCCATCCAGCCCTTCGGGTTAGCCTTGATGATGATGCCAACCGGGAACCTTTCTTTTGGCAGAGTCTTCCTCTTGAAAATGATCATGGGTGGTAGTTTCTGGCCATTAGCCTGGCAACCGAGAACTACAGTGAAGGATGACTTCTCGTTTCCTGTAGTGCGTATAGATACCGTACTGGTCCCTGTTCTCTCGACAGTACGGTTTACAGGGATATCAAAGGTAAGGGGGACCTCGTCCATGTTGGTGATGTGCTCTGGCCGGATCTTCTGTTCATTGATCTTGTTCTTGCAGTAGGTACGAAAAATGGCCATCTTTTCTTCGTAATCCTTTGGCAGTTGCTGTGACATAGTGGTTCTTGTGCGGATAGAGAGATTCCGCCGTTTCATGAAACGGAAGCACCAAGAAGGACCTCCTCGAAAGCCGTTGATCTCCATGTCGCGTGCGATCGCTGTTGCTTTGAGTCGAATAGAGACAGTAGAGACACTTCTACCTGCGGTTCTCTGTGCAATAACCCACTGCTCAATTTTGTCCTCCAACTGTGGCCATCTTGCTTTGTTTCCTCGGAAACTCAGTTTGGTCTTCTTTACCTGGCGCAGGGCATCTTCTTGCTTCCTCCACTTCCGTACCATTGATTCATTAATGTTAAATTCTCTCGCAGCTATTCTATTTCCATGCTCTACTGCATGACTGATAGCCTTCAGTTTGAAATCCGCATCATAAGCATGTCTCTTAACAGAAGCCATTTTTGGGGCAGCTAGTACAGTATAGAAAATGAACGATTATATGTGCACGCCTCCTGACTACGATGGCCGTAATGCCCAATCCAAGCAGTGCAGCTTCCTAGCTTTGGTAATCCTACCAAGCTGCACTTCTTGGATTGGGCATTACGGCCATCGTAGTCAGGAGGCGTGCACATATAATCGTTCATTTTCTATACTGTACTAGCTGCCCCAAAAATGGCTCCTGTTAAGAGACATGCTTATGATGCGGATTTCAAACTCATCGCTATCAGTCACGCAGTAGAACAACCTGAGAGAGGTTTACGGTACGACGGTTTACGGTAAGAGACCGGGTGGCTTTTTCCACAAATCTCTATCCCTATTGATCTGTGACTCCATGCGTGCCCATCTGACAGATACTGTCAAACCCCAAGTGAAAAAAAACGAATACGGTGCTTGCCATCATTCCGGGTGCATTAACCAAAGAACTCCAGCGATGTCAACAGGTCATATATAAGGCGCACCGCATTATAAGGCGCACGGTCGATTTGTGAGAAAATTTAGGGCTTTTAAGTGCGCCTTATAGTCCGAAAAATACGGTATATATATATATATATATTATGTGTGTTTAAGATCCAGCTAACTTGCACTTTTTTATAATTAAGAGTCTGTCAAATGTTGTGGTTTTAATCTTTTTTGTTTATGTTTCTGATTTGAAGTGTCAAATAATTGTGAAAAATTGAATAAAGATTGAAATTATAAAAAAATAAATAAATAATATCCCCATATAAACTTAGTAATTAAGGCATCTAGAGTTTTAAAGAAGGATTTAGGAACTGAAAACGGCATATGTGAGGTAATATAAAGGCAATTGGGCAAAAGCATCTTAATTAAATTGATTCTGCCAGCAACAGATAAGGAAAGTTTAGCCAATGTAGTAAGCTTGGTTTTAAGTACAGGTAAAAGAGGATCCAAGTTAATCTTTAATGCCGCGTACACACGATCGGAAATTCGACCAGCAAAAGACTAATGAGAGCTTTTGTTCGGGGAAACCACAAAACCGCTTTTAGAAATGGCCATTTAATAAAGCCAAAGGCCTTCGCAGTATTGAGTGAGGACAATACACAAGTGGGGGGGGGGGGGGGGGGGGGAGGTAAATGAATCTTTAAGCTGTGAAGTAATTTGGATTCTGTGAATTTTAATAGAAGTGCACTTTTTTCTGTCACAACTTTTTGATCCAGGTGAATAATGCTAAGGATTGGAGAATTAAGGCGTTCAGCCAAAATGTTGGTGTATATTTTGTAGTCTATGTAAAGCAATGATATAGGGTGATAAGAAGCATGATCAGTTATCTGGTTTAGATATAAGCACTACTTATTCATTCTTTCAATTCTATTCTGTCAGCTACCTGCAATACCTAGGTTGGATTCTCATCCTAGAACAATCTTCCTTAAAACCATCAAGGAGATTGGAATACTTGGGTCTGATTATAGATACAGCTCAGAAAGGGGTGTTCTTGCCCCAGGCAAAGATCAGTGCCATAACGTAACTGATTCAGGTGATTTAAGCAAAGAAGAATTCTTCTATTCAACTTTGCATGAGATTTCTGGGAAAAATGGTGGCTTCATTCGAGGCCTTTCCTAATGCTCAATTTAATTCAAGAGTACTGCAAAACAGTATCCGATCGGCTTGGAACAAGAAGGTCCAAGCTCTAGACTTCCCAATGCGTTTGTCTCCAAAGTTGCGCCAGAGCCTCAGTTGGGGGTTAATAGCCAAGAATCTGCAGAAGGAAAAATCCTTCCTACCAGTTACCTGGAAGGTGGTAACAACCAATGCCAGCCTTTTGGGTTGGGGAGCAGTCCTGGAAGAAGCGACTGTCCAAGGGAAAGGGTCCAAATCAGGAATTACTTTGCCCATCAATATTCTAGAGATTCAGGCAACGCGCCTGGCCCTGAGGGCCTGGACCTTCAGGCTAAGGATTTGTCTTGTCAGGATCCAATCTGACAGTGCCACAGCAGTTGCCTATATCCATCACCAAGGGGGCACAAAGTCGTGCGGCCCAGAGAGAGGTGAATCATATCCTAACTTGGCAGAAAACAATATACCCTGCCTTTTGGCAGTCTTCATTCCAGGGATAGAGAATTGGCAGGTGGACTACTTGTCGCCAGCAGAATGGTCTCTTCACCCCGACGTCTTTCTGACAATATGTCAAAAATGGGGAATTCCGGCTGTAGATCTGTTTGCGTCCAGGTTCAACAGGTCAATGGCTTTGTGTCGAACAAAGGATCCGCTGGCATGCGGAACAGATGCCTTGGTATTTCCGTGGAATCAGCTTTCACTGATTTATGCATTCCCTACAGTTCTGCTTTCACGACTTCTTCACAGGAAGAAAAGTCGGTGATTCTTGTTGCCCTAGCGTGGCCCAGGAGATCTTGGTATGCAGAGATCATAAAGATGGTGGTAGGGGTCCGATGAACCCTACCGCCACTTCCAGACCTGCTCTCGCAAGGTCCAGTGTTCCATCCTACCTTACAAACGCTAAATTTAACGGTTTGGCTATTGAGACACACATTCTAAAGAAGCGTGGGCTGTCAGGTTCAGTGGTGACTTCCTTGGTTAATGCAAGGATGCCGGCCTCCAGAGTCAAATATATTATAGAGCCTGGAAGGCATATGTCTCCTGGTGGGAATCCAGGGGTTGGCACCCCAGGAAATATGTCAAAGGTAGAATCCTTGACTTTCTACAGATGGGGTTAGAAATTAAGCTGGCCCTGAGTACTATCAAAGGCCAGGTTTCGGCTTTGTATTGTTTCAACGACCACTTGCTTCGCATTCCTTGGTTCGTAGCTTTATTCAGGGGGTAACACGGCTTAATCCTCCGGTTAGGCCACCCCTGAACCCTTGGGACTTGAATTTAGTTCTGTCGGCATTACAGAAACAGCCTTTTGAGCCGATGCAACATATATTCCCTTGGTCCTCCTGACAAGGAAACAAGTTTTTCTGGTAGCCATCATCTGTCCTCATCCTAATTTTCTACCGACGGTAGTATTAGGTCTTCATCTAAACCAGGATATTGTTCTGCCTTCGTTTTTCCCAGAACCCTGTTCTGTGGAAGAAAAATCACTACATTCTATTAATGTCGTGAGAGCCGTTGAAGGTGACTGCTCAGATTCGGAAAATGGATGTTTTGTTTGTGTTGCCTGAAGGTCCTAAAAAAGGACAGGAAGCATCGAAATCTACTATTTTTCGAAATGGATTAGACAAGTAATTGTTCAAGCTTATGATTTAAAGAGGAAAATTCCACCTTTTCAAATTGAAGCACACTCCACTAGGGCTGTTAATGCTTCCAGGGCAGTGCATCACCAAGCCTCCATGGCTCAAACCTGCAAGGCCGCAACTTGGTCTTCTGTCCATACATTTATTCTATCAAGTAGATGTAAAAGGTCATGAGGATAGCAACTTTGGGCGCAGTGTGCTGCAAACAGCAGTGTAAGCCCTCTGGTTCCCTAATTTTGTTGTCTCCCTCTTCCTTCAGTTGGCATTGCTCTGGGACATAACACATAGTAACTACTATGGCTCGGTGTCCCGTGATTTACAATTAAGAAAATAGGATTTTTATAACAGTTTACCTGTAAAAATCCTTTTCTTTGAAGTACATCACGGGACACAGAGGTCCCTCCCTTCTTTCTGGTATACACGCGTATTGCTTTGCTACAAAAACGAAGGCACTCCCAGTAGTGGGAGGGGTTATATAGGGAGTGGACTTTCTGTCTTAGGGTGTGCCAGTGTCCATCACCTGAAGGTGTCACGTGATGTACTTAAAAAAAAAAAAAAAATGATTTTACAGGTAAGCTGTTATAAAAATCCTATTTTTTCAGCGGGAACACGGTGCGACACAGTTCCTGCACCTCCAACACTGAATGTATGTAATGGGAAGGGGGCTGCTGGGGTGTGCTGCAGGATTTATTGATGCTGGTTGCTGCGCAATCTGTTGTCGCTGGAGTGGGGGGGGGGGTCTACTGTTGCTGGTGGGACATCTGTTGGGGGGGTGAGTTGTTGCTGGGTGGGATCTACTGTTGAGGGAGGGGTCTATTGATGCTGGCTGCCGGTAGATTTGTTGTTGCTGCCTCTATTGGAGGTCTGTAGCTGGGTGGGTATTTTGTTCTGGGTGGTCTATTGTTGCTGGCTGCAGGGGATCTATTTTAATGCTTTTCTTAATATAGTTCACAAATTGTATACAAATTGCTAGTATAACCACAAATATTAATTGGTTCTGTATTCTTTAAAAGGGGAAGTACTGGGAGGTGGGTATGGGGTGGAACCAAGGAACAGTTCTTGGAAATGGATAGTGGGTGTGGATAAGGGATGAATTGGAAAAAGGGTGTTCCTGTACCTATTCTCTGAGGAGAAAAAACAGCCCTGGTCTGAAGTGTATAAGTGTATGTTCCATTTCAATTTTGCTAAAATATATTCCATCTATTTAGAAACTGTTACAGAGCAAATTCTTCATCTTAAGCCCTGCACCATTGAAGGGACTCTGCTCTCCATCACACACACCAACCTGTCGGAGGCAGTCAGCACGTTTCAGCACTGCCGGCAAAAGCATCCTGGCTAATAAATCTGCATTAAAACCGTTTTCTCTCTCAGTGACTAAAATGAATGTAAGGTAAGTAAAGCAACGATGTGGTTATTTTCTTATCAACCTAATATACAGTACATACAATATTTATTTCTTTAGCTGTCAACTGTGAATACAAGGTCTTTCCATGCCTATGCTGCATAACAGAAAAAGTTTCTTTCTCTTGGCCATCTGCTCCAAAATTATTCCCTGCTCAAAACAGCTACCAACTGGAGCTCACAAATGCACAACTCTCCCCACCCTCAGTGGCATCGGTCTTTTTAATCAGGAAGTATTTGATTCCGCGCTATGGAAATAATGAATACCAGCAGAAAATATTTAAGGAAAAAAAGGGAAAAAAAAAAAGAAGAGAACTGCTGCCCCTACTGGTTACTCCCACCTAAGTGGGTTAAATGGATAGAGGAGATTGTAATGAAAGTAGATGTGGCGCTGTTCCTTTAAACTATTCTATTAAAAGTGGTTAATTGTGATTGAAAAATATAAAATATAAATTGTCTTGGTAAAAATTAGTGAAATATAAAATTAATAAAATAAGCTGATGAAATGCATATAATATACCTTCATGCAATTTGATATTATATAAATACGTGCAAACCGCAAAATTAATAAATACTAAATCTATCCCAAATATGCTCATAAATCCCCAACATAGGATGTGTGTAAGTTACGGAAATATATTCATGCAAATTGGATCAAAGATATAAAGATATCTTTGGTTCTATCACAATTTAACCACTTTTAACCACTTTCAGACCGGACCAATTTGCAGCCAAAGGACCAGGCCCCTTTTTGCGATTCGGCACTGCGTCGCTTTAACTGACAATTGCGCGGTCGTGCGACGTGGCTCCCAAACAAAATTGACGTCCTTTTTTTCCCACAAATAGAGCTTTCTTTTGGTGGTATTTGATCGCCCCTGCGGTTTTTATTTTTTGCGCTATAAACAAAAATAGAGCGACAATTTTGAAAAAATGCATTATTTTTTATTTTTTGCTATAATAAATATCCCCCAAAAATATATAAAAAAACATTTTTTTTTCCTCAGTTTAGGCCGATACGTATTCTTCTACATATTTTTGGTAAAAAAAATCGCAATAAGCGATTATTGATCGGTTTGCGCAGAAGTTATAGCGTTTACAAGATAGGGGATAGTTTTATAGCATTTTTATTAATAATTTTTTTTTTTATTATTAATGGCGGAGATCTGCGATTTTTTTTGTGACTGCGACATTATGGCGGACACATCGGACATTTTTGACACATTTTTGGGACCATTGTCATTTTTACAGCAATTAATGCATTTAAATGCATTGATTTCTGTATAAATGACACTGGCAGTTTAGGAGTTAACCACAAGGTGGCAGTGTAGGGGTTAAGTAGGCCTAGGGGTGTTTTTTTTTTACTGTGGGGGGGCGTGGCTGTCAGCTAGTGAATGCTGATCTCTGCTCCAATCACAGGGAGCAGAGATCGGCGTCACTAGTTGCTAGGCAGAACGGGGAGATGCTGTTTATCTCGGCATCTCCCCGTTTAGCCGCTCCGTGAGACGATCGCGGGAGTCCCCGCGGCGATCGAGTCCGCGGGGACCGCGGCCGGACTCACGGGGGTCCCGACCGGCGCGGGGGCGCGCCGCTCCCGGCGCGCTCCCGATGGCACGGACAGGCTAAAGGAGGGACGTATATATACGCCCTCCTGCCTGTACGTGCCATTCTGTCGACGTATATCGTCGTGCGCCGGTCGGCAAGTGGTTAATAGAATACTTTAAAGGAATAGCGTCACACCTACTTTAATTACAATCTGCTCTTTTTAATCAGACACCTATCATTCTAGTTTAGTGAAAGCCCTCCTTCCCTTTTTCTTGGCAGACTTGAGAGCTTGCACACACAAATTCAGTTGCCAACGGAAACAAGGTAGTAGGTAGTCACAGGACTTAAAGGAGTTGTAAAGGCAGAAGGATTTTTATCTTAATGTATTCTATGCATTAAGATAAACAAGAGAGAGAGCAGCGGCACCATTGGCTCCTGTCGCTGTCAAAGTCAGTCAGCCAATCAGGGGAGAGAGGGGGCGGGGATCAGATCAGGGCCTCTGCTGGCTGACGGGCATTTAAAGGAGGGAGGGGCAAGGAACAGCAAAGAGGGACCTGAGAAGAGGAGAATACGGGCTGCTCTGTGCAAAACCAACTGCACAGAGGAGGTAAGTATACCATGTTTGATATTTAAAAACACAAAACAAAAAAAACGGTGCTTTTACAATCACTTTAAAATACAATACAGGTAGAAAAAAAGCATGAATCAACGTTAAAGCGTTTTAACCTTTTAGGGCGGCACAGTGGTGTAGTGGTTAGCACTCTCACCTAGCAGTAAGAAGGGTCGCTGGTTCGAATCCCAACCACGACACTACCTGCCTGGAGTTTGCATGTTCTCCCTGTGCCTGCGTGGGTTTCCTCCGGGTACTCCGGTTTCCTCCCACAATCAAAAGACATGCAAGTAGGTTAATTGGCTTCTGTCCAAAAAATTGGCCCTAGTATATGGATGGGGACCTTGGATTGTGGGCTCCTTGAGGGTAGGGACCAATGTGAGTGTGCAATGTACAGCGATAGGGACAATTGTAGACACTCAGGTTGAACTGGATGGACTGATGTCTTTATTCAACCTTACTAACTATGAAACTATGAAACCTAAAAAACAGACCATGTTCCATTAATGGATGTTATACAGCACAGTGCTTGTTCTGTGTAATTTGGCCCCCTGTAACACCTAAAAAACCTGGCTGATCCTGCCTGCCTATATACCCTTCCCCCGTACACTGACCACAGTGTATTGTGGCTGCTAAGCCCTAATACCATGGTCATTTTACTTGCCTTTGTCATCCACAGCCCTGCTCTGTCCTCTCCTCCCCCCTGGCCTATCTGCTCGTGTCAACGCCCGCCCCCTCCGCTCCTGCTGCTCCCATAATTACTATAAAATAATCCTATCCCCTCTGTAATAGAGAGTTATGTGCCTGTGTTATAGGTACTGATCAGCATTATTTTTATATATCAGAGTGGCTCCTGGCACTCGCGTGACTCGTTGGCGCTCTCTCACCTCTCTTCCCTCTCCTCCTCGGAAGACGTCAGCGGGAGTGCTTGGCCCCTCCCGCTGGAGCTGTCAGCCGAAAAGAGCCGAGGAGTCACGTTATCGCTGGGAGCCACTGATATTGGCACAGATTGGCATATTTTTTTTTTTTATATAACATGGGCACAGGGATACATATCGTTATGTTACAGAGGGGTTGGGAGGATTTTATAGAAGTGGCTTAACAACCACTTTAATGTAAATCCAGGTCCTATCTGAGAGGTATCATTTTTCATATCCACCATGCCTTCTTTTTCTAAAAGCCATCTCACACACACACACACACACACACTCTTTGCCCATTCCTTTATACATGTTTGTTACTTTTATTGGAAACCCCAACTAAAGCATTGTCGAGTAAGAATTTTCTCCTTTTAACCCCTACACGATCCAATCCTCTTTTGAATGATCGAATCAGAGTAACTCCTTTGAGCCATTCCGACGTTAATGCTGTTAAATTTGTTGTGAAAGGCACTGACAGAGTAACAGTTCTGCCAAGCTTGTGTAATGTCTTAACCCAGGATCTCATGGATGCTGTGGGATGGGTGGCAACTAGTAGCATAAAGAGTTGAATTTCCAGAGTATTGCTTGCAGGTGTGAATAGCAGCTGTATTTTCATCACCCCTCAAAGTGATGTCCAGGAAAGCAATGCTCAGGGAATCAAAAGATGCAGTAGACTGAAGATTACGCTGATTGTTCTTGACACAACCAACAAAATCCTTAAGAGTTGTAAAGTTTCCAGGTTTTTCACCTTAAAGTGGATGTAATAATGTAGAGAATACGTTTTCTTTTCATTTGAGCCCAGTCTTGCCACACAGATTTACTCGAGGCCTGAGCAATCCTTTTTTTATTGTTTAGTTAGAGAATTCTTGACAAAGTCTTGAAAACTTTGTCAAAAACGCCTCCTTGCTGTGAGTGACAGGTGATTTACATATCTCATGCACTAACCTAAGACAGGCACATCCTGTGTAAAAAGTTCACAATTAACATTCCCCCTCCCCTCCAGCTCTCCCAGCTTTACTGTGTTTTTGACTGGACGTTTCTCATCATAGGACGCAGTTAACAGTCAGCAGACTATAGACTGACAAGTGATTTAGGGGACATGTATGTAGTCAGAGCTGGGCAGAGTAGAACATGCAGTGATCTGATTGTTATAGTGCCGTGTGTGTCTGAGGTAACCTGATCACAGATAACATTCCTTCCCATCTCCAGGATTTGTTATGTGGGGGGAGGGGTGAATTTCTCAATTTTTATAATTAAACCCAGTAAGGCTGAATGATATTAGGGCCAGTTCACACCAGTGTGCTGTGGGATATCGCATGTGATTCCCACCGCACTGCGGTACAAATCACGTGCGATGTCCGTGCAGTGCGATTTTAGCCATACAGATAGTATGTGTGATATAGCACCGCATTCGGACAAAAATCGCACAGGACCCTTTTTTTGGTCCGCACCAGAATCGCATGGGTGTTCACACCTATGCGATCCGATTCATGTCCTAACTGTCGGTTCGCAGTGCGATATGCGAGCTGAAATGGGGGTGTCGTTATCACTGTATGACACTCCCCAGCAGTTCGCCTATGGCAGTGTGAACTGCCGTGCAAGTCGGATGCGATGTGGGAACTCGCAGTGGATTCGCAGGGTTCCCGCATCGCACCAGTGTGAACCGAGCCTCCAAGCATACAGCCTACAAATGTCACCTGACTGCTCCCACCAAGGCTGCGATTCGGGAACCCTGCAAATCCACTGCGGGTCCCCACATCGCATCCGACTGGCACGGCAGTTCACACTCCCATATGCGAACTGCTGGGGAGTGTCATACAGTGTTAACGACACCCCCATTTCAGCTTGCATATCGCACTGCGAACCGACAGTTAGGACATGAATCGGATCGCATAGGTGTGAACACCCATGCGATTCTGGTGCGGACCAAAAAAAGGGTCCTGTGAGTTTTGGCCGAATGTGATGCGATTTCAGCCATACAGTTTGTATGGCTGAAATCGCATTGCACAGACATTGCATGTGATCTGAACAGCAATGTGGTGCAAATCACAGGAATGCGGAGTATACAGTGGTGGGTAGTACATGCAGGATAGTGGACAGTGTCAGATTATTTTTATTTTACAATTTACTGTATTTTCTGGCGTATAAGACTAGCTTTTACACCGAAATTACACAGCCAAAAAGCGAGGGTCGTCTTATACGCCGGGTGAAGAAGCCGCCAGATGGATATCAGTCCGCCGGGCGCTCTGTAAAATTGTAATATGTATACAGTATGCGCCGCTCAGCCAAGCCTGGCGGGCTATGCACTCTGATGAATACAGAGCCTGCTAAGCCTGCTTGGATTGGGTAACAACCTCTGCCAATCCGAGCAGGCTACATGAGTGAGAGCGGCGCGGGCTGATGTCACAGCCTCTGCCAATCTGAGCAGGCTTTGTATCCATCAACAGATTAGTGAAATACAAAGCCTGCCGTGATTGGCTCAGCGGTGCACACTGTCTGCACACTGTATTCTGAAGTGTACCTGGCGCTACTGTACTAACACAGCATTATATACTGTGTGTACTTGGTGCTCTACATATTAACAAAGCATCCTGTACTGCACATCCAGCTCCAGATCTCCCCTAAAATATAGGTATGATTTATGGTGCTTTGGAGGAGAGGATTAATTGTTGCTGCCTGCCAATTGTGGGATCTCTGGGACTTGTAGTTCACCAGTTTCCCTTTTCTGATGTTAAGTCTGATGTTTTTTTTTTTTTGTTTCTGATGGTTTTTTGTAAATGGTGTTGCCTCGGATGGGGGGTAGTCTTATATGGCGAGTATAGCCCCAAACCTACGTTTTCACTGGAAAAATAGGGGGTCGTCTTATACACCCAGTCGTCTTGTACGCCTGCAAATACGGGTACTTTTTTTTTTTCAAAAGATTTTTTGGGACCTGTGGATTTTTTTTTATTTATATACATTTTTACAATTACATTTTTTTAATATTTATTTTTGTACTATTCTAACAATGATGGGAGGGTGGGGTTTTATTTTTTAAATATATTTTTTTACAGTGCTTTTGGTAAAGGGGGTGGTCTGTGTCAGTGGACGGAGTCCGTATCAGTGGGGTAGTGGTTGGTGTCGGTGGACGGTGTCGGTGGTCCTGGGGCTCTGGACCGTGTCGGAATGGAGGGGAGGGGGGGGGGGCGGTTGTCGGTGAAAGTGGTCCTGGGGCTCTGGACCGTGTCAGTATGGGGGGGGGGGGGGGGGGTGGGCGGTTGTGGTGTCAGTTGTTGTTGTTTGTTTGTTTTTTTGTTTTTTTTATTTAATTTTGGACCATTTTTTTTTATCAGCCCTGTTGGGAGCTTTGGTGACATGTCAGGGGTCCAAACAGAGACCCCTGACATCTCCCATTTGAGACAGAGAAAGGATAGAGGACAGATTCCCCAGTCCTTTCTCTGCACTGAAGATGAATGGAGGGAAGACAGTGGCTTCTCTCCATTCATACACTGAGCAGAGGAACATACAGGTTACTCTGCTCAGTTATCACAGGACACAAGAGCGAACGGTAACTAACGCTCCTGTGTCCCATTCAGAAAAGAAAAGAGCCGATGTGTCAAATTAAATAACGACACTTTTCTCCGCTCTCCATCCTGACAGATCCCCCGCCCCCCCCCAAGCCCGCCGGAGAGAAGAGAAAATCCGGCGGCTGCGGGGGACGAGGGGGGGCGCATGATGAAGACACGGCGGCTTCAGGGAAGGGGGGGACAGATGATGAATACCCGGCGGGGGGGGGGGCGGGGGGGCAGAGGATGAATACACAGCGGGGGGGGGGACAAGGGGGGGGCAGATGAATACACGGCGGGGGGTGACATCGGGGAGGAGGAGAACAGGGTGAAGGAGGAGCAGGAAGACACAGGGGGCCGGGGGATGATGGGTGCAATGGGGACAGCTGTAAGCACCGATCCCCCCTGCATGGCTTTTCATATGAAAGCCGTGGGAGGAAGGAGGAGAAGCAGATGATAAAAAGCATGCAGGGGGGGGGGTTTCAAACAGCTAAAGGGGTGACCGTTGACAGGTAAGGATACATACAGGAGGCATGTATATCCATATAGATCGCCACTATGGCAGTAGTTTTGAATTGATAAGAGTGGGTTTACATCCACTTTAAAGCATTCTATGCATTAAGGTGAAAAACCTTCTGTGCTGCAGCTGCCTCCCAGAGCCCCCCTATTTCTTATCTGAACCCGATCTTTCCAGCGACGACCACAAGTCCAGTAGCTCCAGCCGCTGTCTTAGGTCCTCATTGAATAGATTGATAGCTGTCAATCAAATCCAGTAAAACGTTGGGCTGGGCTGAGTCCTGCTGTCTGTGTCAATGGATGCAGCAGCAGGAATCGGTAGCGTGCCCGCATGGTTGCCCCCATGAAAAGTGGCTCTCTGAGGGGGCACCCAAAGAAGAGGAGGAGCCAGGACCCCAGAAAAGGAGGATCGGGCTGCTCTGTGCAAAACCCTTGCACTGAGAAGGTAAGTATAACATAACATGTTTGTTAAAAAACATAAAAAAACGTTACAATCACTTTTAAGTAAGGTGTCATCCCCATCCCACACCATCAGCAGCATGTATATAGCACCCATACCCAGCTTTTTTTCCCATACCATACCCAGCTATGTTGTTCTCATACCCAACTATGTTGTTAGGAGAAAGGAGACAGGGCTCCTCCCACCAGCCCATATATTATTTCGCTATGGAAGGGGAAATTCGGGCCCCAATCTATGCCTCGCATCGCTGGACGTAAAAACAATCCTCAAAAAGAAAAGCCGATTTTATTATTTGGATCAGATAAAAACTTCAAAGTGTGGTATATAATTTATTATATTAAGTTTAAAAAAAAAGAATTTTTTTATTCTTGAATAGCTATATGCAGGGTTAAATATAATTAACCAGCTTTACAGTTGGGGAACGAAAAAAACAAATCCACTTCTGAGAAAACCAAGAGGTACCCTATAGTGTGAAAAGTATTGTGACGCCTTCCTTTACACGCACATGAACTTTAATGGCATCCCAGTTTTAGTTCGTAGGGTTCAATATTGAGCTTCAACTATTCTGGAAGGCTGTCCACAAAGTTTAGTAATGTGTTTATGGGAATGTTTGACCATTCTACCAGAAGTGCATTTGTGATGTCAGGCGTTGATGTTGGACAAGAAGGCCTGGCTCGCAGTCTTCACTCTAATTCATCCCAAAGGTGTTCTAATGGGTTGAGGTCAGGACTGTGCAAGTATAGAATGCATTAAGATAAATGAAACTTCTGCCTGTAGAAGCACTTAAAATCACTTCCTTCTGCCCAAGACTACATGTCCCATGAGACATAGCTCCACGCACATTCACAAGCTCTCAGGCACTTGCTGACATTTATGGACAGTGTACTTCGCTGTACGTGAGCTTCACTGTATTTCCCGATATGTAAACAAATAATGCATTCTGTATGCAGGCCAACTTCTTGGCTGACCAACTAACCGATTATGAAAATAGTTGACTACTTTTTGATTATGATTGTTTCATCCAATTGAACTAATCAGAGGCTCACTGTACTATTATGCTTTTATATTACGGAGTTGTACAATTGCCATAGAGCTGATAATGAATAAATTAAAAATTTGCAAGTACACACAATTGTTAAAGTACTAATAAAATAAAATGCACATGCAGCCATTTATTAGGTATGCATGTTGAAACAAATAGAATTACATTTTTGTAGAACCTAAATAAGTTAATTAATTTCCCTCAGGTTTTCAGAAACCACAAAGGATAATGAGCACAAGCGCTCTTTGATAAAGACACCTGCTAGAAAGTCCTCCTGCTTTAAAACACCAGAGAAGGAAGCAAGAAAAAGCTTGCCACTGCAAGCAGTTGAATCGATGGCGGATGCAAATAAAAGTTTACTACTGTGTGAGAGTGATCTGAAGTCTGAATTTAGCAAAATCTCACTACACAAAAATCAGTCTGATGAAAATAAAATTAATCAGCCAGGTATGTATATCACCAGGATAGATCCTGCATCGTTTGAACCTGGAATGGTTTTCTGATCAGTATAAAACAGTAATTCCTGAATCTAAATCATTGTGGAATATTTTCAGAAGCTAATTTAAATGGACCTATGAGGACAGTTGTCTTGTTTATAATAGTTTAAGCGATTGTAAAGTTTTTGTTTAAAAAAATAAAATAAAAATAACAAACATGTTATACTTTTCTTCATCTGTGCAGTTGGTTTTGCACAGAGCAGCCTAGAGCCTCCTATTCTCGGGTCCCTCTTCACTGCTCCTGGCCCCTCCCTCCTGTCGAATGTCCCCACAGCAAGCAGCTTTGTCACAGCTCTGTGTGTCCATTCAGACATAGAGTCCCAACCCAGCTCTGCCCTCTCTCTCCCCTGATTGGCTAACTAAATGCTAAAGCCAAGATTGGGATCCTGGGGCCTGCAACTTAGAAACAGTAATGACAGTTCTCAGAGCTCTCTCTTACATTTAGGCTTGATTCACACATTTATTGATGCATTTTGCAGAAATGCAGGGACATTTTTTAACATGGGTTCCTATGGAACATGTTCACATCAATGCATTTTTGTGCCTCTGCGTTTTTGGAAAGGGTCGGGACTTTTTTTCCTACAAAAGGCAGCTTTGTGCATATAATAGCATTCAATGTCAAATATCTTGACACCCCAAATGGTAATTTTCAAGCCATTACTGAACGTGCATGAAAAGGGGATATTGAGCACCCCCGCCAATAACACTGAGGCTTACCGGAAAGTATGACTTCAGTAGGACGTACGCCCTATGAATCAAACAGACTTGTCGATTGATTGTTCACCAAAAATAGTAGAGCCCGGATGGATATAGGCGTTGATACAATTGGATAAAATCTTCTCACAAGGACCACCGGTCAACAAGAAAAGAAGCTCCAAGATGTATAAAACCTCATGTGGATTCACACATATAGGCCCAAAAAGGAATATAAAACGCACATAGCGTGAATCCGCATAACACAAAATTAAAAAATGAGGAAGAACACCAGACAAAGAAGACAGAAGAAGAGAGGATGAAGATGCCGGAGAAGATGGAAGACCGGAGGAAGAAGCAGAGAAGAAGATTTTTAATAAGACTTGTCAAAAACTGTCTATTGTATTTTTAAACACTGCACTACAATGTACCCCATACTCATTCATACGGGGTGGGGGGTGGGATCTGGGGGCCCCCTTGTTAAAGGGGGCTTCCAGATTCCGCAAAGCCCTCCGCCCGCAGACCCCGACAACCTTTGGGCAAGGGTTGTCGGGAAGAGGCCCTTGTCCCAATCAACATGGGGGCAAAGTGCTTTGGGGTGGGGGGCTCAGAGCCCCCCCTGTCCCAAAGCACCCATTCCCCCCATGTTGAGGGCCTGCGGCCTTGTATGGTTCGGGGGTGCTCGCTTCTCCCCTCCCTTTCTTGACCTGCCAGGCTGCATGCTCTGACAAGGGTCTGGATTTTTACAATTTTTATGTGTGGGGGACCCCGCCGAATCCATACTAGACCCAAGGGCCTGGTATGGACCTGGGGGGACCCCACACGTTTTTTTTTTTTTTTTTTTTAGCCGGAATTTTTTATTTTTATTTTTTACATTGAACGGGAAGCCAGCTGACAGCTGATGACTCATCAGTTGTTAAGGACGCGGCTGCCGGCTTCCCGGCCCCTCCTTAGCAGCCAGCTATATACAGTGTAAAAAAAAAAACAATGCAAATCGCGGCAAAATCACGGTAAAAATGCGTGTCCAAAAATGCAGCAAGCACTGCAAAAAGCACTGCAGAAACGCTCAAAAGCAACATGCATAGATGTGAATCCAGCCTTAAGGGATATTGAACTGCAGCTTCTTTTTATAATTTTTTTATATACGCTTTATGCAAAACAAATTTTACATAAATGCACATGGGGAAAAAGGATCACTGAAAGGTGTACAAGAAGGTGCAACACACCATATCCGTTTGCCAACCGCAAAATCTAGTTATACGGCGGCAGAATTGCACTCCTGCATCGGATCACATACTAGGTACATGTGATCCACGCTCCCGGGCAGGGTGCTTTCACAGCGGTGCTGTAATAGTAATGGAAACAAATGGTTAACCACACTCCAAAATGAAGAAGAAATTGTGTGTGTTTTCATGAATCAAGTTTGCCTAATCATAATCCAAAGAACATCACTGAACATAGCATTTAAAATAGTACATACACAGCTGAAATAAGTGAGTACTTAATTATGCTGATTAACCCTCCTCTATGGCTCCTGCAATAAATCATGCCAGGACCAAAGAAGGCAAAACATACTTTTTTAAAAAGAAAAGAAAAATCATTTTTTTCTGTGAAGATTTTGGCACTGATATAAGAATCATCTGGTAATAATAACAAACATTTAATTGTCAATAAATCATATGTTCATAAATCAAAGGGAAACAAATATAAACAACGCACCCAAAAAAGGAGCATGCACAGATATTTAAAATCAAATATATCGCATATATATATATATATATATATATATATATATATATATATATATATATATAATAAACTTTATCAAAAAATCGTTATCAATAGATAAATGTGCATATAGCCTACTGGAATATAGCAAAAATTACAAATAAATCAAAATCACCTTTGTAAAGAAAAAAGTGAGAACACAAAATAGGCAAATGTATGTGAATTAAAAATGAGATAAAATATTATGGAATGGAACAGTTACAGAACAGGAAAAACGAAGGGAAGCTCAAATAATTGCGCTTTCACCTAAACCATCATAATAATGTGACATCCCATTCATAATTCAAGCCCCCTAGTATCCTACTCTGCAACTTAAAATCCAAAATACTTCTCTCTTACAGAGGTGAAAAAGTCACCTCCTCTGGGAGGAGTTTTAACCCTTTCACTTACCTGTACATGTATAAGATACATGTCCCCTTCATGCATGGGGTTAAAATGGCGAGCGACAGTGGATTTTAGTCCACGTATGTCTGCCAAATTCTCCCTAAACCGTTCTCTGAGCCTACGAGTAGTTCTCCCCACATACTGTATGGAGCATGCTGTATGATGCTGTAATTGTACCGATCAGTCTTCGGGTCCAGGCCAGTGACTTTTGGCCTCGACCTGCTGATCGGTTCTGGTGAATCACAGAACAGCATGTGCCTGTGTTTACACGACACAGGCACAGGAAGTGACGAGATCTTCTCTTGCGGAATCCTTTTTGATTCAAGAGAGCGAAGAGATCGGTCACAGTGAGTCAAAACAGCACTCTTTACACAGTAAGACACCTAGATAGGCACATTTACATTTCTTAGTGTCAGATAGTGTCTCTCCCAGATAGTGTCAAATTGCCTGTCACATATTCATTATCACATTTAACCCTTTGGCAGCAACACTATTAGACATACACACCTGGCAGTACCTGCGTTTTAGCACCTCTGTCCCCCCCTCCCCCCAACAAGTGCAGTGTCAGTAGATCACTGTCACTTCTACTACACTGTACCCAAAACCGCAGCGTTCAAGATCAGGCCTGATTTCTCCTAGCACTAGCAGTTAAATTTTATTTGTATTTGTTCAAGCAGTCCCTGATATCAAGGTGCTCTTTTATTGGCCAAAATGTCCAACAAAATGTATACTAGTGAAGAGGCCTACAGGATTCTGAGTATGTCATCTGAGAGCAAAGGGGAATCCTCACTGCCAGAATCAGGCTCGGAATACGATACCTGTAGAGAGCAGCGGCTCCCTGACAGATGGCTCAGACGATGGATAGGAGGTCCATGCTACGGTCAGGCATACCCAACCCCATGCCCATGTTGCTGAGGTGCTACAATCACAAAATTCTTATATGCATCAGAGTCCCAGCACCAGTGCCACGCTATCTTTTGGTGAACTGGCAGGGACCAGCGGCCTAGTGCATCCTGTCATTTTACACACCAACCCTGCAGTTATCGCATGGTGACAGTGTGTCCTAGAAGTGCATTCCAAGCCAGTGCGGTGGCTATCACAAGTAGCACCCTGCAGCCACCAAGAATTGGAACACAGGCCTATAGAACCCATAGTGTCCTTCCTGATGTGCTTACAAGTCCTGATTGGCAGCCCACAGATTTTGCAGCACACATACTCCCCTTCATTCACTGCACAACCCAGAATTCGGGTTAAAACCGCAAATTTAACTACACCCATTGATTTTTTTTTTTTTAGCTGTTTTTCATGGAAGATCTGTATCGATCAATTGTGGACCAAAGCAATTTATAGGCCAAGCAGTTCATCACCGCCAATCCAAATTCGTACCTTGCCAAACCATTCACATGCCCAGACTAATTTTCAGTTTTCAGTGCTCTCACACTTTGACAATTACTCAGTCATGCTACACTGTACCCAAACAACATTTTTATCATTTTTTTCACACAAATTGAACTTTCTTTTGGTGATGTTTAATCACGGTTTTGTTATTATTTTTTGCGCTGTAAGTGAAAAAAAAAGCGAAATTTTGGAAAAAAAAACACATTTTTCTTTCAGATTATAAAATTTAGCAAATAAGTAATTTTTGGTCATAAATTTAAACCAAAATGTATACAGCTACATATCTTTTGGTAAAAAAATAACCCAAGTTACTGGATATTATTTGGTCTGTGTGAAAGTTACTATAAAACACAAACCAATACCTTAAGTATTTCAAAATATCTCAACTGGCAATCACTAAATGCTCACTAAACGAAAGACCATTGGTATTAAAATATAACTTTTAATCAAAATATCTGAACTGTATCTATGTGCATGTACAAAAAGGGAGGATTTTTGTTTATTGGTAGGCTGGTAGTACTGGCAGTGATCTGCATGAGGCACATGAAGATCCTAAATAAACTTCCACTTATAGTGATAAGTACAGCTGCCTATGATGTATACTCCTCAATCTAAGTCCCGAATAGCTCCCAGACTGGTTGTATCTGTCAACTTCTAAATAAATCTCCATGACAGAGCACAATATAATGCCTCCCTCTGCAGGATTACAATATGAATGGACTTGTATTACTACAAAGCCTATTAATCTGCTCAAGACTGGTTCACTACTAGTATCAATCACACCAGTCTCCTGAAAGGACTGGGAATTTATTGCGTTTTCTCGACCACACCCATATCCAAGGAAGTCCTGATTAAACCCCCCCCCCCCAATGAATATATTGTATTGTAGTAACTGTTCCTATCAGGATACTGCAGGTGCAACTCTACTATATTGTTCACTTAAAAAGGAAGTAAACCCTGATGGGTTTTACTTCCTCTTTTGCTAGCTGCTGCAGCCTGCAAAAGAAAAGCATAATGGGCTAGTATGGATCGCATTATGTGCCACTTACCTTCAAAAGAATCCAGTGATGTCCCCTGTGTGGGCAGCGTCCATCTTCTTGCCCTCTTCCTTCGGGGCCACGGACTCCGGCTCTGTGATTCGCCGGAGCCGCGTGACGTCACTCCCAAGCATGCGCACAGGAGCAATGACTAGCGGCATATGCTAGGGAAGAAATGGCCTTTTAGTTTAGTTTCTTACCTGCGAATGCGCCGTACAAATTTCCAGTGGACTACAAGTGAAATATCTCCTAAACGGCGCACGTTTAGGAGATATTTCCACTACCTATATGTAAGCCTTATTCTAGGCAAAAGTACAAAAAGGGGGTTTACAACCACTTTAAAGCAGAGTTCCACCCAAAAATTTAACTTTTTTGCTTTAAGTGCAGGTGACCCCCTGACATGCCACATTTGACATGCCATTTTTTGGGGGGAGTCGCGGGTACCCTGTTTTTATGGGCACCCAGCTCCCACTTCCTCCCCTAGCTCTGAGGCGCTGGAAGGGAGTTCACCTCTCCCCCCTCCCTCCCTGCAATCTTCTGGGACACATTGCAGGTCCCAGAAGATTGCCCGGCCATTCGCAGCGCGGCTCGCGCATGCACAGTGCGCACCCGGCTGTGAAGCCATAGCCGGCCGCCCACAGTTAAAATGCCGGTGCCTCGGAGAGGGAGAGGAGCTGGGCTTCGTATGCCCACATAGCTGGACCATGGGACAGGTGAGTGTCTGATTTATTAAAAGTACTAAAGTATTTAAGTATTAAAACTACACTTTTTGGAGCTGCTGACTTTTAAGTGGGTGGCACTCCGCTTCAAATATACAAACTACCCTGACACGGTCTACTACCAAAGCTTAACAATATCTGCCTCAGCAAAACTGGCTGCCTCAAAAAAAAAAAAAAAAAAACTAGCATAGCTTAAATTGAACCTACCTCATATAAACCTAGGTACTGCCAAGATCTAATTAGGTCAGCCTCTAAAAAAATACTGTAATCCCTGTTCCTATAAGGATACTACAGATCTGCTATATTGTACACTTGGATTTACAATCTACCCTTCAAGGGCTACTGCCAAGGTTTGACAGAATAACTGCCTCTTCAAAACTGGCTGCCTCAGGAAAACACACACTCACACACTCACTATGTAATTGGTTACTTTGTTAACCTGCCTCATATAAAGCTAGGTGCTGCCAAAGTCTGACAAATGGTCAGCCTAAACACAACTGGCTGCCTCAGAAAACAATGCATATACTTTGTTTACTTGCCTCATATAAAGCTATGTACTGCCAAAGTCTACCAATTGGTCAGCCTAACCAAAGCTACTGCCTTAACCACTGGAGAGACTAATCAAACCTGCTTCTTATAAACTATTTGAACTGTATCTGCCAGCCAATTCTGAATCCCCCCCCCACACACACACACACACACACACAACACACACACACACACACACACACACACACACACACACACACACACACACACACACACACACACACACACAACCATGCTGTACCCCAAATAGTGCTTCTAAAACTACATGTTTCACTTAATTGATGAGCTATATCAAGAGTAACAATTAAATGCACCAAATAAGGGGACCAAACTTTCCCCGGCCACCCCTTTCTTCACTCTATAAGGTTTCTCATGTGACTTCCACAATGTGAATAGGAAATATTGCCAGCTATTCTGTCACCGACCAGTTCATGCCAGCAAAACAAAATTGAAATGCATTCCCAGTCCTCTCAGAGAATGGTGTGATTGATACTAGTAGCTAACCAGTCTTGAACAGTAATACTAGTCCCTTCAGATTATAATCTTGCAGAGGGAGGCATTATATTGTGCTCTGATTGCAAATCTTCCCATATGTGTTCCATGGAGAAGGACATAAAGCAGCCTTGTGAATTCCACACCAGCACCAATTGCAGCCTCTTACCAAGCAAAAAGCCCCAAAATTAGAGATGGTCCTATAGCCGCATGCTGACAGTAATCAGCCATAACCAGCCTTGGACCCCCCCCCCCAGATGGCATATCAAAGAAACAGGTTGGTCAATGGCACTCAGGACTTCCAGGGTACATCTGCATTGATTAACCTTTTGCACCCCAGGGACTAAGGGCTGTTTAACACCACAGAGATGGAGGCTCCATGCATGTGGAAGCACAGTGGCTAACTGGTTAGCACTTCTGCCTTTCAGCACTGGGGTCGTTGGTTCAAATTCCAAGCATGCCACTCTCTGGTTTGTATGTTCTTGCTCTGTTGTGGTATAGCTTCTTTTTCAAAAGGTATTATATTTATGATGGGTTTCACATAATGGAAACAAAAGAAATGACATTATAAATAGAGTGTGGGTTTTACTGTCAGATATGGATTTAAAAGTATGGTGTGATCCTTCATCCATATTTAAATGTTGGATGCTGATGACGAATGTTCTTAACAATTTGTGTGAAGCAGCCCTCACAAAGTTGAGATTTCCTGCTTTGTACCCTCCACATGCCCAACAACTTATAACTTGAATTGTTTTGTTTTTGGTATCACTGATCA
Source organism: Lithobates sylvaticus (assembly GCA_028564925.1). Lineage (NCBI taxonomy): Eukaryota > Metazoa > Chordata > Amphibia > Anura > Ranidae > Lithobates > Lithobates sylvaticus. The sequence continues at coordinate 169,704,251 of CM053038.1, forward strand.
TGGCTAGAGTCTTGGACATTTGATCTTTTCTTTTTTTTTTTTCAAATTTAAATCTTTATTTTAAGGGAAGCAAGAAATACACTCTACAATCATCACATCTCACATAATATCCACATCTATAAATACCCGTCTGGTATCCAATTAAATCTATTACCAAAACATATAACCCCACACAATAAATACCTCAGACTCAACTGTCTTTCTAGTTTCACAAATAAAGATAAGATATAATATCTACTACCCCTTACCCAGGACTCGAGCTTATCACATGCTCTGCCCTGAGGTTTCCTCCTTATATATTCGTAGAGTGTTACAACCCTCTCTTACCCCTATATTTTTTACACCACAAAACAAAAACAAAAAACAACAAAAAAAAAATATATAATAAAAAAAAAACACACAAAACCTCCCTGCACGGGAGTCTCTCTCTCTCCCTCTCCCTCCCTCTCTCTCTCTCTCCCTCTCTCCTCACTCTCTCTCTCTCTCTCTCTCTCCTCTCTCCCTCCCTCCCTCTCTATCTATCTCTCTCTCTCTCTCTCTCTCTCTCTCTCTCTCTCTCTCTCTCTCTCTCTCTCTCTCTCTCTCTCTCTCTCTCTCTCGATTCTCCTAACTGTTTTCAGTTATCCAGATTTACATTTATAAGATTTCTCCCCTCCTCTGTATTAATATAGAGATTCCATAAAGACCATGTTTCCAGATATCTCCCTCTTTTCTGTCGGGATGACCATACCAGATCCTTCATATAATTTAATTGTTCTACCCTTTTGAGCCACATTCCTACTGTTGGTGATTGTGTCTGCTTCCACATAAGTGTAATACAAGATTTAGCTGCGTTCAAAAGATGGCATAGGACGGTTTTCTTATATATTTTAGTGGAAATTCTCGTGTCCTGTAATAGGAAAAAGGACGGTTCTTCCGGTAGCTCTTGATCACTACATTTTTGGGAAATTCTCCGTACTTCTTTCCAGAAGTCCCTTATTCTAGAACAGGACCAGAAAATATGCCCTAACGTCCCTTCTTCCTCTCCGCATCGCCAACACCTATCTGATACCTCCGGATAACATTTATGCAAAAGGACTGGAGTACGATACCACCGAGACAGAACCTTGAAATTGGTCTCCTGCATTCTTATACAAATTGAAGATTCGAATATATTCCCTATTTTATTACGCTGCTCCTCCGAGAATATTTGATCCATGTCCCTTTCCCACTCCCTAAAAAAGGGTAGTCTGAAATCTTCCGACGGTGCAACTAACAGTGCATACATTCTAAAGAGGGTTTGTTGCAATACCCCTCAAATGGTGTTAGCGTGCGATCATAGCCACTTAGTGGCTTTAATGTATTTAAAAAATAACTCAACTGTGTCGCCCGCCACAAATCCAATTGATATGTTGTAAATCCTATTGTCATCGACTGTATCGTAGGCCATATTCCATTTATCATAAAGTGGGAGGCTTGAAATATCCCCTGTTCCAGCAATACTCTAAAATTTCCGTCCCTTAACCCCGGTTCAAATTGTGGGTTTCCCAATATTGGAAACAGAGGTGAAACTGTTGCCGACAGTTTACCCTCTCACCTATCAAAGGATGTGCCCTTACTGAAATCGGGAGCTCTCTATAACACCAAGTGGCTCTTTGCAGTATCGCACTACTTTGCGCCTGTTCTAAGCCCGGCCACATCTTCCGGTCCCCATGTCTGCTCCAATTAATCAGTCGGCTCAAAAGGGCCGCTTGGTACAGCTAGACCACCATATTGTTTAGGTAGGGTCAGCAGAGATCTTCTGATTCTTGGGTGTTTATTTGGCCATATAAATCCAATCAGTAGGGAGTGTATTTGCTTAAAATAGTTTTTAGGTATAGCAATAGGTAATGTCTGAAATAGATAAAGAAACTTCGGTAGAATGCTCCTTTTAATGATATTACACCTCCCAAACCATGTATAAAGCCCTCTCTGCCATTTTCCCAGAAGGCTTTGCACATTCTGTAACAGTGGGGGAAAGTTAAGCTTATACGTACTTGAAAGATCTGATGTAATAAAAGTTCCCAGATATTTCAAAGCTTGATCTGACCATTTAATTTTATAGCTAGACTTCAATGTTCTCAGTATATCTTTAGCGATCATTTACTCCCATAGCTTCTGATTTTGATAAATTGATCTTGAAATCTGATAGAGCACCTCTATTTCTTGAAGAATCAATCAATGAAAATAACATATCATCCGCGTAAGCCGAAGTCTTATGCGGCGTACACACGGTCGGAATTTCCGATGGAAACAGTCCGATGGGAGCTTTTCATCGGATTTTCCGACCGTGTGTATGCCCAATGGTCCTTTTCTGTTGGAATTTCCGACGGACTTTGACTTGAGAACCTGTTCTCAATTTTTCAGACGGAAAACCTTTCTATCGGATTTTCCGATCGTGTGTATGCAATTCCGACAGGCAAAATTCCGACGCATGCTCGGAAACAATTCAACGCATGCTCGGAAGCATTAAACTTCCCTTTTTTATAGTGCTGTCGAACGTGTTTTATGCCGCTGTGTTATTGACCGTCGGAATTTGGTGTGATCGTGTGTAGGCAACACAGCTTGAGCGGAATTCCGTCTGAAAAACCGTCAGTCTTTTCCGACGAGAATTCCGATCGTGTGTACGCGGCATTATACTGCATTCCATCTACTGATAGGCCCCCTATATTTGGGTTTGAGCGAATTTTGCACAGTAAGGGCTCCAAAGATTAAACAAATAAAATTGGGGACAGAGGGCATTCCTGTCTAGTCCCGTTCTTAACACCAAATAACTGAGATAAGACTCTGTTAACTTTTACCTGAGCAGTTAGTTGGGTATAAATGCTTGAAATCCATCGAGTCATATTATTTCCCAATCCTATCTATCTTAATACTGTGAACATAAATTGCCAGTTAATACGGTCAAAATCTTTCTCTGCATCTGTCCCCAAAAATAAACATGGAATTTTAAAAGTATTAGCTACATGGATTAAGTTCAAAGATCTGATCGTATTGTCCCGTGCTTCCCGCATCTGAACGAACCCTACCTGATCTTGGTTAATCAGGAGGGGTAAGTACTGCTGGAGCCGTGTCGCTAAAATTTTTGAGAAGAGCTTTAAATCAATATTTAAAAGGGATATTGGTCTATAACTCCCACATTGCATTGGGTCTTTTCCTTCCTTAAGCAGAATTGTAATTAGAGCTTTCAATGTTTCCACGTGGAACAAACTTGTATCTCCCAGTCCATTGTACAGTCTAACCAGATAAGGCCCCAAAATAGGGAAAAGAAGTTTGTAATACTGGGCAGTGAACCCATCTGGGCCGGGAGCTTTGCCTATTTTTGCTAAATTCACTGCTTCTTGGACTTCCTCCAATGTAATTGGTCTTTCCAATTCTTGTTGTGCGGTAGATGTCAATCCAGGCATTCCAGAGGAAGCTAGATATTCTTCCACCGCCTTCTGATTTTGGGGATTCGAATGTAAATTATACCAAGATGAATAAAACTCACCAAATTTCTGTGCTATATCTCTAGGCAGTACATATTTTCCGCCTTCAGTTTCCGTAATCGATGGAACATACGTCCTTACTTGCTGTTCTCTCAAAGAGTTAGCAAGTTTTTTACCGCATTTATCCCTGTATTCATAGCTCTGCTTTCGTCCTGCTTGAATTGCTATTTTAGCTTTGTACATAAGTAAATCTGTAGTCTGTCTACGCACCGTCAATAAGTCCCGTTCCACCTCTATATTAGGGCCTCGCTTATGCAACGATTCTTAACGATGAATATCTGCCATTAAAGATGTTAGTTTTGCTTCTCTCTCCCTTTTAATCCTAGGCCCATGTTTAATCAAAAATCCCCGGATCACTGCTTTGTTGGCTTCTCAGATAACACCAAGGTTACATTCTGGTATATCATTGCTATGAAAATACCATAACGCCTCTTTACGAACCTCTTCTATAACCAAGGGGTCTTGTAAGAGGCTTTCATTAAGTTTCCACATTGCAGGACCGGGGCGTTGAGTATCTGATAAAGTATATTTCATAAAAATTGGTGCGTGATCAGACCAAGTAATCTTCCCAATATTAACTTCCTCTATTGCATGCGCTTGATGATGTAAAGTAAAAAAGTAGTCTATCCGGTAGTATGTTTTATGCGGGATTGAGTAAAATGAGTAGTCTCTTAATCCAGAGTGAAAGACGCCAGGTATCCACTAATCTTGTTCCATATAACAATTTAGAGATTCGTTTCCGGACCCCCAGGGGTACAACCGAAACCCCTGCAGAGGTATCCTCTCCTGGAACTAAAGGAATATTCAAATCTCCGCCCATGATCAACTGGCCCTCTAAGAGGCCCATGGTCTTATCCAAAATTTTCCTAAAGAAGGTATCCTGTTGTAAATTTGGGGCATAGAAAGAGGCGAGGGTCACCCCTACCTCCCCAATCTTCCCCCTTAGGATCAAGTATCGCCCCCCCCCCCCCCCCAACGTCTATCAGGGACTCTGTACATAACCATGGAATCTTGTTAGCAATCAAAATAGACACCCCCTTTGTCTTGGCCAGAGGATTAATAGCATGGTAACCTATTGGGAAGGCTCTATTTCTAATTTAAGGGAGACTATTCTCCCTGAAATGAGTTTTCTGGATAAATGCTATATCAATTTTGAACTGTTTTAGCTCCTGTAAAAGAATGCGTCCCTTTTCAGGGATGTTCAATCCCTTAGCATTAATTGTTACTATTGAGAGAGAATCCATCCCCATCTTCAAAGAGAAGAGAAAGGTGAAAGAGAGCCTCCCAAAGGGCAAAAAAAATATATATAAAAAACAAAAAATAAAGAAAAACCCCATACCCTACACCCCCACCTAACTAACACCCCCAACAGAGGGCGCACTCCTGCACCCTCTCCAGCGGGTTCAAAGCTTATTAGCTTTATACACTCAAACCTCCTCCAACCTTTCTCCTATATGAGTGTTTACCTAATGGGGGATTATGGTTGAGCATGACCCCGTGAGGGGAGTCCCCGGTTACCTCCACCAGCTCCTGTTAGTCACATTATATTAATTACATTACAGTGTCTATTTGTACTCAAGGTTACATCCTTATGTTATATTTCTTAATACTTTCCAATAGCAACGTATCGAGACATCTTTATTCATATTTACTCGTGTTGCTTTATTCAGGGGAACACTATCCCCCGCGAAAAAAAAGCGAGGAGGAAAAAAAAAAAATTTTCTTGCCTCTCCCTTCCCCTTCCCCTCTCCTCCCCTGGGAGAATATATCGTAAAAAGAAAGAAAAGAAAAATCTATATCCATCTCTAAAAAGGGAGAGGGAAGGAAAGGGGGGGGGGGGGACATCCATTAAACATCCTATAACTAGAATCTTTCACATGTATGAAGGGTCTGACTCAAAGACCGTCAGAATATCCAAGCATTTTTTTATCCAAAACCCCCCCCCCCCACAAATATATATATATATATATATGTATATATATATATGTATATATATATATATATATATATAATATATATATATGTATATGTATATATATATATATATATATATATATATATATATACGCATATACATTATACACATCACATATCGTATGGCATATATATATATATTCCATATATATATATATATATATTCCATATTACAAATATTACCCTTTGTTACTAGAACCCATTGCTACGGGTACACCCTCCGCCCCCCCCCCCCCCCCCGGACTCCCCACCCCTATTACCCAAATAATCCACTTATTATATATTAATGCAAGTAGTATCTCCCCCCCCCCCCCAAAAAAAAAGGTACAAATTCACCCCCACCCTTCCTCCCCTCTCTCCCATCTCAGGAGCTCTCTAAGTGCAAAAACATTAGTGTAAATAGTGTAAATAGTGTACTAGTGTATTAATGTGAACAACACCAAAAAAAAAAAAAAAAAAAAATCCCCCTAGTGTTTTCTCCACATAAACCCCATGGGGGGGGGGGGGGCAGGAAGAGCGGGCCGCGCACCCGTAAACAGGACTAACTCCTCCTCTATCTCTGGTATATTTAGTACATAAGATATTTCCTTCTCCTCCCCCCTCCCCCTCCCCTCTCTATTTTTATCCCCCCAAAATAAAAAAAAATAAAAAGGTGGCCGGTCTAGATAAGACACCACTACCGACTTTAACCATTACATGCATTTTATATATATATATATATATATATATATATATATATATATATATATATATATATATATATATATATATAATACGTGTTCCATATTCATATACCTTTGCATAAGTATTTCATGCATCCATATAACCATACATATTTTCTACACAAAACACCTAAATAATTATTCCTGCATGTATTTTTTTTTTTTTTTTATTGCACTGTTATCAGCACCTAAAGTGGTATGGATTGTATTATATGAATTCTCAAGTTTTTTTTTAACGTTCAACTTTTATTGTTATCAAAAAAAAGTTATGAGTAACAAAACAATGCCAATTGGGCATACCCTGGCATAGACCAAACATAAACACATTGTGTATAATATCTTACAGCTAGGTATCCAGGTATGTATTGCAGGAGATATTAAAGAACATCAGAAAAAATAAGAAAATCGAAAAAAAAAAAAAATAAATAAATTTAAAAAAAAGAAGATTCATACGAAGAATTGGGATTACACTCATATCGCAATTATGCATTGATATCGCTGCTTAAGTTAGCTAATGCATGAGAAATACTTTTAGATAAGTAAAGTCTAACTGGTATGTGAGATAGAGGATTTCACTCGCTCAAAGAAGTTCATTCCAGGGGTGCACTTTTCAGATCAACCATCCACTTTTCCCAGAAAGTGGATTTTGAGGTTAAATTTGCTTTAGCGAATGAGAATTCTAAGTGAGAGTTAAGTAGGCCAATGGCATCTTTCAGGGCAGGCGGCTGTGTTGATTTCCAGTTTTTGGCTAGTGCTAATCGGGCCGCTATTCGAATATGTATTACCACGGTTCATAGGTGGTTTGGCCAGAAGGGGATTGACAGCCCCAGAAGAAGGTCTAAGGGGGACATTGGAATGGAGATGTCACACACATTGTATATTAAATTCTCAATTTTCCTCCAATAGGGCTGAATTTGAGGACAACCCCACCAAATATGATCTAGGGAGCCTTTGCCACCACATCCTCTCCAGCAGTTTGATGATGATGTGTTTGGGAAGATCTTTGCCAGTCTGGCTGGTTCCTGCATGTATTTTTATCCACTCCTCTGCAAAAAAATAAAATAAAATAAAAATTATAGCAAAACCCCTCATTCCAAAAAGTAAACACTATTCATAAGTTCCCTCAAAGGGCAGATAAACTTGGTTGACCTAATTTATATTGATCTAGTCTCTTTACGGTTAGGCCTTTGTGGTAATATCTGCAACCAGTCCGGTACCAGGAATGGTTCCACACCCAAAAACAGAAACAAGTCTGGGAGATCCAATTTAGGTGTCCTTTTATGAAACTGAGATCTCAGCACCTCACTGGCGATCTGTGACAGAATTCTCACTTTCTGATTCACCATCTCAGAGGTGGAGAATCAGAGAGAGAGAAGCGGGAAGCTGCCTCAGAATTCTGGAGAAAGCAGGAAGTCTTTTGACTTCCTTCTTTCACTCAGGAGCAGCCATACAGTGAGAGAACATCTTCCCCACCATTACACACCCCAAAACCAGCAGGTTAGCAATCTAAAGTGTGTATATATATGTATGTATGTATGTATATATATATATATATATATATATATATATTTATATCTATATCTATATCTATATATATATATATATAGATAGATATACACATTGAAATAAACACACACACACACACACACACACACACACACACATATATATATATATATATATATATATATATATATATATATATATATATATATATATATATATATATATATATATATATATTATTCTACCTGCATTTAAATGCTATTATTAATGTCATTTTTATATCATTTTTAATTTATTAGTAAATAAAATTTTGTAAACCCTGAAATATGGTTTTACCCATGGCATGTTCCATTAGGCTACTTTCACACTGAGGCGCTGGGCGTGCTGGCGGTAAAGCGGCGCTATATTTAGCGGCACTTTACCGTCGTTATAGCAGCGCTATAACGCTGCATATATACATACATACATACATATATATACACACTTTAGATTGCTAACCTGCTGGTTTTGGGGTGTGTAATGGTGGGGAAGATGTTCTCTCACAGTTTTACCCCCGCTAATGACTGAAATAGGGTTAAAACCGCCCGCAAAGCGCCACTGCAGCGGCGCTTTGCAGGGGGGGTTTGGAGCGCTGCCCCATTGTTTTCAATGGGAAGAGGCGCTTTAGGAGCGGTAAATACACAGCTCCTACAGCGCTCCAAAGATGCGGCTTGCACATTTTTGGACATTTTTCAGCATCCTGCAAGCGCTCCAGTGTGAAAGCCCGCGGCTGTTTGAAGGCGCTTTGCAGGCGCTATTTTTAGAACTTTAGGCCCCTTTCACACTGGGGCAGTTTTCAGGCGGTACAGCGCCTGTACACCGCCTGAAAAAACTGGCCCCATTCACTCCAGTGTGAAAGCCGGAGGGCTTTCACACTGGAGCGGTGCGCTAGCAGGACGGCAAAAAAAAGTCCTGCTAGCAGCATCTTTGGAGCGGGATAGGAGCGGTGTATTCACCGCTCCTATACCGCTCCTTCCCATTGATTTGAATGGGACACCGCGGTAATACCGCGGCAATACCGCCGCAAAGCGCCGCTACGGCGTCGCTCTGCGGGGGATTTTAACCCTTTTTTGGCCGTTTGTGGGGGGTAAAACCGCACCACGAGCGGCTGAATCTCGCGGGCAAAACGACGGTAAATATAGCGCTGCTTTACCGTTACGGCGGCTCCCGCCCCAGTGTGAAAGGGGCCTTAGTGCCTGCAAAGCGCCTCAGTGTGAAAGGGGCCTTACAGTAAGGCCCCTTTCACACTGGGCCTTTTCCAGGCGCTACAGCGCTAAAAATAGCGCCTGAAAAAATCCGGCCCCTTTCACTCTGCTTTCACACTGGAGCGGTGCGCTAGCAGGACGGTCAAAAAAGTCCTGCTAGCAGCATCTTTGGAGCGGTGAAGGAGCAGTGTATTCATAATTCAAATTGAAATCAATGGGACAGCGCGGCAATACCGCCGGCAAAGCGCCGCTGCAGCAGCGCTTTGCGGGCGGTTTTACCCCTTTTTCTGCCGTTAGCGGGGGTTAAAACTGCACTGCTAGCGGCCGAAAACCGCCGCTAAAACGACAGTAAAGCAGCGCTAAATAAAGCGCTGCTTTACCGCCGACGCCACTCCCGCCCCAGTGTGAAAGGGGTCTTATACAGGGATTTATCAATTATGAAATATATTTTATTTTAATTTATTAATAAATATTTATACTTGTATACTTTATTAAAATAATTTTTAAATGATTATAAATGTATTTTACATTTATATGAATGGTGTATAGCTGCAACATATGTGGATTACATTAATTTACTATACACCATTCACATTTAAATAGGCACATGTGTGACATTTAAATATTGATAAAAAACTTTTGTATTTTAAATCGCCTCAGACTGTAATCCCGCTACATCTCGCGAGATTACAGTGTGAGGAGAATTTCTGAGGAGTTCCCGGCGTTTGTAGATCGCTTATCAACTCAACATGAGAAGCGATCTACAGACAATCATAAACAGGCACTCAGGGGAGAGCGATCTCCCCTGTGAATGCCTGAGAAATGAATAGCGGTATTTTACCGCACTTTAATAAAAGGACACCTTAGAGCAAAGCCAAAATGAGGAGCCCCCCTTCCATATAAGAACTGATACCGGAAAACTCCAACGATAAGTGCCTCCCCCATCCCGTATCCGATCTAATACTGGACGCAGTAATGCTCTGCGCTGTAGAGTGGCTCTAGATAAGTCTGGTAGAATTTTCAACTGTTCACCTTTAAAGTCTATTACTCCCATCTCCCATGCTTTCCTCAATATCACCTCTCTATGTGAGAAATAATGTAGGCGGCATATCACATCACGAGGGCGATTTCGACGGTTCGGATCTCTAAACATGGGGCCCGGGCTCTATGAACTCTTATCAATTTCCAAGTTCGGGGGTATCCCATCCTTTAACATTAATTGAAAAATAGATATTACCGTATCATGGAGATTTTCTGGACCGACGGGTTCTGGAACGCCCCGGAGTTGCACGTTGTTACGGCGACTTCTATCTTAAAGGTCCTCCAACTGTAACGCTACCGTAATGTCCAACTGAACAAGTCTATCTTTTTCCAGGACATTTACTCGCTGCTCCAGAGTTTGTGAAGTTTTTTCACCTTCCGTTACACGCTCCGTTAGCCCATGCAGCTCAAGCCGCACCTGCTGCGACTCTTTGGAATGCGCTTCCTCTACTCTAATAATTAAAGCCTCTATATCTGCTCTGGTAGGGAGAGCCTGTATAAGCGCTTTTAAATCTACCTCTCCTTTAAGGCTTCCTGGCTGTATGTCCCCACTCTGAAAAGAGGGTCTTCCAACCACTACCGTCGTCTGGGGGATCGTCTGGGGGGGTCTGTGGGGCAATCTGCATAGCTTCCATACTCCTCCTTACCGTCCTCTGTGTCTATGCTAATGACGCTGAAGGGTTTTCTCCAGAACGCTCCAACACAGGTGTTCTTTCCTCTCTAGAATCCTCTCTAGGTTCCAAACCTGTTCCTTGTATACTCTGCACTTGTGATGCGGGGAAGTACTGCCCAATCCTCATTTGCTCTACGTCTGTATTTTTAACAGTTTTGGCCGCCTTGCGGGAGGTCTTGGTCTCCCGCTGTCTCCCCGAGTGCATGCCGCACAGCTTGTGCCTCGATCTGTCGCGATCTGACCCCCCCTGAGTCAGCTGAAACAGCTGGGTCTGCCCGGGATGCCTGGGATTGCCTGGAGTTGTCTCACCAGCTGCATCTGCCAGGGTCTGCCTCGTCAGCCTCGTACACCTCGTACCACCTCGTGTCTCGTCCGGAGCTAGCGTGGAAGCCGGGAGCTTGTGTTACTCAAGTCCTCACTCGGCCATGCTCAGACCACGCCCCTTCTCATGAGATTTGATCTTTTAAATTATACACTGCATCGATACATATACTTGGATAGCTGATGCATTCTTTCATTTGGAAAGTGTGACGGGGGGGGGGGGGCAAAGGTCTGGAGAGCAGAAGAGGTACAGATACCAGCCGCCATGGAGGAGGAATTCCGAAGGAGGTTGCAAGAGATGCAGATACAGCACAGATGACCAGTATCAGAGCTAGCCCGTGAGCAGCACCACCAGGGAAAAATTCTCCCCTCTATGCAGGAAAGGGACTGGTTGCCTAATAGATTGCGGGTGCTGTTTTTGGGAGGAAAAAAAACGCACAATGAGCAGACAGCTGAGTTGAGCAGAATGGTCTGGGCAGAGATGCAGCTGGATGAGGGCTACAGAGCTCTCTGGTGGCATGTATCCCAAGCATGCCCTTGGATAGCAGATGACAGCCTTTGGCTACGGAACTGTTGTACGTGAAGCTGACGTTGGGAGCGATTTTGGAGTGGCGGTTGGATGAAATCATGGATATCAGAGAAAAGACACTGAACGTCTCGAAGTGCACTGGGCACTGGAAGATATAGCGTTTGACTGTTTAGGAATGGGAGCTGGAGATCGCCTACAGATGGCTGCTAGACTCTTCTTAGCGCCAGTGCTGGGCTCCCTTTGCCCGGGACTATCAGGAAGTACCAGCAGATAGCTCTGAAATCTCGGCTGAAGTGTCAGCAATAGATTTGATTGACTTTTCATCAGAGGATGTTATCGATGACCTGCCAAAGTGTTGGCACTGGGCCCAAGGGACACTAATTTATCTCACTGATGGCATGAATTTGCCATTGCAATTGTAGGGTGGTGGTAGCATGGGTGGGATTTGAACTCATGACCCAAGTGCTGCTAGCGAAGAGCGCTAAAGATTAAGCCGCTGTGCTAAGTACAGTTTATACCTAGAATATAAAGAAGTACCGTGAGTAGAGCTCAACATTTTCATAATATATGAATTGGATATAAAAGGTTTAACATGTATAGAATAGAGGGAGAACTCTTACAGCGATAATATAAATATTATCAAAACAAGTCACATCTTCTAATTTGACGATTTAGCAATGATCTTGCATTTGTATTTTAGGAGAATATAGATTCTCTTGATCTATGTTCATTCCTTAATCATTTGACTACTGTATATTCGAATGCCCCGTACACACGGTCGGAAATTCCGACGGAAAATGTCCGATCGGACCATGTTGTCGGAAAATACACCCTTGTGTGGGCTCCATCTGACTTTTTCCGTCTGCTCTCAAATTTTCCGACAACAAAATCCGATTGGACTTTTTCCGATCGTGTGTAGAGAATTTCCGACGGACAAAGTGCCAGGCATGCTCAGATCAAATTCAGATCGGAAATTCCGACGGATTTTGTGGTCGGAATTCCGACCGCGTGTACAGGGGTCTTAGTATAATTGTGCTCATCTCGTGGCTTAGTGGGTAGCACTCCTACCTAGAAAGACTCAGACCATGAGTTCAAATCCCACGTATGCTGAAAATGGGTGAACTGCCACATCAGCATGGTTATTTCCATAATTTGCATGCTCAATGGTATCTTATTTAGCAAAAATATTATTGTGTGGAAATAAAATGATCAAACACTAGTGAACATGCAGGGTATTAGCATGGTTGGGATTGGAACTCATGACCTAAGTGCTTTTTGTTCAGGAGTGCAGACCTAGGCCAACATGCTGAGTATGTTTAGAATTAATAGTATAATAGTTTAGTATGATTAAAGAATGAACATAGATAATTAGAATCCTATGACTGGGAGCTAGTCCGAAGTCTTCCTCACTGTATAATCACTCTGACAGATGATCTCAGTGAGAATTCAATGTAACATTTTAAGCCAAAACAACAACAAACAAGTAACACAGTAGCTATTATCATACTACAGGGGAGTTGGGTCCTCCAGACACCGTCTGTGCCCATATAATCAACACCCAACATGTTTGCTTCAAAAAGACACACACTAATAGGAATGGGAGCTCTCAGCAAAAAGATATATAAAAAAACTGAAATAAAAGACCTGAATCGAGCTCAACTATCCCTGTGAAAATGAGATCAACTCGTTGGATCGATTTAAAATAGTATATTAATGTCAAAAGTAGAAAATCATATATAACATGCTAGACAAACTACACACAATATGCAATTAAAAACCAATCCACCATATACTGTAACTCCATATATGTCGTGTGTGTAAAATTATATATATATATATATATATATATATATATATATATATATATATATATAAACCCAAGCGTAGGGATGTTTTAGGAGGATTGGTTCTTATTAGGAACATTGCTACCAAAAACACAGAGAACATAACTTAAAACACATGACATAACTTAAGTCTAACATTGGATGCCCAGGCAAGAAGCGCTGCACTGTGGGTAGGTATGAAAGTCTAAAACGTGCCCCATAACTGGAACTACTGGTTAACCCTGGCAGAGGGGGTATGTATTGACTCTTCATGTTACAGGTAACAAAGTGTGTTTTTTTTTGTTCCAAAAAATAAAATTTAAATTATATTTATATATATATATATATATATATATATATGTGTATGTGTATGTATATATATATATATATATATATATATATATATATATATATATATATATATATATATATATATATATATAATATATATATATACACACATACACACACACATACACACATGCATACATACACACACACACAAACCCAATATATATATTTTGTATATACACAGTGGGGACGTATTCAGATCCCCTTAAACTTTTCACCCTTTGTTATAGTGCAGCCATTTGCTAAAATCATTTAAGTTCATTTTTTTACTCATTAATGTACACACAGCACCCCATATTGGCATAAAAACACAGAATTAACATTTTTGTAGATTTATTAAAAAAGGATAAACTGAAATATCACATGGTCCTAAGTATTCAGACCCTTTGCTCAGTATTTAGTAGAAGCACCCTTTTGATCTAATACAGCCATGAGTCTTTTTGGAAATGAAGCAACAAGTTTTTCACACCTGGATTTGAGGTCTGTCAGGTTGGATGGTAAACATTGATGGACAGCCATTTTTAGGTCTCTCCAGAGATGCTCAATTGGGTTTAAGTCAGGGCTCTGGCTGGGCCATTCAAGAACAGTCACGGAGTTGTTGTGAAGCCAATCCATTATTTTAGCTGTGTGCTTAGTCTTGTTGGAAGGTAAACCTTCAGCCCAGTCTGAGGTCCTGAGCACTCTGGAGAAATTTTTGTCCAGGATACCCCTGTACTTGGTCGCATTCATCTTTCCCTCGATTGCAAGCAGTCGTCCTGTCCCTGCAGCTGAAAAACACTCCCACAGCATGATGCTGCCACCACCATGCTTCACTGTTGGGACTGTATTGGACAGGTGATGAGCAGTGCCTGGTTTTCTCCACACATACCGCTTAGAATTAAGGCCAAAAAGAGGCTTCTGTCGGGCCACTCTGCCATACAGCCCCGACTAGTGGAGGGCTGCAGTGATGGTTGACTTTCTACAACTTTCTCCCATCTCCCGACTGCATCTCTGGAGCTCAGCCACAGTGATCTTTGGGTTCTTCTTTACCTCTTTCACCAAGGCTGCTCTCCCCCGATTGCTCAGTTTGCCTGGACGGCCAACTCTAGGAAGGGTAATATATTTATATTTATATTTATATATATATATATATATATATATATATATATATATATATATATATATATATATATATATATATATAATATATATATATATACATATATACACACACACACACACACACAGTACACCCCTCACATTTTTGTAAATATTTTAATATATCTTTTAATGTGACAACTTAAATTACAGAAATTACACTTTGCTACAATGTAATGTAGTCAGTGTACCGCTTGTATAACAGTGTAAATTTGCTGTCCCCTCAAAATAACAACACAGCCATTAATGTCTAAACTGCTGGCAACAAAAGGTGAGTACACCCTAAGTGAAAATGTCCAAATTGGGTCCAATTAGCCATTTTCCCTTCCTGGTGTCATGTGACTCGTTAGTGTTACAAGGTCGCAGGTGTGTTAAATGTGGTATTATCGCTCTCACTTTCTCATACTGGTCACTGTAAGTTCAACGTGGCAAAGAACTCTGAGAATCTGAAAAAAATTATTGTTGCTCTACATAAAGATGGCATAGGCTATAATAAGATTGCCCAGACTCTGAAACTGAGCTGCAGCACTGTGGCCAAGACCATACAGCGGATTAACAGGACATGTTCCACTCAGATTAGGCCTCGCCATTGTCGACCAAAGAAGTTGAGTGCCTGTGCTCAGTGTCATATCCAGAGGTTGTTTTGGGAAATGGACGTATGAGTTCTGCCAGCATTGCTGCAGAGGTTGAAGGGGTGTGGGTCAGCCTGTCAGTGCTCAGACCATACGCTGCATACTGCATCAAATTGGTCTGCATGGCTGTCATCCCAGAAGGAAGCCTCTTCTAAAGATGATGCACAAGAAAGCCCGCAAACAGTTTGAAGACAAGCAGACTAAAGACATGGATTACTGGAACCATGTCCTGTGGTATATATATATATCTATCCCACAGCTGTCCTTAATGATCCAGTAAGGTGGGAAGGAAAAAAGCAAAAAGGCAGTTGATGGGACTAAGATGTATATATCACATAAGTGCAATCTGCAAGTGCAGTAGTGACTTTATCCAGAGATCAATGCCCTGAGCATCCAGGTCAAGTAGATAATGGCAGGATCTATGGTGGTACAGAGGAGGTGCAAGAATGTTCCCAGTGAAGATGATTGTAATTTGGGAAAACATCCCTCACACCATGGATAAGTTAATTAGTAATGGATAGCATGGATAGTAGTGGATTTTCCATATGAATAGTTAGTCCTTTTGACAAAATATTATACAATATTACATATAGCAGCTCCCTCAAATGCTTCAACGGTCGCATATATGTGAAAAGGAGATGTACTTATCAGTCATTGTGCAAGCAGATAATCCTTCAGTCCTTTGCTGGTCATCTGAAAAAAGCCCCATCTATAGGCTTACACTCTGAGAGTTGGAGGTGGAAAGGATGTATCTCATCTCCTGTGTTCCTTGTCAAACTGATTTGTGAGTGAGATAGCTGCATCTGACAGGAAAGTTTGTGTGCACAGGGAGTTGGCTCCTAATTTACCAGGACATGCTCTTCCTTTTTTTTTTTTTTTTTTTTTTTAACTACTACTTAACCCTTTCATTTCAACCTGTATAATCTCTATTTAACAGTTTCATCTTTTGTAAAATGTTTCTATTTTTATTTTTTTTTGTAAAACTTTTTTTTGAGTACAGTCAGTTTAACAATTAGGTAAGACTTGTTCTTAACAGTGACGGACATTTTTTCTTTTTATCTTTTAAGCCAAAACAAATATAGCATAAGGTTATTCTTGAGAGTTCAATGGGTGGCTAACATGCCTTCGCCAATTATCTAATCTCGCCACAGCTTAGGTCTAGTTATCTGCATGGGGGGGGAACCACCCAGGTTCCGCGCCAAAGGAGGTGGGCCAATCAAGGCCTTCTTCTGACTTTCTCTGGCGCGTTGCACAGGCCCCGCTCTGTATCCCAGACTCTCGTTATGAAACATCACAGCGCTAGTGCCGTCGTTCAGGGCACCTATGTGTGGGCAGTTGGCCTTGCCGTGTGTAGCCATCTTAGCAGTTCGAGGACAACTGCTATTAATCTTGTCAACAGTAAAAATTTTGCAGTGCTTAACCGTAGGTAAAAAATGAGAGAGTTGAAGAGGGAGAAGAGAGGAAAAGGAAAAAGGGGGTGGGGTGAAGAAGCTGGTTGTGGTTCCAGGCTAATAGAATAGGGGGGTGGGACAGAGTTTGGAATATTAGGGGGGGAAGAAGGTCAGTATCTCACCATAGGCGTATAAGGGACTCGCCTTGCCCGCACCAGACCACCAGCTGCCCAGTTATTGTGTAAAAAAGAAAAGTGAAACTGTTATGCAATGTCCGCAGTCTATGCTCCATTCCCCAGAATGTTGGTATGAATTACTATCCAGTGCCCTATTGTGGCCCAGGGTTGGATCTGCTAACTTTTAGAGACTCCTCCAAACTAGAGGGATTATAGTTGTGGTCAAAGAAAGGATCTGTCCAGAGAGCCCATCGGGTAGTGTTTATCTTTAGTACCTTTTACAGGTTGCAATCGATTCTTCTGCTACTCTGATCATTTATCTTGCGCATCCATTCCTCTTTATTTGGTATCTGCATTTTTTTCCAATAAATAGGAAGTAGCCGCCTAGCGGCATCAAGTAGGTGAGGTAGTGCATTCTTTTGTAACAACTTATAGGCATGGGAGAGATGTGCAAGAGAAAGTGGACCGGAGAGAAGGGGAAAATCTATCCCCAGAACTTCCTTAATCTGGTCTTTAATATCTTCCCAGTAAGGTGCAATTATTGGGCATTCCCACCATAAATGTAGAAGGGTTTCTTGGCCTCCGCATTGCCGCCAGCATAAATCGGAGCCAGGGGTGTACATCCGTGCCAAATCCACGGGGACCCTGTACCAATGCGACATCAATTTGTAGTTTGTCTCCTGCATTTTGGATTCGGCCGAGCTGGAGTGGGTCATCTGAATTAAGTGTGTCAGTTGAGGGACCCATGTGTTCCTGCCCCAGATCTCTCTCCCATGCCCGTATACAGATGGGTTTGGGTGCCGAGGACCCCAACAGTTGGTACAACTCTGATACCATTCGTGGGATTGGTTCGTCCACAATGAATAGGCCTTCAAAAGGTGTAAGTGACATGATATCTCCTTATTGAGCTACCATTTATCTCAAAATAGTGTATCAGTTTGCTGTTAACAATTTCCCGCATCTGGCGTTCCTGTCATCAACCCATGAGCCAAAGAAGTCTGCGCTTTCCCCGGGCTGGGGTGGGGACCAAAGGTCCCCTCCCAGCGGTGCCAGAGGGGACACGGGGTGGCCAGACCTAGTGCTCGTTGATTTTATCCCACGTCCTGTGCGTCAGGTGCGTCGGGGGGGACGTATCCTCCGACAGCCCCCTGTGTTCCCTTGAGAGCCATGGGGCATATGCCAAGTTTCTCCCAGCCATGTATTTTTCCATTGTGACCCACAGTTTAGATTGGTCATGAAAGCGCCAGTTGAGGAGTCTGGAGGGCTATAGCCTGATGGTATCTCTGTAGGTCTGGAACGCCCAAGCCTCTGGAGTGCTTCGGGCGCTTCAGGACCCTCAGTGCTATGCGTGGTTTCTGGGAATTCCGTATGAACTTAGTAAACATGTGGGATATGTGGGCAAAGAAGGTTCTGGGTAGGGATATAGAAAGCATTTGCATATAGAACAAAATCCTAGGCAAGACATTCATTTTTATAATATTCACTCTCCCTAGCCATGTGAAGGCTGTTTTCGCCCAGTATTGCAAATCCTGTTTGACCGCAGATATCAACTTAAAGTAGTTTGTCCATGTATAGTGTGTCAAAACTGTCTGTTATTTATATGTCTAGATGACGGAGAGAAGTTGAAGCCCACGTAAAGGGGGAAAGCGGTTTTCAGTCTATCTGTCATGTTTGGGGATAATTGTATGGGCAGAATTTCGGACTTTGTGTAATTGATTTTAAAGTTCAAAATTGTCCCAAAATGTTGGAGCTCCTTCTGCAGGACTGGCAGCAATATCAGGGGGTTCCTTAGGTGGAATAATACATCATCCACATAAGCAGAAAGCTTATGCTCTACGGTACCTACTGTCAGACCCATTATGTCTGTTTGCTCTCACTCTACGTAACAGAGGCTCTAAGGCCAATGCGAAGAGGAGGGGTGAAAGCGGGCACCCCTGTCTCATGCCATTCCTGATCGGTAACTTGGATGAAAGAGTGCCATTTACTTCGCCCTTTGCTTTAGGGTCTGTGTATAGGGCCTGTATCCAGGTTAACATATTGGAGCCTAAACCCAATGTGTCGAGTACTGAACAAAGATAAGACCAGTTGATGCGGTCGAATGCTTTATCTGCATCAGTAGAAAGTATTAAGTAGGGAAGGGTGTCTTCCTGTTTCTTGGGCCAGTGAATGAGTTGAATCGCTCGTATGGAGTTGTCTCTGGCTTCCCTTCCTGTGATGAAACCTGTTTGGTCTAGGTGGATTACTTGGGCTATAAGATATTTTAGTCGGTTCGCCAGAATTTTTGACAATATATTCACGTTAGTGTTCAGTAGGGATATGGGCCGATAGCTTTGCGGAATGGTGGGGGTCTTTCCCTTTGTTCGGTATAACTGAAATGTGTGCTAATAGGGCCTCTGAGGGAATACAGTTACCTTTTTTGTCAGGGAGTTGAAGTATTTGCACATCTGGTTGAATAGTATCTGGGAGAATTTCTTATACTAGGCCTTAGTGTATCAGCCTGGGCTTTTCACATGATTGGGCAGTGATTTAATGGTGGATTTGATCTCTTCAATTGTTATGGAGTCTAAATCGGTTTGTTGGTCTTCAGTCAGGGGTGGTAATCCGTTCGTGGTTAAATAGTCGCGGATTCTACACATTTTGTCAGTCTTATCTTCTGGGGTTATCAGCGTCAAGGTTATATAGGGTAGCATAGTAGTCGCGAAATCACGCACCTATTTGGGAAGGTCTCCAGAGGGGGAACAAAGTTTGTGTACAGTATTTGTGTCTGGGCCTTTTTTTTCTGTAGTGCTTTCGCCAGCATACGGCCCCATTTATTACAGTGTTCGTAACACCTATGTGACAGGTACCTCAACTGCTTCTGTGCTTGTCTTTCCAGCAAGCGTGAGAATAATTCTTTTAAGCTCAGTCAACTTCCTTAGGGCCTCGAGATCACCTTCTTTTTTGTGTTTAAGTTCTGCCTGCTGGAGTGCGTTGAGCACTCTATTGAAGTCTGCCTGTCGTTCCCTTTTAATTTTTGTGCCCAGGGCGATGAGCTTACCTCGTACTACTGCCTTGTGGCATTCCCAGATTGTTCCCTCTTTCAGGTCTGCAGCAGTATTTGAAAGTAGTGCTGCAAGTTTTCTAAAATCCTTGACTCTACTACCGGACCGTCCAACAAATTTTAATTGAGTCGCCAAGTCCAGGCCCTATGGGTGCCTGAGGGCAAGGCGAGAGTAATGATGATCGGAGCATTGTCCGATATTGTTATATTCCCGATGGACGAGCACTGTAGCAGTTCCAAAGTGGGCCGGTCAACATATAGCAGATCTATTCTGGTGTATACATTGTGAACCTTTGAAAAGTAGCTATAACCCCTGTCTGTGGGGTGGAGGATCCTCCAGCTGTCCAACAACAAGCCTGCGGCCTGAAGAGATCTACAGAAGCGTTTTAGAAAGGCATGCAAGTTTGTGGGTCGCCTGTGTGAGGGCTCTGGGATAATATTAAAGTCGCCGCCTAATACTAGGGAGCCCTCTTTGAATTCCCTGGACATTCACACATACTATTTATTATGATTAATCATAAAACCAAATATGTTTTGCAAGCTTGCCATAAATATAATATAACACCTATAAGTGCCGAATTATGAATTTGAAATAATATTCTAACAGTGTCAAAGTAAATTGTTACAAAGAACCTACCAGCTGTTGGAAATAACTGCAGGTCAGGGCCTGGGGGTGTTGCTGATACAGGGGGGACCCGCCTCTTCCGGGCCTGTTGTCCCTAATGGGACCAATATGGTCTGTGGGTGGCCTACATGGGGGTCGTGGGCCAGCATGGAGGTAGGTACGAGGGGGGGGTCTGCTCTGCCTCCAATTTTTTGAAGTTGTTCTGGGACACCGGGTGTGAGTGTTGAGGGTGGTTGGGTGCCACCTATGAGGTCCAGGCTATAGGGACTAGGGCTCTAGGGGTAGGGTCTAAGCCTGATCAAAATCTTCCCGATGCAGGCCCATTTCAGTCCTCCTGGGCTGTCTTATTTTCCACCATAAAGCAAGTTATGCTGGGGGGACTTGTCCAGCTTCTATCTCGCCGGGGAGGCAGATGATAGAATTTGAGTTGGTCCCAAATGGTCAATTTAAGTGGTTAGGTATAGTTGAAAGCTGGAGTGGGCTGTCAGTCCCTTTAGGGCTGAGGGGCCAGACGATGAATCCATTTCTTGGTGGTGGCGATTGCGTCTCCTGCTGCGTCTTTGTGGCATCTGTATCCAGGGTTGGGGAGGTCTAATGGCCGACAAGAATGCCATTTCTTTTTTTTTTTTTTTTTTTAATTCTTTATTTATTTTTGTCAAAGGTACTAGACATTACATATTCACACCATATTTCCACATCAACAATCACGTATTTACTTACTAATGTTTACTTATCACCTATATTGGTTTGGCGAACTCTCATCTTTTTACCGACCTATTTCGTCTTTAAGTCCTTAATGTTTACCTCACCCGGTAACAAGTACCATTTTGCACATTAGTTATCTTATTCTCTATTCTTCCCTTTTTCTTTATTCCCCTGAAAAACCCTAACCCCAAAAACCCCTCCCTATAAAAAAAAAAAAAAAAAAAAAAAAAGATGGGGGCCTCCCATTTCCGTCCCCCTGTCCCTCAGCGAGATGTGATTATTCTAACTTTTTCCCCCTTTTTTTCCTATTTGCCTTCTTTCTGCTTTCTCCCTTCTCATCTTCTCTCATTCTTCCCTCCCCCACTTCTTTACTCCTCCCTTCTCTCTTCCATCTTTTTTTTCCCTTCCTCTGTCTGTACAAATCGGTCCCATATTGCCCATGTTTGCTCATACTGTTCTTTCCTATTTTGTGCCGAATAAACCAAATCTTCCATAGCTCCAATCTCTCTAACCTTATTTAACCATCTTGCTATGGATGGCGGTCTGGTATCCCTCCAGTGCAGAGTAATACAGGCCTTGGCCGCGTTAACCAAATGACGAAGCACGGACCTTTTATATACCTTTGTTGGAATCTTTGAGAGATGGAGCAAAAAGAAGGCAGGATCCTCCGGCACCAAAATATCGGTAAGTTTTTGGGAGAGTTCCTGAACTTCCTCCCAGTATGCCCTCACTTTCGGGCAGGCCCAAAAAATATGTAGCATGGTTCCTTCCTCTCTACTGCACCGCCAGCACCTATCTGAGATTTCCCTCGAGAATTTATTCATCTTCGTTGGGGTATAATACCATCGGGTCAATATTTTATAATTTAATTCCTGTGTCCTCGTATTGACGAGTTCAGTGCCCAATATATGATATTTTGGCGCTGAGTTGTAGTAAAGGTTTTATTCAAATCTCTTTCCCATTTACTAATGGATGGTATCACAAACCCCTCCCTCGGGGTATTCAAAAGCGTATACATCTTCGAAATCACCCGGTGGAGTGGTTCTTTTTCATCACAGTATAATTCGAATTTGGTCAATTGGCGTTGATGATTTTTTGGTTGCCCCAGCGTTCTCAAAAAATGGTTTACTTGTAACGCCTGCCACAAGCTCAACTCATATTGTCCTCCTTTCTTCATCAATTCTATTGTTGTTGGCCAACCCCCTCGGCAGATAAAGTGCGATACTTGAAAGAGTCCCTTCTCCTCCAATTTTTTAAATGCTCCCTTTTCCATTCCCGGTTGGAAGCTTGGATTACCCAATATGGGGTACAAAGGCGAATTATCTGAGGAGTACCTGGGGTCCCGACATATCTTAGCGCAGATTCGAAGTGTGGGGCCTATAATAGGATGTTGCTTAAGAGGGGATGGGAGCACTGCATAGCACCAAGGTGCTCTGTATAAGGGTATTACACTCTGCCGTTGCTCCAGACCTACCCACTGTTTGAATTCTTCATGTCTACTCCAATCCACTACTCTCCCTAAGTGGGCCGCTTGATAATACCCCAATACATCGGGAACCGCCACTCCCCCGTATCTCTTAGGCATCGTCATAAGCCCTCTACTAAGCCTCGGTTTTTTCTTTGACCATATAAATTTTGTAAATAAAGCTTGTATTTGTCGGAAAAAATCTCTTGGGATGGCAATAGGCAGCGCCTGAAATAAATATAGGAATTTTGGCAAGATGCACATTTTAATAGTATTACAGCGACCGAACCATGAATATAGTCCGTGCTGCCACTTGTCTAATAATGCCCTTACAGTTTTCAGTAGTGGTAAAAAATTAACTGTAAAAGTATTTCCTATATTAGATGGTATATGGGTGCCCAGATAACTCAATGTCTTAGATACCCATTTAAAATTGAAATTTGGCTGTATGGAGTTTCGTATTGACGGTGTCAATCTCACCCCCATCGCTTCCGATTTAGCATAATTAATTTTTAGGTTTGATAACTCTCCATAGATCTCAAATTCCTTCATCAGGTTAGGAAGTGACACTTGTGGCTTCGAGATGGAAAACAACAGGTCGTCTGCATACGCAGAGACCTTATAGTTCTTTTCCTCCACCATTACCCCTTGGATGTCTGGGTTTTGTCGAATCTTATTGAGTAGCGGCTCTAATGTTAGGGCGAACAATAAAGGTGACATCGGGCACCCTTGACGCGTGCCATTTGTAATCCCAAAAGATTTTGATATTAATCCGTTCACCTTAACCGCTGCTTGAGGTTTGGTATATACTCCGGCTATCCATTTTATCATATGGTCTCCCATACCCATGTGTTTAAGCACCTCTAGCATAAATTTCCAATTTATTCTGTCAAATGCTTTTTCTGCATCCGTGCTTAGAAATACACATGGGGTATTTGTTTTATTTGCGTATTGGACCAAGTTAAGTACCTTGATAGTATTATCCCTGGCCTCACGGGTCGGGATAAACCCTACTTGGTCCATGTTTACTAACTGGGGGAGCAAGGTTTGTAATCGGAGGGCCAGTACCTTAGTAAAAAGTTTTAGATCGACATTTAATAATGAGATGGGTCGATAACTGCCGCACTCTGCCGGGTCCTTCCCCTCCTTTGGTATCACTGATATATGTGCCAATAATGTCTCCGGCAGGAATGCGGCAGTATGTCCCACTGCATTAAAAACCTTTGTCATCTGGATACCCAGAATTGCAAAGAATTCCTTATAATACTGTGTTGAAAATCCATCGGGTCCTGGGGCTTTCCCCGCTTTCACTGTTCTCAGCGCCATGTTTACCTCCTCACTTGAAATAGGTTTCTCTAAATTCTGCCGCATTTCCGATGTTAGTCGCGGCAACCTTGCGGAACTGAGGTATTCCTCCAACTTTGTCGAGGGTGCTAATGCCGGGTTCAAATTATATAAGGAAGAGTAATATTCACCAAACCTCTGGGCTATATCTCTTGGCAGTGAAATTATTTGTCCCTTCCCTTCTTTTATTTTAGGTATATATGTTGTTCTACTTCTTTCCTTCAATTTCCCTGCAAGTAGTTTACTGCATTTGTCTCCTAATTCGTATGTTGATTTTTTGCCTACTTGTATCGCTGCCTTTGCCTTATACCGGAGGATATCCGTAACCTGTCGTCTCAAATGCGCCAATTCCCTCCCTACCGGCGGTGCCTGTGTCTTCTTATGCTGTTGTTCTAACGCCTGTATTTCTTCTAGCAACCCTTTTATCTGTTTTTCTTTCTTTCTTCAGTCTGGATCCATGTTTAATTAAGATCCCCCGTATCACTGCTTTAAGACGGATGTGGCATTCGTGCAGGAGACCCATTTCAAAGTAGGGGGACTCCCCTTTTTACAGAATAGATTTTTTCCGTGTGCATACCATGCCCCTAATCAGAAAGCAAGATCTAAAGGTGTATCGGTCTTGATATCAAATCGGGTCCCATGGAGTCTTATGGGTAAAATTGAAGATATAAATGGTCGGTATCTCTTCTTAAAGGGCCACTTAGCAAACATAAAAGTAACTTTGGCCACAGTGTATGTGCCGAACGTACGTCAAGATGTCTTTTTGCGGAAAGTTTTATTGGAGCTGGAGGGGTTTGCGGAGGGAAAGTTGATCCTAGGGGGGGATTTGAATATCCCTTTGGACCCTGGGGTGGACACCTCCTCTGGGAGTTCATCAATTCCAAGGGGTACTAGGAGGAATATTGTACAGAAGCTACAGGAACTGAGGCTAGTAGACGCATGGAGGCTCCTTCATGGAGGAGAAAGAGATTATACTTTCTTTCCTAACCCCCACCAAGTATATTCGCGCATAGATTTATTTTTGATCCCACACCATTTGCTTTCTTCAGTACGGGAGATATCCATAGGAAGTATAACGTGGTCAGACCACGCCCCAGTAATGATGCGCCTCGCCGTGTCGTGCTCGGCTCCCTCCCCGGAGTGGCGGTGGCGATTAAATGAAAGTCTGCTGCAAAATCAGGAAATCAGAGAAGATGTAGCTAAGGAAATTAAAATATATTTCCAGATAAATGACACTCCGGGGGGTGACCCTGGCACGATATGGGAGGCGCATAAAGCAAGAATGCCATTTCTATATCTACACGCCGATCTGGGAAGTCCACTGGGCTCAGTTCAAGCGCCGAAAGGAAGGTGTGGGAGGTCGTCCTTGGTGCATTAAGTTACTGAGAGGCCATCTTTAGTAGCTTGCAGGTAAGAAGGGAACCCCCAGCGATAGGGTAGGCCTGCTTCTTGTAGGGCTGCCAGCACAGGTTTAAGCGCCTTGCGCTGCATGAGAGTGTGTCTGGAGATGTCCTGGTAAAAAGAGATGTGTGCACCATCGCAGTCAAAAAGAGTTTATTACGCATTTTCTTCATGATACGCTATTTAAGGGTATATATGTGCAATTTGCAGATGATGTCCCTGGGGTTGTTTGCGTCTTGGGAGGGAGGGGGGGGGGGGTCCTCAGAGCTCAATGGGCACGATCAATTTCGACAGGCACTTTGTTAGGGAGTTCCATAAGTTCCCTGAATATCCCAACTAGCGATGGTATTATATCTTTGGGGGCAGTAGCTTCAGCCAGGCCGTGAATGCGGATATTTGCACGTGTGCTGCGATTCTCAAAGTCATCGAGTTGTGACAAAAGTGCATCTGCAGCTCTGATATTGTGGGAAGGGGTCTCATCCAACTTTTGCTCCAGTGTCTCTACCCTGTTTCCCAAAGGTGTAGTGTCCTCTTTAAGCTGGGCAATATCTTCTTTAAAGGCGTTTTCAACTCTGGATGTGAACCTTTTCAGGTCCCCTCTAGTGGGAAGTGACCATATGTGCTTTTTAATGTCCCCATCCTTCATAAAATCTGCAATGTCTGATCCCCCTGCTCTGGAGACCATGGATCCCTGGGAAGCCAGGGGTGCAGATTCACTGACCAGTTCTGAGGATGGTTGTGGTGATGCTGGCTGCGATTAGGATGCCGACTGTGTAGGCTGTGTCTTTGGCGCCGCACCTGCCTTGGAAGTTTTCCCGACCGGCGCCATCTTGTCCTCGCAGCTCCATGTCCAGGACACTCCCCTCCCAATGTTTCTATTTTAAATTATTTATTAAATTTATAAAGCACATATAAATATATTGTTTAAGGATTTACTGTTAAAAATACGTGGTTTAGGGTATATCTGTTTTATTTTAAATCGACAAGCACTATAAATTATTGTTGCATTATGAGGGAAAAAAAAAAAATTCTTTTGTAAAAAACTTAACATGCTTTGTACCAAAAATGTAATTTTGTTGCAGTAAATAGAACAAGCAACAGCATGATTTGACTGCCCAATGACCAGGTTTTTTTTTTCGATACAGCACTGCGTCACTTTAACTGACAATCGCACGGTATTGCGATGCTGTACCCAAACAAAATCAACGTCCTTTTATTCCCACAAATAGAGCTTTCTTTTGGTGGTATTTGATCACCTCCTGCGTTTTTTTATTTTTTGCGCTATAAACAAAAAAGAGCCACAATTTAGAAAATTTTTGAAAAAAACCCCCACAATATTTTGTACTTTTTGCTATAATAAATATCCCCATTTAAAAAAAAGAGAAAAGCATTTTTTTTTTCCCAGTTTAGGGCGATGTGTATTCTACATATTATTGGTAATAAGCGTATATTGATTTGTTTGCGCAATAGTTATAGCGTCTACAAAATAGGGGATAGATTTATGGCATTTTTATTATAATTTTTTTTTTACTAGTAATGGCGGAGATCTGCGATTTTTATTGAGACTGCGACATAGCAGACACATCGGACACTTTTGACACATTTTTGGGTCAATTGACAATTTATACAGCGATCAGTGCTATAAACATTCACAGTTTACTGTATAAATGTCACTGGCAGGGAATGGGTTAACACCAGGGGGGCGATCAAGGGGTTAACTGTGTTCCCTATTGTGTGTTCTAACTAGAGGTCGACCGATATGGGTTTTTCTCTGGCCGATATTTAGAAATCGCCGCGGCCGATGTCCGATTATATGATGCTGAATTATTATTTTTTTGGGCCGATATGTTATGCCAAATTTTTTTTTTTTCTCTTACGTTCACCGACTGACACAGCTCCTCTCTTAGACCATTGGGTTGTTATGCCACCTTCGGGAGAAGACTAGGCATTACATGTTAACATGTGATAATAAAACTAGAACTTTCTAGATCCCTTAGGTAACAACCCCACAGCATGCTACTGCAGCCTCAGTTTTATTTTGCCTAGTGAAGGAGAAAGACCTAGGGACCCTGGTGGGCCCATCGGTCTGTCTGTTTCTGCAGAAGCTTGGTTTTTGCGCAAGATGATAGATCCTGTGATCTGCTATCAACAGCCGGCTGGGTGACAGGCTGGATACCCTTATCCTTGTAGTCTCCCCAGTCCGGCCATCGAGCGCGTGCAGGTCGCAGCTACAGCTCGGCAGGCCACGACGAAACCTCAGCTCCAGAGGTGGTCGGTGAGCTTTTATGCTCTGGGGCATACATATGACCGGGCTACTGATATCTGCGTCACAGTATGCCGGGCCAGCAGCTACCCTGTACTGATCAGTGAGTAGTTCTGCAATGGAATGTCTCCCAGCTCTTCAGGAATGGTAAGTACAGCGCTCCCTGCCTCGGTGGGGCTGAGCAGCTGGGCATTCCCTGGGAGGTCGATTCGGGGGTCCCTCACCTCCCTCTCTTCTCTCCCTGTTCCTATCCTTCCTCTCCCCCCTTCCCTGTGGGGGATGCTGCATGGGCTGCTGAGCGTTGTGTGTGCCATAGACAGGGGCTCCCCAGGGGGCTCTCACCTGGGGCGGGGACTGCGCTGGGTAGCTGTGCCCTGGTTGTCTGTAGGTCTCTCCCCTGGGTGTCTTGAGGCTGTGTCTGATCGCTGTAGCGCTGTTTACCGCCATTTCTCTGCCTGTTGTTTCACTGTCCTTCGTTGCATACAGTGTTCGGCGGCCATTTTTGGTGTGACCAGGGAGCAGCATGCTCTGTCTCCATTTTACTGTAGTCCGGTGGCCATTTTCCCTGTGATTGTGTCCTTTATACTGGACGCTCGGCGGCCATTTTCTTGAAGCCTGAACACGTTTTTGGTCAGTGTCAGTGCCATTCGGAGCAGCTCTGCACAGCGCGGTGTGGTCTCCTATGCATCTGGGAGCTGATACAGGCACTATTAGCTGGACGGTGCAGAATCAGTCAGGGTGGTGAGTCCTGTGGGAAAGAGCCCCTCAGCCAGCAGCAGTTAGGAGGGTGAGACCATCACTGTCCTAAGTCCCCAACAGGTGGCAGACAGGGTAGGGTCAGCTTGGCTTCAGAAACTGGTGTTTCTTCCCCCGAAATCCAGGCAATTGCAACCGGTTCACCTGCAGACAGTGCAGTGCCTCTGGAGGCCTTGTCGGCAGTCCTCAATTCGCTCGTTGCCAAGATGGAGGCGGTGCGTGGGCGCAAAGGTGGTAAATGGCCCCTGCCCCCCGTCCTCCGGGGAGAGCTCTGACGCAGACTCTGGCCCTGCTGAGGCTGGTGACCCCTGTTCTGTCGTTTCAGATGACGCTGACCAGGACCGATCGGACAGTGAGGATGAGTCCCTGTCCGGGTTCGTGCGCGACGAAGCGCTTGTTGGAGCACAGCTGTGCATGATACCCTGAAGATTCAGGAGCCAGCAGATCCCTCTGCTGATGTAGCTGTCCCTTTTGGGTCCCATAAGCCAGCCCATTCACCTAGGGTGTTCCCGTATCTGACTTATTTTGATGAGTTCATTTACAAGGAATGGGGGCGACCGCAACGGACCTTTTTGGTCCCCAAATACATGGCCGTGTGTTACCCCTTTGAGGAGAGCCTTCTCAAAAATGGTCGGCTCCTCCGGTCGTGGACCCCCCAGTTTCCGGGTTAAACAAAGTAACTACAATCCCGGTAGAGGGGACTCCTGCCTTTTTAAGGATCCCACGGACAGGAAGGCCGAGGCAGTGGCTCGTTCCTTGTTTACGGCTGTGGGGTCAGCAATGCGACCAGTACTGGCATCCGCACTTGTGTCTCAGACACTCACTGAGTGGGCAAAACTTTTGCACCGCGAATTGGGAGAGCAACAGGCTTCTCCTGTCTGCGTGGAACTAGCAGACCAATTAGTGCAAGGCCTTAAGTACATTTGTGATGCGGCCCTGGATACTCTCCCTCTGTTATCCAGGGCTTTAGTGTCAGCAGTGGTGCTGAGGTGCCTGATTTGGCTAAAATGCTGGTCTGCTGACCAGGCATCTATAAAAGCCCTGACGGATCTTCCCTTCCTTGGCGACCAGCTCTTTGGAGCCTCATTAGATGACATTATTGAAAATGCCACAGGTGGTAAGAGTACACTACTCCCATAGTCCAGGAAGGCTAAGGAGCCACGCTGTAGGCAAGGGCCCTCATTTTCCGCTCACAACCGAGGGGCTTCGGCTAAGCATCCCCAGCCCGACAGGACGACCTCTGAAGGACAAAAGCGTCCCTGGAACCGCAAGCCTAACAAGCCTGCGAGCAAAAGCGCTACCGCATGAAGGTTTGCCCCTGCCTGCAATGCTGGTGGGAGGTCGCCTTCGGGAGTTGCAGCCCGGTGGGTCTCTCGGCTGTCTGACCAATGGGTCTGCGATCTGATTTCCTCAGGCTACAAGATAGAATTCCTCTCTTGGCCGCAAAACAGATTCTTCCCTCCAGCCTACCCGTACTCCCGGCTCGCCTATTGGGGGCGGCTAGGGACCTGCTGAGTCGCGGGGTGATGGTACCTGTCCTAGAATCAGAACGTTTCCAGGGGTTCTACTCAAACCTGTTTGTAGTCCCCAAAAAGGAAGGGGTACGTCCAATCTTGGACCTAAAAGCCCTCAATTACTTTGTAAAAGTACAGAGGTTCAGAATGGAATCGGTTTGCTCAGTAGTCGCTGCACTCCATCAAGGGGACCCCCTGGCGTCTTTGGACATCCAGGATGTGTACCTGCACATACCCATATGCCTTCGGCATCAGAGGTTTCTGCGGTTTGCAGTTGGGGAAACACACTACCAGTTTGGCTTTCCCCTTTGGTTTGGCATCAGCACCCCAAATCTTTACCAAGGTATTGCCTCCTGTTTTGGCGTTGCTGCAACAATGTGGGATCGCGATCGTGGGTTACCTAGACGATCTCCTCCTGAGAGCATCTTCCGCCTCAGAGTTAGAGGAGAATGTGGCGATCACCATGCAGATCCTGCAGGAATTTGGGTGGCTGTTGAACTTCAAAAAGTCGGTGATTGTACCGACTCAGCGTTTGGAGTACCTAGGCTTGCTGCTGGACTCCATGGAAGCGAGAGTGTTTCTCCCTTCAGACAAGCTGCAGACTCTCAGAGCCGCGGTAAAACTGCTGATGAACCACAAGTGGTCGTCACTACGCTTCTGCAATGCGAGTCCTGGGATTCATGGTGGCCTCCTTTTGAGGCAGTACCGTATGCCCAGTTTCATACCAGAGTCTTGCAGAAGGAGATCTTGACAAAGTGGGACAAATCTCCGTTGTCTCTGGATCGGCAGACTCAGGTGAGCCAGTTAGTCAGGGATTCCCTGCTCTGGTGGCTGAGGTCCCCGGCACTTCGGTCCGGGAAGTCGTTCCTACCTCTGAAATGGACGGTGATCACAACGGACGCCAGCCTAACCGGCTGGGGTGGAGTGATGGGAGTTCAGTCGACCCAGGGCCTCTGGTCGGTGAAGGAATCCAAGTTGCCGATCAATCTGCTTGAGCTGAGAGTGATCAGGCTATGCCTCTTAACATGGTTGATAAGACTTCAAGAGCGTCCGATCAGGATCCAGTCAGACAACGCCATGGCGGTGGCATACGTCAATCACCAAGGAGGAACAAGAAGCTCAGCTGCCGCACGGGAGGTCGCTCACATCCTTCAGTGGGCAGAGCGACATGTACCGGCCCTGTCGGCCATTTACATCCCTGGAGTGGCGAACTGGCAGGCGGACTATCTAAGTCGCCAGATGCTGGACCCAGGAGAATGGGAGTTGCATCCGGAGGTGTTCAGGCTACTGTGCCTGTGATGGGGCACACCAGACGTGGATCTTTTGGCCTCCTGTCTCAATCGAAAGGTGCCGAGATTCGTGTCCAGGACAAGAGATCCTTGGGCAGATGCGTCAGACGATGGCTCCGTGGGATCAGTACCAGCTGATCTATGCCTTTCCTTCGCTGAAACTGTTACCACGTCTACTCCGCAGAGTGGAGGCCGGGGGGATTCCAGTAATCCTGATTGCCCCAGATTGGTCCCTGGTACGCAGACCTAGTGCGCCTGGTGGCGGACGCCCCATGGCGACTGCCGTTACGAGAGGACCTTTTTGTCTTAAGGTCCAAACCTCCATCCTGCTTTACCATCGCTGGTTTTAATGGCTAGGCTATTGAGAGCCAGGTGTTGAGGAACCGGGGTCTTTCGGACACAGTGATTCCAACTATGTTGAGAGCACGGAAATCTTCTTCTCGGAAGATATTTCATGGAAGGCCTACGTCTCCATGTGTGAGGAGAAAGGTCGGCGTCCGTGCCCCTTTTGTATATCCAGGATCATGTTGTTTCTACAGCAAGGATTAGACCAGAAACTTGCTTTAAGCACCATTTAAGGGACACATCAGCTTTGGCTTTTGAACCTGGTGTTATCGACACTTCAAAAACCGTCATTTGAAGAGATCAGGGAGATCCCTCTGTTGACTCTTTCCCAGAAAGTGGTCCTTTTAGTGGCCATTACTCCGGCTAGGAGGGTTTTGGAGCTGGCGGTCTTGTCTTGCAAGTTGCCCTATCTGGTTATCCACAAGGGTAAGGTGGTGTTGCGTCCACAACCTGCTTTTCTGCCGAAGGTGGTTTTGGCGTTCCACATCAATGAAGACATTGTGTTACCATCTTTGTGTCCTAAACCGACACATCCTAAAGAGGTGGCCCTCCATTTCCTGGACGTTGTTCAGGCTCTGATGGTGTATTTGTCTCCTACTAGTCCCTTTCGGAAGTCAGACTCCTTGTTTGTTTTGGTGGCTGGTCCGAAAAAAGGCATGGCGGTCTCATCAACCATCATTTCCAGGTGGATCAGACCGATTGTAGTACAGGCCTATGCCTTGAAGGGGCAGGTGCCCCCCTTTCCGGTCACAGCCCACTCCACAAGGGCAATCGGAATGTTTTGGGCCTTCCGACATCAAGCGTCTGCCGCTCAAGTGTGTAAAGCAGCGACTTGGTCGTCTGTTCACACCTTTACAAAATTCTACAAGGTAGATGTCAGTGCATCGGCTGATGCCTGTTTTGGCAGCAAAGTTTTGCAGGCGGCCGTATAATTGCAATTACACTTACATTTGTTTCCTGTTTTTTTGGTAAAAACACAGTACCTTAAGTAAATGCACTATTGCATTTCTTACCGCAGTTCTGAGGCGGTTTTGAAGGTAGTGACTCCCAGTTGAGGAGCACTCTGTTTGTTTTTTTGTTTTTTTGTGGGTAACAAAGTGTTTTGGTTCCCACACGCTGTTGTTTTTTGTGGGTAAAATTATACTAGTTCCCACATGCCATGGTGGGTGGAGTTTTTATGCTGTTTTCCACCCCTCGTTTTGGCACTGCTTGGGGACGTCCCAATGGTCTAAGAGAGGAGCTGTGTCAGTCGGTGATCGTAAGAGAAAATAGGATTTTTTGTACTCACCGTAAAATCCTTTTCTCTGTAGTTCACCGACTGACACAGCACCCGCCCCTCCTATTTTTGTCTACGTTATACTGCTTGTTGACGTACTGAGGCTGCAGTAGCATGCTGTGGGGTTGTTACCTAAGGGACTGCCCCTTGGGCGGAACTAGAAAATTCTAGTTTTATTATCACATGTTAACATGTAATGCCTAGTCTTCTCCTGAAGGTGGCATAACAACCCAATGGTCTAAGAGGAGCTGTGTCAGTCGGTGAACTACAGAGAAAAGGATTTTACGGTGAGTACAAAAAATCCTATTTTTTCCCTTCATCTCATAAAATCTAACAGACCCCTTTCACACTGAGGTGATGCGCTGGCAGGATGTTAAAAAAAAGTCCTTTTGGAGTGGTGTACAACGCTCCTCCACTACTCCTGCCCATTGAAATGAATGGGCACCGCTGTCGAAGCGCCTGCAGCATCGCCAGATGGGTGCATTTAACCCCTTCCTCGGGCCGCTAGATGGGTTATAAGCGCCCTGCTAGCAGCCGAATAGCGCCGCTAAAATGACAGTAAAGCGGCGCTAAAACTAGCATCGTTTTACCGTCAATGCCTGCTTGCTCCAGTGTGAAAGCAGCCTTAAGTAATAAGTGATTCGGAAAATTTCTTACTTTTTATTAAACAAAACAAAACCTCCAATCAGTTCACTTGTATGTATAATTTAGATAACAAAAAACTATATCTCAAATATTAAATACACAAAAACAGGTAATCAAAACTTTGGGATGAAAAAAAATGGGCTAACTTTACTGTTTTTTAGTTTTTTTTTTTAAATTTTAATGACCGCTGCGCAAATACCGTGTGACATAAAATATTGCAACAACTATCATTTTATTCCCTAGGGTCTCTGCTAATAAAATATATGTAATTTTTTCTGGGTTCTAAGTGATTTTCTAGCAGTAAATACAGGATTTTTACTTAAGCAACAAGCGTCAGAAAATATTTAGGCTTTAAATGGTTAAACTGAGAACTTCTCCACACAGTTCAGTTCATTGAGAAGTATAAACAATGTATCTCTTTGGTCTTTTTCTCACACTTGGCAGGCTGCCCAGACAAGTTGCTCCAGGGAAAACTTCAGGCAACTTGCATTGACTTCTATCAGAAGTCATTTGCAAGTCCAGCTGAAGTTTTAAAATCTGCCTTTTTTAGCAGCACAATCGCCCGATGCCGATTTAATTAAAAAACGCCAAATATCGGCCGATATATCGGTCGACCTCTAGTTCTAACTGTAGGGGGAGGAGGGGACTGACTATAGGAGATGACAGATCGTGGTTCCTAGCTATTAGGAACTCACAATCTCTCCTCACAAAACAGGAATTTGTGTGTTTAAACACATACACACGTCCCTGTTCTGCCTCCTGTGCCCGTGTGTGGCCAGTGGTCATCATGACCGCAGGTCACGAGCATCGGCACTACCGCGTGCGCCTGCTATCCTGCTTTAAGGAGCCGACGTACAGCTACGACTGTTTGTGGGATCATGCCGACCTGCCGCAATATGACGGCAGCTGGTCGGCAAGTGGTTAAAATGCAAGTTAAAAAAGATTCTCAGAGGACGTTAGGGTGACAAGAAAGCCCCATTTGTCCCCCCAAAAACAATATATGTATCAATTCTTTATCATAAGTAATTGCAAAGTTATAGACTCATGAACAAACACAGCAGAAATTTGAAATGATGGTCTGGTCCATAGGGGTAAACAGGTGTGAGAGCCGAAGTGGCTATAGTCTCCTTAAAAAAAGAAATGCAACACGGGGAAAAAAAAAATGCATATATAACAGATCTGTAACTGTAAGACCCCTTTCACACTGGGACGTTTTTCCGGCATTTTTTGGGCGCTTAAGCGTTAAAAAAAAGTGCTTGAAAGAAGCCTCATCTGCAATCCCAATGTGAAAGCCAAAGTGCTTTAAGAGCCCTTTCACACTGCCAGCGCCCTAAAAACGCTCCTAAAGAGCCGCTTAAGCTAGCAGCGCTTTACCAGCGTTTTTCGAGCGCTAGTTGGGTGCTTTTAACCCCTGCTAGTGGCCAAATAAAGGGTTCAAAGCAATGCTGCAAAAAGTGCTTTTCGGGTGCTTTTCAGACGTTTTACAGGTGCTTCCCATTGATTTCAATGGGAAGGGGCGCTTTAGGAGCGTGTATTCACCGCTCCAAAAGCGCTGCAAAGAAACTGCTTGCAGGACTTTTTTGGACGCCCTGCCAGCGCATCGTCTCAGTGTGAAAGCACTCTGGCTTTCACGTTGGGATTGCAGTTGCGGCTTCTTTCAAGCACTTTACAGGCGCTTTTTTTACCGCCAAAGCACCTGAAAAACGCCCCCGTGTGAAAGGGGCCTCAGTGTGAAAGCACTCGGGCTTTCACGTTGGGATTGCAGTTGCGGCTTTTAAGCGCTTTACAGGCGCTTTTTTTTAACGCTAAAGCACCTGAAAAACGCCCCAGTGTGAAAGGGATCTGTGTGAAAGCGCTCAGGCATTCACATTGGGATTGCAGATGAGGCTTCTTTCAAGCGCTTTACAGGCACTTTTTTTTAACACTAAATCGCATGAAAAACACCTGAAAACGCCCCAGTGTGAATGGGGTCTAAATGATAAATACATGCAACTTCATGGAATAGCAGACATTACTCTGTAATAATCATTCAGAACAGCATTCATTCGCAAAAGAAGAAAACAAACTATGTACAATAATTGTAATATAAATAGCCACACAAGGTAGAGCACACCCCATATAAGAATGATTTATTGGCATACATGTACACGCTCATAGCTAAATACTGCAGTGCAGTTCCATATAGGAAACTCGTTGGCAATTGGCAGTTATGGAACTGCGCCTATGTCCAATTGGAATTTTGATATTTCTCACTTACTCACTTTTCCGTTCGCATGTTCACCTACTTGAGGGCTTAATTTGGAGTAACTAAATGTACAGTGACTACTTTTTCTCCTTATTCTTAGTGAATTGGTCCCTAAGTGTCTGTGTTTGTATTCCTTGAGTCCAGGGGCAAACCAACCCCTCCAGTTCAACATGATAGTCCTGGGCTTCATACTAGCCTTCTGTGAAGCAATTCTTTTTGCCCAGTTTCACGCCAAACTGGTGCAACTCAACATTCTCGCTGCATAGGCCAAGAAGGCGCCGTCTCTGGACCATATCATACACCTGTACCCCAAAATCCCTACCATCAATGAAGAGTGCTCTGCGAATGGAGGAGACAAACTTTTCATTCATCCACCAATCCTCCACTCATAGTTAGCTTTTAATTGGTGGAAGTCTTGTTTGATGTGTTACCCACCACTTTATTGCATTGTGTTGGGACTATCTGTATCGTCTTGAAGTTTGTATGTCCTGTAATGTAGGTAAATAGGATTTTTGTCTTGCCTGTAAAATCATTTTCTTGGAGTACTTTGCAGGACACCGCTCTGTCTCCTATTATCCACCCTTAGGCTGCTTTCACACTGGGGCGGTTTGCAGGCGTTATTGCGCTAAGAATAGCGCCTGCAAACCAACCCGAAACAGCTGTTGCTGTTCCTTCAGTGTGAAAGCCCGAGGGCTTTCACACTGAAGTGGTGCGCTTGCAGGACGCTCAAAAATGTCCTGCAAGCCGCATCTTTGGCTGCAGCGGCAGTTTGTGGGCGGTATTGACCCTTTTTCGGCCGCTCGCGGGGGGTAAAACCACCCCGCTAGCGGCCGAAATGCGCCGCTAAAACGCCGGTAAAGCGGCTCTAAATATAGCGCCGCTTTACCGCCAGCGCCCCCACTGCTCCAGTGTGAAAGCAGCCTTACTATTGCTTGTTTACAAGACTGGGAGCAGAGGGATTGTGCAAGGCTGTCCTAACAGTCCAATCCTCCTGACGAGCAGCATAATGTGTATATTCCGGAATACAATCCTCTGCCTTGCAATGTACACCAAGTAAAGGATTTTACAGGTAAAACCACAGTCCTATTTTTCTGGACTTGTAGGTTCTTTAAAAAGATTTACATATATGAAAATGTGCATTTACTTCATATGTTTTTTTCCCCGACATACACTTATTCATAATATTTTTTTGTCTTTTGTAGTTACTACTCCTTTCAAATTTACTGCGCAACCCACAACTCCAAGCACCAATAAAAAGCTAAAGTTTGATATCCAGGCAAGTTTGGCACGGCCACTTGGTTATCAGCCCCACAAAGGTGAGCATGGGTTAAATATTCTAGATTCCTTAATAGTAAACCCAATCTGTAGGTTCATTTCATTTAACGGTTTGCTTCCTTGAAGTAACCAGTAAAGCAATCTGTTTCCTGTTCCATTCATTTTATTGTTTTAACTGCAGAAGAAGGTGAACAGGTATGTCCATACAAGGGCCAAAACACCCGTAACGAATATCTTGACAATTGCGGAGGAAAAACAGCACATGTGATAGTTAAATACAGACGCAAGCAATTGAAAGTCTACTCAGGAGTTAAGGATACATCAGTGTTAATTTTGGCATCAAATTTAGATTCAGTCTTGGGACCAAAATGGCATTTTAGTCTTCTGCAAGTGTTTTAGTCATATTTAGTCGACTAAATCTCCAGTACATTTTAGTCAACTAAAACTCAATTTTAGTTGTCTAAAATCTAATGGGTGTAGTTAAAACGGAGCTCCACCCTAAAGTGAAACTTCCGATCATCGGATTCCTCCCCCCTTCCGCTGTCACAATTGGCACCTTTTGGAAGTACGCCACGGCGCGATGCAGCCGTGACGTCAACGTGGGGCTTCCTCCTCCTCCTCCTTCGGCCGCCGGGCTAATAGGAGAGAGGTGCGGGGCCTCGTGCATGCGCAGTAGGGTTCCCAGCGTGAAGCCGAAAGGCTACACTGCCGGGTTACCTTACCCGCAATGGCAGCGGCAGCACCCGACAGCTGACATCAAGGGACTGCGGTGCTGACATCAAGGGACTGCAGGACAGGTATTAAGGTTTGAAATGCACTACAGATTTAGCCGTTGTTTTTGTATAACGTCTCTATTTAAGCAAAACCGTTTCTTCAAGAATATTGCTTTTTTGACAAAGGGGTAACGTAAAAATAAAATAACTTCATAATCGTGATGATGCCTGCACTGCACAATCATTTACATGAACTTAACAGTTCAAGAAACTCAAACTGAACAACAGAACACAGCAAAACATTTCAGCAGCTTGGCTGGCCTGGTGTCAGCACAGAGGCCAGGCTACTATCTCACTCCAGGAAAAACATCAGGCACAGACTGATATTATGCAAAAGGTAGCGGGATTGGACTGCTGACAAGTCACGTCGACTGGAAAGTCACTTTCTCGACAAAAAAAAAAAAATCCCCTTTCTGATTTTTTTTGGGGCATCCAGAAAAAACCTTGTCCAGAGAAGAAAAGGTGAGCATTACAATATCAGTCCTGTGTCATGCTTATGCCAACATAAAGCATTCTGAAGACCATTCATGTGTGGGGTGGGTTGCTTCTCAGTCGAGGAAGTGGGCTTACTCGCAATTTTGCCTAAGAAGACTTCCAAGAACATTTTGATGATCAACCTGTACAAGGCCAAGCACAGCAAAATAAACCAATACTTGAGGACAGTGGCGTTGCAAAGGAGTGGCTTTTGGGGCTTTAGCTCCAAATCTGGGGTCCATAGCCCAGAGTCTCTGCAGGGGTCCCCAATGGGAGGGGAGGCTAGGCTCTCTGGGGAGCCTGATGTAAGTGGGGGGCTCTCTACGGACCCTGATGCAAGGGTGAGGCTCTCTGGGAACCCTGAAGTAAGGGGGGGGGGGGCTCTCTGGGGATATACACACACACACGTGTATGCCCGCCCAAGCGTATGACTTTCTTTACTACGCTGCTATGGGCTCTAGCCCCAGATCTTTTGTAGACCTACTAACGCCCCTGCTTGAGGATAATGCTTATTTCTACAATAAGAATCAGTTTACTGTCAGTTTATGTCAACAGTTCTAATTCTCAGAATCTCAGATACATTCAAAGAAAGTGCACAGTCTACAATAATGCCATTAGTGTGTGGATTGTAACAGTCACCACTTTTTATCAACTCCTCTCTCTCAGCATTCACAAAGACAATAGAGATACATATCATACTAAAAAGACTACTGGGGCAAGACCCTGATGTAAGGCTGCCCCTTTTAAACGCTTACTGATCTATTTTTCTTTTTCATTAATGTGATCTTTACCTCTATTATCAAATTTGTCAATGCTAAGAGAGCGAGTAGTTGATAAAAAGTGGTTAGTGTTTATTATTCCACATACTAATTTTAACCACTTACTGACCGCCTTCCGCAGATATACTGCGGCAAGGCAGCTTGGCTGCGCAAACCCGCGTACCTGTACTTTGGTCCATGCATGAGATAGTGTGGGCATGCACGTGGGTCTGGCGGACTCTGTCTGCCGGCCACCCGCAATACAGAGAGGCAGAACGGGGATCTGCCTATGTAAACAAGGCGCATCCCCCTTCTGACGGGACAACTCTGAGATCGGCTGTTCCTAGTAATCGGGAAAAGTCATCGGGAAAAGCTGTTCCTAGTAATCGGGGGAAAAGCGGTCCCAGTAAGCCCATCCCCAACACAGTTAGAACACACCCAGGAAACAGTTAACCCCTTGATCACCCCTAGTGTTAACCCCCTTCTTTGTCAGTGTCATTTATACACTGATCAGTGCATTTTTATAGTCACTGGTACCCAAAAAGTGTCACTTGGGGTCAGATTTGTCTGCTGCAATGTCGCAGTCCCGCTAAAAATCGCAGATCGCCGCCATTACCAGTAAAAACAAACAAAACAAATATTAAAAGTCCCTCAATCTATTCCCTATTTTGTAGACGCTATAACTTTATAACTTAGCTGGTGATAAAAAGTGTCACTCTTTGACAGCCAAAAATCTTTTGCGGTGTCCCCTTTGATGCAAAAGCTCTTCCTTATATTTTTTTGATCTGCTGTTCTATGCTGTTTGAGGAGATCCTCTGCCTAGGACTTCTGCAGAATTTAGGAAGAAATTGAAAGAGACTGGCTGTTTAAGATGTGGATGCGGGTGCTTCCACTTCCTGCAATAGTTTACATCATCATCGTGTGTGTGGCAATGTGTATTTTCTTACGACACAATCCTCTAAATGTTTTCATCTGCCACATCACATTCACAGACAGTAGGGTTGACAAAACAAGCAGCTGCCGCAAGTGGCGAGATCATTTCACCAGTTGGATCTAAGAATAAAGCCAAACTTTGGTTCACACTTCATTTTCTGTGAAATTGTGGCAAGGTCTTGGTAGCTAGTGTTCGGTTTCAAGTCCTCAAGGTGGCTGAGCAGATCAAAGAGGGCAGGGACATGGACATGGTGTCACTCTGGAGGGTTTTAGTATGTATTGCAAAAGGTAACAGGAGGTCATGCAATGATGTGAGCTTTTGCTGTTCACTAGGGAGCAAGCTGTCCCATCCCATGTTTACGATTTGGCAGACCAACTCTTTCAGTTTGAGGAGTCTTGCAATCATGTTGACTGTACTTTACCAGCATGTGGGGCAGTTATTTAAAAGAGAAAAGCCACATTGCTCCAATATCTTCTGTGTTGCAATGGAAGATTCGCAGAAGAGGTTCACTATTATTCTTGGTTGATCTAGTATTCTCTTTACATGTTGCTCCTTCTGCACCATGTGGACCATAAGTTGTAAGGTATGCACAACACATGGTGTCCAGTCCATGTCGATCTGTTGGTACCCAACAATTGGAATACAGCCAAATAAGCATAAAGTATAGAAAAGTTTATTAACATCTTATGGGAATACTTTTACACAAGACTACAAAAAAAATAACAGATACACCAGTAGTAGAGTAGAGCAGTTAGCGCCCCCCCATAGCAATCATCTCGTATCCATGTGATAATTGATTGGTGTCAACCATGTCATTTCAAAGAATAAGAAAAATGGCTCACCGCAGATCATCAATTTCGAACTCAGCCTCAGTGTCACTTTCTGTCATAGTCTTCCTCAGTTAGAGCTGGGTGGTGCTGTTGCGATTTTTTTTTTAACTACTTTCGGACCACCCACCGTGGATATACGGCGCTACTTTGACGTTATATCCCAGGGTTATGGCAGCATATAGCTGCCATAACCCCGGTATATTTATTCATGGTGAGCGATCCTCGCCGAGTGGTCCCATCGGCAGATTTGCCACAGGATCGCTTTTGTGGGTGGCGGGAGAGGTGTTAAAAGAATCTTTAATAAAGCAAAAGCAATAGTGAATGTCTTCAAGTCTTCCATTCCATTGCAACACTGAAGATATTGGAGCATTGTGGCCTTTTCTTTTAAATGACTGCCCCACACGCTGGTCAAGTAATACTACTAGTACATTTAACATGATCGAAAGACTCCTCAAACTGAAAGTCAGTCTGCCCAATCGCACAGCTTGCTTCCTAATTTTAAAGGCTCACGTCATTGCATGACCTACTGCTGCCTTTTGTGGTGTGTAACATACTAAAACCCTCCAGAGTGACACCATGTTCATATACCTGCCCTCTTTAATCCACTCTACTCAGCCACCTTGAGGACTTTGAACAGAACACTAGCTACCAAGACTATGCCACAATTCCACAGAAAATGAAAGAGAATGTGAACCAGCATTTTGCTACATTCATCCTTAGAGCCAAGTAACTGATGAAATGTCCTCGCCAGTGCTTGCAGCAGTTTTTTTTTTTTTTTTTTTTTTGTCAGTTCTGCAGTCTGTGAAAACCCTTGTTGATGTGGCAGATGAGAATATTCAGGAACTGCTTAAGAAGGCAGACGAGTATGCCCATGCCTTAAGAAACTCCACATTGCCCCACTTACAAGATGAGGATCTGTCTGACAATGAAGATGTGTAAGAAGAGGAGAATAAGACCCAGGCAGAGCATCAACCCAAACAGGCAAGATGGAGCAGCAGATCAGTCTGACTGGTAATCTGGTGCACACTATCAATTTTACTATGGCCTTCTCCCTGGCTTCAGTGGCCTTTTGTTCCAGAGTAAATTTTGTATTTTGAAACGCTTAAAAGAGCAGTGCAAATAGTTTACTGTGGTGGTGCATTGACTTGACTTGGCCCATCTTTGGAGGTTTTATGCATCTGTGG
This sequence comes from Lithobates sylvaticus, assembly GCA_028564925.1. Taxonomy (NCBI): domain Eukaryota; kingdom Metazoa; phylum Chordata; class Amphibia; order Anura; family Ranidae; genus Lithobates; species Lithobates sylvaticus. The sequence continues at coordinate 169,746,418 of CM053038.1, forward strand.
GGTTGAATTAGGGGGCAAAAATCAAGTTATTCTGATTTTTACTTTCTCTCTCACCCCACACAGTCAGCTCCAAGTTGTCTCTCTATAATATACTACATGTATGGCCCTTCCCAGGGATGGCCTTGGGCCTTTAGGCACCCTGTGCCATGCAAAAATTTACAGTGTTGCAGCCCCTCCCAGTGACCACTGACCACATCCGTCTACATATATTTTGGTGAGATACTTCAATCCTGTGAAAGCTGATAAATATTATGAAATCAAATCACTCCCATTTAAATTTGGTGACTAAGTGCACAACATAGACAGACAAACAAACAGCTATTACTTCAGAATAACAAAAGGTATGAAATCTGACTGCAAGAAAGTTTGTTAAATCCCTGCAATGTGCATAGGACTGTTCCCCTCTGCTCAGTCCAGCGTCAGCGTCAGATCTGCAGTAAACCAGTTGGATTGTCTTTGGTGGAGTGGATAATGCTGAGGTCTCTTGTTCCTTTGAATGATCGTTCCTGAGTGGATCAGCCTTACCAGCCATCATCTGCCCAGGAGGCCTTTTTTCTGTACTTTCAGTGCTTTATCTACCCAGCCATCTGGTAAGCCTCTAATTCAGCAGGTGGTCGGGTCTGAATAACCTTTGCATGTCACAGTGTGAGGATACAGGACAGTCACGGTGGTGTTTTCTTTTGTTACAAATCTGTTTGCCATTGGAAATCAGAATTCAAGATCTAACGGATTTATGTTGCAAAGTTTTTAAAGATTTTCGTTATGGACCATTGCAGCCATCATTCAACTTTATATACAGTTCAACCTGTGTGTTTTTTTTATGATCACAATTTATTGTATTTTTATGTTTTTTTTGTGTGTCCTTTAACTTTTTATATTTAAACAATGTATTCATTGGCGCAGCTTTATCCAATTCCATAAGCTTTATGTGTGAGTATCCCACTTCTAGCAGCAGCCTTTTCTGGTTAGGTTACCCTTTTTTCTTCCCTTCCCCTCCCCTTGTAGATCTTAGCCTCCCCCTTTTGTAGCGCGGTCTATTTATTTAGATGTATTGCACAGTGCTCTGGATGCCACTGCTCAGAGGAGGCCTGTATATTGCACACAAAGTGCACGGTGGCCTGGGGAGAGGACTCAGGACTGCTGTAATTGTAATGAACTACGGTACACACTCAATCTGCTCTGGACATATGCGCCTGGCTGGCAGTTGTCTGTCTTGTGACTCAGGAGTGGGACACAAGGACAGACTCAGTCTTGTCGGGACTCGGGAGGCCTGGGTGTAATGCAGTGCTGCTCTGGTCTCTGGCAGTCGTCGCAGTGCACACAGTCGCTTGCTGGGAGCAGAAGCCGGGGGAAGCTCCGTGAAAACAAAAAGTTCTTGGGTAAACGTCCCTCCTTGCCATTTTCATCCCATTTACATTCATTAACGAAAACGTATTTTATTTTAGTCATAGTTTTCATCAGTGGATGAAAATGTGCTGTACTTTGTTTCGTTTTGTCACTGTAAAGGGCGTGTTAGTGTGCACTGATGCAGTAAACTACAAAAAATAGGTCAGGTAGGAAGGGATTCAAGGAAAATAATTAAGCCATGGTTCCCATATTTAAAATAAATAAATAAAAATGACAAGTATAGGCACACAATTCAGAAGTATTTCAATATGTGTCTCCCAGCAATTATTAAAAACAATGTTCAAAAATAGGGATAAAGTCCATGAAAACAAATGTAGATCAAATAATCTATATAGGAAATCGGTCCAAATAAATATGAGAGCTTTATCCAGGAGGTTTGCATACAGGGCTGCCTTCAGGGTAGAACAGAAACCATGTTCAGTAACTGTAGAGCAAAAACAAATAGAGAGGCGCCTCTGGGTGCAGTAGATTAACACTAGAAATTTAATATCAGGATCAGTATATGCACTCACATTTAGAAGAAAATAACAGGCATGGTATGTGTGTCTCTGTTGAGCGTTTTCCCCCCAACGTTGTTTATAGTCCATTTATCCAGGCTGGTGGAGTAAGGCACTTCCATATGATGATAGTGAAAAGCCGGCTCTGGAAGGCGGCCTCAGAGCAAGGCTTGAAGCGCAGGATTTGGCTGGCTCAGGGGAATGTCGGCAGTGAATGCATTTCGTGAGAATGCGCATTTGGTTGGTATCTCAAGTCGCGCTCCTTTCTCAACAATAGGACATACAGACCAATTGGGGAACAGACTTGTATAGGTGATTTACAAGCATTACGAGTAGATTAAAAAAAGTTGAGAACCAGGAATTGGCATTAAGGTTTATAGAAGAAAAGGGGGCATATAAAAAAAGGAGATTCGAAATATAGGCGAAATATATCTGAAAAAGTATGCATATAGAAAAATATAGAAGAGAAAATTGATAAGTAAAAAATTGTTATAAAAAATTGAAAATGATTATAGGAAGAGATAGATGTGATATATGTATATATGAATGATATATATGAAATATGTATATATGAAATAAATATATATATATATATATATATGTGTATGAAATAATAATCAATAGAAATTATTAAGAGCCGACTACCAAATTAATATATCAATTATGAATATCCAGGAATAAATTACTTATTAACTAAAATATATGCAACGTATATTGCAATTTATATTAACATTAAAAATAAATATTAAAAAAATATATTGGTGGAAAGAATTATAAACACATAATAGGCAATATGTGTATATCCCATTTTTTGATACTGGCGAAAAAAATTCTGGGATACCCTAAAAGTGCAATCTTTATCACAAAAATAATGCACTAATATCATATGGAGATGTATAAGTACATAAATAAAAAGATGAATGGCCGATATTCCCATATTTTTAAGACTATAGACCAGGGATATGCAATTAGCGGACCTCCAGCTGTTGCAGAACTACAAGTCCCATGAGGCATAGCATGACTCTGACAATCACAAGCATGACACCCAGAGGCATGATGGGACTTGTAGTTTTGCAACAGCTGGAGGTCCGCTAATTGCATATCTTTGCTATAGACTGATCCTGTGAAGCAGAACTTATCTCTCAATCAACATTTATTATTTAGAATTCTTATGCTGCTAGCATTAGTAAATAGGAAGGGTTTTACTTGTGTTAAACTTTTTTTTTTTATATTTCTTCAGTTACTTTCTGGTTTCCATGCCAAGGCAACATACAGTATCTCACAAAAGTGAGTACACCCCTTACATTTTTGTAAATATTTTATTATATTTTTTTGTGACAACACTGAAGAAATGATACTTTGCTACAATGTAAATTAGTGAGTCTACAGCTTGTATAACAGTGTAAATTTGCTGTCCCCTCAAAATAACTCAACACACAGCCATTAATGTCTAAACCGCTAGCAACAAAGGTGAGTACACCCCTAAGTGAAAATGTCCAAATTGGGCCCAAAGTGTAAATATTTTGTGTGGCCACTATTCTTCTCTCGTACTGCCTTAACCCTTTTGGGTGTGGAGTTCACCAGAGCTTCACAGGTTGCCTCCGGAGTCCTATCCACTCCTCCATGACGACATCACAGAGCTGGTGGATGTTAGAGACCTTGTGCTCCTCAACCTTCAATTTGAGGATGCCCCACAGATGCTCAATAGGGTTTAGGTCTAGAGATATGCTTGGCCAGTCCATCCCCTTTGCCCTCAGCTTCTTTAGCAAGGAAGTGGTTGTCTTGGAGGTGTGCTTGGGGTCATTATCATGTTGGAATACTGCCCTGCGGCCCAGTCTCTTAAGGGAGGGGATCATGCTCTGCTTCAGTATGTCACAGTACATGCTGGCATTCATGGCTCCCTCAATGAACTTTAGCTCCCCATTGCCAGCAGCACTCATGCAGGCCCAGACCATGACACTCCCACCGCCATGCTTGACTGTAGGCAAGACACACTTGTATTTGTACTCCTCACCTGGTTGCCACCACACACATTTTGACACCATCTGAACCACATAAGTTTATATTGGTCTCATCAGACCACAGGACATGGTTCCAGTAATCCATGTCCTTAGTCTGCTTGTCTTCTGCAAACTGTTTGCAGGCTTTCTTGTTCATCATCTTTAGAAGAGGTTTCCTTCTGGGACGACAGCCATGCAGACCAATTTAATGCAGTGTGTGGCCTATGGTCTCAGCACTGACAGGCTGACCCCCACCACTTCAACCTCTGCAGCAATGCTGGCAGCACTAATACGTCTATTTCTCCAAGATAGCCTCTGGCTATGACGCTGAGCACTTGCACTCAACTTCTTTGGTTGACCGTGGCGAGGCCTGTTCTGGTTGGAACCTGTCCTGTTAAACCGCTGTATGGTCTTTGCCACCATGCCGCAGCTCAGTTTCAGGGTCTTGGAAATCTTCTTATAACCTAGGCCATCTTTAGAGTAACAATTCTTTTTTTCAGATCCTTAACCACTTAAGCCCCGGACCAATTTAACTGACAATTACACGGTCGTGCGACATGGCTCCCAAACAAAATTGGCGTCCTTTTTTTCCCCCCACAAATAGAGCTTTCTTTTGGTGGTATTTAATAATCTCTGCAGTTTTTTTATTTTTTGCGCTATAAACAAAAATAGAGCGACAATTTAGAAAAAAATTCTATATTTTTTACTTTTTGCTATAATAAATATCCCCAAAAAATCTATAAATTTTTTTTTTTTCCTCAGTTTAGGCCGATACGTATTCTTCTACATATTTTTGGTAAAAAAAATCGCAATAAGCGTTTGATTGGTTTGGGCAAAAGTTATGGCATCTAAAAAATAGGGTATAGTTTTATGGCATTTTTATTAATATTTTTTTTTTTTACTAGTAATGGCGTCGATTAGCGATTTTTATTGTGACTGCGACATTATGGCGGACACGTCGGCCAATTTTGACACATTTTTGGCACCATTGGCATTAATACAGCGATCAGTGCCATTAAAAATGCATTGATTACGGTAAAAGTCACTGGCAGTGAAGGGGTTAACCACTAGGGGGCAGTGTAGGAGTTAAGTGTGAAGATGTTTGTTTTTTTTACTGTAGAGGGCGTGGCTTGGCGTTTGACATCACTGATCGTCTTTCCCTATGACAGGGAACAGACGCTCAGTGACAGCCTCACTAGGAAGAACGGGGAGAGGTTTGTTTACACTTACCTCTCCCCGTTCGTCAGCTCTGTGACCCGATCGCGGGACACAGCTATACTCATTAAATATATGCCGACTAAATATTCCTGAAAAAATATCGCAACTACTTTTAACTCTACAGAAAATGAAACCAGACGTGGTATTTCTTCAAGAGACACACTTTCGATCTGATAACATTCCTAAACTCCATAGTTGCTTCTATCCCACAGCCTACCATGCCTCCAATGATGAATCTAAATTCAAGGGTGTATCCATTTTAATCTCCAAAAATGTCCTATCCAGATTCAAGATATTCTGAAAGATAAACATGGCCGATTCATGTTCATAAAGGGAAAATCTACAACAAACCGATCACTCTAGCTAACCTATACACTCCTAATAAGCTGCAGGTCTTTCTTAACACCTTGTAGCTCCTCACATCCTTCCAAGCTGGGATTCTAATTGTAGGGGGGGATTTCAATTTAGCCTTCACTCCATCCCAGGATACCTCCTCAGGTTCCTCCTCCATAATGTACAGAGCCCTTCGAGCAATAACAACACAGCTTAGCATCCTAACTTTGCACGACGCATGGCGCACGTTGCATCCCAACACTAAAGACTTCACATTTTTCTCACCACCCCATAACAAATACTAGGATTGACTACTTCTTCATCACACAATGATTTAGCATTCCTTCTCAGTGCAAGCATAGACCCTATGCTCCTCTTGGACCAGAATCCCATCTCCATGACCATAGCATTCCCGACAGTGCCCACAAGATCAGCAATGTGGCGACTCGATAGGTCCCTCCTGAATGATCCTGAAACTTTGAGGAAAATCAACACGCGCCTTTCACAATATTTTTGCGAGTACGAATCCACAATGAGCAGCGCACAAATGTGTCATCAGGGGTGAACTTATCTCCATTTCCACTAAGTGGAAGAAAGCTAGACAAGCCCGTATTAGAGTTGTCAACGTTCGTTCTCTCAAAAAAAAGGCATAAGCAATCACTAGCTACACAAACGTTAACCGCACTAACACAGGCCAGGGAAGCCCTCCTCCAAGAGCTGGGAAAAATAAGACGCAAATACGCACTGACACAGCGGCTATTTTATGAGGCAACTAATCCAGGAAAATGCTCGCAAGAGCCCTCGAAACTAAAAAGGTGGCATCAACGATTCACGCCAACAAGGACCAATTGGGTAACAGTTGTCACCTCAGAAGGTATAGCTGATCAATTTGTGCAATATTATACCAAACTCTGTAATTTGTCAACCCCGAAATACGTCCAAGGATGATATAGAACGAAAGGAGAGGATTAACAGTTTTCTCAGTCAATATGGCCCCAAACCTATAACCTCCTCGGAGGCCACAGAACTAGACTGCCCAATTTCTTTGGAAGAAACCAATAAGGCCTTAAAACAGCTAAAGACAGGCAAAAGCCCCGGCCCTGACTGTTGGCTATTATAAATCCTTTGCAGATACTATACTCCCTCACTTTTTGGAAACTATCCTCCTCCTCCTCTCATTCTAACAAAGACCTTCTCAAAGCCCACATAACTACGATACCGAAACCAGGTAAAGATACATCTATTGTGTCAAACTATAGGCCCTTATCACTTCTGAGCGTAGAAGTGAAACTACGCGAAAGTACTCGCAAAGCAGATACTTCTTCTACTCCCCAAGTTGGTCTCTTTGGACCAAGTACGATTCATCCCCGGGCGTGAGGTCAGAGACAACACCCTGAAATCTGTCAGCGTACATCACTGGTTGTCTTAGTCTTCCAAACCAGGCTTCTTTCTATCGCTCATTGCGGAGAAGACGTTCCACAGAGTGACATGGGACTACAAGACAGAAGCTTTAAAAGCATTGGGTTTTCAAGACCGCATGCTCCATTTCATCCTTGCTCTTAATTCAACCCCAACAGCAAGAATTAGTGTAAACGGTCACCTGTTGGATGCCTTCCCCATACCGAATGATACACGCCAAGGATGCCCCTTATCCCCACTCTTGTTCGCCCTCACCCTAGAACCTTTACTCCGCAGACTTTAGGGCCAACCCAGACATTAAAGGGGTTGAAATAAAAGATTGCCAATACATATTAGCGGCCTACGCAGATGACCTCTTGCTGTTACTCAGACCCCATTACCACAATACCCAACATACTAAAAGATTTCTCTTTTCAAATCGCTTTCCAATCTTCAAATCAACATTTCAAAATCCAGTGCACTAAACATTTCCCTTCCCACAGTCACTGTGACACTTTGCCAAGCTAATTTTCCCTTCGGATGGGATCCCCACGCCATGACCTATCTCGGTATCCAGCTCCCTGTAAAATTAACAGGTCTGTATTCTAGAAACTTCCCTCCTATTCTGTCATCCAACAAGATCTCCAAAAATGGAACTTGGGCCCCTTCTCATGGTTCAGGAGAGCAGCAGCCATAAAAATGAATGTCTGCCCAGACATCTCTACCTTTTACAGACTTAACCTATTAAAATTCCGTTAACATTCTTCTCCACATACAAAAGGATCTGCAAAAACTTCATCTGGGCCTCCAAACACCCTCAAATGAGCAGGGATAGACTAGTGATCCCTACACTGAAAGGAGGAATTAGACATTCAGATCTAAACAAATACTATTGATCTTGCCACTTGGCTAGAATCGTTGACTGGCACGTCCATGCAAACACTATAGATTGGTTTAGACTTGAGGGAACATAATTGGCCCTACCTTACAGAACTTCCGAGGAGCCGCGTGTAAAAGGATGAATCTTGCCTCCTCGCCCGGGACTTTGACCCCTATTAACCAAAACCCAGACTTCCCACCAGGGCTCGCAGAGCTTACCTCACATAGCCCACACACCAGGAAATCGATAAGAGCAGAAACTTTCTTTGATAAGGGCAGGCTCTTGCATTTTCAAGCCCTCTCCTCCCGACACCCTAACCAAACCATCCCTTTAAGTTCCTACAGATTAGAAACTTCTTGAATAGATCCAAACCACTCTAATTGGTACAGAGAACGCACTCCCTTTAAAACGATCTGCAACATAGCCTGTGGTTCCCTGCTCCACATATGGTGGGATTGGCCGTTGATAAAACTTTACTGGAAAGAAATATACCGCCTTCTCATAGAATGACCTACTCTCCAGAATTTACCCCGGCTCCATACCTACTTCACCACACATCCATACCCCCAATCGGTCCACAAAAGATCTCTCACCCTCCACCCCATCAACACAGCCAAAATGTGTATACCCATACATTGGAAGGACAGCACCCCCCTAGTATCTTTAGAGTGGCTTCAACGTGCAGGGAGGATCGCTTAAATGGAAGACCTAGTCCACCAGACGAGAGCAATCCTGATAAAATTCCAAAAAATCTGGGCCTGCTGGCTACCCAATTCCGCAGTCTATCACAATAGCTTGACCTGGGGGCACCCACAAGATATCAAATGACTAGCCCGTACAATTACTTGCACACTAATACTTCGCACCCTTCACCCCACCCTTCCCTCCCCATGCCCTTCCCTCCCCATAACAAACTAAGGTTCCCCAATGGGTTCTAGAGCTACACCAGTCAGAATATACACTAATTTTCCCTTGAAGTCCTTCCCCAATGATGAGTCTGCTTTATGTGCTACCCGAGATGTCGAGTGACTCTAATATACTTCTCAAAGAACCAGTAAGATTAAAATACAAGTGCCGGCTGTTAGTGCCCCCACCCACTCAGTTTTCTCCCAATTGGGGTGTTTGGGTGCCTTGGGGCATGCCTAGTTTTTTTAAGTGCATCAGAGTCCTTCATGTGTCCCACCTTATTACCCTTTGGGTTCGACCCTAACGGTTCTTTAATTATAGGCATTGCCATGTTTAATTGGATATCGCTAACATCATTATCTTGTTTGTACTCAGAATTTATAATTTCTGTACAAAACAAAATTGTTTGTTTTTCTTCTTGTGCTTTGGAAAACCTTAATAAAACATTATAACAAAAAAAAAAAAATGGACTGTTTGCTTTCATGAAACTACCTCCAGGTTACACTCTCCTAATAATAGAAAGGACTTTGCTCGTTTTGGAAACCGCAGCTTGGCATTGCATGCTATTATTGAGCTTATGATCTACCAAAATGCCCAGATCCTTCTCCACCATTGATTCCCCCAGTTGTACTCCCCTATTATGTATGATGCATGCATATTCTCAGCCCCCAAGTGCATAACTTTACATTAATCAACATTAAACCTCATTTGCCTCCTTTCTGTTAAAAAAAAAAAAAAAAAAAAAAAACCTCATTTGCCTTTTATACGGCGTACACACGAGCGGACTTTCCCGTGGGATTGCCAAATTCCTGCCTAAAGTCCGGTGGACTAAGTTCAGACTTAAAATCGGAATAAGGGGGCCCCCAGATCCCGGTCCCCCACCCTATGTGAGTATACCCCTACCCATTCACCTAAGGTGTAAAAGTGTAACAAAAAAACCACACAATTTTTTAAAATATTTTATTGCACTGCTCCGGGGGTCTTCGTCCGTCTTGGGGTGTCTTTTTCTTCTCCTTCTTTTTTCTTCTCCTTCTTCTTCTTCTTCCCGGAATGGCAGAGACACGCGGTATTGTGACTTATATAGGGACAAGGGCGGGGTCACATGCTCATGTCACATGGTGACCCCGCCCCCTATGATGTCAGTCCCGGAGGATTCTGGCGGAACGAGACCCCCAGACGACGACGACGACGAAGAAGAAAGCCGGGCTCCTCCGCTCGTGAAAGAGCTAGGTAAGAGAGCGGAGGAGTCCGGCGAGAAGATCCCGGAGCAGTGCAATAAAATACTTTAAATAATTGGGTGTTTTTTTTATTTACACTTTTACACCTTAGGTGAATGGGTAGGGGTACATCGTACCCCATACTCATTCACATATGGTGGAGGGCCAGGATCTGGGGGCTCCCAGATTCTGATAAGCCCCCCGCCCGCAGACCCCGACAACCAACAGCCAGGGTTGTCGGGAAGAGGCCCTTGTCCTCATCAACATGGGGACAAGGTTCTTTGGGGTGGGGGGCCGCAAGGCCCCCCTTTCCCCAGGGCACCCCCTATGTTGAGGGCACGTGGCCTGGTACGGCTCAGGAGGGGGGCGCTCGCTCGTCCCCACCCCTTTCCTGGCCGGCCGGACTGCGTGCTCGGATAAGGGTCTGAGATGGATTTGGGGGGGACCCCCACCCCGTTTTTCTGACATAGGGATTCCCTTTAAATCCATGCCAGGTGACTGGACTAGCTCGGCGGCATTCACTGCCTTCGCTAGTCCCGTCTACCTGCATTTGCGTTCTAAATGAACGGGCTTTCCGATCGTGTGTCGGCAAGTCCGTTAATTTCCAAAAGTCCAGCAGACTTTTTCCCGCGGATTGTCTGCCGGAAAAGTCCAGGCGAGTGTGGGCAAGTTCACACGCTCGGAAAGTCTGTCGGACCGCTGAAAAGTCCGGCGATTTTTAGGTCCGACGGACTATCCCGCCGGAAAGTCCGAGCGTGTGTACGCTGCATAAGTTGCCCAATTAGACAGTGCATTGAGGTTTGCTTTTAAATTGGAGACCTCCCGTAAGGACGTTATTCCACTGCATAGCTTAGTGTCATCTGCAAAGACAGAAATGTTACTTTTGATCCCAGACCCTATATCATTTATAAAGATATTAAAAAGTAAGGGTCCCAGCCCTGAACCTTGGGGTACACCACTGAAAACCTTAGACCACTCAGAGTGAGAGTCATTAACCACTACTCTCTAAATTCTGTTTTTACCGTACGTCATGGGACACAGGGCCTTAAGTAATTATTTATTGGGTTATAGGCCACCTTCAGGTGATAGACACTTGTATACCCAATCCAGAAAGTTCTCTCCCTATATAACCACTCCTCCTTCCAGGAGCACATCAGTTTTTTTCGCCAGTGTCTAAGGTGTTTGTCATGAGTGAAGATGTGCTCTGAGGAGCTCCAGGAGGGATCCATGCTGGATTTAAAAAGCCTCCATAGACCAGATCCATCCAAAGTGCCACTGAGGCCAAAGTGGGTGGTACCTGGGGCCTCTTATCCGAAGCACGATGTTTTGCCTGTAATGCCTCTTTGTAGGGCTGGACCCGGGGACCCAGGACTTAGGTCTTGCTAAATTACCTAAAGCTTTCCTGGTGGGGTGCTTTTACAGGTCCAAGGGTGTGGAATCCTGTTATCAAGGGTGTGGTCCTTGAAGGTTTGCTAAGCGCAGGACGCCGTGATAATTGAAGGTTGGCTTGTCTGTTAATTCAGCAAATCCTGCGGCAGGGATAAGCAAGGTAAGAAACTTGGGAACTAAAAACACCTATGTATTCTTTAAGGGAAAATGTTTTTGTAATGCCTTAATTCTCCACTAGAGGGAGTCTATGCACATATCTTAATCTGTTGTCTTCACTGTAAATCTCAATCGGTGTCTGTGCAGGGGGGGGTAAAAGAAATTTGCAAATGCTTTCTTTCTCCCCCTTGAAAGGATCGGAGGGTTAGGGGAACATTAGCAGGTGTACCCCCCTTACATTACCCCCCTCCGCCGCAGGGGGTGCGGAGGTCCTGTGTAATTGTTACTGCTATATATTGTACTGTTTTTTTTTTTTTGTCTGCTGCGAACAGGGCTCTGCCTCCCCCACGTGTTGGGTCTGTAGACCCGAAAACCGGAACGCATGAGTGCTGGGAAAAAAAAAAAAAACAATTACATGGGGGAGGGGGCAGGGCTTAGACACAGTGCCGTGCAACGTCCATGAGGACGTACGGCAGGCAATGTTAATAAAAACACAGCTGTGACAGTCTCTCCTCGGCTGATGAGGAGGAAGCAAGCAGTCTGCATACAGGGACACAGGAGCTGTCGGGCACATGAGGGTTGCAATCTGGCATTTCCTGATACAGGAAGGACACTTTTTTTTTCCCAGCACTAGGCTGAACTTTATAGCGACTTTACTGTCATGACTATATTCAGCAATTAAGTGCAATTGTATAGTGCCTCCGTTTTTGTGCTTAGGACTATGCCTGCCAAAAAAGACACCACAAAGACCAAAAAGTTACTAAAAGTTTCACCCCCAGGTGCTAGAATCTCGAGTCGCATTTCCACCCTCTCATCCTTGCCTGAATTACCATTTATCGCAAGCCAGGGTGAGCAACTTGATGGTGCAACTGCTTCTCACATCTCAGCCCCTGTATACATGACTGAAGATGTCCTTTCCTCCACCCTGCAGGTTCTGGAAGGAAGATTAGCGGCTTTAATCGCATCCTCCATTCAAATGGATAGGAAGTGTGCTAGATCCCCCCTCCCCCACTTCAGACCCTTTGCAAGAGGAACAGTGGGCTCAGGATGAGGTGTTACCCTCAGTCGATCAGGAGGAAAAATAAACTGATGATTCCTCTGCAGAGGAAACATCGGTAGATGAACCCTTTTCAGCCTCACAATCTGAGAAATTGCTGATCCAATCTCTTATGGAGATGGTTTGTTCTACTTTCATGCTACCCTTAACGGAGTCTTCTGAAATCTCGGTTTCTTCCTTGGGTTCCTTAAAACCTTCACAGCCTAATTCAGAATCTGCTGAAAGTAAAATCCTTCAGACCAGTTATCTGGAAAGTGGTAATGACAGATGTCAGCCTTTCAGGCTGGGGAGCAGTACTAGAAAAGACAACTGTCCAGGGACAGTGGTCAAGAGCCGAACAAACCTTGCCCATCAATATCCTAGAGATTTGGGCAGTGCGTCTGGCTCTAAAGGTCTGGATTTTCAGGTTACGGGATTGTCCTGTCAGGATCCAGTCCGACAATGCCACAGCTGTGGCCTATATCAATCCCCAAGGGGGCACCAAGAGTCTCTCAGTGCAGAGAGTGAACCATATTCTAACTTGGGCAGAAAGGAATGTAGAGAATTGGCAGGCGGACTACTTGAGTTTCCAGCAGTTATTCCCAGGGGAATGGTCACTTCACCCCAACATTTTTTCGGGCAATTTGCCAAAGATGGGGGACTCCGGACGTAGATCTTCTAGTGTCCAGATTCAATATGAAGTTAGTCAACTTTGTGGCCAGAACAAGGGATCCACTTGCATGCGGAATGGATGCGTTGGTGAACCCGTGGGATCAGTTCTCACTGATCTATGCATTCCCCCCTATTCAGTTGCTGCCTCGACTTCTTTGCAAGATCAAGTTGAAAAGAAAGCCGGTAATTCTGGTGGCACCAGCATGGCCCAGAAGGTCATGGTATGCAGAAATCGTGAAAATGGCAGTGGAGGGTCCATGGTCCCTCCCACTACGACCAGATCTGCTCTCACAGGGACCGATATTCCATCCTACCTTATGGTCTATAAATTTAACTGCTTGGCTATTGAAACCAACATTCTTAAACGTGGGCTTTCCGGGTCAGTTATCTCTACCCTGATTTATGCAAGGAAGCCAGCTTCCAGAACTATATATTATAGGGTCTGTAGGGCTTATGTTTCCTGGTGTGAATCCAAGGGTTGGTACCCTCTGAGATATATCCTAGGCAGAATTATTGCCTTTCTACAATTAGGGGTCGAAATTAAATTGGCCTTGGGTACTATTAAAGGCCAAGTCTCAGTTTTATCAATCTTATTTCAAAGACCATTTACTAAACATTCTTTAATCCGGTGTTTTATGCAAGGAGTGAGGAGGCTTAATCCGCCAGTCAAACCTCCCTTGAACCCTTGGGGCTTGAATTTGGTTTTGTCTGTGTTTACAAAAACAGCCATTTGAACCGATACAACTTATTCCCCTAGTCCTTCTGACAAGGCAGTTGGTATTTTTGTTTGCTATAGCCTCAGCAAGGAGGGTTTTGGAATTGGCTGCTTTTTTTGTAAAGGACCATATTTGATTTTTCATGAGGACAGAGGGGTGGTATGCCCTCATCCAGACTTTTTGCCAAAAGTGGTTTCAAGTTTTCACCTGAACCAAGATATTGTCCTGCCATCGTCTTTTCCAAAACCATGTTCCAGGGAAGAAAAGTCACTACGTTATCTTGATGTGGTGAGAGCGGTGAAAATCTATTTAAAGGCAACTGCTCAGATTCGTAAGACTGATGTCTTATTTATTCTGCCAGAGGGTCCTAAGAAAGGACAGGCAGCGTCAAAGTCCCAAGTAATAATTCACACTTATAATATGATTACATTTTTTTTAAGTTCAAGTGAAGATATTTGCCAGCACACCATAGATATCGTCCAAATGGGTGATTTATTGCATGATCACAACCAGAGCCGATCCGCCCTATACGCGGACTACGCAAGCTGCGTAGGGCCCCGCGGCGGATCGGCTCTGCTCGGGGGCCCCTGGGGCCGCTGCCGCCACTGTGAGGGCAGCGGCGCCTGAAAAAAGATGGCCGCGGGGTCGACATGCAACTGCGCATGCGCCCGCCTTTCCGAAAATTGCCGAGCAGCGGCAACAGCGCTGGCGCATGCGCAGTAGCCCGACAAGCAACTGCGCATGCGCCAGCGCTGGTGCCGCTGCTCGGCAATTTTCGGAAAGGCGGGCGCATGCGCAGTTGCATGTCGGCCCCGCGGCGATCTTTTTTTCAGGCGCCGCTGCCCTCACAGTGGCGGCAGCGGCACCAGTGACACGATGGCGCCAAGTGGCGCCATTTTTAAAAATAAAACGTCCCCTCCGCAGCCTCTTACCTCCTGGGCCCCCTCCCCCTCGCAGCCTCTTACCTCCTGGGCCCCCTCCCCCTCGCAGCCTCTGACCTCCTGTCCCCCCCCCCCTCAAAGCCTCTGACCTCCTGCCCCCCCCTTCCTCAGCCTCTGACCTCCTGCCCCCCCTTCGCAGCCTCTGACCTCCTGCTCCCCTCGCAGCCTCTGACCTCCTGTCCCCCCCCCTGCAGCCTCTGCCCCCCCCTCGCAGCCTCGGACCTCCTGTCCCCCCCTTGCAGCGTCTGACCTCCAGTCCCCCCCTTGCAGCCTCTGACCTCCTGTCCCCCCCTTGCAGCCTCTGACCTCCTGTCCCCCCCCCTTCGCAGCCTCTGACCTCCTGTCCCCCCCCCTTCGCAGCCTCTGACCTCTCCTGTTGCTCCCCCCGCAGCCTCTGACCTCTCCTGTTGCCCCCCCGCAGCCTCTGACCTCTCCTGTTGCCCCCCCGCAGCCTCTGACCTCTCCTGTTGCCCCCCCGCAGCCTCTGACCTCTCCTGTTGCCCCCCCCGCAGCCTCTGACCTCTCCTGTTGCCCTCCCCCGCAGCCTCTGACCTCTCCTGTTGCCCTCCCCCCACAGCCTCTGACCTCCCCTGTCCCATCCGCAGCCTCTGACCTCCCCTGAGTCAAGAGAGGGAGCGCAGCCAGGATGGGGGTCATGGGAGAAGTCAGACATGTATGGACTGTGGAAAGGAAACTATGGGATAAAACCAGAGCCACCAAGCTGGAGCCGACTGACTGAGCCCTGCATGATGCACCTGAGAGGAGGTCAGTGACAGCACCGCCAGGCCAGTCTAGGGGGGGTCAATACAATATTGTAAGGGGGCACTGATATAAAGGTTTCCCCCTTATCAGTAAACCCCCTTATCTTAGTGTTTTCTTTCTCTGGTCACCAGAGTCCTCCCCACAGTCCCAGAGTTCCCCTTTACATCATAGTATGCAGGATTCCACCTTTACAGTGCAAGGGGGAACTCTGATGTAAAGGGCAATGACCCCGATGTAAGGAGGGGCTTTATAGGGATGCTCTCTGGGGACCCTGATGTAAGGGGGGTGCTCTCTGGGGACCCTAATGTAAGGGGGTGCTCTCTGGGGACCCTGATGTAAGGGGGGTGCTCTCTGGGGATCCTGATGTAAGGGGGTGCTCTCTGGGGACCCTGATGTAAGGGGGGTGCTCTCTGGGGACCCTGATGTAAGGGGGGTGCTCTCTGGGGACCCTGATGTAAGGGGGAGGCTCTCTGGGGACCCTGGTGTAAGGGGGAGGCTCTCTGGGGACCCTGGTGTAAGGGGAGGCTCTCTGGGGACCCTGGTGTAAGGGGGGGGGCTCTCTGGGGACCCTGGTGTAAGGGGGGGGGCTCTCTGGGGATCCTGGTGTAAGGGGAGGCTCTCTGGGGACCCTGGTGTAAGGGGAGGCTCTCTGGGGACCCTGGTGTAAGGGGAGGCTCTCTGGGGACCCTGGTGTAAGGGGGGGGGGGCTCTATGGGGATCCTGATGTAAGGGGTGGCTCTCTGGGGACCCTGATGTAAGTGGGGGATCCACACTCAGATATGTAAAGATATATATATTGTATACATGTCTGTTCTATTTTGTTGTACTTATTCTTTGACTGTTTTGTTTAAAGGAGGGAGGATTGTATTGGGAGCGCTGAAGTGTCAGGTGTGACTGTGTGGCAATGGCAAATGGTTTACATAGCTCACAGCATCACGGGTCAGGTAGAGGGCCCCTCAGCAGAATTTTGCTTAGGGCCCCAGGGAGGTCAGGATCGGCACTGATCACAACACAAGGCTAGTGCAACATTTCGGAGTCACGCAGGACCCCTTTGTCAAGCATGTGATCATCAAAGGGGTCTATGTCGTTCCATGGTGTGCTGGAAAATATCTTCACTGACTTTAACCAGTATCCAGCTGGTTGTTGCTACAGCACCCAAACTCGAGAGCTCATCCAAGAATGTGTGCGATGGGAATATGAAGCACTCCTTTTCAAGGCGCACTCTACCAGGGCGGGTAGTGCTTCTTGGGCAGTGCATCATCAGGCCTCCATGGCTTAGATCTGCAAGGCCGCAACTTGGTCTTACATTCACAAATTTTTTTCAGGTGGTTGTAAGGAGGTATGAGGATATTGCCTGCAGGCAGCAGTATAGGTCCTCATCATGGGACACAGAGGTCCCGCCCCTCTAGTTTGGGATTTAAGTATATTGCTTTTCTTCAAAAACTGATGTGCTCCTAGAAGCAGGAGGGGTTATGGTGGCCTATAACCCAGTAAGTAATTACTTGAGGCTCTGTGTCCCATGATGTACTCCAAGAAAAGGATTTTACAGGTAAGCCTTTATAAAAATCCTATTTTTAGCCACTTTTCCATCCATTTACAAATTGATCTTTCCAAGCCTGTAGACTTTAACCTTACACATGAGCCGTGTGTGGGGAACTGTGTCAAACTATTTTGCAAAATCCAGGTATACCACATCCACACATCCAAAAGAAATCCGGTTTGACAACTTCTGTCTTTCATTAAATCATGCTGTCTAATGCTTAAAATATTTTTTCTCATTCGTTCATTGACAGACACCGCCTTCTTCATAACCATAGGGTTATATCGCCTCCTACAGGAGTAGGACACTAGGCAGAAAAAAGACTTGGCTAGGGGAAGGAGCCAAGTTGCAAGTGTGGCCCTTCCTTCTCGGCACACAAATTTTTATCCATCCCTCAGGGTCCACTGACAAAGGCTCAAAGTTTTTCAAGCCCCCCTCGGAAGGTCCCAAGCGGCCCTGGTCGGGCAAACCTAGACCTGGCTTCTCCAGTCCCCCCCGATAAGGCTCCTTCAGCATGAAGATTTTCCCTCACCCACAGTCCAGGTAGGGGCACGTCTTTGCTGGTTTCTGGGCCCGTGGACTTCTCTAATAAATGGCAAGTGGGTCCACAAAGTGATTCTGTCTGGTTACAAGATCGAGTTCCCCGATTTGGGGGATGGACGGGAAGACGTGAGGACGTGATTCATCTCGTGGAGGGAGTGGACTGACCCACGCAACATCCGATGGCCAGAACCGAGCTGAGACAGAGTATGCAGAGTGAGAGTCTGCATCTCCCTCGTAGATGATTCCCCTAATACGAGGCAGGCACTTCACCGCCCGGCAGGCGTCCCCTGTAATACCGCCTCACTGAAGACATCGCTGCGCTAAGAACAACGGGAGATGCCGCCGATCCGTGGCGGTCGCTTTTTACACCCTCCCCCGCCGCGCTCTATCTCCTCTCCCCTCTCACGCTCCCTCTCTGGGTTTCTCCGGATGTCATATACCGCCGACAGATAGAACACAACGATGAAAATCTATCATAGAGAACACCTGTTTGATCCGGCCAGCTCTCAACAAGGGTAAGTCCCCCATTGAGGGGAGTAGCACGCTCACTGCCTGACGATATCACAGAAGACTCCAACGGATAGGGTGAGTGGAAATGTTTTTTCTTAAACGTATGAGATTAACTACAGACACATACAGTACAAGATGTGTATAGGTGGGACCCATTGAGAAAAGTAAACGGACACCAGGAGAAAAGAAATGTAAAAATATAAAACTTGAATATCAACTTGTATATCACCAGGACTGTTTATAGTAAAATAATTCTTGTTGAAACAGAGACTGTGAGAGGAGGGGGGAGAGAGAGAGGGAGACGACAACACTTAGAATTGGACATATATTTAACGATACAACGGGATCGAAATTAACGATCATTATATGGCCATAATGGGCATAATTGGTGAACTTTTCCAAGTGTGGAGTAAACGTCATTGGATAATTCAAGATACAAAATAGAACAAACGACTGCGCTGCAGAAAAAATTGGTGACTAAAGCATAACAAAGGTGCCAGTTATGTCTTAATACATGTTAGGTAGTGGACCTAAATAATAAAACATGCGATGAAAACAGTGATGAAAAAAACTAAATTAAAAGTGTCAATTCAAAATAATTGTCCATGATGTAAACGTTCATAGTATTGATCCTTAATTCCCAAATCAATTGCTGATTCAACATAAAAAACAACTCAAAAAATTGATTCAACGTGACATCAACCCGATAACACCAAAGGGAAAATAGTGGTCTGGTAAGAAAAGGGGTAACACCTCCACCGATGAACACACTGACCCTTACCAGAATGTGAGACCTCCTGTTAGAGGTCTCAAGAGCTTGTGGCTTAATCCCGGCCAAGGGCTCCAAAAGGCAAATACTGGTCACTCAGGATACCGAACCCTCAGACTCAAAACGATCAAGAAGGTGACATGGAATAAAAAGGGAACTCCATAGTGTATCTCTTTAGGAATTTTTAATAAGTAAAAAAGGGGTTTACACTTACAGGAATGCAGAGATTAAAAACAAATAGATAGCCGGCCGGCTCTCGAATGCTGCCCGTTGCTTCCGGGTTTGCGTGGTTGTGTGGTGACGTCAGCACGGCGCTCCTCCCTACGCCGTTTCGTCACAGATGACGTCTTCCGTGCCCCTGGAAGACGTCATCTGTGACGAAACGGCGTAGGGAGGAGCGGCGTGCTGACGTCACCACACAACCACGCAAACCCGGAAGCAACGGGCAGCATTCGAGAGCCGGCCGGCTATCTATTTGTTTTTAATCTCTGCATTCCTGTAAGTGTAAACCCCTTTTTTACTTATTAAAAATTCCTAAAGAGATACACTATGGAGTTCCCTTTTTATTCCATGTCACCTTCTTGATCGTTTTGAGTCTGAGGGTTCGGTATCCTGAGTGACCAGTATTTGCCTTTTGGAGCCCTTGGCCGGGATTAAGCCACAAGCTCTTGAGACCTCTGTAACAGGAGGTCTCACATTCTGGTAAGGGTCAGTGTGTTCATCGGTGGAGGTGTTACCCCTTTTCTTACCAGACCACTATTTTCCCTTTGGTGTTATCGGGTTGATGTCACGTTGAATCAATTTTTTGAGTTGTTTTTTATGTTGAATCAGCAATTGATTTGGGAATCAAGGATCAATACTATGAACGTTTACATCATGGACAATTATTTTGAATTGACACTTTTAATTTAGTTTTTTTCATCACTGTTTTCATTGCATGTTTTATTATTTAGGTCCACTACCTAACATGTATTAAGACATAACTGGCACCTTTGTTATGCTTTAGTCACCAATTTTTTCTGCAGCGCAGTCGTTTGTTCTATTTTGTCTTGTCGATGTGGGTATCTCGCATTCACGATTGCAGCAGCTGATCTCTCTTTTTTATTTTTATATACTGTATTTTCTTGCTATATTGTATAAGGTGTGTACCACTCAACACTGGGTCACTATTTTGTTTAGGACAGCGCAGTAATCCACATTTTTCCAATTCAAGATACAAGCATTAAAACTTAGAGCAAGATATCTCAACGAGACATCATGTGGGGACATAAATAGCCAAATACCTCAACCAACACTTTAAATACCGATGTCGTCACAAACAAATGGGCAGGGTTGGCTGAGTTAAAGGAATATCTCCCTTGCTATACTGCTCTAGCTATCTTCTTTAACCGTCCTTTCTCTGGATATTCTCCCTTCCCATTTTTCCATTTATTCAATCGACAGTGATTTCTTCCTTTCTTTGTTTGTTTTTTTTTATTTTTGTTTCTCTCCCCGGGGGGGAGGGGGAGGAAGAGAGGACCCATAATTCCCAATATCAATACCCTAAGAAATCTCCCAGATAAATTTCACAGAAAATATATCTTAAAAATTTGAAAAGCAACGTATAAATCCTCTAGCTCAAATCCCAAGAGAAGAGGGGTAAGGCCCAAAAAGGCTCTAATCCAGGGTTCTTCACGTGGTCAGTGTCTCTCTCTCTCTCTCTCTCTCTCTTTTTATTTTTGTTTTCATTTGAAATATGGTAAAGGGTGCACCCTTGGGGAAAAAAAAAAATTCCTTAAAAGAAGTGAAATGAGCACGAAAGGCAAGTCTGCTAAAGGAGGCGAACCCAAAACCCCTAAAAATCAAGCAAATACGACTTCAATCAAGCGCTATATGGTAAAAGGTCTGAGCCCTAAAAGCCCAGGCGTAGAAAAACAGCAAATGAGTAAACAAGCCAAGAAGAAGGATACAACTAAAAGAAAAGAAGAAACGGTCGAAGTGCCGGGAGAAATACCCCTGGAATCTGAGATGGACAGAAGCACCCCGCAGAAGCAAGCTATGAACCCACAGATGCCAACTAAAACAGAAATCTCGGAGATGTTAATCAGAATGGAAAATTCAATTAAAAGAAGTAAGAAGTAAATGGCAAAGATCTCATGAAATCTATAAAGGAGATTTTTACCCCAGTATGGAACAAGGGTCCCGAAAGAGAGCTGAAAATAGATAGGATATACAGAGTAAGGAAACCCCAACATATTCCAACAGAAAGCCCTAGAGACATAATGGTAAAATTCCAGAACTATGAAGACAAGACGGCAATATGGAGAAACCTCAGAGGAAAACCCCCATTAAAAATCAATGGGACAGATTTACAAATTTACTTAGACCTGGCGCCGGAGACGCTGGCCAGGAGACGTTTACTTAGACCATTGTTAAACCAAATGAGAGCAGCAGATGTCAAATACACCTGGGGATTCCCGGCGGGCCTAATAGGCTACAGAGTGGGTAAATCAGCGAAACTCAGATTCCCAGAGGAGTTGCCAGAATTCTGCAAGAAATTGGACTTACAAGAGATTGAAATCCCAGAATGGTCACAAAGGGAAGGGCTTGGCTAATATAGCCTCGTTAAATGTTGGACCCTCTTTTTGTCCATTTCTGTCTTTGCCCCCCCCCCTCTTCCTTTTTTTCCTTGAGGGAGGGAGCGAGGTCAGGGGGGGAGCCTTGGGCATAGAGGGAGGAGAGCTCGGTTAGTCAGAGCACTGCACTCCCCTCCTGGGAATAGCCCGTGGCAGGGGCGCGGAGGGCTGGGTGGGTCTAGAGTCACACCTCGGAATAGGAAGGCCTTGGGCGGAGATGAGGTTTGTTTCAACCCAAGGTCTAGAGGTCAGTATTGACCCGGAAGGAGGGGAGGGAGGGGGAGGGGTGGAAGAGATACAGGGATAGATGGGTAAGGGCACGATACCTCTCGTATTATATGATAAGAAAGGAAAAAAAACGCAAGATTAAGTTTCTGACATACAACTTCCGAGGACTGAATACACCTGCCAAAAGACATAAGATCTTAAAGGAGCTTAAATATCATCATGCAGACATAATTTTTCTCCAAGAGACACACCTCCATTTTGGAGGCAATGTAAAACTACACTCAAAGGAACACCCTACCTGGTTCTATGCCGACTCTACGACTAATAAAGCAAAGGGATTTGCAATCGGGTTTTCAAGAGAAACCAGATTTAAAGTAGAGGAAAGGCTTACGGATCCAGAGGGGAGATTCCTCTTTTTAAGAGGATATTTAGGGGAAACAGAATGTACTTTGGGTAATATATATGCCCCAAACAAAAAGCCAGTAGAGTTTGTAAAAAAAATGATGGGGACCTTAGCACAGTTTAGGAGAGGGATAGTAATAGTAGTTTGTGGGCGGCACAGTGGTGTAGTGGTTAGCACTCTCACCTAGCAGTAAGAAGGGTCGCTGGTTCGAGTCCCAACCACGACACTTCCTGCCTGGAGTTTGCATGTTCTCCCTGTGCCTGCGTGGGTTTCCTCCGGGTACTCCGGTTTCCTCCCACTATCCAAAAGACATGCAGGTAGGTTAATTGGCTTCTGTCCAAAAATTGGCCCTAGTATATGAATGGGGACCTTGGATTGTGGGCTCCTTGAGGGTAGGGACTGATGTGAGTGTGCAATGTACAGGGATGGGGACAATTGTAGACACTCGCTCAGGTTGAACTGGATGGACTGATGTCTTTATTCAACCTTACTAACTATGAAACTATGAAACTAATAATGGCAGGAGACTTCAATCTATGTTTGAGCCCACAGGAGGATAGTACGTCCCGTGTACAGGGGACGGGACAGGTGTCTCTCAAAAAACTGAAGCAAAAAATGCACCAAAACCAACTGGTGGATATGTGGAGAGCCCTACATCCAAAAGTACGAGATTACACCTTCTTCTCCCCGGTACACGGGACGTACACACGTATTGACTATTTTTTAATCGACCATAATACACTGACTAAAGTGACAGAAGCCGAAATAGGGATTGCTACTCTCTCAGATCACTCTCCAGTAACGATGACTATCGAAGAAATGAAACCACAGAGACCAACCTTTAACTGGTTACTAAATGAGGCGCTTCTCAGCGAAAAACAAGATGTTGAAAGAATAAGCGAGGAATTGACGCATTTCTTTGAAATTAACGACACACAGGATATTTCAAACTCTACATTATGGGAAACACATAAAGCATTTATTAGCGGTATATTTATATCTATGGGGGCCGGGAAAAAAAAGGCGAGAGAAAAGGAAATCAGAAGCTTAACAGAAATATATGAACTTGAACAGTTGCATAAAAGACCTGAAGGGAGACACCAAGGAATATACCGTCAACTAATATCTAAAAGGGAAGAACTAAAAGACCTATTAACACAGGATACAAAAAGAGTTTTTAATAGACTTATAAATGAAAAATACCTGAGTGGCAACAAAATTGGGAAACACCTAGCAAAGACCCTAAGGAAGGAAAAGTCAAGAAATTATCTTGAAAAAATCCGAAACAAACAAGGAGAACTAGTTTATAAAACAAAAGATAGCAGAAGTTTTCCGAGATTATTATAGTACACTTGACGATGTCAAGAAAGGCAAAGTAGGAAGAGGAAATGCAACTAAGATCAAACAGTTCCTAGATAAGTCAGGAATATCCCAATTAAACCCAAATGATAGCGAAGACATGGAAAGTCCAATTACAGAGCAGGAAATAAAAAAAGCTATCCTACAAACAGCAACAGGAAAAGGCCCAGGTCCGGATGGATTTCCAATGAAATATCTGAAGAAATTTGAGAAAATCTTGACACCCCGGCTCTGTAATTATATGAACGGACTCGGTATAGATTATGGGTTAAGTTCAGAAGCACAGAGAGCACAAATAACTGTAATTTTAAAAGAAGATAAAGATGAAACTCTATGTCCAAGCTATAGACCAATTTCACTCCTGAATTGCGACACAAAACTTTATGCAAAAGTTCTGGCCAACAGACTAAGAGATAAAATGAGGGAATTGGTCCATAAAGATCAGGTAGGTTTTGTTTCAGGGAGAGAGGGGCACGATAATGGAGTAAGATCACTTATCCTGTTGCAAAAAATAAAAGCCCATGGGCCCCCAGGTCTATTTCTGTCAATCGATGCTGAAAAAGCATTTGACAGAGTAGACTGGGGGCTCATGATAGAGACACTTAAGTATATGGGCCTAGGGAACAGGATGATACAAAGAATTAAGGTACTATATGAAGCACCGACGGCAACAATAAAAATCAATGGTGATCACTCAACTCCTTTCACAATGAGAAATGGGACGAGACAGGGGTGCCCCCTGTCCCCACTCCTTTTTGTGCTCTCGTTGGAACCACTACTAGCAACAATCAGAGCAAATGAGGACATCAGAGGAATAAAAATAGGCGAAGTCGAGCATAAAGTCGCAGCCTTCGCCGACGATCTGCTGTTCTATGTCTCTGAACCAAACTATAAAATGCCACGACTGATTGAAACGTTAAAACAATATGGCGTAATATCAAACTTCAAAATAAACTTAAAGAAATCGGAAATTCTGAACATAAATATGGAACCAAACGAGACATACGACCTACAAAAAGAATACCCATTCCCTTGGAAGAAGAAAGGTTTAAACTACTTGGGGATTAAACTGGCAAACTCAGTAGAAAAATTATTCAGCGAGAACTACATCCCACTCTTAGATGAAATCAAAAACGAGACCAAAAAACTATCCTTAAGACCCTTATCATGGTTTGGCCAAATGAACACAGTTAAAATGGTGCTTTTACCTAAAATCACATATAAATTTTCAATGTTACCAATTCCACTTCCAGATTTTTATTTCCAAACCTTAAATTCTATAATAAGCAGGTTCATCTGGAAAAACAAAAAACCCAGGATCTCCCGTAATATCTTGAGGCAGAACAAAGATCAAGGAGGAATGGGGATCCCAGATCTAAAAAAATATTACTACGCGGTCACAGTATCACGGGCAATGGAGTGGGCACGGGAAACAGAAGATAAACACTGGGTTACAATGGAGAGTATCATAAGTGAAAAAAGATTAAAAAAGGTAATTTGGATTCCTCCACATTTAAGAGGTTTGGGCACGAATACACAAAAAATAACTAAAAACGTACTAAAAATATGGGATTTATTACACAAACAATATAAGTGGAAGTATAATTCACTGTTAATGACTTAAAGTGATAATGAGTATTTTCCACCAGGAGAAAGACACGTAGCGGGGCAATGGTTAGGGGAAAACACACAGTTAAAAGATATAATAGACAAAGGAAGAATAAAAACACTTGTAGAACTACAGCACAATCCAACACAAATAAGAATAAATGAGTGGCGATATTTACAGTTGGCCCATTTTGTAAGGAGCCTCCCCCAACCATTAAGAACAAAAGAAAACTATACAGCATTGGAAAAAATCTGCGCTGATACAGGGAGGGAAAAAAAGAAAACAATATCCCAGCTGTATAGAGCCATCCTTGCAGAAGAGAAACTGGAGATACCGCCTTTCTTTTTAAAATGGGGCACGGAGTTGGGCGCCCATGATTACAAGCACAAAGTCAAGAAAATACTGAAATTAACCCATATATCAGCTATTGACACTCTGACGGCGGAGACGAACTATAAATGCCTCTCCAGATGGTATATGACACCGGACAAACTTAACAAATTCCATCTAGATAACTCTCATAACTGCTGGAGGGGATGTAATAAGCCGGGCAATATGGCCCACATTTGGTGGGAATGCCCAAAAATAAAAAAAATTTTGGAGAGAGATTTTAAGCCTCATAAAAATAATCACGGATGTAACCATAAAAGAAGATCCATGGATATGCTTATTCCATGGGACAGACGACCCAATAAAACAGTATATAAATACATTGATTCCCCAGATTTTAAATACAGCCAAGGGTCTAATACCAAAAAAATGGCAACAAGAAGAATCACCATCTAAAAGAGAATGGGCTCTAAGAGTGGAAGAAATATATCAATGCGAAAAGCTAAGGTATAATGGAGAAGGAGAAGAAGATGATCTGCAAAAATGGAAAAGATGGCAGATATTTAAACAAACATGGGAATATGTCGAAACGATTATATAAAACGGAAGGAAACAGAAAAACGGTTTCCGAGCGAAAAAAGACGAGAGGTTTCAGGAAATAGGGAGGGAGAAAAGGGAAAAAGAAAAGAAAACTCCACACATCACAAAAGAGTAATAAATATTTAAAAGGGAATATAACAAAGGGGGAGAAAAGAATAAATATAGAATACGATAGGTTTCACGGAGTGAAAGCACTACGCAACAAGAATCCAAAATGATGTAAATACAACGAGAGATGTAAATGAACATCAAGTTGAATAATAATCTCTTGAATATTGCTGATGTGGAAACAAATAAAATAAACAAAAAAGATCGAGTTCCAGACTTGTACCCAAGCAGATTTTTTCCGTCCAATCTGCATCTGTCTCCGGACCGCTTGTTAGCCTTCCGGGGCGTGGTGCAAGGCCTGTTGCTCCAAGGGGTAATTGTCCGGTTCCGGTGTCAGAACGTTTCCAGGGCCTTTGTTCAAACCTATTTACTATCCCCAAAAAAAAGGGTACGGTACGTCCGATTCTGGAGCTCAAGGCCCTGAACCGATTTGTGCGGGTGCAGAAGTTCAGAATGGAGTCCATTCGCTCCGTGGTGCCATCTCTTCATCAAGGGGACTTTCTTGCCTCCATTTACATCACATTCCGATTTGTGCACAGCACCAGCGGTTCCTCTGCTTTGCTGTGTGAGAGGAGCATTATCAGTTTGCGGCCTTACCCTTTGGTCTCGCCTCCGCTCCTCGTGTCTTCACCAAAGGGTTGGCCCCGGTTCTGGCGCTGCTGTACCAGCGGGGAATTGCTGTTCTGGGCTACCTGAACGACCTTCTGCAGCAAGCAAAGTCCCCAGCGGCCCGAGTGGTCCTTCAACAGGACAAACTCCAGATATTACAGGCGGCAGCCTGCTTGCTGTTGTTCAGCAGGTGGGTCTCTCTGTTAAAATGGGACAAATGTTTAGAGTCTCTAGACTTCTAGATTCGGGTGAGTCAAGGAACCAAAGGGTCCCTGATCTGGTGGCTTTGTTCCTCGGGCTCTTCGGCAGGGAAAATATTTTCTCCAGCTGTACTGAACGGTGGTCACCACTGATGTCAGTCAGTCCGGGTATCGGTCCTGGGACTGAGCTCGGCTCAGGGTCACTGGAGGCTGGAGGAATCCAGGCTACGTTTCAACATCTTGGCACTCCGGGTGATCAGACTGTCTGGATCATTGGACGGATCGACTTCAGGGGCTCCCAATACAGATCCAGTCAGACAATACCATGGCCGTTGCCTATGTCAACCACCAGGGTGGAACAAGGCATGTGTTAACTGGCTTAGAAGTAGCCTGCATTCTACTCTACGGTGGGTAGAGCTTTTCGTCCTGGCCATCTCCACCGTTCACATTCTGGGGGTGGACAACTGGCACGCAGATTACCTAAGTCCTCAAGTATTGGCCCAAGGGGAGTGGTCCCTCCATCAGGAGGTATTTCAACAGATCTGTCTACACTGGGGATCTCCAGAGGTAGATCTGACGGCATCCCGAATCAACCCTCTGGCGGACACCTCGGACGCTCTAGTTGCTCCGTAAGGCCAGTATCGTCTGATCTACGCCTTTCCTCCCCTCAAGCTTCTGCTGCGGCTGTTGCACAGGATCGAGGCTGAAGGAATTCCGGTCATTCTAATGGCCCCGAACTTGCCTTGTCGGCCCTGGTACGCCGACCTGGGGTGTCTGATCGACAGACGCCCCCCCAGCAGCTGCCTCTCAGGAAGGATCTGCTATCCCAAGGGCCTATCTTCCACCCTGCTTTACCTACTAGTGAAAGCCAGGTGTTGAAGGATTATAGGGGCTTTTTTGCGTCAGTGATTCTGACGCTGCTCAAAGCTAGAATGTCTACTTCCAGGAAGGTATATTATCCGACGTGGAAAGTGTACATTTCTTGGTGTGTCAGTTTCACCCACGTTCCTTTTCGGTGACTCGGATTTTGACTTTTCTTAAAAGAATTTTGGCCTTGAGTGCTGTCAAGGGCCAGGTGTCAACCTTGGCGGTTTTCTTTCAACGCTCACTGGCTTCGCATTCCCTGGTGCGTACCTTCATTCAGGGAGTGCTGCATGTGGTTCCACCGGTGCGATCTCTCTTGCCACCGTGGGACTTGTACTTTTGGTTCTACAGAAGCCTCCGTTTTAAAATATTCAAGAAATTCACGCTATCTCAGAAGGTGGCCTTCTTGGTGGCTACTACCTCTGCTCACAGGGTCAGAGTTGGCGGCGCTATCCTGCCGCACACCCTACTTGGTGATTCGTAGGGACAAGGTGGTGCTTCGTCCTTGTCCTCCTTTCCTTCCAAAGGTTGTCTCGGATTTCCATTTAAATGAAGACATCGTGTTACCTTCTCTGTGTCCCAGGCCGCAACATCCGAGGGAATTCAGACTCCCTTGTTCGTGACCACGGACGGACCAAAAAAGGGGCTATCTGCTTCCTCAGCGAACATTTCTAGATGCAGCAGGCAGACGGTGACTCAGCCCTATTCTTTCAAGGGTCGGGTTCCTCCCTTCCCAGTGAAGGCGCACTCAACTTGGGCGCTCAGTGCCTTCTGGGCCATCGGTCGTGAAATGCCAACGCAAGTTTGCAAGGGTGCCACCTGGTTGTTGGTGCCCACTTTCACAAAATTTTACAAGGTGGATGTGCTGGCATCTGCGGATGCTTCTTTTGGCCACATGGTTCTGCAGGCTGCGGTCTAGTGTTTTTTTTTGTTGGCTGCCCCACCCCTCATATTTGGCACTGCTTTGGGACATCCCTATGGTTCTGAAAAAAGAAGGCTGTGTCTGTCGATGAACCAATGAGATAATAGGATTTTTGACTTACCGTAAAATCCGTTTCGCTGAGTTCATTGACAGCACCCGCCTTTTCTATGGAATTTAATACTTCTGATACGGCTTGTTACATAACTAAAGGCCTATAGCAGAGAGGGGGATGTATATCACCTAGGACTGCCCGTGGGCGTAGCCAAGTATTTTTTTTCTGTCTAGTGTCCTACTCCTGTAGGGGGCTATATAACCCTATGGTTCTGAATAAAGAAGGCTGTGTCTTTCAATGAACTCAGAAAAACTGATTTTGCGGTATTGTCAGAAATTGTAGGAAATTGTCAGAAAGCTAATAGTTGTTTAGCCAGAAAAGGATGGGGAAAATACCTTGGAAAAATGACAGATGAAATATGGCAGTGTATACTGCAACTTGTACAGTCTGTATCAGTATCTCCACAGCAATGCCTAACCCAATTATATTTAACCACTTGCCACCCAGGCCAATTCTGACATTTCTCTCCTACATGTAAAAATCCTCATTTTTTTGCTAGAAAATTACATAGATCCCCAAACATTATATTTTTTAAAGCAAAGGCCCTACAGATTAAAATGGTGTGTTTTTCATAAGTTTTTTCACACAGTATTTGCGCAGCCATTTTTCAAACGCATTTTTTTGGGGAAAAAAATCACTTTTTTAAATTTTAATGCACTAAAACACACTATATTACCCAAATGTTTGATGAAATAAAATAAGATCTTAGGCCAAGTACATGGATACCAAACACGACATGCTTTAAAATTGCGCACAAACGTGCAGAGGCGACAAACTACGTACAATTTTTAAAAAGGCTTTACAGGTTACCACTTTTTACAGAGGTGGTCTACTGCTAAAATTACTGCCCTCGATCTGACCTTTACGGTGATACCTCACATGCATTGTGCAACTGCTGTTTACATATGACGCCAGACCGATGCTTGCGTAAGCCTTTGCGCGAGAGCAGGGGGGGACGGGTGCTTTTTTTTTTGTTTTTAATTATTTAGCTTTTTTTTATTTTTAAACTGTTCCTCTCATTGGGGAATGTAAATCTCCCCTATGATAGCAATAGGTAGTGACAGGTAATTTTTTTTTTTGATCGGCTCTACGTTCAGCTGGCGGAACCACCGGCTGCATTCTCAGGTTCCCTGTTGGGACAGGATAGCCAGAGAAAACCATGGAAGACCCTCCCACTGCTTGTAAAAGCAGTTTAGAGGCTAATTAGCTGCTAGGATTGCTTTTACATGAAAGCCGACCGCTGGCTGAAAAGAATGATACCAAGATGATACCTAAACCCGCAGGCATCATTCTGATATAGCCACTCAAAGTCCAGCAACATACCAGTACATTGCTGGTCCTTGTTGGGCATATATTGTAAACTTTTTTTTTCATGCAGCCTGTGGGCTGAACGAAAAAAATAGGTTGATCGGTGGGTATGCCCACCATTAGAATACCTCCCTTCATCCACCCACTTTTAATGATGGGAATACATGCACCATTTTGTTTTTAACTGTGGTTGTTAAAGCGGTTCTACACCCATTTCATTTAGTAAATCTCTTTGCCTTCCAAATCAGGCAAAGAGTACTAAATGAAATGTTTTTTTTTTTTTTTTTTTTTACTTACCTTGTAATTGATGACTTCCGGTCTTCTCTCTCTTCGGCGGCGGGCGGGGTCTCTGCGTCGATCGTCGTCACGCCGCACTGTCTCCTGGGATCTGGTGTCATTGATCCCAGGAGTCAGTGCGGGCATCTTCCGAAATCTCGCGAGATTTCGGCCACATCTTCCGAAATCTCGCGAGATTTCGGCCACATCTTCCGAAATCTCGTGAGATGTCGGCAGATGTGCCGTTACTGCGCACGCGCGAGTAACGGCGGTGCATGCTGGGCCATCTAAAGTGCCTGTGGGGTTTCACATGCCCACAGGCAAGATGGACCCCAGCAGACAAGAAGAAGATGAAGATGAAAACCGGCGGCGATCGAGATGGAAGATGGAACAGGTAAGTCCCCCAATTGAGCTATATGCCCTTGGCATATAGCCCAAAAAAAAAAAAGAGTGCAGAACCGCTTTAAATCACCTCCTACAGCGCTGGAGTCACGGCTTTATGTATCGTGGGAGCAAACGCTGTTGCTGTCATAAAAATAAATCTGCGCTGCAACTGAATGGCGTACCTGCTAAGCAAATGATGGTTAACAATAAAAAAAAGTAACATTACAGTATAACAGTAAGACATATCATACCTGCAAAGCAAATACAAAAAGACCATGGTAAAGAATAAAACATTTTTTAACGCAATCTGTGCCTAATATATATATATATATATATATATATATATATATATATATATATATATATATATATATATATATATATATATATATATATATATATATATATATATATATATATTTATCGAAGCATGGGGGCATCCGCCCCAAAAGTTAAGAGCAAATCGCCCCTCCACCCCTGCTGCCCCCATGCTTCGGCATATATGCTCTTCTTGTTTTTTTTTTTTTTTTTTGTTTTTTTTAAACTGTGGTGGTGAAATCGCCTTTTACAGCCTTGGAGTCATGGCTTTATGTATCGTGGGAGCAAAAGCTGTTGCTGTCAAGATAAATAAATCTGCACTGCAGCTGAATGGCGTATCTAAAAAAAAAAAAAAAAAAATGGTTAACAATAAAACACAGTAAGCAGTAAAGTATAATAAAATTACCTGAAAAGCAAACATGATAAAACATAATAATAAAACATTGCAGAATACAATACAGTAAAATAGAGCAGAACAATCGAGAAAACAATAAAACTATTATTATTTGATATATAGATATATAATTTTTTTTTGGTCGTTGAGGTCCACCCTTCCCATATTTTGGTTATATTCGTGGACACAGAGGGGTTTCTCCACAACACCAGTCACTGTAGGATTTTGGACTGTCGTGTCTGCACGAAGGGAGGAAAGAACGCAAACATTATCTTATTACTTTATCTTATCTTATATATTCTTATTATCCCTTCACAGCGAGCAAGTTATTACACTTAAAGCAGGCTCTCTCCCCCAGCCTAAGACGGGATTCTACAAGACGCTGGGGAAAGCTCTGGCAATTGGATCGCACAGTGCCACATGCGCCAATCTGATGATCAAACAATTGACTAAAAAGTGGCACGCTTGTGTAATAATTGTCCACTTACAAATGGTACCCCTCTCTGAATAAGGGTGACGCCAAGTCCCACACAATCTTGCCAGCGCTCCCTATGTAATCTGGGCAGTTCGGCGGTTCTACGTGACTATCTCTTCCCTTGTAAACCATAAAACTACATGTATAGCCTGTGGCCCTGTCACAGAGCTTATACATCTTGACCACGTATCTGGCACGCTTGCTGGGAAGACACTGCTTGAAAGACAAGCGGCCAGAAAACTTAATCAGGGACTCATCAACGCAGACAACTTGATAGGGAGTAAACAAGTCTGCAAAACATTGGTTGAAGTGGTTTACGAGGGGCCAAATTTTGTAGAGCCGATCGTATCCAGGGTCTCCATGAGGGCGACAGAGTTCTTTGTTGTTGAAATGCATGAACCGCAAGATCTGCTCGTATCATGCCCTGGTAATGGAGGCAGAGAACACTGGCATATAGTAAATTGGGTCAGTGGACCAATATGCCCGCAACATACTAATTTTAACTATGCCCATGTCGAGGGATAGGCCCAGAAAGGTCTTAAATTTGGAAACCGTAATTGGTTTCCCATCTCTGGCAAGCGAGGACTGGGGATTATCGGTGATGAATTGACCAGCATACAAATTACTTTGGTCCACAATAGATCTATAGAGATCTTCAGTGAAAAACGGCAAATAAAAATCAAATGACGTAAAATCAACGGTTTCCATCTGAATTCCGGGTTGACAAGTAAAAAGGGGGAAGTACGGGTGCTGCAGAAGTGGTGGGTTCCCAATTAGGATTGGCAAATTCAGCAGGAAGGACACTATGGGCTCAACGGGCCTGTCTTTGTCTTCTTTGTGGCAGCGGGACACTACTTGTGCTTGCCACCTCGCCAGCTTGTACTGCACTTATGGTACTTGCCACGTAACCACGTGTTTCTGCAGTGCTGGTTTGACTACGACCAGGGTGTACTAGGCCGCTGGTGCTTGCCAGTTCACCAGAAGGATGAGCTGCACTTGTACTTCTCTGCTTCAAATGAGAGCCCTGCGATTCTTGCTCCTAAACAACAGCAGAAGAAGATCGCGGTCTGGTACGCCTGACCTTGGCAGGGACCACAACTCCGTTGTCAGAGCTATCTGTCATGGAGCCGTTGTAGTCTACAGGATCGTATTCTGAGCCTGAATCTGACAGATGAGTGACTTCCTCTTCACTATCTGTCATACTCAAACGTGTAGGCCCCTTCATTAGTGACCGTTCGATTTTGCTATTTTGGGCTCTAAATTTACTGGTACACTAGTAAAACTCGCAGGTCAAAAAGCTCCTAGGCTGTCAGCAACTGTATCGGACGCTACCAAAAAAACTTTTAGCGATCGTAGGGATCAGGCCTGACTCGGCGAACGCTGCAGTTTTATGTTTTTGGTTTTTGTAAGTGAGTGATCGATACTGCACTTGGGTGGGCTGGGCGGAGGGGCAAAACGCAGGTGCTAGCAGGTATCTGGGCTGACCCCGTTAACTAAGGGAGGTGTATGCTGCGTGCATGGGTGTTCGCTGTACTGGCACTAATCTGATGCTGCCAGGGGAGACGCAGACCCTATCTGACCCTAAAACCTAACTGATATCACCTACCTGGCGATCAGAGGGTTAAACCTTTATTGGGTAATAAACGGCGGGTATAAAAAACAAACTAACCAGCGTTACCCGTAACCCTTTCTCCATTGATCACCCTATAAGTGTTAACTAGGGGGCAATCAGGGGGTTAAAAAAACTTTATTAGGTAGTATATGGGAGTACCTGACGCTATAAAAAGCTGACGGTGAACCTAAATAACAGGCTAACTAGCGTCACCCGTGACCCTTATACAGCGATCAGAAAAATTATCGATTAGTGACAAGGGGTTAAATCTTTATTAGGGGGTACCCTAGACCTAAAGGGGCCTACCACTAACCGCCCTAACACTTATAACAGTCACAAATGACACCAATGCAGTGATCAGTAAAAAAATAAAACCTTCAATTGGTGTCACTGTGACAGGGGGTGCAGGGGGGTGTTTTTATGTGCCTATGTGTACCAGTGTTAGTGTAGTGTTGGTGCAACTCACATTGATGTCTTTTCTCCTCGGGAGCTGGAACAAAAAGTCTTCATGGGGAGAGATGACATCACTTCCTCTGCTTCGGTTTACATTTCGGAAGCAGAGGAAGCTTCTCATTCTTCAGGAGTAGAGTTGAGCAGACACCTGCATGTTCGGGTTCCGCGGGTTCGGCCGAACTTCGGAAAAAAGTCCGGGTTCGGGACCGAACTTGACCCCGAACTCCGAACCCCATTGAAGTCAATGGGGACCCAGACTTTTGAACACTAAAATGGCTGTAAAAAGGTCATGGAAAGGGCTAGAGGGCTGCAAATGGCAACAAAATGTTGTTAAGAGCATGGCAAGTGATCTGCAAACAAATGTGGATAGGAAAATAACTTAAAATAATATAAAAAAATAAAAAATAAAAATAAAATGCTGGAGGCTCCCTTCTCAGCAGAAGAGGTACAGGAAGCCATTAAGAACCTCAGAAACTCAACGGCACGATGCCGCACATATGGTGGGAATACCCCAGAATACGCACTTTCTGGAAAAAATTATTCAATTTAATGGATAAGATAGTGGGAAAATAAAATACTTGGAAATTAAAAAAATGAAAAAATTATAATCTTGACCTAGGAGGACGAGGTTCAAATAAAGTAGGAGGTTGAGGTGGCGGAGGATGTGGCGGTGTAGGTGGAAGCGGCGGTGGAGGAGGACGAGGTAGCCAACACTGGTTCAAAAATACAAGAATGGCTGGGTAAGGCTAGTGGTGAATGATGTGTCGAATTCTGTCCCCTGTCGCATAGTGTCCGCCCTGTACTGCGCTTGCTCAGTACGTAGGACAAGGGGATTTTGAAACTCTCCGAAGACGATGCACGGTGACTCCAGGTTCAAGCCACATCATCCGAGGTTGAAGCCTAGCCAAGCGAGCCCGTGAGGGGCCCTGTTACTATGTGCTACCGTATGTCCACTTGGATGGTCGGGCTTGAACCTGCACTCATTGCGCAGGCGACGTTCATCTTTGGAGATTTTGTGAATCTCCTTGTCCTCCGTACTGCGCAAGCACTGCACCTGCGCAGTAAGTGGCCGGACACTATCCGATGGCATGACAGTTTTCGTCAGAACACCGGTATATGTGTCTATTCTGCACAAGGTACGGCCAAGTTCTGTGGGATCCATGCCTGGTTCATTTTAATGAACGTGAGCTTGTCCACATTGGCTCTGGACAGGCGGCTGCGCTTGTCTGTGATAACGCCCCCTGCCGTGCTAAATACACGTTCAGATAATACACTGGCGGCAGGGCAGGCCAGCACCTCCAAGGCGTAAAGGGCAAGCTCAGGCCATGTGCCCAATTTGGAGACCCAGAAGTTGAAGGGGGCAGACCCGTCATGCAGTACGTGTACGAGTGTGCACACATACTGTTCCACCATGTTGGTGAAATGCTGCCTCCTGCTAAGACGTTCCATCTCAGCTGGTGGTGGCGTGCCGACAAAGCTTTTCCACATTCCGGCTATGCTAACCCTGCCTTCCGAGGTGCTGGCGGTGCCCCGGCTGCGTTTGCGACCTCTTCCTCCTCCTCTGCCTTAGCCTTGTGCTTCCACCGTACCCCCGCTTCAAAGTGGGAATGCCACCAGCAGCGCGTCTACCAGCGTGCGCTTGTACTCGCGCATCTTACGATCACGCTTCAGTGAGGTAATTTAAGGACGTCATGTTGTCCTTGTAACGGGGATCCAGCAGGGTGGCCACCCAATATTCAGCACCAGTTAAAATGTGGGCAACTCGGCGGTCGTTGCGGAGACACTGCAGCATGTAATCGCTCGTGTGCCAGACTGCCCAGAGGCAAGGAAAAGCTGTCCTCTGTGGGAGGTGTATCGTCTGTGTCCTCTGTATCCCCCCAGCCACGCACCAGTGATGGACATGAGCTGGTCTGGGTGCCACCCTGCTGTGAACATGGTTCCTCCTCCTCCTCCATCTCCTCTTCATCCTCCACCTCGTCATCCTCCAGAACTGTGCCCTTGCTGCCAGACAATTGTGTACCTGGCGCTTGTTGGTGCAGGATCCCACCCTCGTAGCCACTTGTAAATGACTGCCCTGAAAGCCTTGGAGATGAACCCTCTTCCTCCTCCTCCTCCTCCTCATCCTCATCCTGTGCCACATCCTCTTCAATCATCGCCTGAAGAGTTTTTTAAAGGAGGCATAGAACTGGGATAGTAACGCTGAGAACGGCGTCATCGGCACTGGCCATGTTGGTGGAGTACTCGAAACAGCGCAACAAGGCACACAGGTCTCGCATGGAGGCCCAGTTATTGGCGGTGAAGTGGTGCTCTTCCGCAGAGCTAATCACTTGTGCGTTCTGCAGCTGAAGCTCCACTATCGCCTGCTGCTGCTCGCACAGTCTGGCAAGCATGTGCAAGGCGGAGTTCCACCTTGTGGGCACGTCGCATATGAGACGGTGAGCAGGAAGGCCGAAGTTGCGCTGCAGCACTGACAGGCGAGCAGCAGCAGGGTGAGAACGCCAAAAGTGCGCACAGACAGCCCGCA
Organism: Lithobates sylvaticus; assembly: GCA_028564925.1. Taxonomy (NCBI): domain Eukaryota; kingdom Metazoa; phylum Chordata; class Amphibia; order Anura; family Ranidae; genus Lithobates; species Lithobates sylvaticus. Next base: position 169,783,011 of record CM053038.1, read on the forward strand.
CTTTCTGCAGCAGCTCTGGCATATTGGGGTAATTCTTCAGGAACCTCTGGACCACCAAGTTCAGCACATGCGCCAGGCAAGGGATGTGCGTCAAACCTGCAAGGCCCAGAGCTGCTACGAGATTTCGCCCATTATCGCACACCACCAGGCCGGGCTTGAGGCTCACTGCCACCAACCACTCATCGGTCTGTTGTTCCATGTCCCTCCACAACTCCTGCGCGGTGTGGGTTTTTTCCCCCAAACAGGAAAGTTTTAAAACTGCCTGCTGTCGTTTAGCCCTGGCTGTGCTGAAGTTGGTGGTGAAGGTGTTACGCTGACCGAATGAGGAGGCGGTAGAGGATGAGGAGGCGGAGTAGAAGGAGTTGGCAACAGGAGGCAAACTGAAGTGCCCTGCAATCCTCGGTGGTGGAAGGACATGCGCCAAACTGCTATCCGCCTCAGGCCCAGCCGCCACTACATTTACCCAGTGTGCTGTTAGGGAGATACAACGTCCCTGACCGTGCTTACTGGTCCACGCATCCGTAGTTAGGTGGACCTTGCCACAGATGGCGTTGCGCAGTGCACACCTGATTTTGTCCCCCACTTGGTTGTTCAGGGAAGGGATAGCTCGTCTGGAAAAGTAGTGGCGGCTGGGCACGACATACTGTGGGACAGCCAATGACATCAGCCTTTGAAAACTCTGCGTCTCCACCAGACGGAATGACAGCATTTCAAAGGCGAGCACATTTTGAAATGCTGGCATTCAGGGCCAGGGATCGCGGGTGGCTAGGGGGGTACTTCCTCTTCCGCTCCAGTGTTTGGGAAATAGAGAGCTAAAAGCTTCCATGGGACATTGTGGAGATGGTTGGTGACCCAGGTGGTAGTGTTGCTGGCAGATCCTCTGTTTGCGGGTTGGCAGGTGTCACTGTCACTACAGAGGTGGATGAAGAGGCCAAGACTGCAGCAGAAGAGGAAGCAGGTTTTTGCGGTGTCTACTCCACTGCATCTCGTGCTTTGCACTTAGATGCCTGGTCATGCAGGTTGTGCTCAGGTTGAGAACGTTTATGCCTGGCTTCAAGCTCTGATTGCACAGCGTGCAAACCACTCGTGTCTTGTCATCAGGACATTGTCTGAAGAACTGCCACGCTAGGGAAGTCCTTGGACCTGGCTTTGGTGTGCTCGGTCCCTTGCTGCGTTGGGCAGTAGCAGACGTACTGTCTAGGGGACGGACGCTCCGCTTTTGCACCCTGCTCCCTCTTCTGCTGTGCTGGTGGCTCTGTGCGACCACCACCTCTTCCTCTGAACTACACTGGTCACCTGCATGACGTTGATTCCATGTGGGGTCAAGGACCTCATTGTCCTCCACATCATCTTCCACCCAAAATTCACCCCTGCCCTCCTTGTCTGTCTGCACAATGGCGAAAGCGGCAGCAGTTGGCACCTGTGTTTCATCATCATCCGAGACGTGCTGCGATGGTCCTCCCATGTACTCATCATGAAACATAAGTGGTTGGGCATCGGTGCACACAATCTCTTCCACTTCTGGGGCAGGGCTAGGTGGATGGCCCTGGGAAACCCTGCTAACAGAATCATCAAAAAGCAGAAGAGACTGCTGCATGATTTGGGGCTCAGACTGATTGGTTGATTTGCAAGGGGGTGAGGTGAAAGACTGATGGACATCGGCTGCAGGTGCCAACTCTGATCTTTCATCAGGAGACTGGGTGGGAGACAATGTGAAGGAACCGAGGCACTGTCAGCAGCAACCCAATCTACTATCGCCTGTACTTGTCCTGGCCTCGACATTCGTACAGCTTCATTAGGCGCGCCAAAATACTGCTGCAGGCTCTGTCGCCTACTCGCACCTGAGGAAGGGGTTTCACTAGTGCGTGTAGCTGGCACAGATCGACCACGTCCTCTCCCTGCAACAGGAGCGCCACCAGCAGCACCATGACCCGGGCCACGTCCCCTTTTTGATCTCCTCATATTTTCAAAATTATGATCTCGCCCTAAATGGGTGTTTGTATATAGCAGAATACACATACAGTGTCTAAAGCGTTTATGAACACGCAGAAAATGCTATTGGGGAAAAAAAAAGCAAAATTAAATTTTTATGCAATGTTTTTCCAATAGCAGAATACACACAGACTATGGTGTATCTCTTAGTATATGCAGTGTTGGTCCTAATGCTGCACTGAGCTTGCAGGTAAAACTTTTATGTTTTGTCTGGCACTGGCCTCATGCCACTGTTAAAAGACTGTGCACGGCACCCCAGCCAGGGTACAATTGATTTAGAAATCTCTTCAATAATTATCTCTGCCTCTTTCTTTTGCTTAATAAACTCCCTACTCTAGCTATCTAGATCGCTCACTGATCTAACTAATTAGAATAAAATTCAAGGAATGTGGACTGACTTTAGCACACTAACTCCTAAAATCCTCTATCACTCTGCAGCACAGGAACCTGTCTAACAGTGTCTGTCTATAGCAGAATGACGCTGTGTGTGTACTATATATAGAGACTGGGTCACATGCTGCACTGGCCAATCACAGCCATGCCATTAGTAGGCATGGCTGTGATGGCTTCTAAGGGCACACTAGTGAAACGATCGTCGATTTGGCTGCCCTAAAGCTGTTAAAAAGGCGCCAATACAGCGCCGAACACCGGACCCGAACCAGAACTTACAGCCAATAGTTCGGATTCAGGTCCGGGTCCCGGACACCCAAAAGTCCGGTACCGACCCGAACTTTACAGTTTGGGTTCGCTCAACCCTAGTCAGGAGCAATCGTGAGGGGGTTGCTATGAATCAGTGTCCTCCCCCTCAGGACAGATCGCTCCTGCAACAATGACGACCGTCTTGTGCAATGGAGGGGGGGCTTTCGCGATCACCACAGTATATCTGCGTGAGGCGGTCAGCAAGTGGTTAATATGATGCTATTTATTGCACATAAATCCCCTAGAAGCCTAATATATGAGGGATGGCGGATACAGGTAAATGACGCATTGCTAAATGAATGGCAGGTATATAAGAATAGGGGTTTAGCAAATAAATTCAGTGAAATATGGGAACCATGGCTGACGTTGCCAGGTTTGACACCATTTATTTTGCGATCAGATGGAAGTAGAAGGGTTAATATACTATTTACTAGCTATAGAATAGTTAAGGTATGATAGCTCAAAGGTAGGATGGGGGGATCTTGGACAGAAGGGGTAGAGACGAGGGAGATGTGTGTGTGTGTGTGTGTGTGTGTGTGTGTGTGTGTGTGTGTGTGTGTGTGTGTGTGTATATATATATATATATATATATATATATATATATATATATATATATATATATATATTTATTTTTTATTTGTCCCCCCCCCCCCCCTTTTTTTTCTTTTGTCCATGTATAGAATGAATACGTTATTGTATGTATTCTGGAATTTCTTTTTCCATGTGTGTTTTACAATGTGATTATATTGGAGAAAAACATTAATAAACAGATTTAAAAAAAAAAATATATATATATATATATATATATATATATATATATATATACAATTGTCTATTTTTTGTCCTAATGGACTGTTTTTTATATATTGTATTTGTATGCAAATCATTTTTTTTTTTTTCTTTAAAACAAACCTTGTAATGTCCTTTGGTACCAAGAAAATCCTGCTGCCCCCCACACTTTCCTAATTTTCTCCTACTATGACAAATTGCTTAATATCTACAGTCTGTTACTTATAATAAATAATCCAGGTATTGTCGTTTATCAAAGCATTTTTCTTTAGAACTGACTGCATGTGTAGACTCTCAGTATCCAATCTGATTTAAACCTGAACAGAGAAATTACAATTTGAGACTAAAAGTTTGGATCTACAGTATGTTTTGGTATGGATCATATTTAAGGCGGGGCTTGGATAAATAAGGCCCACCTAGTGTTTTGTCTTAATTAAAATGTTACGAATAAACCAAACTTTTCTATATGTTCTACATTTCACAGGTAAATTGAAACCTTGGAGGCAAGCTAAAGACAAGTATGCTGGCACCAGGAGTACTGTATCAGCCATGAGGAATAGTTTTAAGCAGCCTATACTTCCAACACAGTAAGTACTAACATAAAGTGTGTGAGGGGTACAGGCACAACCGATATTGGCAGCAGTAAAGCATGCACGAGACAGCCAGGAAAAGTCCAAGCTGTTTTATATTGTCTGTGTCACGTGTACGGGGGTTGGGCTTCAGGGTGTCTCATCTCAGAGAGGAAGATGTGGTCATCTGCTCATGCTCTGTTCACTCGTCCAATCAGACAACAGTAGCTCCTCATCACGGCATATAGAAGGAATAGAAACAAAAACAACATGAGTATATATACCCCTACTTCCTACAACCATGATCCGATGAAAAATAAAAAAAATCCCCAAACATTCCCAGAAAAGGATTCCAACCTTCACTAGCGATAGCTCTGGCTTTGCCTTGCATATATATCCTATATGGGCCTGAACTTTGTCATTGGTATTTTCGATCTAGGTACAACAATCTTTACCTATGAATTGACAGAATTTAAATAGAAGCTTCTTGATCTGCCATTGTTCCTGTGGGATCTTCGTTGCAGCTTCAACAGTTTCATTGAACATCCCATCCAAAATGGATTCAAAATTGTTCAATCGTTCATAAGCTCAAGCCCCCACTTTGTACAAGCGGGAAACCATGCTCAGACCTGGTCAGGGTTGGTGAACAATTCCCTTCTAGCTCTTCCTGCCATTCTTGCCTTGTCTAGCGCCATCAGACCCTCACGCTCGGCTGTGACATAAGATGCTGGACGAGTTTCACCAGGACACATGAACCTCTTGCATTAGGGGGAATTACCTTTATGAGCTGTAAAACCGCAAAAGTACCAAACTAAAGTTGAAGCACATCTAGTTGTCCTGATACCCAAACTGACAAGAACCAAAGATATTGTTAAAACTGTAACACCTTTTACCTTCTAGAAATGTATCGTTAAGTTCTATTGACAAGTGTCTGGAGTTTTTACTAGTTTTTCTAAATTCTTCATACCAATATGAACATCATATATGGCATGTACTGCTATCATTGCTGGGGGACTAAAGCTCAGGGGATATTTAGACTAGATCCAGCAATTGGCCCTGTTTGCTTTCTTAGCTAGTTGGAGGTGCTCTTTAAACAGCAAGTTGGGATGCTTTTCATTGTTACCCTTGCTAGAATACACCAAACCTAAAAATATAAATACACTCTTCATTCTTTGGTGTGGTTGGTGTTGATCCAGTTGTCTCAACCCCCAAGCTTCTTTACAATGATCCAGTCACCTGTTTGGAAAGAATGTTAAATGGTTATTGTGTTAGGATCCAGGAGGGACTCGTGATCCCTGTGGTGGACCTTCTGAAGTTTACTTTACAGTGACTGCACCCACCCCATCAGCTGAGAATGTAGACGACAGCTGCTGAGGAAAGTACAACCTGTTTTATTTTATTTATTTTTTTTGGGTGACCTCCAAACAAACCTCATATGGAGATAACCCAGACGTGGGAACTCAATGAACACTTTTGCACCGACTGTGGTCACTGCATAACCTGTGTGTGGCTTACCATCTGGGGTATAATACCTGGAACCATTGACAAAAGGGTTCTTCGTGTCTGGGATGGGAGCCTTCTTCACCAGACTGCTGGTTGCTGATTCAAATTCCATCTAAGAAAGACACGTCGTCCTACTAGGTCACAAACTTGTTTAGAATTGGAGAGGTTAGTATTATTAGTTTGAAAATTGTCATTCTTACCATTATCCTCCCCATTTTCTAACTCATTGCAAACAGGAGGAAGAGACGCAGGGTTTAGAATGGTGCAGAAAAAATAAATAAAACCATGAAACAAGAGCCTATTATACCTTTACATTCTCTTAGGCGTGTGTTTTTATGCATGTGTACAGCTATGACCTGAAAGATGCTTATAAACAAGTAGGGATGAACCGAACACCCCCAGGTTCGCGGCAGAACATGCGACCAAAGAATTAGTGCGAACAGTGTTAGTCTATGGAACTCGAACGTGAAAAATCAAAAGTGCTAATTTTAAAGGCTAATATGTAAGTTATATAAAAAGTGTTTGGGGACCCGGGTCCTGACCCAGGGGACATGTATCAATGCAATATTTTTTTTTTTTTTTTAAACTGACATTTTTTCAGGAGCAGTGATTTTAAGAATGCTTAAAGTGAAACAATAAAAGTCTAATATTCCTTTAAATATCATGCCTGGGGGGTGTTCATTAGTATGTCTGTAAAGTGGCACATTTTTCACGTGTTTAGAACAGTCCCTGCACAAAATTACATTTCTAAAAGAAAAAAAGTAATTTAAAACTGCTTGCGGCTGTAATGTAATGTTGCCCCACCCAGCCCATTACTGGGCCCTTTTGGGCCCTATATACTCTGAACAGCAGTATACAGGCGGTCCCGGGTTACAAACAAGATAGGGACAGTAGGATTGTTAAGTTGAATCTGTTTATAATTTGGAACAGGTACATTTTTTAAGCTTTTTGGATAATATAGGGAAGGGTTATCACCCCTGTAACAGTTGTTTTGCTGTCTGTGCTCCTGTTCAGAAGATTTCACCACACTTTCTGTCCCAATGACAACTGAATTTAGAAAATTTTGGGTTATTAGGGAAACAAGGATTGGTGATAAAGCATCAGTGGAGACGCCCTTTTCTGAAATTAACTCTTTCAGGAGAGAATTTCCCTTCCTAAGGGTAGATTTCCTCTCACTTCCTGTTGTCTCCCTCCGTTTGTAAGTAGGAGTCGTTTGTAAGTCGGATGTTTGAAAATGGTCGACCACCTGTATATACCCTATACACTCTGTGAAAAATTGAGCCTTAGGTGTTGGTGGTACCAGAACACTGTAAGCCCTCACAGTTACTCTTTGTGGGCACTGGAACAGGCCCTGCTGTGAAATATTAGTTTAAAAATTGTAATTGCATGCCCCTGTTAAACAGGGGTAGAAAAATTGGGCCTTAAACAGTGGTGGTGCCACAACATTGTAACCCCTCTACTCTTGGTTCGGCACAGGAATGGGCCCTGCTGTGAAATATTAGATCAAAAATTGTAATTGCAATACAGTGCAGCCATAGTGCAGTTGCTACTACTTTTCTGGTGTACACAGTACACAATACAGTTCAGCCATAGTGCAGTTGCTACTACTTTTCTGGTGTACACAGTACACAATACAGTGCAGCCGTAGTGCAGTTGCTACTACTTTTCTGGTGGTGTACACAATACAGTGTAGTGCGGTGTTGTGAAACAAAATATACATTATGTCCAGAAGGCCACCAAGGAGAGGCAGACGCTCACAGGCCACTAAAAGAGGGCAAGCAGGCTCTGTGTCTACAGACAACAGTGCTGGTCATGGACATGGTGCATCCTCTGCTGGTGGCCGTGGGGCACACTTGTCCTTTTTTTCTGCTGCTGGCCGTGTTATTGAGCCAGAAAATGCAGAAGAGTTGTTGTAGTGGATAACAAAGCCGTCCTCATCCTCTGTCACCCAGGCTCAGAGCAGTTTTCCTTCCAATGCTGCTGCCAAAGTTGCCACTGGCTCCTTGTCCAGTCACTCCTCCTCATGCAAGGAGGAGTCCCCTGAACTATTCAACCGCAGTGTCGGGTACATGCTGCTGGAGGATGCGCAGCGATTTAAAGGCTCCGATGTGGGTTCCCAGGTTGAGGAAGGGAGTAACGTGAGCCTAGAGAGAGGGAGTGCTCAAGAAGGTCAAGAAACTGGCAGTCATGTTCCCCCAGCTGCAGCATAGTGCCAAGTTTGCTCCAGTGATGAGGGAGGGGATGATGAGGTCACTGACTCTACTTGGGTGCCTGATAAAATAGAGGAGGAGGAGGCACAACTCAGAGGCAGGATGTCCTCTAGGGGGCAGCTAAAGGGCAGCCACCCTACTGCATCACACCGCAGAGCTCCGCAGGTGCAAGGCGCTGCTGACTCCCCGCTGATTTTGAAAAGTTCCTTGGTGTAGGGTTTTTTGGACACGTGTGCAGCAGATCGCACTGTTGCGGTTTGCAACCTATGTCTGAAGTGGATCAAGCGTGGCCACAACAGCAGCCGCTTAGGCACCACATGCTTGACCAGACATATGACGACCTCCCATGCAGTCTTTTCCCCGTATACTGCATTTGAGATTTAATATCTCTCAGATATGATTTGGGTTAAATGAGAGTTCTTTGACCATGAGTGAAAGCTTTAACACAATAACAACATTTATTGGTGAGTAGTTGAAAGTCTATCTAATCTATCTATAGTCTACACCAAGAACGAAAATATTAGGTTAAAATAAGAGAATTACATGAAGGAATACAGAGTATATTCCTGAAAACATTAATCTACAAACATATTTAGTTACAAGTAAAATGCAGATCTTTCCCATAATTACCCTTTGCACCAAGGTTCCATTCTGATGGTTGCTCTCCCATAAAAGGGTGCGTTTCCCTCCAATCTAGTCTGTGTATATCATTACATGCTGATGCCTCATTGGTTGGCATAGCGTGGCTCTGATTGGTGAGCTTCCCTATTCCTGGTTAAGGACGGGCTACATCTCCAATCCCTATACTTTGCATAAATCATCCCCCTTTAGTGCAAATCCTTGTGACTATTCTGAGCAGGAGCTTAACTTGAATTTTCCTGGTTAGTTAAGTATTGATTACCGGTTGGCCTCCCTTCATTACATATCCCAGCATGGGATCCTTTTAAGTATGTGTAAAACAATGAGGTTTGGATCCCATTGTTTGTATACACAAGCCTAGGCACCGACTTGTCTGGTCTACCAGAGATTTCTGTGAAGATGATGTTTCGCCCTACATAGATGAAAGCTAAATTAAATATATTCATAATTCCAATATTTTACAGCTATTAATGTAGATTTCACATAAACTCCTAAGGCAACAAGTCCATTGGCAACAGCACTTGAAAGACCCACATCAAAGAAAAAGGCGGACTTCTCCTTGCTCCTCACCTGGGATCTCCAACCCTACTATACCTCCAGTCCTCTAGAAAACCTGCACTGAGAGGAATGCGAAGTATAGAAATAGGTGTCCCAAGTGCTTGCAGCCAATCTGCTAGCAGTACACCACCATGTGATTTTAGCAGGCAAATTTCCCCACCATAGTTGCTAAACCGTAAAAAGAAATTCGGTCCCAGCCATCCACATGCTCAGCATCTGAATGCTAGCTTGGCCAAATTGCTAGCACTGCAATCACTGCCTTTTCAGCTGGTAGACTCTGCCCCTTACGTGAATTTGTGGAATGTGCTGTACCTCAGTTGCAGGTTCCAAAACGCCATTTCTTTTCATGGAGGGCAATTCCAGCTCTCTGTGGAAGGCAATGTTTTTGTCTTGTTGGACAAGGCGGTCAGCAGTAAGGTGTATATTACCACAGACTCATGGTCTAGCAGGCATGGGCAGGGATGTTACCTTTCCTTCACGGTGCACTGGGTAACTGCTGGCAGCTGGGATGCATGCAGGACAGGGTTCCATATTGTTGGAGCTTGTTCCGCCACCACGCTTCTAAAATGCTAGCAGTGATTCTGCCACAGCTCTCTCCTCCACCCCCCTACTCTTCTTCCCCTTTGGCCTCTAATGCAGAATTTTACTCTGAACCAGCGGTGCTCCGTGAGCGTTCAAGGGGCTACGCAAGCACTCAGGCAAAAAAATGCCATGCGGTGCATTAGTTACATAGTAGGTGAGGTTGAAAAAAAAGTCGAAGTCCAACCTATGTGTGTGATTTTATGTTGCGGTCGTTCAGGTGCTTATCTAATAGTTTTTTGACACTATCGATGCCCCCCCCCCCCCCCCCCCCCACTGAGACCACCGCCTGTGGAAGGGAATTCCACATCCTTGCCGCTCTTACAGTAAAGAACCCTCTACGTAGTTTAAGGTTAAACCACTGCTTAAGGGACAGGAGCCACACTGGGGCAGAGATTCTGTCAGCTCTGCAGGGGTGGTTGATGCCACGCCAGCTTCAGCCAGGAATGGTTGTATGCGACAATGACACCAACCTTCCCTCCGCCTTCCGACAGGGACACTTGACCCATGTTCCATGTTTGGCACACATCCTGAATTTGGTGGTGCAGCGGTTCTTGAGAAGGTACCCAGGCTTACAAGATCTCCTGAGGCAGGCCAGAAAAGTCTGTGGTCATTTCCAATGGTCATAAAATGCCAGTGCTCGACTGGTTGACATTGAAAGGGAATGCAACCTGCCCACCAAACGCCTCATTTGTGACATGTCCACCTGATGGAACTCAACGTTGAGAATTCTGCAGCTGCTGCACACGCAGCAGATGGCCATCAATGAGTACCTGTGTGAGTATATCACCAGGATAGGGTCAGGGGACCTTGGCTTCTTTTTGCCTTGCCAGTGGCTACTGATCAAGGATGCATGCACTGTCCTGTCACCATTTGATGAGCCCACTAGGATGGTGAGCAGTGACAATGCATGCATCAGTGATACTGTCCCTCTTGTCTTCCTGTTGGAGCACACGCTTCATGGAATAATGGACAGGGCACTTGAGGCAGAACAGCCAAACACACAGGAAGAGGAGGAGGAGGATTGTGTATGCATGGTTGTGGAGGATAACACTCAGCAGCAGTCTTCAAGGGATGGTTTTCAGTCCCCAGAAACCCAAGGAGTTGTACGTGGCTGGGAGGAGGTTGTTACAGATTATGTGATTCTTAGTGACCCAAAGGACTCTGAATCGAATGCCTCTGCAAACTTTTGCAGGCTTTGCAGATTCAGGGAGACCATGCAGCGTAAGGACCCTAGGATTCGTGGTATAAAAGAAGCAATCGTTACTGGCTGGCAACCCTTCTTGAACCACGTTACAAGGGTAAGGTTGCAGAACTCATCCTGCCTCCGCAGTGGGAATGGAGGATGAAACCTCTTTAGGAGGCCTTGAAGAAATTGTGCAATGCATTTCCAGACCCTGTGAGGTTACAATTTCCTGGTGCTGGACAATGTGTTGCTGAGGCTTTGTTCAGTCAGAGGAAGAGCTGTAGAGAAGGTGGCCGGCTGACTGATGCCTTTTAGACAATTATTCAGTCCTCAGCGCCAAGGTCTGATCAGTTCAAGCAACCATCGCCAGTGTCTGCATTACATGGAGCAGGAATTTTGACATTATGGACCATTCATTTGGTGCTATGATATGATATTAAAATTAAATGTAATCTACCATTTCGGTAAAGAATCAGTTAACTACCCTTTGACATGCCCTTTTCACACAAATTGGGGATGGAGGCATGCCATTGTTATATCTTGGCTAGGACAGGTCACAACTCCCTTAAATGTTGCAGGAATATCTAGGGGCAAGAGCAGACATAGAGACCTTTCCAACAGAGCATCCACTGGGTCTTGATGATGGACCACTGGCCAGAACTAGCTCAGTATGTAATTGCACTACTGGCCTGTCCTGCATCCAGCATTCTTTCTGAACACACATTCAGTGCTGCTGGAGGGTTTGTAACGGATCATAGAGTGTGCCTGTCCACAAACTCCGTTAATAGGCTCGCATTCATAAAAATCAATCGGTCTTGGATCAGCAGCAGCTATCAAGCACCTGATGCTGATGTAACTGATTGATTTTTATATGGATGTGGGGTCCCTTCAAGACTGCCTATGCTGAGTGACTATCCTATTCCTCAATCTTGATGACGCCCCTTCCAACAATATTTTTGGTTTAGGGCACCACCACCTCTGCCTAAGGCCCAATTTTTCTGTCCCTGTTTGACAGGGGCATGTAATTAAAATTTTTGAAATAATATTTCACAGCAGGGCCTGTTCCTGCGCCCAACAAGAGTATCTGTGAGGGGTTACATTGTTGTGGCACCACCACCAAAGGCCCAATTTTTCTGCCCCTGTCCCAGCAGCAGAATAAAAGGACAAGCATGCCCCACAGCCACCTGCAGAGGATGCATCATGTCCATGACCAGCACTGTGGACTGTAGACAGAGCCTGCTTGCCCTCTTTTAGTGACCTGTGAGTGTCTGCCTCTCCTTGGTGGCCTTCCGGACATGATGGGGATTTTGTTTTGCAACACCACACTACACTGTATTGTGTACTGTGTACACCACCAGAAAAGTAGTAGCTACTGCCTGAAGTATATTAGAAAAAGTACACCAGGAACGGCCTGCAGTCAGATATAGCTAAAGTGGATGTGTGTGTGTGTGTGTGTGTGTGTGTGTGTGTGTGTGTGTATATATTAAATACACTGCAGCTAACTGAATAACCTTCCTGCCAGAAGTATATTCGAAAACATACACCAGGAACGGCCTGCAGTCAGATATAGCTAAACTGTAAGCAGTGGATATATACACAAGACTGTCTTTAATGAATTTATATATACACTGCAGCTAACTGAATAACCTATAGAAAAAGTGCAATGCTAATATTGCAAAAGGAAATGTAAATAAGACCTATAATATTACATATAAACTCATTAGTGATAGGCAGTAGTAACCTTATTCAGCAATAAAATCATCCAATAGACATGAATTCAAATAGTGATGAACTTCAACTGTGTAGGATGTGAATCCACCGGAAAATCTAGTGCATTGATATAGTGATTCCACCGTAAGACACAGTTCAATATGTGAAGTTACAAATAAAGTTCAAATAAAAAATGTAATCCAGCCTCCAGTGTAAACCTCGAGATAGAAGAGTAATCCCAAACACCACCATAGATAGAGAGGGGGCTTACCAGATCGTAGTGATGTAGTCAGAAAAGACTTCTTGGGTTTAAATAAACCAGGTGAAGATGGCAGGTTCAGAATCCGCGTCAGTATCAGTGAATCCGCATCGGACCATCAATGGGATGTAACATATGGGCCCCAGAACATAGAAGCTTGGTATCACGTGAGTAGTAACCTGCAAATGAAAAGCTAGCATAGCGTGATACCGCTTTAAAAAAAAAATATTTAATGTAAAAAATCAGATATACACTCACATTTATAAGGACATGTTAAACGTGTACAGATGCACAAAGCTATGTATGCAGGAGGGTCCATTTGACGCGTTTCGACTACAGTCGTCATCTGGGGTGTGGACCTCCCATACCATTATCGCTTATAAAAGTATGTTGACCCCCATAATGAGCTTGACACCCGAAATGGTTCCGCCATTATATATATGTGTGTGTGTGTGTGTGTATGTATATATTTAATATATTAATATTAATATATATATATAAAATGCACTGCAGCTAACTGAATAACATGCCTACTCAATCTAAATGACACACTCTCTCTGTCCACGCCAACAACAACACTACACAGGGCTGACGTGCAGGCAGCCTTATAAAGTGTGGGGCGTGGACTTAGTCCCCTTGAGCCATGATTGGCTAAAGGCACCCTGCCTTTGGCCAATTATGGCTCTCTTAGTTGAGGGCGCTGGGATTGGCCAAAGCATGCAGGTCATGGTGCATGCTTTAGCCAATCTTCATACAGCAATGCACTGCGCTCATGCAGTGCATTATGGGCCGTTATGCGCTGCTCGAATTTGGCGTGAACGGCCCATAATGTTTGTTTTTGATGAACGGGCGAACAGCTGATGTTCGACACGAACAGAAAGCTCATCCCTATAAACAAGAGTTATTACTCTATCCTTCATCTTAAACCTGCAAAGAAAGGCAAATATATACAACATTCCTGTACATTGGTAAATTCACTGACATTCCTCAAAACTGACAACAACTCTCTTAATTTCATGTTTCTACAAAAATACAATGGCTGCGACACATAGGACTGCCGCAGTGGGTTCTAACATATTCATATTGCTACATACAAACAATGAGAAGACTGAAACATGAGACACATTTACAAATGTGAGGGAGATATTTCATAGTTTCCAAAACAAAAATAAAAAAACAACCAGACGGAATGCTGCCTTCACTCTTTTAGCAATAAAAAAAAAAATACAATGGGAAAAGCACAAGAGCAGCTCGAAAACCTTGCGTGGGCCAGCCACACAAAGTTGAAAAACAGGCGTGAGAATTTTAACCACACAAGCATGTACTACACATCCAAACCACTCATTACAGATATCTGAAGCCACAGCTGAGCTACTTCCAAGGTATTTTTATTCTGGAGTCTTGTACCTCCAGACATCAAAAGCACCTTCCAAAGGAATACACCTTACTGTACCCTCTGACCATATATGCCAATCTTTGAGGGTTTAATGGCCTTAGCCCCATAACCAGATTTCATGTACTATGCAGCTGTCTGACTGGGGTGCATGGATTGCCCATACGATTCAAATCTGTGTTTGTTTGTTTTTTGGCAGACTCTGCGTCCAGAGAACCCTGTGCTTAACTTTTGGAGTGGTTATTGTTTGCGCCTTTATCGCTATAACGGCCCCCCCCTCTTGGAATTCCGATTTATTATACACAGCCTCAACGGGGCTGCTAGAAACTACTCCTCACGTTTATGCTAATACAATTACACACCGGAATTCTGACTATTATACACGGCCTCACCGGTCTCACGATATACAGCCCTATAAACGTGCTTGTCAGACAACTACAAGGCACCATGAAACCTTCCACAATTCACAACAATATTATGGCTTCTTTCTAGGGCTGAAACAACTAATCGATTAATCGACTATGAAATTAATCGATTACTATTTTCATAATCGATTAATCGGCCAGTAATATAATGGGGTTAAAAAAACTAAAATGAGCCATTTATAGTACAAAAAGAGCAAATAATCACTATTGTAAATATTACTTTCACAGTTCTACAGTAAAAAAATGAACCCCTACAGTAGTGATTATCTGCTTTTTTCTTTTTTGTACTATAAAAGGGCTAATTTTAGTTTTTCGTCTCAGGCCTAGTTCACATCTATGTGTATTTGGTGCTTTTTGCAGAAAAGCACTACAGTTCATTTACATGGTTTTCTATGGGACACGTTCACATCTATGCTTTTTTTCTTTTTTTTTTTTTTAAATTCTTTATTTATTTCTGAGAAGGGATAACAAGACAAACCATACATAGTATACATTTCTTCAGACATTCTGCTTAACTGTTATTTACTGTCATTAAATCATATTTCTTTCCAATTTCCTTTCTCAAGTTATTCTTATCCCTTTTCTTTTTCTTTATTTACATTCTCCCCTTAACCCGGTTCCCCTTTGCCTCTTATAATTGTATGGTCCCTGCTTCTTAAGGTACCCTTGAGGCCTCCCTTGCCCCTGGACAACCAAAGAAAAAAAAAAAAAAAAAAAGAAAAAAAAAAAAAAAACAAATAAAAAATATGTTTAAAATATGTTTCTCTCCCTCCCCTCCCCCCCGCCTCCCCCCCCCTACTCATCCACCTCCTCCCCTATCAGCTTCTTACCCTCTTCCGTTTTAAGGTATTCCTCCCATGGGGCCCACACCTGTCTAACCCGTTCTCTTCTCTCCGGTGACATTGGAACCAAACTTTCCATTATCCCTATCCTTCGGACTGTATTGAGCCACATAGAAATACTCGGGGCATGTGGTTCCTTCCAGCATCGGGGAATGCAGCTTTTCGCTGCGTTTACCAGATGGCACACTATTGAGTTTTTATAGCTTTTTGAGGGAATTTGTGAGAGATGTAGTAGAAAAAACTCTGGGTCCCATGGAATGAGGAATTCCGTGAGGGTCTGGGTGACTCTATATACTTCTTGCCAGAATCGCTCGATTACTGGGCATGTCCAAAATATATGGAATAATGTACCCCTTCCCTGACAGCCCCTCCAGCAACTCCCTGGGGTGTCTGGGAATATTTTGTTCAACCTTGAGGGAGTGTAATACCATCTTGTTAATACCTTGAAATTTAACTCCTGCATTTTTGTGCACCTTGAAGATTTTAATGTCAGATGTATTATTTTCCGCCTCTGTTCTAACGTATATTCTCTATCTAAGTCTTTCCCCCATTTATCCAAACTTGCCAACGTATAACCTTCTGGGGGGGCTGTCAAGAGCGCATATATTTTAGAGATAGCGTGTTTCAGGGGCTCGCTTTCTTCGCAGTATTCCTCGAACTTTGTTCGAGGTCTCTCATATTCTTCCACTGGCCCTAGTGTTTCTAAAAAATGTCTCACTTGTCTTGCTTGCCAAAATGGTATTTCTATCTGTCCCCCTTTTTTCATTAGGTCCTCCATCGATAGCCATCCACTAGTTTTCAAAAAATGTGAGGCTTGGAAGATACCTTTCTCACTCAATTTCTTAAACACCTGTGTGTATAGGCCCGGGGAGAATTTTGGGTTCCCTAAAATCGGGAACAAAGGTGAGTTTGGGGTAGATAACCTGTGTTTCTGAATAATCCCCGCCCCTATCTGCAAAGTTGGTCCAATCAAAGGATGGTTTTTTAACTCGGAGGGTAGGTCTGCATAGCACCAGATGGCTCTATTCAGAGGTAATTGACTTAATTGTTTTTCCATAGTGATCCATGATTTGTATTCTACATGTCTATTCCAGTCGATTATTCTACTGAGGTGGGCGGCTTGGTAATACCTAAACATATCTGGGGTCGCTATTCCCCCTGCTTCCTTTGGCCTTGCCAGCAACTCTCTGCTTATCCTTGGGTGTCTGCTTGCCCAAATAAATTTTGTAAATTCTGCCCGAATTTGACTGAAATAGTTCATGGGGACCCGGATGGGCACTGCCTGAAAGAGGTACAACAATTTTGGTACTATACACATTTTTAGGATATTACTTCTCCCGAACCAGGAGTGAGTACCTTTATTCCAACCCTCTAATAGTTTCCTCACTTCTCTCAGTAGTGGTGGGAAATTCTGCTCAAATATATCTGCTAAATCTGGAGGAATCTGTATTCCCAGGTATTTCAATGCGGTTGTTGTCCACCTGAACTTGAAATTACTCTGCAGGCTACTCTGCAAGGGACCCGCCAGGGCCACCCCCATCGCCTCCGACTTACTATAATTAATTTTAAAACCAGACAAAACTCCATATCTCTCCACCTCTTTCATTAAATTTGGTAGTGAGATAAGTGGGTTTGTTACTGAAAAAAGGAGGTCATCTGCATACGCCGAAACCTTGTATTCCTGTTTTCCCACCTGAATACCTTTTATATCTGGGTTATGTCTAATTCTATTAAGTAACGGCTCCAACGTAAGAGCAAATAGTAGGGGCGAGAGGGGACAGCCCTGGCGGGTCCCGTTGGAAATGGTGAAGCTCTCCGAGTATACCCCATTGACCTTCACTATAGCTTGAGGAGAGGAATACATTCCTGCTACCCAACGACTCCATCTATCTCCCAGGCCTACATATTTCAGTACTCCCAGCATGAATGGCCAATTGACCCGATCGAAGGCCTTTTCCGCGTCTGTGTTCACAAACACACTTGCAAGTTTCTTTTGTTTTGCAAACTGGACCAGATTCAGCACCTTGATCGTGCTGTCTCTTGCCTCTCTTGTGGGGACAAAGCCCACCTGGTCCCAGTGTATCAGCTGGGCCAGGTGGGGTTGTAACCTGATTGCAAGTGTCTTTGTGAATATTTTTAAATCCACGTTTAAAAGTGAGATCGGTCGGTAGCTACTGCATATCGTTCCATCTTTCCCTTCTTTCGGGATTACCGTAATGTGTGCTCTCAAAGTATCCGCTGGAGGGTCTCTTATTTGTCCTAATCCATTAAACATATTTATCATATGTGGACCCAAATTTTCGAACAGACTCTTGAAGTATTGTATAGAGAAACCGTCTGGTCCAGGTGCTTTTCCCTGTTTGAATGTTTTTATTGCTTTATTAACTTCCTCCAGTGTTATTGGTCTCTCTAGTTCTTGCCGGGTAGGTGAGGGAATTCGTATCAATTGTGATGTGGATAGGTATTCTTCTAGAGACAAGGTTGGTAAAGTATTCCCCGGTAGGTTATACAGGGCCGAGTAATACTCCCTAAACTCACCTACAATATCTTTCGGGAGCACCAACTTTTGGCCCTCTTTTGTTTTAATATGTGGTATATATGATCGGGTCTGTTGCTTTTTTAATTTATTAGCTAATAGTTTACCACACTTGTCTCCAGAGTCCTAATTCATCCTTCTTCCTCTTTGTAATACTGCCTTTGCTTTGTATCGGAGAAGGTCCGACAGCTCTCTCCTAAGGGCTGCTAATTCAATTCCTATACCCCTATCTGATGACTTTTTATGTTGTGTTTCCATCTCCTGTATTTTTTCCAGTAATTTTTTTGTCTGTTCTTCTCTTGCTTTCTTTATTCGGGTACCATGTTTAATTAAGATTCCTCTGATCACTACTTTATGGGCTTCCCATATAATTCCTGGGTCACTCTCACCATTGTCATTTATCTCAAAGTACCACTTAATTTCTCTTATTAGATCCTCTCTAATTTCTGGTACCTGCAATAGATTTTCGTTTAAACGCCATCTCCATTCTGATGACTGGGTTGCTCCTGTCAACCTTATCCTCATAGTTACTGGCGCGTGATCCGACCATGTTATGTTCCCGATTGATATATCTTGTACACAGGGTATTAACTGATGTGATACAAGAAAGAAATCAATCCGGGAGTATAGTTGATGGGGATTTGAAAAATAGGTATAGTCTCTCTCTCCCCCGTGCAATGCCCGCCATATATCTATCAGTTGAAATTCATGGAGTTTGCTTATGATACTTCTCCTAGTTCCCCTGGGGACCGATGATGTTCCAGTGGAGGTATCCAACGTTGGGTCCAGGGGGACGTTAAAGTCCCCCCCTACAATCAATTTACCCTCCCTGAATTCCATCAATTTTGCCAGGGTTTTTTCTAGGAACCTGTCTTGATGTGTGTTCGGCGCGTAGATCGTGGCTAGGGTGACTTTTATGCTGCCTATAAATCCTTTCAGGAAGAGGTATCTCCCCCCCGTATCCCCGCACTTCTCCAGTAGAGACCACGTCACTCGGTTTGAAATCAAAATTGCAACACCTTTTGTTTTAGTCTGTGAGTTAGCGTGGTAAACACTGGGGAAGTGTCTGCTTTGCAAGTAAGTGTGAGCTCCCAGCTTCAAATGCGTCTCCTGGACCATTCCCACATCCGTATTTATACGTTTTAAGTCATTTATTAACATTCTCCGCTTCTCTGGGATATTGAGTCCTCTAACATTTAAAGAGGTCACCCGTAGCCCCTCCATCTCCTCCTGCCCTAGGCTAATTCTGTCCTCGTCCAACCAGCTGTGAAAACAGGGTAGAGCAGGGTCCGCAGGGGACCGGTGAAAAGAGGGGACAGAGAGGGGGGGGGCGGAGAGAGGGGAAAAGAAAAGAAGAAGAGAGAGAAAAAAAAAAAAAAAAAAGGTATTTATCCAGGGGTTCTCCCGGAGAACCAGTAAATTTCCAGCTTCTACTTCCGGGTTCTAAGTTTCCCGTAGAGGCTGATTCGGGGGGTGATTCGCTTTGACTCGTATGGCAGTGCTCCCCACCCCTACCCACCAGCTATTTTCCTATTCTTTTCCCCTTTTTTTTTTCATTTTTCTGTAATGCCCACTGCTGAGTCTACCTCCCATCTCCGCTTTTCAAACCGTGTATTTTATATCCAGTTTTTTTTTTATATTCTCTGTGGTCTTCTATTTATTTCTCCTTACATATCTCTATTTCTACAGCCTTTTAGAATGGCTTCGTTTCATAACCCCTGGGTCATTACATGACATATATCCTCACATATCATCACCTATGTCATATAGCCTCGCATCTCACATGTATCATATATCACCACCTGTATCATATCAATCACATGTCATTACCTATATCATATAACATTATATATCACATTACAGATCACATTTAATATAACTACTCATTGTTGATCTTCCCTCACACGTCTTAACACCTGGGCTGCTACTTCACATGTATCATAGCATGTGTATTCTATCTTGTCCTGAAGACTCATGCTTCTCATGATCCTTCTATATTGACCTCAGTTGTATATCTGATATATATTCCTCCTCCTTCTCCTATTACTTTTACTTTCATTCCATCTTCATCTTAACTCCTTTCAAGCCCTTGCCCTTATCTCCTCTATCCAATTTATTTATATTACTGTATCTCACTGTCCCCTCCCCCCCCCTCCCCCCCCCCCCAACCCCCCCCCTCCCCCCGCTCATTTCTCTTCCCTTTATTTCGTGTATATATGTATATATATATATGTATGCTGACTCCCCCTTATAATTCCCCCACTTTCCTGTTGTGCCCCCCCCCCCCCCCTAAAACCCCCTTCCCACTACTCCTATCTCCTTCTTACCACCTCCCCCCCCCTTGTGATCAACCTCTTTCTTATCCTAAGATTCCCCCGTGCTCTATAATTTCCTCCCAACCATGTCTTTTAAGAGGTAAGTGTTACTTTGTGTTTTATGTGTTATTGTGTCCTTCTCTTCTTCCCCACTCAGTAGTTTCCAGTACCTTTTATTACTATCCCACCCTTCCTCCCTCCCTCCACTGCCCCCCCTCCCTCCCCCCCCTCCATTTCCCCTACACCTCTTGAGATCTGCAAGTCGTGCAAAAAAAAAAAAAAAAAAAAAAAGAAAAAAAACCATATTCTTCTATAGTGCATTTCACTGTGTATAGTGCGTTTCCTTACCCATTTGTTTCATCTATGTGACCCCCTCCTCCCCTCCCTCCCCCCCCCACAAAAAAAAAAAATTATTGTTTATAAAGTGCGTTCCATTTCCCACTTGTCTTAGTCTATGTGACCCCTCCCCTCTCCCTCCCCTCCCTGCGGCATTCATATACCTATATCTCCCTATATGCTCTACGAACAATACTCTATTCTTCAGGCATTCACAATTTCTGATATTCCTCCAGTAATAGGGGCCCCCACCTGGTTCAATCTTATACTTTGAGATATAATCATACCCACCCCTCCCCTCCCCACTCCCAGTTCCCACATAGACATTACCTATGAATATGTTTATGCATCTATATGTTTATACATCTATTTCGTCCTGCCAGACAAAATGTCCAGTAATTACATATTAGTCCTTATTTCATTGCTGGCATTTTACTTTCTTGTTCTGCTGCCCTGTCTTCAATCACTCCTTACAATAACGGACAGCAGTTCATCAGGTTATCTGGTGCAGGTAGCAGCAAAAAAAAATGACAAAAAAAGACAAGAATAATAAAAAAAAAAAAAAAAGGAGGAGGGGGAGGTGGGGGTGGAGTGGTACCCCCAGTTCGTTGAAGGGGGGGGGGGCGTGGGAGGGGCGGGAAACCCTCGGAGGGGGAGACTCATAGGTCAGTCCTGGGGTCAGCGTCTCTTACTATTTTTACTGAGATTTAGGGCCTTGTCCCTCTATACGGTCCCTCTTTCAGGGGAGAGGGACTGTACCTCAAAAAGAGAAAAAAAGAGGGATATAGAGACAATAGAAGACCACAAAAAAAAGAAAAAGAAAAAAAAAAAAATACAGAAACACACATCGCCACGGAGCCAATCATTAAGTCTTATCCACTATGTGGAGTCACTTACTCACATTCGCACCGTCCCACCGTCCATCTCGATTTTACTGGAGGAGCATCGCTCACCTTGTCACCTTTTATCCTGCTGTTGTTTCTCGCTTCTGTTCCTCTCTAATGGTGCTAGCCAATTAGGGACCACACATTGTTCCACCTCCAGAAAGACGAAGAGAGCAGGTAGGTCTGCCGGAGACCCTAGATAGAAAGATTGTGTACCCTTCTTCACCTTAACCGATATTGGATAACCCCAACGATACGAAGCACCTGCTAGTTTAATCTTCTCCAACAATGGCCGCAGTAGTGCTCTTCTCTGTAATGTTGCTCGCGAAAGGTCCGGAAGAATTTTAATCACGGCTCCTGCATATTCTAACGGACCCGTCTCCCAGGCTTTCCTGCTGATAAGTTCTTTATGTGAGAACCGCTGGAATCGTCCAATCACATCTCTTGGTCTATGTGGGTCTGTTGAGCGCGGTCCCAGTGCTCTGTGCAGTCTTTCAAATTCAATTTCCAACTGCGGGGAGCCCTCACCCAGCTTCTGGCAGATCTGTTTTACTGTCTCCTGTAGTGACTCCCCCTCAGTCTCCTCCGGTATCCCTCTAAATCTGAGGTTGTTTCTCCTACTTCTGTCCTCGTATTCTTCTAATTTTAAATAAATCGCTGAGGTCTGGAGTAGATGTGAGGTCTGCTCTCTCTCTATCTCACTCACCCTGGCTTCCAAACTTGCTGTTTTCAGTTTTTCCTCCCGGAGTCCATCCGCTAATTTCTGCATCTCCTGGCGGATTAACTTTGACTCCTTCCGCTGACCCTCCTCCAGCCGGGAGACCATCACTTCCATCTCCCCCCTTGTCGGGAGCGCCTGAAGGATCATTGGTAGGGACTGGAGGGTCGCTCTCAGGTCTGCCTCGTCCAGGTTTCCCCCTCCTTGCTCCTGAAACGCCATCCCTGTCTCCACTGCCGGCCGCTGCTGCTCGCTGTCTCGTATAGGATGGCCCTCCTGCACCAAAGGTAAGCTCATACGCGGGGCCGCCCGCGGTGTCTCCACACACGTCCGCCCCCGGATCTCAGCTGCTGAAGCTCGCGCTGTGGCGGCTCGAGTGAAGTAGTTTTTAATCTCCTGTTGCACAGGAGCTCTCTGAGGGTTCTGAGGGTTCTTCGTCCTGCTTTCCCTGTTCATTAAGACGGCTCAGTGTTCGGTGTCGTTTCTCCACACAAGCGTGGTCATTCGTTCAGTGCAGCATTACTGCTAAGCCGACTGGAAGCTGGAGGTAGCGGTCGGTGCACTGCACGCTGTCTCTCTACTCCGCCATTACAGAGTCACGCCCCCCTCTATGCTTTTTTTTCAACCACTGCTGTTTGGAAAGGGTCAGGGACTTTTTTTTTTAATGCAAAGCGGTGCTTTTTTGGTTCAATATACTTCAATGGAGAAGCTGCAGAAAAGCATGTAATGTGTTTTTGCAGCAATTTGTGTTTTTTAATCTGCCCAACTAATTGGCCAAAAAAAGTACATCTCTTCTGTCTGTTATTCTCAGAGTGGTTTAAATATTTTGCTCCCTAACCATATAGTTGGTTATTTTATATTTACCACTGAATAGAGATATTTACTAATAAATTACCTTTTTTTTTTTTAAACTTTACATATTAACTAAATTATACACCACGCTTTTTTTTTTTTTTAAGGTTATTAACCGATTATTCGAAACAATATTCGGCCAACTAATCGAATTTGAAAATAATCGTTAGTTGCAGCCCTACTTCTTTCTATCTGTATCAAATGTTAAAACAACAATTTAGATGCCTCCCATTTACTCACTGAATAACAGTATAAAACGCCACATAACAACTGGAATTACATTTAAAAACCAAAGTGCTTTCCATCGTCCTTCCAAACACAAGTCCGTTTGTGTCCACATGTTTGTTTAAAAAGACCCCAAGTCCCTCACACCAATTTCCTGTTGATACATCACATCCTGCAAAGAACTTGCTCTCTGCTCAGCTCTAAAAATTAATCCAACTGGTTTATTTACGTATCAATGGACAGGGAGGGGGCTGCAAAGCCTCACTTCCTTGGACTTTATATTATGTCTGTTACACAAAAAAATAGCTATTGCTACCACCTCTGGACTTGATAACATCATATGGGAAACTTCAACATCTCTAAAAGCCTTTTTGTCTAGGAAAGGGCGAAACAAACCCCCCATATTGCAATTGAGAGGGAATCCCCCTCGACTCCCATATCCCCTGGGCAGTCAGACCACAAACGCCTGCAAAAAGATGACTCAACCTGACTAAACACTGAAACCTGGCCCAAAAGCAGAGCAATTCCACCCAGAACTAAAACTCAGCAGAAACGAAATGGCAGTTGCAACAATCGAAAATCGGTCAATGACAAAATGGTGGATGAAATTCAGACTACAACAAAATGGCAGATGAGCATCGGACTACGACAAAATGGTGGCATTAACAATTGAAATGTAGTCACTGATCCCGCCAAAACCAGCACCAACCAAGATTTTACTAGAAAAACTAAATTTACCCCCACTAAAACTGACTACACAATTGAGACACCAAATGAACACTTAACCGTAGACAAACACTTTAGGCTACATCAACTAGGGCCCATAGGAGGACTAAAACACAGGCTATCCAACCAAACAATGTATCTAAAAATGGCAAAGTTGCATAAAACGCTAAATAACACGGCTTAAACATACACTCCTGTTCCCAATACTAATAATACTTGGCTCTGAAAGTTGGAAGGTCAACAGATACACAGGGCCATCAGCAATACTGGTTGCATGCTTTATTTTTTCATCTCAAAACAATAGAGCTCCCCCAATGCGTTTGCCCAGAATCCTGTGTCCTAGAGACCACATTGCGTAGCCCTTTCAACAAACAGCTCCTGTTGTGATTGATTTTTCAGCAATGCATGGCCACCCTTCCCCCCTCAGCCACATGACCACTTGAATATGCGGTAGACATTTTCAAAACACTTCCTACAAAATCATTTAAAAATGACTTCAAACAACTATTTCAAAACTACTTCAAAGTCCACCTAACTGTCAGTGGGTTTAAGATATTATTGCACATTTATGGGGACATGTCATCAATCAGTTATACACAACTGATGCAATCTACTTTGGTCCCATACATACAGTATCTCACAAAAGTGAATACACCCCTCACATTTTTGTAAATATTTTATTATATATTTTAATTTGACAACACTGAAGAAAGTACACTTGGCTACAATGTAAATTAGTGAGTTTACAGCTTGTATAACAGTGTAAATTTGCTGTCCCCTCAAAATAACTTGACACACAGCCATTAATGTCTACACCGCTGGCAACAAAAGTGAGTACACCCCTAAGTGAATATGTCCAAATTGGGCCCAAAGTGTCAATATTTTTTGTGGTCACCATTATTTTACAGCACTGCCTTAACCCTCTTGGGCATGGAGTTCACCAGAGCTTCACAGTTTGCCACTGGAGTTCTTTTCCACTCCCCCATGATGACATCATAGAGCTGGTGGATGTTTGAGACCTTGAGCTCCTCCACCTTCAATTTGAGGATGCCCCACAGATGCTCAATAGGATTTGGGTTTGGATACATGCTTGGCCAATCCATCACTTTTACCCTCAGCTTCTTTAGCAAGGCAGTGGTTGTCTTGGAGGTGTGTATATAACTGTATATTGTGTAATGTTTGTGTAGAAATGTATGAATTGTGATTATTACCTACAGTATCTCACAAAAGTGGGTACACCCCTCACATTTTTGTAAATATTTTATTATATCTTTTCATGTGACAATACTCACATGAAACACACATACAGCATACACTTACTCATCAGCCTGCTCAGTCATACGCATACACTTAAGTTTGTATTAAATGGGACCTATAGGAGGATTTACTTATAGGTACCCTCCCAATTAATAGACCTACTTACAATGACAAAAATATAACCTACAAATAAAGTCTGCCATTATACAGAAAGAGACAAAAAAACAAAAGGTTATTTTGCCTAGCAGAACTTACCTCACACAGCGGAGAAATCAAGATCCCTAACACAGAACAGCAAAAATGTTTAAAAAATTTAAGTATGGTTGTCTTACCATGGGCCGGCCTTTGCTGGTCTGGTTCTAGATCCTTTTTCCCCTCCAGGTCCGCTGGATAAAAAAGTTCTGTTGACTCTGAAAAATTCCTGGCCCGCCATCTGTAGTGGAATATTTTATAAGCTTCCCTTTATAAGCAAATAATTCCACAAATAAGCACAGTCATAACTCTCTTGTGTAATGCCGGGAAAGTGTGCTTGTATATCTCCAAGTAACGCAGGCACTGGTATCACGTTGAGCTTGGCAATATCCTTCACTTTAGGAGCTGCTGTCTTCATAGTGTAAAACATGAATAATAAAGAGAGGTGTGGCTTCACAGTCAGCCAATCAGACACTTGTATTCCTTCAAAAGAACCAATCAGACACATGTATATATTCAAATAGAATTCCAGTAGAAGTGTGCAAACGGTCGTGTGCAGATCCATGTGGGCAGTTTCCTGTTGAGACACAATGTGCCTCACATTGTGAATACTATAAACATGGCTCTGATTACGGCTGTGTGCACATTCGCACTTCTACCATTGATGCACACTATACTCTACCATGGCTCATTGAGCTATAATTTTGTATGGTTATTCTATTGTTCCCATGTACACAGATCTGTTTGCTAAGAGCGTTGATGCAGTCGCCCTGAGGTGGCCAGTCTCTTGGTGAGGCATAAACGAACATCACTTAAAGGGTGAACAAATCTGCCGTGTCTACGGGAAGGTTTCCACATTTGGCATTCTTCCACCGATGTCTATATGTGCGAATACGCTCACATTAGCGTATTGCAGCAAAACTGACACCGAGGGAAATCTATCAAAATACATTAATAACATTTTCCACAACACTGAGTATACGCTGCCTGTCACACGGCATGGACACGCACAGACTGCAGTGCCAGCCTTCCCCCAAATGTCACTGATCACTGCCCCCAGTATAATACAAAGAGTGCAGCCAGCCCCCTGTCACCTGTCCCAGTTCTGCCAGCAACCCTGACATACCTCATACCAGTGTCCTGACCAACTGCCATACCAGTGCCAGCCACTGATCACCGCCATACCCCATGCCAGTGTCCTGATCTTGGCCATACCCCATGCCAGTGTCCTGATCATGACCATACCCCATTCCAGTGTCCTGATCACCGCCATTCCAGTGTCCCTGGCATGGCCATACCATAGTCCTAATCACCCCCATTCCAGTGTCCATGTCATGGCCATACCCCATTCTAATGTCCTGATCACAGCTAAACCCCATACAAGTGTCCTGATCATTGCCATACCCCATTCCAGCATCCTAATCACCTCCTTTCTAGTATACTTATCATGGCCATACCCCATACCAGTGTACATATTCGCCAGCACACCATAGATCCAACATCCAAAGATGTATTTTATTGTATAAATATCACATCACAGAGATAAGTGCCAGAGGAAGGGGTTTTGGAGCTGCGCAGGACCCCTTTGTTGGGCATGTGATAAAGTGTAACAGTGTCAAAGCAGAATATATATACATCAATCACCAATCAGAAAATGCAAATACTGAAACAAATGGTACAACCCACATCCTCTGACATCAAATCCCACCAAAAAACATTAAAAACTAATAATGACCAAGTGCAGGCTAGTACTTTAAGTCCCTGCTACTTGGGAGTGCAGCCCGCATGAGTTACTTTAATGTGAATGCATCAGATCAGGCACATCAGCAAGATGCGAGCGATACAAACACGCGAAAATAGGGAAAGAAACTGCGATAAGGTATGCGGATAAATATACTGATAAATAGATAAATTAGGTCAATGTGAGGACTTGTTGGAAGCTGCAGCCTAAACCTGTATCACATAGCTACAGAAAGAAAACAAGAAAAATAAAGAAAGCTGCGCTAAACCAGTACCACCCAAAATTAAGTAGAAATTGGGTGAGCGTTCACCTGTGTGCTCTATCGCACCTTCCACACTGAAGTTGGCAGAGAAAAAGGGCACAGGGGAACCACTCTAAAATTACCTTAAATGTGTAAACCAAACATAAAAATCCAAACATAAATGTGCTCAACAAAATATGCAATAGTGCCAAAGTGTTGACTGGCAAGAAACACAAAAATATTACAAGAACAATGAGTGTTTACCATTACCATTACCAATTACTGTGGTAACCATTTTTGCTACTTAAGTTACCGCTACTTATTTCAGTTAATTGTGTCCGCATTGAATGTCCCTAGCAAGTATGCCCATTCGGAGACCTACATGTTTTCTCCGTGTAATTAAATCTTTGCTCTGTAAGCCGAAGCGTTATGGTTGATGTGGCAACCGTTATGCTACGTGAGTCACCGCTGTCTATCTTAATTATTATTTCTGCTGTGAATTCCCCTTAATTAAACTTAGTCTAAGACCCATATGATTGCCCCATGTGTTAATTAAACGATTGCCCTGCAAACCGGAGTTTTATGGTTGCTGTGGCAACCGTTATGTTACGAAAGTTACCGCTATCTATTTTAATTAACATCTCCGCTGTGAATGGCCCTTAATTATGTTCATTCCGAGACCTATATGATTGCCCCATGTGGAATTAAATATTCCCCTGGGGAAGTCTGAAGGTTGCTGTGGCAACCGTTATGCTACTTAAGTCACCACCGTCTACCTCACTCTAAAATCCTTTGAGAAAGTCACGTGGGCGTGACGATACGCGTGAGGAGTCAGAGTCAGGTGACCAAAGTGCGATCTCGGCCGGGGTCGTGCTCTGCAATTACTGCTGCTTGTAATTTTATGCATCAACTGTAAGTTCATTTTATCTTTAATAAAATCCGGTTTTGATTTCTACACAATGGAATATCTCCCTCTTTCTGTTCCCATGTCCACGGGATCTATGGAGAGAGTGTAAGAGGGTAGTAAGGATACCCATCTGGAGAAGCCTAACGGAGGTGATCTGTCTTCCCTGTTATTGAAAGGCTGTTACCCTCTTGCCTTAAGGTAAGAGCCTGGGGAAAATAATTTGGATCGGCACTTTATTGCATGGAAAAGATCACTACCACTACATAAAGGTTATATTCTGAGTAGGAAGAGCCACTGCACAGGAGATATCGATCGCATCGTGTATGGGAATTTAATCGCTAATGGCAATTTGGATTGCACTGGACACTTAATTTAGCACAGCAATTTAGAGTGCACTGGATGTCTACTAATTTACACAGTTATTATTTGGACTTTAACATTTTTTGTATGATTGATTTTTGTTTCACATATTTGTTTGCATGTTTTTTGCTATTTTTGTATTTTTTGCACTAATTGTAAATTTTCTTTCACTAATTGCATTTTGCACATCTTTAAGTACGTAGTTATTTACGTACTATTCACGGAACCTATTTCATTGATTTACGCATTGGCTGGGTGGTTACCACGTGTATTTATTCATACACTTTATTATTTATTGTTATTTATTTAAATTTATGAATTTATTTAGGTATTAATTGTTGCACCGCCTCACTTTGGATTGATCAGTCTGATCTATCTCTTATGTATCGATATAGCACGGTTTGATATGTTGCTGCTCTACATGCTGGAACTTTGACATTAATTAGCAGACGCTTCTGTGGAACCATTCTTTGGAGTTTCCCTCCCCCTTAGGATTGGTTTCTTGGTCCGGATTAAAGCGCCACAATTTTTTTTTTTTTTTTTTTTTAATATTATTCTTATTAATTTATTCTCATTAGGATCTTTTTATCATATCTTTTAATTAATTGTTTAAGCGCTCTATTTTTACTAATTTTATACATATCACATCATCAATTTTAACATTATCTATTTTATCTTATATAATTTAATCTTATTGTTATTCATTATATTGATAGTGTTTTTCGTTGCTTAATTTAATTTGCCAGCGCCACATTTCTTATATTTTTTCTCCTCTAAATGGCTTCTTGCCTGGATATCTGACTAACACTTTGCCCCCTGCCTGTACCCACTTCTGACCCTCCCAAAGAACATCAATAGGGAGGAGAGGAAATATACTGATATTTCCCAGAATATCACTGCTCTTTATTTTGGAAGGTTTTATGTTATGTAGCCTCACTTTCCACTCTTGCTGAGAAGTATCCACTAACCAGTCAGAGTCCCAGCCACTGTCTTGAAGCTCATCTGCCAATGCAAATATAACTTCAAACCTTCCTGCCAGATTCCCTCTCATTCCTAGATAGGCTTCAGCTTCAGATACGTCACTCTTGGTTTCTATGTCATGGGAAGCAGTAACATGGTATCTGTTGAGCCATGTTCTTTCAGGAACCTTACATAAATACTGAACTCTGCACTCCAGCTGTGGAATCTGTGCCCCAGCCCGTACCATCCTCTCATATGGTGTGCTTTTGGCTATTGACCTAGAATTTAACAACATGACTGCGTGTGTGAGGACCCGATCCCACCCCCTTAGTGTATGTGTGGGTGTAAGTTTGCGTATCTGGTCCTTCAATAGCCCGTTGTATCTTTCAATCAAACCAGCTGCCTGTGGATGATATGGGATGTGGCACAACCAGTACACTCCAGAATCTTTGGCCCACTGCTGTACTGTTGATCCTGTGAAGTGTGAGCCGTTATCACTTTGGACTTGCTTGGGACAACAAAAAGTTTCTGTAGCAGTTGAAGCGTTGCGGCTTAATCTGCACGTTTGCAAGGATGAACAAGCATAAGTCCTGAATAGGTGTCTACTGCAGTGTAACAATATCTCAGTCCATTGTTTCCCCGGGGGAGAGGGGACCGATGAAGTCAATCTGCCATATCTCTGCAGGCCTCTAACCCCTCTTAATCGACCCGGTGGAGTACTTTTGTAATGGCCATTGTCGCACTTCTCCACACACTGTACAGTTCCCTATTAGTCTTTATCATGTCCATGGATATAGGCAAGCCTCTCTGCTGTGCCCATTCATATGTTGCTTTCTGCCCCAAATGTCCAGATTGCTTGTGGGCCCAGTTTGCCAAGTTCATCAAGACGGGATCAATTGGCACAACTGCCTTCACTTTGGCGATTTC
The DNA here is from genome assembly GCA_028564925.1 of Lithobates sylvaticus. Taxonomy (NCBI): domain Eukaryota; kingdom Metazoa; phylum Chordata; class Amphibia; order Anura; family Ranidae; genus Lithobates; species Lithobates sylvaticus. The sequence continues at coordinate 169,813,541 of CM053038.1, forward strand.
ATCTGCAACTCTCTGTTATAGTTCTCAAAGTCTGGGACTAGGGGCACATGTGCATCAACATGCCCCACTTTTATGGTGCGCGAGTGAGCTTCCTTCCAGATGTAGTCCCAGACTTCCTTGCCTCCCCACACCACCTTTCCATGAATCATCCATTCATTGGACTTCCACGTGGGCATCCAAGTTGTCAGTCCTTTAAAAACCGCCCAGCTGTCAGTTTAAAAAGTGACATGGGAAGAAGGATCCTCCTGAAGAGTCATCACTACAGCTTTCAACTCTGCATACTGGCTGGACCCTCCAATTCTGGTCTCCTGCAGGACTGTGTCTGTACTTGGGTTGTAGGCTGCTGCTGTCCATTTACGCCCAGACGAGGCGACTATGGCTGAACCATCAGTGAACCATGCTGACTGCTTCATGTCTTCTGACAGAGACTCAAAGGGTGGAGCCTCTTGAATGGGGGATGACTGCAGCACAGGAATTTCTTCTTCTGGCCAGGTGCTGGTAAAAGTAACAAGACCTGCCAACTGTTTTGAAATGTCTCTAACATCCCCAGCTGCAATACCCCCCTCTTTCTTGAAGGTACCACTTCCATTTCATCAGTGTCTGGTTCTGGGCTACAGCTGCCCTAGTGATCAGTCCATTATCTCTCACCCATCCTGCTATTGGCAATGCAGTATGGATGGTGACTGTGTCCTTTCCTGTAATGGTCTCTACATGTTAAAGTGCTGTGTAGGCCCCAAACAGGTACTTCTCTAGGGGCGTGTATCTCTTCTGTGCCCCTGTCAGTTGTTTGGACCAAAATCCAATGGGTATTGCTCTTAGTCCTTTCTTTTCATTTGGCTGCCACAGACTCCAAGATATGGTACCATTCTGCTCCACTACATCCAGCTGAAATGGTACTCCTTGTCTCACTGGTCCTAATCTCTGATGCTGCAAAATAGCTTCTTTAGCAGCCAGGAATGCAGTCCGCTGCTCTGAACCCCATGAGAACTCAGTCTTTTTCCGGGTGACATTATATATAGGCCTCAGAATCAGTCCAAGATGTGGGATGAACGATCTCCAGAACCCCACAACTCCAATGAACTTCTGTGCCTCCTTTTTGGTAGTAGGGGGCGACAGTGCCTGGATAGTTTGCACAACTGTCTCTGGAATTTTCCTCTGTTGCCCAGTCCACATCATTCCTAGGAATTTCACCTCTGTGGTAGGTCCTTGGACTTTGTCTCTGATAGCCCACCCTCTGTTCTCCATGTGATGTATCAGCAGGTGCAGTGCTTCAGTTACATCTTCTTTTGTTCCAGAGATCATGATGTCATCAATGTAGTGAAACACAGCGACTTTCAAATTCAGGGTGCTTAAATATCGGGCAATCAGTCCATGACAAATCGTTGGAGAATGAAGATAGACTTGCGGAAGGACAGTGAAAGTGTACTGGCGGCCGTCCCACACCATAGCATCATATCTGGTACAGTTGACTTCAATGGAGGTGCCACTTTGTTTAGACCTCTGTAATCCACAGTCATTCTATATGTCCCATCAGGCTTTTTTACTGGGAACTCCGGAGACGAGGAAGGACTTACAGCAGGTCTAAGGATGCCTACTCTCAATAGTTCTTGAATAGTCTCCCCAATTTCTTTGTGGCCTCCAGGAAGTCTGTACTGCTTGGGGCAGACTGGCTTCTCTGGTGGAGGAATGTAGACAGGGGTCCATTTTGCATGACCTCTGACCACAGCCTTCACCGCCCTTACCAGATATGCTTTATCAGGATACACGAATGTGAATGTACCTCTTTCAGTCTGAATTGACTGACCTTGAAGTACATCCATCCCCAGAATATTTTCGGGTAACTCTGATACCAAAACATTTGTCATAAATCCTGATCCCTTGCCAATAGCCAATTTCACCCGTATCCTAACTGCTGGTGTATAAATGAAGAATAATACTGCGCTAGAAAAAATGTGATAAGTAAACAACTAAATGGTAAAAGCTGCAGCAAGTAACCATAAAATATCTATCAGGCACCTAAACATAAAATACAAAAAATGCTGCGCTACGGGATCAAAGGTGGTGACCCCTCCTAGTGACGTGAATAAATGAATAAAGTAATCCTTCCTAAAAAGGTGAGATAAATCCCAAAATGGAAACCAGGTGTGATTACTCAGCTAAATTGAAACACTGAATGAAAAATTGCATGAAGTGTATGGTATATCTGGACCTGACAGAAATCCAATAAACAGTGCAATACACAAATAATAAAAAAATTCAATAAAGTGCTGTGTGACAAAGTCTCTAGTTCCTGATGAGGAAAAGAAAGAAAAAAATCTATAAACAGAAATCCGATGTGAGGAAAAAATCAAACTCCCAAACAAAAGTTCAAATATCCATTCCTCTTGGAGGTAAAAGATTTTGTGGGTCACAGCAGACCAGGTTCTCAGTACAATTAAGAGAGTGTGTGGCCCCTTACCCCATCCGTTGGACTCCCTTCCGAGCGGAGTCAATAGCGCAGGCAGAAATGATCCTCTGCAAGGATATAGTTTGCAGTCCGTTCGTCTGTTCCTCTCTCTCCCCTCTGGTGGAACGACCGCGATCCGGAACTCAATAGATGGTCACAGGGATCTCCCGACCGTTGCACTCGGGCGGGACAGAGTTGATGGACGCCGCAGGTAGCCAATCACAGGGGTCCTAGGCCGTCTGTATGCACCAGCATTGAGGGCACTCCCCAAAGGGAGATAGAGTAAATGGGGGACCCTCCGGAAGCCACCTGCGGAAAGAATCTGCACTCAGGCCCCCCGGCCGTGAGTGGAGATGGAGAGAAGGGGGGAAAAAAAACCCCAATAGTGAAATATTGTTTGTACCAGGGAAATATTTTATTGAAAATATAAAAGACCTGAGGAGTTCTCTATAGGTCACAATGTTATACAAAAGAATGATACAAACACTTTTTCCCTTATTGACAACAGGAAAAAAGAGGGAAAAGTACTAAAAAGCGTACATTTGGATTAAAATAAAAATTGTAATAAAAAACCGGTTAAATTAAAAACAACAAAAATGGTAACACCCGTGCGTGGGAATCAATGGGACGTGATGGTATCAACATAACCTGCCCGACATGTTTCGCAATACCTTGCGTCTTCCTGGAGCCCAGGAAGACGCAAGGTATTGCGAAACATGTCGGGCAGGTTATGTTGATACCATCACGTCCCATTGATTCCCACGCACGGGTGTTACCATTTTTGTTGTTTTTAATTTAACCGGTTTTTTATTACAATTTTTATTTTAATCCAAATGTACGCTTTTTAGTACTTTTCCCTCTTTTTTCCTGTTGTCAATAAGGGAAAAAGTGTTTGTATCATTCTTTTGTATAACATTGTGACCTATAGAGAACTCCTCAGGTCTTTTATATTTTCAATAAAATATTTCCCTGGTACAAACAATATTTCACTATTGGGGTTTTTTTTCCCCCCTTCTCTCCATCTCCACTCACGGCCGGGGGGCCTGAGTGCAGATTCTTTCCGCAGGTGGCTTCCGGAGGGTCCCCCATTTACTCTATCTCCCTTTGGGGAGTGCCCTCAATGCTGGTGCATACAGACGGCCTAGGACCCCTGTGATTGGCTACCTGCGGCGTCCATCAACTCTGTCCCGCCCGAGTGCAACGGTCGGGAGATCCCTGTGACCATCTATTGAGTTCCGGATCGCGGTCGTTCCACCAGAGGGGAGAGAGAGGAACAGACGAACGGACTGCAAACTATATCCTTGCAGAGGATCATTTCTGCCTGCGCTATTGACTCCGCTCGGAAGGGAGTCCAACGGATGGGGTAAGGGGCCACACACTCTCTTAATTGTACTGAGAACCTGGTCTGCTGTGACCCACAAAATCTTTTACCTCCAAGAGGAATGGATATTTGAACTTTTGTTTGGGAGTTTGATTTTTTCCTCACATCGGATTTCTGTTTATAGATTTTTTTCTTTCTTTTCCTCATCAGGAACTAGAGACTTTGTCACACAGCACTTTATTGAATTTTTTTATTATTTGTGTATTGCACTGTTTATTGGATTTCTGTCAGGTCCAGATATACCATACACTTCATGCAATTTTTCATTCAGTGTTTCAATTTAGCTGAGTAATCACACCTGGTTTCCATTTTGGGATTTATCTCACCTTTTTAGGAAGGATTACTTTATTCATTTATTCACGTCACTAGGAGGGGTCACCACCTTTGATCCCGTAGCGCAGCATTTTTTGTATTTTATAACTGCTGGTGTAGTTTGCCCTCCCAAACCTTCTACATAAATCAATTATCCTTTGTGATGGGAAGGATTTCCTTGCAAAAGTGTAACTTCGGCTCCGCTATCAACTAAAGCCATTACATGTGTAGGAGAAGATGACTTCCCTCACCATACAGTGACAGGTGCATATGGGCGTCGGTCTCCTGCTGTCACTGCCCTCATGGCTATTACAGGAGACTCACCTTCCCTTCATAAAGGATAAGGAACCTCCCAATCCCCTTTTCTGATTCTCTCTAACTCCTCCCCAGGATGAAGTGATTTGGGTTTGTGTTCACGTTCAGTTTTGGGAATTGGTTTGGGGCTAACAGGAGGTGTCTGTTCTGTTTCCTCTAAGTCTAGGCTGATGTTATCTTCACTAGGAGACAGTTTTACCTACTAAATCTTTCCATCTCTTCAGCATTAATGCAGTAGAAATGCCATCTATCTCATCTTTAGGTCATGAGGGCTGCACACCGCTCTTGCAAATCATCAGCCCGACTAGCAGTTGAACGTACACACTCTGAAGCAACTGCTAGCTGGTCTTTTAATACCTTAACTTCTGCCTCTGCCTTCTCCCTTCTATGTGATTCGATGTAAAATGCATGAAGAAAATGCCATCCTACTGTGGACACTGTCTTCTCTTTTTTACTCAAATCCAACCCCTTAAGGCTAAAATCTACAAAATTATCTGAGACTTTATCACCCCAAGTCCGCTTCAAGGGAGAAGCATACTTCACAAATTCTTTAGCAAGAGGCTCCCACTCATTGTCTCTGGCCCAGATAGGTAAGCTGCACACTTCCTTCTGGTCACCAGGACCCTCTGCAGCCTTAACTTTCCTAAACAGCTTACACAGCATTTTACCTAGCACAAGCTACACACTACAGAAAAAACAGCTCTGCTTCAATTGAACTATAGCACAGTCACGGCCGAGCCCCCAACTGTTGTGCTTGTGTCTATCCAGCAAGATTACTCTGTGGTATAACAAGGAAGCTGAGACTTCTGCAGTGTATAGATGTGCTTTTTACTATACAAAGCTGCTGTACAAAACTATTACAATCTTGGGAATACAATACAAGACTGACAGATATCTATAACAAACAAAATGCCTAGAAAATAGAACAGCCTAAAGTCTAACAGTACAAATACATTTAAAGGGTTACTTAACTTCTGTTACTGTATGTTCATGATCTCCATTGGCAATATTTCTTCTTGGAGACCAATTTCTGTCCTTCTATCATGAGTGGCTTCTGATGTTCAAAGCACGATGACGTATGTCCTGATGTTACAGCATGATGTGTTCCAGTCTCCCCTCTGTGTCTCTACTCATCCATTTTATTTGTCCCAGTTTGTTGACCAAAGTTAATGTTTATAGTCTACTCATACCAGAGACTTGTTTGTAATCTGCTCAACTAAACTTGTAATATTCTCCCATGTAATGTTGGGTCTGATGTTTAAAAAATCATATTTTAACAAACGCAACACAGAATGGCAAAAACATCTAGGGATGCAGGGACAACTGTCCCGGTATAAGTTGCTGACGACTGGGAAGAACTCCCTGACAGTTTTCTATACCTGGAATATGTACTGGCGACAGATGGCAGATGTTGTTCTGCCTCAAACAGAATGTAGTTTTTTTTTTTTTTTTTTATAAATTCTTTATTTTACATAGGTTTCATAGTACAGGTCATTACATTCAAATATTGTATACCTAATACAGCTTAGGTTCTTCTGCCTTCTTAAACGTGTTTAACTGTACCTCTTGGCCCCTATGTTACCTTCATTTCTAATTTTAACCCCCCATCCATTCAACTTAACCCATACACTAAAAAAAAAAAAAAAGACCAGTTCCCCCAACTCCATCCCTCCCACTTCTCCCCTCCCCTCCGTCGGTCTCGCTCTCCTCATCCCTCCTCTCTACTCTCCCCAACATCCCCTCGTATTAATCTGGTTATCCCTATATACCAAATACGGGGCCCATATTATCCTGTATCTCTCGTCCTGGTCCTTCATTGCCATGGTAAGATTTTCCATCTGTTGTATTTTTGCTATTCTAGCGAACCATTGATTTCTAGTCGGGGGGATATCTTTCTTCCATAGCACAGGTGTACATGCCCTTGCTGCTATTATAAGATGTTTTACTAGGGAGTTTTTAAGTTTCCCCATTTCGATGGGGAGATCCAGCAACAAAAACGTTGCCGGTCTATCCCCTAGAGCAATTCCTTTGATTATTTTAATTGTTTCCGTCACCATTTCCCAAAACTCTCTGATTTTTGAACATCCCCAAAAAATATGAATAATTGTCCCTTCTGCTTCTTGACATCTCCAGCATAGGTCGGAAATTTGGGGATGTATCCTTTGTAGTTTACTCAGTGTTCTATACCACCTTGATATCTTTTTTTCCCCCCTTCTTGGTATCTACTTGCCACTAACTCTTTATAATTAAAAACTAATATCCTATTGTTTTGTTCTTGAGTGAATGTTATTTCCAAGTCTTTCCCATGCCTGTATAAAACAGAATGTAGTTCACCTTCCTGAGTTGCATGACTCCTGGTGCCACCCCGGTGGTTATATATGTCACTGCAATGGTATTATTGGACTGAACACTGACCACAAACCTGTACAACTGGTTCATCCGTTAATCTATAGCAAGGTGTACTGCCTGAAGTTCCAAGTTATTGATGGGCGGAGTTGGAGACCAAGTCCCCTGAACTGTAGCCACCTCCAAACCATCCCCCCAACCAGAGAGACTGTCATCAGTGGTTATCTTCCAATCCTCTGCGATACCCAGGGAACAGATCCTTCTGGGCAATGTGTGGACCTTTATGTTCCAGACAGCGAATGTTCATCTACAAAGACCTGGAGTGGAACTGTACTTAGGAAACCCGCTTCAACATAGATATAATATCCTCAGGCAGAGAAGTATTGAAGGATACCCTTTTTCTTATATTTTGCTTTAAACCTGTAACCGACTGCTCCATGAGCAAGGATTATTGAGGTATATTGAGACTGGCACCCCCTGTGTCCTCATTAAGTCCACAGTGTAACACCTTGGGGACCAATTCTCCCTAAGCTACACCTTTCTCCTGTTTTAACTACTGAATCTTTTGCGAAGATTCCGGAAGGTGACAGCACAGATAATAGTGTTAGCCAGCCAAGCCCAGGGGGGCTTAGTACTCTGACATAATGAATCTTGCAGGGGGTGCTCCTTGGATACTTCCGGTCCAGCTAGACTTAATGGTCTTGGGTCCTTTTATTTCCACACTGTTGAACAACAGGCAGCTTCTATTACAGGACTTAATGAGATTAGCCTTAAGTATCATTAAGTGTCAGATTTCGTCTCTCCATATTTTTTTTTTTTTTTCAGAGGCAATTTCTCACATCTTGATTTGTAGTTCATGCAGGGTGTATTGCAGACAGTCCGACCTGTCAGGCCACCCTTGTGTCTTTGGGACAATAACTTGATTTTGGCTGTCCTTGAAGTCACCTTTTTAAAGTATCATAGTAGGTAAGGTTGAATAGGCAATAGTCCATCCAGTTCAACCTGTGTAGGTGCATGTGTGTCAGTGTCTATTATTATTATTTCCCATATCCCTGTATGTTGTGTTTCTTAAGATGCACATCTAAGAGTCTGTTAAAACTATTAATACTCCCCACAGCCACCACCAATTGTGGAAGAGTTCCACATCCATATTGCTCTGACAGTGAAAACCCCCTTTTACAGTTTAAGGTTAAACTGCTTCTCTTTCAATCTCAATAAGTGGCCCTTTCTCCTCTTGCACTCCTTGAGACTGAATTATTTTTGTCCTATGCTGAGAGCCATTGAGGTATTTGTAAATCGCTATCATATCTCCTCAAGTCTTTTCTCCAGCAAGAATACGTTTAGTGTTTGCAGTCTTTCCTTGAGGTCCTCCAGTCTCCTTTATTTTTTATTTATTTTTGTTGCCCTTCTTTGGACTCAAGAGTTCCTACACATCCCTTCTGAGGACTGATAACAAGAACTGGACAGAATACTCCACATATGGTTTAACCACTTTCAGACTGGACCATTTTGCTGGCTTAAGACCAGACCACTTTTTGCGATTCGGCACTGCGTCGCTTTAACTGACAATTGCGCGGTCGTGCAACGTGGCTCCCAAACAAAATTGACGTCCTTTTTTTCCCACAAATAGAGCTTTCTTTTGGTGGTATTTGATCGCCCCTGCGGTTTTTATTTTTTGCGCTATAAACAAAAAAAGAGCGTAAATTTTGAAAAAAAAAACACATTATTTTTTGCTTTAATAAATATCCCCCAAAAATAAATAAAAAAAATGTTTTTTTCCTCAGTTTAGGCCGATACGTATTCTTGTACATATTTTTGGTAAAAAAAATCGCAATAAGCGATTGGTTTTGCGCTGAAGTTGTATCGTTTACAAAAATGGGGATAGATTTATAGCATTTTTATTCATTTTTTTTACTAGTAATGGCGGCGATTAGCGATTTTTATTGTGACTGCGACATTATGGCGGACCCATCGGACTTTTTTGACACTTTTGGGACCATTGTCATTTATACAGCAATCAGTGATATTTAAATGCACTGATTCCTGTGTAAATGTCACTGGCAGTGAAGGGGTTAACCACTAGGTGGCAGTGTAGGGGTTAAGTGTTCCTAGGGGCGTGTTACTAACTGTGGGGGGCGTGACTGTGATTTAGTGAACACTGATCTCTGCTCCAATCACAGAGAGCAGAGATCAGTGTCACTAGTTGATAGGCAGAACGGGGAGACGTGTTTACTTCCACATCTCCCCGTTCAGCCTTCCCGTGAGACGATCACGGTTATCCCCACGGCGATCGAGTCTGCGGGACCCGCGGCCAGACTCACTGGGGTCCCGACCGGTGCGAGCGATGGCACGGCAGCAATCCCTTTTGCCTGCCCGTGCCATTCTGCCGACGTACATCGTTGTGCGCTGGTCGGGAAGTGGTTAACCAATGTTTTACAAAGTGTCAGGATTAGTCTATCTCTGGAGTATATCCTTTTTATGCATGCTAATATTCTGCCTGCTTTGGTAGCTGCAGCTTGACATTGCATGCTATTGCTCAATCTATCATCTACTAGGACCCCCAGATCTTTCTCCATCCTTGAATCCCCCATCGTTTCTACCCTTTGTGAGCAGTTTGCATTTGTGCATCCTACACTCCCAGGTACTAAGTTACTCCCAAGCCGGGCCGGTCTGGCCTACTGGGAAATTTCCTGGTATGCCGTCTGCCCTACTGGGAAATTTCCTGGTATGCCGTCTGCCCTGGGGCCGCTTTGAGTTGCGGCTGCAGCGCTCTGCTCTTTCCCTCTCTCCTCCCCCTTCTGTCTAATACAGAGCTGGCTGGGTCTGTTTGGCGGCTGCGCTGCAACAAGGTCCCGCCCCCCTAGACCGGCTTGTGGAATAGTAGATTGAATCAGTGTTTTGCCTATCACAAGAGCCGGTCTAGGGGGCATGACCTTGTTACAGCGCGGCTGTCGAACACAGACCCAGCTAGCTCTTTGATACACAGGAGATGCCTGCTGTGTGTGTGTTACCAGGCGATGGTGAGTCTGTATTGGCACAGTGATGCTGCTTTCATGGGCACAGTGAGGGTGCAATGGGCACAGTGAGGGTGCATTTGATGGGCACAGTGAGGCTGCATTTGATGGGCACAGTGAGGCTGCATTTGATGGGCACAGTGAGGCTGCATTTGATGGGCACAGTGAGGCTGCAATGGATGGGCACAGTGAGGCTGCAATTTGTGGGCACAGTGAGGCTGCATTGATGGGCACAGTGAGGCTGCATTTGATGGGCACAGTGAGGCTGCATTTGATGGGCACAGTGAGGCTGCAATGATGGGCACAGTGAGGCTGCAATGATGGGCACAGTGAGGCTGCATTTGATGGACACAGTGAGGCTGCATTTGTGGACACAGTGAGGCTGCATTCTTGGGCACAGTGAGGCTGCAATCTTGGGCACAGTGAGGCTGCAATCTTGGGCACAGTGAGGCTGCAATCTTGGACACAGTGAGGCTGCAATCTTGGGCACAGTGAGGCTGCCTTCTTGGACACAGTGAGGCTGCCTTCTTGGACACAGTGAGGCTGCCTTCTTGGACACAGTGAGGCTGCCTTCTTGGACACAGTGAGGCTGCCTTCTTGGACACAGTGAGGCTGCCTTCTTGGACACAGTGAGGCTGCCTTCTTGGACACAGTGAGGCTGCCTTCTTGGACACAGTGAGGCTGCCTTCTTGGACACAGTGAGGCTGCCTTCTTGGACACAGTGAGGCTGCCTTCTTGGACACAGTGAGGCTGCCTTCTTGGACACAGTGAGGCTGCCTTCTTGGACACAGTGAGGCTGCCTTCTTGGACACAGTGAGGCTGCCTTCTTGGACACAGTGAGGCTGCCTTCTTGGACACAGTGAGGCTGCATTCTTGGACACAGTGAGGCTGCATTCTTGGACACAGTGAGGCTGCATTCTTGGACACAGTGAGGCTGCATTCTTGGACACAGTGAGGCTGCATTCTTGGACACAGTGAGGCTGCATTCTTGGACACAGTGAGGCTGCATTCTTGGACACAGTGAGGCTGCATTCTTGGACACAGTGAGGCTGCATTCTTGGACACAGTGAGGCTGCATTCTTGGACACAGTGAGGCTGCATTCTTGGACACAGTGAGGCTGCATTCTTGGACACAGTGAGTCTGCATTCACAGGCCCAGTGAGTCTGCATTCACAGGCCCAGTGAGGCTGCATTTGATGACACAGTGAGGCTGCATTGATGGGCACAGTGAGGCTGCATTGATGGGCACAGTAAGACTGCATTCACGGGGCAGGGTAGAGCTGCATTTAATGAACACATTGATGCTGCATTGTTGGGCGCAGTGGGGCTGCATTGGGGCTGCATTGGTGGGCACAGTGGGGCTGCATTGGTGGGCGCAGTGGGGCTGCATTGGTGGGCGCAGTGGGGCTGCATTGGTGGGCGCAGTGGGGCTGCATTGGTGGGCGCAGTGGGGCTGCATTGGTGGGCGCAGTGGGGCTGCATTGGTGGGCGCAGTGGGGCTGCATTGGTGGGCGCAGTGGGGCTGCATTGGTGGGCGCAGTGGGGCTGCATTGGTGGGCGCAGTGAGGCTGCAATGATGGTCACAGTGATGCTGCATTCTTATATATATAATACACTCTTCAAATGTGCTTTAAAATACATGGTTTTGCCTTTCTTGAACAAGAAAATTACGTTATGCTATTGGGCTGTGAGCAGGGCATAGGGTAGATAGCAGGGCATGGGGGCACAGAGCATGGCATGGAGCAGACATCAAGGCATGGGGCATACATCAGGGCATGTGGGGGTAGGGCATGGGGGCACAGAGCAGGGCAAGGGGGCACAGAGCATGGCATGGGGTAGACAGCAGGGTAGGGCATGGGCAGACATCAGAGCATGGGGCAGATAGCAGGGTATGGGCTGACATCAGGGCATGGGGGCACAGAGCATGGCATTGGGTAGACAACAGAGCAGACATCAGGGAATGGGGGCACAGAGTAGGGCATGGGGCAAAGAGCAAGGCTTGGGGGGCAGACAGCAGGGCATGGGGACACAGAGCAGGGCATGGGCAGACCTCATGGCATGGGGCAGATAGGGTATGGGCAGACTATAGGGCATGGGGGGCATAGAGCGGGGCATGGGGGCAGACAGCAGGGAATAGGGGCACAGAGCAGGGCATAGGGTAGACATCAGGGCATGGGGCAGATAGCAGGGTATGGGCAGGCTATAGGGCATGGGGCAGACATCAGGGCATGGGGGCACAGAGCATGGCATGGGGTAGACAGGGAATGGGGTCACAGAGCAGGGCATGGGGCAGACAGCAGGGCATGGGACAAGAGCAAGGCATGGGGGCAGACTACAGGGCATGGGACAAAGAGCAAGGCATGGGGGCAGACAGCGGGGCATGGGGTCACGGAGCAGGGCATAGGGTAGACAGCAGGTAATGGGGGCGCAGGGCATGGGGCAGACAGCAGGGCATGGGACAAAAAGCAAGGCATGGGGGCAGACCTCAGGGCATGGGGCACAGAGCAGGGCATGGGCAGACATCAGGGCATGGGGCAGATAGCAGGGTATGGACAGACTAGGGCATGGGGCAATGTTCAGGGCTTTTGGGCACAGAGCAGTATGCTGTTCACATAGAGGGACACAGGACAGCAGCTGCTGCACTTTCCTTCCTAGATGCAGAGTAGCGCGGGAAGCAGCTGTAAACATACCTCTCGTGATGCTCTCCTCCCCGCCGGCCCCTCCTCTCTTCTCGTCTGTCCGAGGTGATGACAAATACAAGCACCTGGGGTGGACGGGAGGAAAGGAGGGGCCGGCGGGGATGAGCACATCATGAGAGGTCTGTTTACACTGCAGCAGTCTCTTAGCAGTGTTTCGGGACCCGATCTACCCGTCAGCTAGCTGTGATTGACGGGTAGATCGAAGTGGAAGCTGTCATGGGGTCCCCTACTAGCCCCGGGCCCTTGGTCCGTGACCGAAGTGCCCGATGGTCAGTCCTCATCTGGTGGTTAGTATTTACTTGACGGCACAGGTCAGGAATCCTGGTTTTCTACATACTTACCCGTAAAAATCTATTTTTTGGAGTACTGGGATCATCATTGCTTGCTTCAAAATTTGAGGTACTTCCTGTATAGGAGGTGTTCTATAGGGGAGGACTGTCTGATCTGCCAGTGTCCATTTACCTATAGGTGGTGCATAACCCAGATAGTAATGATTATAACCTGCTGTGTGTCCCGTGATTTACTACAAGAAATGGATTTTACAGGTAAGTATGTGGATAAAATCCAATGTTTTCTTATGTTCATTTACTATCCATTCTGTTAATTGATAAACATAAACTATTCACACTTATATTGTTGAAACATTCTTCATTTGCTGCATTTTTTCACACCTGCCTAAGACTTTAGCACAGTACTGTATCTCATTGTAATATCCAGTTTAGGATTGTTTGTTTTTAATATTTGTCTGCTGTTAAAATTTCTGAGTAGCAAATAATCAAAAACGCAGTTAAATCAAATAAAGATCTGTTTGCAAACTCACTGCTATTCCTTTCTTTAGCAGAATAAACTGTGGACAGTAAAATTATTTAATCACCTTTTATTTTATAATTTCTTTAAAAGGGATTACAGACGCAAACAGCATGAAGAAGACAGAAAGCTCAAGAGAGACAATACTGTTGGGACACGGAGGGGCATTGTAATGCAGTAAAATATATAGCCATTTTATTTACATTTTGTACATCTTTTTATATTTTTACATACTGGGCAAGTTAGAAAAGGGTTATTTAATTTGTTGCCCATGCTTTGTTTTAAATGTACTTTGCGCTATACAAATGTTGTTTCTCATATACACCAGGATTGATAACCAATTTTAACAGGTTAATTGCAACTAAAAAATATGAATTTCTGGTATGTATAGCTTTACACAGTTACATTAGTTCAGGTTGGACCAATGTAACTATGCCATTTCTGGTTGGTCCCCCTGGAACCTTGAATTTGCCATAGAAGGCACCACTACTACAGTGAAATCCACTAGCTTCTGGATTCCGTGGCGAGTGGCAGCCCAACTGCTTTGTGCGCAGGTCGCCTGCTTGGCATGGGTGCCATGCAGATAACGCTTTGCATTTTCTAATTGAGCGAGGTTGGAGATTGTGATGTCACTGTCCAGCCTCCACACTACAGTCAGACAACGCTTTGAATACGTAGGGAAAATTAATGTACACTATATATGTAAAGTGCTGTGTAAATTGTCAGCACAATTTACCTGTAACAAAATGCTAAGCAATCTCTAAATTAGGCACATTCCAAGTGGGCGACGTCCTGTATTCACTGTGCCACCACTCCGAGGAGGACTCGGAAGCTAGTGGAAATCACTGGAGTAGCAATGCCCACTACAGTGATTTCTAGCTTCTAGGGGGATCAGCCAGGTATAGTATATGCATAGTTACATTGGTCCAAGCTGGACCAGTGTTGCTAGGTAAAATTATCTATACCTGGAATTCTTCTTTAAAGATATATATATATATATATATATATATATATATATATATATATATATATATATATATACACATATATACACACACACTAAATACTGTAGCACAAACAGACCTATAGTTTAATTAACCTGAAACAGGTATGCTTATCAAACCAAATTCTTCCACAACTTTCCATCAAGCACTGTCCTACAGGCATACATACACAATGTGGAAGTAGAGAGGATTTAATTATTACTACTGTCAGACATTACATAATTTGGTCATGCATTTACAATCTGGCCAGCAAATCATTATCCTGCTGCACAACTGTGGTACAAACATACATGTTTGTAGCTAGCAAATGTAGATGTATGTGCTTATTCATAGAGCTTTGTAGATATTTCCATCACCAATCTTAAGGAATATACATTGGGCTGAACAAATAAAAAAATGACTCGATTTCCCCATCCACACTCCCCACTGCGCTATTCTATTCTGACACTGAGGAGAATTCCGCAGTGTCAGAATACATTGATCAGTGCAGCCGGCTATAGCCGGCAGCACTCATTGAGCAGAAAAAAATGTGACAGGGTGGTCAGAAATCAATCCCACCCTGCCCATACATGAATTGAAATTCAGCCATTCTCTGCTGAACCAGCCAAATTTTGATCCATGTCTTAGCAACCACAAACTGACTCTGCTAATGAGTAAGTTTAATAAAGGAATGCCTAGAGAGGTTGGGTCCAGCTGCAAGAATTGACAAATGTTCTCTAAACTGTTTGTCAACTGCTATACTGGAAGCATATGAATCCAAAAATATAATAGTACGAACATACACTAAAACATTTTATGGTGATATATCCACTTAAATTAGGCGCAGTATTAGGTCCTGAAAAAGGCTGTTGCCCTATTAATAACTCATTCAAATTGGAGCTCCTTAAAGTGTTGAGGTGACTATAGACAATTTGTAGTTCTTAGTATTTTTTGCTATTTTATTTTGTAAAATTTAAACTGACTGAACTGAAATATATTGCTTATGGTTTTGGTTAATCTTTACTGTGTAATGCCAAAAATCTGTATCAGTTTACTCCATCATTTTATTGAATTCATTAACAAAGTTCTGCTTAACAGAATAATTATTCTACCAGAAAAAAATAAACATCATCCAAAGTAAAAGCCATGTGTTTATTTATAATCACTAAATGTTTCTAGTTCACATTTGTTTGCATCTTACTCTTGCTTGCTATTGTATATCGTCTGTAGCTATTTTATTTTGTAATTTAAAGTGACTGAACTGAAATATATTGCTTATGCTTTTGGTTAGTTTGTCTTTACTGTGTAATGCCAAAAATTGAATTTGTTTACAAAGTTCTGCTTAGTAGAATGGCTATTCTTCCAGAAAAAAAATAAACATCATCCAAAGTAACAGCACTGTTGCAAAGTTTTTTTATGTTTCTAGTTTGCATTTGTCCTTTAACCACCTCAATACCGGACACTTTTACCCCCTTCCTGCCCAGGCCAATTTTCAGCTTTCAGTGCTCTCACACTTTGAATGACGCAGTCATAAATATGGAAAAATTTAGTGTATATGTGAATTGATTAAAATTAAATGATCAAATTGACAGCAGCGCTCACAACATTGTAAACAGCTACATCCAGAAACATAATTAAAAAAACGTGTTGCACTGTCTTATGGTAATCAATAAAAAGTGTGAAAAAATTTATTATAATAAAATACATCATAAAAACATTATATACAATATATAAAAAATGTATATGAAACACCAAAGTCCAAAAAGTGATAATGTGCAAGGTCCTTGAATTCAAAAAAGGGGGACCCCTGGTGGGGGACTTTAAAGGCACGTACGACACTAAAGTAAATAGAACCATTTTTATTAACCACTTGCCTACAGGACACTTCAACCCCCCTCCTACCCAGACCAATTTTCAGCCTTCGGTGCTCTCACAATTTAAATGACAATTACTCAGTCATGCAACACTACCCAAATTAACTTTTTGTCCTTTTTTTACCACAAATAGAGATTTCTTTTGGTGGTATTTGATCACCTCTGGGTTTTTTATTTTTTGCGCTATAAATAAAAAAAGACCGAAAATTTGGAAAAAAATGAATTTTTCTTTGTTTCTGTGATAAAATTTTGCAAATTAATTTTTCTTCATAAATTTTGGCCACAATTTATACTGCTACATATCTTTGGTAAAAATAACCCAAATTAGTGAATATTATTTGGTCCGTGTGAAAGTTTAGTCTACAAGCTGTGGTGCAAATTATACAAAATTTATCACATCTGATGTACTGGTGGCCTATCATTTCTCGCGACCCTAACAAGCCAGGAAAGTACAAATGACCCCTTTTTGGAAAGTAGACATCCCAAGGTATTTAGTAAGAGGCATAGTGAGCTTTTTGATGTAATTTTTTCCCCACAATTCTTTGCAAAATTAAGATTTTTTTTCTTTTTTTCCACAAAATTGTCATTGTAATAGGTTATTTCTCTCACATGGCATGTGTATACCAGAAATGACACCCCAAAATAAATTCTGCTACTCCTGAGTATTACGATACTACATGTGTGGGACTTTTCCACAGCCTGGCCACTTAGAGAGGCTCAACATGCAGGGAGCCCCATCACGTGTTCTAGGAGCATAAATTACACATCTAACTTGTTGACTACCTATTACACTTTTGAAGGCCCTGGAGCACCAGGACAATGACACGTGACACTGATGTCAGATGGCACTGATACGTGGCACTGACACGTGACACTGATGTGCCACTGATGACAGATGCCACTAATACGGGGCACTAATGACAAGTGACACTAATACGTGGCACTGATGACAGATGGCACTAATACGTGGCACTGATGACACGTGACACTGATATGGCACTGATTACAGATGGCACTATGTGGCACTGATGACACGTGGCACTTATACGTATCACTGGGGACAGATGGCACTGGGCACAGGTGGCACTAACAGGCGGCACTGGGAACAGGTGGCAGTTTATTTTCAGTTTTTTTTCTTGTACTTACAGCCGCTGCAACCGTTCATCTCTCCCTCCTCACACACTGTCTCTGTGTGAGGAGGGAGAGCCGGCGCTGAGAGATGATCTCATATGTTTACATATGAGATCATCTCTCATTTGACACGCCGATCACGCTGTAAACGGCCGCTGTGATTGGGCGTTTACAGTGATCTTTGACTGTGTCCAAGGGACACGGCCAGCACAGAGCTTCCCTGATGTGTGCTCTCAGGAACGCGCATTGCGGAAGTAAACAGGAGGACGTCCAGGGACGCCCTCCCGACAGTTGGCGTCCGTGCTGTAGCCGTCTTTCGGCTATAGCGCGGGCACGAAGTGGTTAATAAGTAAATGGATATAAAAACATATCATGGAAAAATGATAGAAAACAAAATAATCAGCAGTACAGAGTGCAATTGGCTATAGAGTTAAACACCCTACACGTTTCAGAGCGCTAGAAGACTCCTTCCTCAGGGGTGGATATGTAGCACAGAGCACAATTCTATTTAGAAAATACAAACAGGGTATTAGAACATAAGCATAATTATATAAATCAATGATTTATGTCAAGATATCTATGTAGGATACTTTCAAATCAAGATAAGATATAATAAAATTATTCCATGATTATTGATTAAAAACAACGAAACAGGCAATGTGAATGTAAATAAAATGGGTAACCAGTGCGCACAACCTAATCAATAAATAATGAATGGAAAGCTGCCAACATAAATGTGATCTCACACAGCAAAGAAAATAATGTAAAGTAGTATGTGGCGCTAACCTTCTGAACCTAATCTTATCTAATTACGACTACAAATAGATCTGTAACTAATGCAGATATAATAGAAAAAATTATAAAAACAATTCCAAAGATCAATATTGAATCCAATGTGCAAATGTGCAATAAAGTGCAAACAAACAAGTGCAAATTGCTGTACAGTGATCTTCAATGTGAAATTAATTTCATCAAATACAAAATTTCATCCAAATAAAGCAATGCAATAAAGAGAAAATAAATATATAATATCTTCTATAAAGTGATGTGCATCCAGTGCAGCATAAATATCCAGTGAAATAAAAATAAACCTGCGGTATTGACAATAATAATTATTAAATATATAAAGATCAGTGTCTCATACATATTAAGTGAAAAATAAACTTTGACACCAGTGACTCCAAAAATCCTATCAAATCAATTCAAATCAAAAAATCAGCAGCTGAATAAACTATAATAAGTCCTCTGCAAAAAGTTCTTATTGTTCTTATTCAGTCATCTGAATCAAGCTCTATAGGTCATCAATCAATCAGATTCAGTGTTTAAATAGTGCTTCTCCATGCATCAATCCATGCTTCACATGTGACTCGTGACATTTGGGGTGCTCCACACTATTTCCCCCAGCCTCTCACCTCCACGAGCGGCCTCCACAGGCCTAGTACCGCTTGTGTGTGAGTTGTCACTCAGCAGGTCTCTCTATCAGGACTCCAGATGCAAATGGCGCTCCCGTTTTCCAAGTATCAATATGGTAATCAAAGGAAGAGATATAGGGGGGCTCCAATGTGTAGTAATGCCAAAAAATATTTATTGAAAATAAATTCAAACTTGCATTAAAAACAAAGACGATCGGTGATGAAGATTATCAGCTCTTCCGGTCTCGGTCGTGACCGGAAGTAAAATGGTGACACCTGGATCCTTCCCTGACGCGTTGCGTCACTGCACACGTGACTTTTTCAAAGGGTCAAGGAGTCGGCTGTCCAAGTGTCACTTTTATTTTCTCCCCAAGCGTAATCATAACGGCAGCGCTGTATCAGCGGCTTGATTTCTATATTATATAAAACTTCCACAATCGTCTCATCATATTCATATAAATAGGGAGACTTATTTTTAATATATTGAAATATAAAAAAATGAAGATAAAATATCTATATTTAAAAAAATCACGTAAATATTTAATATGAAGCATACAGACGCCATCTAGTGGTCTTGTCATGTAACTGCTTCACTAATAAAACATTTTGTGTAGTGACATCTTGTGGACATATATAAAATTGACAGTCAATGAAATTCATTAGGATCTCAATAGAGCCATTTAGTGGACACTCATGAGAATATACATACAATGCTGAACTCCACATAAACTCAATGTTATTGTATCCTATATATATAAAACTATTTGTATAGATAAATAAAATAGGACTAAGTATGTTTAAAAAGAAAATTCTGAGAGACCCGACAGTAACCTAATCTGGTAAAAATCAGATGACTGTTTTAAAAAAAAAAAAAAAAATAACAAATTGGGTCAATTGTAAACATCCCTTGTAATAGAAAAAAAGCATGACAGGTCATCTTAAATATGAGATCTGGGGTCAAAAAGTCCTCAGATCTCATATTTGGACTTAAATGCAAAAAAAAAAAAAATGTGCCTTTAAGAGGTATGGGTGGAAGTGACGTTTTGACGTCGCTTCCGCCCTGCTATGGTATAGAGACGGGTGGGGGAAATCTTAGTCTCATTCGTCTCCATAATCAGCAGAGGAAAGTACCCGATCGCCTCCGCCGCTACCGACGGCTCCGGTAAGCGGTGGAGGGCCCCCACCCCTCCCGCCGCCGATTAACTGTGATCTCGCGGCGAATTCGCCGTGGAGACCACCATTATCGTAAACACGAACGGCGCCTAAAGAGATGGATAGCTCGGTTGTGGCAGCAGCTGCTGCCGTTACCGAGATATCCCTCTTCAAAAAAGGGACGTACATTGTCGTGCGCTGGTCGTAAAGTGGCTAGAATAAAAGATGCATAGGTGTGTGTATATATATATATATATATATATATATATATATATATATATATATATATATATATATATATATATATATATGTGTATATATGTATATATGTATATGTATGTATGTATGTATGTGTGTGTGTGTGTGTGTGTGTGTGTGTGTGTGTGTGTGTGTGTATATTATATATATACATATATATATATATATATATATATATATATATATACACTGTACTGGTGAAACTCACTAAAAAAAATAGTTTTTTGGCATACCGATGTACCTCCAACTAGTTTTAAATGGCTAGAGTACCGGCACACATATATAACTCAATGTATAGAGATAGGGTAAAATTTATTTGGCATGCTGACATAAGTCCAAAGAGCTTTGGATAGCCAGAGTGCCAACATGAGTAGATAAATGTATCAATGGAAGAGGAGATTTTTTACCTTGCAAGAGAGCTGTGAAGAAACATCTGACTGTCCGACTGGCGTTCGGCAGACAAATGCTAAATACTGCTCCCTCTCCAATCAGTCAGCGCTGACTAATTGCAGCAGCTGACTGAGAGGAAGGGTAGTGTGGCCGAGAGCGGGTACGCCCCCGAGTGGTGCGCACGTGGCCCCATCACTAATGCGCATGTCCGAGGACACGAACGACGGAGGGGCCCCGCCCACTCCACCTGCCGACACAGCAGGCTACCACAGTGGACAGCGCATGTTCACTGGGGTAGCAAGATAGAGGTCAGTCGGGAATGGAATGCCGACTGAGATCTCCTAATGCACCGCCGCGGGTTAAACAACAATAGGGTACAGAACATAGTTGGATAACTATAAACATGGTAATCGTACCTAGTAGAAATAAAGTAAAGGCAATCACAATTAACATATGATTGAATAGACTGACATCAAGGGAGGTCTTGGTGCATTTTCCCAAAGATAGGGTGATAAGACTGAGTAGTCATGAAACATATATATATATATATATATATATATATATATATATATATATATATATAATAGTTTAGATATTTTGGATAGAAAAAGGATGTATATACGAATGGAGGGTTGTTATCGTTTTTTATTCACTCAATCTATTGGTCGGTTTCGGATAAAGATGTTATTGTTCCATACCGCCTGACGAAAAACCCTCAAGAAAAGGTTTAAACCAAATACTGTCATTTAAGCCTGGTGACTGAGTAGCCCTTAGTTTATGTATCCACCGGGATTCAAGTTGGAGGAGGGCTTTATTCCAATTCCCCCCCCCCCCCTAGGATCGGGGTGGATACGGTCTAGGATCAAAAATTGGATTTTTAGAAATTTGCCATGATTTACTATAGTTGTGTGGTGGCCGAGGGGAAGGTCTGGGTCAGACGACTGCATATTAAGAATGTCTATAGGCTCTTTTCCAAAATTCTACTTTTGTTTTTCCGATATAAAAATAGCTTCATTCGCATAGTAACAAATAAATCGCCCCAAACGTCCGACAATTAGCAAAATGCATGGGGCGGAAGATTTGACCATTGGGTAGAGTTGGATTTTTTTGCACCAACATAAATTTGCAGTAATGATATTTTCCAGATGAAGGTTCCCCTATATTTGCAATGAGTTTTACTGGACTCTCCTTGAAATTCACTGCTGACTACCCTATCACCAATAGATGTTGCTCACTTGTATGTAAAAAGGGGTTTTGCCAAGACAAATTTCCCTAGTACTGGGTCGGGTAGGAGGAGATGCCAGTATTTGTCAACAATCTTTCTGATATTGCCGTGTTGGTTGCTATATTTGGTAATGATTCTGGTGGTATCGGTGTATTTTTTGGGTTTTACCAAATATAGCAATGTCTTTTGTTTGTGCCGATGCTTGTTTAAATGAACGTTTTAGGGAGGCATGCGAGTATCCCCGTAATAACAATCTTTCAGAGTTTATTCGCCTGTTCCCTAAAGATAGTAACGTCTGAGCAATTGCGCCTTACTCTCAAATATTGGCTATAGGGGATCGAGTGCATAAGGGGTTTGGGATAAAAGCTAGAAGAGTATAAGATGGAATTCCCTGCAGTGGGTTTCTTGTAGAGTTTGCTCATAATGGGACCCATCTCATCCCCTGTAGATTTCAACATTGAGAAATGTAACATGAAAAAAAAAAAATTTGATCCTAGACCGTATCCACCCCGATCCTAGGGGGGGTTGGAATAAATCCGCCCTTAAACTTGAATCCCAGTGGATACATAAACTAAGGGCTACTCAACCACCTGGCTTAAATGACAGTATTTGGTTTTCTTGAGGGCTTTTTGTCAGGCAGTATGAAACAATAACATCTTTATCTGAAACTGACCCATAGATTGAGTGAATAAAAAAACAATAACAACCCTCCGTTTGTATATACATCCTTTTTTCTATCCAAAATATTTCTATCTAAACTATTATATATACATGTATGTATGTTTCATGACTACTCAATCTTATCACCCTATCTTTGGAAAAATGCACCAAGACCTCCCTTAATGTCAGTCTATTCAATCATATGTTAATTGTGATTGCCTTTACTTTATTTCTACTAGGTACGATTACCATGTTTATAGTTATCTAACTATGTTCTGTTCCCTATTGAAGTTTCCTTTAATATCCCCTTCATTTATTGCTATCCATAC
The DNA here is from genome assembly GCA_028564925.1 of Lithobates sylvaticus. Taxonomy (NCBI): domain Eukaryota; kingdom Metazoa; phylum Chordata; class Amphibia; order Anura; family Ranidae; genus Lithobates; species Lithobates sylvaticus. The sequence goes on from CM053038.1 coordinate 169,836,275, forward strand.
AGTATATATATATATAGTAACGTTATTTACAATATTTATGGGCACTCTATGTCCTATACCCTATATGTATGATCTTTCTTTATAACCTGAAATCCATTGTTATTGTTCGAGATTGTTTTTGTTTATTTAATTTTGTTTGCAATGTGTGACTCCTCATTTCCGCCCCCCCCCCCCCCCCCCCCTTTATATCCCCCTTAATACAAGTAATCCTTTTATTTCCACTCTCTGGATTATATGCGGCATTCTCCACATGGATATAATAATAATTTTTTATTTACTGTATTTATCGGCGTATATCACGCACCCAAAGTTTAGGAGGGCATTTTAAGGAAAAAAAGTTTTAGGAGGGAAGTTTAGGGGAAAAAAACCTTACATTTAAGCTGTAGCGATATCACGTACTGGACATGAAACGCTGTAGCTAGTTGCCATGTTGGAATTCAGCCATGACAGCTTGGCTAACCATGTAACATTACAGATAAGTCTGAACTCCCTCCTACCTCCTCCCTCTCCTTGTTTTAGGAATTCAAAGCTTTTAAAAGTTCAAAAGGAACAAAAGGTTATCTCAGCAGAGGAAGCAGACCCCGGCTAGGTCAGTAAACAGGGCTCATGTCTCCTGGCAGGATATCAGGCCTGACGTAAAACTGTCGCCCTCTCCATTCAGAGAACCAACAGAGATCTGTCGTAAATACCTCATGCAGACAGTTTAGATAAGTATGAAATGACAGCATGTTTCATAACTTCCAAAGTAAGAACAGCATAGCCATAATGTGGACATATTTAGTTTCCTCAGATAAATTGTAACATTTCAAGTCCAGACACCCCTATGTCAGGTCATATGGGAAGCCACTGGGACCCCTTATTCCTCCTAGGTAACCCCAAACTCGGAAACCTGTCATGTGTACTCGTTTTGAAGCAAATATCACGCTTATCACTAAAATGAATACCTGCAGTCTATAAACAGTAGAGAGGCAGAGATATGAATATGTATCACAAAGTCTACCTGGGACAGGGTCATGACTAGACACCTCCCAGCAACCAACCCCTAAACAAGATGACCAGACGATTGGTCACTGGTCGCTGTCAACACCCCCTTTGATTTGACAGAAAAGAGGAGATGCCAAGACAATGGTCAGTTCTCCTTTTACCATCCAAGCAGGAACATGTGCCAAGTTTCAGAACCGATTACCTTTGCTCATCGATCAAACTCTGATCAACCCTCAGACATTAATTGCAAGTATTCTTCCTTCCCAATTCTACCTTATTTCATTGTGGCTGTATATTGTCTTTATCTTTTGAAACATCCCTTTTCTGTAAATGTTTTATTTGCATCAACTTTGACCTTTTCATAATAAACCCTTATGTTGAAAAGTGTCTCTAAAGCTCTTAATGCAAGCTATAAACGAACCTGCCTCTTAGAAGGGCGCTATTGTTGTAGAATAAGGCTTCTGAGCAGACCTGTCTGGTGGCAGTGTGAGTTATGGATGCTTATTCTAAAATTATAATTGGTATTGCTAAAATTACGTGTCCCCCACGGCTCGGTTTTTAAAACTGGGGTGGTTGCAGTTAAAGGGTTAATTGTGTAATTAGCCCAGTGACAATCGCTCTCAGGCTGCTCGCACATAGATTGTGGTCCCGCAAGCTGGAAAATCTTTGTGCTGGGCGCTGCTGAGAGTGGCATTGTTACGTGAGTGACAGCGTGGTGTAGGGTTGGCCGGTCCTTCGTCGCAAGTTAGCGAGGAGGGCAGGGATCTGACACCCGTGTTCGTCACATAAGCGCCATTTGCAGCTTGCCCGGCGTCATTTGCAGCTTGCCCGGCGTCATTTGCAGCCTGCCCGGCGTCATTTGCAGCCTGCCCGGCGTCATTTGCAGCTTGCCCGGCGTCATTTGCAGCTTGCCCGGCGTCATTTGCAGCTTGCCCGCGTTTAAATTTCCCGCTGCCGAGACAGACCGCGCGTGCGCCGCCGAAAAAGACCGAAGCGCCGCCGGAAAAGACAGAGCCGACTGTTCGGCTCCGCTCGCGGTCCCGCATCCATGCCGTTTCTGGAGCGAGCGCAGGGAGGTGGGACTACGAGCAGAGCCGAACAGTCGGCTCAGTCTTTTTCGGCGTCGCTTCGGTCTTTTTCGGCATCGCTTCAGTCTTTTTTGGCGCGCTCGCTATTTTTCGGCGCCGCTCGCTATTTTTGTCACTTTTTTTTGGGGTATCGGCGTATAACACGCACCCACGACTTCCCCCGATTTTAAGGGGGAAAACGTGCGTGTTATACGCCGATAAATATGGTACTTTGTATTCTATATATTTGTACCCTTACCTTCCAAAAAAACTTTGCTATGCCCATATAATACTCCTGTATATTTATTTGATGCTCTCTCTGTTATCTGCATCAGTAATTGCACCATATTACTTGTCCCTTTTCTCCCCGCCCGCTTGGTGAACGTTGGGAGATCGCCCAGCACACTAAGCTGCCCAGGTTGTTTAAGCCGCCCGGGTTGTTTAACCCACGGCGGCGCATTAGGAGATCTCAGTCGGCATTCCATTCCTGACTGACCTCCATCTTGCTACCCCAGTGGGAATGTGCTGTCCACTGTGGTAGCCTGCTGTGTCAGCGGGTGGAGTGGGCGGGGCCCCGTTCCGGCGTTCGTGTCCTCGGACACACGCACCACTCGGGGGGGGGGGGGGCGTACCCGCTCTCGGCCACACTACCTTCCCTCCATCAGCTGCTGCAATTAGTCGGTGCTGACCGATTGGAGAGGGAGCAGTATTTAGCGTCTGACTGCATGTCCGCCTGGTATCCCGCAGCATTTGTCTGCGCAACGCCAGGCGGACGGTCAGATGTTTCTTCATAGCTCTCTTGCAAGGTAAAAAAATCTGCTCTTCCATTCATACATTTATCTACTCATGTTGGCACTCTGGCTATCCAAAGCTCTTTGGACTTATGTCGGCATGCCAAATAAATTTTACCCTATCTCTATACATTGAGTTATACAAGTGCGCCGGCACTCTAGCCATTTAAAACTACTTGGACGTACATCGGTATGCCAAAAAACTATTTTTTTATTGAGTTCCACCAATACTTCCTTCTCTATATATACACCTATATATACCTATGCATCTCTTTTATTCTAGACACCAATTTTCCTGGAATTTACATAGTCGTGTAGTATATTACGACTATCACTCCAGGTATATATATTTATATATATATATATATATATATATTATTATATATATATATATATATATATATTAATTCTATTATCCATCGCTAATAGTTAATAATTTCTTACTTTGCAATCCTTAGACTCCTATACTTTACAAGCAATAAGTATCATTGGTCATTGCCTTGTATTTTATTGTAAATTTTTTATTATTCTTGAATGTATTTCTCCTATATTTATACCCATACATTTTTTTACAGTTGTCATAAATATACCATCGATTTGTAGCTCATATAAAATCATCTACACCTCTCTACATTACCCAAGGTACATCTATATCAATACTACAGTAATAGATGAATCAAAATTAATAAAAATCATTAGACAAGAGTTCTGATGATACTATTTTTTTTTTCCAATCCACCCCCTCGAAGATCAATTCCTCCTCTTGCTTTTATTTAGAGCCGAGCGCCATTTCGCCTCAGTGTTTGTCAGCTTGCCCAGCTGTTTCTTTTTGGGGATTGTTAAGGGCCCTTCTGCCTATTGGCAGCAAATACATTAAAGAGCAACTTTGACACCATCTATTCCTGGGAGCCATGGAGATTAGGAGACCATTCACATTGCCTGACTGTTTCCTTGTTTTTAACCAATAATCATGGAATAATTTTGCTATATCTTATCTTGATTTGTAAGTATCCTACATAGATATCTTGACATAAATCATCGATTTATATAATTATGCTCATGTTCTAATACCCTGTTTGTATTTTCTAAATAGAATTGTGCGCTGTGCTACATATCCACCCCTGAGGAAGGAGTCTTCTAGCGCTCCGAAATGCGTAGGGTGTTTAACTCTATAGCCAATTGCACTCTGTACTGCTGATTATTATGTTTTCTATAATTTTTCCACGATATGTTTTTATATCCATTTACTTATTAATAAATTTGGTTCTATTTACTTTGGTGTCGTACGTGCCTTTAAAGTCCACCACCAGGGGTCCCCCTTTTTTGTTTAATTTCATTATCGGATGTGGCACAACAAAATTGCAAGGAACTTAGATGAGATGAGGCAAAAATATCTTCTTACCAGATCCAAAGACCTATTAAAGTCTATATTCGCATCTGTGAACTTTATTACCTCTCACATTAGGTTTAGATCATCTTAGATTATCCAGCCACCTCGTGGGGAACCGTTGGTGAAAACGGGCCAAAGGTAATAATCACTGGATTTCCACAGAAGGCGATCCAACCATTAATCATATGAGAAAAAGAAAACTCCCCACGAGGAGGCTGAATAAGCTAATATCTGCAATAAGTTTTTTTTGGGACTTTGAGTGAGGCACAAGACACATGGTAGGAGAAATTGTAAAATTGTTTAATTGGCATATAAACAAAGCATACCTCATAAACAGATACATGGTTGAACATGAGTATTTGGCATAAAAGGCGATGGCATACAAAAGAGAAATTCATATATAAAATTGCATAGTATCCCATGGAAGTAACTAGTATAAAAAGCCAAATGCTTGATAACTGGTCAATTTTGTAGATGGGGCGAGTTATTTCTTCATATACAATTCTTGGTGCTGGTGGGGGGGGAGGGAGCCGGGCCATACTTTGGACTGTATTTAGCATCACGGCCCAAAATGTCAGACAACGCCGGTGCTGTGTCACCTAGTGCCTTCTTCCAGTTTGGAGGCCAAATTGGACGGTATATAATTTAGGCAAAAGTTCTATTGTTTTGGGGGAGGGAGGGGGAGGATTTAACTCCACGCTTGACTTTTGTTTTGTTTTCTGTTTTGTATGTAAATGTCCACTGGCGGGGGCGTAGCCTGACGGCGCATGGAGTAGGACGCACTCTGCACAGCTCCGCTCGTTAATCCTGCAATCCTTACCATCCTGCACTCCACGGGTGGAATTAAGTCCTCCTTCTTACCCTGGGTGAAGCCCTAGACCGAGGGCATCATGTCCCCGCTGAAATCTCAGAAGAATGCCGCGGCTAAACTCGAACAGTTCCGCCGTCAGGAGAGAGGGGAGGTGGAGGAAGATGGCGCCGAAAAGGTCAGTGGGGAGAGGACGGCCGGAGATACAGACAGGCTCCTGGAAGCCATAACATTATGCCGCACTTCACTTACTGCGCAGATGGAAGAGGTGAAAGTGGACATATCCCTGATTAGGCAGGACTTCCACAAACTGCGAGACTGGGTCACTGAAACAGAGACCCGTGTAGGCCTCATAGAAGACGCGCTCCCGCCATTACATGCCGGCACAGAACGCATGCACAGACAAATACAACAATTATTTTCAAAGCAGGACGAGATGGAGAATAGGATCAGGAGGTGTAACATTCGGCTGCTCGGTCTCCCTGAGGGGTCAGAGGGGAAAGAGCCGACCTCTTATGGCAGGGAGGCCTTCTCCCCTATGCTAGCTGTTGAAAGAGCTCACCGCATGCCGGCCAGACCACCATCTCCTGCGGCCCCCCACGTACATTTATCGCCAAACTCCTAAACTACAAGGACAGGGATGCAGCACTCAGAATGGCCAGGGAGCGGGGTAATATTCCCCTGGGTAATACTAAAATCGCCATCTTCCCAGACTTCTCAGCGGAAGTCCAGAGGCGCAGACAGAGTTTCATGGAGGCCAAGCGACGACTGAGATCCCTCCACATCAAGTATGCAATGCTGTTCCCAGCGAGGCTTAGAGTGGAACATGATGGCAGAGTCTCCTTCTTTAACCACTTGACCACTGGGCACTTAAACACCCTTAATAACCAGACCAATTTTCAGCTTTCGGTGCTCTCACATTTTGAATGACAATTACTCAGTCATACAACACTGTAGCCATATGAAATTTTTGTCCTTTTTTTCATACAAATAGAGCTTTCTTTTGGTGGTATTTAATCATCGTTGGGTTTTTAATTTTTTGCGCTATAAAAGAAAAAAGACTGAAAATTCGGTAAAAAAATGAATTTTTCTTTGTTTCTGTTATAAAATTTAGCAAATTTGTAATTTTTCTTGATAAATTTTGGCCAAAATTTATACTGCTACATATCCTTGGTAAAAATAAGTACAAATTGGGGTATATTATTTGGTCTTTGTGAAAGTCATAGAGTCCACAAGCTATGGTGCCAATATCTGAAAATTGATCACACCTGAAGTACTGACGGCCTATCTCATTTCTTGAGTCCCTAACATGCCATAAAAGTACAAATACCCCCCAAATGACCCCTTTTTGGAAATAAGACATTCCAAGGTATTTAGAAAGAGGCATGGTGAGTTTTTTGAAGTTGTAATTTTTTCCCACAGTTCTTTGCAAAAATCAAGATTTTTTTTATCTTTTTTTTCTTTTTTTCACAAAATTGTCATATTAGCAGGTTGTTTCTCACACACAGCATATGCATAGCACAAATTACACCCCAAAACACATTCTGCTATTACTCCCGAGTACGGCTATACCACATGTGTGAGACTTACATAGCGAGGCCACATACAGAGGCCCAACATGCAGGGAGCGCCATCAGGCGTTCTGGAGCACCCAGGACAATTCTGACATTTCTCTCCTACATGTAAAAATCATCATTTATTTGCTAGAAAATTACATGGAACCCCAAAACATTATATATGTTTTTTTAGCAAAGACCCTATAGAATACAATGGCGGTCGTTGCAACTTTTTATCTAGCACGGTACTTGCGCAGCAATTTTTCGAACGCGTTTTTTTGGGGAAAAAAAGTTTTGTGCTTTACAAAAACAAAACTGTAAATTTAGCCCAATGTTTTTGCATAATGTGAAAGATGAAGTTACGCTGAGTAAATAGATACCCAACATGTCACCCTTCAAAATTGCAGACGCTCGTGGAATGGCGCTAAAATTCGCTACTTAAAAATCCCCATAGGCGGCGCTTTAAATTTTTTTACTGGTTACATGTTTTGAGTTACAGAGGACTTCTAGGGCCAAAATTATTGTTCTCGCTCCAACGTTTGCAGCGATACCGCACATGTGTGGTTTGAACACTGTTTTCATATGTGGGCGGGACTTGCATATGCGTTCGCTTCTGCATGCGAGCACACGGGGACAGGGGCGCTTTAAATTATTTTTTATTTTTTTTATTGTTAATTTTACTTTATTTTAGTTTGACACTTTTTTTCCCCCCAAAAATTTTTTTGATCACTTTTATTCCTATTACAAGGAATGTAAACATCCCTTGTAATAGGAATATGGCATTACAGGTCCTCTTTACAGTGAGATATGGGGTCAATAAGACCCCACATCTCACCTCTAGGCTGGAAAGCCTGAAATAAAATAAAAAAATTATCCTGGCTTCGATCGTAGCGAGCATTGCATGGTATCGCAGAATATCGCAGGGTATTGCAGAGTATGGCAGGGTATGGCAGAGTATCGCAGTGTATGGCAGAGTATCGCAGTGTATGGCAGAGTATCGCAGGGTATGGCAGAGTATCGCAGGGTATGGCAGAGTAGCGCTGGGTATGGCAGCGTAACGCAGGGTATGGCAGCGTAACGCAGGGTATGGCAGCGTAACGCAGGGTATGGCAGCGTAACGCAGGGTATGGCAGCGTAACGCTGGGTATGGCAGAGTATCGCTGGGTATGGCAGAGTATCGCTGGGTATGGCAGAGTATCGCTGGGTATGGCAGAGTATCGCTGGTATGGCAGAGTATCGCTGGGTATGGCAGAGTATCGCTGGGTATGGCAGAGTATCGCTGGGTATGGCAGAGTATCGCTGGGTATGGCAGAGTATCGCTGGGTATGGCAGAGTATCGCTGGGTATGGCAGAGTATCGCAGGGTATGGCAGAGTATCGCAGGGTATGGCAGGGTATCGCAGGGTATGGCAGAGTATGGCAGGGTATGGCAGAGTATGGCAGGGTATGGCAGAGTATGGCAGGGTATGGCAGAGTATGGCAGGGTATGGCAGAGTATGGCAGGGTATGGCAGAGTATCGCAGGGTATGGCAGGGTATGGCAGGGTATGGCAGGGTATGGCAGAGTATCGCAGGGTATGGCAGAGTATCGCAGGGTATGGCAGAGTATCGCAGGGTATGGCAGAGTATCGCAGGGTATGGCAGAGTATCGCAGGGTATGGCAGAGTATCGCAGGGTATGGCAGAGTATCGCAGGGTATGGCAGAGTATCGCAGGGTATGGCAGAGTATCGCAGGGTATGGCAGAGTATCGCAGGGTATGGCAGAGTAGCGCAGGGTATGGCAGAGTAGCGCAGGGTATGGCAGAGTAGCGCAGGGTAGCGCAGGGTATGGCAGCGTAGCGCAGGGTATGGCAGCGTAGCGCAGGGTATGGCAGCGTAGCGCAGGGTATGGCAGCGTAGCGCAGGGTATGGCAGCGTAGCGCAGGGTATGGCAGCGTATGGCTGGGTATGGCTGGGTATGGCAGAGTATGGCTGGGTATGGCAGAGTATGGCTGGGTATGGCAGGGTATGGCTGGGTATGGCAGGGTATGGCTGGGTATGGCAGGGTATGGCTGGGTATGGCAGGGTATGGCTGGGTATGGCAGGGTATGGCTGGGTATGGCAGAGTATGGCTGGGTATGGCAGAGTATGGCTGGGTATGGCAGAGTATGGCTGGGTATGGCAGAGTATGGCTGGGTATGGCAGAGTATGGCTGGGTATGGCAGAGTATGGCTGGGTATGGCAGAGTATGGCTGGGTATGGCAGAGTATGGCTGGGTATGGCAGAGTATGGCTGGGTATGGCAGAGTATGGCTGGGTATGGCAGAGTATGGCTGGGTATGGCAGAGTATGGCTGGGTATGGCAGAGTATGGCTGGGTATGGCAGAGTATGGCTGGGTATGGCAGAGTATGGCTGGGTATGGCAGAGTATGGCTGGGTATGGCAGAGTATGGCTGGGTATGGCAGAGTATGGCTGGGTATGGCAGAGTATGGCTGGGTATGGCAGAGTATGGCTGGGTATGGCAGAGTATGGCTGGGTATGGCAGAGTATGGCTGGGTATGGCAGAGTATGGCTGGGTATGGCAGAGTATGGCTGGGTATGGCAGAGTATGGCTGGGTATGGCAGAGTATGGCTGGGTATGGCAGAGTATGGCTGGGTATGGCAGAGTATGGCTGGGTATGGCAGAGTATGGCTGGGTATGGCAGAGTATGGCTGGGTATGGCAGAGTATGGCTGGGTATGGCAGAGTATGGCTGGGTATGGCAGAGTATGGCTGGGTATGGCAGAGTATGGCTGGGTATGGCAGAGTATGGCTGGGTATGGCAGAGTATGGCTGGGTATGGCAGAGTATGGCTGGGTATGGCAGAGTATGGCTGGGTATGGCAGAGTATGGCTGGGTATGGCAGAGTATGGCTGGGTATGGCAGAGTATGGCTGGGTATGGCAGAGTATGGCTGGGTATGGCAGAGTATGGCTGGGTATGGCAGAGTATGGCTGGGTATGGCAGAGTATGGCTGGGTATGGCAGAGTAAGGCTGGGTATGGCAGAGTATGGCTGGGTATGGCAGAGTATGGCTGGGTATGGCAGAGAATGGCTGGGTATGGCAGAGTAAGGCTGGGTATGGCAGAGTATGGCTGGGTATGGCAGAGTATGGCTGGGTATGGCAGAGTATGGCTGGGTATGGCAGAGTATGGCTGGGTATGGCAGAGTATGGCTGGGTATGGCAGAGTATGGCTGGGTATGGCAGAGTATGGCTGGGTATGGCAGAGTATGGCTGGGTATGGCAGAGTATGGCTGGGTATGGCAGAGTATGGCTGGGTATGGCAGAGTATGGCTGGGTATGGCAGAGTATGGCTGGGTATGGCAGAGTATGGCTGGGTATGGCAGAGTATGGCTGGGTATGGCAGAGTATGGCTGGGTATGGCAGAGTATGGCTGGGTATGGCAGAGTATGGCTGGGTATGGCAGAGTATGGCTGGGTATGGCAGAGTACGGCTGGGTATGGCAGAGTACGGCTGGGTATGGCAGAGTACGGCTGGGTATGGCAGAGTACGGCTGGGTATGGCAGAGTACGGCTGGGTATGGCAGAGTACGGCTGGGTATGGCAGAGTACGGCTGGGTATGGCAGAGTACGGCTGGGTATGGCAGAGTACCGCAGGGTATGGCAGAGTACCGCAGGGTATGGCAGAGTACCGCAGGGTATGGCAGCGTATCGCAGGGTATGGCAGCGTATCGCAGGGTATGGCAGCGTATCGCAGGGTATGGCAGCGTATCGCTGGGTATGGCAGCGTATCGCTGGGTATGGCAGAGTATCGCTGGGTATGGCAGAGTATCGCTGGGTATGGCAGAGTATCGTTGGGTATGGCAGAGTATCGCTGGGTATGGCAGAGTATCGCTGGGTATGGCAGAGTATCGCTGGGTATGGCAGAGTATCGCTGGGTATGGCAGCGTAGCGCAGGGTATGGCAGAGTAGCGCAGGGTATGGCAGGGTATGGCAGGGTATGGCAGGGTATCGCTGGGTATGGCAGAGTATCGCAGAATATTGAAGGGTATCGCAGGGTATGGCAGAGTATGGCAGGGTATGGCAGAGTAGCGCAGGGTATGGCAGAGTATGGCAGGGTATGGCAGAGTAGCGCAGGGTATGGCAGAGTAGCGCAGGGTATGGCAGAGTAGCGCAGGGTATGGCAGAGTAGCGCAGGGTATGGCAGAGTATCGCAGAGTAGCGCAGGGTATGGCAGAGTAGCGCAGGGTATGGCAGAGTAGCGCAGGGTATGGCAGCGTAGCGCAGGGTATGGCAGCGTATCGCAGGGTATGGCAGAGTATCGCAGGGTATGGCAGAGTATCGCAGGGTATGGCAGAGTATCGCAGGGTATGGCAGAGTATGGCAGAGTAGCGCAGGGTATGGCAGAGTAGCGCAGGGTATGGCAGAGTAGCGCAGGGTATGGCAGAGTAGCGCAGGGTACTGCTGGGTATCCATCCATCCATGCTCAGCCATCCCTCCATACCTTGCAATACCCAGCAATACACTGCAGGCTATTGCTGTGTATTGCAGGGTATGGAGGGATGGCTGAGCATGGATGGATGGATCGGTGGCATGCAGAGCAGGCTGTGGGCACTACAGATCCCGCCCACAGCACTGCTGCCACCGATCCCTCCCCCTCTCCTCTCACACTGTACCGATCGGTACAGAGAGAGGAGGGGAGAGGAACCGGCGTCATCAAATGACGCCGGTTTGCTTACATGTGATCGCGCCGTCATTTGACGGCGCGATCACGTGGTAAACGGCCGCGATGAGCGGCCGTTTACCGTGATCCGTGATCCGCCGGGTCCGCTGGACCCGGCGATCACGGATGTTCTCGAGTGCGCGCCCCAGGGGGCGCGCAAGAGGGGAATTCCGGGAGGACGTCATATGACGCCCTCCCAGAGTTAAGCAACCGCCCTGTAGCCGTTTTTCGGCTATAGGCCGGTTGTAAAGTGGTTAAGGACCCTGAGGATCTTGCCACCTGGATTAAACAACGTGGGGCACATGGAGGAGCGGTGTGATGGCCTTGAGGGTAATACCCCTCTTCCTTTTTCTTCCCTTGAGGGGAACCCTGTTGTTTGTCCACTGTCCCAGGTATGCATTGCCTAAAACCCAGCACGGTACATATTGGTGCTGTCTGCCTGCCTGGGCCCCTTACACCACGAGATGGCACTGCAATCCCTTCTATTTGTTGATCACAGGTTGTGACATGTTACTCTGGACAGCCTTAGCTATACGCTGAGATGACTCTCCCCTTCTTTTATTTTTGCCCTGTTCCCTTGTGTCCTTCCTTTTTATCCTTCCCCCTCCCCCTTTTTTTCTGGTCTTTTTTACCCCCCCCCCCCCCCCGCTGCTGGGGGGGGACTTTTTTTCTTCCCTGGAACTGCCACTGTCTTTACCCAACAGATATGCTGCTAACACCGTGGAACGTTAACCATATTTACTTATTTGCACTATCAAACGCTGCCCTCCACTGCATACATAGCTACTAAGGTAGCAGGAGCTCTGCTAGTCCTACCACTTAAGTGCGTAAGTATAATAATCACCGTTTTGACAATGCTTCTTTTGCACATGATGGTTTTGAGGCCAGTGATAATAGAAAGTATGGAAAATCACCTCTATACAACGTTAACCTCATGTGCATTCTAACTGTTGTTCTACATTCCCTAGCTACATTAACTCTTTCCTGTTGGACTGCAGGTCAATTTTTGTTTTGGGATGATGCCCGCTACGGTTGGGGAGGGTGCAGGGCGGGGAGGGGGGTGGGAGGGGCTAAAAAATACTTTTTTAGCAACGTATATTTTTGAGTGTACAACTCTCCCTGAGTTGTACACTCAAAAATATACGTTGCTAAAAAAGTATTTTTGCTCAGGTATTATGTTCTATTCATTGATTTACAGATATCCACACAGGGAGTATGCTATATTGATGGTATGTGTATTTGTCACTGTAACCATGGAACTGGTTGTCACTGCTGATGGGTTCTGTTTATGTACTCGAACACACCCATGGCAACTTTAAAATTCTTGACCTGGAATGTGAGGGGTCTCCGAGACAAGATTAAGCGCTCGGCAGCTCTCACATTCCTGAAAAGGCAGAGAGCTGATGTCATGGAGGTGGTCGAGACGCATATAGAAGGGCAGATGCAAAGGGCACTTTGCAGACCCTGGGTGGGATGGGTATATCATTCCACCCACACATCCCACTCCAGGGGGGGTGTCGATTCTTATAGCCAAGTCAGTACACTTTGAACTGACAGAGCTCTGCTTAGGGCCGCTACATATTTGTGTCTGCTAAACTACATGGGGAACCTTTCCTTTTATTGGCCTCATTCATCCCCCCCCCCCTTTTTCCCCTACCAGGACTACGCCAATCATCCAGAGAATAACTGGGGAATCTATCTTTCTAAAATTATCTCCTCCTTCCAACTGGCAGACACGTGGAGGCACAAATATCCCCACACGCGTCAATACTCCTGCTTCTCCTCCACCCATAACTCTATGTCGCGCATTGATTTTATATTTGTTTCCAAGAGGCTCCTTCCCCGTTTACGGGAGGCGTCGTTTTGCCCTAGACTCCTGTCAGACCACCACCCATACACTATTACACTTAGTATTCCCCAGGACAAGCCACCACGGACGTGGTGCTTGAACCCATTTTGGTTGTCGCTTCTGCCTGAAGACAACAGCATATCTTCTGAACTGGGCAGACATTTCTTGGAAAATGTCGGCTCTGCATCCCCTGCAGCAGTTTGGGAAACCTTCAAGCTCCATGCCCGTGCTACCCTACAATCCCGAATAAATCAGATAAAAAGGGACTCCGCAGCAGTTTATGACAAGGCAGTATCAGAACTATCCTTGACAGAACAAAAATACAGGGAGGACCCATCCCGGAGCCATGCAGATGCACTTAAATTGCAAGCCAGAGTAGTGACCCAAATTCAATATGAAAAAGCCAGGCAGAAGCTATTCTTTAGCAAACAAAAACATTTTGAATTGGGGGAACGAGCGGGTAAACTCCTTGCCTACCTCGTACATAACGAGGATAGGCCCCCGGTAGTCATCACACTCCAAGACCCCGGAACACAACCTGTTTCATACCCCCTCACTGTTTCCGCCAAATTTAAGGAGTTCTACACAGACCTATACACGTCCACAGCTCAGGAAGACCCTGCCCCCATGGCCCAGTTTTTTGAGTCCATCACATTTCCACAGCTATCCCAGGAACAGGTCGCCCTACTGGAAGCGCCACTCACTCAAGAAGAAATTGCGGGGGCGATAGCCAGCTTTGCCAAGGACAAATCTCCTGGCTCAGATGGCCTCCCCATAGAATTTTACTCGCGGTTTGCGGACATACTCACCCCCAAGCTATTTGCCTTGTATAATGATTTGTTCAGAACACACACTCTGCCACCATCCATGAGAGAGGCCACAATAGTGCTAATACCCAAACCGGGCAAGGACCCTGGCCTTCCGGAGTCCTACCGTCCTATCTCCCTCCTTCAGGTCGATATATAAAAATTCTTGCCAAAACACTTTCAACTCGCCTGAATCAAGTCATCCTTTCTTTAATCCACGCTGACCAAGCAGGATTCATGCCTGGCCGTAACACTTCTTTCAACCTCCGTAGGCTCTTTATGAACCTGCAGTCCTCCCATGACAATGTTGGTACCAGAGTGGTAGTGACTTTAGATACGGCCAAGGCATTTGACTTTGGTCCCAGATTCATCAAATGGGTGCAGCTCCTTTACCATGACCTAGCGGCCAGGGTGGTGGCCAATGGGTGTCCGTCTTCTGTCTTTACCCTTAGTAGATGCACGAGACAAGGCTGCCCGTTGTCCCCCCTGCTGTATGCCCTGGCGGCGGAGCCCCTAGCCATGTCTGTCCGGGCAAACACAGAGATTGTGGGCTTGAGAGTGGGGTCCTTAATCGAGAAAAACTGAAAATTGTATACTTACCTTTCCGTAATTTTCCTTTCCTGTCGCATCTTCATGGCAGCATACACTCTGGGTTGTGGCTCCGCCTCCACGACCTGATAGGACCACATAGCTATAAGATGACGATACGGCCCCCGCCCCAGTATTCTCCGTATATATGAGTCACCTCAAGAAAACAAAGGGTGGGTCATTGTATGCTGCCATGAAGATGCGACAGGACAGGAAAATTACGGAAAGGTAAGTATACAATTTTCCGTTTTCCTGTCGCATCATGGCAGCATACACTCTGGGGAGTAACTCGCAGACAGGGTGGGTAGTGCATCAAAAGCAAAATTTTATTCGCAAGGAATGGCCGAGTTGGCTTGAATAACAGATTTTCCGAAGTTTACGGTTGACAAACGGGCAGAATCAACTTTGTAATGGTCAATAAAGGTGTTCCTGGAGGACCAGGTGGCCGCTTTGCAGATAGTTTCCGCTGACACCCTACAATAGGCTGCCCATGAGGTTGCCACTGCCCTGGTGGAATGCGCCTTTAGGCCCTCTGGAATCTGTGTGGAGCCTAGCGAGTAGGCCTTCTTAATGGTCTTTACTAGCCATGAGGCGATGGTGCGGGCCGATGCTGGCTGACCCTTCCTGAACCCATGAGGGATTATTAGGAGATTCTCTGACTTTCTGATGGGTTCTGAGGCGGCAAGATATTTGAGGATGTTGCCTCTGACATCCAGGGGGTGCGGAACACCCTGGTCAGTAGTGAGTGCTGGCAGATTGATTTCCTGGTTAAAGTGGAATGATGAAGAGACCTTAGGGATGAAGCGGTCTGAGGGTCTTAGGACTACCCTGTCCGGGAAAACGACCAGGTAGGGGTCCCTGGCCAGTAAAGCTTGCATTTCTGAGACCCTCTTCGCTGAGGCTATGGCAATCAGAAATGTCACCTTCAGCGTTAGGTCCCAGAGGGAGATGTTTTCTAACGGGAAGAAGGGCTCCCTGGATAGGGCCTCCAAGACGACCGACAGGTCCCAGGTCGGGAAGGAAGGTCTTCTGGGAGGCCTCAGCTTAAGACAGGCTTTCTGAAACTGGATAATGAGGGGGTCCAGCGCCCACCTGGTTCCGGTCAGGGCGGACAGGGCTGACACCTGCACCTTCAGGGTACTGGAGCCGAGGCCTCTGTCCAGGCCTGCCTGCAGGAATTCCAAGATCTGCGGGGTTGATATAGAGGACAGGTTCCACCCCTGCTGATGGGCGAAGGAAGAGAACCTATCCCAGACTCGCCGGTAGGTGGAGTTTGTGGTAGGCTTCCTGGCCTGGAGGAGTGTGTCCACCACCCTAGCGGAGCAGCCCTGCTCTAGGTATCTAGACCTCTCAGTCTCCAAACCGTCAGGTGCAGTTTCTCCGGACTCGGATGGAGCATCTGGCCCTGGGAGAGCAAGTCGGCTGACTGCGGGAGAGGGAGAGGGTCTGCTGTGTTTAGCTGAAGGAGGGTGGTAAACCACGGCCTCCTGGGCCAAAAGGGGATTACGGCCACTACCAGCGCCGATGACCTCTTGAGCCTCAGCAGGAACCTCGCTATCAGAGGGGTCGGAGGGAAGATGTACCCGAGGCAAAAGTCCCAGGGGTGCTGGAGACAGTCTGTCCCCTCGGCCGAGGGGAAGGGGACTCGTGACAGGAACCTCTGGCATTTCGTGTTCTCCGGAGTCGCTGCCAGATCTATGTCCGGAGGACCCCAGGTTCTGGAGATAAGGTCGAAGGCCTGCGGACTCAGGGACCACTCGTTGTTCGAGAGGAACCTCCTGCTGAGGGAATCGGCCAGGAGGTTCTCGACACCGGGGATGTAAGCTGCTCTTAGGTCCTGGAGATTCTGCTGTGCCCACTCCATGACGGGGAGAACCTCCCGCATCATGGACGAGCTCCTGGTACCCCCCTGCCTGTTGATGTAGGCGACAGCAACCTTGTTGTCCATCCTCAGGAGAACATATTTGCCCCTGAAGAGAGAGCCGAGGGCCAGGAGGGCTTGGAAGGCCGCCCTCATTTCCAGAATATTGGACACAGCGGCTCGTGCCTCGAATGGCCAGCGGCCCTGGACTGCATGGTGTAGGTAGTGGGCCCCCCACCCCTCCAAACTGGCATCCGTGGTAACTATCTCCTGAGGGGGGGTGACAATGTGCCTGCACCTGTCCAGGTTGTCCGGTCGGGTCCACCATCCCAGGGACTGCCTGGCCTCCTGCGAGATGTGGACATAGACAAGCCGTTCCATTGACTCAGGAACGAAAGCTGTAGGGGCCTTGAGTTCCACTGAGCCCACTGGACCATTGGGATGGTAGCTGATAGAGAGCCTAGGAGGCTGAGGCACCCCCTGGCTGGGATGGATGCAGCATGGATCGCTCTCCTTACTTTCTGGGTCAGCAGAGGGACTTTCTCTGGAGGTAGTTCTATTGAGTTTAACCGGGTGTCTAGTACAGCCCCCAGGAAAACCATCCTTTGAGAGGGCTGAGCGTTGCTCTTCCCCCAGTTTATGAGCCAACCCAGCCCTTGGAGCGTGGAAACTAGTATCTCCCGGTGCTGGGTAAGGGATTCTAGGCTGTCTGAGAGGAGGAGGATATCGTCTAGGTAATGATGCACCCTGAGGCCTCTCTCTCTCAGGCAGGCTATTACCGGGAGGAGGACCTTGGTGAAGGTTCTTGGGGCCGTGGAGATCCCGAACGGGAGGCATCGGAACTGGAAGTGCCTCTGGTCTATGGAAAAACGGAGGAACCTTTGGAATAGGATGTGGATAGGGACATGAAGGTAAGCGTCCTGTAGGTCCACGGACAGCATCCAATCTTCTTGATTTATGGCCTGGAGGATAGATTGGAGGCTTTCCATTTTGAATGGCTCCACCCGGATGGAGCGGTTGAGCCTCTTCAGGTCCAATACAGGGCGCAGGTCTCCTGACTTTTTCCTGACCAGGAATAGAGGGGAGTAGAACCCCCGACCCCTTTGGGAAAGGGGTACTTCTACTATTGCCTCCTTGAGGAGCAACTCCTGGACGTAGTCCATCAGTAGCACCCTTTTCTCCCGGGATGACGGGAGTTTGGTTGGGCAAAAGTGATCCCCTGGCGGCCGCCCTTTGAAGGACCACCTGTGCCCGAAACGGACGGTGGCCACCGTCCAGAGATCCCTGATGGCATCCGTCCAAGCCGGCAGGAACTTTAGGAGCCTGGCCCCCACTACCACCGGCTGGACGGACGCACCTTCAAAAGGACTTCTGGTCCGCGGACGCAGAAGTCTTGGGCTTCTGAAACTTAGAGAAGGTCGCCTGGGGGTTCCTCCATTTTCTCCTATATTCTCTGCCTGGCCTATAGGCCTTGGCGTCCCTATATTTATCAGGCAGGTTGCGCCTAAAGGGAGGGGGCCTCTGCTGCCTTGGTTTTCTGTCGGAGGGGATGAGCCCTGATTTGCCGCCGGTCACCTTCGATATGGCCGAGTCTAACTTGGCCCCAAAAAGGTTTTCACCGTCGAAGGGGATGCGGCACCAGTTTGACTTTGAGGCGGGATCTGCTGCCCAGGGTTTTAGCCAGAGGGCACGTCTGGCCATAACCGAGGCCAGCAGGGCCCTGGATGAGGACCTTATGGCGTCTACCGAGGCTTCCGCCACGAAATCCCCTGCGAGGCTCAGCTCCTGTAGGGCCCTAATGATCTTGTCTTGGTCAGCGCCCTCTGTCACGAGTTTCTCCGTGGAGGCTGACCAACTGGATATGGCCTTGCCCACGGCGGCCAATGCCACAGCTGGCCTACATGCGCCTCCTGCAGCCAGGTAGGCCCTCTTAAGGTCGGTGTCTATCTTCCTATCCAAGACGTCCCGGAAGGTTACCGCGTCTTCAATAGGAAGTGTCACGTGGCGGGCTAGGCGCATAAGGGAAGCGTCCACCACCGGCGGGGTGACCAGGGGTTTTGCCTTCGGTTCCTTGAGCGGGTACAGTTTGGTGAGCCTGTTATTTAGGCCCGACTTTCTGTCCGGCTTCAGCCACTCCTCCCTAATCATGTCGTCCAGTTCCTCAATAAAGGGGAAGGCTTCCGGATCCCTTTTGAGATTGGGAAAATATTTTTTCCGTTTTTGAGGGGCTTCCTGGGGTTCCTCCCAGTTGATCGCCTCTTTGACCGACCTCACAAAGGGCTCGATGAGAGAAAAATCGAAGCCGGCTGAGGCCTCTAGCTCCTCCTCCTCTGACTGGGAATCCAGCTCTCTGGACGTACTCGGGGGAGTGGGAGAGGCGGTTCTCACGGACATATCTGTGTCCGGGGCGGTCTGCGTGGCTGAGACAGCAGGTTCCCTAGGCTCCTGGACTTTTTCCCTGGTGGCCTCCTCGAAGCACCTGCGGCAGGCAAGCTTGTCCGGGAGAGCAACGGCCCCGCATATCCAGCAGGCATTGGCGGCTGGCCGGGGGGAGGGGCTGGTGAGCGACGTCTGCGTGGAGACCTTCTGCGGTGGGAGTGGCTGTGGGAGCAGGATCTGCTGCGACTCCTCCTGTGGCTTCTCCTATGGCCTGAGCGACTCCTTCTCCTGCTGCGACTCGAGTGGCTCCGTCTATGCCCCGAACGGCTTCTTCCGCGTGAGGTCTCCCTGCGTCTGGACTTTGATGATGATCCTGCGGACCTGGTGGGGCTAACCGTTTAGGCAGCGTTAGTTGGTCCTGCACTCTTTTTCGATCTACTCTACTTACCCATTGCCGTCCCTCTTACCTATCACGTTGAAGGTTATCTGCTGGGGCAGTGGTCTCCATAGGGATAGAGAAAAAGGCAGCCTAGCAACAATACAAAAATAGGCATAGTAAGAGGAAGGAAGGCAGAGGGAGCAGAGAGAAAAAGAAGGGGAAAAAGGGAGAGCAGTGTGCAGAGTGCACAGGGAAGGAGAGAGGGAGGAAGCAAAAGGCTAACTTACCTATTGAGGATGTGCTGGGAGTGGGGTTCCTTCCATTTAGCTTCGTTTAGAGGCTGTACCGGCAAGGACTTCCAAACCAGGAGAGGCTAGAACCTGGCTGGGCGAAGCGGTAAGAGGGTGATGATCCGTGCGGTCCCAACAGGTGAGGAAAAATTAGAGAATACTGGGGCGGGGGCCGTATCGTCATCTTATAGCTATGTGGTCCTATCAGGTCGTGGAGGCGGAGCCACAACCCAGAGTGTATGCTGCCATGATGCGACAGGAAATAAGTATGTACGCAGACGACACCCTATTATACCTACCTGATTCTGGCCCTTCCCTTACCACGGCCCTCCAAACGATTGAACGCTTTGGTAGATTCTCGGGACTCAAAATTAATTGGCGAAAGCACCAGATCCTCCCCCTAGACAGTTTCCCACCCCCCGCATCGCAGGCTGACCTGCCCTTGCAACAGGTCGATGTGATCAAGTACTTGGGGGTTCATGTCTCCAAATCGCCAGCTGATTATGTCAAGCTCAATATCGAACCCTTGTTCCCCTTAATTAAAACTAAAATACAAATTTGGTCCCGCTTACCCCTTGGGGTATGGGGTCGAATTAACTTAATAAAAATGATCCTCCTGCCCAAAATCTTGTATGTCCTCTGGCACACCCTGGTTTACTTGCCCCTTAGATATTTTAAATCCATCAAAGCTCTTCTCAAGCCATTTGTCTGGAGGAAAAATAGACACAAGTTGAAATGGCAGGCACTCAAGAATCCCACGGACAGGGGAGGTACGGCATTGCCAGACTTTAACCTTTATTACATTGCTTCTCAACTTTCTCAGCTGTTTCATGTTGACAAAGTTGACAGAGATAGATTTCTTGCACTACTGTGCCCTCAGTGGGCGCAACTGACAAATGACCCAATTTATGTTATAACAACAGGGGCAGCGGCCAACGAGACGGTCGGAGACAGACACTCTCTGACATACCAGTATAACCGTATCTGGGACCTAGCAGTTTCTAAACTGGGCATACCCCCACTGAATGACTACACTCCGCTGTGGCACAACAGAAAACTGCAGGACATGTATGGCTTCCGGATGCTCATCTCTGGCTCAGACGAGGTATTTTTTACCTGAATCACCTGCTCGTAAGCGGAGCAATAAAGACATACACAGAACTCAAGATGGAATTTGCACTGCACGATCGCATGCAATTTCGGTACATACAGCTGAGGCATGTAGTCCAGGCACAACTATCTCATTCAATCCCACAGCCCGCTTCTTTTTTTTTTTTTTTTTTTTTTTTTTTTGACATAAAGTTTATTTATTTGTCATAGAACAGAAAAGAAACCAAAACAGAACATCAGCTTTTTCAGCATATCATACAGGCATTTCGGATAAGACATTTGTACATATATTACATTTTACAGACCAGGAAACAAAGACACATACGGTAATTTTCGTTTATTTCCCATTGCCATCCTTTTAGTGGTTGAGCAGATGGATTACACCTTTTATGTCCCTTGGGGGGGGGGGGGGACAGACCGGGTTGGTACGGTAGTCCTAGTTGTTCATCTGCCCTTCAGAGAAGATATTAGAAGGATTACATGGACCAGTATCTGTCGTCCGTCAGAGTCGGAGTATCTTTGTGCTCTCAGTCTAGGGTCAGCTCCCTTGCCGATACCCAGGGGGCCCAGATCTTTTCAAATTTAGTTGGACAGTTCCTACCTAGATAAGTGAGTTTGTAGAGGGGTAGGGCATTGTTAATTAAGGTCATCCATAGTTATTTGGTGGGGGGTAGGGTTTGGTTCCACTGCATGAGAATTGCTTTCCTAGCATAGAAGGATGCATAGAAAACGAAGAGCTTTTTCTTTTGGGGGGCTTCAAGGTTGTCGCAGACCCCCAAGAGAAGGATGGTGGGGCTGCATGGGACCCTAATCTTCCCTATGGAGTTGATATCAGTGAGGACTTCCTGCCAGAAGGCCACTATGCGGGGACACGACCAGACAACGTGGAAAAAACCTGCTTCATCTTGCCCGCATCTGGGGCATACTGCTGAGCGACCAGGAAAGATTCTTGCAAGGCGGGCCGGAGAGTACTGGGTGCGGTGTAAAAATTTTAACTGTGTAAATCTGTCTCTGGCGGAGATCATTAGTGGTAAATATTGTTGAATGCCCTCCTCCCAGTCATCATCCGCCAGGTCCGGGATGTCTGTCTGCCAAGCGTTATATAACTGTGTGACCTTAGATGTATCCAGCCCCGCCAGCATATTATAAAGAGCAGAGAGTGTGCCCTTTTGCTCCTCTGATCTCAAAATATTTTCTAGCTCCGTTGTTTGTAACACAATTCTCTGAGGGAATTGGGAGCTGTACGCATGGCGTAGTTGGAGGAACCTAAAGAACATGTGGTTTGGTAACCCCTTATCCCGCTTCAAAGTGTCAAAGGGGGCTAGTTGTCCAGCGGTCACTACGTCCCTTAGTTGTGCGATTTCATATCTGATCCATATACCTGGATCAGGAATGGTGCGGAAGTGGGGTAACTCTGGGTTTCCCCATAGGGGGGTGTTGGGAGACCATGTGTCCGGTTGCTGTGTTAGAGTGTGGACCTTGTTCCATACCCTGAGGGTGGTTCTCATTGGGGCAGAGACCCTCGTGTTAGATTTGGGGCCTTTAAAGATCAGGCTCCCAAGCTCTTCTGGGGAGCCAAGGATCTCCGCCTCCAATGCAGACGCTGGGTTGCCTGTGTTCTGAGCGAGCCACCATTTAACTGTGACCAGCACCGCTGCCCAATAATATTTAAGAAGATTCGGTAGGGCAAGTCCTCCTAGCGTGAGTGGGAGTTGGAGGGTCGCTTTTGCTATACGTGGGGGTGTTCCTTTCCATATAAAGTTAGTCAGTATACCGTCCACTTTCCTGAAGAAGGATACGGGTATGTGTACTGGGGTCTGTCTAAAGAGATAGGTGAATTTCGGGAGTATTGTCATTTTGATCAGGTTGACCCGCCCCACTGGAGACAGTGGGAGGGACTTCCAGGCTGCGCATCTCTGGGACAAGTGGGACACCACCGGGTCCAAGTTTAGTCCAATGAATTGGCCCAGGTCTCGGTGGATCTCTACCCCCAGGTATCTAAGTTGCGACACCCTTTTAAGTTGCGTGTCTGGAGGATTAGACGTCCTTTCCGAGTGTAAGGGTAGCAGAGTCGACTTTCCCCAGTTGATGCACAGCCCAGAGTAACACCCGAAATCGTTAATTACCGATAGTGCCGTCTGGAGAGAGACCCCATCGTCTTTAAGGTATAAAAGGGCGTCGTCGGCATATAGTGACACTTTTTCGTGGAGTGCGCCTACCCTGATACCCTGTATGGCTTGAGTGGAGCGTATAAGGATCGCCATTGGTTCTATCACCAGTGCAAACAGCCCCGGCGACAGAGGGCATCCCTGTCTTGTTCCCCTGCCCAAGCTAAAGGGGGGGGGAGAGGACGGTTCCCGTTCGTACCCTGGCTACTGGGTGGGTGTACACTGCCGCAACCCAGGAGATGAAGGTTGGTCCGAAACCGAACCTGCGGAGGACCTCCCACAGATAGGGCCACTCGACCGAGTCGAAGGCCTTCTCTGCGTCTAGAGAGGCCACTACCGCCGGCTGGGCCCCTTCATCCCTCAAGGCCAGGACCGCTAACAGCCTGCGCAGGTTGATATCCGTCCCCTTACCGGGCATGAATCCCGATTGGTCCTCATGGATGACAGTAAGTATTACCTCATTCAGGCGCCTGGCGAGGATCTTGGTGAGGATTTTTGCATCCGCATTTAAGAGGGAAATAGGCCGGTAGGACGAGCACAACTGTGGGTCCTTGCCCGGCTTGGGGATAACTACTATTATGGCCTGGGCCATTGACGGGGGGAAGGCCCCTTCCTTTAGGGTTTTCGTGATCATGGCGTGGAGTTTAGGTGCCAATTCTTCTGCGTACTGTTTGTAAAACTCCGGGGGTAACCCATCTATCCCCGGAGTTATACCCACCTGCATGGAGCCGAGTGCCATTTGCACCTCTTCGATAGTGATTGGGGCGTCCATGAGTGCTCTCGCTGCTGGTGTTAGGGTCGGGAAGGTCACTCTGTCTAGATATGCTGCCAGTTCCCCCTCTGTGCGCCGAACCCTTGGGGAGTATAGCTTAGTGTAGTATTTTACAAAGCATGTATTAATAGCCCCGGGATCTAATGCCATTGTACCATCCTCCCGCCTTATCCTGGGAATAGCAGAGACCATGGACTGTTCTCTGGAAATCCAGGCTAGCATCCTCCCTGTTTTATCGCCCTGTTCGAATATTCTCTGTGTTTGGGCTAATTGTCTCCTGTCGGCCTTCGCCGTTCTGAGTAACAACACCTCCCTATATGCCACCCTCATGTCCCGTGCTGTGACGGGGTTAGCCGTCTGGGCAAAGCTTGTCTCCAGTGCTTGAGCCTTCTGCTCCGCCTCTTCTAGGATTATTTGCCCATTCCTGCGTTCCCTGTTTATGGAGGACATGTAGCATCCCCTAATATAGGCTTTAAAGGCCTCCCAGTCTGTAGCCGGGGAGGTAGAGCCTTCGTTCAGTGACCAGTATTGCGCTATTTCCTTGGCCATCTCAATTTCTATGGTAGGGTGATTTATCCAGTACTTAGAGAGTCGCCAGATTCTGTCTGCTTGTGGCGTTTTAGTTTGTATTGAGCAGAGTAGTGGAGAATGGTCCGAGATACCTCTAGGAAGCATTGCTACATCCTGAATTTTAGGTAGTAGACTGGGGCTACTATACATCAGGTCAATTCGGGATAAAGTATTGTGTGACGAAGAGTGACAGGAGTAGATGCGTTCCATCGGGTGCCTCCATCTCCATATGTCCGTTAGCCCATAGTTCTGCGCCCATCTCGCTAGAGATGAGTCAGTGGCAGGGTCCGGGGAGAGTTTGTCCAGGGAGGGGTTTGGGGGCATGTTGAAGTCACCTACCAGTAGTATGTTGTCTGTAGGGAATGTCGTCAGGAGAGTGGCGATATGTCTCAGGAGCGTGAGGGTGGCCGGGGGGGGTGCATAAAGTCCCACCAATACCATATCTATCATGTCAATTACTGCGTGAAGTATCACGTAACGCCCCTCCGGGTCTAGTTTGACGGCTATTAGTTCAAATGCAAGGGACTTGTGGACTAAAACACTAACCCCCCGGGCATGACTAGAGTAAGTGGCGTGGTAGTGATGATTCACCCAAGGGCGTTTAAGGCCCATGATCCTCCCACCCACCAGATGTGTCTCCTGTAGTACACAAATGTGGGGGTTATATTTTTTCATGTAGGAAAATACTAGGGAGCGCTTGATCTTGTTGTTCAGTCCCCTCACATTCCAGGACAATATTTTCAGAGGAGCCATGGTGTATATGGATCTAAAATATTGTTCGGATAGTGCTTTCCCCGCCTAGTCTTAGGGGTACCCACCTCCTGGGCCTTCCTATCTGCGGTGATTAGATGTTGGTTTGGGGCGTTAGAGTGGATGGAATACGTCCTCGTCTGTCTAGAGCATATGTCCGTGTACAGTCGTCCGTAGCCATAGGGACAGTGAGTCTGAAAAAGCCAGAACAAAAAACAACCAAAAGAAACAAAGAAAAAAGAGTAAACCATTAAACAGAATACCCAGCCCATCCCTCCCCACACCTTGAATAACGTATCACAAGGTGTTTGTGTACCCATGTCCCAAAACTTTTTTAGGTTAGTAACCTAGGAAATGTTCCTGTGGGGGCGGTGCGCAACGACAGCACACCAAGGACTCTGTCACCCTCCTACCGGAGCAAGGCGCTCCGCGTATTAGGGTGCTAGAGGCGTACATAAAAATAAAAAAACAGTAAAAAAAGGAAAACATACACATAAATGATTTAAAATATACTGCATCCGGGTGTGTAACACCCAACTCTTAGAGTGATCTAAGGGCACATACTTAGTTTCAAACGTATAAGGCTATCAACCATTACAACTATCGGCTCCTATGTCAGGAGAACTCCAACTCCTGGGCTGGCCCCTTATGTAGGATAGTCCAGACGGTGCAACTCAGAAGGTTATAAGCAGAGCTTCCCTCGCCCGCCAATGCAAGAGAGGGCAGGGGGGGGGAGAGGCATCCGGAGAACCGTGAACCTACACAGAAAGTCCCCCCACCCTCAGGGCCATCACCCGTCCCGGTCCCCACCTTTGAGTAGCGTCCTATTTCAGGCTCATGTCTGTAGCAAACCAGGGGAGGGGGGCAGTGAAGAGGTAAATGTGAAAGTAAAGGCACGGAGATTTCTGCGGCAGGAGGGGGGAAAGAGGGAAAGACGGGTTGCAGGGTCCCCCATTACTCCCAGCCGGGAGGCAGTTCACAGTTACAGTGGGGTGAAAGAATATCGGGAGACACCCCAGCATGTTGGCAGATTAAGTTCGGACCCCTCGGGAGGTCCCCCAGCTAGATTCCTTGTCCGTGGAGGAATGTATGGGTACTCCCTTTTGGCGTACCCCCGTGCCAATAATGTCTGGTATAACTGCCCCCCCCCCAAAGCCCCAGGGCAAGTACCTGATTAGGTCGAGCTAGCCAGCTCTCCGGGTGTCGCCAGGGTGGTCATCTTCTCAGCCGTGGAGGGGTGCGGTGATGGATCGTGGAGGAGAGTAGTAGCGGCAATGGCGGGTGGCATCGGAGGATGAAGGAGGAGATTCGGGTCGCGGCGGTCAGCGGTCTCTGGGTAGGGATTCCGCCCATCGGGAAGCTTCTTCAGGGGAGGTAAAGAATCTGGCGGTTTCTCCGTCCAGGACCTTCAGGCGTGCCGGGAACAGCATGTTGTATTTGATTCCTCGTGCACGGAGTGTTGCTTTCACGTGGTCGAATGTTCTTCTCTGCCGTTGGGTTTCGATGGAATAGTCCGGGAACACCATTAGTTTAGCATTTTCGTGGCGTATGTCGCCCAACTTCCTTGCCTCCCTGAGGACCAGGTCCCGGTCCCGGAAATTGAGTAGCCGGAAAATAAAGGTCCGTGGGGGAGCCCCAGGCGGGCCTCTAAGCGAGGGCATGCGGTGGGCCCTTTCAACTGCGAAGTGGGGAGAAAATGGCGCCTGGGGGAAAAGCGCGCGAAGGAGCTGCTCCGTAAATTGCACAGGGTCGCGGCCCTCAGCCCCCTCAGGCAGTCCCACCACCCGGAGGTTGTTCCTCCGGTTGCGGTTCTCCTGGTCCTCGGCCCGGGATTCCACAGCCCTCATTTTGACCTGGAGGGTGCGGATGGAGGAGTCATGTTCCCGGAGAGTGTCTTCAGCGTCTCCAACTCTCCTCTCCGCCTGCGTCAGGCGGTCCCGCACTTTGTCCATGTCTTTCCTGAGCAGGCCCATCTCCAATTGTACCTGCTCGATTTTAGCAGTGAGGGAGGTCTGGCAGCCCGTGATCGCCTGCATTAGGGCGTTAAACTGGTCAGTCCCAAGCGTGGACGGGTCGGCCTGGTCGGTCTGAGACGCCATGTCTGTAGCGCAGAGTACACGCGGACCCCAGGCTGCAGCGGGGGCTTTTTGGGCTGGAGGGCGCTTGCGGTGGGATCCGGAGCTGCCCCTTCTCATGCCCACACCACTCCGGGTCAGTTCGGTGGAATTGGCAGCAGTTAATTGTCCTGTAAACCGGATAATAAGGCCTCTAGACGCAGAGCTCCTGTCCCACACGTCCTGCTAGGTTGCCATCTTGGCCACGCCCCCCACAGCCCGCTTCTAACCCTATCATGGCAATCATTAAAGACACTGACCCTAAAAAGCTCATATGCTTTTACAACATGCTCGTAGCACCAATTGCAGCAGAAATAGCATACAATCTGAAACCCCACTGGGAGGGAGACCTAGGCCCCTTGGAAGATGAGGAATGGGAGGAGGCAATGGAATCTTGTACACAGGTGTCCCCCAAGCTCTCAGACAGGATGACACAACTTAATATATTACACCGAGCATATCTTACTCCTGTTAGAGTGGCAAAATACAAACGGGAGCAACTCACCATCTGCCCTATGTGCAAGTCTGCAATAGGCACCTTTTTCCACCTTATCTGGGCATGCCCTAAAATACAGGGATATTGGGAACAAGTTGTAGAGTTTCTGCACGACAATATGGGCTCTCCTCTGGCTCTTGACCCAAAGCAATGCCTGTTGGAGATATTCCCGGATGTCCTCGACAGGCATATTAAAGCGTTTCTCCAGGAGACTCTGTTCGCCAGTAGAAAAGTAATAGCCCGGAAGTGGATGAGAATGATACCCCCAGATGTCACAGACTGGAAGGCTGACGTTAATGCTTTTCTTCCTTACAAGAAATTCATGTATATCAATAGAGGATGTCCTGACAAATATTATAAGATATGGGACAGGTGGCTGCAGGAGTCTGGAACATGTACTTAATGGGATATAGAATGTTTTTACCAGCGCTATATGAATCTGAAACAGTTATAGGTTTACATTTTCTAACGGCATGACAATGATCTGCAAACGTGGATGCCAATATATTTGCTTTATTGAATGTATTGCACAAATGACAATATGCGAACACCTGTACATTTTCACTGTTGTATTATATTTGATACGCGATACCAATAAACAGTTTTTTTTTTGCGTGAAAAAAAAATGTCCACTGGCAACTATAAGGGGGCTACTTATAATGATATACCATTTTGATAGGGGTTGAAATGAATATGCTTAACTTTCAGCTTTTGAACAAAACTGTTGTAAGTATATTCTGCAGAAAAACGGTTTTGACCAGTATGTTGACATCAGGACGCAGCTGTTATGTGGTTTCTAACTCTGTACTTCACCAGAGGATATGAAACTAGTTAGCAGTGACTCAGGGGTTCTTGTGGTCAAGTCAGCAGGTGTGAACTAACTGTCATACTCTAACCTTTGCCTTATATTTCCTGTTGCAAGCTAACCACCAGCACATGACTGACCTATGCCCCATATTCCATATTTCAACTGAAGACTGTCACGTGACAAGAAGTTGTTAATGAATGCATATATGTATAAGTCTGATTGGTTCTTGGGAGAGCTGTCCCCTCCCTCTGCATTTCCCATAAAAGAGGAACGTATTGTCTATTAAACTTTGTAACCACTTCCACTTACAAACCCGTGTATGTGTGTGTGTTAACCACCGGTGAACTGGGATCTCCGCTCCTACCATCCCTGGCCTAGGCACTTAGAATACAAGAAGAAAGACGTGTACCTTTACAGCAACTATGTTAGTTGTCAGTCTCAAATGTGGCCTGTTGTTATTTGTATGCGTAAAAACTGAATAAAAAATAATAAAAAAAACAAAAACAAAAGCCAAATGCTTATTGCATAATGAATACAAATGAATCACAGTTGAGGTCAAGCTATGTGTTGCGAACATAATGATATTGATAGGCTCGACGGGTTTTATAGCATATGTATAAATTGTTCTAAATAAGCAGTGTTGCAAGTCAGGATCTGCGAGGCAAGTCTATCCTGGGAGCTGAGGGAATGGACCCAAGGATAAAGCGAGAGCACCGACCCCAGGAGCACTCTCCAAACATATTAGGCAAGGCTGAAAAATTCAAATGTGTCTGGTGACATTCCACAGAGACATGCTCTGATAGATGTGCATGTGTGAGGAGAACAGCCAGAGTTGGATCTGGTAAGAAGATATTTTTGCCTCTATCCAGTGCGGGTGTTGCACTGAATTCAATGACCTTGCACATTATCACTTTATGGACTTTGGTGTTTCATATTCATTTTTGATATATTATATATTTTGTATAATTTATTTTTATGATGTATTTTATTCTAATTGATTTTGAGTTTTCATAAGACATATGACAGCACGGTTTTTTTATTACTCAGTCATGCAACGCTGTACCCAAACAAAATTTCTCATTCGTTCATTGACAGACACAGCCTTCTTTATTCAGATATCGTCTCTGCAGGTGTAGGACTAGGCAGAACAAAAACAAAACACCTGGCTACGCCCATGGGCTGTCCTCAGGATGGCCTCAGGCGTGTTCGCACACACTGCACACGCTCGCTGGCTAGACTGGGGTGACCACTGGATCAAGTGTCCACGTGCAGAGCCCGCCAGGAAGTCGGCACGATGCTGCGCTAATCACAGGCAGTGAGGCATTGTCCCGATGTGCGGCTGCAGAGATCGAGAAATGTCTCACTGCCTGTGATTAGCGCAGCGCCGTGGCGACTTCCTGGCGGGCTCTGCACGTGGAGTGTGCGAACACGTCTGAGGCCATCCTTAGTCCTCAGTCAGTATATAACCCCCTCCCTGCTCTAGGTATTTAGTTTTTTTTTTTCTGCCTAGTCAGGAGTAAGAACCTAGTTACCTGCTGGGATCTCTAGTCCTGCAAATTTTTGTTATTTTCTATTTTCCTGGATTTTTTTTCTGGTGAGATCTACAATCAACTGCCGGGCTGGACACTTGATCCAGTGGTCACCCCAGTCTGGCCATCGAGCACGTGCAGACCGCAGCTTCGCACTAGGTTGGCTGCGACATAGCCCTACTGGACAGGGGCTGGTCCTAAGAGTTAACCATCTCGCAAGGTTGCATACAACCAGGTCTCGGCCTGTGTTGCAGCGTTCCTCATGGCCGACAGCCCCCATTTCGATTGGCGAGGAGGATCTGTCTGGGAAACGTTACCCACACATTTTGCTGGAGAGGTAAGTAAGGGGTCCCCTTCTCTTCTGGAGTGGTGTGGGGTGCAGGTACTCCCTGGGGTGGTCGGTCCCTCCGGGGGTTCTCCTCCACCTCCTCGGGTGAGGCCCCGGCTTCCGGCCTAGGGGCTTTTTAGACACACGGTCCCCCTTTTCCCCCCACATGGTTTTTACTGGGGTTGGGCCTTGGAGGCGAGTGGTCGAATGTCTTGCTCCTGTAATTAGGCCACGGCTTTGCGGCCTACCAGCTCGTATCAGTCCATTCTGATACGAGTCTGTAGCACTCGCGGCTGAAAATTTAGGCTGCGGCCTACCGGCTCGGATCGGTCCCGGCCCTCCGCAGGCCGCGCACGCACGACCGACGTACGAAAATTTATGGCCGCGGGTCTGCAGCCTGCCGACCAGGTGTCTGTTTCAGGGCTCGGATCGGTCCGGAGGCCACGCGCTCACGGCGGCGCTGTAGGCGGTGGCCTACTGGGCCGCAACTTCTGCGGCCTGCTAGGCCGTCTCTTACCAGAGGGATGGCGCTGTGGGGGTCTGTGCCCCGGTCGACATCCCCTATGTGGACTTCGGGCGGGGGGAGTCCCAGTTGGTAGGCCCCCCTGAGTTTTTTGGGGTAGCGCTTAGGCATATAGCCTAGTATATAGCCCCTACCTCCTTGTTCTCGAACAACCAGCCAGGGACATGGCCCACCTTTCAGGGTGGTGGCCACGCTCCCTATCCTGTCGGGGGGAGGATGACTGCAGAAGTGCCCGAAGGGGCACTGGTTTTCACACTTTTTACGTCTGTGCAGGAACCTTTCAAGCAGTTGCTGCGGTGGAGGGCCGGTACCCCTCTGGGTAAGCCGTCTTGCGTGGCGAAAGCATTCCCTTCTCCCTCTTATTTTGACAAATTTGTCCATGAAGATTGGGAATGTCCAAATGTGCCTTTTGTTTTTCCAAAAACATTTGCGCTAAGGTACTCCTTTGGGGAGTCCCTCCTTCAGAAGTGGGCTGTTCCACCAGTAGTGGACCCCCCTGTCTCTAGGCTGCTCAAGGCAACCATGGTTCCAATGGAGTAATCTCTGGCTTCTAAGGGTCCAGCTGACATACCTGGAGGGGGAGCAGAATCCCCCTGCCTTTCCTGCATTGGTGGACCTGTTGGTCTAGGCGCTGCAGTTTGTCCGCTATGCCTCTTGGCCGCGGTTCTCCTGGTCGCTGAGTCTCTTTTTCCTCAGTGGTGCTTAGACATGTTTTGGGGGCTACCTTGAATGACATCATGTCGCATCTAGATTTTGTCTGGTTACAATATAGTTTTTCGGCTGTGTTCCCCCAAAAAGTTTTTTTTTTTTTTTTTTTTTGCATCCAATGGATGTTTGTCGCCAGACTGCTTGCTGTTCTCTGCGGGGGGCTGTGCAAGCCTCATTGCTGCAGAGTGTGATTGTCCTGGTTCCCATGCTGGGAACAGTTTCAGGGGTTTTATTCAAACCTGTTCAAAGTCTAAAAGATGGAGGGCATGGCACATCTAATTCTGGACCTCAAGGCCCTGTCCTCCCTTGTGTGGGTACAGAAGTTCGGGATGGAGTCCGTCCGTGCGGCGATGGCACTCCATTCTGGAGACTTTCTGACTTCTATGAATCACAAATGCCTACTTGCGCATTGTGTATTTTGTGCCCGACTCCAGCACTTCCTCCGTTTTGCTGTGGGTGCAGAGCATTTTCAGCATGTGGTGTTGCCCTTTGATCTAGCCACCACTCCTCGGGTGTTCACGAGGTGTTGGCCCCCTGGATCTTGCATGGTTACATCAGTGGGTGTTTGCGGTCCGGGGCTGCCTGGACAATCTTCTTCTCTGACTTCTCAATTTACCCAGAGGAGCAACGTAGTTCCTATTCAGGCCTTTACTGATTTCAGTTGGCGTCTATACTTTCGGAAGTCTGCTTTGGCTCTGCCAGAATGTTGGATTATCTGAGCCTGATTAGGCTTCAGTTCTGGCCTGCGTGTTCTTCTCCTGGACAAACTCCAGAAGTGGCATGCTGCATTATTCATTTACTATCCGGCAGGTGGGCTCCTCTGTGGGTCTGCATGTGTGTGTTGGGTCTGATGGTATCTACCTTTTTGAGGCGATTTTACTTTACAGTTCCATATAAGCCCCCTTCGGGGGGTCCTGGCATAATGGGACAAATGCCCAAGGTCTCTGCACAATTGGAGATTCGGCTGAGTCAGGAAACCAGAGGTTCCCTAGTCTGGTGGCTTCACTCTCCATTCTTCGGCGGGGAAAATCCTTTCTCCCCTAGTATTGAATAGGGTGACCACCATTGCCAGTCTTTCCGGGTGAGGAGATGTCCTGGGACTGAGCTCTACTCAGGGTCATTGGTGGAATCCGGACTACCAAGTAATATCCTGGAAATTCAAGTTGTCAGACTAGGTCTGGATCATGGACAGTTCGACTTCGGGGGCTCCCGGTACGGATCCAGTCGGACAAGGCAACGGCAGTGGCTTCTGTCCTTCACCAGGGTGGGCCACATAGGCTGTTGGCGGCCACTGGTCGTCAGTGTACATTTTCACAAGGTCTACAAAGTGGATGGGTTGGCATCTACAGATGCCTCTTTTGGACTCAAGTTTTTCCAGGCTGCTATTTAGAGGGTCTATTCCCTCTTGAAGGGGTATCGTTCAGGTTGGGTTCCAGCTTTTCCTGGGTGAAGCGCCTGTTACCTGGTTGGCTCTTGTGTTAGCTTTGGGATTTTTCGTTGTCCCACCCCTCATGTTTGGCACTGCTTTGGGACATACCTATGGTTCTGAATAAAGAAGCCTGTGTCTGTCAATGAACGAATGAGAAAATAGGATTTTTGACTTACCGTAAAATCCGCTTCTCTGAGTTCATTGACGGATACAGCAACCACCCCATTTATGGAGTTTTTTGATACTTCTATTACTGCTTGTTACTAAACTGAATACCTAGAGCAGGGAGGGGTTATATACTGACTGAGGACAGCCCATGGGCGTAGGCAGGTATTTTGTTTTTGTTCTGCCTAGTCCTACTCCTGCGGAGACTATATAACCCTATGGTTCTGAATTAAGAAGGCTGAGTCTGTCAATGAACTCAGAGAAACAGATTTTACGGTAAGTCAAAAATCCTATTTTTTGTAATTTTTTTTGGAGACAGACAGAGCTTTTTTTTGGTGGTAATTAATCACCACTGTTTTTTTTTTTTTTGGTGATATAAGCGGAAAAAGGCCAAACTTAATTTTTTATGTGTTTTTCTTTATAGATAGTCTCTTTTATAAAATTTTGCAAATAAGTAATGTTTCTTCATAAATATGGGCCAGATTTTATACTGCTACATTTCTTTGGTAAAAATAACCAAAAATTAGTATACATTATATTATTTAGTTTATGTGAACGTTAGTCCACATTCTATGGTGCATATCATTGAAAATTGAGCAGAACTGATGTACTGACTGCCTATCATTTCTTGAGGCTCAAAAATGCCAGGACATTAAAAATACCCCTCAAATTATCCCTTTTTTGAAAGTAGACAGCCCAATGTATTTAGTAAAGCGGCAATGTGAGTTTTTGAAGTTGTATTTTATTTTTTCCCTACAATTCTTTTGGAAAATGAAGAAATTAATTTTTGAAGGCCCTGGAGCACCAGAAAAACGCCCACAAAAGGGCCACATTTTGCTAAGCAAACATTACAACATATTTTCTATGAGGCTTTAGTCTTCTGAACATGCCATTTGTTTCTACAAATTTTTGGAACATGTGTAAAGAAAAAAAAAAACATTGACTACTTTGTGTGAAAAAAAAAAAAAAAAAAAACGGAAATCTATAAGATATTTCTAACAAACAGCATGGTCATACTTACAAATACACCCCAAAATTCTCTCTCCCGAGCATGAGGATACCACAGGTGTCAGACCTTTTCAATTTCTGGATGATGGATTATGTACCCAACATTGCAACCTGTGTAACACAAAAATCAACTAACACTGTATAGAAAACAATGTACTGTAATGGTTGCCTCTATAAGATGTTGTCATATATAGATGATGAGTGATTATTATTGTAAAACTAATCTCTGCAGAACGGAGCTTAATGGTGCTTTTCCAGAGACAATTAATAAATTATATTACCATGATATGGTTCAGACCCGCTAGTCATCTCCAGTGGAGGTCTAGCAGCTAGTCAGTGAGGAGCAGATGACCATACAGAGGTAAATGAGGCCCTAGGGCAAGGCTACCTTGGTGGATCTGCCCTAATCATATTAGGAAGAAGCCGGGATACTGCATGGGAGATTGAGGGTGCACATGATCAGGGATATATAGAGCTAATGATTTTTCCTTATAATTTGTACTATGGGGAGATGAAGCTGCACCCCAATAAACCCTGGATATTTATATATAATAACTCTTTGTTATGTATCCCCATTTCTACTTGTAATCATATGGGGGATTATGCCTGCCACTGGCTCTGTCCCTCGCTCTGTTGTGGTCTACGCGGTTTGCTTGGTTTAACACTGTAATTAACCCTTTATGCTCCAGAAGAAGGGTTATTTGTCAACGCGAAACATGTTGAGCACAACACTGTTCGTCTAGTAGTGTGAGGCGAAGCACCCCTCCAAGGAGATAGCCCCGCTATATTATTTGTCTTTGGTGATTGTATTTGTTTCATTACATATGTGCCAGTGTCAATACTTTGTAGCCTCCTTACCTGTATACAGGGGGTGTGTATGCTCACACACTAATGGGTTAATTCTATCTAATGGTTTTACATATAAAGTACATACGATTTTGTATGTTCGATGTGGTGCCAAAAAAGTCCCATTTTCTGTGGTCAATATTTTGTTCTGCTTTTCCAGAGAGATGCATTTATTAAACTTAAGAACAGCCAACAGAAGTACAGACATTGAAGGTGTCTGATGGTTGCATGTCATCTACAGAGAACCCAGTTTCTTCTGTTATAACTTAGCCAAAAAAACCTTCCCTAATATATACATTTTCCCCATTCAGTAAATTATTTTAAAAAAATAAAGTCAGCGCCTTATGCGGCGTACACGCGCTCAGACTTTCCGGCTGTATTGTCCGCCGGACTTTCCGACCATGTTGACTTACCCACACACGCCCAGACTTTTCCGGCGGCCAATCCGCCGGAGTTTTGGCGAAAGGCTGCGGGACTTTCGAAATGAACAGACTTGCCCACGCACGGAGGAAAGCCTGTTCATTTAGAATGTGACTCCAGGTAGACGGGACTAGCAAAGGAGGTGAATGCCGCCGCCTCGATCTGAGACAGACACCTCGCTAGCCCCGTCACCTGGTATGGATTTAAAGGGGAATCCCTACGCTGAAAAAACGCCGTGGGGGTCCCCCCCAAATCCATCTCAGACCCTTATCCGAGCACGCAGCCCGGCCAGTCAGGAAAGGGGGTGGGGACAAGCGACCTGCGGCCCCCCCACCCCAAAGCACCTTGTCCCCATGTTGATGAGGACAAGGGCCTCTTCCCGACAACCCTGGCCGTTGGTTGTCGGGGTCTGTGGGCGGGGGGCTTATCGGAACCCAGGAGCCCCCTTAAATAAGGAGGCCTTCAGATCCCAGCCTCCCACCCTATGTGAATGAGTATGGGGTACAATGTACCCCTACCCATTCACCTAAGGAAAAAAGTGTAAATAAAAAAACGACACAATTTTTTAAAATACTTTATTGCACAGCTCCAGGGGTCTTCTTACGTCTTGGGGGGGGGGGTCTTCTCGCCGGACTCCTCCGTTATCTTCTGCTCTTTTACTAGCTCTTTGACTAGGGGAGGAGCCCGGCTTTCTTCTTCGTCGTCGCTTCCGCCGTCTGGGGGTCTTGTTCCGACTTTGGGGGTCTCTTCTGTTCTTCTTGCTGGGCCTCCGCTTTCTTCTGCCAGCTCTTTTACAAGCGGTGGCCCAGGCTTGTTGTGTTGCCGTCGCCGCCGCCTTCTGCTTCTTGTTCTTCTTTCTTTCTTCCGATGTTGACTCAGCGCTGTCTCTTCTTCTAATGGCTCCGATGTGTCACATGGTGACCCCGCCCCCTTATGATGTCACAGTCCCAGCATCCTCCGGGACTGTGACATCATATGGGCGCGGGGGTCACCATGTGACATGAGCAGGTGACCCACCCATTGTCCCTATATAACTGGCAGCGCAACACGTCGGAGCCATTAGAAGAAGAGACAGCGCCGAGTCAACATCGAAAGAAGAACAAGAAGCAGAAGGCGGCGGCGATGGCAACACAACAAGCCTGGGCCACCGCTCGTAAAAGAGCTGGAAGAAGAAAGCGGAGGCCCGGCAAGAAGAACAGAAGAGACCCCCGAAGTCTGAACAAGACCCCCAGACGGCGGTGACGACAAAGAAGAAAGCCGGGCTCCTCCCCTAGTCAAAGAGCTAGTAAAAGAGCAGAAGATAACGGAGGAGTCCGGCGAGAAGACCCCCAAGATGGAAGAAGACCCCCGGAGCTGTGCAATAAAGTATTTTAAAAAATTGTCTTTTTTTTTTTATTTACACTTTTTTCCTTAGGTGAATGGGTAGGGGTATATAGTACCCAATACTGATTCAGATAGGGTGGGGGGCTGGGATCTGGGGGCCCCCTTATTAAAGGGGTCTCCTGGATTCCGATAAGCCCCCCACCCGCAGACCCCGACAACCAACGGCCAGGGTTGTCGGGAAGAGTCCCTTGTCCTCATCAACATGGGGACAAGGTGCTTTGGGGTGGGGGGCCGCAGGGCCCCCCTTTCCCCAGGGCACCCCCCATGTTGAGGGTACGCGGCCTGCTACAGCTCAGGAGGGGGGGGTCACTCGCTCGTCCCCACCCCCTTTCCTGACCGGCCGGGCTGCGTGCTCAGATAAGGGTCTGATATGGATCGGGGGACCCCCGCGCCGTTTTTAGGCGGCATTAACTGCCTTCGCTAGTCCCGTCTACCTGGAGTCACGTTCTAAATGAACGGACTTTCCTCCCTGTGTGAGGCAAGTCCGTTCATTTCAAAAGTCCCGCGGACTAGCACACAGACAGCGGGACTCGGCAGTCCGGCTGGACAATTTTAAGTCAAAACTTAAGACTCAGAATATCCGGCAGACAATATAGCGGGAAAGTCCGATCGTGTGTACGTGGCCTAACACCTCAAGTTATAAACCTGGAGCTGCTAGAAAACAAAAGAAAATATACAATCTCCCAAAGTAATGAAATATAAATCAATGCTTCAAAATTTGTAGAATCTCTTCCTATGTGTTTCACAGAAGAAACGGCCACTCTCCAGAAATGAATGCTGTCTCAAACAAGAGAACAGACAAAATGCTTTAGTGTATTCCTTCAATGGTGTGGTCATCAGAAGCCAAGATCCAACTAATTAAAGCTTCTCCCCAGGATTCCACAAAATCATCCCATGTGAGTCACCATAAAACCACAAAAAAATATTTATAGTGTAGTCATTTTGGTAAACAAAGCAAACACCCGTGTAGGTGAAAAGGATAATATTATGGTGCACAATCCCTCCTCATGCAGTGCACTCTCTAGATTTATTGTGAAGACAGGTGTGGCGGCATGACATCGCATAGATAGCTCCGCCCTACACATTTCCAAACCAATGTGCGTCCTCAAGGGGCCTCTAGTGACCAGTGTTGGTGGCTATATATACAGTATCTCACAAAAGTGAGTACACCCCTCACATTTTTGTAAATATATTATTATAAATTGTATTATAAAGAAGGAACACGAGGGGGTTTAGCCAACCTGATGGACTATCACGGTACCTGAACAGACGTATGTCTAAATACAAAAAAGATAAATAATTTTTATTAACACATGATATAATACAATTTATATATATATATATATATTACATGTATATAAATATAAACTGTATTATATTTTTACATGTGACAACACTGAAGAAATTACACTTTGCATCAATGTAGTAGTGTGTGTACCGCTTGTATAACCGTGTAAATTTTCTGTCCCCTCAAAATACCCCAACACAAAAAACTCAAAACCACCATTAATGTCTAAACCGCTGGCAACAAAAGTGAGTACACCCCTAAGTGAAAATGTCCAAATTGGGCCCAAAGTGTCAATATTTTGTGTGGCCACCATTATTTTCCAGCCCTGTCTTAACCCTCTTGGACATGGAGTTCACCAGAGTTCTCTTCTACTCCTCCATGATGACATCAAGGAGCTGGTCGATGTTAGAAACCTTACGCTCTCCACCTTCCATTTGAGGATGTCCCACAGATGCTCAATAGGGTTTAGGTTTGGCAATATGCTTGGCCTTTATCTTTACCCTTGGGTTCTTTAGCAAGGCAGTGGTCGTCTTGGAGGTGTGTTTGGGGTTGTTGTCATGTTGGAGTACTGCCCTGTGTCCCAGTCTCCGAAGTGAGGGATCATGCTCATGTTGGAATTCATGGTTCCTTCAATGAACGTAGCTCCCCAGTGCCTGCAGCACTCATGCAGCCCCTGATTGGGGAGCTACATTCATTGAGGGAACCATGAACATGTACTGTGACATACTGAAGCAGAGCATTATCCCCTCACCTCGGATACTGGGACACAGGGCAGTATTCCAACATGGTCTTGGCCATCGTACTGTAGCTCAGTTTCAGGGTCTTGGCAATCTTATAGCCTAGGCCACCTTTATGTAAAGCAACAAGTCTTCTTTTCAGATCCTCAGAGAGTTATTTGCCATGAGGTGCCATGTTGAACTTCCAGTGACCAGTATGAGAGAGTGAGAATGATAACACTAAATTTAACACACCTGAGACCTTGTAACACTAACGAGTGAGAGGGCACCGTGGAGGGTTCATGGCTAATTGGAACCAATTTGGACATTTTTACTCTGGGGTGTACTCGCTTTTGTTGCAAGCAGTTAAGACATTAATGGCTGTGTGTTGAGTTATTTGGAGGGGACCGCTAATTTACACTGTTATACAAGCTGTACACTAACTACTTTACATTGTAGCAAAGTGTAATTTCTTCAGTGTTGTCCCATGAAAAGATATAATAAAATATTTACAAAAATGTGAGGGGTGTACTCACTTTTGTGACATACTGTATGTAGCTAACACCCGGAAACTCCCATTACCTCATTTCCAATCCGGCGCCATATTATAGTAGACCAATAGTGGATATGAACTGCCACCATTTTGTTGTAGACCAAACGTGGCCAAACTCTATTGAATTACAAGCAGCAGAGAATACAAATGCATTAAACATTCTGCCCAAAACATGTCCGAAACATTCAGCAATAAAAAGTATTCTCACCACCCAATCTACACGGTAGTGGCAGTAGAGCATAATTATATAGCCACAAAGCACTATATATATATATATATATATATATATATATATATATATATATATATATATATATATATATATATAAAGTATAAGAGACCGCCATTTTTTTGTAGACCAACAGCGGCTACATTCAATATAATAATAAATAACAAAAATGTAACATTCTACTTCAAAGCATGTATAGATTAGTTCATTTTAGAGTCAAATGTGTTTTTATTATGTTTAACAAAATAGAAGAACATGGATAATTACCAAATGTTAATCAAAAATGTTTAAGTATAAATATAGCGCTCACAACCACTATAAGTGAATAAACCACAATCAATAATAAACAAACAAAGCAAAGTCCAAACAAAAAATGTGAAAGTGACTCAAAGTGCTTCAATCCGAAGGGAAAGACAGTGCAGATTTGCTGCGGAAGTATTCAGGTGTATGACACCCCCTCATGTATCCCCACTCACCAGATTGCGACAACCCCCAGCTTTTCAGTCTGGTGTGTCAATTTAAGCTTTGTATTGGTGTCCAGGGCAGGTGGATAAGATGTCAAATCCTCAGATGCAGTATTCCTAAATGAAGTTTCTCAGTAGAACGAACGGATACCCAAAAGTTAAGAAAAAGATGGAACTGATAGTGAGGTACCATTAAAAAAGGTTTTATTGAGAAAGGGGGTGGGTATTTACAAAAAGTACGATCGAACAAGCCTCAAACATAGAGCTGTTAGTATAAAAACACTGTTCCTGGCGTGCGTTCCACGGGACCAGAAGTGACGTCAGTGATACCGGAAATTGCGTCGTTTCACCCTCCCACAGGGCATCGTCAAGGACCTAATTTCCGGTAAACTGGGACAGCTTTAAATAGGGGGTGGAGGAGGAAACTTCCCCAAAGGAACCAATCAAAAATGGCATAGTTGGTGGGATAAAGAACATCGCTCTTAAGGATAGAGCACAATCCATAGGGGGAGACAAAACACTGTTTTATAGGTTTGATTTAATCAAACAAATACTTCCAAGGAATCACTTGACGTCAATTCTGGTGAAACAGTGGAACCAAAATAACAAAGTGCTTTTTTGAGGGTCAACCACATTGGGAGCCAACCTCAAACGTAAGGTGGGGGCTTGGTGTAAATAAACTGGGGTTTACTGGGTAACGTTTTGGCTAGATCATTGTCTTTCAATAGAAGGTGCCAATATTTACAAATTATTTTTTCCACTTGTCTATGTTGGCGGGTATAACCGGTCAAAAAATAATGATATCGTCAATATAACACTTGTCGAACTTGAGCTGGGGTGTTACCCCCCAAAATTGCATCTTTTTCCCATTGACTCATAAATAGATTAGCCACTGAAGGGGCATACTTTTCCCCCATGGCTACCCCTTTCTTCTGCCTAAAGTACTATTTATCATGCCAGAAAAAAAATTATGGCTCATAGCCAAATCCAAGGCCTGAACAAGAAAATCCTTTTGTTTGTTTTTCATTTTTGTGTTATTCAAAGCCCATACCACTGCTTCCACAGCGTGTCTCTGCTGAATGTTGGTATACAGAGAGTTGACGTCAATGCTGGCCAATATATGACCCTCATCAACCTCTACATGTTGTAAAAGTTCCATAAGATTCCGGCTATCCTTAAGATAGGCAGGACAACTCTGTGCCAGCAGCTGTAGGAAATGATCCAAATACTCACCAACTCTGTCAAACATAGAGTCCACCCCACTTACAATTGGTCTGTCGGGTGGCTTCGTGGGATTCTTATGAATTTGAGGTAATCGATAGATAACTGGTACCCCCTGAGGGTATCTAGCCTCTTTTTTTGGTGACGATACCTTCATCCTGGGCACTTTTGACCAGACGTCTCAGCTTAGCTTTGAAATTGTTGGTGGGATTACCACTCAATTTTTCATTTGTTTCAGCATCATGGACCAGTCTGTCAAGTTCCGCTAGATAGTCAGATTTTTGGAGGATAACCCCCCCCCCCCTCTTTGTCTGCACTTCTTTGTCTGTTTGTTTTTTTTCTAGGGATTTGATACCCCTATCAATATCTATTTTCCGCCTACTAGGTTTGATCAACAAACCCTCTAATTCCTGTTGGACCAGAGATCTGAAGACCTCTGAAGAGTGGCTATTGGGATTCCTAGGGTTAAAAACAGAACTATTCCTCAAATTAGTATGGCTATAAATCGCTGGTTCTTGTCCAATATGAGGTGTGATCCTACTAAAATGTTTCTTAATATTTACTTTCCTCCTAAATTTCTGGAAGTCTATAAAAGTATCAAACTTTCTAAGATCCTTATCGGGGCACATTTAAGACCCAACTCTAAAACTTTCAATTCATCCACAGTAAAAGTGGCATCACTTAAATTGAAAATGCCCTGCATTAGGTCTCTCTCTTTCTTTTTCCTTTTGCCTCCTCTGCAGCCTCTCCGTGTGCTATGCTTGGTTCTCCCCCATAGGGTCTGGGGGGTACCATGGGATACCACGGTTTCCACTCTCCCCCTCCATTCCCCTGGGGATATTGACCTCTCCCTCTGGGGTGTGTGGGTATAGTATTCTTCCTGTTGTAGGGGTTCATATTGATTATAAATGGGAAGCCCATAAGAATGTTGCTCAACCAGGGGTCTAGCATGGCTATTACCCTGTTGGGAAGACTGAGGAATTAACTCATTGTGAGAGGTATAAGATGTTAAAGGGACGGTATCACTATCGTCCATAGAGGTCAAAGGTGTGACCTCTTCAATCAAT
This sequence comes from Lithobates sylvaticus, assembly GCA_028564925.1. NCBI lineage: Eukaryota > Metazoa > Chordata > Amphibia > Anura > Ranidae > Lithobates > Lithobates sylvaticus. Next base: position 169,878,386 of record CM053038.1, read on the forward strand.
ATGGTATCCTGCCATTTATAAACCTTATTGGCTTTAAAATTATTAGTATCTTTCACATATTTCTTCCTTTTGGGTTTCTTTGTCTACTTTGCCAACAAAATCCTGTAGATGTTTCATGTTCTCTTTAAATTCTGCTAACCCTTCAAAAGGTGCTAATCTAGCCTTAACGGCATTGATATTAGCCTCTAGATTTTTTATCTTTCCGTGAAATCAAAAGTTCCAATAGTTTCTTTTCAGTATGATTGAAAAAAGAGAACCACTCGTCCTCTAGTTCCTTACCAGTCATACCGTCATTGGGAGCTATGTCCCATCTTAGTCTCTTGGGGGTAATGCCCTCTTTAACATATTTAGTCATGGTGAACACATCCCACCAGGTCCTAATTTGCTTATCCAAAGCATTTTTTAGAACTTTGAAATCATGGTTAAGATCTGAGCTGACATTGGTACATGAGAAAAATTCATCAGCATTAATAACTCTATTAGTGACAATTGCATATATCCATAGCTGCTGAGTGCACTCTGTAAATGAGAAAAAATTGAAAAAAATATATATACTAAATATATCAACTCACGCTAATGGTGTATAAGTGAAAAAGAGGAAGCAGCAGCTATACACAAAGTGCTGATCACTTGAAAAAATGTATAAGTATAAATATAGGGCTTATAACCACTATAAGTGAATAAACCACAGTCAACTTTGTTAACAGTGAGAAGTTTGAATCAAGACAAATCTGTTTGTAAAAAGGAGGTCACAAAAAGGGATTTTGGTATTGCATTTATGACAGGTTATACCCGCCAACATAGACAAGTGGAAAAAATCATTTGTAAATATTGGCACCTTCTATTGAAAGATAATGATCTAGCCAAAACGTTACCCAGTAAACCCCAGTTTATTTACACCTTACGTTTGAGGTTGGCTCCCAATGTGGTTAACCCTCCAAAAAGGACTTGTACTTTTTTAGATCAGGTTTTTCAGCTGCGGGAGATGTGTAATGTGTAAAACATCCAAACACAGGGTAAGAAAAACTACTGAGTTCTCATCCTAGTCCTCTGGTGAATCCTTCAAAATCAACAAGTTTACTACATGTGGTACCACCCACGTAACGTATTTGTTATCTTGCCCATGTGGGCTCCAATATGTGGGGAGGACCACCAGGGCACTGGGAGTTAGATTAAGAGAACATGTCAACAGGATTAAAAAGGGCTATAAACACCACAGCCTATCCAATCATTTCAGACTGGCCCACGGAAGGGATCCTAGTGTCCTAGTGTCCTCACCTTCTGTGGTATAGATAGAATTGAGGGGCACTGGAGAGGTGGTAACCTCAAGCGAGCTATCTCTCGGAATGAGACTCAGTGAATCCATCGGCTGAGAACCATGAGTCCCCTGGGGTTAAATATTGAATTGGATCTAAATTGTTTCCTGTCTAATTTCTAGGAGAGTCTGGTTATTATTTTTTATACACTCAAAGAAATAACTTTTTAGTGGAATAAATTTATGTAAATGTAACTTTTTTAAACATGTCTTTCTTTTTTTTTTTACTTTCTTTTTACTTTTACTTTTTTTTTTTATTTCATTTTCATTCTTTGTTTTTTGTTATTTTCATTTTTTCTTATTTTATTTTCTATATATGTGTTTTGATTATTGTCTAAAAGGGTTTTTTATGTTATTTTGGTTCCACTGTTTCACAAGAATTGACGTCAAGTGATTCCTTGGAAGTATTTGATTAAATTAAACCTATAAAATGGCGTTTTGTCTCCCTTATGGATTGTGCTCTATCATTAGGAGCAACATTCTTTATCCCACCAACAAGATGGCCGCTATGCCATTTTTGATTGGTTCCTTTGGGGGAGTTTCCTCCTCCACCCCCTATTTAAAGCTGGCCCAGTTTACCGGAAATGAGGTCCTTGATGACGCCCTGTGGGAAGGTGAAACGTTGACGCAATTTCTGTTATCACTGACATCACTTCCAGTCCCATGGAATGCACGCCAGGAACATCGTTTTCATACTAACAGCTCCATGTTTGAGGCTTGTTCGATCGTACTTTTTGTAAGTACCCACCCCTTTCTCAATAAAACCTTTTTTAATGGTACCTCACTATCAGTTTCATCTTTTTCTTCACTTTTGGGTATCCATTCGTTCTGCTGAGAAACTTCATTTAGAGAATGCTGGATCTGAGGATTTGACATCTTATCCACCTGCCCTGGGCACCAATACAAAGCTTAAAGTGACCCACCAGACTGAAAAGCTGGGGGTCGTTGCAATCTGGTGAGTGGGTATACATGAGGGGGTGTCATACACCTGAATACTTCCGCAGAAAATCTGCACTGTCTTTCCTTCGGATTGAAGCACTTTGAGTCACTTTCACATTTTTTGTTTGGACTTTGCTTTGTTTGTTTATTATTGATTGTGGTTTATTCACTTATAGTGGTTGCTAGCGCTATATTTATACTTATAGAAGTGATAACAGCCCTTTTTTGTACCATAAATGTAAGGCAGCGGTGGTCAATGGGAAGGAGGAGGAAAGTAAATGCAGCTTTTGCCTCTATCCCCATAGTAGGTTGAAGGCAGAGGGATCTTGTTCTACTATTGTGGATGCTTTAGGGAAGGGGCGAGGGAACCATTCCAATATTCTAGACAACAGAGCCGTCCTATGGTACAGTTCAAAGTCTGGGAGGCCCACACCCCCTTGAGTTTTGAGGTACATGAGCAATGTGTGACGGATGCGGGATAGGCGTTAATGCCAAATGAAATGTATTGACATGGAGCGCAGGGAACTGAAGAAACGCTTGAGGACAGTTATAGGTACCGTCTGAAATAAATAAAGTAGCTTAGGGAGGGAACTTTTGAGTGTATTGATGCGACCAAACCAAGGTAGTGAGGACAAGTTCCATGAATCTAATTCTTTCCTAAGACGGGTCAGTAAGGGGAGATAATTATGGGCATAGAGGGCCAATAAGTTTGGAGGGAATCATTATCCCTAAATAGGAGATGCCTCTGGAGCCCCATTGGAACGAAAAGTTAGCCCGTACTCGGGCGAGGGTAGTGGTCGCTATAGAAATGTTAAGGGCTTCCATCTTAGAAATGTTTAATTTGAAGTTACTAAATTGCTGCGAACCTGTGGAATTCATGCATCAAGGACGTGTGTGGTTGCTGGATGTTGACCAGGAGGTCATCCGCATAAAGCAAACGTTTGTGGTCGGAGGAAGGTGTCTGAATCCCCACAATAGAGTTGTTTTGCCTAATGGCCCTAGCCAGGTGTTCTATTACCAGAACAAAGAGTAAAGGGGACAAGGGGTATCCCTGACCAGAGATAATAAATGGTGTAGATGAGGAACCATTAACCAATACAGACGCAGGGGGCTGGGAGTATAGTGACATAGGCCTCGGTAACACCTTTGTATCCAAGGCTATGTGTTCCATGGAGAGATGCAAGAACTGCCAATTGACCCGGTCAAACGCCTTTCTCCACGTCAAAGGATAGAAGGCATGTCTTTAAGTTGTGCCTCGGGATGTAAGAGATGGGGTGAATTGTTTTAGTGGTGTTGTCCCTGGCCTCTTGTCCAGGGACAAAACCCACAAGGTCCTTATGAATGAGGGTAAAAGGGGAGATAAGCGGTTCGCTAAAAAAATTGGGAAAAATCTGAGCGAATATGGCTGATAACTGCTACACTCAGAGGAATCCTTGCCTGGTTTGGGGAGGACAGAGATGTTAGTGGTTAAAAGGTCTTCAGATGGTAGGTGGGAGTCATCTATGGAATTAAACGCTGCTGAGAGCTACGAGGCGAGGGACTGAGCAAATGATTTGTAGAACCTAGGGGAAAACCTGTCTGGGCCTGGGCACTTTCCAGATTTTAGGCCTTTAATGGCGCCTAGGAACTCTCCTTCCGATAAAGGGTTATCCAGATCAGCAGACTCCTTGGCATCTATCTGTGGCAGGGCCGTCTCTAAATTGTAATCCTCCATGGTGGAGAGATGTAGGTCCCCTGTATGGGTTTTAGGCCATGAGGGCAAGGAACCTAACCTCGCTAGGTGTTGCCCACATTTGTTGGCTAAAGTGTAATGGTGGTTACGTCCCCTGTCTCTAGCTATGAGGGAGTGTGAATCTAGTATACGGATCAATTCCAGACTGGCGTTAGAGGTCTACATATGTTTTAGGATTTGGGTCCCGTTTATGGGCGAGTTCGAGTGTAGCTATATTGGACAGAAGTCAGGCTATGTCAGCAGATCTGGCCTTCTTTAAGCAGGAGCCATGTTGTATGAATATCCCCCGAAGCACGCATTTTAAGGCTTCCCATTTAATAAGGGGGCTTTTTTTGTCAGACCGGTGATCCTGAATAAAGTCACAGGTCGTGCAAGCACCATGAAAATGTCTTATGGGACTTAAGCCTGGCACACCCCCCTAAGTGTATGGGGGCATGATCAGACCACAGTATATTATCAAGGGATGCCCTAAGTGGAATATCTAACAAGGATTGGGACACAAGGAAGTAGTCGATACGACTATAGCAATAAAATGAATAAGTAAATGAAGGTATATTTTGCATTAATAAATTCAAAATAATGATACTGCATTCTGTTTCAGGATGTGACTTGTAAGTCACCAAAAGAAGATACATTTAAAATTTTCTAGACCTTCCATATGAAAACAAACCCTTGAAGCTTAAGAATATCAGTTCTGGGAGAAGATTTGACACAAGAGATTCATTCATTATAACTATTGTCTTTTTAATGTTCAATACAGTTATTCCAACTTTACAGAGTGCAGAAAGAAGAATAATAAGAAAAAAAAAAACTCAAGACTTCCAATAAGAGAGAAACTTCTAAAAAAAAACAAGTGACCTTTGACTTTTGATTACTGATGAAATAATTTATCCATCAGATATATTGCAGTTGTATTTACATATATAATTTGTGACATGATATGTTTATCATATCAAGATGAGAAATATTATTTTACACATCAATTTTTACAATCACATATAGTGTATTTTTAGAGTTGAAAGGGTTAAACATCCTTACTATAAAGTCACTTTAGTTAGGAGGAACATCTGGTGTTAATTAAGATAACAGTAAATTTTTTCTAAAGTCATATAGACAAGTTAGGACTAACTTTACAATGTAATTTGTAATTATGTTTAAAATCATCTGACATGTGTAAGATGTCTCAGTTGTTGTATGCCTCATGTCCATACCACGCTTCATTGTCAGTCGCAAACCGATTTGTGTCTCTGTCGTGGCTAATTTCACTAATTTCTCTCATTTCACTGTCACGTACCATGCTCCGATTCAAATCTAGTCGCATCCGTGATGCACCGATTCGTCCCGGTGTGCCCCAGTTGTTTTTTGGCCTCGTTTCAGTACATGCTCCAGAGTCCGGTCGTTGTCAGTCGCAGTCCTGCCTCTGTCATGGGAAATCATTTCACTGTCACGTATCCCGTTCTGATTCGAATCCAGTCGCATCTGTGATGCAACGATTCGTTCCGGCGTGCCCCAGGTATTTTTCGGCCTCATTTCAGTACATGCTCCAGAGTTCGGTTTGTTGTCAGTCGCAGTCGCAGCACGACCGATTCGTGCCTTTGTCATGGCAAATCATTTCATTTCACTGTCAAGTACCGCGCTCCAATTCAAATCCAGTCGCATCCGTGATGCACTGATTCGTTCCAGCGTGCCCCAGTTGTTTTTTGGCCTCATTTCATTCTGTGCTCTACAGTTCGACTCGTTGCTTGAATAAATACATAAAAAAAGAGAAAAAAAAAAACACACACCGTCTTCCTTCAAAGTTCAGTCATGGTCTTGATTAATTTGTTAAAACCTTTGCCTCACTACTACTTCCCCTTATAGTCGCACAATCCGATTCTTATTTTCATTTCATACACTTTTACAACCAATTTGTACCAGGATTCGTCGCATATAATTTATTAATGATCGGTATCAGTTTAATTTTATACATGCTACAGCCCGATTTGAATCTAGTCGCGTCGGCGGCACAACAATTCATATCAGATCCATTTCACACTCTCCACAGTCCAATTTTAAGTTGGATTAATTTCATACACTCCACAACCGGTTCGTATCAGATTCATTCCATACAACCGATTCGTATCTGATTCTTTTCATACGCTTTACAACTGATTCATATTGGGTTAATTTCATACACTCTACAACAATTCGTGTCAGATCCATTTCATACCCGTCACAGTCCGATTCGAGTCCAGTCACACCGGCGGAACAACAATTTGTATCCGATTTATTTTCTTACACTCTCGAGCACGGATACAACCGGTTAGAGCCACAGTTCATTCATACACTTTCAATTTTCTGCTATCCTTGTTTTTGCTTATCAGTAGGTTACTTTCCTGCAATGGTTGCAAGCACGCCTCCAGTAGTACAAACATCTTGCAATCGTTACAAGCAAATGCAGTAATATGGACTTCTCAGTCACTACAAACATCTCCAGTAACTTGGAGTCCCTTGCAATCGTTGCAAGCACAGATCCAAGCACAACTTCTGGCAATCATTACGCGCACGCTTCCAATCACAACAATTGTGGCAAGCACGCATCCAAGCATAACTCCTTGCAATCGTTGCAAGCATACATCCAAGCACAACTCTGGCAGTCTTTTTAAGCACATGCAGTAATACGAAATTTTCAGTCACTACAAACACATCTCCAGTGACAAACTCCCTTGCGATCACAAATTTAAGCACAACTCTTGCAATCTTTGCAAGGCATGCATCTTAGCATACTTCTTGCAATCCCAGTGGCACACATTCAGCCACACATAATTTTTAGTGGCACTTAATCGGCAACTTGTCTCCAGTGGCATTTTGATAGGAGCCACTCACCTTGTTCTGTCTGTCATTTCTACCTTAAGTCAGTCGTGTTCAGGTTCCATCCTGCACCAGGTATCATTTTGCCACTTACAGGACCCCGGAGAGCCATCTGTGTTTACGACCCATACAGTAAGATCCCTTCTATATGGCGTCCAGAAGCATCAGCCCATAGCCAACGCTTGCCCATCACAAGTGCCATATTTTAGAACATGTCTAAAATCCTTGCACGTTCCCCAGTCTAGTCATCCAAGCGGCCATCTACCTGGCCCTCTACGGTTTTCCACGGTCTAGCGAATTCACCTTTAGTGGCACTGGCAGCCAGCTACTATATAGACACCACCTGACTCCCTTTTTAAAACCATTATGTCCTTCAGCTTGCAGTCTCCAAAATGCAACAATCTGGACCCGAGGTGTACATTAACCTCTCTCAAACTAACAACTCCATGCAGGCCAGCCTCCCCCTTAACAAGCTGACCCGCATCAGGTCAGTTCTCCAAGACTTCACCTGTACACGGGGGTGTACTAAGAAGCAGCTTCAGTCTCTCTTGGGAATGCTCAATTTTGCAACACGGATCATTCCCCAGGGTCAATCTTTTGTGTCACACCTCCTGGTCTTCCTCTCCCAGACACAGGACCCCAATTAGATCCTTAATTTAGACACCGCAGCAGTAACGGACCTATCAATGTCGGAGGGTTCCGTTCTATGTGAAACGGTAGATCAATGTTTATACCTCCAATATCGTCCCTATCACCCCAGGTAGTGACAGATGCTGCAGCCTCCACAGGCTTTACTGCAATTTTTGGCCACCATTGGTTTGCAGGACCCTGGCCTTCAGAGATACTGCTAAAACCCGGGTTTACCCAGACTTCCTCCCTCTTTGAGTAATACCCGGTCATGGCAGCCGCTCAACTCTGGGGTCATAGCTGGACAGGACAAACCGTGGCTTTCACCACAGACAACCAGGCCACCACCGATATTGTTAATAAAGGAAGGTCCAAGTCACTCTCAGTTATGTTCTTCCTATGCAGGCTCATACAATTATCTCTTCAGCGTCAGTTTAATGTCCACTGTACGTTCATTCCGGGCTAGTGCAACCTCGCAGCAAACGCACTGTCCCGCTTTAATTACACTTCCCTTTTACCAGAAACCCGGAGCCGACCTTGCACCAGCCCATATCCCTCCTTGGTCTCAGCTGACTCTGGACTAGTACAGCATCTGCACGGAGTGACCCAGCTCATCAACCAGTCTCTATCCCACAACACGCTCAAAGCCTATCGCACAGCTTGGAACGTATACAGCAAATTCATAACATCCTGCTCTGTGGAAACAGACACCAAGCACATACTGGCTTTATCTCATATTACCATAATCAGTTGGCCCTATCCCACAACACTATCTGACTATACTTAACCGGCATCCAGCATGTTCTGGCCTTGCGAGATCCCCCAAAACCATGTTTAATCGCATCCCGTGCGATCTGAGCCGTCCTACGCTGCACCTAAAGACGACAACCCATGGTCAATGCAAAAACGTCTGCCCATACCAAATGCCGTCTTCCGGGATATGTCCACTGTCCTTGCTAGTTAGCCATTTGACCATCTTCCCAGCCTGCTCATACAAGCAGCCATTACTTAGCCTACTATGGGTTCTGGCGGCCTAGCGAGTTCACCTACAGCAACCCCGCAGGTCAAGTTCTGCATAGACGTCACTTGGCTCGCTGCCATGACCATTTCATCCTCCACCTTGCAGTGTCTAAAACCCAGCAATCAGACTTTGGGGTAGACCTCCATCTCTATAAAACAATGTCTGGCGTCCAGTAACCATACTCGGCTGCCTACTGTAACTCCTACCGGAACACTCAAACTCTAGTCCCCTACTACCTTTTCCGATCAAACCCTTGAGTGCCTGCCAGTTCATCAAACACATGGGGGTTCTTCTACGCAACCTACACCTTGACCCCAGTCAGTACTCTGGTCATTCTTCCATATTGGAGCAGCCTCGGCAGCATCCCGGCATGAGGTCCCAGATCATGTCATTGAAAGACTAAGTAGGTGGAACTCTGCCTATCTCATCTGGTACGTCCCCAATCCCCAGGTAGAAATGACACAAGCATTCACACATGCTTAATACATAAAGCTAAAACTACAGCCCTACCTGAATGTTTTTGTCCCCTTATTTTGGCATACCGGCCATCATACCAGGGCACACTTCAGGTCCATTTCATGTTGTAAGTCTCATGTTAAGTCTATGTTATCAATATCCATATCAGCCATAGGGCTTTAACCATAAGTAAGAAGGCCAGTATGGTGGCCTGAATTTATGGGAGGAGCCCGGAGGGTATTTAACTAGCCCCCTCGCCTGTAGTCTGTCGGTTTCCTGTGTGCGATACCCACCCTACCATCCCCTTTTCAGGGCATTTCTCAAATTAATTTCCCTTCACAAATATTAATTTCTAATCTTGGGTATGCCCCCTTATTTTGGCATACAGTCCACCAGACCAGGGCACATTTCTGGTCCATTTCATGTTGTAAGTCTCATGTTAGGTCGATGTTATCCATATCCGTATCGGCCATAGGGCTTCAACCATAAATGAATGAATTGAAGTTAAGAAACATATTTTAAGCTCAAATTTTGACAAAGATGATTTGAAAGGTTGTATGAATTATAGATTTATGTTAAACAAAATTTGGAGGGAAAGTATGAAACATTTCTGAAGTGACATCTAAATATCATACTACAATATTACATTTATAAATATTAAGTGGATTGATTATTTGGTAAAAGAAAAAGAAAATAATAAGGGTGAGATATTTTTTATGGTATACGAAGCTAAAGGTTTATTAAGTAAATTGTTTCCTTATATAAAAATAGGTGACCTCAGATGGGGAAGAGGTGTGAACAGACATCGGGGGGGGGGGCTCGCTGGTATAACACATGGGGGGGCGCCAATGCCCATGTTGAAAGGATGGAAATCCAGTCCCAAGGAGCCCAGAGGTGGTGATACAGCCGGGTCCAAGATGGATAAAGCTGCTAGGAGCGGGAGGATAGAGGGCCGTGTATGTCCAGACTGGGAAGGTGTGATGTTGCCTGGATGTGGCCAAATCACAGGGGTCAGACCACTTGGTGGTGACACCACAACTGAGGGGAACCGGATGAGCAGAGACAAGAACAACCATTGCACCTGGAGTGACGTCAGTGCTGCGCCAGAGGAAGGGACATTTGTGGTCAGCTTGTGGAATGCAAGCTGTGCTGTTGCCGTGACATACATGTTTCTTTGTGTTCCACGTTAGTTCAGTGTTGTGCCAGCTGCACTGAGTTTGATCATTATCAACCACGGATTGTTTACCCCCACAGCTACATCCAATCATACATAACCTTACAGTCCTGTAGGGCTTCAGGATATTTTTTCTTTCTATTTAGATGTGGATTAGCTTTGTATGTATGTTGGCTGTTCCTTAGTTATGTTAATTATATTTCCTGTTTACAGTTTGTATTGTTAGGGTAAATGTGATCAGGCCTACCTGAAATTGTGTGATATAAATTCTGTGTGAGTTTTCAATAAAGATTTGCAGTTTGCTTATAAGCTCAGCTTAATCAGCTAGAATACCTGATTCCTAGAAGGAAGCTATATATCCTGACAGAGGCACCCAAGCTGGGTGCAGGATGGTTCTGTCACAACACATGTGAACCAGCTCTTACTGACCCAGACAATGTCTCTAGGCAAGTCAACAATCCTCATCTGCATATTTGTTTTGGGTCAGTGACTCAAGTATTAGAGTCAGCCTAAGGCCGCGTACACACGAGCGGACAAAATCCGCCCGTGTGTGGGCGGCGGCGGACTTTTTCCTCCCAAAAGTCCGGCGGACTAAGTTTTAAGTTCAGACTTAAAATTGTCCGCTGGACTCGGCAGTCCGGCGGACAATCCCACGGTCTGTGTGCTAGTCCGTGGGACTTTTGAAATGAACGGACTTGCCTCGCACACGGAGGAAAGTCCGTTCATTTAGAACGTGACTGCAGGTAGACGGACTAGCGAAGGCAGTGAATGCCGCCGCACTAGCCCCGTCACCTGGTATGGATTTAAAGGGGAATCCCTACGCCGAAAAAACGGCGGCCCCCCCACCCCAAAGCACCTTGTCCCCATGTTGATGAGGACAAGGGCCTCTTCCCGACAACCCTGGCCATTGGTTGTTGGGGTCTGCGGGCGGGGGCATATCGGAATCCGGGAGCCCCCTTTAATAAGGGGGCCCCCAGATACCGACCCCCCACCCTATGTAAATGAGTATGGAGTACCCCTACCCATTCCCCTAAGGTGTAAAAAAAAAAAAACACCATTTTTTAAAAATATTTTATTGCACAGCTCCCGTCTACCTGCAGTCACGTTCTAAATGAACGGACTTTCCGATCGTGTGTCGGCAAGTCCGTTCATTTCAAAAGTCCCGCAGACTTTTTCCCCGCGGATTGTCCGGCGGAAAAGTCCGGGCGTGTGTGGGCAAGTCCACACGCTCGGAAAGTCCGGCGGTTTGTCCACTGGACTAGGTCCGGCAGACAATCCCGCTGGAAAGTCAGAGCGTGTGTACGCCGCATAACAGCAACTAGCATCAGAATGAGCATTTAGCAATAACAGCTCCATTTGTCTGTCATGATTTGTTTCTTTCAAAATGTACCCCATGTTTCATAAGCAGAGATAGCACATAGCACATGTTCTGCATAAGTTAATGAATAGTGAACTAGTGGCAGGTACCATATATTGCCTACAAACTGTAAATGTATATAAACTCTATACTCCCCACAGAAAAGCTACTTGAAAGGACACAGGTTTAGTTTAAAATGTACTATATTGAACCACAGTTAATTTTTTTTTTGAAAACTGTCAAATTTTATTGATTTTCAAAATTTCAAACAGAAAATATAAGAAGACACACAATGTTGTAGAAAGCATATACCTACCTGGCAAGTTATCAACATACATTATGGCCAGTGATAAAACTTGGTTAAGACATGCAAATCATACATCCAGAGACAGTATGTGGTATCATTAGATTAATTGTTGTGATACAGAAATTCTGAATCCTACTCAGTCTAACCTGAAGAAGTGCATGTTGACGAATGGAGGAGAAGGGGGGTATAGTGAGAAGGTTAGGAAGAATCAGAAAAGCAAGATGAAGACCAGATAGAGAGTAGTGGGGGAGAAAAGATAGAGGACAACCACCCGCTGTAGGAGCTCTGCACCGCCCGGGGACACCAACCATATGCGACCACCTCGAGGTCAAGGTTCATCAGGTTGTAGGGGCCTCCAGCATATCCCACGGCTCCCACACTCGATTGTGTATATCGAGAGTGTTATTTAGGGAAGCTGTCAGATACTCCATCCTTTTAACATCTCTGATCCTGGAGTGCAGTTCAAACAGTAAGGGGGTTCCCTCCTTTTCCATTTCAGGGCCACCAAACACTGCGCAGCTGTTAGCACCTGGGCTAAGAGCTTTTTAGACAGTTTCAAAAAAGAGGGGGGGTAGGAGGCCCAGGAGGAAATTTTTCGGGTTGAAAGGCACCCAGGAACCAAAGATGGAGTGAAGTAAGGAGTGGGGATTAGAGGGCAGGTCCAGTAGCATCCCCATCCCCACATCTTTACAACAGCGCCAACAGCAGGGATCGGCAGAGGGGTATATAGAGTGGAGCAGGTCAGGGGTTTGGTACTAGTGGAATAAAATCTTGTATTGGTTTTCTTTATAGAGCGTGCAGATGGAGCTCTTATGCGACCATATGAGCTGCCACGTCTTCAGGGGTTTATCCTCACCCAGGGCCTGCTCCCACTTGCGCATATAGGCATGTCGAGGTCCAGTTGGCGACAAGTCCATGGTCAGGAGCTGGTAGGTGTGCAAAATCATACCTTTAGGGGACGAGCCCTCTAGACATATTTTTTTCAAATTCGGTAAACGGGGAGAATTGAAGGTTCGTTACCAAAGATTTTGCATAATGACATATTTGTAGGTAACTAAAAAAAAAAGCCTGTCTGGGCAAGTCAAAAGCATCTTGCAGATCTTGAAAGGATCTCAAGGTTCTGGTATCCACCAATTGACTTTAGCGAAATAAGGCCCTATCCATCCAAAAGTGAGACATCTGCGAGGTCAAGCTGTCCCGGACATTGGGTGTAAATAGAAATGAGGTGACCAGGGAATGGTAAGCGCATCGATTCCATAACGTTCGTAGGAACCACCGGGTGGTACATCCGAACTCCACAACATGAAATTTGGGTGGGTGGGGGCCAACCACAGCTTCTCAATTTGTGTCCATCGATTGTAGGCACAAAGGGTACACCAAGAGGCTACAGGGCGTAACTGTGGTTGCTAGATAATACTTGGCTATGTTGGGGAACGCAAGGCCACCTTGGCCGCGAGGGGCATACAGGACTGATCTAGCACTCTGGTGCCTCTTATAATTCCAGAAAATTATCAGATCGCCCTGAAGGTTCTTAAAGTGCGAGGCTGGGATGGGGATGGGCAGTGTCTCAAAGAGGTAGAGAAGTTTAGGTAGAATCGCCATCTTGATGGTCGCAAGGTGGCCAAAGAGAGATAGCTTTAAAAGTTTCCACTTGGCCAGGGAGGTCTTAATGGAAGTGTATAGTTGGGGGAAGTTGGCCTTATAGAGGTTGTCATAGGTGGATGTGAGGTGGACCCTGAGGTATTTTAAAGAAGAAGTCTTCCACGTGTAATTGAATGATTTAGTTCCATTTTTTTATTTTTTATAAAGGTGTATTCTTGTATAACTCATAGGCAAACTCTTCTTGATGTGCTTGATCATTACACAGCCCTATAAAATTTATTTCAAGTTGAAAAGGTCCATCTGCCCTGTCGGCAACTGTGAATCCAAGAGTGGTTATCTAGAGCATGAAAAAAAAAAAAAAAAAAAAAGATTGAAGGGTCAATAAACTTGCATCATTAAAAACTAAAGTACATGGTATTCATACTGTGTCACTTTGGGATTAGTTATTCTGTATTCTACAAAAAAAAACTGGTTGATCCTGCCATTTACTGTCCCTCCCTCTTTGTGTGCTTGCTGCAGCATGAGATTGTGTAGACCAGCCTTTGCCACAGCTACTGACCATGTTCCAGTTCTCTTTTAAGCTGTTTATTTCCTCATGTTTCTTATCTGTGCAGTCCAAGTAACTATAGAATCACACACTCTGGATAAAGGACAAACCACTTCCCTTCCTCCTCCTCCATGCCTGCCAAACACAAAAGGGGCAAGATATTCCGTGTTGAATGCCTCCAGCATAACCTCCTTGTAATTCTAAAGTAACCCATAAATTAATAAATTTTCTTTCCTTCAGCAATGTGTTAAAGGAAAGAAAATTGCTCCATTCCCCCATCAACACAGTCAGTGTTGATCCCCTGCACTATTGTATTCTGACAGCAGGAGGTTTCCCAGCCATCAGAATACAATGATCACTGTCGGTTAGCTATAGCAGCTTGCAGTGATTGGACGAGAAAACCCAGACATGCTGGTTGTACTGAAGTCGATTGATGGATTGACCTCAGTACAACCTGCCTGCTTTTAGATGAATCAAAATTTGTCTGGTTCCTGCAGAACTGGCCAAATTTCAATCAGTCTATGGCTGGCCAAAACACATACAGACATAGGACATAGGCTGTAGGTGCGGGAAAAATGACCAGTTACACTTACCGGTAATGGTGTTTCTGGGAAGTCTTCCAGGACGGCACCCTGAGAGATGACTGGTCCCACCTGACAGGAAGCACAATCAAGATAGAGGTTAAAAACCCCGCCCCTCCCGTGCGCCTCAGTTGTGAAAAAGTACTGACCCACACCAGTGCACGAGAGTGAAAACACCTGCAATGTTCAACTATTTAAATAAAAACAAAATGAGTGGGAAGTAGGCCTGCCGTCCTGGAAGCCTTCCCAAAAACACCGTTACCAGTAAGTGTAACTGGTCATTTTCTCAAGTCGTCTTCCAGGTCGGCACCATGAGAGAAGAGCAAGTAGCTCAGGCCTAGCTTAGGGTGGGACAACAGCCTGCAGGACCTTTCTGCCGAAAGCCAGATCCTGAGGTGACAGAAGTTCCACTCTGTAACGTCTCAGGAACGTGTTCTGAATTGACCACGTTGCTGCTCTGCAGATCTGATCTACCGATGCTCCAGCCCCTGCCCAAGAGGTTGCCAGAAACCGTGTAGAATGTGCTTTGAGATTCGTTGGGACTGTTCTACCTGCTTGTTCATAAGCTATGGAAATGGCTTGTCTAATTCATCTAGCAATAGTTGTTTCTTTAATCATACATCATGGGACACATCACCATAGTAATTACTTTGTGGGTTATAGTCCACTTTCAGGTGCTGGACACTGGCATACCCTAAACAGGAAGTTGCCTCCCTATATAACCCCTCCCACTACTGGGAGTATCTCAGTTTTTTTCACCAGTGTCTAAGGTGTTGGTCACGAGTGGAGATGTGCTGTGCTGAGCTCCTCTGGAGCAATCCTTGCTGGGGCTAGCTATGCAGCCGGATCCATTCAGAATGTCTTTTAGGCCAAATTGAATGGTACCCGGGCCTCGTATCCAAAAAAAACGAGGTTTTGCCTGTAACGCTTCTCTTTTTAGAGAGCTGGACCCCGGAATCCAGTACTTTTGGTATTAAAGAGGAAGTAAACCCTGAGGGGTTTACTTCCTCTTTGTTTCCCTGCAAAGGTAAAGCATAATGGACTACTATGTGTCACTTACCTGACACAGGAGCCAGCGCAGTCACCGCTGTCCCCTTGTGTACGGAGCCTCCATCTTCTTGTTGGGTCTCGCTGCGCCGGCATTGTCATTCGACGGAGCCGCAATGACATAACTCATGCCCATGCGCATGGGAGCCACCGCTGATAGCGGTGCGCTGCTGTCTACGTCGCATGCGCCGTAGACAGCGGTGCTTGTCTTTTGGCAAATATCTCCTAAACCGTGTAGGTTTAGGAGATATTTCTTGGACCTACAGGTAAGCCTTAATCTAGGCTTACCTGTAGGTAAAAGTGGTTTGTAAGGGTTTACAACCACTTTAAGGCTGCTTTCACACTGGGGCGGTTTGCAGGCGTTATTGCGCTAAGAATAGCGCCTGCAAACCGACCCGAAACAGCTGTTGCTGTTCCTTCAGTGTGAAAGCCCGAGGGCTTTCACACTGAAGCGGTGCGCTTGCAGGACGCTCAAAAATGTCCTGCAAGCCGCATCTTTGGCTCGCTATAGGAGCGGTATATTTACCGCTCCTATAGCGCCCGGTCCCATTGAAAACAATGGGGGAGCGCGCTGAACCCGCTCGCAAAACGCCGCTGCAGCGGCGGTTTGCGGGCGGTATTGACCCTTTTTCGGCCGCTCGCGGGGGGTAAAACCACCCCGCTATCGGCCGAAATGCGCCGCTAAAACGCCGGTAAAGCGGCGCTAAATATAGCGCCGCTTTACCGCCAGCGCCCCCACCGCTCCAGTGTGAAAGCAGCCTAAGGCTTATATATAAAGTTTTACTGGTGGGGTGCTTTTTACAGGTCTATAATTGTGGATTCCCCGAGGGGCACCGGTTCCTGAAGGTTTGTTAAATGGAACCAACCTTGAAGGGTGAAGATTGGGTCTGTTGGTTTTACCACAGAAAACCCTGCGGCGGGAAAGGCAAGTGGAGTTTTTCTAAGTAATTTTTTAATTTTCTTATGAAATGTCTCCTTTAGGCCCCATGCACACGAGACGCAGATGCAAACTCTGCTGAACGCGTGTTTTAAAAAGCAGAAACCTGCGTTTAAAAACGCGCGTTTTGCTGTGTTTTCATGCCGCGTTTAGACGCGTTTGCGTCTATAAGCATTTGTAAAGATAACATCATATAGACCCTCCCCAAGCTCAGAAAGCATCTATTATTAACTATTTCTGCCAATTTGATCAGAGTGAGCAGCAGCAGCAGAGAGAGCTGTTGTACACTTGCATTTGCCTCTCTTTCTGTGTTTTTTTTTTTTAAATGGATCCCATATTGAATATATGTCAGGAAATGCTCCTGATGTTGCTCTTGATGCGGCAGCAATGTCGTCGCAAATTTGCATGAGAGGTCCAGAATCAGAGCTCGTCGATATTGGACCCATCCGTTGATGGCACAGCGAATGTCCGTTGGATATTTCACAAACATGTATGCATTTCACAAACATGTATGCATCAGTGAGTATATATGCTCTATGAACTATCTAAACTAGTTACGACATTTTAAACAATTTTTTCTAGTATTTTTTATGGTTTACCATCATATTTCTGAGTTTTCTGCTTCAAAAAATTGGGTTCCTTTAAAAAGGCTTATAAACGCAAACGCGGCTAAACGCAGGTGCCTGCGTTTAGCTGCGTTTTGCGTCTGAAAAGCAGAAAAGCAAAGTGTCTGAACGCATTTTTTTGCTTCTGGAAAAACGAGGTTAAACGCAACTGCATAAAAACGGGAAAAAACTAGACTGTGTACATGGACACATAGGATAACATTGCATGCGTTCAGGTGCAGTTGAAAAAAGTGTCCAACTGCCTCTGAACGCGCGTTTAACTGCGTCTCGTGTGCATGAGGCCTTAAAGTAAATGTTGTCATGCCTAAGTGTCACCACTGGGGGCTGTATAGAGCACATACCTTCTCATGCTTTGCTCAGAGTTACACTGTGTCACAGAAGCAGCAGACTTTTTTCCTCCGGCTAGCAGGCAGACCTCCGGTAAGTTTGGGGGGTTTTGCTTCCTCCAGACACCCCCACCTGAGCTGAACTCTTCCCCTCTTCAAGGGGCTGAGTATAAGGGAGAACTAAAAATGATCGGCAATGCCATTTTCCTTTACTGCCTCTACACGGCAGCGGCTTCCAGGTCTCCTCCACGCCATCCCTCCCTCACTCAGCCGATCCTATCGGATCGGAGGCCCATGCTTGCGTGGGAAAACTCATTAAAAAAAAAAAAAAGAAAGCAGGGGGGCGGGAGGCGACGGGGGGGGGGGGGGGGTCAGGGCTTAGCGCGGCATAGGCGTCCTCCAACGCGGGAGTATTTAAAAAACAAAAAAAACAAAGAAAAACTCAATTTATGCTGGCTGCAAAATTGTCAGAGAGACATAAGAGCAAAGAAGATAATGAAAGAGGTTTTGGTGATACAGGCATTTCCTATTTGACACATTTACTATTTGCATCAGGCTGAGCATTAATAGCAGCGGCAGTAGCTGGACTATTTCTCAAGCAGTGGATGTGATTTCTTCTGGTAGTACCTCTGCTTTGTGCATCAGGCTATGGTCAGAAGGGGGGTTTGAAACACCCCCAAAAAAGATCTGGCATCTGAGAGGGGGTGGCTGGTCAGAGTGAGCATCAGGACCATGAAATGTGCGTTTAGCGACTTTAATCACATCCCAGTGTGGGTCAAAATGCCACAGGTTCTCTTCCATTACCCAGGACCCTCAAACTGAGGACCCAGGGGCAGGAGAAGATAAATTCCCTCAGGGGACTGTGGTGAGGCTGATGACTCCTCTTCTGAGGTGTCAAATGTGGGAGAATCAGCTGTTCCAATCTTAAGAATTTCTTGCTGAATGATCGCTCCACATTTATGTACCCTTAACTGAGTGTTTGGGTTCTGTAAGCCTCCTCAAGCCGTGCATGCCTTTTCCTGTCCATTAATTGCTGGAAAAGCTTTTTGTATCTGAGAGGATCACCCAGATAAGCATTTTTTTTTCCCTCCTAAAAAGTTTTCACGCTTTATCCTATGGTGGAGGTAATTCACTAAGTAGGGTATACCAGCAATTTAAGTGGTTGTATACCCTTACAAACCTACATGGTTTAGGAGATATTTAGAAAAAAAGAGGCATCGCTGTCTACGGCGCATGCGCCGTAGACAGCGGTGCGCAGGCGCACTGAGCATGCCGAGATCACGGCGTTATGCCGCTCTCATGTGCATGCGCGGGAGTGACGTCATCGCCGCTCCAGCGAATGACAGCGATGGATCGGCGAGACCTGGAAGTCACTCCGCGATTGATGGTGCCGGCGGAGGTCGTGGACGAGGGTCGCTTCGGGGGCTTTATTCTCAGGTAAGTTATGCATAATGAGCTAGTATGCTATGCATACTAGCTCATTATGCCTTTGCCTTGCCTTTATTTTTTTTTAAAAAAGGCTTTACTTCCTCTTTAATGCTACTATATCCTCTGTGAATGAGTTTGACTTGTCCGGCAGACAATGCTCAAATGCTTAGGGATCCAACGGATAAAAAGGTGGAATTCCTATTGGAAAAAAATAAACTTTTTTGATCTGGCAGATTGAGTGTCTCAGCCTGCGCTGACAGTAATTGCTTAATCATTGGGAGACCAGTTTAAACAGGTGTTTAAGGTTATCCTGCTCAGCAGGCCCAGGAGGGCAGCTTTATGTTGCTATGAGAGATTCTATCGTTTAGGTCTTGCACCCTTCACTAAGTGCCTTGTAAGAAGCTCCTGGCTAGTCTTCCTTTTTGCAGTGAAACAGCTATTTGGGGATGTTTTGGATTATACATCCAAAGAAGTTCTAGTGCAAAGCACCCCTTTTGCCATTTAAGAAAAGGAGTAAATGTATTTTCGTTTTAAAGCTCCTTCTCCTGTGCCAGAGGCATCAGCCTCCAGGCAGTCACGGCAGCTTCCACTATTAGGTTCAATCGAATAGGGGGAATTCTTCTGCAAGTCTCAAGGATGTGGTAGGAAGAGTGTCAAGACGAATGGGGGACTTCCTCAATAGCTCCAGGGTACAAACTGGAGTTCCAAGAGTTCTAGTCTCCTCATTTTCTCAGATCAAACGGCGCTAAGGATCCAGAGAAAAATAAATTAAGTGATCGTGGGGGTAAGAACAGAGGTTGAGGTTTGTTTCAAACCTCTTTTTTTCACGGTGTCAAATCCAAATGGACATTCTGGATTAAATAAACTCTTTTTTTCGTATGGGATCAATCCAAATCAGTTATCTCCATCCTACAAGGAGGAGAACTTCTGGCGTCAATCGACATCAAAGATGCATACCCTTCATATGCCTATTTCCTCGCTCACTAGTAATATCTATTTTTCAAGGTGGAAAATCTTCATTTTCAGTGTGTAGCTCTGCTTTCCGGTCCAGCTACTGCACCTTGATTGTTTACAAAGATTCTGGCCCCTCTTCTAGCCAGATTAAGGGCCCAAGGTATAACGGTTATGGTTTACCTAGTTGATCTGTTCTTGATAGACCAGTCGGTAGCCCGCTTAGACCACAGTATGGTCACTACATTCAACTACCTGAAATATCTAGGTCGGATTCTCAACCTAGGAGAAATTTTCTTTAAAACCATGAAGGCTAAAATACTTGGGTCCGATCATAGGTACACCCAGAAAAGGGTATTCTTACCCCAGGCAAAGATCAGCTCCATAAAGGAACTGATTTAGGTGGTCGAAGCAAGATGAATTTCTTCTATTCAACTTTGCATGAGGTTGTTGGGAAAGATGGTGGCTTCATTCGAGGCCGTTCCTTATGCTCAGTTTCATTTGAGACTGCTGCAAAACAGTATCCTATCGGCTTGGAATAAAGGGTTCAAGCTCTACATTCCCAATGTGTCTGACTCCAAAGCCTACGGCCACATCTCCCTGATAGCACCCGATCTCGTCTGATCTGACCTGGTTAGTACCCGGATGAGAGAGAGACCACCTGGAAATACCAGGTGCTCTAGGCTGGTTAATATCCAAAATCTACTAAGGGGAAAATCCTTCCTTCAGTTACCTGGGAAGAGGTAACAACATATGCCAAAATTTTTTGTTTAGGTTGGGGAACAGTCCTGGAAGAGGCAACTATCCAAGAGAAGTGGCCCAGATCAGAAATGGCCTTGCCCATTAACATTTTAGAAATTCAGGTATAGCTCTTGGTCCTGAGGGCCTGAACGTTCAGTTTACGGTATTGTTCTGCCAGGATTCAATCCGACAATGCCACAGCAATGGCCTATAATAATCACCAAGGGGGCACAAGAAGTTGTGCAGCAAAGAGAAAGGTGAATCATATCCTATCTTGGGCAGAAAACAATGTACTTTGCCTATCGGAAGTCTTTATTCTAGGAATTGAAAATTGGCAGGCGGACTACTTGAGTTACCAGCAGTTGTTCCTGGGAGAATGGCTCCTTCACCCCGATATCTTTCTGTCAATATGTAGAAAATGGGGGATCCCAGACATAGATCTGTTTGCGTCCAGGTTCAACAAAGAAATCGACAATGTTGTGTCAAGAACAAAGGATTCGCTAGCATGCGGAACAGATGCCTTGCTATTCCCGTGGAACCGGTTCTCACTGATTTATGCATTCCCTCCTATTCTGCCTGCGTCCACGACTTCTTCGCAGGATCAAGCAGGAAGGGAAGTCGTTGATTCTTGTGGCCCCCAGGGGGGCCCAGGAAATCTTGGTACGCAGAGATCGTAAAGATGGCAGTAGGGGACCCATGGACCCTACCATCATGGCCAGACCTTCTCTCGCAACGGTCCGGTGTTCCATCCTACTTTACAAGCGCTAAATTTAACGGTCTGGCTATTGAGACCCACACTCTGAAGAAGCGTGGGCTGTCAGGTTCACTAGTTTCTACCTTGGTTAATGCAAAGGAGCCGCCCTCCATAATTATATATTATGGAGTCTGGGAAACATATGTCTCCTGGTGTGAAACCAGGAGTTGCACCACAGGAAATAGGTCAAAAGGTAGAATCCTTGACTTTCTGCAGATGGGGTGAGAAATAAGGCTGGCCTTGAGTGCTTTCTAAGGACAGGTCTCGGCCTTATCGGTATCATTTCAACAACCACTTGCTTCGCATTCTTTGGTTCGTGCATTTGCCAGGTTCTATCTGGTGGATGTAAAAAGACATGAGGATGTCGCCTTTGGGTGCAGTGTACTGCAGGCAGCAGTATAAATCCTCTGATCTCATGGTGCCCTACTTTGGTTGTATCTCCCTCCCCTCAGTTGGCATTGCTCTGGGACATCCCACATAGTAATTACTAGAACTCTGTGTCCCGGGATGTACAGTTAAAGAAAATAGGATTTTTATAACAGCTTACCTGTAAAATCCTTTTCTTTTGAAGTACATCACGGGACACGGAGGTCCCGCCCCTCTTTCTAGTGTACACGTGTATTGCTTTGCTACAAAACTGAGATACTCCCAGTAGTGGGAGGGGTTATATAGGGAGACAACTTTTCTGTTTAGGGTGTGCCAGTGTCCAGCACCTGAAGGTGGACTATAACCCACATAGTAATTACTATGGCTTTGTGTCCCATGATGTACTTCAAAAGAAAAGGATTTTAAAGGTAAGCCGTTATAAAAATCTTATTTTTTGAAGCCTGCTCACCCCTCCTAATGCCACAAAAACTGACCAACAGATGATGAGATCTGCTGAACTCCTTTACTCTATCTATGTAAAGCAGTAGACACCTCCTAATGTCTAGTGTATGAAAGGCTCTCTCCTTGTCGTTCTGTGGGTTGGCACAGAAGGACGGGAGGATAATTTCCTGTGACCTATGGAACCGTGAGGCCACTTTAGGAAGGTACAGAGGATCCTGCCTGAGGACGACTCTGTCCTCCAATAAACGAAAAAGCGGCTCTTTCATAGATAGAGCATGCAAATCGCCCACCCTTCTGGCCGTTGTAATTAAAAGAAAGCAATTTAACTGAACACTGAGCCAACGGCTCAAAAGGTGCCCTGGTTAGGGCCTATAAAACTATAAATAAGTCCCACGGTGAAAATTTACTAATTTGGACCAGGGACAGCCTCTCTCTAGCCATCAAAAATCTTTTGACCAATGGATCCAGAGCCAGTCTTCTGTCCAGAAAGCTAGACAGAGCTGCCACCTGGACCCTAAGGGTCTTGGTTGCCAAGCCTCGATCCACTCCCTCCTGTAGGAAGTCTAGGATTGTAGGAATATCCTGCTGAAAAGTCCCCCTCATTTCACACCAGCGAGAGAAGACCCCCCAGATCCTAGCATAAATAAATCTGGTCACCAGCTTTCTGCTCAGAAAAAGGGTCTCTATTACTTTCTCAGAGCACCCCTTCCTGTGCAGGCTCTCCCTCTCAAGAGCCCAGGGCCGGTGCTACCACTAGGCGGATTAGGCAGCCACCTAGGGCGCAACTGTGGCTGCTGTGTATACACAGCTCTCTAGTGTGGAGATCACACAGCCTTGTGTGTAGAGCCGGGTGTTAGTATAACAGGACAGACAAGCGCGAGGAGGTGGGGAGGAGTGCAGAGACGGCGCGGCTCAGTAACTGAGAAAGCAGAAGATATTTGGTGGAGCCGCTCTGCAGTACATGTGTATGGGAGTGATCTGCGCTCCCCTCCTATGAACAACACACAGAGCAGCCTGGATGTGTCTTCCGCCCAGCTCTGACACTCACCCTGGGCACTGACAGTCACACACAAAGTCCTAGCTGGGGAGAGCCGCAGATCCCGTGTGTAAGGAGACACCAGTGGAGGAAAATACAGAGACTGGTATTTGTAAATGCCGCCCTATATACCCCACTGAGCACTGACCCCAAGCCTTTATATTGCAATTGCATTACATGATTTACATCCACCCCACTGACTTCTCTGCACACTGCACTCTGTACACACTCAGCCCGCCCATTACATGGCACAGTAAATAGTTCCTTCTTGTCTGCAACTTTCAGGACAGGATGATGTGATATTGGCGTTCAGTTCAGCTCTTCCTGATAACCCAGAGCTCCCTGCAATGTCCCCCCTCCCCTGGTCACAGTGCGGCAGGTTGAAAGCAGAGAATGTGGGTGAGTTATCAGTGTCCAGCTACACATGCTATTACTGATATCAGTACTGTGCAGGGCAGTCAGTGTGTTGGCTCTCTTTAGGTTTCTTTCTTCTGCTGGTGACCAGGCTGCTGCCCACTACTAGTCCATATGGATTCTCCTGGTTACTGCTGATACTAGTGCAGCATTTACTAGAACTGGGCTGTATTTTCCTCCACTCGCAGTCTTTTTCTCCTGTCCCTTCCACCAGCAGTCAGCAGCTGCAGGAAGAAAATATAGCCAATCAGTTCTAGTAAATGCTGCCCCCCCCCAGAGGTCTGTACACCTGCTGTGCCCATTATGAGGGGTCCCACCATCCCTGTGCTGAGTTCCCAGGTCTGTACACCCGCTGTGCCCATTATAAGGGTCCCACCATCCCTGTGCTGAGTTCCCGAGTCTGTACACCCTCTGTGCCCATTATAAGGGGTCCCACAATCCCTGTGCCGAGTTCCTGGGTCTGTACACCCGCTGTGCCCATTATAAGGGGTCCCACCATCCCTGTGCGGAGTTCCCGGGTCTGTACATCCGCTGTGCCCATTATGAGGGGTCCCACCATCCCTGTGCTGAATTCCCGATCTGTACACCTGCTGTGCCCATTATGAGGGGTCCCCACCATCCCTGTGCTGAATTCCCAGTCTGTAAACCCGCTGTGCCCATTATGAGGGGTCCCACCATCCCTGTGCTGAGTTTCCGGGTCTGTACACCTGCTGTGCCCATTATGAGGGGTCCCCACCATCCCTGTGCTGAATTCCCAGTCTGTAAACCCGCTGTGCCCATTATGAGGGGTCCCACCATCCCTATGCTGAGTTACCGGGTCTGTACACCTGATGTGCCTATTATGAGGGGTTCCCACTAATAGGTTGCACTGATGGAGGTGGCACTGCATATAGGTATCACTCAGTGCCCATGGGCACTGATAGGTGGCACTGATAATCAGTGCCTTAAATTATCTGTGTACATATCCCCTGTACAGGGCCGGTGCTATCTATAGACAAGGTAGGCACCGGCCTAGTACACACATCAATCCGGGGCGCCGTACCGATGACCCCATGACCTCCAGGCTCAGTGACTGACTCCACCCACCAAAATGGTAGCAATCTATAAAAAGGTGGGGTATAAATGGGCAGGACAAAGGGGGTGGGGCCAAAGGGGCGGCAAAATGAGGTTTCACCTAGGGTGTTAAAAATCCTTGCCCCAGCCCTGCAAGAGCCAAGCCGTCAATTTGAAAAATCCCGGGTTCCGGTGGCAGAGAGGACCCTGAAACAGAAGATCCTGCCGCTCTGGAAGGTGACGCAGAGAGGTCAACGACCAGCTTCCCAGAGAGGTAAAACCAGGACCTCTTGGGCCACCAGGGAGCGAACAGGATCAAATTGCCTCTGGACCAACTCAGTTTCTGAATAATTCTTGGGATCAGAGCTAAGGGGGGAAGGCATAGGCTAGGCTGAAATCCCACTCTTGAGCTAATGCGTCCACCCCCTCCTCTCTGGAGAGGGAAAAGAACCTTTTGACCCTCCTGTTCGCCCTGCTGGTGAAGAGGTCTATCTCTGGGTGCCCAGCTGCTGACACACAAGAAAGAACACCTTGGATTTAACTCCCATTCTCCCTGGTGGAAATCCGCTTCTATATTGAAAATCCCCCTTATATGTACCACAGAAATTGAGGGAATTCGCTGTTCTGCCCATTCCAAAATTTCGTGTGTCAAACTCAGAGAGTGCGACCGGATAACCCCCTGACGATTCAGGAAGGCAACCATCTTAAAGTTGTCGGAGAGGACCTGGACTTCTCTCCCACTAATCCTGTTCTCGAACGCTTTTAGAGCCTCTTTGACTGCCAGCAGCTCCCTGAAATTGGAGGAGGCAGCTCTTTGGAGCCTGTCCCATGCACCCTGAGCCTGTAGCCCCTCTAGATAGGCCCCCCACCCCCAGGACCTCTCATCGGTTGTCATCCTGACAGGCTGAAGCTGGGTCCAAAGATAACCCGTCCCCAACCTCTGAGGGTTGAGCCACCAAAGAAGTGACTTCTTTACCTCTCCAGGAATGGAAACCCAAACGTCTAAAGACTCCCTTTTTCCATCCTATGAAGAGAGTAGGAAGTTTTGAAGGGATCTGGAGTGGAGCTGGGCCCGCGGTACTGCGGGAATACAGGATGTCATGAGTCCCAGAGTCCTCATGATCAACCTTCGGGAGGCTTCCCACTGATCTAAGATTGAGGATATTGTGCAAATCAGTGCTTCCACCTTCTCCTGTAGAAGAACCTGCTTCTGCGCTACTGAGTCCACCAGCAGGCCCAGGTAAAGCTTGGTCTGAGTTGGAGTCAGTGAGGATTTCTTGTGACTTATCAACCATCTCAGGGACTCCGAGGTGCTTATCACTTTGTCTAGATCCAAGAGCAGAGAATCCCTGGAAAGGTTGTAGACCAATAGGTTGTCTAGATAGGGGATCAGTGTGATTCCCTGAAGGTGCAGGTAGGAGATGATCTCTGCTAGGATCTTCGTAAAGACTCTTGGGCTAAGACCGAGGGGCAGGGCCCGGAACTGCCAGTGTTGGGTACTCTGATCTGTGTGTATTGCAAAACGAAGGAATACCTGATGTTCTGGAAAAATGGGGACATGCAGAGATGCCCTCTGACAAAGGTATTAACGGAAACGCGTCAGGGCACAGCTACGCAGCACCCTAGGTTGTTCTGAGACCCATCTTGCCTTCCCGGGAACACCGCAAGAGCGTTGTCAGGTCAGATGAGTCCATGCGACTTTATGTATATGCCTGTTTAATAAGGATAACATTGTGAGTGTTTTATCGTGAGATAATTTTTAAAGGAATAAAATTGAGTTATACAGGATTACGCTATGTTGGCTTTTTATCTGGTTATGAGTCCAATTTAGATAAGCAAGTCTGAGCAATCTGGTATCAATCTATGGTGGATCTGATAAGTGTGTGAACCAGCTGAGTCTGGTAAGTAGGACATCTATAAGAATTGGCACACGCGGTGTGGTGAAAGGCTTTTTCCACGCAACAGTAACCGTTTTACCTGATTTTAATGCGGTCTTATGTCTGGCACAAGTCACTTCTGCAATTTTCCAATTTTCTATATGGGACCTCCTATATCCATTGAAAGAAAGGCACCACAAATACATGGGGATAAAATCACTGTCCACATTGATTTGTTGGTACTGGGAGGATGACCCCCTGGTCTGCCAAATTTCTGACACTCTCTAAGGGTCCTAAGACTTTTGGTCTGTCTCTGGATAGGTAAGTTAGAAGAAATGATTGGGGAGGTCTGGAAACAAATTCCAGCCTGTAGCCCTCTCTTATCTACTGAAGGATAAGAGGATTCTGAGAGACCTGTTCCCACTGTGTGGCAAAGTGTGAGAGCCCCCCCCCCCCTACTCTGGTGCTGGCGTCACTTGGAATCCTTGTCTGCGGGCTTTGGGCCTGAGAAAAGGAGACCTCCTTTCTGTTTGCCCCTGCGAATGCCCCATTTCTTGCCTTCTTTACGATTTTTAAAATGGCTGTTGACCTGGGGACCCTCGAAAAAAAAATTCCTTTATCCTTTTTAGGCTGTACAGGAAACTTCTTTCCCTTTTCAGTGGATCTGGAAAGGGTCTGGTCCAAACCTGCACCAAATAAGAGGGACCCTTCAAATGGTAGACCACACAACCTTGTTCTGGACATGTGGGCCCCATCCCAGGTCTTAACCCATACGGCCCTTCTAGCCGAATTAAGACTTGGAAGTATGCACTATATGGTCCATCACCTTATTAACCCACATATCCGCATTTCTGGCTACGCAGGCCGATGCCAGTGCCGGGCTCATGGCCACAGCATTGGCCTCCCAGGCTCTACGCAAAAGGGTCTCAGACCGACGGTCCATCCGGTTTCGTATATAGCCTGTGTCCTCAAATGAGAGGTCCGATTGTTTGGACACCTGGGCTAAGGACGCATCAAGCCTGGGTAACTTAAACTTCTCCTTCTCCTCTTCCTTGAAGGGGCACCTGCATTTCCAGGTTTTAAATTTTAGAAGCTTTCTCTCTGGCTCTTTCCACTCCCTCAGAATAATCTCCTTGAGAGACTGGTGGACAGGTAAGACCTTGGACTGAGACCTGATCAGACCTCGATACATACTATCCTGGGCGGAAATCTGTGCTTTTGGTTCCTGAATTTCCTCCGAAGCGTATATTGCCCCCAGGAGACCCTCCATATCATCTGCTGAAAAGATAAGTCTGCCTGGTCTGGAGTGTTCCTCTTCCTCCTCCTGGCTATTTTCTACATCCTCCCCCCCAGGGAGGCTCCGACTGGAGTCCTCAACCTCCTCTGCTTCGTCCTCAAAAACCTGAGAAGACGGGGGTCTCTGGGGCTCAGTGTGTGAAAATCTACCAACCCTAAGTGTAGAAGCACTCTCCTGAGAGGATGAGACTCTTCCTTCCTAGTATTAAGGCTTGCCCGAAAGGCAACATTTCAGTCTGTACTGAGAGAAAATCTCTCATGACCTGTGAAGTCTCCTTACCGGACAACTTGTGTATACACTTGTAGCAAAATGACTCGTGTGCTCTGGCGCCAATTTATCATTGCAGTAACCACACCTCTTAGACCGGGAAGGGGTTTTGGACCTAGGTCTACTGGCAACACCTTGGGCAATAGTCTCTGTCTCTGTAAGAAAATAAGCCCAATTTAGCCAAAACCAAAAAGACCCTAACCATGGTCTCCTGCGAGGGTAAGGGCTAGGGGACCCACCCCCTCCATTACCCCCGCCAGCCAGGTAGACTCACCCACCCCTCTGTGGCCTCCTGAATGGCTGATGATGTAGACTCTTCTCGCACCATAATTGGGGCTGGTGAGAGAGAGCGGTGTATGCCTACTCCCTGCCAAGCCGTTTTGTCTCCTCTGAAAAGTCCCCCTCGTTCTGCGGCTTTTTCCTGAACTGTGGGCTCCCACTGCAGCGGCGCTCCGAGCGCTGTGCCGCCATTTTCTAGTGGTCCTGGAACCATAAGTGCCACGCTGTGACTCACTTCTGGTGCCCAGGAGGAAGAAATCCTCCACAAAATGGCGCCGGAAGAACACCAGCACGCCACCGGGCTGGCACCAGCCTCTGTAGAGAGGATGTGTGCGGAGGGGACAGCATGCCGACCTTCAGTTTGCCTCCTCCTCCTGCCTCCTGAGAGGCCCAGAGCCACCTACAAGGACACGGAAGGGGGACTAACCCGGGGACAGAGGAAGTTTTTAAATGGCAACATTCTGACAACTGACCCTCAGTCAGGTAAGGAAGGGTAGCAGGAATTGCGGTCCCTGAAGTTCTGGGAACCGCCACTGTGCCCAGGGTCCTTCAGTTCTCAAGGGGGATCTTCCTCTGCCCCCTGAGTAATAGGGGAAAAAACCCCAGGAAGGGCAAGCCCTACCAGACCCAGAGGCTTCCCAAGCCTGTGGTCTGGCTCCTGGGGGAGACTTCCAGCCCACGGCCTTAGGTCTATAAGAAAAAAACAAACTGTTTCGCTGTGGGGAAACACAATCAAAAACCGAGGAGCATGGGAAGGGGGCAGGGTTTTTAACCTCTATCTTGATTGTGCTTCCTGTCAGGTGGGACCAGTCATCTCTCAGGGTGCGTCCTGGAAGACGACTTAAGAAAAAAAAAAAAAAGATTTCAGTTCATATACATATTTTTATGACCATTAAAAACATTTGATATTGCACTTAGATTATCCAATCTAGTTAAAAAGTAACAAGTGCAACATCCCATAAATAAGATTAATTAGGATAGAGGAAAAATGCAAATATTGGGATTTTTTTTAGGCAATAAAACTACTTTTATTATTAGACAAAAAATAAACAAATAATAATATAAAAACTTCAATGTTTACTGCATCATATTATTAAAACATAGCAAAAATTGGTCTATAACCATACATAGTTACCACCATGAGACACATAAATAATGTATGTGAAGATTCCAACGCGTTTTAATTCTTGACACAAATCTTCATTGAGGGATATGTATCACAGTGGTTAGATCTAGAATATAAGCACTTACTGTATGTGTCATACAAGAAAAAAAATAAATAAATAATATATATATATATATATATATATATATATATAGAGAGAGAGAGAGAGAGAGAGAGAGAGAATAAATGATGTGTGTAACGCCAGATAGAATGCATACTCTTAGAAGGCCAAAAATCGCTATGATGATAATGTCATAGCGGGCCCCCCCCTGACACAGCTCAAACTACTGGAACACAAAAGGTCGCCATGAGGTTTCCCACTACAGCAAAAAAATTGTGATTGCAAAATGAGATAGAATTGCAGGAAAAAAAAGGGTTGGACTTCAGACTCAAGGCGGGGACAAACTCACAGTTTATTTAACACAAGTGTCATATTTAATCCAAAGCATATTCATAAACAGATCACAAATCATACAGTAAACTTCTGCTCTACTGAGTGTTACTGTGTCCGTAGTCCGACAAAGTCCTTGGTTTAAGGCAAGTGTACTATATAAAGCAAATAATTGTATCCAAGTTCAGTGATACGCAGCAATGCTCCTAGTTGCCTCCTCACATGGAGGCACACACACACTCAGAGTTAGGCCCAGCTGCCCTAATCAAGACCTAGAAAGAAATTGGGAGTCTGTCCCATCCAGAGCTCTGTTAGACTCCCAGTAAGACAAGCCCCAGACTTTACTAACACAGGGTAAAGAACCATCTTTCTTGACCATTAAAGGGGTTGTAAAGGTAAAAAAAAATTCACCTTATATAGAGCTGCACAATTCTGGCTAAAATGAAAATCACAATTTTTTTGCTTAGAAGATAGATCACGATTCTCTCATGATTCTCGCGGCGTAACATCATCTATCACATTAAAACAAAAAAAATTGTGCTAACTTTACTGTTTAGTTTTTTTTATTTATCGAAGTATATTTTTTCCCAAAAAATTGCAATTGAAAGACCGCTGGGCAAATACAGTTTGACATAAAATATTGCAGCAATTGCCATTTTATTTCCTAGGGTCTCTGCTAAATATATATATATATATATATATATATATATATATATATATATATATATATATATATGTATATATTTATATATGTATGTGTTTGGGGGTTCCAAGTAATTTTCTAGCAAAAAATATTGATTTTAACTTAAAGAAGTGTCAGAAAAAGATTTAGACTTTAAGTGGTTAAACTTCCTGCATTTACACGTGGTTGAAAGCTTGGCAGACTGCCCAGATTCTTTGTTTACACAAGAAGTTCTATCCCTTTGATCTGCGAAGGTTAGTTACAATGTTTCAAATTCTAAACTTTCCAGATTGCCCTGGATGCTTTCTTTTGACAGCTGAGTGAGCAAATAATCTCTCCACTTGTTTATATGAAAGAGTCGCCTACTCTCAGCAGGAGAGATCGTCAGGGGGGGGGGGGGGTGAATCGAGATCGCAATTTTTTAACGATTAATCGTGCAGCTCTAACCTTAATGCATTCTATGCATTAAGGTGAAAAAACATCTGACTATACCGTCCTAGATTTTGATACCTTATTTATTTAGCTTTTGAAAATCATTACAAAATCAGATGCTGCCATCTGGCTTTGGAAAAAAGGACGATTGGACTACACCACTTACTATGTGATTCTTCTATTACATCCAGATCCAACATCCTCCTTATTTCCTCTGAGACTTTGTGCTGAGCTTCTGGGATGCAATAGGGTTTTAAGTTAACTTTCACCCCTGGCTCGGACACAATATCATGCTTAATTATTGAAGTTACCCCTGAAAAAAATCAGAAAAGAACTCCCTATTTCTTAGCAGAAATTTGTTGGCCTCTTGTTTTTTGCCTAACCGACATCGCCTCAGCGATTTCTACCCAAGGCACCATAGAAGAACCTGCGGTAGTCATGGCCAAGGATGCTTGGACCATAAGGGACTCTCTTGCTCTTTCCAGGGCTTTAATAAATTAGCATGGTAGATTTGGTAGGGCTTCCTTTTGCTAGGCTGATCTACTCTATAGTTAACTTCCCCCACCCATTCTACAACCTCTTATGACTCTTGCCATTTCGCCAGAAATGTACTTACCACAATAGGTACCAGCACGAGAACTCTGTCACCAGTGTTAAAAGTTTGGATCTTGGCTGAACTACACTCTAGCCTGAGCCTGCTGAGCCTGTTGCAAGTGTGATTTAACAATTAGCATCACTTTTCCAATCCAGTCCTGCATTTGAGCAATATGCTCCACTATACTTTTGAGTGGGGTTGCCTCTTGTTCCCAGATCTATTTTGTTATATCTAATAGGCCCCTTGAATTTCAGCCATACAGCAACTCAAAAGGTGAAAAGCCAGTGGAGGCTTGGGGTACCTCCCGCACAGCAAACATGAGGTAGGGCAAGAGGCAGTCCCAGTCCCTACCATCCATCACTACCCCTCACTTTAACACTCCTTTCAGAGTTTTGTTGAACCGTTCCACTAGACCACCCATTTGTGGGTGGTACACAGAAGTGTGCAAGTGATTAATTTTAAACAATTTACACAATTTTTTAGTAACCTTCGACATGAAGGGTGTGCCCTGGTCAGATAACAGCTCCTGAGGAATACCCACACATGAAAAATGAGAGACAGCCTTTTAGCAATACTCTTAGCTGAGGGGTTTCTTAACAGGACTGCCTCTGGGTACCGAGTGGCATAGTCCAAGAGAACTAGGATATACTGGTGCCCCTTAGCAGATTTAACCAAGGGACCTACGATATCCATGGCAATCCTGTCAAAGAGCACCTCAATGATGGGTAAAGGTACCAGTGGACTCTGGAAACGTGAGACTGGAGCAGTGAGCTGACCAACTGGGCATGATTCACAGTACAATTTTACATATTTGTGTAAGCCTGGCCAAAAAAAAGAATATGAGAATTTACCAAGTCTAGTAGCATGCATCTATGAGGTTGTGGTACTAGCGACTGTTCTAGTCTCTCTCACCTTATCTCAAGCCCTCTGTATAACAGGAAATTTTTCATAGAAAAATGTGGGAATATAGCCTCCTCCCCTGGCTCTTGGGGTACCGCATTTAACACTTTTACCTGTCCCTTTGCCCTGGCTAAAGTGGGGTCCCGGCAAACTGCTGTATTGAAAGGGCTCTTACAAAGTGGTCCACTATGACTCTCCTGGGGAAGCCCTTCTTGCTCTGCCACCCTGTTAAAAACAGCGAGGGAAGCTTCTACGTCATCCTTGGCCGTAATTTTTTTGTAGTGCAGCCTGCACTCGCTTGCTATGTCTGCAAAATTGTCCACACGTAGAGCCTCGTTAGTCAGGGACTGTATGCAAACTTATTGAACTCTCTCTACTCTTGCATGGCCACTTGGGTAGCAGCCACAAAAGATTTGTTTCCTGTTGCTCTGTGCGTGCTTGTATCAGAGGTCTAATTACTGTATTTATTGGCGTATAACACGCACTTTTTCACCCTGAAAATCGGTTGCAAATAGTGTGTGCATGTTATATGCCGATACTGCAATTTGGGCTGCCTAGGAGGGAGTGGGCAGGGGGGCGGGACAAGCGCCATCAGATTACATACAGCAAGAATCTCCTGTTCCTTCAGCGGCCTCTGTAATAGGAAGTCCCGTCTCCTGGGCCGGCATTGGACCAGTGTTCTGTCTATCATAGAAGCCGGTCCAGGAGGCAGGACTTTGTATTAAAGAGGCCACAGAAACAGGAAATTCTCGCTGTATGTAATCTGACGGCGCTCGTCCCGCCCCTCTCCCTGTCCCCTCTGAGGCAGCAGTAATCTGAGGTGAGGCTGCAGATGGGCATTGATCAGGCTGCATTCATGGCAATGGTGAGGCTACATATGGGCATTGATCAGGCTGCAGGTGGGCATTGATCAAGCTGCATTGATGGGCAATTGTGAGACTGCAGATGGGCATTGATCAAGCTGCACTGATGGGCAATTGTGAGGCTGCAGATGGCATTGATCAGGCTGCAGATGGGCAATGGTGAGGCTGCACTGATGGGCACTGACCCTTATTTTGCTTCAAAGTTCTTTATTTACAATGCATTTATTTTTTCCTAAAACTTTCCCCCTGAAATTAAGGTGCGTTCATCCCTTCTGTCCTGCCCTAACAATGTGTTTAAAGTACAAGGCTTATTAGGGGGCCTGCTGTTGGATCCCTTCCCAGTAGAGAGAGGTACTAAGGTAATGGGGAGAGGGGTGTCCCCTCTCCCCATTTTTGTTCACCCTGGTCACGGAACCCCTGGCCACGGCCCTCAGGAACTTAGACTTAGTAAAAGGTATTAAAGTGGTGTTGCCACCAAAAAAATAAATTTGCTTAAAAATCATTAAAAAAAATAAATAATAATATACGCGGATGACCTCATGCTTTTTCTTAATGACCCAGGACCCTCCCTCCGTGCTGCTCTGAACATTATTTCAGAATTTTCCGAATTATCTGGGCTGAGAGTCAATTGGGACAAATCTCAAGCACTACCTCAGGCAAATCTTCATGCAGACCCCTCTGTCTTACTGACCTGGTCCTCCTCTATCCGATATTTAGTCATTGACATTACTCCTAGAGTCTCCGACTTTGCTAAATTAAATCTATACCCCTTACTCACCCAACTCAAACTAAAACTTTGAGTTTGGAATAACCTGCCATTATCCCTCATAGGCAAGATAAACCTACTCAAAATGAAACTCCTCACAGTTTTTCTTTATGCTCTGAGGCACTCCCCAATTTGGATACCCAAAGCCTTCTTTCAAAACTTTGACTCCACTATAACCTCCTGTAAGATTGGGGTTATCAGAATCAACGGTAGGTGCGTTTTCCAGTGAGTACGCCAGTACAAAACTGCATTTTTAAGGGCCTGGTAGCCCACTTTTATTTAAAAGCACAAAAAAGTTCACAAAGACATCAGTACCCACACATGGGGGGTTCCACCATTACTGTATCTTGCACACTCAATACTTTAGCCTCCTGGCTTACATTCTTCCCAATACGGCTGATTCAGGCCTTTAGGTTAGGCCTTAGGTCTGCTCCTCAGACCCAAAAGAGTTTCCTAGAGTGAAGCTCTCTCCTAGCTCACTCCTGATCAGTGCCTTGCTGCTCTGTCACCAAGTACGTCTGCCTCCTGCAGACATGCATACTCTGGCTGCCCCATGCAGCCTCTGACTCCTCTCAGGGGAATTGGAGTTCACCTGACTCCCATGCACAGACTTCCTGTCTGTTGGGTGGAACCCTGAGCCATAGCCAGGTTATTTACTTTTGCAAGGACGCAATGAGAAGAACTTATCAAAACTGAAGCAGCTGTGTATACCAATAAATCACCTTCTATCCTCAGCTTGTTCAGTTGGGCTTTGAAAATTAAATATAAAAGCTGAATGGTTGCCATGCACAACTGCCCTAGATTCTTCTGACTGTTCCAGTTTTTATAAATTCCCCCTATTGTGTCTAGAGTTTTTGTTTACATTATTTATTGTATTTTTTTCTTTCAAAACACAAAATGACAAGATAACAATGACCTGGTAAGGATTAATATAAACATGTGTCACATATATTGTTATACATACTTAAATCAGTAAACCAGAGTGAAATAGGAGTATATAGTATTAAAGCGG
Organism: Lithobates sylvaticus; assembly: GCA_028564925.1. Classification (NCBI taxonomy): domain Eukaryota; kingdom Metazoa; phylum Chordata; class Amphibia; order Anura; family Ranidae; genus Lithobates; species Lithobates sylvaticus. The sequence continues at coordinate 169,913,561 of CM053038.1, forward strand.
AGTTCCACCCAAAAGTGCAACTTCCACTCATTTGTCTCCTTCCCCCCTCCGGTGCCACATTTGGCACCTTTTGGGGGTGGGGGCGGATACCAGTCCTTGACAGGTATCCTGTCCCAACTTCCGGGAGTCTCGGCACGTTGATGTTGCCGCCAGGCCAGTAGGAGAGCGCAGCGGGTGCCATCGGCATGCACAGTAGGGAACTGGCATGAAGCCGTAATGCTTCACTACGGGGTTCCCTTACTGGCTTATGATAGCGGCAGCACGCGACAGCTGGTGGAAACATCAGCTGCAGTGCTGACATCGCTGGACTCCAGGACAGGTAAGTGTCCGATTATTAAAAGTCAGCAGCTGCAGTATGTATAGCTGCTGGCTTTTAATTTTTGCAGCGGTATGTGGACCTCGAGGGTTCAGAAGGTAATCCCACTATTAATCCATATGTATAGTATAGCAAGTATGGAAAGAAAAACAGTATCACAACAGAGTGTCCAGGTTTCTTAAGTGTGTTAGTGACTCACCACTACTCAAAACAAAATTATTTCTCTGAATATCTGTGTTTTTGCTAATAAAACATGTCTTAGTGCCGGTTCACACTATTGCGATGGCATACATTGCATGTAATTCGCAGCGCCACTGCTGTTCACATTACATGTGATGCCTGTACGGTGCGATGTCAGCCATACAGATAGTATGGCTGATATCCCACCGCATTCGGTGCAAAGACGCACAGGACCCTTTTTTCTGTTCGGATCGCATGTGTGTTCACACATGCGATCCGATTCATGTCCGAACTGTCAGTTCGCAGTGCGATATGCAAGCTGAAACGGGGGTGTCTTTAACATATAATGACACTCCCCAGCAGTTCGCATATGACAGTGTGAACTGCCATGCGTGTCGGGTGCGATGTGGGAACCCACAGTTGATTCGCAGGTTTCTTGCATCGCAATAGTGTGACCCGGCACTCAGACACTCACGGATACCGTTTTAACATTTTAGGTGTTGGTAGGCCTTCTAGGATTACATACCTTGTCTGGCCATAGAGGATACTGGCCATCCTGGACTCTGCCACGACTGCTCATGAAGAACTTAGACAAAGGAATCTGCGTTAAAATAAATACGGAGAATTGACAAAAGAATTAGAAAGTGTCTGTAGGGACACAAAGCCTATTTACAAAGAAAAAGTCCCTCTTTTCCCTAGCTACTTTCCGCCCGGCCACTATATAAATGGCCAGGGCTTGGCTGGACAAGCATCAATCTGGGAGGATGTACCTCTCACTCTGACATTGCTGGTCAAAGATCAGGTTACAAGGCCAATGCCACTATGGTGTCACTGCACTGCTCTGGTAACAAAAAAAGAAAGTTACACAAGTTCCAGTGTCCCTGATCACTGCCACACCAGTCTCAGTGTCACCATAAGGACTTATTCACATGTACAATGATTTTTGAAGATGCTCTTTTCAGAGAGCGTTTGACAGGCAGTGAGGAGGCATTGTATCACCTCCAGACTACCGGCTTTAACCCCTTGGACACTGCACAAAGACCCTCGTTCACTTGAAAGGGTCACAATCAGAGGGCACACAGAGGGTACAATTCTTGTCACAGCTGCAGCTAAAGGGGGTAGCGGTCCCACTGTCACCGGCCCAGTGCAGTCAGATAGTGTTGTTGATCACCCCTTCCCCTGGCAAAAAGTATGGAATCATCACTCAATGTTCATTCAATTCTTTAATTGTGTAAAAAAAAAATATTGACAGACATGCCTCAAATCTATTTTCATTTAGCATTCCAACCTTCTGGCTTTAAGAAACACTTAAATAAAAAATAAAAAAACTGTAGTCAATTGCAACTTGCAGAGGAAACAAATATGGAATCACTCAATTCTGAGCCCGGGTTCACACATGTGCGTTGCGAATTGAAGCTCCGGTTTCACTGCGAAGATAAAAATCAGTTGTTCAGAGGTTCCTCTGCGTTTTAGCTGCGGATCAGTGATCGGGGAGAAGGGGGGAGAGGGGGGAGGTGTAGGGAGGAGAAGGAGAGAATTTGTGTTCAGAAGGGAATGCATCTGCGAATCAGATGCGTTCCCATAGAAGATAATGGGTTGTAATTCGCACCGCAATGCCCAGAAAACGCACACATTTTTTGTGCAATGCGCAGGGCGAATGCAACGCACATATGAACCAGATGCATTCAAATTAATGTATTTTAAAATGTCCTGCAAATTGGATGCAGTGTAAGCCGCATCTAATTCGCATAGGTGTGAAAGGGGCGAAGGAAAATATTATGGAATGTACTTTGCAGTTCTAAAACAAACATCTGCATCAGATCTGCTAATTAGTCTGCAGTTAAAAAAAAAGAGTGCTTGCACACCTTGGTGAGCTGTTGCCCCAACCTGATTGACATTAATCATGGATGTCAGTTGAAACAAAGGAGAGGATTATTAAAAAAAACTTCTTAAGGCCTCTTTCACACGGGGCGGATCAGTGCTGATCCGCCCCGTGGATATCCACTTGCTCAGCGGGGATCGCCGGAGCGATCTCTGCTGAGCAGGAAGATCACAGGTCCGTCTCTGCACACTGCGCAGGGACGGACCTGTCAGAGCGCCGCTCTCCCCTATGGGAGATCGGGTGACGACGGACCGTAGAGTCCGATCCGATCCGATGACGGATGGAAAAATAGCTTTTTCCTCCGTCACACTTTTTCGGGTCGGAGCGGGTTGGATGTCAGCGGACATGTCACCGCTGACATCCGACGCTACATAGACCACTCCATAGAGTTTTTCAGGTCCGCCTGAAAAACTGACAGGCGGACCTGAACGGATCTGCCGTTTGAAAGAGGCCTTAGCCACCTCAATAGAGTGCATTTTCACCTTTCAGCCATTTTTCAGCTTTCAGCGCTGTCACACTTTGAATGACAATTGCCCGGTCATGCAAATTAAATTATTATAATTTTTTTCCCACAAATAGTGCTTTCTTTTGGTGGTATTTCATCACCTCTGTGGTTTTTATTTTTTGCACTATAAACAAAAGAAAAGCGACAAGTTTGAAAAAAACACAATATTTTTTACTTTTTGCTATAATAAATATCCAATTTATTTATTTATTTTTTTAATTTTTCCTCAGTTTAGGCCAATATGTATTCTTCTACGTATTTTTGGTAAAAAAAAAAAAAAAAAAATCGCAATAAGCATATATTGATTGGTTTGCGCAAAAGTTACAGCGTCTACAAAATAGGGAATAGTTTTATGCCATTTTTATTATTATTATTTTTTTACTAGTAATGGCGGTGATCTGCAATTTTTTATTATGACTGCGATATTGCGGCAGACATATTGGACACTTTTGACACATTTTTGGGACCATTCACATTTACATCCGTGCTATAAAAATGCATTGATTACTGTATAAATGTGACTGGCAGGGAAGGGGTTAACAACAAGGGGGTGATCGAGGGGTTAATTATAGTTCTAGGGAGTGATTCCAACTGTAGGGGGAGGGGATTCACAGTGTTCCTCTGTACTGAGAACACACCATCGGTCTCTTCTCCTCTGCCAGGACCTGGATCTGTGTGTTTACACACACAGATCCAGGGCCCTGTTTGTTACCGGGCAATCGCGGGTGCACGCAGATCGCAATCGCATGCACATCGAGTCCCCAGTGACACGGCGGGCGTGTGCGTCCCCCTGGTGGGCCAGGAAAGCGAGGGTGTCATATGACGCCCTCCCACAACGAGAGCCGCACCGCCTGGCCGTCATATGACAGCCAGCGGGCGGCAAGTGTTTAATAAGGTAAATCATCACAGAATGTTGCAAAAGAGGTGTCATGGCTGGAATACATAAAAAACATTCATAATTCATGAAACACTCAGCCAAGGAGTCATTCCAGGAGAGCGCCCCCCCCCCCCCCCCCACCAGAAAAGGTTGATTGAATTATCCTCTCCAGTGGAGGGTTAAGGTCAATATACAAACATTATGTTGAAGTAGAATAACCTGAACAATGGTGCCACTTGACAAAAAAACCCTTTTGTGTGTGTGGGCAAGTACGCACGTTCGTAAAGTCCGGCGGACCTCCGCTGGAAAGTCCGGCGGATTGTCTGGCCGAAAAGTCCGATCGTGTGTACGTGGCATTACATTTCTTAACCGGTGAAGTCCAAGCATTTTCCCATCCAGTGCCCACCCACAAGTTCAGTAGGGTATTTAATCACTTTCCCTCGGGAGGCCGTCAAGTACCTAACAGGTTTGTTAAATTGAATGAAATCTTGATTGGGAAATTGGGCCACCACACCTTCTGGATACAAAAGAGCTCTTCCTGGAAATACACTTTGTATAGTACATAAGTGTTGAACAGAGCCAATTGGAATAAATATACAGACACTTTTTTGTACCAGCGTCTGGCCTTACAGACAACCAAGTATGGCCCCCTCACCTGGTTGTTGAAGTCCACCCTTCCCATTTTACAGTTGTAGTCGTGGGCACAGAGGTGCTTCTCGACACCAGTCGCCGCTGTAATTTGGACTGCCGTATCTGCGTGAATGGAAGACGGAAATGTTCCGTTCGTCCTTCCATCTCACAGCAAGCAAATCATTAAACATTAAGTAGGTTCTCTCCACCTGACTAATTGGAGCATTTTGCAAGCCGTTGGGGGAAGCCCCGGTGATTAGATTGCATGGTGTGACATGCGCCAATTCCTAATTGAAAGAGGGGTCTAAAAAGTGGGACATTTGTGTAGAAATTGTCTACGTATAAATGGTACCCCTTTCCGAATAAGGCTGATACTAAGTCCCAAACAATCTTGCCACTGCTCCCTATGTAGTATGGGCAGTTGGGGAGTTTCAATCTGCTATATTTTCCCTCGTAAACCAGAAAGCTCCATATATAGCTTTTTGCCCTGTCACAAAATGTATACATTTTGTTTTTTTTTTGTTTTTTTTAAGTTTTAAAATTTTATTGTAAGTAGTAAAAATACAAAGTTATAAAAGGTAAACAAAAGAAACAAGTTACCCCCTAGAGGGTCAGTACAGAGGACAGTTTACATACAAAAGCATTCGGTAATTCGCTTGGAGGGGTGTGTTCCACAACCAGATCACTTGTAGAGTGAGGAGGAGGGAGATACACAGTCTATTAATCTAGGCTCTGTTTCTACTGGGCGGAATTGAATAACTCCTAGATAAGTATCAGGAGACAAAGAATCAGCGTCTGTTCCCCAACGCCCCATGCACCCCCAGAGGGATCTTGCTGTGCGTGGGAGGGTCAAGGACCAGCGCCTCAGGTAATACCAGAGTGAGAGGTTGGAGTCACTGCTCCCTAGAACGAGATGCTAACCCCTAACTGTGTTGAGTATGCCGCAGTGGGCCAGTATTTGGTCCCCCACTTAAAAGGGGGGAAGATGAGAGATAGCCTGATGAAGCTATGGTTTACAGCATATTACCAAGCGTGCTGCCCTTCTGTACCTTCGAACATCAAAACAGAATAAACATATTTAACTAAACTGGGTCCCCGTGCGAGCCAGGTCCCTTCAAGTCGTAGTTGAAGGAGAGAGGAGAGAGACAGAAGAGAATAGAGGAAAGTAAGAAAGGAGAAGAGGTATAGAAAGAGGGGGAGAGGAGGGGAGGGAAAGAAGGGAAGGTTCATTATGGTAACCTCGCGGAGAGGAGATGGCGAACATGTGCTACTTCAATAAAGTAATTGTCAGCCCCTTCTCATAGGAAAATTAGCTAGATACCTGTATATTAAGCCCAAGGTTCCTAAATGAGTCAAGTAAGGTATTGGCGATTTTTTCCTGCGACATTATCCACAAAATTTTTTGTTTAGCTCGGCGGAATGAGACTGAGGGCGATTTCCATGCGTGAGCTATAGTGATCTTGGCTCCCAGGAGGATAAAATGGATGAGCAAGCGGGTCAATTTAGGGACCTGCGGGATAACGTCGTTAAGGAGAGCTATGGTTGGGTCCTGCAGTACTTTGCAGCCTGTAACCCTACGGATGAGATGAAAAACTTTGTTCCAAAAGCCCCTGATTTTAGGGCATTCCCAGATAGTGTGTAGGAGAAAACCTAGGAGGCCACATCCCCTGAAGCAGAGGGGAGAGGACTGTGGATAAAATTTGGAAAGGCGGGTAGGGACCAGATACCATCTAGAGATTACCTTAATGTCAGCCTCCATAAGGGAGTTGTTCAAGATACTTTTAAATGAACGTGAAAAGTTCATGTGCCAAGTGTCCAGGTCCCATTCCAACTGGAGGTCTTGCTCCCACCTCAACATATAGTTCGCTTTGCCATGTGGTTCAGCTAGCGCTGAGTAAATCAGGGAGATACCTCCCCTGACGCCCATGGCTGAGGAGCACCAGAGTTCGTATTGAGTGACCGAAAGTGGGTTATCTGAGCTGTTCCAGACCGTACGTAAGAAGTGTAGTAGCTGGTAGTATCGGTAAGTTTCCGAAGGGGGCATTTCTAACTTAGATATGCAATACTTGAGTGAGATGGGGCCATCATTATTAAAGTATTGTCCGATCCTGTACAGGCCGATAAGGAGCCACCATGCAAAAGCCTTGATGTTCAATCCCGGTTGAAATTGGAGGTTGTGGAAGATGTGAGCAAGGGGATGCCAGGGGGATATTACAGAGGTGTGTTTGTGAAGGGAGTCACAGAGGGACATTGAGTGTGATAGGGTGGGTGATAGGATCGCTGGGCGATCTTTGCGTGTTCTCCAGACTAGGTAGTCCAGAGTGTGGCAGGGGGTAGCCTGTCTTTCAATCTCAACCCAGTCAGGTTTTGGGTTCCTGGAATAAATTGTGGAGAATTGGCAGAGTTGAGCGGCCTGGTAATACTTCCAAATATTTGGAAGGCCTAGCCCCCCTTTTTTCTTTGCTCTGTACAGCACTTTGTTGGAGAGTCGATGACCCTTGCCCCCCCAGACGAACCTAATGATGGTGGATTGGAATCTGTCCAGATCCCGCTTTTTGACGGGGATCGGCAGAGACCTGAAAAGATACAACAGTCTGGGGAGGAGGGTAATTTTCACTGAATTGACTCTGCCCAGCCAGGATAATTTGTAGAGGGACCATTGCGCTAAGTCATCTGAGAGTTTTTCAGCATGGGGGTATAGTTATGTTGGTACAGGAGGTCTATTTTAGGGGTAAGAAAGACCCCTAAATAGGGAAGGGAGGAGGAGCACCAGTAGAAAGGGAATTTGGCTATGAGTCTATCAACTACATTTTGGGGGACCGTGATGTTAAGGGCCAATGATTTTGACATGTTAATTTGGAGACCTGAGACCGATCCGAAGGAGTTAAGAAGGTTAAGAACCTTAGGAGTCGACGTAAGGGGGGAGGTGAGGAAAAGAAGGACATTGTCCGCAAAGAGAGCACATTTGTGCGTCTGATTGCCGCAAACAACCCCACTGATATCGGGGTCTTGTCTAATTGCCAATTCTAGGGTTTCTATCGCTATAGCGAAAAGGATGGGAGAAAGAGGGCAGCCCTGTCTAGTACCTTTCAGAATTGGGATTTGGTTGGAGAGGTGACCCTGCAACTTAATCTGGGCTTTCAGGGAGGAGTATAGGGAGGATAATGTTTGTAGGAAGTCTGGGCCAAAGCCCCAGCGGCGTAGAAAGTTAAATAAGTAAGGCCATGTGACTGTATCGAAGGCCTTCTGGAGATCAATGGAAAGTATGTAACCTAATTGTGTGGGGCCGCCATCCCAGGCGGAATGCATGAGGGATATTAAATTCACTGCTCTCCTAATCTGGTCCGGACCCTGTCTCCCAGGTATGAAGCCCACCTGATCCTTGTGGATATAGAAAGCGATAAAGGAGGCCATTCTGTTAGCTAAGATTTTGGTCATGATTTTAAGGTCATTGTTAATTAACGAAATTGGCCTATAGTTGCTAACTTCACTAGAATCTTTTCCTTGTTTAGGTATGTTGGATTCAATACAAGATACACCCCCCCCCCCCCTTTTACTGGAATGTAACCAGTTACACCTCATATTGTCATGAGTCTAAGGCTATTGTATGTGATGAATGGCGGCTCCTATCTGTCTGCACTACACAAAGACTAATTATGGGCTGTCGGAGATCGCAATTCCAAGATTAGACAGCAGTCGGATTAAGTGCAATTCTGGACAGACGTTGCCCCCCAGAGACCACTTCTGGCAGTACAAGCAGAATACATGGAGGCGTATACCAGCTGGGCAGGTGGGCGGGCAGTGGGAGGTGCTGTGATTGAGGTGTGATTGACAAAAAGGGTTTGCACACACAACTGATTCTCTTATTCCATCTGGAGCTCAGCTACGAAGGGTCACCACGATAAGTAGATCATTATATTGTATTTTAACTGTATATTATATCATTGTACTGTAGCCTTGCTGTATGTTGTGTAATTGTGTAACCCCCTTTTGATACACGTTAGCTTTCGCATTTCCTTGTGAAATAAACAAGATTTGATTATTATGAAGCCGTGTGTTTGGTTTCATAGCTAACCTCGTATTATTGTGATACTAACAGTAGCATGCGCTCATAGTTTTAACAGACTGACTAATCTACAGAGACTAAACAAAGTTAATGCATAGAGATGAGATAATATCTAGATTGTAGTAGTATATCGTTTTCTACAAGTATTATCAAATCCCACATTTGGCACCCATAGATTGAGACAAACAGAATATCGTTTTTTTTCTGCATTGGATTCACAAACCTAAGGCATTTTTCTTTGTTTCGAGTCTCATTAACACAAACCCTCAAACATCCAGAACGGAAAATCGTCTCTAGTGTGGACAAGATTGGCGCTGGCTCGCGAATTCTGAAACCACGCCTGGATGGTCATGAAAATTCTGTGAAAGATCTCATCGGTGAAGCGGACCCGTAGAACCTGGTGAGAGCTGTGGCTGATATATGTATGTATGTTAAATGTTTGTAAGTTTGGCCAGGTAACCGGTCATTGTGACTGGCGAGTAAGGGGATGATCACCCCTTGGGTTATATTATATAATCGATAAATTGACAGGACAAACCACACAGCGCTGAGGAAAAAAAAAGTGGGAATTATTTTCATTTTTTTTATATATATTTTTAGTTTTTTTGTTACCCATGTGAGTGTGATAGCTCTCAGTTCCAATAGGAGTTCACTGTGGCCTGCAATTTAAGAGGAGACAGCATTAAGAGTGTCTTTTCTGGAAAAGTTCGTAGTTTAAACGGATTTTTTGTATTTTTTTTTTTTTTTTGTGTTGTGTTTTGTTTTTGGGTTTTCTGTGTGGGACTACAGGTGAAAAACTAGACCTTGAACAGCTTTTATCTGAATCTCTGTGGGGGGATTGCTTATCTGTTTGTTCATCTGTGTGTGTATTGTCTTAACAACTGTTCAGTGTAGCTAGTTGCAGATTAGCATGTCAATGGATATCCTTGAAGAGTTTCTTAGGAAACATGCGTGTATTCAATTTGATTGTTTAGTGTCTCCGAATGCATTAACACATCAGTTTTGTGACCTGTTGAAGCATTGCAGTACTTATAATGATGCCATACCATTTAAAAAAAAATTTCAAAAAAAGGCAGGAAACAGAGATTGGCAAATTTGGTGAGAATGCTAGTAAAAATGAGAGATATTGCTGAACGGAAGGAGGTTGAATGGTATAAGGATAGAGCAGAATTAATAGGACAGATAGGAAATGTGAGTAAGGATATTTCAGCTATAGCTGCAAATGCGGACGCAAATGTTTGTGAGTGTGATGACATGAGGTATGAGATTGAACAATTGGTGACTGAAAATGGTTTGTTAGAACAGGGATTGGATGAATGGAAGGAATCATGTATGTTGAGAGAACAGTCTATCGCAGCGCTAGAAAATAAAGAGGCTGGGAATGAAAATGCGATAGAAAAACTTAAGACAGAGTTACAGGAATGTAAAATTCAGCTAGCCCAAAAAGATAATACCATTGTGTCTTTGAGAGCATGGGCAATGGAGAATGTGCACAGCCATTGCTGTGCTAACAAGGACACACATTCAGGTGTGACACAGGAGCAAGGAGAAAGGATGCCGATCGAACAGCAACCAGTCTGTGCGGCTGACAGTCCTGAAGAGGCCCCAAGTCTCTTCACTCCTGTGCTAGACAGAACTGGGCAAGGATTAGGAATTATAAAAAGGGAGGGTAGCACCCAAACCACAACACTCTCCATACAAGATCGCACAAATCTGTGCCAGATTTTGGGAAAGTTTGACACTAGCGCTTCACCCATTAGTCTCTCAAATAGGCTGGAGGCTGTAGTGACACAGTACATTTTGAACAATAGGGATGCATGCGCACTCCTCCGCGCATGGCTTCCATTGCAACTGTGTGAAAAACTGCAACCACCAGTTGGGAATCATAGAGGTCTATCTCCCGAGTTAAACTCAAATTGGGGGAACTCGGCAGATAGAATGAGGGAAATGCAGCGCATAATGGGAGGAAGAGATACTAGGGGTTCAGACGCCCTAGAAAATACAAAATTTAGGAGGGGAATTGATCCAATACTTTTTTGCAGTGAATACTTCGCCATTTATAAAGCCACATATAATTGTCCTGATATGTCTCCTGATGATAGTAGTTTTCTGTGTTCTATGGCTAATAAGTGCATATGTATTGATTACCATACCAGAATTGCACTGAGGAACGCCACCTCGTACCAGACCTTTATAAACATATTAAGGGACTGGGTTCGGGAGACAGATCAAGACAATAGGCCCCACAAAAGAGTTGCGGAGATAGTTAAAAGCGAAGGTACAGTGAGATTTACAGGCAAGTGTTATAGATGTGGGAATACAGGCCATGTAATCAAGGACTGTAAATTGCCTAGGAGGAGCATGGGTGAGAAGAAGCCTTGGCATAAGAAGGAACAGCGAAAACCTGGGCCAGATAAGGTAGCAACGGAGCCGAAAGAGGCACCTGATGCTACATTATATGGTCCACTTTTGAGGGAATTGCAAAGGTTAGGAAAAGGGTTTAAAGAAAACCACGAGGAATATAAAATCCCTCCCCCAACCAATCCTTATTTTAAACCATAGGGATGTCAGGCCCCAGTGTTGTCCCTAGTATGTCAACTGGATAGGGACAAAAGCGGCAGACCACGTATCCGAGGGGCGATAGGGGGCCATCGCACAAATGTACTTTTGGATACGGGGGCGGCTGTCAGCATAACAAATATTGAACTTCAAAAGGATCCTGCTGGGAGACAAATTTTCCTTAGAGGATTCGGGGGACAACTAGTACCTTCTGAGCAATCAATACCTGTGAACATAGAAATAGAGAGGTTATGTGTGGAACACAGTTTGTTTCTTTCCCCAACGCACGAGGGCACTATTTTGGGCTCTGATGTCATGGGGGCACATGGACTGATTCTTGATCTATGTAATTGGGTACTGTGGAAAGGGTCTAGATACAAAGGCAAGGCACACATGGTCATGGACAGCTGGGAGGTTGCATCAGTTAAAACCGATGAAATCCTTGACCCGCAGGCAATATTGAAAACAGAGGACCAAATATTGGCTAAAATCTTGTGGCAACATAACAAAGTGTGGGCAACGTCTAAAGCGCAATGTGGTAGAGTTTCAAACATGATTGTTAAAATTGAGGGCCCTGATCCGCCACCTCAGCGTCAGTATAAAATTCCGCCCGAATCTATCCCATACATAGAGAGCACAGTGAGGAATTTGTTGGCACAAAATGTAATTAAAGAATGCCAATCTAAAACAAATGCAGCCCTCTGGCCAGTGAAGAAGGAAGGGGGGTGGAGGCCCACTGTAGATTTCCGCGCGCTAAACAGATGCACCCCATCTATTACAAATGTAGTTGCTAAAATGCCAGACATGATGACAGCACTGAAGCCTTCGGCAAAGGTGTATTCATCAATTGACATATCAAATGGCTATTTTTCAATTCCCGTGCACGAGGATAGCCAATACAAGCTAGCCTTCACGTTTCAGGGAAAACAATATGCATTCTGTCGTTTAGCTCAGGGGTTCAAATCCAGCTCTACATACTTCCACATCTGTATGGTGGACATTCTGAAGACATTTTCTGAGCCAGAATGCATCATTCAGTACGTGGACGACATTTTGCTTCAAACCGAGACAAAAGAGCAGCATTATGCTCTGCTGGAGGAACTCCTGACACTAATTGAAAATGCAGGTCTGAAATTAAACCCCAAAAAGGCACAATTAATGAAGGATTCAGTATGTTTCTTGGGTGTGATAGTTTCACAGGGGGGAAGAACTCCAGATCCAAACAAATGTGAAACTATCAGGAAATTACCAAGACCAATCACTAAAACCGCGTTGAGACAATTCCTGGGAATGGTCGGTTTCTGCAGGGACTTCATTGAAGGCTTTGCAGAAAAGGCAAGACCCCTGTATGACTTTCTAAAAGGAGACAAGAAGGAAACAGACCCCTTAGACTGGGTGGGAGAGCATGAACAAGCTTTCACCAAGCTAAAGGTCAGTCTGATGCAGGCCCCGGCCTTGAGCAATCCGAATGCCGATTTGCCCTTTGCACTACAAGTGTATGCCTCTGCAGTAGCAATAACAGCGGTGTTGCTGCAGGAGAGGCAGGGCAAATGGGTACCGGTGGGATACTGGTCCAGGGTACTAAGCCCGGTAGAGAGGGGATTTGATGAATGTGTCAGGAACCTTTTGGCAGCGCACTGGGCGGTTCTCGCCACAGAGCATGTTGTGGGGTTTGGTAAAATCATTCTGCAGACACCCCATTCTCCAATTAAAATGCTTTTGGAACGTACCCTCAGTGGAGTATCCTCCCAAAGGGTAGCCAGATGGCTAGTGGATTTAACACCCAGGAATCTGGCTGTGACCCACAATGCCACCTACACTCTCCCACAATTGATGCAATATGAGGGGGAGCAGCATGACTGTGGGGAAGTACATCGGACCAGAACACAGGAGGTATTTAGGTTAGCATCAGGTACTGGAGACCTTAGAATCTGGGTGGATGGATCAAGGTACTGGGATGAAGGAAGTTTTCACACAGGGTATGCCCTGTGGTGCCCCCAGACCAATGAGAAAATCATGACCAAATGCCCTCGAAGCTTTTCTGCCCAAAGAGCTGAACTAGAGGCAGTGAGAGAGGCCATCACTCATTTCAGTTCAGGTCCCATAACCATATTCTCTGACAGCGCCTATGTAACAAGGTCTCTGACTGAATACATGCCTTTGTGGCAGTCAAGGGGCTTCAGTGATGCCTCTGGGAAGGACTTGGTACATAGTGCGGTGCTAAGAGATATATGGGAAAGAGCAAATGGGGAACCTCAGAGAGTTGCTATCATTAAGGTGAGAGCACACCAAAGAGGTGGAGAGGAGGTTGCTGTGGGCAACAACAAGGCAGATGAGCTGGCAAAAGAGGCAGCCCTGATAGGGGCCAAATGGACACCCTATGATACTGAAGGGAGGCAGGCCTGGGAGGAACATAATTCTGAGGAGCAGGAGGTGGAAGCAGGTTCACATGAACTCCTGCCGGTGCTAAGGATGCCTACCCCATGCTTAGCAGGTGAACAAAATAAGGATGAGGCCTTGAGCTCAATCAAAAAGCAGCTTAGAACAAAAGCGGCAGATGCTCCCCAAAATTATGTATTAGAAGACGATCTACTGTTAAAAGAAACTTCAGAAGGACGAAGGTTTGTAGTGCCCTCCCAGCATCAAAAGGATTTAGCCCTAGAAAATCACAGGTTAACAGGCCACATGGGCGTTCAGGGTACCTTGAAGTTTGTGCAAGCTAAATACTGGTGGGAGACAATGGGAAACACAATCTCACAGGTAGTGCAGGAATGCTTAATATGTGCACAAATGAACCCTAGGCCAAAGGGACAGAAGCCAATATTAGCAAGGGTACCAGTAGCCAATGGACCCTGGGAAAACCTACAGATTGACTTTGTTGGGCCGTTACAGAGTGCCCCTGGGGGATACAGATATCTACTCGTGGTGGTGGACGTTTTTTCGAAATGGGTAGAGGGTCTGCCCCTAAGAAAGGACTCTGCCACTGCCACGGCTAGAGCTTTGTGGACCGAAGTCTTTTCAAGATGGGGGTTCCCCAAAGTACTGGAGTCCGATAGGGGGACTCACTTTACCGGCAGGGTCATGAAAAATATTTGTGAGCTGCTGGGAGTAGAACAGAGATTCCATGTTCCATACCATCCACAATCGGCGGGGATGGTTGAGAGGATGAATCGAACACTGAAAGAGAGGCTTAAAAAGATGGTACTGCAATCAGGAAAGAACTGGCTGATTCATCTGCCTTCAATCCTGATGGCCGTACGAGGATCTACAGCGAAAGGTACATCATTAACCCCATATCAGTTAATGACGGGGAGAATGATGAACCTCAGCCATCCAGCAGACCCAATACTTAGTACCCCCTTGAGAGAGAGTGCTGAAAGGGACCGATTTCTGGTCCAACTGCAAGAACAGGTACAGAGGTATTTGCAATTTGCTGCAAGTAACATGGCACCTAAAGAGAAGGAGCAGCCTTTAAAGCCTCCCGTTAGCTTGAAGATTGGAGACAGGGTTATGGTAAAGAACTTTGTTTCCAAGTCTTCATGGGACGCAAATTGGACTGGACCGTTCACAGTCACTATGACCCTTAGTGATCAGGTGGTCAAAGTAAAGCGGCTCATAGATAACAAGGGTGCAAAGGGCATGAAAAAAAGGGAGATAGAGAAATGGGTTCATGCTGATCAATGTAAAAGGTATTGCTGATAAGAATTGATTCCGCTCTTGTTCTTGTTTTCCAGAGTCCTGGTGGAGCAAAGATTGGCAAAATCTCTGGAGAATGGATGGAAGGATCATACTTGTCGTGTTGGCGATCCATCTGAGCCATGTAACATCTCAAATTGATTCTGACGAATATTCAGGGGATGATGTGGAAAGGGAGAATCCTGAGGAAGACCATGCATCCACTTCAATTATATCATCAATGTTGAACTTGTTAGGTCAGAAGGGGATGCAGGGGGGAGATGAAAGAAGGAGAAAGGTCAGGATTATATCAAAGAATCCTAAATTACCGGACACATACCAATGGGGTCACCATGGCAATTTGCAATACAAAGTTTCTTTTGCTTTTGGACGATTTAATCCTAACTCAACATCGCAAGGACGTGCGTACAAGCAAAACTTGCAAAATATCATACCGGAATCTCTCCAGCCGTTTGTAGATGTAACTATATATATGAATGAAACTGGTTATTGGTTAAGAAAACAATCCAATCTATCCAAACCTTGGGAAGCAAGGGACGTGGGATATGGGGTTTTTGGTGAAGAATTGAAGGAAGGGAAGTATGTTTTTATGTGTGGCATATATTGGCATGACCAAAGTAACAGGGCGCAGAGACCCAGGAGGCTGACACTTAGGCACAGTAAGGTGTCTGTTGGCCAAACTAGGGAGCTCCAGATGACACATCAATGGGGTGAAAATTTCCTTGTGGGGGCAGTATCTCGGTCCTATCAGTCCTACAGAGAAGCTCTTGGTTACTGGACATGTGGGACACCAGAGATGGACCTGGGGGAGATACGCCTAGTTGATGTCTCACCGGAGAGGTTAAAACCCTGCATAGGTGATGCCAGTGGCTACACACAGGAACATACTCCGTTAGAGAAGGGGGAACCACTACAAATAGATCTAAGCTCGTCACAAACGCTGGCTACCAGGGTACAGTATGCTTTCACCACATGGCACTTCAATATCTCGCAATGGTTGGTAAAATCCTATTACCCTATATGTGCTGAATATACACTAAATCAAGTACGGTCAGTATATCAATGGCTTTCTCCCAGAGATGGGCGGACACAGAATGAGGTCCATGAAGGACGCTTATTTCTGAGGAGTAACCGAAAGAGGAGGGATGTATTCAGCACTATATTAGGGGGAATAGGAACTGGGATGGGTGTTATTAATGGAGTGGACATCGATCTCCTGAGGAACAAACTCTCAGCCATAGCTTCAGACAGTAAACGGGGCTTTGTTGCTCAGAGAGAGATCAATGACATTCTTGATAATATTCAACAACGTCACATAAATACCCAGGTAAAAGTAGCTCAAGATTTTATACGCCATTTTAAGAGGTTGGTGGATAATGTGGTGATACAGGGCAAAAATATGTCATGGGCTCTGGCATGCACTCAGGGACAGGCGGAACTATCAACCAACATCAAACTGATTGTACAGTCCCTGTATGGGGGGAAGTGGCCTTATGAATTAGCATCACAGCTCAGTAAGATTTTACCAAAGCACATCTCTTACACTAATCCAAGTTGGTGGTCAAATGCCTGGATGGGATGTACGAATTTGGATTATGAGAGATGTTATGCTTCCTCGTTGATCCCATATACAGAAGTGCAGACTCAATCTGTGTATTCGGTGATATCAATGGGCTTACTGACTGGGGATTCTACTTTGTTGCATCTGAGGCTAAATTACCCACATGTGATCAGAGAGAATGGGAGCTGGAGGCAGGTTGATATTTCCCTCTGTCAGAGGCATGACCATGACATCCTTTGTATGCCAGGCCAATACACGGTAGTAAAGGAGAAATGTTGGGAGGATGCGTCACTCTGTGTACTGGATGGGGAGAACATTGCCGGGAAGGGAACACCGGGGTATTATTTGGGACATGGGAGAGTTTGTTTCTTTGTCCTAAAGGATACTAATATAACATTAGTCATGGAGATAGGATGTTCTGTGAACCTGACAATAGCAAGAGGAGCGTGGTGTACCTTTGGCGATGTTTCTGAAATCCAGACACAGGAATGGAAGTATGTGATACCGCATATTGCCAATCTGTCTGTGGATGTCAACCAGAACCTCCCTGTTAATCTGAGAGCCCTGAACCTTGGTATGGGAAGGAAGATACAGGAGTGGTTAGCAGATTGGGATAGAGATGAGAGCCTTATGAAGATGCTGCAGCAAGAGAGAGCTAATGCTACTATAGCCATATACCATAATCAAAATGAAATAAAGGAGGTAGTGCATCAATTAGAAAATGATGTGGGAGGGTCTTGGTGGGAGGTAATATTTGGACATTCCAGTAAGGCCAACAGCATTTTGAATTATTTGATACATCCCGTTATGGTGTTACTCATTATTGCTGCAGTTTCGTCATTGGTTCAAATTGGTATGTGTTGTTGGACTAGACATTTATATAAGAAGGTCTCGCATCTATCTATGCAAGTGGAGGGACGAATTGACGGTAAGGTCTCTTCATATACGGTAGAGGCTTTGCTGCCAGCTCTGAGCCCTGAAATACCACTGACGTGCCGGAATTGCGGTAGGGAGGGCCATTGTGAGCAAACCTGCCTAATCCCGACCCGTATTTTCAGCAAAGAATTATAGGAGGTTGGGAGCGGGATACGCGAGTTGAGGGGTCAAATGTATATATGTATATATTATGGTAGTGGGTTGATTTATGTTATGGTGTAGTGTGATAAAGGTGTATTTTAGGCTAGTAACATGGGCAAAAGGCCCTCCTCGAGACTCTGTGTTGGAAAGCTGGGTGATGTGTTACCCTGAATGTGTGATGGTGAATGGTGAGTGAATGAGCACCCCTTGCCTGTACTGCATCTCGTCCTGAAGATACCAAAGACACAGAAGGGTGACATGGAAGCTGTCACTGAAGAAGGATGGTGGTGTATCACTAAGTGGCAAAGCAGAGAGTGTTGGAAAGCATGACACGATAAGACCATTATGGACTGTTCCATAGGAGCTGTTGCTGCACAGGTTGAAAACCACAGCGCGTTAAGAAAGTCAAGGACTGTTCTATGGGTACTGATTTGGAAACGCATGTCAGGGAGGAAACAGTTATGGACTGTTCAATAGGAGCTGGGTCGGAAGAAGGGTGTTATGCGCCTGTTGAGGCGCAAAGCGGCAAGGTATCACTGAGATAAATGCGAGATTAGCAGCTGGTTCAAGGGAGGAGCCATCGCGTAGGGAATTGAAGAGGCGGACCAGACGAGGAGAGAGGATTTCGGAGAAAGTTTTGTAGTAGTGGGCGGAAAAAACGTCCGGCCCTGGGGCAGAATCTGTCTTAAGGTGTTTAATAACATCCTGGACTTCCTCTGTACTAAATGGTGCATCCATGATGAATCTGTGGGACTCTGATAGCTTCGGGAGTTCAATGTTTTCTAGGAAGGATTCTAGGGGGGCTGGATCAGTAGAGGATGGAGTAGAATAAAGATCCGAGTAGAAAGCTTGGAAGGTTTCAATAATTTTTTGGGGATTCTGGGAGAGCGACCCCGAGATCGTTTTTATCTTGGGCAGTGTGAAGTTTTTCATTTTGGGGGTGAGTTTCATCGCTAGTCTTGGACCAATTTTATCGGTCTGTAAATAATACTTGCCGCCTAGCCAATGCAGGTGTTTGTCGGCATTAGTGGTCAGGGCCAAATTCAAGGCAACACGGGAGGATTCTAGTTGGGCAAGGCTGGCAGGGGTGGGTTTGGCCTTATGGGCTTTACTGAGAAGTTGGAAGTCTTTTTCCAATTTCTCCACATTAACTTAATGTTCTTTTTTAAGTTTGGATGATAATTGAATTATTTTCCCTCTTATTACTGCCTTATGGGCACCCCAAAGAGTGCTGGGGGACGTGTCCCCTGTGTCGTTAAGACGGAAAAATTCTTTAATGTCTTGTGCTAGCATAGTGCAGTGAACAGTGTTGGAAAGGAGGGATTCACTAAGGCGCCATTGGGGGGGACCGGTGGGAGAGAGTGAGCTGTGGACTTTGAGAGTCACTATGGAGTGGTCAGACCAAGGAACGTCGTGTATTGAAGAATCTGTCGCTGTGTGGATGTCCGAGTTGGGAATAAAGATGTGGTCTATTCTACTAAATGTTTTGTGAGGAGCAGAATAATGAGTATAGTCTTTGGCAACGGGATTTAATTCCCTCCATGTGTCAATCAGGCCCAAATCATGGAAAAGTCGGGCTATTCTGAGGCTCTGCTTGGGGGGTTTTGTAAGACGGGGTCTGTCCTGGGAAGATTTGTCTAGGGCATTGTCGAAAGTGGTATTGGAGTCTCCCCCCACTACGATTCTGCCTTCTAGGTGTGAGGAGAGGGTAGAGAGCATGGAGGCAAAGAAGCACGCTTGGCCCTGGTTGGGGACATAATAGGAGACGAGGGAGAACAATTCCCCCTCAACAAGCCCTTTGATCAGGAGGAACCTACCGTCTTCGTCTTGTACCGTGTGCGTGTGGACAAAAGGGATTCGTTTGGACAGTAGAATAGCTACTCCCCTCTGTTTGGTGTGCGCGTTAGAAGGTGGGGAAGTTGCGGTGGAGAAAGGAAGGGGTGTAGCTTGCTGGGAAGTTGGTTTCCTGGAGTAAGACAATATCAAGGCTTCTGGCATGGTAGCTCTGGAAGGCTTTCCGGCATTTAGAAGGGGAGTTAAGTCCCTGAGTGTTATGAGAAGCTACTCTCAAGGTCATTTTACGGGTCTCTGTTTCAGCCATGGGCATCAGGGAATGGGTGCGAAAGTGTTCGGACCCATAAATCATAAATCCACCTTGATTCGGCTTGACTAATTCTAATAATTTTATTATCACCTCTCCAATGGGGCTTATATTTTTCAATAGCACAGATTTTTAGGGACAAGGGATCTTTTTTATGATGTTTGGCATAGTGTCTTGACAGACTATGTTTGTCAAATCCTTTTTTAATATTTTGGACATGTTCCCTCAGTCTCTTCCATAGTTCTCTTTTTGTCCTGCCTATATACGGAATCTTGCAAGGGCACTCCATCAAGTATACCACACCTTCGGTCCTACATGTTATAAAGTCTTCAATAGTATACTCCTTTTGTGTAACAGTTGATGTAAAAGAAGACTTCTTTTTCTTAGTCTCTTTTGTGTGTCGGCACGCATAGCAATTTCTGCATGGGTAATAACCCTTCCCCTCAAAAAAAGAAAAAGCCTTCTTTGGTGGTGGGTCTAAGACGTTTTTAGCCAGATTATCTCTTAGGGTAGGAGCTCGCCTATAGGTGAATTTCGGTCTCTCAGGGAGTATAGTACCAAGGTGTCGATCTGTTTTTAAAATGTCCCAATGTTTTTAAAAAATTTTCTCAACATGTTTATGTTGTACATTAAAATCCATTAAAATTGGCACAGAGCACTTTTTTCCTATTCTGCACGGATTATCACTGAACTGTGGAAAACACAAAGACATTTGGAATTTCTTCTTTTTTGCACTTATCAAAAAGTTTCTGCTTCTTATTAATATTACGGATTGTGTGGTTATATATACCCCTTCGTTGTTTTGTGCAATTCTTACTACAAGCTGGGACTTGTAGTGCACCACTCTTTTTTTCGCTGTTTCTTTAATTTGCTGCTATTTGTTGAATTATTCCTACAGTGATTTAGGCTAAATCATTTATTTAGTCACTTTGCTGCATTATTTGGTTTTATATGCACGTTCGTTTATTTATTTCTTTGCACTCATTCATTGGTTCTTTATTTCACAACTTTAGATTTTATTGGTCTACAGAAGGCATTCTTCGCATTGATTTTAGACCATTTACCACTATTTTATTGGATTTTTAATATATTTTGCTACCATCATCATTTTTCAAGATTTTATTTCAGCACGCTTACTTTATTTTCAAGATTTTATTGTAGCACGTTTTATTTTTAGCACGTTTATTGGTCATTTATATGCACATTTTATGTATATTCACATTTTACTGGCATTGAGGAATTTTATGTATTTATTTATTCATTTATTTATTTATGCTGTATATGCTTTATGCTGTATATTACACAATTTTGTCAAAGGTCACCCATCTTTTGGATATTACAAGATTTTTAGATTATTTACTTAGGGGTTAGCGCCACATACCGCCCATTATATAATTCTGACACGCAAAATTCCTACGCATGCTCGGAAACAATTCAACGCATGCTCGTCAGCGCGTTCTTGACGGTCGGAATTTGGTGTGACCGTGTGGAGGCAAGACAGTTTGAGCGGAATTCTGTCGGAATTCCGTCGGGGAAACTGCCAGAGCTTTTTCCGACGGGAATTCCGATCGTGTGTACGCGGCGGTAGAGTAAGTCTTGCGATGAGCAAAATAGGTAGCATAAAACTAGTGGAGGTAGGGGTACCTGCAGGGGGGGGGGGGGTCCAGTAAGGGGGTAGGGCAGGGGAAGGCTAATGGATCTAACGTTGTGGAGAAACTGTAAACGGTATTTCTCAAATTCAAGATAGAATACAATCAAGTCAATTACCCACCTTTTCCCAGGTGGGAGTAAAGTATGAGGGAGGGTAACCCATATAGCCATTAGTGGGGCTAATGGGGCCCTACCCAGACCAGAAGGGACCAAGGCCTGACTAGGCACAGTGGGTCCGTCTTCCCCTGAACCTTGGAGAGAGCTGGGGTAGCTACTAAAAAAGAGAAATAAAAATTGTGAGTAACAAGTAACATAAAAAAAAAAGGGTGGGGCAAGGTTCAGGGGAAGATAGAATCATAAAAATGAGTAGAAGCAAAACCTCTCGTCAGGGAGAGTCAAAAAGAGTTCTCATCTCGGGGGGTGGGATTCACAATGCCTCTTCGTCTGTTGCTTGTTCCACAGCGGGGTCAGGGGACTGCCTGGTGGTGGACGTTTGGAGGAGACTGACTTGCTTGCAGCTTGGAGGGGGGCCAGATCTTGGGAGATAAGTCCTAGTTGGAGCAGGAGGCGCTCGCCATCATGGAATGAGGAGAATCCGTAGGATCTGTCCTTGAAGTGGAATTGGAGCTGGAATGGAAAGGACCAGCGATATGTGATGGAGTTTTGGATGAGGACCTCCAGAAGGGGTTTGATGGATCTGCATTTCTGAACCGTGGCGGGTGAGATGTCTGAAAAAATTTGGATCCTGTTGCCTTGGAAAGTTAGGTTATCAAGGTTGCTTGTGTGTCTCATGACGTCGTCTTTGACACTATAGTAATGTGGTTTGACCACGATATCCCTTGGGAGGCCATCTTGTCTGGGGGGTTGGAGGGCTCTATGTGCCCTGTCAAGTTCCAATCTGTGTTCTTGGATGTCAGGTATGAGTTCTTTAATGAACGTTTTGATTGTGCTGGGGACATCAGTGACAGACTCAGGGATTCCTCTTATGCGGAAGTTATACCTTCTGCTTCTGTTCTCCAAATCGTCAATTTTGGAGAGGGCTGTTTCTAGTTGGTCTTGTAAGGTTTGGATGCATGCGGTATTCTGGTTGGTGCGTGCTGCATTGTTATCTACAGCTTGCTCAATGACATCCATGCGGGCCCCTAGGCTCTGCAGGTCTGCTTTGATAGTGGCAGTGATTTGTGTGGCGTTTTGAGCCAGGCCTGCAGCCAGCATTTCAGAGAAGTGCTGCAACATAAGCTGCATGTCAGTGGAGTGGGCCGGTTGCAGGGGGAGATAATGATGGGAGCCTTCTAGGCCCAAGGGGGATCTCTGTAATGGAGTGTGGGGGAGGTTGCCAAATGTCCTGCTCAGCAGAGATGCTGTGGAGGCTGGGGAGATCCCATGGGGGTTGCAGGTACTCACAGGAGTTGTTAGCAGGCTGTTGTGATGCTGGTGGTGGAATGGTAGATCCGCAATGGAGTCCGGATCCTCCATGCTGCCTCGTGCTGCGGCCGCCATCTTGGCTGAGGCTGGGGTCGCCAGGTTATAAATGAGCTGGCGGCTGACCTGCTCTTTTGTGTCCCCACGGACATATCAGTGGCTGCCTGGCACCCTTGGGGAACGATGGGCTGAGGGCCGGTCGGATCCTGCTCGAACTGAGCGCTCAGGGGGCTGAGAAAGGCCGGAGCGGTGCAGAGCTCCCGTTCAGAGCGTTTTCCCGGGAAGTTCCGCGCATGCGCACTCCAAATGTATACATTTTGACCCCATATCTGGCACGCTTGCTGGGGAGAAACTGTTTGAAAACAAGGTGGCCAGAAAATTTAATCAGACATCTTTTTCGGGGATGTAAAGGCTGCAAATTTTTGGTTGAAGTGGTTTACGAGGGGGCAAATTTTGTGGAGCCAATCATATTTAGGGTCACCCGAGGACAACAGAGTTCATTGTCTTTGAAATGCATGAACTGCAAAATTTGCTTGTGTCTAGCCCTGGCCATGGCAGGAGAGAACACAAGCATATGATGGATTGCGTCAGTGGACCAATATGACCGCAACTCATTCTTTTTAGTAATGCCGATGTTGAGGGCCAGAAAGGTCCTGAAGGAACAGTTATAGGCTTCCAGACAAATTAATAAAAAATGGGTGGGTATCAGCGCTAAGAAAATAAATATATGGTAAAAAATGAATATAGCAAAGGAGTAGCAGCCAGCACAGTTCGTTGATCATCAAACTCAGTAAATATAGTCCAATATGCAGCGCTTAATAGTATTAAAGTTCATTCTTTGCAGAAAAACGGTAAATGTTATATGATAATGAGAGAGAAAATTTTCCACCACTTCCAGAATGTGTAGAAGCACACGTCACCCAAGTGAGTCAAATCTGCTTACCAGAAGTCAGATAAAGGTGAGCATCAAACAATCCACTTTCCACTCAAAGTATGGATAAAATCCGAGAGACGACCAAACATCACGGGTATCACTCTCCAACAAAATGGTCTCAAAATGGATCCGGGGTAAGCCAGCCAGTAAAACAGCAATCCGGTAATTTCACATGTCATGCAAAGCAAGGAGCAAAGCAAAAAAACATAGTGAAGCCCGTACGGATAAAATAAGAATGTTTATTGTAGTACACTTACATTAACCGCTTCCCGACCGCCTCATGCAGATATACGTCTACAGAATGGCACGGGCAGGCAAAACCTGCCCGTGACCCCGGCCGCGGGACCAGCGGACCCGCGATCGGGTCACGGAGCTGAAGAACGGGGAGAGGTATGTGTAAACAAACCTCTCCCCGCGCTTCCTACTCTGCCTGTCATTGATTGGCTGTTCCCGGTCATGAGGAAAGCCGATCAATGACCTCAGATGTCAGCCCCGCCCCCTAATGTAAAAAACACAACACACGTCAGAGCCCATAACCCCTCCCCCCCCTAGTGGTTAACTCTTTCACTACAACTGTCATTTATACAGGAATCAGCCCTCAAAAATTACACTCGCACACTCGCATTTTGCGAGTGATTTTTGAGGGCTGGCGAGGAGAAGAGAGGAGAGCCGCCACTGGGAGATCACAGCAGGGAATATCACAGCCTTCGTTTCATAAGCTGTGTGTTCCCCCGCGGCGCGCCGTCACATAAGCTCCTCCCCTTTTCTGGGACTTTGATAGACAGATCACCCGTCCAATCCTAGGACGGGTGACATGTATCAAAGTTCCCCGGACAAGGGGAGGGGCTTATGTGACAGCGCGCCGCGGGGGAACACACAGCTTATGAAACGAAAGCTGTGATGTTCCCTGCTGTGATCTCCCAGTGGCGGCTCTCCTCTCTTCTCCTCCACAGGTAGGCAGCACATGGGGGACACAGGCTGCACATGGGGGGGGACACAGGCTGCACATGGGGGGTGGACACAGGCTGCACATGGGGGGTGGACACAGGCTGCACATGGGGGGTGGACACAGGCTGCACATGGGGGGGTGGACACAGGCTGCACATGGGGGGGTGGACACAGGCTGCACATGGGGGGGTGGACACAGGCTGCACATGGGGGGGGACACAGGCTGCACATGGGGGGGGGACACAGGCTGCACATGGGGGGGACACAGGATGAACATGGGGGGGACACAGGCTGCACATGGGGGGGACACAGGCTGCACATGGGGGGACACAGGCTGCACATGGGGGGGACACAGGCTGCACATGGGGGGGACACAGGCTGCACATGGGGGGGCACAGGCTGCACATGGGGGGGCACAGGCTGCACATGGGGGGCACAGGCTGCACATGGGGGGGCACAGGCTGCACATGGGGGGGACACAGGCTGCATTAACATTAAAGTTGTTAATATTTTTATAACTTAATTGCATAAAACATTAAAGGTGTCATTTAATGAGATAATTTATGAGGGCGGGTTTAGGGGCGGGGCAGGGTAGGGGTTGGGCGGGGCAACTGGTGGCGAGTAACCCTTGAGGCCTGGCTAGTAGCTCCGGACTTGAAATTTTGAGCCCTGCAGGAATCAATGCATTTAAATAGCATTGATTGCTGTATAAATGTCAATGGTCCCAAAAATGTGTCAAAAATGTCCGATGTGTCCGCCATAATGTCGCAGTCACAATAAAAATCGCTGATCGCCGCCATTACTAGTAAAAAAAAAAAAATATTAATAAAAATGCTATAAAACTATCCCCTATTTTGTAAACGCTATAACTTTTGCGCAAACCAATCAATAATCGCTAATTGCGATTTTTTTTACCAAAAATATGTAGAAGAATAAGTATCGGCCTAAACTGAAGAAAAAATATGTTTTTTTTATATATTCTTGGGGGATATTTATTATAGCAAAAAGCAAAAAATATTGAATTTTTTTTCAAAATTGTCGCTCTATTTTTGTTTATAGCGCAAAAAATAAAAACCGCAGGGGCGATCAAATACCACCAAAAGAAAGCTCTATTTGTGGGAAAAAAAGGACGCCAATTTTGTTTGGGAGCCACGTCGCACGACCGCGCAATTGTCAGTTAAAGCGAAGCAGTGCCGAATCACACAAAGGGGCCTGGTCCTTTGGCTGCCAATTGGTCCGGGGCTGAAGTGGTTAACCACTTCAATACCAGGCACTTAGACACCTTTCCCGCCCAGACCAATTTTCAGCTTTCAGCGCTGTCGCACTTTGAATGACAACTGCGCGGTCATACAACACTGTACCCAAACAATTTTTTTATCATTTTGTTCCCACAAATAGGGCTTTCTTTTGGTGGTATTTGATCACCTCTGCGATTTTTATTTTTTACGCAACAAATAAAAAAAGACCGAAAATTTTGGAAAAAAAAAAACAAGTTTTTCTTTGTTTCTGTTAAATTTTTTGTAAATAAGTACGTTTTCTTCTTCAATGATGGGCACTGATATGGCTGCACTGATGGGCACTGATAAGGCAGCACTGATGGGCATCGATGAGGTGGCACCAATGAGGTGTTACTGATGAGGTGGCACTGACGGCCACTGATGATGGGCACTGATAGGCGGCACTGATAGGTGGCACTGATGGGCACTGATAGGTGGCACTGGTATGCAGCACTCATGGGCACTCATATGTGGCACTGATGGGCACTCATAGGCGGCACTGATGGGCACTTATGGGTGGCACTGATGGGTACTTATGGGTGGCACTGATGGGTACTTATGGGTGGCACAGATAGGTGGGCACTGATGGTCACGGATGGGCACCGATAGGTGGCACTGCTGGACACTGATGGGTGGCACTGATTACACTGATGGGTGGCATTGATGGGTGGCACTGATTGCTACTTGATGGTGCCAGTCAGTGCCCATTTGTGGGCACTGACTGGCACAGATTGGGCATCATTTGCACATGTGGATGGCCAGGGGGTACATACCTGGCCATCCACATGATGCCCACTTCCCTGGTGGTCCTAGTGGAGTCCCTGGTGGTCCAGTGTGGGCATCTGAGGGGGGCTGCGCTGATAAACAATCAGCGCAAACCCCCCGTCAGGAGAGCCGCCGATCGGCTCTCCTCTACTCGCGTCTGTCAGACGCGATTGAGGAAAAGCCGATCACTGGCTTTTCCTGTTGACATCGTGATCAGCCGTGATTGGACACGGCTGATCACGTGGTAAAGAGCCTCCGCCGGAGGCTCTTTACCGAGATCAGTGTAGCGGTGTGTCAGATTGACACACCGCTCCACCGATCGCCGCGATGCGTGCCCCCACGGGTGCGCAGCGGTATGTTATCCTGAAGGACGTCATATGACGCCCAGTCAGGATAACGGAACCACTTCCCGGACGTCAATATGCTATTGACCGGGCGGGAAGTGGTTAAAGAAGTCACTACTGAATGTGATATCCAAGGGATCGCCTTCCGGTTTTATATCCTCTTTCCGGAGGCGGTCCCTGGATGAATCTTACATCCGTTTTTGAATACATTTAAAAGGCTATGTCATTCCCATTAAGAGCAATCCCCTAACTAATATTAAATATTGTTTGTTGAAAGACATAAATATGTGCAACTACCCCCATTATGTGCCATTTCCTGATGCAATGTAAATATTGTTTTTTGAATAGCATTTTGATGTGCATGTCCATTGCATGTGCACCGTTGACATACATTGCATACAGTTGCTGCGTCACGAGTAGTGATGCAGCACCTGACTTCTCCACTGGGTTCATTATTTATAGAGCATGCTTGCATCACATAGCCATGCCTCTGATGATATCCGACTTGGATGAAACATATCAGGCTGGCTGATGCAAGCATGCTACTGAACGTGGAAATTTTACATACCCAATGCCGTATTGTGACTTCTTTAATGTAAGTGTGCTTACATCTGATGTTAAAATACTAGCCAAGGTCCTGGCAAATAGATTGTCTAGATACATTGATACTCTGATCCATAGGGATCAAACAGGTTTCATCCCCTCCAGATCAGCAGCAACAAACATTCGCAGGCTCTTTCTGAATCTACAATTACCAATGGATAACGGGGGAGCTGGTGCCATCCTGTCATTGGATGCTCAGAAGGCTTTTGACATGGTAGAATGGGAATATCTATGGATGGTACTGATTGCCTTTGGCATAGGCCCAGGCTTTATAACCTGGCTAAAAATACTATATAAAGACCCCAGGGCAAAGTTGAGGATCAATGACACTATGTCACCAGCTTTCCCGTTGTCCCGGGGGACTAGACAGGGTTGCCCTCTATCCCCCTTGCTGTTTGCATTGGCAGTGGAACCACTGGCCGCTGCGGTCAGACAGTCTGCGGGGATAGAGGGATTCCAACGTGCAGGAAGAGAGGATAAAATAGCTTTGTATGCAGATGATGCCTTAATTTTCCTTAGTGACCCCACAAAATCCTTAGAGGAACTCATGAATCTTGTATCTAAACAAATTCAAATAAAACACAGAATTAGGTACTTAGGGATTGAGGTAACACGGAAAGTGGGGGATTATATTGACCTTAACCTTAGACCATTATTGACTAGGCTCAAAGATAAATGTCAGACCTGGTGCAAACTTCCATTAACCGTGATTGGAAGGGCAAATCTTATAAAGATGATCTGGGCCCCACAATTATTATATATCTTTCACAACTGCCCGATGTGGATAGCTGCATTTTGGTTTAAAAGGATAGAATCGATTTTTCGCGAACTTATCTGGAAGAAAAAATATGCACGTATTAAACTAACAACTTTAATGCTGGCCAAAGATGAGAGGGGACTCGCTATCCCACATCCAAAAAATTATTTTTTGGCCTCACAAACCCAGCATTTCTATGGCTGGACAGAGGTAGATGAGAATGATCCGATACAAGCATTATTACTCCCACTGGGTAAAGGATACTCATTGATGTACCTACTAGAGACAAAAACTTTTCAAAAAGATAAGAAATTCATAACAGGCGGACTATTTAATAAGGTATGGCTAGCAATAAAAAAGATTACTAGTATTACTGGCTATACCTCCTATACACCAATATAGAATAACGCAAATTATGAGGAAGTACAGAGATTGGAGGGATTTGGGTTTTGGCAAACTCAGGGGCTGAGATTTGTGGAACAACTGTTTTGGAATGATAATATAAAATCATTTGCGCAATTATCTGAGGAATTTAGGATTCCAAGACAGAGGTTCTTTCAATATCTCCAGCTTAGACATGCCTTTCATGTCCAGGCCCGTACATCTGTATTTATGCTTAACGAATCCAAAATAACAACACTGTTGAAGAAAAGGGACCAAAAGAAGGGACTTATATCTAAAATTTATGAGATAATGCAGAAAAAAATTTGAGGAAGAGGTAGAGGTGCCAGCTAGGAAGCAATGGGAGCGAGACCTGGGAGCACTGACTGATGCTCAGTGGTCGGAGGTCTTGTCTGCGATCCCAAAGGTATCACTGTCGGATACTCAAAAACTAACACAAATCTTTATTACGCATAGATCATACTATACGCCTGAGAAACTATTTAAGTGGAAACGTAGAGAGTCCCCTTTATGCCCTCGATGTAGTGGCGCACCGGCTAATTTAATACACATGTTGTGGAGATGTCCCAAACTCCATCGATATTGGCAGGATATAATCCAAAATATAAATAGTGTACTAGGAATTGAAATGTTATTAGATCCAAATCTATGCTTATTAAATATAGTGGCGGAACCAAATATCTCAAAAAATATCTATACCGCACTGACGAGAGGCCTATTTCAGGCACGAAAACTAATAGCCCAGAAATGGATATCTATATATCCTCCGACGGTTGAAGAATGGAGAACACAAATAAAAGAAACTATATTAAAGGAGGAATTTATTTATACACATAGAGGGAGTCGAGACAAATTTGATGCTATTTGGAAAAGATGGGTAGAGACCTGGGATAATGAAAATAAAAGATGAACCAACATGGGTAGGGGGGTGATATTTGGAGGGGATGGGAGGATTATTATTATTATTATTTTTTTTTTTCTTTTTGGGGGGGGGGGGGGGGTGAGTGGGTGGCTGGTGTGGCAGATGAATGCTAGAAGTTTATGTATCTGGGATGAAATGTATGCTTAAATGTATAACTTGTATTGTTATGAAAAGAATTAAAATAAAAAAAGTACTGAATTAAAAAAAATGTAAGTGTGCTACAATAAACATTCTTATTTTATCCGTACGGGCTTCACTATGTTTTTTTGCTTTGCTCCTTGCTTTGCATGACATGTGAAATTACCGGATTGCTGTTTTACTGGCTGGCTTACCCCGAATCCATTTTGAGACCATTTTGTTGGAGAGTGATACCCGTGATGTTTGGTCATCTCTCGGATTTTATCCATACTTTGAGTGGAAAGTGGATTGTTTGATGCTCACCTTTATCTGACTTCTGGTAAGCAGATTTGACTCACTTGGGTGACGTGTGCTTCTGTCTACACATTCTGGAAGTGGTGGAAAATTTTCTCTCTCATTATCATATAACATTTACCGTTTTTCTGCAAAGAATGAACTTTAATACTATTGGACTATATTTCCAGCCAAATTGTCTGACAAGGGTCAAATTTGGGTTTGCGGCGATAAATTGACCAGCATATAAAATTGCTTTGGTCCACAATATATCCATTCAGATCTTCCGTGAAAAAAAGCTAAAAAATAATTAAGGGGCGTAAAATCAGCTGTTTCTACCTGAATTCAGGGTTGGCCAGTGAATGGGCGCTGCAGAATCTGTGGGTTGCCAATCAGGATTTGCAAGCGCATCAAGAATGGCAGTATGGGCTCTACAGGCCTGCGTTCAAATTCTTGGTGGCTGCGGGACACTACTTGTGCTAGCCACCGCACCAGCTTGAACTGCACTTATGGGACTCGCCATGTCACCAAGTGTTACTGCAGTGCTGGTTTGCCTACAACCAGAGTGTACTAGGCTGCTGGTGCTCGCCAGTTCACCAGACGGTAGGGCGGCACTAGTACCGACGCTCTGCTGCATACGAGAATCATGCAGTCGTAGCACCTCCACAACAGAACGGGGTCGGGTACACCTGACCTTAACAGGGACCACTACTCCGTCATCAGAGCTATCCGTTAGGGTGCTGCTGCTCTCTACAGGTTTGAATGCTGAGCCTGAATCTGACAGTGAGGACTCCCCTGTGCTCTCTGATCTGTCATGCTCAGTATCCTGTAGGCCTCTTTACTAGTAAACCATTCGTTTGACATTTTTGGCCAATAAATTTACAGGTACCTAGTGTACTGTGTATAGGAAGTGACAGTGATCTACTGATCCTGAACTTGTTTGGATGGCCTGGGCGGAGTGGCTAAGCACAGGTGTCGGGGCTGATCCTACTAACGCCACGTTTTTGGGAACTCTATACTATTGGGGACACTAGTATAGTTCTGATCAGATCAAAGATATTGATCCGTTCAGACACTATTCTAGTAATATATAGTGTGTTTTAGTGTTACTGGCAATTAAAGGGTTCAAATTTGATGCCGTCTTGAATTGACGTTGACGCTAATGTCACCCATGACACTTATACAGTGATGAGAAAAAAAATTCTGTACACTGTAATAATGACACTGTGACAGAGTGAAAGGGTTAACTGGGGGTGATCAAGGGGTTAAACCTTTATTAGGGAATATATGGGGGGTACCCTGAACCTGACACTAACGCTGAGTGCCCCTAACGCTGCTTAGCGTCACCAATACAATGATCAGTAAAAAAAATGTGTACACAGTACTTGGTAACACTGTGAGGGAGTGAAAAGGTTAACTGGCAGAGGGGTTAAGAGGGTGAAATATGTGCCTACGTGTACTGGTGTCAGTGTAGTGCTTGTGTACTTACGCTCTGATACGCTCTCCTCGCTCGCAGAAACCGAAAGGGCTCCAGGAGGGGAGATTACACAGGCACAGGAGGTTCTTCCATTGGTCAGAACTGATCAGCAGGTCCAGGCCATAAATCATTGGCCTGGACCTGATGACTGATCGGTTCTACCTGTACGTGATTTTGAGCAGCCGGGCCGCTCTGCTGCAATATATGTACATGGGGCGGTCCAGAACTGGTTAAACTGACAACTTTGTGGAAAAAGGTCATTTTAATATTTTTTTGTGTAATTTCCATAAACTTTTGGCAAAAAAAAATGTCTTCAAAAGTCTTTTTAAAAAAAATCTTTAGGGTGTTCACTCTCCAAAATGTGGTCATTTTGTGGATGTTTGCACTGTCCTGGTGCTGCAGGGCCTCCAAAAACAGGATAGATAGTCAGGAAATGAAACACATAATTTATGCCCCTAGGAAACTGAAGGTGCTCCCTGGAGTTTTGGGCCCTCTATATGATTAGGTTGTGAATAAGTCTCACACAAGTGGTATACTTGGAAGGAGTAGCAGAATGTGTTTTGGGGTGTAATGCTACTTAGATGATGATGTGCATTAGAAAAAACTTTTAATTTACAAATTTGTGTAAAAAACAAACCAAAAAACAAAAACACATTTTATTTTCTTTACTGCATGTTTCAAAAACTTGAGGCAAAAAATGTAATTTTCAAAAAACTATGCCTTTCAGAAAATATCTGGGAGTGTAGCTTTTTTTTTTTTTTTTTTAAAGAGGAGCTGCACCTTAACCGCTTCCCGACCGCTTCCCGACCGCCTAACGACGATATACGTCGGCAAAATGGCACGGGCAGGCAGAATCACGTACCTGTACGTGATCGTGCATGTGCCTGCCTGTGGGTCGCGCGCGTGCCGCTAGCGGCGCGCTCGCGACCCGGTCGGGAGCTCCGTGACCCCGGCCGCGGGACCAGCGGACCCGATCGCCGCTGGTGTCCCGCGATCGGGTTACGGAGCTGAAGAACGGGGAGAGGTTTGTGTAAACAAACCTCTCCCCGCGATTCCTACACTGACTGTCAGTGATCGGCGGTTCCCTGTCATCGGGAACGCCGATCAATGACGTCACACGTACAGCCACGCCCCCCTACAGTAAAATAAACACAACACGTCACACTGACTCATCCCCGCCCCCTAGTGGTTAACCCCTTCACTACAACTGTCATTTACATAGGAATCAGTGCTATTTAAATAGCACTGAATTCTATATAAATGACAAATGTCCCAAAAATGTGTCAAAAATGTCCGATGTGTCCGCCGTAATGTCGCAGTCACAATAAAAATCGCTGATCGCCGCCATTACTAGTAAAAAAAAAAAATATTAATAAAAATGCTATAAAACTATCCCCTATTTTGTAAACGCTATAACTTTTGCGCAAACCAATCAATAATCGCTAATTGCGATTTTTTTTACCAAAAATATGTAGAAGAATACGTATCGGCCGAAACTGAGGAATAAAAATGTTTTTTTATATATTTTTTAAAAAATATTGCATTATTTTCAAAATTGTCGCTCTATTTTTGTTTATAGCGCAAAAAATAAAAACCGCAGGGGCGATCAAATACCACCAAAAGAAAGCTCTATTTGTGGGAAAAAAAGGACGCCAATTTTGTTTGGGAGCCACGTCGCACGACCGCGCAATTGTCAGTTAAAACGACGCAGTGCCGAATCGCAAAAAGGGGCCTGGTCCTTTGGCTGCCAATTGGTCCGGGGCTGAAGTGGTTAAAAAAATATTAAAAGTCAGCAGCTACAAATACTGCAGCTTTAATAAATGGACACTTACCTGTTCCAGGGTCCAGTGATGTCGGCAGCAGATGACGAGCAATCGCTTGTCTCTCGACTGCACCCGCCGCCATCTTCTGTCAGGGAATCAGGAAGTGAAGCGTTGCGGCTTCACTGCCCGGTTCCCTACTGAACATGCGTGAGTCGCGCTGTGCGTCTTCACTGGTCCCCGTTGTGTCCTGAGAACTATGTGTTTCCCAGAACACAACGGGGGGGGGGGCATCTGCGGCTAGCTATTCCCGGAGAAGTGGGTGCAGATACCTGTATTATACAGGTATCTGCACCCCCCTCCCCCCTGAAAGGTGCCAATTGTGGCACCGGAGGGGGGAGGGTTCAGATGAGCGGAAGTTCCACTTTAGGGTGGAGCTCCGCTTTAAGTTCAAAATATTTTTATTGGGCAATAATAACATACATAGCAAAAATAATTTTCAAAAACAGTGTGAGAACCATCAAATAGTAGGGTAGTAAAATTTCCCCATTATACATGTAGCTGGGACATATTCGTTTAATAATGTGGTTATGTATATGTCAATGTTAAATCTGTGGACATTGCTATGGTTCAGTGTTTGGAGCCATCTAGTGACCAAATCTGGTAATGCACGGATATGGTTATTACAAGCACAAAAGACTTTTACAGGAAGTACTGTTATGTTGATAAGAGGTTGACCTTTTTACCCAGGAGTCTGTGTGACCTACCCATGAACACTCTCTTATGCAGTGCATGCTAGATAGGGCATAAAAAAGGACTGCAGCGGCCATATTTGGTCTCTTGGGACCACGCTGCCTGCCTGTGCAGATCTGTGAGGAGGTTTCCCAGGTACAGAGGCAGACAGTCAAACCTGCTTGTTTGCAAGGTGACTTGACAGAGCCTGAGAGCGGGTGATTGGATTGACAAGGCCCAGAGACGTTTATCGGAGTATCGGAGGACCAGATCCAGTCAGCGGAGTGACACAGAGCAGTTGCCCAGCTGATACAGAAGCAAGCTACAGTTGCCGGATCAAAGTCATCACCCAGAACTCCGATCCAGTTGGTGAGCAGGTTACGGCCCACCGTTTTGTTAATTTCTTGCACACAGTTAGACTCACTTACAGGCCTCGCTGGAACCTGTTCCACAGAGGCATAACAGAGCAACTGGCATTGACCAGGCTTGAGGCCTACTTCAG
The DNA here is from genome assembly GCA_028564925.1 of Lithobates sylvaticus. NCBI lineage: Eukaryota > Metazoa > Chordata > Amphibia > Anura > Ranidae > Lithobates > Lithobates sylvaticus. The sequence goes on from CM053038.1 coordinate 169,947,917, forward strand.
GCTAGTGTCCCAGCATTGTGTATAAGTTCTTGCAGTTACACCCGGAGCATCCTATGTTAACTTTTCACCTACCTTTTGGATTACAAATATCTGAGGAACCACTTAAGCTAGCGAAGAAAGAAGATAAAGGAGAAAGTACTTTAAGTGAGGCCTCACGTAAAACTTTAAAGTAGCGGGAGCTCCCAGGTTTAGATACATAGAACATATATATATATATTGTAACCTGGGGGACAGGTAGCAGGTACAAAGCTCCCTGGGATGAGCTGTTTAGTAAGGCACAGATACCAAATCCACTTGAGGTAGTGAAAACAGTGATGGATTTATTTGATTTAAATACAAGTCCATACACAGGTGCTGCACAGTCTTCCAGAAAACATATTAAAACAGAAATAAACAAACAAAAGTCCTAGCCGTGTCTCGGCTCTAACTATACCATACACCGTCTCTAACTATCAGGCTGAGCAAGCCTACTGCTTGTCAGTTTCTGTAAAGAGTTTTTAAAGGGTTTTACCAACCTTTTGGCTCCTCACAAACCATCCCTGTTTGTGTGTCCCAGGCAGAGAGCAAAGGCTGTTTGCTCAGGTGAGCTTAAATTAGCCTGGAGAGGAGGACTAAGATCCGAACTGGATCATGTCTCAGAGACCTCTGAATGTATATGAGAGGAGCCTGGGAGATGTATAAACCCCGAACAGGACTTCTCCTGGCTCTCTCTGGGACGCTCTGCTACATATCCTCCCCCCTTGTTTCAACCCCAGGGTTGGAACACCTGTGGCCCAACAGGAGTGAACACGGGACAGGGCATCTACATTCCCCATCTCCACACCTGGCCTGTGTTTTACGGTGAAGGAGTAATCCTGTAGAGCCAAAAACCACCGGTTCACTCGTCTATTAGTCTCCTTCTTTTGGGCCATCCATTTCAGGGGAGCATGGTCAGTTATTAAGTCAAACTGGCGCCCTAACAAATAGTATCTGAGTGCGTCCACGGCCCATTTTATGGCTAAACATTCTTTTTCAATGACCGCATACTCTTTCTCATGGTCATTGAGCTTTCTGCTTAGGTACACGACAGGGTGTTCTTCCCCATTGTATACCTGTGACAGTACCGCCCCGATACCAACATCAGACGCATCCGTCTGAACCAAAAAACTCTCTGGAGAAATCGGGAGAGTACAGTACTGGCTGTGCACACAGAGCCTTCTTCAGGACCTGGAAAGACTCCTCTGCTACTGGGGACCATTTCACCATTACAGAGTCTTTCCCTTTCGTAAGGTCTGTCAGAGGGGCAGCTATAGTTGCAAAATTTGGGATAAATCTTCTATAATACCCCACAATACCAAGAAAGGCCCTGACCTGCCTTTTGTTTGCAGGGCGTGGCCATTCCTGGATGGCTGCTATTTTACTCACTTGTGGTTTTATGACACCACGGCCAACAGTGTAGCCCAAATACTTGGCTTCCTCTAGACCAGTGATGGCGAACCTTTTTGAGCCCGAGTGCCCAAACTGAAATAAATACATTGCAACACAAAACCAAAGTGCCAACGCGGCAATTCGCGAGAGAGAGAGAGAGAGGGGGGCAGAGAGACAGAGAGGGGGCTGAGAGAGAGGGAGAGGGGCTGAGAGAGAGGGGCTGAGAGAGAGGGGTGTGAGAGAGAGGGGGTGTGAGAGATATGCTAAAAGAGAGAGGGAACAGAGAGAAGGAGGGGGATGTGAGAGAGAGGGAGGGGGGTGTGAGAGAGAAGGAGGGGGGTGTGAGAGAGAGATGGAGGGGGGTGTGAGAGAGAAGGAGGGGGGTGTGAGAGAGAGAGGGAGGGGGGTGTGAGAGAGAGGGGTGTGAGTGAGATGCTGAGAGAGAGGGGCAAAAGAGAGGGAGAGGGGCTGAGAGAGAGGGGAGCTGAGAGAGAGGAGGAGTAGAGAGAGGGAGGAGGAACAGAGAGAGGGAGGAGGAACAGAGAGAGGGAGGAGGAACAGAGAGAGAGAGAGAGAAGAGGGACAGAGAGAGAGGGGTGCGAGAGAGATGGTGAGAGAGAGGGGGAACAGAGAGAGGGGGACACAAAGAGGGGGACTGAAAGAGAGGGATGGGGGGCTGAGAGGAGAGAGAGACCTCTAGCTCTGTTCTGGACCCTCTCGTGTGCCCACAGAGATGGCTCTGCGTGCCAGCTGTGGCACGCGTGCCATAGGTTCGCCATCACTGCTCTAGACCAATGGCACATTTTTTTGGATTTGCCGTAAAACCTTCTTTGAAGAGGGAATCAAGAACAGCCTGGACACGAGGCAAGTGAGACTCCCAATCAGTACTATGTACCACTATGTCATCTAGATAGGCTGCTGCATATCGTCGGTGGGGTTTTAGGGTCCTGTCCATGGCCCTCTGAAATGTCGCGGGGGCATTTTGCAACCCAAAAGGCATTTTTTTATATTGAAAGGAACCGTCTGGGGTCACAAACGCAGTCTTCTCTTTGGCGCTACCAGTTAGGGGTATTTGCCAATACCCTTTTGTCAAGTCCAAAGTGGTAAGATAGCGAGCCTTGCCAAGTCGGTCTATAAGTTCGTCTACTCTGGGCATTGGGTATGTGTCAAACTTTGTCACCACATTAAGTTTCCTGAAGTCGTTACAGAACCTCCTCGTGCCATCCAGTTTTGGGATTAACACGATGGGGCTAGACCAGTCACTATTGGATTCCTCAATGACATCCAGCTCCAACATTTTTTTAACTTCCTTGCTGATGTCCTTTCTCCTCGCTTCAGGAATTCGGTAAGGTTTGAGCTTGACACGTACCCCAGGTTCAGTAACAATATCATGCTGAACTGCTGAAGTCGTGCCAGGTAACTCTGAAAACTTCTCTCTATTCCTTATCAGGAATTCTCTAGTGTCCTGTTTTTGGGAATATGAGAGGGTGTCTGGAATCGTGACCTCAGGGATGAGAGGGGACTCAGTACCCGTAGGTGTTACTGGGAGAGGCCTCGCAGTTAACGCCATTCTATCCTTCCAGGGTTTTAACAGGTTTATATGGTAAACCTGTTCGGGCTTCCTTTTTCCTGGTTGATAAACCTTGTAGTTGACCTCCCCAACTCTCTCAATTACTTCAAAGGGACCCTGCCACTTAGCCAGGAACTTGCTCTCAACAGTGGGAACTAACACCAGGACCCTGTCACCAGGTGAGAAAACACGGAGTTGGGCCCCCCTGTTGTATATTCTCTGTTGGGCTGCCTGGGCCTGCAGTAAGTGTTCTTTTACCACTGGCATGATTGCTGCAATCCTCTCCTGCATTTGGGCAATATGCTCAATGACACTTTTATGGGGTGTTTGTTCTCCCTCCCAAGTTTCTTTGGCTATGTCTAAGAGTCCCCGAGGGTGTCTCCCATAAAGCAACTCAAATGGGGAGTACCCCGTAGAGGACTGGGGAACCTCCCTGATGGCAAACATCAAGTATGGTATCAGGAAGTCCCAGTTTTTCCCATCCTTGTCCACAACCTTTTTTAACATGCTTTTTAACGTCTTATTGAAGCGTTCCACTAAGCCATCAGTTTGAGGATGATACACTGAGGTTCGCAGCTGCGTCACTTTAAAAAACTTGCAGAGCTCCCTAGTTATTCGCGACATAAACGGGGTGCCCTGGTCTGTAAGGATTTCTTTCGGGATGCCAACCCGACTGAACACCATAAACAGTTCTTTGGCAATGTTTTTAGCAGACGCGGCACGTAAGGGAACTGCTTCAGGGTAACAGGTAGCATAATCCATGATTACGAGGATATGCTGATGACCCCGGGCAGACTTGGGAAGTGGGCCCACAAGGTCCATGGCAATCCTCTCAAAGGGCACTTCAATGATAGGCAAGGGCACTAAAGGACTTCGGACGTGGGATAGTGGGGCTGACATCTGACACACAGGACAGGATTGACAGTAATTCTTAACATCTTTCTGTATCCCGGGCCAGTAAAACCTGCGCAACACCCTTTCAGTAGTTTTTTCAACCCCTAAATTTCCTCCTAGCAAGTGCCCATGGGCAAGTTCTAACACCAGCCGTCTGTATGGCTTAGGGACCACCAACTGCTCAACCACTTCATCATTCATTTTACATACACGATACAGTAAATCCTCATTGCTGCTGAAATAAGGAAAACAGGGCCTGTCCCCGGGTTTGACAGGTACATCAGTAATCACTATTACATTTTCCCAGGCCCTGGAAATGGTATGGTCTTTTCTCTGCTCAGTACCAAAATTTTCCTTATGCACATTAAGGTCATCAAACTCTAACATAGGCTCGGTGTCAGCAGATGGCTGTCCGGCTCTACTGGTAGTGGGGACCTCCTCAGGGTCCTCCAGCTCTCCTGCCATAACTGATAGAGGAAAAGCCGGGGAGCCCTGAGAAGAGTCCCCTGAACCCACATTGTCAGTAGTGGCCAGGAATTCTGGCTCTGCGACTGAGTCAGGTACTGCGACCGAGTTGGGATGATCCCACAGTTCCCAAAACTTAGGGAAGTCCCTACCAATGATGGCCTCATGCACTAAGTGGGGAACAAGTCCAACCGGATGGGTCACTGTACCTAGACCAGTTTTAAACTGAACAGTGGTTACAGGATACTCCCGGGTATTCCCATGTATACAGATCACAGCAATATTTTTAGCATGATAATCCACAGGTTCAATCATTTCAGCTGTAACCAAAGTCACTAGACTTCCAGAGTCCAGCAAGGCTGTAATAGGCTTATCATTCACAGTCATCTGGCACATTGGTTTTCTCATATTTGGGGTTGCAGTACATGAAACCGCTGCAAACATAGACTGCCTTCTAATAGATAAATCACACTGCATTGGTTCATCTGTCAATGGACAATTTGCCGCAACATGTCCCATTTCTTGGCAACGAAAACACCTGACGTTTCCCCAGTTTGGTTTGCTGACAGGCACTGGCTTCCCTTGTTTGGGATGCCAAGCTTCAGTCCTGGCACCAAAAATCCTCCCCCCTATTTCCTTGCCATGCTTACCACCCACTTCCCCTGGAACAGTCTTACCGGTTGCCTGGGGAGACCGTGGCTTTGGGCGGAAAGTCCGTGCGGCTGTAGGGGTGGTGACCAGGTTCTTTGCAGCAAAATACCTTTCAACAAGTTCCACCAGGTGGTTTGCCGAATTGGGGTCTCCTTGACTCACCCACTCCTGCAGGGAAATGGGTAGTGACCTCAGAAACTGGTCCATGACCACACGCTCCACTATTTGTGGCCCAGACAGGGACTCCGGCTGTAGCCATTTTCTTACCAGGTGAATTAGGTCGAACATCTGCGATCTTGGAGGCTTCTCGTCTTGGAAGGACCAGCTGTGGACCCGCTGTGCTCGAACTGCCAAAGTGACACCAAGTCGTGCCAGTATTTCCTGTTTGACCTTTTCATAGTCTGCTGCTTCTGCTGACTCCAAATCATAGTAGGCCTTCTGCGATTCCCCAGTAAGCAACGGGGCGACCAGTCCTGCCCACTGGGTTTTAGGCCAACCTTCCCTCTCAGCGGTCCGTTCAAACGTTAGCAGAAAGGCCTCTGGATCATCATCTGTAGTCATCTTAGACAAAAAGCGAGCCACATGGATGGCTGAGGGCTTGTCTCCAACATTATCAACGTTAGCAGGTGACCACTGTGCTATTGTCTCCACAACCTCAGACAAGGTTTTCCTATCTGCTTTTGCATCAGTGGTTAGCTGTTCAAACAGCCTCTGCGTTTGTTCCTGTGCGATAGCATTAGCTTGCTGTTGTGCAGCGTTTGCTTGCTGTTGTGCCGCGTGGAGTGCAGCGTTTGTTTTCTGCTGTTCAGCGTGGATTGCAGCATTAGCTTGCTGTTGTGCAGCGTGGAGTGCAGCATTTGTTTTCTGCTGTGCAGCGTTTGCTTGCTGTAGTGCAGCATTTGTTTTCTGCTGTTCAGCGGTTGCTTGCTGTTGTGCAGCTTGAAGTGCAGCGTTTGTTTGCTGTTGCGCAGCGTTGGATATCATCAACTGTTTTAGGATTTCCTCCATGTTTAGTTACTCTAGGTACTGGCCTTTTAAGTAGTAACTTACTACAGCTGCCCGCTGAAATCCACCATATGTAACCTGGGGGACAGGTAGCAGGTACAAAGCTCCCTGGGATGAGCTGTTTAGTAAGGCACAGATACCAAATCCACTTGAGGTAGTGAAAACAGTGCTGGGTTTATTTGATTTAAATACAAGTCCATACACAGGTGCTGCACAGTCTTCCAGAAAACATATCAAAACAGAAATAAACAAACAAAAGTCCTAGCCGTGTCTCGGCTCTAACTATACCATACACCGTCTCTAACTATCAGGCTGAGCAAGCCTACCGCTTGTCAGTTTCTGTAAAGAGTTTTTTTTAAAGGGTTTTACCAACCTTTTGGCTCCTCACAAACCATCCCTGTTTGTGTGTCCCAGGCAGAGAGCAAAGGCTGTTTGCTCAGGTGAGCTTAAATTAGCCTGGAGAGGAGGACTAAGATCCGAACTGGATCATGTCTCAGAGACCTCTGAATGTATATGAGAGGAGCCTGGGAGATGTATAAACCCCGAACAGGACTTCTCCTGGCTCTCTCTGGGACGCTCTGCTACAATATATATACACATATCTTTTTCTGTTATATCTTACTGTTGATTTATATTGCACTGACATCCTACATTGGGATGATAGTGCAATCTTTGTAATCACCTGTGTTAATATACTTACAGTAAAAGCATTTCTGGTTAAGTATTCAGTAGAGTGGCATACTGTTTTTCCCCACCAGGTGGAGCCAGAGGATCCTGAGGGTATTATACAGGTACTTTACATTGTTCATATTGTACTGTATTGCATTGCACCACAGCTGTGCCAAGGGAATTGAGTTGAGTTAGTGGGGTTGCTCAGAAGTGTACAGGCCCAATTCAAATTAGCAGCTCCTTTGGGGGTCAATGCTACATACAGTAAGTACAAAAAAATAAAGGAGAATTAGCATATGTACAAGAATTGCTGCCGCGAGCAGTAGGCATGCATAAAACAAATCAGACGTCAATGACGTTCGTGTAAAGGGTCCGGACACCACAGGGAGTACCCACCCCAAAGGCTGGTGACTAGGGGGAGAAAAAAAAAGGGGAAAACATGAGATCCTAGGGAGCGGTCATTAGACCTCCTAGGAGAGCACACACACACACCCCTTTAGGAACTCTCTGTGGGTATGCATGGTGTCCCCCCGGAGCCCATGAATGACCCCTCTGGCAAGGGCTTTGCTAGTCTAATGGTAAGGTTTCATGGGTAGAGCCCTTCGGATCAAAAATTAAGCTCCCTTACATCCCTGATGGGGGGAGAACCTCCCTGACAGTCCGATCTGAATGAAAGAGTGATTACCCCGTAGGGGCTATTTCAGGTGCATCGACTGGTTAGGTGAGGTAGGGGCTAGGTGCCCCAGAGAAGAGAGAGAGGGAGAGTGTGAAAGGAAAGGAGTGAAGCAAAGAAGGGGTTATCGAGGGGAAGAGATGTTCCTTATTGCAATCTCCATACCAGGAAGGAATGGAATGTTACAAAGTGTGGCCCAAGGTTCCCAGGTGGCATTAAACCTCTCAATTTTGTCATTACGTTTAGCTACTATGCGTTCTTGGGCCATAATCCACAGGCTGCAGGCTTGGAAGGAGACAGTGGGCCTCTTCAGGCCTTGGCTATTGTAATTTTTGCTCCCAACAGAATAAAGGAGAGATGCGTGTAGCTATATAGTGATTAAGTAAGGCAATGTCGGGGTTAGGCGTTATCATTTCTTCTGCTAGGGAGCTAATAGTACAAACATTTTTTTGCCAGAAGGATCTAATGCGGGGACAGGTCCACCAAATATGGATCATAGAACCCTCCAGCTCACAGCCTCTGAAGCAAAGTGGCAAGGTCCCTGAGTAAATCAAAGCTAATCTGGATGTAACGTAATACCACCTGGTTAGGACCTTTAGACTAGCTTCAATTAACGATATATTGCAAATACCTTGAGAGGAGCATTTCGAGGCCTGGAACCATTCTGATGCAGTCCATGTGCTGCCGTGTCTTCCTCCCAGGCCCGAGCATAGGACCGTTTGTCCAAAAGCTTGTGGGCTATGTATATCAGAGAAATGCCTCCCCTCTGGTCCATGGTATTGGAGCACCATTGCTCATAAGGGGTTATGGAGGGAGGTTCCATCTTGTTAGTCCAGATGGTATTTAGAAAATGGGAGATTTGAGAGAATCTGAACCTTTCCGAGTCAGGCGTGTCCAGGTTCCTCCTGCAATGGGTTAGGGTAAGGGGGCCGGAGTGTATGCTTTTTAAGATGTCATCATTTTGTGGGAGTTTCTGCTGTCCTGGCACCCAAGAGATATGATACTCAGGAAATTAGACATGTAAATTTATGCTCCTTGAAAGCCCAAAGTTGCTCCTTGGATTTTGATCTTCTTTGTAAAAAGGTCTCACACATGTGGTATCCCCATACTTGGGCCGTACACCCGAGTATGGGGATACCACATGTGTGAGACTTTTTTACACATCTCCAAAGCCTCACAGATTTAACTTAAATAAGAGGGAGAAAGAAGTTCTTCAAACTTGACAAAGCAAGTCTAATATTATTATTATTAAAGAAGCCGATAAAGGAGGGGCGGTTGTAGTACTGAATTAGTATTACCACCAGGAGGCCCTTAAGCAACTGTCAGACTCTCAAACACACGAATATCTGACAACAGATACCACTCCACAATATAAAAACCAATTGGGTTGCTTTATGGAAGACGCTGCAGTCCTTGGCATCTTAAACTAGGATAAAGTCACAAAGTAAATTCCCTCCTGCCCAGTTATTCTAATCTTTCATAATCTACTTAAGGTTCACAAACCTGGACTCCTCATAAAAGGAGTTGGCAGTATTGGCTCACTTAGGGAATCTCATAGATAGCTTGCTCCAACCATTGGTGACTAGTTTGCCTTCTTATGTTCGTGACACCAAACATTTAATGCAAAAATGGGAGCACCTACATATCTTGGAAAGAACACTTTATCTACAGTACTCACAACTGGTGATGCACTGAAATTTCCACCTGCTGAAATTTATTGGCCTTAATTAGGTTTTTCAGCGTTATGCTGAAAGCAAGAAGGATGCTGATAATGGCTGCCGAAAACAGCCGCAATTATGCTGTGATTTTATTATGATTTTACCATGCGTATGGTGTGTTCTTCATAGGTCATGTGACACAAAAAATGCATAAAAAACACAACATGGGTGCATTTTTGATGCTTTTTAAATGCATTTCAATGGGGAGGTCCTGACCAAATATGCACCAAACAGGATTCAACACCGCTTCAAAAGGTGCCAATAATGACCGACAATAAATTCATATTCATTTAAACTCATATTACTTAAAAAAGTTGTATATAATTATTTATAATAAAATAATAAAATATATATATATATATATATATATATATATATATATATATATATTTATAGTCGTGGTCCTCTGACCAAGAGAGATGTGGATCACATGTGACAAGACTTACAACATAAAGAGACCTGAAGTGTGTCTTGGTGGTCTGGTTGGTATGCCAAGAATAGGGGACATTACCCAAGGTAAGTAATGGGTAGTTTATGAAGAAGGATGTGCTGAGAAGTACCCTAAAAAAGGGAAGGGCGGGAGGGTATTGCGCACTAAACCGACAAAGAGCATGGGCGAGTGGACTGCTTAAATACCCTCTGGGCTCCTCCCATAAATTCAGGCCACCATACTGGCCTTTCTTATATATGGTCATGGCCCTCTGACCGAGAGAGATGTGGATCACATAAACACGCAACAAGACTTACAACATAAATAGACCTGAAGTGTGCCTTGATGGTCTGGTCGGTATGCCAAGAAGAGGGGGCAAAAGAGATGGGGGAATAACTCTTAATTGATTATTGTGTTTATTGAGCCAGCTTGGTAAAGGCTTGTGCCATTTCTTCCTGAGGATTTGGGATGTATGTGGCAAAACAAGCAGACTTCCATCGGCCTAGTTTCTTGATTATGTGGTCTGGTACTCCATGTTGGGAGGCAGCTGAGGCTGCTCCGATCCAGGCCAAAAACTTGCGGTAAGAATTCCAAGCAGTGCGATAGGCCTTCAGTGTGTTGCGTGCCAAGGAGTGGTTAATGAGCTTGGTTGCATTGGCAAGATGCAACTTCAGTCCATCGTCAGCAACGACCAGGGTGGGACAGGAGTAGTTGGGTCGGCTCCAGGCTCCTACTGGAAAAACAAAGTAAGGTTAAAATGGGACAGCGCATCAGCTGCGCGAGGCTGCGCAGGAAGGACATGATAGGGAGTGATTTGGATCTACCTTTATTGATGATGTCGGCCGTGGCCTAAATGTCTTTGGTGAAGAACACCATCTGACCTGTTCAAGTGTGGCCCCAGACCTGGGCAGCTGCCATGATGGGATACAGCTCGAAGAGTTATGAAGACTGGGCAAAAGCAGAAATTTAAGAGAATGTCTGGGAGCCAAGGTTCAGCGAACCAGTGGCAGCTGAAAAAAGTCTGCAAAGCCGGTGGAGGCTGCAGCATCGGTAACCACCCATGGTGGCTCGACTGGCACTGCCAGGATGAAGATTGAAATGCCGTTCCAGCTCGTGAGGCACTTGTCCCACATAGCTAAGTCTGTTACTGCTGCTTGGTCTAGAACTTGCACTGGTGTGAGAAAAACTAAAAGCTGTGGTATAAAGGACCGTCCTTGAGGAATAATCCTCATTGCGAAGTTCAGCATCCCTAGTAAGGATTGCGACTGCCTCGTGGGGCACCCTTGTGACCGGGTGAAGTCATGGATAACTGTCCTGGTATGGGCTAGTTTGTCAGGGGCAGGCTATGGCAGGCATGTCCAGAGTGACACCTAGGCAGGCGATATAGTGTTCCAGGACTTCCACTTTATGCTCAGCTATGGTCTAGATATTCCGGTGGTGTGCCTGGTTGTTCAGTGAGCAGGGAGTCATCGAGGTGGATAACCGTCTGACGGCCGGCCTGGTGTGGGCCTGAAATGAACTGTCTCACCCCTGTCATGCGACTGACCCTGGTGAAGATGCAAACTGTACGTTCTTCCCCTCCATTTTTTTTTTGATTGTTTTATCTGGGTAAAGTCCAACCTGGTGCCGGATGGAAACCTGAACTAACCTCAGGGAGAAAGATGAGTGGCTTGCGTGCTACTGGAGATGAATGGCCAACTGGGTGCCACTGCGTGTTTGTGTGGCTGATTGTTTGTCACCGAGGTGTGTTTACAAGTTAGTTTGTATGCGGGTTTGCACGTAGGTGCATTCTGCAAAGTGTTTTATACTACTGGAGACGATATTCTTGATGAGTGTGGGGATGCTGAGACGGTATTGCATTTGCAAGGGTCTCAACAAGGGAGTCAGGTTGCTGAGACGATTTTGCGTGTTTGCAAGGGTCTCAACAGGTGTCAGGTTGCTGGGCCGAGATTGCATGTCACAAAGTGGGTATTTATTTATATTTTTATTTTATTTTTTTATACATTTTTTTGATAAGTAAGAGGTTGCTGAGACGATGTTGCATTTTTCAAGGGTCTTAACAAGGGTGTCAGGCTGCTGAGATAATTTGCATGGTTGCAAGGGTCTCAACAGGTGTCAGGTTGCTGGGCCAAAATTGCGTGGTGGCAAAGGTTTTTTTTTTATTTTTTATAAATGAGTGAGAGGTTGTTGATACGATATTGCTTTTGCAAGGGTCACAACAAGAGTGTCAGGCTGCTGATACGATTTTGCATGGTTACAAGAGTCTCAACAGGTGTCAGGTTGCGTGGTGGTATACCACCAGGCAACCTTAATATATTATCATTTTTTTTAAAATGTATTTATTTTTTAATGAGTGAGGGGTAGCTGAGATGATATTGCGTTTTGCAAGGGTCTCAACAAGGGTCTCCCTGAGATGGTTTTGCATGGCTGCAAGGGCCTCAACGAATGAGAATTGTGTTACTGAGAAAAGGATAGAAACACCTGGTTTGTTTGGCGGCTTACCGTACCCATAAGCGAGCAGTATAAGGGATAAAAACAACGTCCGTTTGATTCATAGGTTCGGTAGGGGCAACTAACGAATGATATGGGAGACAATGAATGGTAACAAATTGATAGAACATAGCAACAGTGGGCCATGCGAGTGAGTTTGCGGCGGACTGTGGCTGGAGTGCAACATATAGGGAAGGTGTGGCGTGATGCCGTGCATGAGGCAAAACAACAAGGTTTGGTGTAGAAAATGAGAAGTGTGTACGAATAATCCCCAAGTTCCACTGCAGGAACCGGACACATAATACGGGCGACACCGTGAGTGACCACAAGTTTTGACATGAGAAATGCGGTAACAAATCCTACCTGCTAATGTGACCGTGCGACTGGGTTTGCATTGGACTGGAGCGGGTATGCAACACATCCAGAAAGAGTGTGGTGTGGCGCCGTGCATGACTCACAGAAAATAACTTTGGTTTGGTAAATGAATGAGAGAAGAACTGTGTACAAACAATTTGTAAGTTCTGCTACGGGAACTAAAACACATGGCATGGGGGAAACAACAAATGGCAATGGTAGAAAGTATGCAATGTATCAGACACGGATCGGTTGTAAAGAGAAATTACTCTGATAGAAATCGGTTGTAAAATGTATGAAATTAATCTGATACGAATCGGTAGTAAGGAGTATTAAATTAATCTGATATGAATTGGTTGAAGAGTGTATGCCACCCCTTGCTCTGAAACCGAACACCTACCAACCACCCAGCCTCCCAGGCTAATCAAGTTAAGGCACCAGGTGGGTCTAATTACCACCTCATTCAACCACAGAATTCGTATAAACAATGCATGCTCATCTCCAAATGGATGAGACGGCAACCCCATGGACAGTGAATCTCATAACCAATGAAGCCTATGGCAAATAATATCGGACAATGACCGACAGCGGCTCGGAGGCTTGGATTTACAAATTAATCATATGTTTGGCAGAAGGAACTTACAAATGTACAACGCCTGTGCCAAATGATGTCGGGACATGAGCGACAACAACTCGGAGGCAGGTTTTTTTACAAAAGGGATGCAGGATAGGAAGCATAAGGAATTGCAAGATTACGCATGATATGAAAAGGTATGAATACTGCCTGCGACAGTGAGCGGGAACCGCTGACAAAGACCACAAATGGAGAAGTCACAATGCACTTGCGATCGAATGCACAGACTCACAAACATGAGGTTAGCTGGGAAGAATCAGCCCAGTGATGTGTAGCATCATACACTGAACCGACAAAGAACATGGGCAAGTGGGCTACTTAAATACTGGCCTTCTTTATAATATATGCACCACTACTCGCAACCCCCTATAGAAATCTCATTAAAGTGTATTTTGATATACAGATGATCTTATTTTCATTGTGGATAGAAATTTAACACTCAAAAACTTCCTGACTTACCTCAACACAAATTCATTAAATTTAAGATTCATTGGAGAGGAACAACTCAACAGAATCAATTACTTGGATATCACCTTAAATGATTCTGTTCAACAACATTGAGTAAAAGTAACTGCATTTAGAAAACCAACATCAAAGAATACTTCATGCATCGAGCTGCAATCCTCAACATGTTATTCAGGCCATTCCAAAAAGTAAATTCAGCCGTTTAGAACAAAACTGCTCTTTACCTGCAGATTTTGAAATTGAAGCTAAAATTATGGAACAAATATTCCATTTACATGGTTATAATAAACACATTGTTAAACATGTATACCTCTTTGTTAGCAATACATCCAGAGAAAACCTGTTGAACAGGACTTCAAGTTTGAAGAATAACACCTCAACCACATCTCTGGTTTACTCAACACGATACAGGAATCAGTTCCAGAGCATAAAACATGCAGTAAAGTTTTCCACATTTTGTTATGGTACAGCCTAATTCCAAAATGGATTAAATTCATTATTTTCCACAAAATTCTACAAAAAATACCCCATAATGACAATGTGAAAGAAGTTTGTTTGAAATCTTTGCAAATATATTAAAAATAAAAAACGAAAAAAATAAAAAAAACACATGTACATAAGTATTCACAGCCTTTGCTATGACACTCAAAATTGAGCTCAGGTGCATCCTGTTTCTACTGATCATCCGTGAGATGTTTCTACAACTTGATTGGAGTCCACCTGTGGTAAATTCAGTTGATTGGACATGATTTGGAAACGCACACACCTGTCTACATAAGGTCCAATAGTTAACAGTGCATGTTAGAGCACAAATCAAGCCATGAAGTCCAAGGAATTGTCTCTAGACCTCTGAGACAGGATTGTATCAAGGCACAGATCTAAAGAAGGGTACAGAAATATTTCTGCAGCATTGAAGGTCCAAATGAGCACAGTGGCCTCCATCATCCATAAATGGAAGAAGTTTGGAACCACTAGGACTCTTTCTCGAGTGGGCCGAACAAAGCCAAACTGAGTGATTGTGGGAGAAGGGCCTTAGTCAAGGAGGCAACCAAGAACCCGATGGTCACTCTGACAGAGCTCCAGCATTTCTCTGTGAAGAGGGGAGGAGAACCTTCCAGAAGAACAACCATCTCTGCAGCACTTCACCAATCAGGTCTATATGGTAGAGTGGCTAGACAGAAGTCAAGCCTGCCTGAAGTTTTCCAAAAAGGCACCTGAGGGAGTCACAAAATTCTCTGGTCTGATAAAACAAGGATTGAACTCTTTGGCCTGAATTGGCAAGCGTCAAGTCTGGAGAAAACCAGGCACCACTCATCACCTGGCCAATACCATCCCTACAGTGAAGCATGGTGGTGGCAGCATCATGCTGTGGGGATGTTTTCAGTGGCAAGAACTGGGAGACTAGTCAGGATCAGGAGAAAGATGAATGCAGCAATGTACAGAGACATTATTGATGAAAACATGCTCCAGAGCGCTCTGGAACTCAGACTGGGGCAAAGGTTCATCTTTCAACAGGACAACGTACCTAAGCACACAGGCAAGATAACAAAAAGGAGTGGCTATGGGACAACTCTGTGAATGTCTGAGTGGCCCAGCCAAAGCCCAGACTTGAACTTGATTAAACATCTCTGGAGAGATCTAAAGAAATGGCTGTGCACTGATGCACCCCATCCGACCTGTTGGAGCTTGAGAGGTCCTACAAAGAAGACTGGGAGAAACTGCCCAAAATTGGTGTGCCAAGCTTGTAGCATCACACTCAAAAAGACTTGAGGCTGCAATTGTGTCAGAAACCATGAATCAGACTGAGACAGAAGTACAGTTAAATCACACTTGTTTAATAATAATAATTAAAAAAAAGGTAAACAGAGTAAACATAGTCAAAACATAGCCAGAGTTCAGGAATCGGAACGGATAGTCAGACAAACCAAAATGTCAGGGAGCCAGAAGGAATGTCAGCCAAGCAGTTTCATCAATTGTATGAATTACGGGACTATTGATTTATATAATTACAATTTTAATATTTTTACTTACTGTATACGTTTATCAATTCACTAATCAATTATGTATTTTTATTAGCTTATGAATTGTGTTATGAATTGTTCACACACTTTATTAGATAGTGTAACATGCACCCTTTCTGAAAAGATAAGTATATTGAATATTTAAAATAAGATACTTGCATTCCTAAGGGTCTCAATTATGAGTGAGATGTCACCCATTATTATGAGTGGCCACCCCCTTTTCATTTTTCATACTCCCCCCCCCCTTTTCCTTTCCCATTTCCCCCCTCCCTTACAGTTCCTGTCATCTAGCCAATTCTATTTAAAATATTTAATAAATACATTATTTGGAGACACCTTTCTTATTTTGGCATTTTCCTACCATTTGAAATAGATTTCGAATATCAATTTTGCTCATAGTTTTAATAAAGCCTATAACACACAGTTCCCTTTAACAAGGTCAACGCTTATTTGTATGTGCCCACTTTTTCCATATCAGTTTGTTCTATTGTCCTACATGCTGTCCCTGATGAGGACAACCAAATTCTGTTTGTATTCTTCATTTTTTTCCCCCAATATTTTTTTACATTCAAATTCACTACTTTCTCTCAATTTCACTTTTCTTGCTTCAACACTTCTTATTTTCCATTTTCTAATTAGTTTTTCTTTTTAATTTATATTTTTATATTTTTCTGATTATTTTCATTTTTCTCAATTCATTATTATTTTCTTATTTATTCATAATTTTTGACTTTCTATAAAATTGTTCTTGCTTTCCCCCCCCCACCATCATTATATATTCATTTTTATTTATTTTCCACCATTCAACTTTTCTTGTTTCCACTCTTCCCCTTTATTTTTTTTAAACGCATCCCTTTTGCCAACACTGGTTATAAAACACATGTTCTCCTTACACCCTCTCACGGCCGATGATGCATATATAAGCTTTAGTCCTGCTCAGGGGGGACAGCCAGGACAGCTTTAGTTGAGGCCACACACTGTAAGTACCAGGTGGGTCTGAGTGTCGTCTCATCTAAGCAGATCTACAATTCTGGATTAGTGAACAGATGCCTGCTCCCACTTGCAGTATTGACAAAAAAACACTCAAGCCTCCAGCTATGAGTGTGCCATAAGCTTCTCTGATATCATCAGCAACAGGATCTCTGCAGAGGCTAAAAAAAATACATCTCCTATTTCTACTGTGTTATTCCCTTTTATGGTAAAGCAGCAGTTTTTCACATGGGACAGTCTGCACCATGTACTTATACATATTATAGCTTTGTTGTTAAAAAGATGGTCGAGCTACAGAAATTAAGTTACTTGTAGGCTGCATTGACACAATACGTACTATGACAGAGAGAGGCTGTGTCCCTATGGAAATAGATTGCAAGTGGACAGAGAGTTTGCATGTCTGCTGACTGCAGAGCTACAGAGCATAGGTTTTGAGAGGAGAAATCTGCTCTGGCAGTTTTCTCCGGATTTTGCTATTGCTGGATGGGACTCTGTAGTTTGGAGATCCCTAATGCCTTGTACACACGGTCTTACATTCCGACCACAAAATCCATCGGATTTTTTCCGACGGATTTTGTCCGAAACTGGTGTTGCATGCACACGGTCGGACAAAGTTGTCGGAAAATCCAATCGTTCGGAACGTGGTGACGTCCGTTGCGTACAACGGTACTACATAGAGGCTAGTAGCTAATAGCTTTGGTCTCATAATTTCATCTGAGCATGCGTGCCACTTTGTCCGTCGGAATTCTCTACAAACGATCGGAAAAAGTCAGATCAAATTTTTTTGTCGGAAAATTTTAGATCCTGCTCTCAAATTTCTTCCATCGGAATTTCCGACGGAAAAAGTCAGATAGAGCCCACGCACGATCGGATTTTCCGACAACATAATCCAATTAGACCTTTTCCATCCGAATTTCCGACCGTGTGTACAGGGCATAAGTGTCTTGGGTGGGACAGGATCTCCAACCGTGTACTGGTCTAGTGGACAGCCAGCAGGGTGTGTGCCTACTTGCATATAACAATGGGCTGGTGAGAGCAGTAGGAGGTGGAAGGTGAAACGTGAGCAGCTTGTTGCTACTGTGTAAAGACAGACCCCTGTCAGGAAAACTGTCTGCCCTGTGTGAGACTACACTCCTGGTGAGGGGGGACTTCGTGTCTGAAGGACTGGGAAGGTTGGGACGGCTACAAGGGCCTGGGAGACCCAGAGGAGAGTCTGAGAGGCTGGGAGAGCCGAGGCAACGAGCATGTCCAAGGTGGCTGAAGGAAGTCCTGAAGTCTGGGGGACAGTGAGCAAACCCAGGGCGCTGGAGAATCCTGTTGAGGCCAGGGGTAGGCCAGTTCAGCAGGGAACTGCAAGGCAAAGTAAGCCTGGGAGCCAGGAGGCTTTACATTTTTGGTTGTGTGAATTCACTGGAGAAGTACCCCTGTGTGGGAAATCCTGTGTATAAACTTTTATTTTGTTCTTTCCAATAAACATGGGCTGCCATGCCCTCAAACCTGAAAAGTGACTGCTGTGGACTCTACCACTGAGCTAAACACCCCCAATGTTTCAGTACATAAAAACTGATGGAAAAACTTACAGATTTGACTTGCATAGAATTTTTCGGGCTTGTTAACACCTTTTACAGAGACAAGCAGTTCTGTACAGAAAAAAAATACACACAATACCAGTGTTGTGAACAGGGCACATAGAGTACAATTGTTTGCTTTGTGCCCTTGCACAACCAGCCGCAGAGGTGCAGGTTAAAGTGTGTCTAAAACCAAATATTTTTTGATAGAATATGGAAGGATAACAATCTCTGTCAGGTTTCTATGAATGTCTGCGTCTCTGCTGGAGAGAGATAGATGTTGGTGGGAAATCAAAATTTAAAGTGATACTAAAGTCTCCTTTTTTTCTTGATAAAAATAACAAACATGTAAAGCCCCATACACACGGTGGGATTTTCCGATGGATTCTGTCCTATCGGACAATGTTGTCGGAAATTCCGACCGTGTGTAGGCACCATCGGACATTTTCCATCGGATTGTCCGACGGACAAAGTTGTATCTCCTGCTCTATAAATTTTCCGACAACAAAGTCCGATCACACCAATTCCGATCGTGTGTAGCGAATTCCGACGGACAAAGTGCCACGCATGCTCAGATCACATTACAAGACCAAAGCTATTGGCTACTAGCCTCTACGTAGTCCCGTCGTAGGCAACAAACGTCACCACGTTCAGAATGATCGGATTTTCCGACAACTTTGTCCGACCGTGTGTATGCAACACCAGTGTCGGACTAAATCCGTCGGACCAAATCCGATGGATTTGGTGGTCGGATTTTCCGACCGTGTGTATGGGGCTTTATACTTAACTGCTCTGTACAGTGGTTTTGCACAGAGCAACCCAGATCCTCCTATTCTCGGGTCCCTCTGTGGCGCTCCTGGTCCCTCCCTCCTGCCCCCACAGCAAGCAGCTTGCTATTGAAGCCCCCGAGCCGAGAATCCATTCAGACATGTAGCCGTGGCCCAGCCCGCCCCCTCTCTCGCCTCATTGGCTCACTGACTTTGACAGAAGCAGGAGCCAATGCCGTTTTCTAAATACATTTTTAAACTAGCGATAATGCACTATCCAGCCTCTTTCTTGTTTTAAAATTAAGGATAACTTCTCTGGATTTTCCTGTGGGATCCTGCTGAGCCAGTTTCACTTCGAGCCCAGGAGTGGTTCAACTGCTTATTTGGACCAAACTTAAGTGTGCGGTCAAACTGATGGAGGTGAGCGCATTCACATGGGGGGCACGTGTGTGAAGTCACCCTCTTCTGATTAGGATTATAATCACTAGAGTCAATTTCTGGACAGTAATACCCCAATTTGCACTTTAGTCTCTGGATTGATGAAAATTGGGAGACACTTGATATTAACCCCTACAGTACTGGGCACTTTCGCCCCCTTCCTTCCCAGACCAATTTTCAGCGCTCTCGCACTTTCAATGACAATTGCGCAGTCATACTACGCTGTACCCAAATTTAATTTTTATAACTTTGTTCGCACAAATAGAGCTTTCTTTTGGTGGTATTTATTCACGACTCAGTTTTAGAGTTTTTGCGATATAAGCAAAAAAAGTGCGGAAATTTGTAAAAAAATATATTTATTTTCTTCTTTCTATTTTAAAAGAAATCCAATAAAATCTAATTTTGTCATACATTTAAGCCAAAATGTATTCTGCTACATGTTTTTGGTAAAACAAATTCCGTTAAGTGTATAATAATTGGTTCGTGTGATCACGAACAGATGTACATAAATGATCATGTACGAATGTGTGCAGGTGATCACAGACATATGTGTGCAGATAATCATTGGGACATGTGATTTTAGTGGGACATATGTGGGGGACAGGTGTTTTTATTATTTGGGGACATGTGTTTTGGGGACATTGTATAGGGACATGTGTGTTTTACATTGTGGGGACACTAGGTTGGTGATCAGTGAGTAAAAAGCTGTAAAGAACAGCTCATACTCACTGATCAACAGCCGGCTGCAGCGATCCGCTCTCCTCTCCTCACCGACAACTTCTGTGTGAGGAGAGCCGATTAACTAACAACCGGCTCTGTGTTTACATCACATGACAGCTGTGATTGAACATGGCCGTCATGTGATCAGGAGGGCCAATCACAGCGCCCTCCTGCTGATCGGAGATGCGCCGTGTCTGGGTGACACAAGCGCATCGGGATCGTGCAGCTGCGCGCGTGATCCCCCTCCTTCTGAGGGACGTTCCTGAACGTCCACTCAGAAGGAAAGCGCCCACCCGGCTGTGTATGTACATTGGCTGGGTGGGAAGTGGTTAAGGAATAATACTACATTTCTTTCACTGTGAGCTTGCTTGTTACACAAATGTTTTTGTTTTGTTTTTATGTTCATAGTTACATTTTTTAGCAATATTGATTTTTATGGTTTATGGCACTATGCAGCGCTGCATTTTTTTGTATATATGTTTTCACAGATTATGGGATTGGGATCAATGCTTAGCAGCTGTGAATTTGCACTTTGTTTCACAGGAATAGTTATACCACACCAGAAACTAGGTTGTAACCTCAGGTTACTTTATACCTGACGCTAATTGCAGTCTCAGGTTGCTCTAGAGTAGCTTGTAAGATCTATATATATATATATATATATATATATATATATATAAGGTTTGTCACCAGAGCAGCAGATGAGAAGGAAATCTTCACTGCCCCACACCTGGCCTCTCCCCAGACCCCGCCTTGAAACAAAGTGCAGGTTTGTCTACAAGTGATATTTATTTTTCTCACAGCAACACAGGAAGGCCCCTTGCCCTCTGGAAGATTTACCCCCCTTCATGACCAGGCCATTTTTTGCAATACAGCACTGCGTTATTTTAACTGACAATTGCTTGGTCGCGCGACTCTGTACTAAAATGTATGTTTTCCCCCACAAATAGAGCTTTCTTTTGGTGGTATTTGGTCACCTCTGCGTTTTTTACTTTTTGCATTTCTAAACAAAAAAATAAAAACAATTTTGAAAAAAAATATATATTTTTTTACTTTCTGCAATAAAACTTATCCAATAAAAAACAAATCAAATTTCTTCAATAGTTTAGGCCAATATGTATTCTGCAACATATTTTTTGTAAAAAAAATAATCCCAAAAAGCGTTTATTGATTGGTTTGCGCAAAAGTTATAGCGTCTACAAACTATTTAATGTATTTATGTTGTTTTTATTTATTTTTACTAGTAATGGTGGTGATCAGTGACTTGACAGTGGGACATTCCAATGCCATAATGTACTGCAGAGACAGTGCTACCCATGCCATGCCGCCAATGCCATATTGTGCTGCAGACAGTGCCACCCATGCCACCAATGCCATAATATGCTGCAGATAGTGCCATCCATGCCGCCAATGCCGTAATGTTCTGCAGACAGTGCCATCCATGCCACCAATGCCTTAAATGTGCAGCAGACAGTGCCACCCATGCCGCCAATGCCATATTGTGCTGCAGAGAGTGCCATCCATGCCGCCAATGCCGTAAATGTGTTGCAGACAGTGCCACCTATGCCGCCAATGCCATATTGTGCTGCAGACACTGCCACCCATGCCGCCAATGCC
Source organism: Lithobates sylvaticus (assembly GCA_028564925.1). NCBI lineage: Eukaryota > Metazoa > Chordata > Amphibia > Anura > Ranidae > Lithobates > Lithobates sylvaticus. The sequence continues at coordinate 169,969,463 of CM053038.1, forward strand.
ATATTGTGCTGCAGACACTGCCACCCATGCCGCCAATGGCATAATGCCATTGGCAGCATGGGTGGCACTGTCTCTGCAAGCAGCACATGCGTTATGGCATTAGCGTCATGGGTGGCACTGTCTGCAGCACATTACGGTATTGGCAGCATGGGTGGAACTGTCTGCAGCACATTATGGCATTGGTGGCATGGGTGGCACTGTCTGCAGCACAATATGGCATTGGCGGCATGGGTGGCACTGTCTGCAGCACATTACGGCATTGGTGGCACTGTCTCTGCAGACAGTGCCATCCATGCTGCCAATGCCATAATGTATAGATGCTGCAGCAGTAGTAGTAGATCTTGAGGCCCCCCCCCCCCCCAACCAAGCACACACCTGTGTAATTGTTAGCTGGGCCCCAGGAGTCACTTCCTCCATGATCCTGCTGCTGCCTGAACTTGAGGGTCCACAAACTAGTTAGATGGGATGCCTCTGCCGTCTGCCGATGTCCTCTGCCTACTGCCACCGCTGCTCGCCTCTCACCTCACTGCCAGTGCTACTGCTATCTCACGCGGAGAGCGAGGAATCACTCCGCGGCACCACCAGGGGGACGGCACGCATTGACACTTCAGAGGACGCGCTGGCCGGGATGAGGAGCGGGTGCGGAAGAGGTATTCTTCCACGCCCGAAATACAAGAAATAGTCCCTCCCCTCTCGCATCCTATTTATCAGTAAAAAAAGAACGTAGAATGCACGGGATTTGGGCGGGTGTTGGCGTACGGTGGTCGGCTGGGTGTGGGAGGATGGAGGCTGGAGGATTTTTTTTTATTTATTTTTTTACATTAAATTGCTTATCTGTTCAGGTTGCCCGGGCCCCCCTGCTGGTCGGGCCCAGTACAACAGGGCCAGTTGTACTGGCCTATCAGCGGCCCTGGGTCTGGGCTTTGACTAGGCCATTCCAACACATTTACATGTTCCCCCTTAAACCACTCAAGTGTTGCTTTAGCAGTTTGTTTGGGGTCATTGTCCTGCTGGAAGGTGAACCTCCGTCCTAGCCTCAAATCACACAGAGTGGTGCAGGTTTTGCTCAAGAATATCCCTGTATTTAGCACTATCCACCTTTCCCTAAACCCTGACCAGTTTCCCAGTCCCGACTGCTCAAAAACACCCCCACAGCATGATGCTGCCACCACCATGTTTCACTGTGGGGATGGTGTTCTTTGGGTGATGTGATGTGTTGGGTTTACGCCAGACATAGAGTTTTCTTTGATGGCCAAAAAGTAAAATTTTATCCTCATCAGACCAAAGCACCTTCCTCCATACATTTTGGGAGTCTCCCACATGCCTTTTCACAAACTCCAAACGTACCATTTTGTTTTTTGCTGAAAGTAATGGCTTTCTTCTGGCCACTCTGCCATAAAAGCCCAACTCTATGGAATGTATGGTGTATTGTCATCCTATGAACAGATACTCCAGTCTCTGCTGTGGAACTCACAGGGTTACCTTAGGTCTCTGTGCTGCCTCTCTGATTAATGCCCTCCTTGCCTGGTCCGTGAGTTTTGGTGTGCGTACGTCTCTTGGCAGGTTTGTTGTTGTGCCATGTTCTTTCCATTTGGTTACGATTGATGATGATCCCTAGGAGCACCATCAAATCTAAGATTTGGATATTTTTTTATACCCTAACCATGACTTGTACTTCTCAACATTGTCCCTTACTTGTTTGGAGAGTTCCTTTGTCTTTATGGCAGTGTTTTGGTTAGTGGTGCTTAGGTGTTGGAGCCTCTGGGGCCTTTCAAAAAGGTGTGTATATGTAATGACAGATCATGTGACACTTAGCTTGCACACAGGTGGACATCATTTCACTGATTATGTGACTTCTGAAGGTAATTGGTTGCACCAGAGCTTTTTCTGGTCTTCATAATAAAGGGTGTGAATACATACGCACATGCCAATTATCAGTTTTTTATTTTTGAAAAATAATTTTGTGTATATTTTTCTAATTTTATTTCACTAACTTAGACTATTGTGTTCTGATCCATCACATATAATTCAGATTAAAAAAAAAAAAACATTGAACGTACCTGCAAGAAATAGATTTCAATTTTTTGGAAAGGTAGAAAAGAAAAATTGTGACCAATTAAAAAAAAAAAGTAAAAATATCAGTGTAAACAAAAGTTCTTAAAAGAGTAACAAATGGGACGCCTTTAAAGCGGTCTCTAGGGGCGAATGTATCTCAGCCATAAAAGCCGCTAAGAAAGACCGCTCGGAAGAGGGAGAAATTTTACTGGCCAAGGAGAGGGAGTCTGCTCAACAGCACGCAGACTCCCCCTCGGAGGCCACCTATAGAGATCTAATGACAGTCAGGAGATCGGTGGCTTTACACTTTGATAATTTGGCTCACACTGAACTTAGACAAAAAGCAGAAACAATCTTCGCTGAAGGGGACAAAAATGGCAAGTTACTGGCCAACCTGGCAGCTGAACATAGGATACCTGTTAGCATCCCAGCAATCAATGGTAGACGTGGGGAGAGGGTTACAGAACCGGAAGGAATCTTGGCAGAATTCACTCATTTCTACCGAGCATTATATACCCCAATAGCCCCATATGACCAATTAGAATTAGAGGGGCTGCTGACGAGCCTCTCCATCCCGCAATTGTCTGATACTGACAGGACCTCCCTAGATAGAGACATTACGGTGATGGAAATTGAGGCAGCTATAGGCGCATTTCCGCCACCCCGGGTCCAGACGGATTCCCCGCAGACTTCTACCAGACTTTTAAGTCACAGTTAGCTATCAGGTTAAAACTACTGTACTTGCACTGTAGTGAACAGGGAGCTTTGCCGGCTTCAATGATGGAGGCCTACATGGTTCTTCTCCCGAAGCCCGGCAAAGACCCCCTGGAGTGCTCCTCATACCGCCCTATTGCACTGCTCAACACTGACCTGAAGATTCTTGCCAAGGTACTGGCCTCAAGGTTGGCTGGGGTCATTTCGACTCTGGTCGACATTGACCAAACTGGATTCATGCCAGGTATGTCAACAGATACGAATCTCAGAAGACTTTTCACGCACATACAGCTAGAAGACTTAGAATTCCCAGAAAAGATAGTGGTCTCTATAGATATAGAAAAAGCCTTTGATTCGGTAGATTGGCAATATATGCACACGGTCCTAGGGGCCATGGGATTCGGTCCAGGTTTCCGCCAGTGGATAGCGCTACTTTACAGCGCCCCAAGGACGGCGATCAGACTGGGTAACATGGTCTCAAACTACTTCGAGATTGGTAGGGGAACGAGGCAAGGATGCCCCCTCTCCCCCTTCCTCTTCTCGCTAATGATGGAACCTATAGCTAGAGCCCTCAGACAATCGAAAGAGGTGGGAGCAATACAGGTAGGTAGTATAGCTGAATGTGTTGCATTATATGCTGACGACATGCTACTGTTCCTAAGAGACCCTGGACCATCACTGAAAGCAGCTCTTGAGGTACTAGATAAATTTGCCCTATTTTCAGGACTCCGGGCAAACTGGAGCAAGTCATCAATACTACCTCTAGGTTCGAAAGCAGTGGCGCGCAAAGATGACTCCTTGCCACTTAGATGGGTTTCCACCATTACATACCTGGGGGTTAAGATTACGGCCAACATACAGGACTATATGACCATCAACCTTCTCCCACTGAAAAATAGACTAAAACAGATGACAACGACCTGGAAGAATCTCCCACTCTCTTTGATAGGACGGGTTAGTCTCATAAAAATGAAATTCCTATCAGTGATCCTGTACTTCCTTCGCCATTCTCCGGTATGGGTACCAAAATCCTTCTTCAAGTCACTTGATAGTATTATTGGGTCGTTTATATGGTCACCACAATCACCACGCATAAGTATAAAGTCACTACAGGAACCTTGGGGACAAGGGGGCCTAGCACTGCCGGACTGGCAAAAATACTATTTGGCAGGCCAAATGGTGGTTGCCAGGAAATGGCTGACGGCGGAGGAAGGTGACTCCGCCACGGTTGTTGAAGCGGCATTGCTGGGCTCATATGAAAGTCTGCGTCTGGCACTATACAGGGGCACAAAATCCTGTTTACCTTTGACGAGCTCCATGAAGGCCACTATTAGGGCTTGGGAGGTCACTACCCTGACAACACCTAGTTATGACGGGGTTACTCCATCGGCCCCCCTGTGGATGAATCCTAAGTTCCCACATTTTCTCTCCTTCCCAGACCCGGAGATTTGGGCGTGTAAAGGCATCAAACTGCTGAAAGACATCACTAGTGAAGGGGAACTCTGTACCTTTGACCTGTGGATGAATAAAGAAAAAAAATTCTTCAAAAGAGAAGATAAAAAAAAAAAATGGGATTTTTTCCCCCATAATCATACTTACCTAGGTGGATGCAGCATCGGACAAATGCTGCATCTGTCCACCACCGTCTCTACACTAAGAAGCGAGCCATTGAACACCGCCGATGGCTCGGTTCTCACAGCTCTCTGAGCGGAGAGCTTCTGACTGTCAATCAGCAGCTCTCCTGCTCTGCTCCTCCACACTCACTGGAGCAATGAGCTGTGGAGGGGCGGGGAGCTGCGTTTCAGCGGCACCTGGCGGATCCAGACTCCCAGAGACTGGACTGATCTGTGTGACATCAGCAGAGAGCGGACTGCTGAAAACGGGTCACAGGAGTGCAAAACGAATTGCACTCTTGTGACCCTTAGGAGAAGCCCAGCCTAACAAGCTCAGGCTGGACTTCTCCTTTAAAATAGCTACAATCACAAAACATTACATTTTTATTTTAAATGATCATGTTTACCTTAACATCCTGCCAGTATGGACCTCCACGTGTGTAGAGGAAATAATGATATAAATCATCCCACTGAAGTGAAAAATAGGTTTCAGACTGTACATTCACCATCCAAGGCCGTCCATCTCCTCGAATTCTCAGGTGCAGTGTATTAAAGTTGGACCAGTCATGGTTCCATTTACGTCCAAAAGCTCCCTGTGAGAAATAAGGCAACATAACCAATGACCATTATAATAGGATCAATTGATATTCCTATTTTCAACAAACTTTACAAAATTCATAGCTGCAGCATGCATACAAAGAGTAAAAATATGAAAAATGATAAACTCATGTGCTACTATAGATAAATTGTATAACAAATGTAAACCCAAATCTGAACGGCTGCAACCACCTGAAAAGTGTACTCAATCATTCTTTAGATGTGAAATATACCAAAAAACGTATTCTGATGTCAATATACATATGCAAAGCAAAAGGTTATCACAAATTACTCTAAAGTGCAAAGTATATCTGCATAGACAGTATAGGAAAACACTTATATTTGTGCTGAATTATAACCACATCCAAAGAGCTAAAGCAATTTGTGATTGTGGTATTTAAACGTGCTAAACGGAAACGACAAACAAAATACATTGCAATACATATATTACTCCTTCAGTCCTGCATGACATTTTGAATGGAGTACTCTTTCCCTGTGGATGTGGAGACACAACTTCCACATTTTGTTCCATTCCTATTAGTAATGTGCATGCAAAGCATCTCCTGCATGGAAAGAAACCTTTTCCCTGAAAGAAAGCGAGATTACTCTAACTCTTTGCCAGAATACCCCGTAAAGTGGATGCTTACCTATATACAAATCTTGGTTGTTCAGGCAGTACTTTTTGTAATGGTTTGTCTCCTTTCAGAATAGACAAATGTTTCTTAAATAGTTTCTCAACTTGCTGTAATCCCGAACAGGTTCTTATGAATCAAGGGACAGTCCTTTCAAATCAGATCCATTAAAAAAATTCTACTATGCTACGAAAAATGGTACCCGAGCCTCGCAAAGAAGACAAGATTCAGCAAGATTTTGCCTGTAATGCAACCCTCAGCGATGCTGGACCCTGCATAGTGGAATCCTGGGCACTACGGAACTAATGCATTCCTGCAGGGTGCTTTACAGGTCCAAGGGAGTGGACCCTTATAATAACATGGGTACCCAGTACTTGAAGGTTCTTGGCTGATGAAACTTGCCATGATGGGTGAAGGTTGGGCCTCTGACTTTGGCCGGGATCCTGCGGTGGGAAGGGTAAGTGACCCCCGTTCAAACAGGAGCATTTCTTTAATTATCCCCTGCGTTTTTGCCTTAAAATTACTTTTCCCATTAGAGGGAGCCTTATTCTGAGTCTGAGCAAAGGTGGACTGTGCTTCTTATTCTTGCCCACTAGAGGGTGGCCTTGCTCTGTGTCACTCACAGTTCAGTAAAAGGAAAATTTTTCTGATGAATTACCTGGTCCTCGGGGACATGCATGTCGGTGTGCACGTTCCGGCGCATGCACAGTAATATAAGGATGCGGCTGGGAATTGTAGGTCTCTTGGACCTGGAGGCTGGAGGGACACAGAGCAGGCTATATTCTCATGGGGGCACGCAAGTCTTTTTGGTGGGGCAAGTGGCAGCTCAAGGTTATGTTGCAAGTCTAGGGGAGACTTAAAGTTACAGTCTTGTTACAAATTGCCCCCTCTACCCTTGTCGGTCATAGTGAGGGGCATTGTCCCCAGGGCACACCGTTAGTCCCTGACAGGGTCACCCACGTGTTTGAGTGGAAATGCTCCCCCCACATTTGTGAGATCTCAAAGTGGCCACCCTTGTGAGAGTTTAGATAGAATAAATGAGGTGCAATTGCACCATCCAGGCATTTGACCCGTTTGTATTGACAGTACCTTTGAAATGTTATGTTACTGTTAGTTTAACTGACTGTAATAATATGAATGAATCATATGGACTCCAATTTAATAATTCCCATCATTTGATTTGTTCCTGCTATATTCAGTATAGTCTCTCTGGTTTCAGGTTGTATATGATTATGTGGGAATGTCTGTATAAATAGCATATACCCTATAGTGTGTATTTATGGTCATGCCCTTTCAAGTTTGTATGTCCTGTTTATCAAAGGAAATCAACTTCCTTTTATGACTAAATGACCAGGTGTCCAGTTTACTGTTTCAAGTATCGGTACTTCAAAGTCTATTTCTTCCTGTCACTAAGACCACCCCCACCTCCCTTTTCTTTTCATCTGTATTCTATATAAGCTAGATGATCTCCCACTAAAGATAGACACTGTGAATTCACTTCCTGTTTTCATCCGAGTGTCTCTCAGTACTGAGGGTCCAAGTGGTTTGCCAAATTAATCAAGGATGGCCATCCAGAACCAGAATTCCTTTCAAAATGTGGGCTCAGTCCGGAATAAAGTAATCACCCTTGGTAAGTAAAATGTTTGTCTTATTTTGACGAATTGTTTTCTTGCCTAGGCTCTGATAAAACTTTAGTCCCGTAAATGTATTAGAAAGGAGACAGACTATGCCTTATAAGTGTTAAAACGGTCTTTGGTAGACCTGTCCTTTTTGAAGGACTGTGCAAATTAAAGAGGTCTTTGGTAGACCTGTCTTCTGGAAAGACTTTATACATTTTTTTTTTCTCAAACAAAAAAGTTTTTATTGAACATAGATACATTAACAAACAAGCAGCTCCAGAGCATAAGTCATACTTAAAATCTGTGTGGAGTTACACCCCTGCATATGTCATGGTATTACATCAAGTAATCACTCCCACATACAAATATCACATTGGTTACATGCTCGCTGTCATTCAGCTCTACATAGACAGGCGGGTATTCGCCATATATCCCCAGATTTATTCATTTATCTTCCACTAGCTTTAAAGTAATCGATCATAGACCAGATCCTTTGGGGCTAGGCCCGGTACATTCAGCCACTGGGCCCAAAGTTTGTCATATTTATTACTAGTCCCCCTACGCTGATATACGAGTTTCTCCAGCCGGAGTGTATCTCCCATTCGTGTGATCCATTCCTTCACAGTGGGCAGCTCTGTGGACTTCCAGAGTCTCAGGATCGTCATACGAGCCTAAAACAGTGCTCGTCCAACAGCCTGTTTGGGGATATCCTCCGTCTGGAGGCCATCTATTATCCCCAACAGACAGATTTTTGGTTCTAGAGGAATCTGGACCTGGAAAGCCCCACTGATAGTGTCAATGAACTTTGCCCAGTACAGGTGAAATTTTGGGCATCGCCATAAAAGGTGAATGAGGTCACCATGGTCTCTAGAGTATCTAGTGCAAGTGGGGTCCGTGATTATCCCCATACGGGTCAATTTCTCCGGTGTGTAATGTACCTTTAGGAGTATATAGAGCTGTGACAATCTTTGTGCCACATTCAGAGAGCACGTGGAGAACGCCTGCAGGGCTTCCTCCCACTGCTCCTCTTCAAACGTCCCCACATCCCTCTCCCACCGAGACATTGCCTTCAAGGGGGCGTCTCGCCGGGAGAGACCCAACAGCATGGCATAACAACAGGATATAAACCCCTTATAGTTAGTCACCTCAAACATGTAGTTGAACACCGAAGTGGAGTCTAAGGCCCATATGTCCGCCTCCCCCTAGGCACACACTGCATGCTTGAGCTGTAAATAGTAAAAGTGCATGGAAATTGGCTAATGGAAAGCTTCCCTGAGGTCCGCAATAGTGGTGAAACTGAGTAGGCGGATCGAGGAGTCTCTCAAATTTAAGTCTGTTTCCTGCTCTGGGCGCACCGCTCGTGCAATATGTTGCATCTGGGAAGCCAAATAATACAGCCAAGGGTTGGGTAGTGCCACTCCCCCGGCTTCTTTTGAGCACTGTAGCTGCTCTAGCTTTATTCTAGGGGGTTTCGCAAGCCAAATAAGGGATCTAAATAGTGAATTGATAATCCTAAATGTCTTTAATTGGATGACCATAGGGGCGCTGTGGAACACATAGAGCAGTTGTGGCATTAGGATCATTTTGATCAAGTTCACCCTCCCGGCGGGAGAGAGCTTCAGTTTGTTCCACACCTTGACTCTGTCTTGACAACGATTAAGTAGGGGAGTAAAGTTACGGTTGACATAATCAAGCAGGCGGGCAGTAACCTGAATGCCAAGATATCTGAAGGACGTGGACACGGGTATATCTTGCATGGTCGGTGGGGATGAGGAAGGCTCACGATCCAAAAGTAGCAGAGAGGACTTGGTCCAATTAATGATCAAACCCAAATTTCAGCACGACCCTCATAGCCTCTGTCAACGAGGTGGACACGTCCCCAAGGAGGAGCATAGTGTCATCCGCATAAAGCATGACTTTCTCCTCCAGGTCCCCATACTGAAACCCCTGTATAGAAGGGTTAGCACGAATAAGGGCTGCCAGGGGTTCGATGGCCAGGGCAAACAGAAGGGGAGACAGGGGGCAGCTTTGTAGGTTAAATGTGGGGGGGATCCTACCCCCCTCCCGTATAGCCGCAACCGGGGAAGAATAAAGAAGCTGAACCCAGTGAATGAACCCGTCCCCAAATCTTCCCATCACCGCCCATAAGTATGCCCACTCAACGCTATCAAACGCCTTGTGGGCATCCAAGGCATAGCAGGGCCCTGTCTCCCCCGTTGTCCGCCCTGGATTGAATGTTAAGGAACAGTCTTTGCAAATTTATTGCTGTTGACTTTTGGGGCATGAATCCGGATTGATCCAAATGTATTATGGTAGATATAACACTATTTAGACGTAAGTATTTTTACATTGTTTTGCAGAAGGGAAATGGGTCGGTATGAGCCAGGGTCGAGAGGGTCTTTATCAGGTTTTAGTATCAAGACTATATTTGCTCTGGTCATAGATTGAGGGAGTGAGCCAGTTTCTTTTGCAGAGTTGAATACCCTTAATAAATGCGGTAGCACGGAGCCCCCGTATTGCTTATACACTTCTATGGGAAGCCCGTCATCTCCTGGGGCCTTAGAATTAGGGAACAGATTGGTTGCCTGCTCCAGTTCTTTTAAGGTTAGGGGGGCATCAAGCATCAGTCTAGCCAGTGTCCAGGTAGTCATCCAGAGAGTTCAGCGAGTATGTTTGCTTGGATTCATAGAAGGAAGAAAAAAATCCCATCAGTACAGTCATGATTTGGTCTGGTGAATTAGTTAGTCCACCAGTCGGAGTGCGTAGCGCTCCAATAGATGGGGATGTCTGTTGGGAATGGGCAATGGTCTCTAACATCCGTCCCGTGTGTTTACCCTCCTCGTAAAAAGCTGCTCTTTGAAAAAAATCTTTCTCTCCGCCCCTGAGGCTGTCGTGCGATACAAAGTATCTTGCGCCAAGAGCCACGCTGCCCTGTTAGCATCAGTCGGGTCTGTAATAAAGGCATTCTCCAGATCTTTTGCCATCTGTTCCATTCCCTCACTTAGAGCATTTGTTTGCCTCTTAATGGCTTGGATTTCAGCAATAAAAAGTCCTCTTAGGACAGCTTTAAAGGCCTCCAAATTCGTGCCCATGTTTTCACTGGCGGCATGAGAGTGCCAAACATTCTCAATGTGGGATACTACTTGCTCATGGGAAGGGAAGAGATTCAACCAAAAAGTGTTCATCCTCACTATGCGCACGTTGAGTGCATATCAGTGGCCCTGGCCAGACGGGCAGTGGATTGGGTATCTCTGATCACTTTGGGAAGTTTATCCTCTAGATCACTGATCCTGCTCTCAGCAGCGGTGGTTCTCTCCCTGATATTTTGTATATCATGTCTGATCAGACAGACCTCTTCCTCCAAGCTCCCAAAGCGCATCTGCAGGTTGTTCAAAGATGCTGTACATTTATTCACAACTTTTAATATCTCTGCTGGGGTAGGCTGCTCACTCTCCTCCACACTAGTATCCTCAGTCTCCTGCAGAGTCTCAGAACCTTCCTCCGCCTGATCGATCATGGCGCCTGCACCCTGCTCTCTCTCCCCCTCCTCCATATCGTTGTCACTGGGTGTCTCACAGTCATCCAGGGGGTGTGTGTCATTTAAGCCTGGTTTCCCAGCCATCTTCTGGGCATAATAGCACTTGTCCTTAGGGAAGCCCCCGGTGTCACTTTTGGGGTATTTCAACATTTTACTCACCCCCGATTTCTCCGCTCCGCGCGCCTTCTGTGTGGAGGACGGAGCGGTGCCATTTTGGAGCTCTGGGCGCAGGCCTTCTCCTCTCTGTCCTCAGGTCATCATAACCGCCAGATGAGCCGGAATAACAGCCGGGTGTAGTGTGGTCGTTCCCCCACTAACAGGATTTCAGGAGTTTTTAGGTGCCGGAAACCGGGTCAAAGTAGGGTAACACTAGGAACTCTGTGAATGTGTGACTGCTCACATGCCGCTCTGGCCATGCGCCCTGACTTTATAAATTTAAATAAGTAGCACTGCACTCCTTTTGGGAAGGAGAAAAAAAAGTGTTAATAAAGCTACCACCGGGACCCACATCTCTGTATTTGCTTTTCTTCTCTATTGTATAAGAGTATATCAGATCATTTGTCCTGTGAATTGAAACTGCAAGGTAAGGTAGTGTTTCTTTCACTGTAATTGTGGTAATGGGTCAGTTGCAGGAAAAGGATCTCCCACCTCCTCCAAATCCTGGGGAGAATTGTAAAGATTATGTAGCTAGAGTATGTGAAACTAACCACATGCCGACCGCGCTATAGTCGAAAGACAACTACAGCGCGGTCGGCTTGTTCTAAGTGGACGTCCTACGGACATCCTCCCAGAAACTTGCTCCCACGTGCCCCCTGGGGCGCGCACTCGGGAACATCCGTGACCGCCGGGTCCCGAGAACCCGGCGCATCACGGATCACGGTAAACAGCCGCTGATAGCGGCCGTTTACCATGTGATCGCTCCGTCAAATGACGGAGCGATCACATGTACACAAACCGGCGTCACGTCATGACGCCGGTTCCTCCCTCCCCTCTCTGTACCGATCGATACAGTGAGGGGAGAAGCGGAAAGGGGGAGAGACGGGACCAGCGCTGTGGGCTGGATGTGTAGTGCCCACAGCGCTGGTCAGTGCCTGCAATACACTGCCACCACTGTGCAATACTCTGCAACCACTGTGCAATGCTCTGCAAACACTGCAATGCTCTGCAACCACTGTGCAATGCTCTGCAACCACTGTGCAATGCTCTGCCACCACTGTGCAATACTCTACCAATACTGTGCAACAATGCAATACTCTGTCAATACTCGCCAATACTCTGCCAATACTCTTCAATAATTTTTAATAGAAACAAAGAATTATTTTTATTTTTTTACCGAATTTTCAGTATTTTTGGATTTATAGCGCAAAAAAAACCCGGCGGTGATCAAATACCACCAGAAGAAAGATGTATTTGTGTGAAAAAAAGGACACGAAATTAATTTGGGTACAGTGTTGCATGACTGAGTAATTGTCATTCAAAGTGTGAGAACACCGAAAGCTGAAAATTGGTCTGGTTAGGAAGGGGGTTAAACTGCCCAGTGGTCAAGTGGCTAATTGTCAGGGAAATGGACGCACTTCTACAGGGTCAGTGGACCAGTCCGGGCTAGTTCACGCTAACGCGCATCAGCGCACATGGATGCACAATAGCGCCACGATCGGGCGAACGCGCCGCTAACGGGCGAACGCGCGTGTGCAATAGCGCCGCTAATGGACAAACGCAGGTGCGCAATGGCGCCAACGGGCGCACGCGCAGGACGCGACCCCTGTGCCTATTTGAGTGACCCACTGACAGTGCCGCATCGCTGGATTATCGTCAGCTCTCCCTGCGTGCCTGAAGTTCCTGTTCCTGTCTCTTGATCACCTGTGTACCGACCCGGCTTGTCTGACCTTCTACTGATCTACCGGCTCCACCTCCTGGCTTGCATCTGACATTCCTCTGCCTCCTCCCTGCATCTGACCTCGGCTTGGCTAATGGACTTTGTATCTTCCTGTCTCCCATACCCATCCCTGGCTCTGTTCTTGGACTGTCTCATTGTGTTGACCCCTGGCCTGGCTTGTGACCCTGCTATTGGACTTCTGCTGGTCCTCTCCGGTGGACCTTCTAAGCACGTTGCCTCCAGTGTCTGCTCTACCACGTTCCCAGACACCAGCTGCTACTACCAGGCAACCCATGCTTCTGTGGGCACCGCATCCCTGTGTCACCTTCAGGGTTGTGCTGCGCTCGGCCGCAAGGGGAGCCCTCCTGGCATCTCAGCCTCCTACCAAGTTCCTGACACTAATCATGAGTTTATTAACCCCTGGGTATCTAACTTAGCTGGGTGTACAGAAAGAATGTACAGTAGTGACTCATTCCCTCGAGAAGGAGATAATTATGAATTTCACATAGATATGGTGTAGGGATTATGTCTGGAAGAACAAGAATGCCTTCCCATGAAGTGGGACACGGGATACGTGAGAAAGGAGAGGGAGAACTAGTTAAAACAGGACCCTTATTGGTTTTAGAGAAATAGTAAGAAACAAAAGGATAAGGCAGATAAGAGCTCAGACCCAACTGCCCCTCCCCTCCCCCATCCAACCCATACACAAAACAAAGTATAGGTAGGCATGGGAAGTGCTGTTTTAACTTCAATACATTTTTATTGTAAAGTCAGGTTCAGAATTAAACCGTAAACAATTCAATGTACAGTGCCTTAGACACTTGAGTGGCTATGTACTACTGCAACAACAATTAATTTTATGACAGAAAGTGAAAGGGGGAAGGACATAGAGAACATTCAACATGTGTTATATATCAAAGAAAATTAAAAAAACATCAACAACTACATACCATAGGTATTCTATAGGTTGAAGGTCAGAGTAATATTATCAGTCTTTCTGAGTGGATATAAACCATGTATTCCAGCTAGACCATTTGTCTCTCATTTTTTGATAATTGTCCTGAGTCGCTGCAAACATTAACTCATATTTAGCGTAAGTGTTAGTTGTATCTAGCACTTCTTTGAATGTTGGTGGATTTGCTGCTAGCCAGTGGCGTAGAATCACCAATCTCGTACTTAGAAGGATGTGGGTAACAATGGTTCTTGTTTGTGGTGGTATATGTTCTATACCTAATGACAGTATGGCTAGGACCGCGTCGGGAATAATTTGCGATCCTGTAAGTCTGGAAATTAAATTGAACACTTTGGACCATAATGAATTTAAGGTCGGACAATTCCACAGGATATGGTGCAACGTACCCGTGTCTCCACATTTCCTCCAACACAGAGAGGAGGTCTGTGGATCAAATTTAGAGATTCTAGACAGCGTTGGGTACTATTGCAGCGTAATTTTATATGTTACTTCCCAAAGATTGGTACTTTTGTTTGCAAAAAGATTTTTTCAGAGCTTTCTGCCATTGATTCACAGAGTACTTTGCACCCAAATACTTTTCCCATGCTATGATGTTGGAGGATTTTTCAAATAAGGTCTTAGAATTTAGGAGACCGTAGAACATGGAAATTCCCTTGATGTTGGTGCTGTGGTTTGTCAAAAATAATGTTGGTCGCCATGGTAATAGTCTTTCAGTTTTGGATGTTGACTGAAGGAAGTGGGCTACTTGGAGGTATCTATAATGGTCGCTATCTTCAAGGTTATATTCTATCTGTAATGATCAAAATGTTTTAGGGGTTGGACCCATCATTAAATCTGCTATTGTTTTAATACCCCTAGACAGCCAGTGTGCTATGTGTAGATCTGGGATTATTAGTGGTAGTCAGGATATGCTGAGAGGTATTGGTTTCATAATTTGATCTGGAAAGTCCAGGGATGAAAACCATTTCCATGTCTGCAGAGTGATCTGCATATTGGCAGATATATTTGGATGTGCCTGTGGTATAAGCTTACAAGTCAGGAGTAGATCAGTCAAGCTGAACCCAAGGGCCTGGGTTGATTCCAGTTCCAACCACCTGGGACCCTGGTGTGGAGAAAAAAAAGCTCTGGTCTGTGAAAGGCTTGCAGCTAAGTGATAGTCTTTTAGTAATACATGGCCTATTCCTCCTGCGCCTCTGGATTTTATCAGTTTTTTGAAAGCACATCTAGCTTTTTTCTCTCGCCATAATGAATGAATGAATGAATGAATAACTTGTATAGCGCTACAATGCGAACTGAATCGCTTCAAGGCCATAGGTAAGAAAGAGTTGGGGATTGGAATTGGTAACGTCCGGAAGAGGTATAACAGTTGTGGTAAGGCTATCATTTTAAAAGTCGCTAGGCGTTCTGCCCAAGATAGTTCTATCTTAGATAACTCTTGTAATTTGTTGGTCATTAAACTTAGGAAGGGAACATAGTTTGCTGTAAATAAATTGTCAGTAGTTGCTGTAAGAGTAATGCCTAGGTACTTTATCTCATCTTGTTTCCAGGTGTATGGAAAATTTGCACTAAGTCTCTCCTGAACCAAAAGAGGTATGCCCAGTCCCATTATATAGGATTTGCTTTCATTTACCTTTTAGTAAGATAATCGATTAAACATGACCAAAGCCGAGTGTACCGAAGCCAGGGAAGTTTCCACTTCAGTGAGAATCATTATGATGTCATCCGCGAATAAACTAATTGTATGGGTAGAGTTGGGCATAGGGAATCCTTTAATGTTGGGGTGTGACCAAATAAAAATGGCTAGGGGTTCCATTAGGAGATTAAATATCAGGGGTGATAAAGGGACACCCCTGTCTAGTGCCATTGGTAATGGTAAATGGTTTGGACAATACCCCGGAGGTGTAAACCTGGGCCGAGGGATTGGAGTATAGGGCTAAAATTGCTTGTAATATAGTACCTGAGAAGCCAAAGCTTTGTAACACTTGGGTGAGATACAACCAATGAATACGATCAAAGGCCTTCTCTGCGTCTAATGCCAACAGCAGAGAAGGCCTTTTGTGTAGCTTAGCTAGGTGGATTATGTTCGTCAGTCTACGTGTGGCATCGGACGTTTGGCGTCCTTTAGTAAAACCTGTCTGGTCTGGGTTAATAAGGGGGAGTATGTCTATTAATCGAGATGCGATAATTTTGGCGTAGACCTTCATGTCGATATTGAGAAGTGATATGGGTCTAAAATTTGGGGGGAAATTGGGGTCCTTCCCTGGCTTTGGTAAAGTAACAATAACAACATTCAGCATTTCAGGGGGGAAGCAGGCTGAGACAGCAGCGGTGGTGAAGATTTGTTCCATATTTGGAGTTAGTAGGTGTTTGAAAGTTTTGTAGTTATCTCCAGAAAACACATCTGGGCCTGGAGATTTGTTAGCTGGAAGAGAATTTTTTGCCTTGTGAATCTCTGCTGTACTAAATGGCTGACTGAGTCAGCAATTGTTCCTGTGAGATATTAGGTATTGCTAATTTCTTTAGGAATAAGTTGATTTCCTCAATGTAAGGATGGATAGTATGCGGGTCATTTTTTAGATTATATAAAGAGCCATAGTAATGGCTAAAAGCGTCTACAATTTCTTGGGGATGGTATAATTTATGTTTGGTGAGGGGATGTATAATATACGGGATCTTGTTTTTTTTGTCTCATACCCTTCACTCTACATGCTAAGTTTTTACCCGCCTTGTTTCCCGTGGCGTAATATGACATTCTAAGTCTTTGGGTAGCCTTTTCAAAGTCTTCCAATAGTAGAAGTCTCAGATCATATCTCAGTTGTGCGATTTGATTTGAGACTTTGTAAGAAGGCTTTTGTTTGTTGCTAGTTTCTAATACAAAAATTTTGTCTGTTCTTTTATTTGCCTATGCCGCTGCCTCTTGGCCCTCACCCCTAGCTGTATGAAAATGCCACGAAAAAATGCCTTATGTGCATTCCAAAGTATAAATTTGTCTTGTATCAAGGTTTCATTATTAACCACTTCAATACCCGCCCATAGTCATATGACGCCCACAAGGTGGATCTACCATCCTGGGTGGGCGTCATATGACGTCCTCGGGTTCCCGGCCGCCTGGGGGGCGCGCGCGCGCGCGCCGGCGGCGCGCGCGCGCGCGCCCGCGCGCGCCCGCGGCATCGCTCGGGACCCGGTGCGAGTGCCCGGCGGCCGCGATGTCCGCCGGGCACCCGCGATTGCCCGTTAAAACAACGGGACCGGGCGGGACCGTGGAGCTGTGTGTGTAAACACACAGCTCCACGTCCTGTCAGCGGGGAGGAGACCGATCATGTGATCCCAGTACAGAGGATCACATGATCGGTCTCCTCCCCTTAAGTCCCCTCCCCCTACAGTTAGAATCACTCCTATTAGGGACACACATTAACCCCTCCAGCGCCCTCTAGTGTTAACCCCTTCCCTGACAGTCACATTTACACAGTAATCATTGCAATTTTATAGCAACGATCGCTGTGTAAATGTGAATGGTTCCAAAAATGTGTCAAAAGTGTCCGAAGTGTCCGCCGCAATGTCGCAGTCACGAAAAAAAAATCGCAAATCGCCGCCATTACTAGTAAAAAAAAAAAAAATAATAAATTCAATAAATCTATCCCCTATTTTGTAGACGCTATAACTTTTGCGCAAACCGATCAATATACGCTTATTGCGATTTTTTTTACCAAAAATATGTAGAAGAATACGTATCGGCCTAAACTGAGGAAAAAAATTTTTTTTTTTTAAAAAAAATTGGATATTTATTATAGCAAAAAGTAAAAAATATTGTGTTTTTTTTCAAAATTGTCGCTCTTCTTTTGTTTATAGCGCAAAAAATAAAAACCGCAGGGGCGATCAAATACCACCAAAAGAAAGCTCTATTTGTGGGAAAAAAAGGACGTCAATTTTGTTTGGGTGTAACGTCGCACGACCGCGCAATTGTTAGTTAAAGCGACGCAGTGCCGAATCGCAAAAAGTGCTCTGGTAAGGAAGGGTGTTTAAAAGCCCTGTATTGAAGCGGTTAAAGAACTCTTTCAGTTGTGTTTCAATGGTCGCTTTAGGGTCCTTTTGCTGTAAAAGAAATGAGTTCAGTCTCCATAATGGTGGCGCACTGTTAGTTGTCATATCTGCTAGGGACAAGGTAATAGAACAGGACCACGTCAGACCACGTAATGGTGTTGATATGTGAAGAAGATACATTGGCTAGAGTTTGTTGGTCAACTAGAAAGAGGTCGATGTGGGAATATGTCCTGTGCGGTGATGAAAAAAAGTAATTTTCTCCCACATGCAAACACCTCCATGCGTCAAACAAATCATGTTTGTGAACTGAGGGTAGTAAGAAGGGGCTAGAACGTTTGGCCCTGGAGGTGGAATCCTGTTCGGAATATGGAGTCATGTTGAAATCACCACATATTATTAGTCTTCCCCTTTGATGTTTCCTCACCTTTTTCATCAGGTTATGAAAGAAATGGATTTGGTGCTGGTTCGGTGAATAGACATTTACTATAGTATAGGTTACCGCATTAATGTCACATGTAAGGATAAGATTGTTGTCCTTGATAGACTCATGCAGAGTAAAAGCCACATTATCTTTTATCGCTAGGAGGACACCTTTAGTTTTGTTGTGGGCGTTGGCCGTATAAAGATGTGGAAAGTTTTTGTGTGAGCAATTTGGGGGAGCTGATGCAGAGAAGTGTGTCTCTTGGGCGCAAAGTATATCAGCCTTATGGGAAAGGGCTTCTAACCATAAGGATCTTCTCTTGGCAGGATGATTTAGCGCTTTAGAGTTAATAGAAATTATTTTTATACCCATTTTTGAAGCAGTGGGAAGCTTGCTCTCAAACATTTTAAGGTCTTGTCTCCATCATGTGGTTGAATTTGGTATAGCAGTGAGGAAATAGCAGATGTGGTGTGTGAAATCAGCATGTACTCACAGTTTGATGATAAGAGTAAGATTTTTTGGATTTGATTATCCTTTCGTGTTGAGTAGCAGTCCTGTGTATTGGTCCAGTTTTTATCTTCATGAACTCCGGCTTGTACAACTTAACAATGAAAACAAGAAAACAAAAGAAGAACATAGAAAAAGTGTAATCAAACAACTTATAGAAAAGCAGCATAGTGGTCCTGGCCTATTGCAGGACACAGGAACCAGATTACCCTATGCAGCTCTCGCTGCTCAAGATGGGTGAGGTAATGGCACTCCTGAACATTCCTCAGGG
Source organism: Lithobates sylvaticus (assembly GCA_028564925.1). Taxonomy (NCBI): domain Eukaryota; kingdom Metazoa; phylum Chordata; class Amphibia; order Anura; family Ranidae; genus Lithobates; species Lithobates sylvaticus. The sequence goes on from CM053038.1 coordinate 169,988,320, forward strand.
TTTTAGTAGTAAACAGGGTACCAAGTCAGATTAGGTGTGTGACTTGGCATTCCTGGTAGTGACAGTCTTCCAAGCAGGTTCTGCAGACTTCCTTAGTTTGCCATTGGGGTAGTCATCTGCTTGCTCAGAAAGAATTTTCCACTCCTCTAAGAGAGAAAGGCCTTTCTCCAGGGAGTATATTATGTGCGTGCGACCGTCTTTAACGATGGACAATTTTGTGGGATATCCCCATCTGTAAATAATTTTGTGGTTTCCAAGTACCTTAGTGACAGTTTTCAGATTCTTTCTTTTTTGCAGCGTATACAGTGACAAATCTGCGTAGAACTGTAGGTTCTGGTATTGTGCAGGGATTTGCTCGCCTCTACGCATTGTCGACATCAGTAGCTCCTTCGCGTGGAAGAAATGCAGGAGTAGGATCACATCCCTGGAAACCTGCTCTGGTAAAAAAAGACGGTTTAGGTAGACGGGGGATTCGATCAATTGTTAATTCAAGGTCTGGGAGGTTAGGTGTGAGCAGTTTAAATAATGAGGAGGCATAGTCACGCAAGTCAGCTTTTGGGATCGACTCAGGGATCTCCCTAATTTTCATGTTGTTCCTCCTATTACGGTCTTCGATATCTGCGAGCTTAGCCTTAATCCACTCCGTGTCCCCCTCTCTCTCTTTATGTGAATCAGTCATTAATAGTTTCAGCAAAATCCCCAATTTTCTGTTCAATGTGCTTCACCCTTGGTTCCACTGCTTGAATGTCAGTATGAAATCTGTGCATGCACTGTGCCATGTAAGGAGCTCCTCAGTGGAAGCAGCATGTCTTTCAGCACAGTATCTATCACAGGTTGGTGCATGGTTGGAAAGGATTCAATGGAGTCAGGTAAATCTGTGTCTCATCCTCTGAGTCTGTGGCATGGCTGACCGGGAAGCTGTATCCCTCTCCATCCATTCTAAATCTTGCTTTGGCCGGGCTACCAGAGATAGGGGAGGGAGATTGCTGCTGGGAGTTGGCAGGGGAGCTGGTATTTTGGGGCCCTGAGCCTGCTTTAGGTGTGTTACTGCCCAGCTTGTCAATGGGGATGGATGGAGGCCAACGGCCATCTTGCCTACCGTCATGCTGCTTGTGAGGATAGAAGTCCGTCAGGTGCTGTGGCTTGCGGAGCTCCTTCCTCTTCCTTGACATGTCGCCGGTGTAGTCCGGAGGTAGGTTGCCTTGTGGGGGCTTGATTTTGGGGTCCCGATGGGATGCTTGGTGCCACTGTCCCAGAGGATAACAGGAGCTCCGGCGTTATGCTGCCATCCATCCAGCGGGGCCACGCCCCCCGGAAAGTGCTGTTTTATTAAGAGAAATACTGTATGCTAAGATTTTTGTCTACAGGTTGTAGTTGGCTAAGTGTGAGAGTTATGTTTGTTGTGTAGAGGTGTATGAGATCCATGGATTATGTCATATCTAGGGTTGAGCGAACCCGAACTGTAAAGTTCGGGTTCGAACCAGACTTTTGGGTTTTTGGTACCCGGACCCGAACAATTTACTGTATGTTTGGGTTCGGATCCGGTGTTCAGCAATGAAATGGTGCATTTTAAAAAGCTGCTGGGCAGCCAATCAACATTTGTTTAACTGGTGTCCCCTTAGAAGCCATCACAGCCATGCCTGCTAATGGCATGGCTGTGATTGGCCAGTGCAGCATGTGACCCAGCCTCTATATAAGCTAGAGGCACACAGCACAGCACGCCACTCTGCTATAGATAGTGTAGGGAAAGGTTCCTGCTGCTGCTTTGAGGGATAGAATTAGATAGGAGTCCTGATTCCGAAATCTATTCTAATTACTTAGCGATCTACATTGATTTAGTTGTGTGGGTGCAGTGCACAGTCTTTTTACACTGCCATGAGCCCAGTGCCAGAGAAAATATAACTTTTATCTGCAAGCTCAGTGCACCGGCACTGCATATGTTACTGTGAGATACACCCTTTAGATACTGTTGGTGTATTCTGCTATTCCAAAAACACCCATTTAGGGCAAAAATAAATATTTTGCAGTGTTTTCTGCATATCTGTAGGTGTGAGATACACCCTTTAGATACTGTCGGTGTATTCTGCTATTCCAAAAACACCCATTTAGGGCAATACAAAATATGTTGCCGTGTTTTCTGCATATCTGTAGGTGTGAGATACACAATTTAGATAGTGTTCTTCTATTGTGCTATTCAAAAAAAAAATATTTAGGGCAAAACATTTTTTTTTTTTTAATGGCATTTTCTGCATATCTGTAGGTGTGAGATATACCCTTTAGATACTGTTGCTCTATTCTGCTATTCTAAAAACACCCATTTAGGGCAAGATCCTAAATTTTAAAAATATGAGAACGTCAAAGAAGGGAGGTGGCCTTGGTCGTGGTGCTGCTGGTGGAGCTCCTGTTGCAGGGAGAGGACGTGGTCGATATGTGCCAGCTAGACGCACAAGTGAAACACCTTCCTCAGGTGTGAGTAGGCGACAGAGCATGCATCGGTATTTGGTCGGGCCTAATGCGGCTGTACAAATGTTGAGGCCAGGACAAGTACAGGTGATAGTAGATTGGGCTGCTGACAGTGCCTCAGGTTCCTTTACATTGTCTCCCACCCAGTCTCCTGCTGAAACATCAGAGTTGCCACCTGCAGCCGATGTCCATCAGGCTTTCACCTCACCCCCCTTGCAAATCAGCCAAGCAGTCTCTTCTGCTTTTTGATGCCCCAGAAGTGGAAGAGATTGTGTGCACTGATGCCCAACCACTTATGTTTCAAGATGAGTACATGGGATGACCATCGCAGCACGTCTCGGATGATGACGAAACACAGGTTCCAACTGCTTCTGCTTTCGCAATTGTGAAGACCGACGAGGGCAGGGGTGAAGACTGGGTGCAAGATGATGTGGAGGACGATGAGGTCCTCGACCCCACATGGAATCAACGTCATGCAGGTGACCAGTGTGGTTCGGAGGAAGAGGCGGTGGTCGCACAGAGCCACCAGCACAGCAGAAGAGGGAGCAGGGTGCAAAAGTGGAGCGTCCGTCCCCTAGACAGTACGCCTGCTACTGCTCAACACAGCAAGGGACCAAGCACACCAAAGCCAGGTCCAAGAAGTTCCCTAGCGTGGCAGTTCTTCAGACAATGTGCTGATGAAAAGACACGAGTGGTTTGCACGCTGTGCAATCAGAGCCTGAAGCGAGGCATAAACATTCTCAACCTGAGCACAACCTGCATGATCTGGCATCTAAGTGCAAAGCACGAGCTTCAGTGGAGTAGACACCTCAAAAACCAAGAAAGGTCTCTGGCTCCTCCTGCTTCCTCTTCTGCTGCAGTCTTGGCATCTTCATCCACCTCTGTAGTGACAGTGGCACCTGCCAACCCGCAAACAGAGGATCTGCCAGCAACACTACCACCTGGGTCACCAACCATCTCCACAATGTCCCATGGAAGCGTTCAGCTCTCTATCTCCCAAACACTTAAGCGGAAGATGAAGTACCACCCTACCCACCCGCAATCCCTGGCCCTAAATGGCAGCATTTCAAAATTCCTCGCCTTTGAAATGCTGTCATTCCGTCTGGTGGAGACACAGAGTTTTAAAAGCCTGATGGCATTGGCTGTCCCGCAGTACGTCGTGCCCAGCAACCACTACTTTTCCAGGCGAGCCATCCCTTCCCTGCACAACCAAGTGGGGGACAAAATCAGGTGGGCACTGTGCAACGCCATCTGTGGTAAGATCCACCTAACTACGGATGCGTGGACCAGTAAGCACGGTCAGGGACGTTATGTCTCCCTAACAGCACACTGGGTAAATGCAGTGGTGGCTGGGCCTGAGGCGGATAGCAGTTTGGCGCATGTCCTTCCACCACCAAGGATTGCAGGGCAATTCAGTTTGCCTCCTGTTGCTAACTCCTCCTACTCCGCTTCCTCATCCTCTACCGCCTCCTCATCCAGTCAACGTAACACCTTCACCACCAACTTCAGCACAGCCAGGGGTAAACGACAGCAGGCAGTTTCAAAACTTTCCCGTTTGGGGGAAAAACCCACACCGCGCAGGAGTTGTGGGGGGACATGGAACAACAGACCGATTGGTTGGTGGCAGTGAGCCTCAAGCCCGGCCTGGTGGTGTGCGATAATGGGCAAAATCTCGTAGCAGCTCTGGGCCTAGCTGGTTTGACGCACATCCCTTGCCTGGTGCATGTGCTGAACTTGGTGGTTCCTTAAAAATTACCCCAATATGCCAGAGCTGCTGCAGAAAGTGCAGGCCGTCTGTGCACACTTTCGGCGTTCTCACCCTGCTGCTGCTCTCCTGTCAGCGCTGCAGCATAACTTCGGCCTTCCCGCTCACCGGCTCATATGTGACGTGCCCTCAACCTCCTACTCCATATGGACCTCGTCCTCCTAGGTCAAGATTATTATTTTTTATTTTTTTTATTTCAAAGTATTTTATTTTACCACTAGCTTATCCATTAAATTGAATATTTTTTTTCCAGAAGGGGCGTATTCTGGGGCATTCCCACCATATGTGTGGCATCGTGCCGTTGAGTTTATGAGGTTCTTAATGACTTTCTGTACCTATTCTTTTGAGAAGGGGGCCTCCAGCATATAATTTTTATGTATTTTATGTTATTTTAAGTTATTTCCCTATCCACATTTGTTTGCAGGGCACTTGCCATGCTCTTAACAACATTTTGCTGCCATTTGCAGCCCTCTAGCTAATTCCATTACTTTTTTAGAGCCATTTTAGTCCTCAAAAGTTTGAGACCCTATTGACTTCAATGGGGTTCGGGTTCGGGGTCAAGTTCGGTCCCGAACTCAAACTTTTTTGTGAAGTTCAGCCGAACCTGTCAAACCCGAACATCCAGGTGTCCTCTCAACTCTAGTCATGTCGTGTTAGTTGTATTAATATGCCAAAAGTGCTGCATCAACAAAACAGTTGATAACACAGATTGAATATTGGTTGCATGATGATTTGTTTTGTGTGTGTTATGCATGTTTTAAAGTGATGTAACATTGCCACAATTACAAGACTAAAAATGTTTATGTCTGATTTAAAATCATGAACAATTTGATCTATAGGATTCAGGTAAAAAAAAAAAAAAATACTTAAAATTGTAAAAATTGTAGTCATTTTGCACTGTGGTAAAGTTAATATGGAAAAGAAAACGTAAAATATTATATCTGCTTATTCTAAAAGAAAAGTTAATCTAAATACTGTGAGCTTAAAATTGTTAATTTAAACACTTGCTGGGGTGGCTAAGCATGTGATCATTGGAGCCACACCCAATGCAGTTAATAAAATTGATAAAAATAAGTAAAGTGAAATGTTAAAAGATTAGTGACGTAAAAAAAAGCCTTTTTCCCTGACAATTAAAGTTTAAAAAATAAGAAATGCTGTCTTATAATTTAAGGAGCAATGACCCCCTCCCTTTCTTTGACACTGGTTAAATTACATTGCTTGTGTCTGTAGTGTCATGCAAATTGAGTGAGCTGAGTGAACTGTAAAAAAGTAAAATGACCCCTTCGTAATGTACAAATGTGTATTAAACTGTATTCTTTGTTATCATAAAGAAACAGGTTTGAAGAGTTTTCCAATGGGTTATGGTGAAGTATAACTTTCTTATAGAGATGGGAACATACTGTATAAATTTTTTTTTTTTTTTTTGAGCTGCTCAATATTTTTTTTAACCATGGTGAACAATAGTGTTTTTTTTTTTTTTTTAATAGTAAAGGTATACCATACATAAAATCCATGTGTTAAAAATTTGTTTGTTTGACGTCAATAGTTTTTTAGAAAATATTAGAAATATATTAGAAAAAGTGCACTGGTAAAATGTAATGCAATGCATGTTTGTGTTTTCATATGCTAATGTACTTGTTACAGGTATATAACCAGTGGTTTATTTAGTATCTAGGTGAAAAATCGAATGTTTATCACTAAATTTTAACTGTGTTTTATCCCTCAGATTCGATAATTGGATTTCATGGCTTTCAGAACAAATGGAAATCACAGCTGCTCTAGACAACTTTATACAAGATTGTTTTTTTTTTTCCTGGTTTGTTGGGTTTCACATCTATTCCCAAAGATCAGCCATACTGATACTTGTAGTTCCAAAGCTTTAAAGGATAAAGGACTGATGTTACTTTTGTATATGGTGCTTAAAACTGACAACCCACCCCCCCCCGCGCTGTTATTGTAATTAGTTACACGCCCAGCCAGTGCTTACTTTTCAGGTTTGGCTCATTGCCTCAGGGTAATGTATGTTAACGTCCCTAGCAATACATTTGTGTGTCCCCAAGTGTAGTTCAAACACTGTTTTCTGCCCAGTGTCACCATGCAACTCTATCTGCTCCTAGAGTTTCCCGTTTGTCTGGTTTTACCTGGCTATTTGTTAATATAGGTTTAGCCTCGTATTGTATGGTTTTGGGTGAGTCTGGAGAAGAGTTGTGCAGGAAGATTGTTTGTGGCGTCACCAGCTCTTGGCTATTTCCAAGGGCCCTCATTTTCGTTATATGTGTGGGCATACTGTAATCTCCTTAGTTAATACCCATAGGGATGCTTCCTGTCTTAGACTCCTTGTGTACCTTAACTAGTTGTCTGTGTCCTGCATGCCAGGAAGACCAGCGCCCCAGTGCTACACTATGCCCCTGTCATTCACATGAGTCCTGTCTGAAGAGTGTAGGCAGTTAATTTGTATGGGTAAAAGATAACATTTGTCGGGGGGCGAGGCCTGGACGGAGACCGAGATGGCCGCCTAACTCGAGAGCTCCTGCGATCTGGGGACAAATTGCCTGCTTACACAGGAGCCTACCGTCTTTTCCTGCTATGCACAGGTCCACCAGAAGCTTGTCCACCTCCCGCACCCCCAAGGACTCACACCCATCTGGGGAGAAACATCACAGAGATATTCAGGTCACAGAAACTCCAGGCACACACGCCATCATAGGCCCAAGCCCCGAGGCTCTTCCTACCAGCCTTTTTGACCTAGAGAAGGTCGCAATGGACATTAAAAGCACGGTAACGGCGTTGATTGCTGATCTGAAAGCCGACTTACTAGCTGTCGCCCACCGCATTGACAACGTGGAGCAAACTACCCAGACACATGCCGCAGCCATTCGTCAGGTACAATCAGCTTATGATTGATTCCCAACTCTCCCAGGTCTTTGAACTACACAGGCATGTGGAAGACCTTGATAACCGGGGACGGAGGCATAATATCAGGGTACGGGGAATCCCTGAGACCATCGACCCCGGTGCAATACAGCAAACCATCTGCGCCATATTCAATGACCTCATTGAGCACCCCATGGACTCCCCCATTATTTCAAATTATTTCAGGATCTCTTCCAGATAGCCCTCCAGAATAGGAGAGCCTTGCGACCATTACTAGATGCACTACGTTCCAGAAACATCCAGTATCGCTGGAAAATTCCTTTTGGTCTGTCTGCATCCTCCAGAGGGCGCTCTGCCCTCCTCCACACCCCAGAAGACCTTCAAGGCTTTTGTGACCAACTTGATCTCCCAAACATCGACTTCCCAGTGGAACCCTGGCATCCTGTATCTCTCAACCCATCACCAAAAGCCTCCCGGCAGAGATCCCGCCGTCGCAGACCAGGACCGATGTCGCCGAACTCCCGCTCATCACGCCGCGACCTGCACCAATGCAGGCCTTCACCTCCGCATCTGAGACTAGAAGCACTGGAAGACTGAGAGATTCCTGCTTCTAAAGAGACCTGCCACATGTGAGTAACCCCCCCCCCCCCGCACACCAATCTCACCCCTTCCTACCCCACACAAGACTTCCATGATTCCCCCTATCCCTTACCATGTCATCGCCACTTCAGCCCCCGGGCCACCCAGGCCAACTGCCTCCCCCAATGGCCTGTGCAGGAATACCGCCGACCTCCGGGCTAAAGGCACAATCGCACCTAGTGCTATGCCCGCATCCCTCGGTGCACCGTGAATGGAGCTGAAACGCATGCCGCTCCCCAGTAACAACGGCTTTGCTCTTTCGGCCACTGCCATTACTTGCCCGGAGGCTGTAAAACCGCTCAGGGCCTACAGCGTCCTGCTCGCAATACCCACCACGATGCATCTCGACCCCGACTCGCCTCAAGACCTGACCCGGTTTCGCCACATTGATTCCCGTCACCGATTGTGTACCTCGGACCCCTGCTATAACCTGCACTGCCCTGCTGTGGTCACAACTGTTGGGAACCGAGCACCCCCAAAGGCTCTAGTGCAAACCAGACTGCCCTCAAACCTCTTCTGCCAATACAGAAGGGGTGAACTTCCATCTGCTATACATTCACTCCAGTGACCCCCTCGATGCAGCCCTATTCAGTTTGTCTTATTTTACTATACATATTTTATCTCACTTTCAGTTAGCTTATTTATTTTATTTTATGTATCTTGTCCGATGCTCCTTTATTTATATGTACTGTGCTTTAATATGCCCCGTAGGGTTATAACTTACACCTAATAACCTCCACTGATGCCCGAGATATCCCTTTTCTTCTCCTGCAGGCACCCTATTTCTACCACTCCGAGTCCCTCCCTCCTTTATTACCGCCTCTCTACCCCTATACCCACCCCCTCTCTCCCCCATTCCCTTCTCCTCCCCCCCTCTCTCCACTCCCCCCTCCCCTTCCTTATACTCCTCGCCCCCCACATCCTTCCCCTTCCCTCTTCATCCCCCTCCTCTCCTCCCCCAAAAAATCTCGTTTCTCTGCACTCCCCACCTCCCCCCTGGCCTCCCATTTCTCCGTTTATATCCCCTCCTCCTGCCCCTGTGCTCCCCCGCTCCCCCCTTCCTATCCCTCCCCCTCCATCCTTTCCTTTTCCTCACCCTACCCTCCCTCCTCCCTTCCCTCCCTGCCCCCCTCCTACCCCTCTCCCTTTGGATCCAAGACCCATCCCACAAAAGTTTTATTTCCTACCTCATAGGGGGATTGGTTCCTGTTCGGGTTACTCTACATGCCATTATTTATTGTTTTAGAATGTTATTGACAAGGTTCCGAATTCTGGTTAAAATGTTTATATACCGTGGCCACAAACTATGCTCAATGGGTTATAACTGTTTTATTTCCTGTTTGAATTTTGTTTTTCTCCTACTCTCTTCCTATGGTAGGCTTCCTACTCCGCTACAGCTTACCTCACCGCTGGTGAGGTTCTCCTATCTTCCTCTAGATCCCCAGACCGCAACCATTCTGTGGTTCCCGTCTTCCCTACTACCCCCACACAGCGGTCTGAGACACCAGTGACACACCAGGACTTCTTCCTCTCCCCTTCAGGTGGATAGCTAAGCTATTTCCACCTCTGGTTTACTTCACCACCCCCCTCTTCTTTTTTTTTGACTATTTCCCTCCCTCCCCCGGATCCCCTACCCCTTCTTAATCTTATTCCCCCTGCTCCCTCCCCGTCCCCTCCTTTGCTTTTTTTTTTGGGGGGTGTGACCCTCACCAGCCCCCCCCCCCCCCCCCTGTGACAAACCCAGTACCTTAGCCGACTAGGTGATTGCTTTCACCACTGCCTAGCTTAGTACAATGCAGACCAAACCCCAAGCAAGCAGCCCATTGAGGCTGAAGTGCGTATTGCTTAATGTGAAAGGCCTCAACCTGGCAGACAATAGGTCCCAAGTTCTATCACCTCTCACTAAATTTAGAGCTCACTTTATTCTCTTACAGGAGACCCACTTCCGATCTGATGTCATTCCTAAACTCTCCAACCACATATACCGATCTGTCTTCCATGCCACTAATCCTGAAGCCAAATCGAAAGGCGTTTCCATCCTTATCTCCAAGCACGCAAATTTCCACTTGACTGATTCCCTAGTAGATCCAGAGGGCAGTTTTATTTTGCTTAAAAATACGTATGCCTCTAAACCGATTACATTGGCTAATATCTATTGTCCCAATGCTCACCAGGTTACCTTTTTCCGCAAAACATGTGCCCTTTTATCCTCCTTCCAGAGTGGTCTAGTTCTCCTGGGCGGCGACTTCAATGTTCCCCTAAACTCCCTACTAGATACATCCACAGGGACATCCTCTCTAACCTACAAGGCTCAACGCCAGATCAAAGCCCAATTTCAAGCTCTGACCCTTGATGATGCCTGGCACACTCTCTTTCCCTTTACCAAGGACTACACTTACTATTCAGCCCCTCACCAAAAATACTCCAGAATTGAGTATTGACTTCTTTCTCTCCCAGACAGACCTCTCTTTCTTACAACAATCCACTATCAAACCAATGTTCCTCTCCGATCACCACCCCATTACGGTTACATTGTCTTTCCCCAAAACATGGCCCAAAACAAAGGTTTGGCGCTATAACCCCTCTCTATTAAAGGACCCAAGTGCCTTAGAACATATACACTCCCGTATCTAATTGTACTTTAAGGAGAACTCCACTCCGGACGTTTCACCTATCTCTATCTGGGAAGCGCATAAGTGCATAATCCGAGGAGAACTATTTGCCTTGAATTCACAGGCCAAAAGACTTCATCAGGAACGTGTTAGCACCCTCCTGAAGACATTGAAAACATTAGAACGGTCTGATAAACAGACACAAGCACAAACCACCCTACAAGAACTAATCTGTACTCGCACCCTCCTTGCAGAGGAATTGGGTAAACACACTAAAAGACGATACATTCTTGGCCAAAGGATCTTTTACGAGCATGGCAACAAGTGTGGACGTCTTCTAGCACGATCAGTCCAATCTGCCAAGTTGTCATCCACTATCCACAACATACTCAACTCCAGAGGATCCATATTGGCCAAGAGTGAAGACATTGCAAAAGAGTTTGAAAACTTTTACTCCAAGCTCTATAACCTTCACCAAAACCAACCGTCCCAAGCCTCCCGCACAGCGCGCAAGACTCTTATCACAGAATTCCTTTCCCTACACAGCCCCAAACCTATCTCCCCCCAACACACACAATCCTTAGAAAAACAGTTCTATGCCTCAGAATTGGAAACTGCTATAAAACAAATAAAAAATCTGGCAAAAGCCCAGGGCCCGACGGTTACACCCTCCAATATTACAAAACCTTCTTAGATGTCCTCTCCCCAAATCTCCCACACACTTTCAACGCCTTAGCTGACCCACAGGTGCAACCAGATAGGGATTACAGTAATATGGGCCGCTAACATCCTAAGGGAGGCAAAGACCCCCTTCTAGTAGCAAATTACAGGCCAATATCTTTGCCAATATTCTTGCTAATAGGTTGCTGCCTCTGATCTCCGGCCTTATTTCCAATGACCAGGTGGGCTTTGTCCCAGGCAGGGAGGCCAGGGACAACACCATCCGTACGCTGAACTTACACCATTGGCTCACCTCATCCAAAACCCAAGGATTCCTCCTTTCACTCGATGCTGAGAAGGCGTTCGACAGAGTGGCCTGGGACTACATGCGAGCAGTCCTGGAGGCGATAGGACTGGAAGGCCGCATGCTCACTTCTATAATGGCACTGTACTCCAGCCCCTCGGCGGGTATGAGAGTTAATGGCCACCTGTCAAACGTCTTCCCCATCAGCAATGGTACACGCCAAGGCAGCCCCCTATGCCTGCTGATTTACATCCTAACTTTAGAACCCCTCTTGAACAAACTTAGAGAGAACCCGGATATCAAGGGGGTGACGGTGAAAGGCAGAGACTTCAAGGTCGCAGCCTTTGCGGATGACATTTTGCTCTCTTTGACGCCCCCCCTTGCTATCGCTCCTCCAAGATCTAGAGGCCTTTGGAAAAATTTTGAATCTTAAAATCAATTATACAAAATCTCATGCCTTAAACGTAACCCCCCCCCCCCCCCCCAGGAAGTGGCCCACTGCCAAGAGCCCTTCCCGTTTCACTGGGAAAAGACCGCAATCACCTACCTAGGAATTCGGATCCCACCCCGTCTCTCAGACCTTTACTCACTCAACTTTCATAATGCACTGCTTAAGGCCCAAAACCACCTCAAGGAGTGGTCGAGTTTACCGTATATACTCGAGTATAAGCTGAGATTTTCAGCCCTTTTTTTTGGGCTGAAAGTACCCCACTCGGCTTATACTCGAGTCACCGCCGTCTGCCTACCTGATCAATGTGTCATGCAGACAGACGGCGGCCTTGGCAGTATTCAAACGCAGCGCCTCCTTGTCTGTGATAGGCGGAACCCTATTTCCCAGCAGTCAGTGTTCCACCTATCACAGACATCCTCTCATCCTCGTCCGTAGTATGAGGATGAGCGGATGTCCGTGATAGGCCGAACACTGACTGCTGGGAAATAGAGTGTTCCGCCTATCACAAACAAGGAGGAGGTGTGGCTTTTCAATGCTAGAATGGCCGCCATATCTTTGTGCATGCTGCGCTTTACATCGCTGCAAATGCGAGGGACAAGGAGGCTGCAGAGGGACAAGGAGGCTGCAGAGGGACAAGGAGGCTGCAGAGGGACACCGACACTGCAGAACGGCACACGGGGATATGCACAGGACACAGGTAGGCTGTGACCCTCTTTTCCATTTACAGTAGCTGCTGCATTTCTCACCCTCGGCTTATACTCGGGTCAATGAGTTTTCCAAGTTTTTTTGTGGTAAATTAGGGGCCTCGGCTTATATTCGGGTCGACCTATACTCGAGTATATACGGTAAATGTTTCATGATTTGGTCGCTCCGCCCTGATCAAAATGATTATCCTACCACGGTAACTATATTTGATCCAAACTATCCCTATGGCCATACCTGCAGTATTCTTCCTCTTATCGGAAGGCTTGCTCTTCCTTTCTCTGGAAGGACTCCCCTCCAAGGATTAAATACTCCCAACTTACGTTACCCATATCCAAAGGAGGCATTGCGCTCCCAGATTTACATTCATATTATGTCGCCTGCCACCTCACAAGAATTGCGGATTGGAACATCCACACCCTTGAAAAAGTATGGGTATCCCTTGAAAATACTTTCTCACCCACACTTCTACACCTTCTCCCTTGGTTGCTCCCGAAACAATAGCCACAAGCACTTGCCACACACCCATTTATCTACACTTCATTAATGCTGTTCAGGAAAGCCTCAGCCTGCAGATGTCTCGCCCCGACTCCGGGCCCATTAACCACACTGAGAGGCAATCCCGACTTCTCTCCTGGAGACTCGCCTAATTTCCTCAGACAGGAATGGCCCTTTGATGATGTTCTTACCTCCCACCAGATGGTAAACTCGCCTCAATAGATAGACTTAGAGATATCTCAAAAACCTCAACCTTCTCCTTCTGGACATACAGACAAATAAGCCACTTGTTATCCACTCACGCTACCCAAGACAAATGGACGAGACAACTTACTCCTTTCGAGACTCTCTGTAACCGTAAGACACCCCAAAGACATCTCATTTCCCTTATGTACGCTCTACTCCTAGAACCCACTGATCTGACTCTTTCATCATCACATAACTCGTGGAACAGGGACCTGGGTACTCCCTTAACACCCGCGGAATGGACTAGAGTCCATGAATATGCACATGGAGGCTTGTTGAAGGTCGCCATCCAGGAGAACGGATACAAAGTGCTCACTAGGTGGTATAGGACCCCTTCCCGCCTTCATAAATTCTCGCCCGCCTTACCCAATACCTGCTGGAGATGCAATTCAGAGGTAGGAACCATGCTACGTGTATGGTGGGACTGCCAAAATATCCAACCCTGGTTCATAGATATATCTCAATGATCAACACCTTCACCCTAGAATACACACCAGCACAGTTCCTTCTACACCATACATCTCTATCTAAGAAGGCCTACCACAAATGCCCTGGCTATGCACATGGTCAATGCTGCTAGACTGTGTATCCCCAAGCATTGGCGCACAAAACACACACCGACACTCAAGGAGTGGTTCACAAACATCTCAAGAATTGGTGACAAGAAAGAGTTGATCCACATTGCACAGGAGAGAATGGAGAAATTTCTGCTTACTTGGGCTTGCTGGTCCCATTTCAAAACTACTCATGATTACAAACAACACGCTCCTCCAGATTAGGATGAGATTTCCTTACGAAGAGGTAAGATCCCACCCCACTCTACGGGGATCAGGTGAGGCGTCACCCCCTCTTGTTCTCCCCCCCCCCCCTTGCTCACTCCCTCCCTCTCTCCCGCCTGACCCCCCCCCATTCCCGTATCCCACTATTTCCTTTCTCCCCCACCCCCTCTCTATCTCTCCGCCCCCCCCCTTTTATCTCTCTTCTCCTTTCTTTTTTCCTTTTCCTTTTCTTTCACCCTCCTATTCCTAATCTATTCTCTCTGTGAAGCAGGCACTCAATTGTAGTCGCCTGCAGCACTCTATCAAACAGTAATATTCCTATGCCTGTGAAACTAGAATTAATACAAAAACGGTATCGGGCCTAGTCCACCACCCTATCTGATAGGGTACGCTTGTGAGATACTTTCTTGCCTAGTATTTGATATTTTTTTACTGTATCATAAATTGTACCAACTTGATTGCACTAACCTGTATCTGTTTCTATTGTTTGCACAATAAAATCTTTATGGACAAAAAAAAAAAGATAACATTGTCTGATTACCAAATTGACAAAGGAGGACATTGCTCCGATGGCAACATACTTTCCTAAACAGGGAATTAAAAAATTAGACAGTTTCACCCACAACATACCTATAAATCCAGTTAAAAAGCCGGATGGCAGTTATAGGTTGGTGCAGGACTTAAGGGACATAAACAACTTAGTTATACCCATTGCACCCATAGTGCCTGATGTGGCATCACTGAATATTTCTCTGCAATTGATTTAACTAACACATTTTTCCCCTATGGGCGAGGAGACACAGCCAATACTTGAATTATGTTTTAGAAACCGCCAGATGACATGGTATAGAATTCCCCAGAGTTATGTGGACTCTCCTGTAGTCTTCTCAGTGGCCCTCCAGGAAACGTTGCGGCCCTGGACTCCCTACCATGGTTCCGTCCTACTCCAATATGTTAATTTATTGTTGTGTAGTCCAAGCCAGGTTGCATATAGATCTGTTTTATTGGTTAGCAGATAATGGTCACAAGGTGTCTAGGAAAAAGCTACAATGGTGTTTTGTGCTCACTTAAGGAGAGAAGAAAGTCAATCACAAGAGAGCTACGGCTTTAGTGGGCCTGCCCCGCCCACTTACTAAGAAAGATATGCTGTCTTGGTATAATTGGTTACTGTTACTAATGGATACCTGATTGTTCCTACTATGATAAACTCCTGAGACAAGCCACAAATATTGATATGCCAGATTGTGTAAAATGGAATGATGAAATGTGTAATGCTTTTGTATATCCTAAAACTGCAACGGTCATAGCTCCTGGTCTTGGATTACCTGAATATGGCACGATGTATCACTTATTTGCCAGGGACAACTGTGAAACCATGACGGGAGTCCTAGTGCAGAAGCATGGGGGCAAACTCTGCCCTATTACGTTTTTGTTCAAGGGTTGTGCTTATACCGGTACTGGGCATGCCAGCGTGCCTCCAAGCTTTAGCATCCTGTGCGATGGTTGTGGAGATAGCTACTTCATTCACTCTGGGTCATGCAACCGCACTACACACTACTCACAATGTGTCCATTCTGTTAGGAAATGGAACATTGAAGGAGTGCAGTAAAGCCTTGAATTAGGGCTCATCTGCCAAGAGGGGAGACCATGCATACCCATAGCTACTACACCCCTATTTATCTCACAATATCATGGGGTAGGACACAGAGACTGGCAGGTTACATGTGGGTTATTGGATAAAGATTTTTTTTTCATCCCTGGTTTTCCCTCATTAGTAAAATCATATGTTGCAAGATGCACAAACAGTAGTCAGAATCCTTACACAGGAAATAATCCCAAGGTGGGGCTGCCCACTTCAAATGAAGTCAGACATAGCCAAAGAATGTCAAGATTTAGTGAAAACACTGAAAATTGATTGGAAGTTTCACATCCCATACCACCCCCAGAGTTCAGGGATAGTAAAAAGAATAAATAGGACACTTAAGGATGAGATCAGGAAAATCACAGGGGGAACTTTCAACGGATGGAAAAAGTACTTCCTGCAGTCTTTGCAGAGGTAAGAATGACTCCCTCTAAAACCAAGGTCCTGATGGGCAGACCCTTACCCACCCCATGGGATAGACAGCCATTAATGTTAGAAAGAGGGGATATTGATCTCATACAGGAGGAGTATGTTAGGAAAGTGATTGAAACTCTGGATAGAGTTGAAAAACATGTTGCTCGCACCTTTCCTTTTTCTTTGCAGGAACCTACTCACCCCCCCCAGATGGGAGACGTCATAGTGGTCCAGCAACTGAATCGTACCAAGAAGCAAGAGTAACGATTTGGATCCCCGACTACAGAGATCAAGGTTACCCAAACAGCCATTCTGGTAGAGGCTTGGATCCATGCCAGTCATGTGAAGAAGATGAACCAAACACCTAAGAAGCATGAGCAAGCACAGAGAGGTGAAGTAGGTGATACAAATTCTCGAACAGGGAGTGAAGCAGGTGGTCAAGACTCTGAAAAAAGATGACCTTGCTTATTACACCACAGACTTTTGGGAAAGCCTTGGGCCCCTTGTTCTTGATGACTTTGATGTTCTGATCCCTATAATGGGTATATTGGGGGACAATAAGGAAGGACACCTGCTGAAGGTTAGCATACACCCCAGTTACCCCCTCGAGCACTACCACAAGAGAGAGCTGTTCTTAGAGAAAGACACGGGACCCTGTTAACAACATAGGAGGGTTTGGCCTTAGTGGGATATTCTCATGGATGAAAGACATTGCTATGGGTATTATAATGTTCTTACTTTTTGTCTTATTCGTGTATGCTTGTTTCAAACTTGTCATGTGCCTAATTTCCAGGGCTACTCAAATCTCTGACCCAGCCACTGCTTACCTCAGCTTATATTACAAACACCAAGATGAGTGTGTTACAGGATAAGTCATATTCATGGCTTAAGAGGGGATTGTAATAATATGAATGCATTATATGGACTCCAAATTAATAATTTCCATCATTTGATTTGTTCCTGCTATATTCAGTATAGTCCCTCATTGCTTCTGGTTTCAGGTTGTATATGATTATGTAGGAATTTCTATATAAAAAAGCATGCACCCTATAGTGTGTATTTATGGTCAAGCCCTTTCAAGTTTGTATGTCCTGTTTATCAAAGGAAATCAACTTAATTTTATGACTAAATTACCAGGTGTCCAGTTTACTGGTACTAGTATCAGTACTTCAAAGTCTATCTCTTCCTGTCACTAAGACCACACCCCCCCCCCCTCCCTTTATTTTTCATCTGTATACTATATAAGCTGGATGATCTCCCATCAAAGAAACTTTGTGAATTCACTTCCTGTTTTCATCTGAGTGTTTCTCAGTACTGAGGGTTCAAGTGGTTTGCCAAATTAATCAAGGATGGCCATCCAGAACCAGAATTAATTTCACTGACCACAGTTAGCGTTGCCTGACGGGGCACCCTGACCTTCACAGGATTTTATCCGGAGACGCCCTTTGAGAACAACACTAATCCCTTATATTATTTTTGCTATTTTTATTGTTTCTAGTTTGAGCGTTACAGATACCCAATTATCAGTCTACCTATGCGCTGCTAGCAGATTCCCGGCTTTAACATTTGCCTTCTTCTTAAGCCCCATACACACGGTAGGATTTTCGCATGGATTCTGTCCGATCGGACAATGTTGTCGAAAAATCCGACCGTGTGTATGCACCATCGGACAGTGTACGTCGGATTGTCCGACGGACAAAGTCCTATCTCCTGCTGGATAGATTTTTGGACAACAAGGTCCGATCACACCAAATCCGATCGTGTGTATGGTAGTCCGATCGGACAAAGTGCTACGCATGCTCAGATCACATTACAAGACCAAAGCTATTGGCTACTAGCCTCTACGTAGTCCCGTCGTAGGCAACAAACGTCACCACGTTCAGAATGATCGGATTTTCCGACAACTTTGTCCGACCGTGTGTACGCAAAACCAACATCAGACAAAGTATGACGGACATGGTCTGACGGACCTGGTCCTCGGATAATCCGCGCGTGTGTATGGGGCTTTACACTGGGAGAAAAGTTATACACAAGTTGTGTAACCCTGTTTAGTTAGTTATTTCAATCAGGCTGGTGGGGTCCCCTTGGGCCGGGGCTCCTTGTCTGGACGTGCCTTACCGTTACCCACTCTAGGCCTTCTCAGCTCTGGTGGCGGTAGAACTGCTTGTGTCAGCATTTGTTAGTTTTGTTACCCTCTTCCCTTCTTTTCCTTCCTGTGCAACTCCTTTTCCCGTCTACCTCTGTTACTTACACTCGGCATAACTAAGCCATTACTGAATTTCACTCCCCCCTTTTGTTTTGCTTCCTCTTTCTCTCTCCCCCTTTTTATTTTTTTTGTCCTTTTCCCACTAGTCCCCTGAGGTTGCGTCAGGAGAAGATAATTTCCTGGAATATCAAGGGGCTAAACTTAACAGAGAAACAAACTAGCTGACTCAAGGAACTCTGGAGACTAAGAGCACAAATAGTCTTTCTCCAAGAGACTCACTTTAGAGCAGATAAGATCCCTAGACTTTACAACACTAATTTCCCGATGGTCTATCACAGCCCGTCCCCATCTTCCAAATCAAAGGGGACTAGTATTCCAATTGCCAAGTCCCTCCCCTGGCAGATGACAGACATCCATCGGGATACAGAGGGCAGATTCCTCCTGCTGAAAGGGAAAATCTACTCCCACACTTTCATACTGGCGAACGTATACCTGCCCAATACCAATCAAGTAACAGCTATTGAATCTTTTCTCTCCACTCTTGATTCCTTCATGGAAGGGACCCTTATCTTAAGGTGGGGACTTTAACATGACCATTGATCCCCGCAAAGACTCTTCCGCAAGACTGCCTTCCACCCCTAGAGGATTCAGGCTATGCCTCAAAGATCTTCTCCACTCACATCAATTGGTTGACAATTGGAGGATCTTTCATCCTCAAGAGAGAGACTACACCTACTACTCCCCCCCCCCCCCCCACACATTGCTCCTACAACATTCCACCATTCCTCTAATCTCCAAAGCCAAAACAGGGAATATTGCAATTTCATTCAGATCATGCACCAATTATATTAGAAATTACCACCCCCCCCCCCCAACAATTGTCTAAATGACATACAGCGCAAACTTAGCGATTACTTCGCCACAAACTTGGGATCCACAGAAAAACCCCCTCCCCTTGTGGTCTGCACACAAGTGTGTTTTGTCGCAGGATCTTTATTAAAGTGGATGTAAACCCACTCATCAATTATAAAATACTACCATAGTGCTGAACTATAAGGATATACATGCCTCCGGCATGCATCCTTACCTTTCAAATGTCTCCCCTTTCTCTATTTGGTGCCCCCAAAAACTCCAGATTCAGTGGGCAGGACTGTTATCTGGCACTCGGTGGGCGGAGTCGTGATGCCAACAGACTCCCCACCCACCTCTACACTCCCCTTGGCCAGAGCACATGAAATGAAATGTGAGACATTCACCCCTCCCCCACACAAAACACATCCTGTTGATCAAAATGAATGCTGCAACTGTGGTTAGGTGACCAGAGAAACACACTGCACAAAAAAAAAAAATGAAATCACTGTAGCTTCTCTTATGCCCAGCTCTCAGTAGATAAACCTCTCCTGGACCGGTTGTTTGTGTTTGATATTTCTGCTGGCATCTTGGGAGCTGCAACATGTAGTTTCTTTCTGTGTATAGCTTAAACTGAACTTCTACTATGATCTCTAACATCCAGTGAAAAGACAGGAAAGTAACCACATGACTTCAGCATGCCAAATCATGCTGAGGTGGGGAACAGCCAATCCTTGCAGAGCTGCTGAAGAAAGGAGTGGGGGTGGGAATTAAAAAAAAAAGAATGCTTAGGCTAGTGCACGAGATATGTAAATCACCAGTCAATCACAGCAAGGGGGGAGAACGGACAAAGTTTTCCATGTTTGTCTGTTTTATTTCACTGAAAAAAGATATGAGGATTGCTCAGAGCTGGATTAACTCTTTGTGGCAAGACTGGGCAGATGAAGTGGCACCATTACAGAGGGAATAACACCAAATGCATTCTCACTCCTCAGGCAATACTGCCCGCCTAGAGGACATGGAAAACAGGCTCAGACAAAATAATGTGAGAGCAGTGGGGATTCCGAAGAAAGCAGAAGGGAAGAATCCAGTAGCTTTCATAGAAAACTGGCTTACTAATACCTTTGGTGATAATTCATTCTCAAAAATGTTTGCAGTTGAGAGGGCTCAGAGTCCCTGCTAAGCCGCCCAGACCACCATGTCCATTCCTCATTAAACTGCTTAACTTCAAAGATAGAGATGCAGTATTTACACCAAGCCAGAACCAAGGGCGATCTCATGGAAATTGATAATGTGAGAATTTCTTTTTATTCAGATTTTTCCACTGAAGTGCAGCGTTGGAGGGCTAAGTATACTGAGGTGAAAAAAACGCCTTAGAAAGTATAATGTTACCTATGCAATGCTTTACCCAGCAAAGCTTTGTGTAGCAAACCAATGATGACACTACTTCTTTAAAAATCCTGTCACTGACTCTGCCTGGGTGGACAGAGTGGAACATACTTTGACAAGAGCAACTACCTCTGCAGTTTGAATGCTGAAGCTACCTTGACTATGTGACAGGAAATTCAGAATGGAGTTTTGGGCCAATAAACATTTGCACTATAGTTTGATAGTTACTTCAGTAAGGCGGTACGGTGAGACACAAGAAAATAACGCTATGTAGCGTCCTAAATGGGATTACAAAAGTTGCAAGTTCCTTCGGATTGTAGATTGAACCGAGACATTGGGGCCCCCCTTTTGTCCTGCGAGGGCGTGTTTTTGTTGGACTTTGCATCTGATATTGCTCAGAGATGCAGAGATTTTGTGGTTGAAGAAAACATTTTTTATTTTCTGATTCAGTTCAGGTTTTTTCAAACCCTTGCCTGTTGCAAAGTGTTATGTCTTATAACTGTCTGAAATGTGCCTTCTGTGGGGATTCTTGCTAATTACATGTACACCCATGGTCTGGAATCTGCTATTGCCTACCACAGATGTTCTTGATGATTGGGGTCTCAAGAGACTGGCTCAATAATGCAATAGATATACTGCACATAAAATACCAAAATGTGATTTTTTTTTTATATATATATAACTTATGGCTACTTCATATCATGGAATGTTAGAGGACTGGGTGATGGAGTGAAACGAGTGGCTTTATTTTCTACCTTAAAAAAGTATACCTCAGCAGTGGTATGTTTACAAGAAACACATTTACAAGCTAATACTTTGTCAATTCTTAAAAATAGCCGCTATCATACTCAGTTTCACTCCACACACAGCTTATTCCAGGGTGGTTAGCAATATTGATATAGAATGTGACACCCTTCACACTTCTGCATTCCCTAATTGATAATCAAGGAAGATATATCTTTTTACTTTGGAAAGTGGTGGGTTTTTTCTGCATCATTGCAAATATATACACCCCCTCACCATTTTCCCCAGATAGCTTAAATAAAGTGGCCCAATTTATGGCCCAACACTCTAATGTCCCTCTCTGGGTACTGGGAGACTTTAATACAGTGATGGATAAAGGGTTGGATAGATTCTTGTCACAGTCTAGAGATGGCACACTTCCAGGTAGCCCAACCCCTTTTGCTAAATTTATATGTGAACTGGGTTTGAGAGATGTATGGCGGGACATAAATCTCATGGTGCAGAGCTTCCCATGCTATTTGGCTTCATACCGCTGCTTGTCAAGCATAGATATGTGTCTGGGAAATGCTGAGGCAAAGGGTAGAATTGACTCCGCAGCATATGCTTCTAGGAATATTTTTGATCATTCCACTATTATTGGAGTTAATCTATCTCAAAATACAAAGACTAGACTATGGAAAGTTAATCATTTTTGGTTCACACTATTCCCGGCAACAGATCCCATGCCTAAAGGCGATTGCAGTGTTTTTACAAATTAAACGAGGTACAGCTAGCCCCAACTAAAACAAAAGAATGGGAGAACACTATGCTTAATAAAGCTAGCAGGGCAGAAACCCTACACGTACAAGCACCCACAGCAGACTGTTAGAGGCCCAGGCATTGTATCAACAAGTCTCTCTTAACACAGTTGAAAATAAAGTCATTTTGTTGTGATAAAAAAAAAAAGGGGAGAACACAGGACATCTACTGACAGTGATAGCAAGAGCACAACACAGTAATTCACATATAGACACCATACTAACCCCACTTGGTGACACAGTCAGTGAACAGGCTCACATTGGCTCAGTGTTCACAAGCTACATTAAAGATGTATGCACATCTAAAGTGCCCTACAGAGGAGGAACTCTCCCAGTTTCTGGACCAATGCTCTATACCAAAAGTTACAGAGCAGGATGTCATGATGTTAACCACCTGAGATCCAGGCCAATTCTGACATTTTTCTCCTACATGTAAAATTCCAAATTTTTTTGCTAGAAAATTACATAGAACCCCCAAACATTATATATGTTTTTTTAGCAAAGACCCTAAAGAATACAATGGCGGTCGTTGCAATTTTTCGAACGCGTTTTTTTCAGAAAAAAAACAGTTTCCTGCTTTAAAAAAAACAAAAAACAGTAAAGTTAGCCCAATTTGTTTGCATAATGTGAAAGATAAAGATACGCCGAGTAAATAGATACCCAACATGTCACACTTCAAAATTGCATGCGCTTGTGGAATGGAGCCAAACTTTGGTATTTAAAAATCCCCATAGTCGACGCTTTAACATTTTTTACTGGTTACATATTTTGAGTTACAGAGGAGGTCTAGGGCTAGAATTATTGCTCCCGCTCTAACGTTCGCGGCGATACCTCACATGTGTGGTTTGAACACTTTTTTCATATGTGGCTTATGTGACTTACGTATGCGTTCGCTTCTGCGTACGAGCTCGCGGGGACAGGGCACTTTAATTTTTTTTTTTTTTTTATTGTTAATTTTACTTTATTTTTTTAGTTCAACACCTTTAAAAAAAAAAAAAAAAAATATTTGATTACTTTTATTCCTATTACAAGGAATGTAAACATCCCTTGTAATAGGAATATGACACGATCGGACCTATTTACAGTGAGATATGGGGTCAATAAGACCCCACATCTCACCTCTAGGCTGGGAAGCCTAAAATAAAAAAGATCACCGCTTCTCAGCCACGGTGCCGCCGTTTTTTGAATGCAGAGGCCGGGCGTGACGTCATAACATCGCGCCCGGCCTCCGAACGATCATAGAGACTCCGGCGACCATCTGGTCCGCCGGAAATCTCTATGATCATCATCCGGGGGCCGGCGGATCCTGTGTCCGACTCACCGATGGAAGCGGTGAGTCGGTAAAAGCACCGGAGGGCGGTGGGAGGGGGGGGGCGTCCCCTCCCGCCGCCCGTAAGAACGATCAAGCGGTGGAACAGCCGCTATGATCGTTCTTATGGTGCAGGGAATCGCCGGCTGAAAACGGCAATATCTGAATGATGTCTGTAGCTACAGGCATCATTCAGATATACCCCGGAGAACAAAAAGACGTCATATGACGTATACTGGGACTCAGGTGGTTAAATGCTCCAATCAAATTGGACCAACTTTCCCTGGCTGTGTCACAGATGGCAAATAGTAAGGATCCAGGCACTAATAGGCTACCGATCGAAACATACAAACAGTATAGAGAAACCCTATTGCTAGATCTGCTAGAGACACTCAATAAGTCATGAGGGAGGCTGTCGTCGTGATGCTCCCTAAACCAGGCATGAACCCTCTACAGCCTGACTCGTACAGACCCATTTCACTACTCAACTCGGACGTCAAGCTATTGGCCCGAGTGCTGGCAACTAGACTGGTTATTTCTGGATTGGTACATACAGACCAGTCTGGCTTCATCCCAGCACAATCTATGGCATTAAATATTAGGTTATTCCTGAATATCCAAATTCCAGTGGAGAAATTTTCTCCCTCGACTGCCAAAGCTTTTGACAGTGTGGAATGGAAGCATTTATGGACAGTACTGGATAGATTCAGATTGGGTGAAGTGTTTATATCCAGGATAAAACTTCCATATGCAGCACCAACAGCAAGGATCAGAATAAATGACTCCCTATTGGAGGCCTTTCCTCTATTCCGAGGAACTAGGCAGGGGTGCCTATTGTCGCCTCTGTGTCAGGGCTGGGCTCAGCCCTTCCTTCTCTGAGCTAGCCGCTCAGCTGTCGGCTAATTGCCAGCTTCCATCTCTCTCTGCAGTTACCCAGCTGTTGATGATCTTGCTAGTCAGTCCTGCCTAATTAAGCCGTCCAGTCCAGAGGAGCTCTGCCTTCGCCTTGGTCACATCACAAGAAACCATCTCCTGCATTCCTGTTTAACCACTTGCCTACCAGGCACAAACACCCCCTTCCTGACCAAGCCATTTTTCATCTTTCAGAGCTGTCGCATTTTGAATGACAATTGCGCGGTCATGCAACAATGTACCCAAATAACATTTTTAGCATTTTTTCCCCACAAATAGAGCTTTCTTTTGGTGGTATTTGATCACCTCTGCGGTTTTTATTTCTTGCGCTATAAGCAAAATAATAGGGACAAGTTTGAAAAAACGCAATATTTTTTACTATAATAAATATCCAATTTATTTTTTTTTTTAAACAAATTTTTTCCTCAGTTTAGGGCGATACGTATTCTTCTACATATTTTTGGTAAAAAAAAATAAAAAATTGCAATAAGCGTATATTGATTGGTTTGCGCAAAAGTTATAGCGTCTACAAAATAGGGGATAGATTTATAGCATTTTTATAATTTTTTTTTTTTTTTTACTAGTAATAGCGGCAATCTGCGATTTTTATCATGACTGCGATATTGCGGTGGACATATCGGACACTTTTGACACATTTTTGGGACCATTCACATTTATACAGCGATCGGTGCTATAAAAATATCTGTATTGGAAGTACCTTTTGCTTTTGTTTCAATAAAAGCCTTTTGATTAAAAAAAAAAAAAAAAAAAGAAATACTCATAGTATCTACAAGAGTAATACATTTATCAACACTATACAAGCATTATACACATTATGAAGATTGAACATATTACTTAGAAGATATTTCAGAACAAGAATTTCTGCCCTTGGACACGCTTAGTGGTTGAAAGAGGTATTACCTAAATCTACAAAAAGGTAATCAATAGATCTGTCAAACAATGGAAAATAAGTAACACCTACTGGGCTAGACATATTATAATTTTTATGAGCCTATTGTCCAAAATGGTATATATGATCAAGATAGAAATCCATGGACATGCAATCAGACACACACACTTCATTCATCAGCTCATAACCCCCCCCACATTCATGAAGATTCTTTGACACCTTATACTTTGAAATTCTGAGGATGCAAGACGTAATTCTGCTTTAAACAGAAACCATCTTGGAAACCACAGCAGCCATTTTAGAACACTGGTAACCACCATTTTAGAAAGGGTCATTTTATTGTATTGATTTTTACCTTATATTCATTTGTGTTATTTTAAATATTGATTATTATATACAGTTGGATAACCATTTCTCTCGAGTTGATAACCACCTTGTAGATTTTTCTCTAAGCTTCATTTTTACATTATAATTTTTGTAGTTTTCAATCTGTTGACATAGCAGACGTCCATTTTATTTCACGTTATTGATCACTTACTTTCAACATGGCACCTCATGGCAAAGAACTGTGAGGAATTGAAAAAAATAATAGTTTCTCTACATAAAGATGACCTAGGCTATAAGAAGCCAAGCCAAGACCCTGAAACTGAGCTGCAGTATGGTGGCCAAGACCATTTCGGTTTAACAGGACAGGTTCCACTCAGAACAGGCCTCGCCATGGTCGACCAAAGAAGTTGAGTGCACGTACTCAGCATCATATCTGGAGGTTGTCTTTGGGAAATAGACGCATGAGTGCTGCCAGCATTGGTGCAGACGTTGAAGGAGTGTGTGTGTGTGTGGGTGGGTGGGGGGGGGGGGTGTCAGCCTGTCAGTGCTCAGACCATATGCCGCACACTGCATCAAATTGGTCTGCATGGCCGTCATCCCAGAAGGAAACCTCGTCTAAAGATGATGCACAAGAAAGCCTGCAGTTTTCTGAAGACAAGCAGACTAATGCCATGGATTATTGGAACCATGTCCTGTGATCTGATGAGATCAAGATAAACTTATTTGGTTCAGATGATGTCAAACGTGTGCGTCAGCAACCTGGTGAGGAGTACAAAGACAAGAGTATCTTGCCTACAGTCAAGAATGGTGGTGGGAGTGTCATGGTCTGGGGCTGCATGAGTGCTGCTGGCACTGGGGAATGCCAATATATACTGTAACATACTGAAGCAGAGCATTATCCCCTCCCTTCAGAGACTGGGCTGCAGGGCCGTATTCCAACATGATAATGACCCCAAACACAACTCCAAGATGACCACTGCCTTGCTAAAGAATCTGAGGGTAAAGGTGATGGACTGACCAAGCATGTCTCCAGACCTAAACACTATTGCGCATCTGTGGGGCATCCTCAAATGGAAGGTGGAGGAGTGCAAGGTCTTTAACATCCACCAGCTCCGTGATGTCATCATGGAAGAGGAATCCAGTGGCAACCTGTGAAGCTCTGGTAAACTCCATGCCCAAGATGGTTAAAGCAGTGCTGGAAAATAAAGGTGGCCATATAAAATATTGACACTTTGGGCCCAATTTGGAAATTTTCACTAATGCCCCGTACACACGATCGGACTTTCCGGCAGACTTGGTCCAGCGGACCGGAATCCGGCGGACATTCCGATAGTGTGTGGGCTCCAGCGGAATTTTTCAGACGGACCTAGTGTCACGTACCTGGTGGTGCGATCCCGAATTGCAGAGGGAGGCCTCCCTTGCGTCTCCCACTCCTGGTTCCCTGGTGAGGTGACAGGAGACCCAGGAGTGAGGAGGAGCACGGGTGCCTGGCAGGATCAACAGACCGGTGGAGCGACACAGGGTCAACTCAGCCGACATGGTGAGTAGACTGGAACAGCAAGCAGACTGGACAGCGGAGCAGGCCGGATCAGGACAGACAGGCTGGATAAGCAAGGCAGACTGGATAGCAGAGCAGGCTGGATCAGGATGGACAGACTGGATCAGCACAGCAGACTGGACAGCAGAGCAGGCCGGATCAGGATGGACAGACTGCATCAGCAAAGCAGACTGGATAGCAGAGCAGGCTGGATCAGGATGGACAGACTGGATCAGCACAGCAGACTGGATAGCAGAGCAGGCTGGATCAGGGTGGACAGACTGGATCAGCAAGGCAGGTAGGTTCTCAGAGCAGACTGGATCAGTACAGGCAAGCTGGTTCAGCAAAGCAGACAGGACCTCAGAGCAGACTGGATCAGTACAGGTAAGCTGGTTTAGCAAAGCAGACAGGACCTCAGAGCAGACTGGATCAGTACAGGTAAGCTGGTTCAGCAAAGCAGACAGGACCTCAGAGCAGACTGGATCAGTACCGGTAAACTGGATATGCAAAGCAGACTGGTTCTCAGAGCAGACTGGATCAGTACAGGTAAGCTGGATCAGCAAAGCAGACAGGACCTCAGAGCAGACTGGATCAGTACAGGTAAACTGGATAAGCAAAGCAGACTGGTTCTCAGAGCAGACTGGATCAGTACAGGTAAGCTGGATCATCAGAACAGGCCGGGTCGGATATCAGGCTGGAAGCAAGGTACAAGAGGATTAGGTAGAAGGGGGGTCACAAACAAGCCAAGGTTGTGTGCAGGCAGACAGATGGATAGTCACAGGCAGGCCGGGTCAATACAGGTCAGAGGTATCAGGATCAGGTTACAGTCACCACAACGCTGTAGAGCAGACAGCGGGGACCGTCTGCTCTGGCCGGATTTAAATAGGCTACCTGGCGCCAACAAGAGCGCGCGTCTGTCTACCTGTGCGCACGCCCGTGCGCGGCCGTACACGTGCACGCGCGCCGGCGCGCATGCGCAGTGGCGCCCGCGGGCCAGGACGGCCAGGGTTCAGGTTTCTGGCAGGATCTTCATGACACCTAGAAATAAAACATGTTTTAAATCTTCCCGCCAAAAGTCCGCCGGACCCAGTTCCTATAAGGAAAGTCCGCTCGTCTGTATGCTGGTCCGACGGACCAACTACGGCGCAACGGCAGCTACAGCACCTGCCCGCGAGAATGTTTCCAGCGCGATCCTATTGCGGATACTTTACATCTCACGCTTGCTGCAATAGGAAAAAATTGGATTTTTTGTACTCACCGTAAAATCCTTTTCTCTGTAGTTCACCGACTGACACAGCTCCTCTCTTAGACCATTGGGTTGTTATGCCACCTTCAGGAGAAGACTAGGCATTACATGTTAACATGTGATAATAAAACTAGAACTTTCTAGTTCCGCCCAAGGGGCGGTCCCTTAGGTAACAACCCCACAGCATGCTACTGCAGCCTCAGTACGTCAACAAGCAGTATAACGTAGACAAAAATAGGAGGGGCGGGTGCTGTGTCAGTCGGTGAACTACAGAGAAAAGGATTTTACGGTGAGTACAAAAAAATCCAATTTTCTCTTACGTTCACCGACTGACACAGCTCCTCTCTTAGACCATTGGGACGTCCCCAAGCAGTGCCAAAACGAGGGGTGGGAAAACAGCATAAAAACTTCACCCACCATGGCACTTTACCCACAAAAAACAACAGCGTGTGGGAACCAAAACACTTTGTTACCCACAAAAAACAAAACAAAGAGTGCTCCTCAACTGGGAGTCACTACCTTCAAACCGCCTCAGAACTGCGGTAACAAATGCAACAGTGCATTTACTTAAGGTACTGTGTTTTTACCAAAAAAACAGGAAAAAATTTAAGTGTAATTGCAATTATACGGCCGCCTGCAAAACTTTGCTGCCAAAACAGGCATCAGCCGATGCACTGACATCTACCTTGTAGAATTTTGTAAAGGTGTGAACAGACGACCAAGTCACCGCTTTACACACTTGAGCCACAAACGCTTGATGTGGGAAGGCCCAAAACGTTCCGATTGCCCTTGTGGAGTGGGCCGGCCCCTTCAAGGCGTAGGCCTGTACTACAATCTGTCTGATCCACCTGGAAATGGTGGCCGACGAGACCGCCATGCCTTTTTTCGGACCAGCCAGCAAAACAAACAAGGAGTCTGACTTCCGAAAAGGACTAGTAGCAGACAAATACACCATCAGAGCCCAAACCACGTCCAGGGAATGGAGGGCCACCTCTTTAGGATGTGTCGGTTTAGGACACAAAGATGGTAACACAATGTCTTCATTGATGTGGAACGCCAAAACCACCTTCTGCAGAAAAGCAGGTTGCGGACGCAACACCACCTTATCCTTGTGGATAACCAGATAGGGCGACTTGCAAGACAAGGCCGCCAGCTCCAAAACCCTCCTAGCCGGAGTAATGGCCACTAAAAAGACCACTTTCTGGGAAAGAGTCAACAGAGGGATCTCCCTGATCTCTTCAAATGACGGTTTTTGAAGTGCCGATAACACCAGGTTCAAAAGCCAAAGCTGATATGTGTCCCTTAAATGGTGCTTAAAGCCAGTTTCTGGTCTACTCCTTGCTGTAGAAACAACATGATCCTGGATATAGAAAAGGCGAACGGGCGCCAACCTTTCTCCTCACACATG
Source organism: Lithobates sylvaticus (assembly GCA_028564925.1). Lineage (NCBI taxonomy): Eukaryota > Metazoa > Chordata > Amphibia > Anura > Ranidae > Lithobates > Lithobates sylvaticus. Next base: position 170,018,003 of record CM053038.1, read on the forward strand.
GAGATGTAGGCCTTCCAGGTACGATGATATATCTTCCGAGAAGAAGATTTCCGTGCTCTCAACATAGTTGGGATCACTGAGTCCGAAAGACCCCGGTTCCTCAACACCTGGCTCTCAATAGCCATGCCGTTAAAACCAGCGATGGTAAAGCAGGATGGAGGTTTGGACCTTAAGACAAAAAGGTCCTCTCGTAACGGCAGTCGCCATGGGGCGTCCGCCACCAGGCGCACTAGGTCTGCGTACCAGGGACGCTGGGGCCAATCTGGGGCGATCAGTATTACTGGAATCCCCCCGGCCTCCACTCTGCGGAGCAGACGTGGTAACAGTTTCAGTGAAGGAAAGGCATAGATGAGCTGGTACTGATCCCACAGAGCCACCGTCTGACGCATCTGCCCAAGGATCTCTTGTCCTGGACACGAATCTCGGCACCTTTCGATTGAGACAGGAGGCCAAAAGATCCACGTCTGGTGTGCCCCATCACAGGCACAGTAGCCTGAACACCTCCGGATGCAACTCCCATTCTCCTGGGTCCAGCATCTGGCGACTTAGATAGTCCGCCTGCCAGTTCGCCACTCCTGGGATGTAAATGGCCGACAGGGCCGGTACATGTCGCTCTGCCAACTGAAGGATGTGAGCGACCTCCCGTGCGGCGGCTGAGCTTCTTGTTCCCCCTTGGTGATTGACGTATGCCACCGCCATGGCGTTGTCTGACTGGATCCTGATCGGACGCTCTTGAAGTCTTATCAACCATGTGAAGAGGCATAGCCTGATCGCTCTCAGCTCGAGCAGATTGATCAGCAACTTGGATTCCTCCACCGACCAGAGGCCCTGGGTCGACTGAACTCCCATTACTCCACCCGTGCCGGTTAGGCTGGCGTCCGTTGTGATCACCGTCCATTTCAGAGGTAGGAACGACTTCCCGGACCGAAGTGCCGGGGACCTCAGCCACCAGAGCAGGGAATCCCTGACTAACTGGCTCACCTGAATCTGCCGATCCAGAGACAACAGAGATTTGTCCCACTTTGTCAAGATCTCCTTCTGCAAGACTCTGGTGTGAAACTGGGCATACGGTACTGCCTCGAAGGAGGCCACCATGAGTCCCAGGACTCGCATGCAGAAGCATAGCGACGACCACTTGTGGTTCATCAGCAGTTTTACCGCGGCTCTGAGAGTCTGCCGCTTGTCTGAAGGGAGAAACACTCTCGCTTCCATGGAGTCCAGCAGTAAGCCTAGGTACTCCAAACGCTGAGTCGGTACAATCACCGACTTTTTTAGGTTCAACAGCCACCCAAATTCCTGCAGGATCTGCATGGTGATCGCCACATCCTCCTCTAACTCTGAGGCGGAAGATGCTCTCAGGAGGAGATCGTCTAGGTTTCCCACGATCGCGATCCCACATTGTCGCAGCAACGCTAAAACAGGAGCCAATACCTTGGTAAAGACTCGGGGGGCTGATGCCAAACCAAAGGGGAAAGCCAAACTGGTAGTGTGTTTCCCCAACTGCAAACCGCAGAAACCTCTGATGCCGAAGGCATATGGGTATGTGCAGGTACACATCCTGGATGTCCAAAGACGCCAGGGGGTCCCCTTGATGGAGTGCAGTGACTACTGAGCGAACTGATTCCATTCTGAACCTCTGTGCTTTTACAAAGTAATTGAGGGCTTTTAGGTCCAAGATTGGACGTACCCCTTCCTTTTTGGGGACTACAAACAGGTTTGAGTAGAACCCCTGGAAACGTTCTGATTCTAGGACAGGTACTATCACCCCGCGACTCAGCAGGTCCCTTGCCGCCCCCAATAGGGCCTCCCGGCGAGCCGGGAATACAGGTATGCTGGAGGGAAGAATCTGTTTTGCGGCCTGAGGAAATCAGATCACAGACCCATTGGTCAGACAGCCGAGAGACCCACCGGGCTGCAACTCCCGAAGGCGACCTCCCACCCGCGTTGCAGGCAGGGGCAAACCTTAATGCGGTAGCGCTTTTGCTCGCAGGCTTGTTAGGCTTGCGGTTCCAGGGACGCTTTTGTCCTTCAGAGGTCGTCCTGTCAGGCTGGGGATGCTTAGCCGAAGCCCCGGGCAGACGGAAAAGCCGGTTGTGAGCGGAAAATGAGGGCTTTTGCCTACGGCGTGGCTCCTTAGCCTTCCTGGCCTGTGGGAGTAGTGTACTCTTACCACCTGTGGCATTTTCAATAATGTCATCTAATGAGGCTCCAAAGAGCTGGTCGCCAAGGAAGGGAAGATCCGTCAGGGCTTTTATAGATGCCTGGTCAGCAGACCAGCATTTTAGCCAAATCAGGCACCTCAGCACCACAGCTGACACTAAAGCCCTGGATAACAGAGGGAGAGTATCCAGGGCCGCATCACAAATGTACTTAAGGCCTTGCACTAATTGGTCTGCTAGTTCCACGCAGACAGGAGAAGCCTGTTGCTCTCCCAATTCGCGGTGCAAAAGTTTTGCCCACTCAGTGACACAAGTGCGGATGCCAGTACTGGTCGCATTGCTGACCCCACAGCCGTAAACAAGGAACGAGACACTGCCTCGGCCTTCCTGTCCGTGGGATCCTTAAAAAGGCAGGAGTCCCCTCTACCGGGATTGTGGTTAATTTGTTTAACCCGAAAACTGGGGGGTCCAAGGCCGGAGGAGCCGACCATTTTTTGAGAAGGCTCTCCTCAAAGGGGTAACACACCGCCATGTATTTGGGGACCGAAAAGGTCCGCTGCGGGCGACCCCATTCCTTGTAAATGAACTCATCAAAATAAGTCAGATACAGGAACACCCTAGGTGAATGGGCTGGCTTATGGGACCCAAAAGGGACCGCTACATCAGCAGAGGGATCTGCTGGCTCCTGAATCTTCAGGGTATCATGCACAGCTGTGATAAGTGCTCCAACAAGCTCTTTGTCGCACACGGACCCGGACAGGGACTCATCCTCACTGTCCGATTGGTCCTGGTCAGCGTCATCTGAAACAACAGAACAGGGGTCACCAGCCTCAGCAGGGCCAGAGTCTGCGTCAGAGCTCTCCCCGCAAGGTGTCCAGAGGCACTACACTGTCTGCAGGTGAACCGGTTGCAATTGCCTGGATTTCGGGGGAAGAAACACCAGTTTCTGAAGCCAAGCTGACCCTACCCTGTCTGCCACCTGTTGGGGACTTAGGACAGTGATGGACCCACCCTCCTAACTGCTGCTGGCTGAGAGGCTCTTTCCCGCAGTACTCACCACCCTGACTGGTTCTGCGCCGTCCAGCTAATAGTGCCAGTATCCTGTGTCAGCTCCCAGATGCATAGGAGACCACACCGCACTGTGCAGAGCTGCTCTGAATGGCACTGACACTGACCAAAAACGTGTTCAGGCTTCAAGAAAATGGCCGCCGAGCGTCCAGTATAAAGGACACAATCACAGGGAAAATGGCCACCGGACTACAGTAAAATGGAGACAGAGCATGCTGCTCCCTGGTCACACCAAAAATGGCCGCCAAACACTTTATGCAATGAAGGACAGTGAAACAACAGGCAGGGAAATGGCGGTAAACAGCGCTACAGCGATCAGCAGACACAGCCTCCAGACACCCAGGGGAGAGACCTACAGACAACCAGAGCACAGCTACCCAGCGCAGTCCCCACCCCAGGTGAGAGCCCCCTGGGGAGCACCTGTCTATGGCAAACACACTGCTCAGCAGCCCATGCAGCATACCCCACAGGGAAGGGGGGAGAGGAAGGATAGGGACAGGGAGAGAAGAGAGGGAGGTGAGGGACCCCCGAATCGACCTCCCTGGGAATGCCCAGCTGCTCAGCCCCACCGAGGCAGGGAGAGCTGTACTTACCAGTCCTGAGAAGCTGGGAGACATTCCATTGCAGAACTACTCACTGATCAGTACAGGGTAGCTGCTGGCCCGGCATACTGTGACACAGACATCAGTAGCCCGGTCATATGTATGCCCCGGAGCATAAAAGCTCACCGACCACCTCTGGAGCTGAGGTTTCGTCATTGCCTGCCGAGCCGTAGCTGCGACCTGCACACGCTCGATGGCCGGACTGGGGAGACTACAAGGATACGGGTATCCAGCCTGTCACCCAGCCGGCTGTTGATAGCAGATCACAGGATCTATCATCTTGCGCAAAAACCAAGCTTCTGCAGAAACAGACAGACCGATGGGCCCATCAGGGTTCCTAGGTCTTTCTCCTTCACTAGGCAAAATAAAACTGAGGCTGCAGTAGCATTCTGTGGGGTTGTTACCTAAGGGACCGCCCTAGAAAGTTCTAGTTTTATTATCACATGTTAACATGTAATGCCTAGTCTTCTCCTGAAGGTGGCATAACAACCCAATGGTCTAAGAGAGGAGCTGTGTCAGTCGGTGAACGTAAGAGAAACACATTTTCCTATTGCAGCGAGCGTGAGAGATAGACGACAATGTCCCTTAGGTCTGGTATGGATTTTTTTTTTCAAATATTTTATTTAAACCACAAAAAGGTGAGTCCAGGTTTTCATGGCAGCCATATATATACAGTAACATAACAAAATGCGCTAGATAAATGATACAGTATTCCATATAATAATCATAACATCTCATTTCTAACACCTTCTATGTTCCTCTCAAAGAAAGATGATGAAAAAAAAAAGAATAAATAAACAAAATAATATAACATCAATATTAGAACAATCTAGGAGAGGTAGATTAACCCTCCACCATTATACCTGGTATCACCCAATATCCCATTTTCTAAATAACACACAAAAAAACAAAAAAAAAAAAAAAGGGAAAAGCCCCAATAAGTACTGGATACTTAGTTGTAAACTGTCTATTATGATGCCTATGCCCAATAATTATGAATTCAGCAGCGTCAAACCTTCTTCAGAGAGGATAAACATATTCCACCCTCCCCATACCTCAGAGTACTCTTCTTGTTTATTTTGTGCTGAGAGTGTGAGGTCTTCCATCTTATTAATCTCTTCCACCCTGTGGAGCCAGCATCCAATAGTAGGGGGTAAAGTTTTTTTCCACCTAAGAGGGATACATGCTTTTGCTGCATTCACTAAATGCCTTAAAATTGATTTCTTATATTTTTTAACTGAAATAGTCGTAACATGTAATAGAAAAAAAGATGGGTCCTCAGGTATCCTATAATCAGAAAATGTTTGTGTAATGTTCCGTACTTCCCTCCAATATGGTATTATCTTTGGGCAAGACCAAAAATATGTAACATCGTCCCTCCCTCCTCATGGCATCTCCAGCAACGGTCTGGTATTTCAGGGTAAAATTTATGCATCTTCTGTGGAGTATAATACCAGTGTGTCAGTATTTTATAATTGGTCTCCTGGATCCTAGTGCAAATCGATGTCCTCAACGAAAGCTCAACTATATTCTGCCTTTGACTGATTGTAAACTTACAGTTTATCTCTCCTTCCCATCTCTCCATCCAAGATGGATATGGTTGTTCCGAAGGAGTAGTCAATAGATCATACATCTTCGAAAGAGTTTGCGTTAAAGTCCCCTCCTCTGAACAGTATTTTTTAAAGATAGATAATTGTCGACTGAACCTCTCTAGCGGTTTTAATGAGTGAAGAAAATGATGGAGCTGCAAGGCCTTCCAAAACGGTAAGCCGAAAGATCCCGAGGGTTCTATTAATGTCACTATTGAGGGCCAGCCATCTGATAGTAAAAAGTTGAATGCTCTAAAACGGTTAGTCTGTCGCAAAATAGAGAAATTATGGTCTCTCAGACCTGGAGGGAATCTCGGATTCCCCAGAATGGGCATCAAAGGTGAGTCCACTGATGAAAGCAACGTTTTGACGATCACCTGTGAACAGATTTTTACTGTAGGGCCTATCAAAGGGTGCATCTTTAGATAAGCCGTCAGTTTATCATAGCACCATGGTGCTCCTTTCAGTAAAACATCTGTCTGTGACTGTTCGATCTGGGTCCATAATTTGCCTATTGAGTGAAGATTCCAATCTATGAGTCGCCCTAAATGTACCACCTGATAGTATTTAAGTATGTCTGGTAATGCAATACCCCCGCTATGTTTAGGTAAAATTAATTGGCTTCTAGGAATACGTGGTTTCTTGTGTGCCCATATGAATTGAGTAAACAGGGAATGGACCTGTTTAAAATATTGAGATGGTATCTTAATTGGTAATGTTTGAAATAAATATAAGTATTTTGGTAAAATACTCATCTTTAAAAGGTTACATCTACCGAACCACGAAAATATTCCCCAATTCCAGGTTTCCAACAACATACGTGTTCTAGTCAAAAGAGGAGGGAAGTTGAGTTCAAAGACCCGGGATAGATCAGACGGGATATATGTTCCCAGATATTTCAAGGCTGTTTCTGTCCATTTAAACCTAAAATTTAGCTGTAAATTTTTAAGCGACGTAGAAGGTATACCTATCCCCATAGCCTCCGATTTACTAAAATTGAGCCATAAATTCGAGAGTCCGCCCTATATCCCAAATTCACGTATCAGATTCGGCAGGGAGACCATAGGGTTAGTAAGGGAGAAAAGCAGATCATCCGCGTAAGCTGAGACTGTATGCTGCCGCTCTCCTACTCTGACTCCAGTAATATCTGGGTTCAACCGAATCATGCAGAGAAAGGGTTCCAGGGATAGAGCGTAAAGCAGCAGGGATAATGGACACCCCTGTCTGGTCCCATTTGAAATAGGAAAGGGATCTGATAAAATTCCATTTACTTTAACTTGAGCTGATGGATGCAGGTAAATCCTGCCAATCCATTGTAGCATATGTTCCCTCAATCCTATATGTCGTAGAACAGCAAACATAAAGTTCCAGTTGACACGGTCGAATGCCTTTTCAGCATCTGTACCTATTATAACGCTCGGAGTATGTGTCTCCTGTACTATATGAATAAGATTTAACACTTTAATTGTGTTGTCGCGGGCTTCTCTAGTTGGGATGAATCCCACTTGATCAAGGTGTATCAGCGGCTGTATGTGTTCTGTGATTTGAATAGCTATGATCTTTGTAAATAATTTAAGGTCACTGTTCAAAAGTGAAATAGGTCTGTAATTGCTACAGGAGGTAGGATCTTTTCCTTCTTTAGGGATTACTGTAATATGTGCTTTTAAGGCGTCTCTGGGGAACGCTGTCTCAGAACTTACTTTATTTAATAGTTCCACCATATGAGGACCTAATAATGGGAAAAAAAAAAAAATTATAATACTGTAATGAGAACCCATCCGGGCCTGGTGTTTTACCTAACTTGCAGACATCCTTTGCTTTCTGTAATTCCTCCAAAGTTATTGGTATCTCCAACTCTTCCTGAACCTCTGGGGTCAGCTGAGGGAGTTGGGAGGAAGCTATATAGTCTTCCATTTGTATCTGAGCAAAAGACTGTTCTGAGATATTATATAGGGAAGAATAGTAATCTCTGAACCCCTGTGTAATTTGCTTAGGAAGCCCCACTTTTTGGACTGGGTGTAATTATTTGAGGAATATATGAGGCTAATTTTTGTTCTCTAATCGCACGTGCTAGTGTTCTCCCACATTTATCTCCTAATTCATAGCCTATTCTGCGACCTCGCTGTATATCTGCCTGGGCTTTATATCTTAACAAATCCGTTACCTGCTTACGAAGCGAAAAAAGATTTTGTTCGAGTAAAGGGTTTGGTGCATGTTTATGTTCAGCCTCAACTTTATGAATGTCCTGTAGAAGGGATGTAAGCTTTTCAAGCCTTAGGCGTTTAAGTCGTGCTCCGTGCTTGATAAGAACACCCCTTATAACTGCCTTGTGGGCTTCCCATAGGATCCCTATATAACAATCAGGTTGTTTGTTAATTTGAAAATACTGACCCAGCTCACACTGTACATCCTCCACTATCTCAGGAGTCTGCAAGAGACTTTCATTCAGTCTCCAGACTCTAGTCCTGAAGGTTGAGAACTCAGAAAATCGGTATATTAAGACGATTGGCGCATGGTCTGACCATGTAATTGTACCAATTACTGTGCTATGAACCGCCTGCAACTGTGCGTGTGGAATCAAAAAGTAATCTATGCGTGAGTAAAGTTTATGAGGAGGAGAGTAAAACGTGTAGTCCTTCTCACCTGAATGTTGTAACCGCCAGACATCAACCAGTTGGACTTCGTGGAAGGCTTGTGCCACTCTTTTACGGACACCAGGAGTAATGGAGGATAAGTCAGAGGAGGTATCCATATTGGGAAGCAACGGAACATTAAAATCACCTCCCAGTATCAACTGACCTTCCGAAAATTTCAAAAGGCGTTCTATTGTGCGACTCAAAAAGGAGTCTTGATGATCATTTGGAGCATATATAGAAGCAAAAGTCATTTTTACTTCTCCTATCTGGCCTTTAATAAACATGTAACGCCCCATCGGATCTGCTAGACTGTCTTGACACAACCATGGTAATCGACTAGACACTAGTATTGATACCCCTTTGGTTTTAGTTAAGTTATTAGTAGAATGATAGACAACTGGATAGTACCTGTTTTTAAGAATAGGAAGTTTATCATCTCTGAAGTATGTTTCTTGAATAAACACCATATCTACCTGTAAACGCTTCAAGTCATTCAATAATATCCGTCTCTTTTCAGGGGTATTTAAACCTTTGGCATTAAGCGAGAATATCTTCAAAGTATCCATCTGGTATGGATTTTAAGGGTAACCCCCTACGCCGAAAAAACGGCAAGGGGTCCCCCCAAAGTCCATACCAGACCCTTTCCCGAGCACGCAGCCCTGCCGGTCAGGAAAGGGGGTGGGGACGAGCGAGCGCCCCCCCCCCCCCCATCCCAAAGCACCTTGTCCCCATGTTGATGAAGACAAGGGCCTCTTCCCGACAACCCTGGCCTTTGGTTGTCAGGGTCTTCCGGCGGGGGCTTATTGGAATCCAGATCCCGGCCCCCCACCCTATGTGAATGAGTATGGGGTACATCGTACCCCTACCCATTCACCTGAGGGAAAAAAAAGTGTCAATAAAAAAACACACTAGACAGGATTTTAAAGAAATTTATTAGTCAGCTCCGGGGTCTTCTTCTGACTTCTGGGGTCTCTTCTGACTTCTGCCGCCTCTTCTGCCACTCTCCGGTTCTTCTCCGCGCTCTCCGGTATCTTCTCCCGGGCTCCGCCGCTATCTTCTTCCAGCTCTTTTATTAGCAGCCCAGTCTCCTCCTTCGTCGTCTTCTTCTTCCCTCTTCTGTTCTTCCAATGTTGACACAACGCTCTCTCCCACTGTAATGCTGTGTACAGCGTGCGCGACCACTTATATAGGAATGAGGGCAAGGTCCCAGCATGACCCAGGTGGTGACATCATAAGGGGCGGAGTCCCGGGGCATGCTGTGACTGTGCCATCATAAGGGGTGGGGTGACCCCGCCCCATGCCTATATAAGTGGTCGCGCACGCTGTACACAGCATTACAGCGGGAGAGGGCGTTTTGTCAACATTGGAAGAACAGAAGGAGGGAAGAAGAATAAGATGACAAAGGAGGAGCCACCGCTAGAAAAAGAGCTGGAAGAAGATAGTGGAGGAGCCCGGCAGAAGAACCGAAGAGCGGGAGAAGGTACTGGAGAGCGCGGAGAAGAACCGGAGTGCGGGAGAAGATACCGGAGAGCGTGGAGAAGAACCAGAGAGCGGCAGCAGAGGCGGGAGAAGTCAGAAGACCCCCAGAGCTGACTAATACATTTCTTTAAAATCCTGTCTAGTGTGTTTTTTTTATTGATACTTTTTTCCCCTCAGGTGAATGGGTAGGGGTACAATGTACCCCGTATTCATTCACATAGGGTGGGGGGCCGGGAAAGTCCGTCGGACCTAGTAAGCCGGAAAGTTCGTTTGTGTGTGTGCAAGTCCACTCGTTCAGAAAGTCCAGCAGACATCCGCTGCAAAGTCCGGCGGTTAGTCCGATCGTGTGTATGCGGCATTAGGGGTGTACTCACTTTTGTTGCCAGTGGTTTAGACATTAATGGCTGTGTGTTGTTATTTTGAGGGGACAGCAAATGTACACTGTTATACAAGCTGTACACTCACTACTTTACATTGTAGCCAAGTGTCATTTCTTTAGTGTTGTCACATGAAAAGAGATAATAAATTATTTACAAAAATGCAAGGGGTGTACTTACTTTTGTGACATACTGTATAGAACTATTTGTATGAATACATGTCTGGTGAATAAATCTCCTATTGTTAATCTGTGTTCATATTGATTGATCCTGTATCTTAAAAATGTTATCATTTAAAAATGACTCATTCATAAATACAGTGCAGGAAAATTATTCTCATAAGCATGACAGGTCAAGCGTCTTCCAAAGCATCAATTTCACTTTGGATTCACCAATTGATCATTCAGGCCTATGGCCTGAAAGGTAAAGCCTCCTCCCTTCAGGGTGAGAGCTCATTCCACCAGGGTGGTAGGAACCTCCTGGGCTTGTCAGCATCAGGCGTCAGTGGCACAGATTTGCAAGGCTGCTACCTGGTCTTCAGTACATACATTCACACAATTTTATCAAGTGGATATTAGAGCAGCAGATTTGGCTTTTAGCCGTAGTGCGTTACAGGCTGCCCTATATATCTGATGTTTTTTTTTTTGTACATTGTGTCTCTCTACCCTCAAATGACATCCCAGTTAGTAATGTATAGCCAGCTCTGTGTCCCGTGATGTATAAAATAGAAAATCTGATTTTTTTCTACGTACCTGTAAAATCCATTTCTTCGAGTACATTGCGGGACACAGAGGTCCCTCCCCTCTCTATTTTGGAGTTCATTGCTTGCTACAAAACTGAAGTACTTCCTGTATTGGAGGGGTTATATACAGGGGGACTTCCTGTCTTTGGTCTGCCAGTGTCCATTCACCTATAGGTGGTGTATAACCCAGTTAGTAAGGATGAGCTCCGGCGTGTTCGCACACTCCAAGTGTAGAGCCTGCCAGGAAGTCGGCACAGGCAGTGAGACATTGTCCCGATGCGTGTCTGCAGAAATCGGGAAATGTCTCACTGCCTGTGATTAGCGCAGCACAGTTCTGACTTCCTGGCGGGCTCTGCACGTGGAGTGTGCAAACACGCCAGAGCTCATCCTTACCAGTTAGTAATGTATAGTCTGCTCTGTGTCCCATGATGTACTCAAAGAAATGTATTTTACAGGCAAGTAGAAAAAAAATAATCAAATTTTTTGCAGCAATCTCTCCAAAGGCTTATTAACTGGCACTTTGGTAGGTTAATGAGACGTGGGGAAAAATGGCAACTGTCCACTGGAATATAACAGTTACAAACAACAGTTTTGAACAAGTTTTAATTATTTGTTTATTTACTATTTTAATAGTTAACTCCAAACAATGAATAAGTGCAGCACTAATTGTACAAAACAAGTGAAGATATATATATGTAGCTCCTAATGAGCATGTGCTATATATTTTTGTAAATTTAATGTTCCTAAAATCACAGTTGGGTTTTAGGGTTAATTGTTCTAAATGATGGTCTCAGTACCAGTTTGGCTGGATTGTCTTGTGTTCTGCTTGACGGTGGGTGTTGGTGTCACCTCTGGTAGGCATAGGAACACAGTCCCGTTGGATGCATTGGGTGCCAATCTCTCAGAACCAACCAGTGAGTGTGTTGTCTCGCTGTGAACTCTGGGAGAGGGTACTGAGGTCACGCGCTTATTGGTTTCCGGTCCAGAAGATCTTTCTGTCTGTTTGGTCCTGGTCCTCCTGACCAGCCCTCAGGGGCCCTCATGGCCTGGGGTGCGGATCCATCCATTTCTGAGTCTCGGGGCTGGCTAGCCCGGGACACAGTAACTGGAAGGAGGATTCTAAGGTGGTCCGGTGCCTTCTCGGTTTTGGAGAGGCCCAGCAACTGAGAACGCAACCAGGGGAGAACTCTTCAGAAGAGGGCCACGCACAAAGCTGGCTGCTCGGTAAGAGCCAGGAAGCTAAGTTGAAAGGACACCAGGTGAATCCACACTCGTACGGTATCGCTGGACCGGCTGCAAGATACTGGTACTGTATGAGGGTTCGCTAACTTCATTCAGTTACAACCAAGTCTGTGGCAGAGACTTTGCTTTATCTGAATCACCTATCGGTTGCTAAATTCACTGAGAGGAGATTTATCCGATGCTGTAATATCCAGTTGCAAATAGCTATTCCCTGGTTTTCATACTGAGAGACATTCAGTTTCAAGAGTACCTGAACTTCCCACATATGCCCTCTATTCCTTTATTTAGAGACTGTGTTTTGCCTACTATTTTTGCAAATAACCATCCCTAAAGTGGATCCAGTGTCAGTCTACAGTTCCTTTGGGCCATCTACCTCGGGAAACCCCTAGACGCATACGAGGTCAAGAAGGTAACGGTAAGCCCAAAAATAACCAGCAGCTCCTTCGGGGGTTAGTGCTATATATATATATATATATATATATATATATATATATATATATATATATATATATATATATATATATATTTATATTTATATATATATATTGCAATACACAAACACTTCTAAATATTGACAATTGTGTTAACTTAACCACATGTGAATGGTGTAATGACTACACTACAGTGAGTAAATACACAGTTCTGAAAAAGTCCAAATATAAATGTGATTCAACAAATAAGTGTAGAAATCCAACCGCAGATGTGACCCTTGAGAAGGAAAGATAGCCAGAAAAAAACACCACCATAGATAGGAGGAGGTTTACCAGATTACAGCGAGGCATATACCGCCCAAGTCACACAGGCTTGTAATGCCCCATACACACGGTCGGAAAATCCGACCACAAAATCCATCTGATTTTTTCCGACGGATTTAGTCCGACACTGGTGTTGCATACACACGGTCGGATAGGACAGAATCCATCGGAAAATCCGACCGTGTGTATGGGGCTTTAGACTCAAACCCAATGAATGCAGCTGGTCCAGGATCCACAACGGCCGACATCAGAAGTCAGAACATCAATGGGATATGGAAAATGGACCCCAAAACTTCATGTAGAAACAGAGGCTGGGTACCACGTAACATGTGTAATGCAATAGAAAGAAAGGGGGGCTTGAATAGCGTGATACCGTTTTTATAAAAGTAGTATTTATTATAATTTAAAAAAAAAAATGAACACCCACATTTCGCAGATCGCAAATAGGCTTATCAAGAATAGGTACAGGTACAAGAGCGATGTATGTAGGAAAGATCCTCCCAATGCGTTTCGACTAACCAGTTGTCGCCTGGGGTGTACACACGGTTTGTTTCATTGTTCACTGTTTGTCTTAAGGCTAACCCCCTCCAGACAGCTCTGTGGTATGGAAGGGTTGTTTTGGGTTTGAATTTTTGTTTATGTACTTTAATTATCTCCTGGGACTTCTCTGTCATTACACATATCAGCCCTCCCAATCAAGCTATCGAACAACTCCCTGCTGACCCTGTTTCAAGTCGTCATTTGCATGGCCAAGAGAACCTAAGTGAGGACTAGAGTGAACTTTACAATTGACCAATTGGAACGTGGTTGTTTGGGCAGGGTGTTCAAACTGTTGTGTATAAAAGTGGGTTGTGTGCATCCAATAAAAGGTGAGATTCCTGTTTGAACTTACATACAGCCTGCCTGGTGTTTGTTCTGAGCTATCACAACTGGATTCAAATGGCACATAGCTGTAGTTCAAATCACAGAGCATCGGACGACTGAAATATCCGACGTTGCAATCTGCAATCCAATCCAATAGCAGCAGAGTGGTGTCGGGAGAGTGGAACAGAGCGAGCAGGGGCTCGTTACAATCTTCTCATGACATTCATATATCAGTTTTATACTGTTCTTATTGTTAAATTTTGGAAAAAAAAAACTTTTAAGCTAGTCTCATCCCCAGCCCAAATAACGATCAGATCATCAATAAATCTTTTATAAAATAATTGCTTAGGGGGGGATCACAATAGACTTCCTTTTCTTCCCATTGTAACATAAATAAGTTAGCGACACTAGGTGCAAATTTTTCACCCATCATTATGCCTTTTATCTGCTTAGAATAGTCAGAGTTGTGCCAAAAGTAATTGTGTTGCAAGAAATATTCCAGGCTTTGAAGTTGACCCCAGACGATGTCCTTGGAGACAAAACACTGCGGCCATTTCTTTTTAAAGCGCTGATTTTAACCTGCTAAAATTGATCTACCACCCTGAGGATAGCCGGGCGTTCCTGTTCCAGCCATCTGAGGATTCCAGTGTTCATTCCAATTGGTTATTTTTATAATACAAGCCTGTTTGACTCACAGAACATATGCTCTTGTGGGTTCAAACATTCCGGTAAGCCTCCCAGTTTTTGGTGGTGGCACTTCAGTTACATATCCTGTTCACAGTTGGAATATGTACACAAAGTTTTGAATATATTTTCATTTCACATGGAACTTTGAACCACATTTCAAAAAAAATTTCACTTGGACTTTTCCTTTGATATTTATCACTTGTTATAGTGTTCAATATTTTTGTATATCTTTCTATAATCTTCAGTGGTGTTCATTTGGGTTTAGTACTCTCTGTTTGTTACACATGTTCAGCCACATTTTTCACAAGAGCTACACTATTTGTTTTCTTTTGCATTGCCATTTATCCAATTTGCTGTGTTAGCCGCTATACTTTTAAGGCAGGGCAAAATTACTTGCTACACTACTTTGAAGTACAGGTACTCGGCACTTAACGAATTGGTCGTTAAACGAGGAATCACAAGTAATCAATATTTTAATAAAAACGGGTTAAAGGGGGCGTGACCGGATGGAGGAGGGAGTGTGTGTGAAAGAGTGAGAGTGCACGCTTCTCGTCTCTGCTCCTTGTTCCTCCATGAACCTGTGAACAGCCTGCGAATAGGATGAGCCCACTGCCTCGGATCTCAGCTACCTAGCTGAAAATATACGCTGCTGATTCTGAGGAGATCTAAGGCGGCTGATTTGAAGGACCGTGTCTCTCTCCCCCTTCACCTTCCTGTTTTGGATCTGTGCCTTCTTACCTGGCATCCGCCGGACCTCTCCCCTTATACCTCACCCCCCCCCTACCTCTCCCCTTGCTTTTTTTTTCTTTTTGCACTTATTAAGTGTCCTAAAAGCTGCAATCTGGTGGAGCTCAATTTAGGCGATTGGGAGAGTTGTTGGGGTGCAAATCCGCCTTTAACTTGATTCCCCAGATAGCAGGTTATATTCAGGATACGCTTATCCCCTCCTACACAATAAGCTCTACTTAGTACTGCCTTTTGTGAGGGTTTTGTTTTTTGTTATAAAAACGCCTGGTGCAACTGTAAAAGAACGGTGGCAATATCATGCCAAGCCAATGCACTACTAAAGCCAGCCAAGCGGCAAGTCAAGCAAGCCAGGCAGCGGCTAAACTGGAAAAAATTGCACATACCCCGGGACAATCATCTTGCCAGACCTCCCCTAAAAGTAACCAACAATGCCAGCAGAACCAATCTAAATCAGGGGCGAGGAAAAGCCAGGGTCAGAGCCAGATCCAGGGTCAGAACCATCTGCCACTACCAGGGGGAGGAGCTGGGGAACCAAAAGAGAGACCCCAGGATCAGAGGCCTGAAATGGCCTTAGGGGCGGCAACGGGGGGGGGGGAAGGTTTGGGGGACCCTGAACCAACACTAAAAGAAGTCTTGCAGGCGGTTAATTTGTGTAAGGACTCTTTGACCGAAATGACCACCCAATTAAAATCTATCCAAGAGGAACTTTTGCTCGCCAGACAGGATTTACATAAAGTCCAGGAAAGGACCACAGTTCTTGAGACAAGAGTTGGCTTAATAGAGGGCGATCTGGACCCCCTCAAAAGAGAAATGGCAGTTATTAGAGGACAATTGACTAAACAAGAGAGCAAAATAGACTAACTGGAAAACAGAATGCGAAGGAAAAATATAAGAATTTTAGGATTCCCAGAATATAGTGAAGGCCCAGATCCTGTCACATTTTTGGAAAAATGGTTTCGAGATCTATTTGGCCAAGAGTCCTTTACACTGCTTTTTTCAATTGAACGAGCACACAGAGTCCCTGCTAGACCACCTCAGTCCGGAGCGCCTCCCCGACCACTATTGGCTAAAATATCGCACTTCAAGGACAAAATGACAATCACACGTAAAGCAAGGGAGATGGGGAACATGCCTGGAAATAGGGTTTCCATATATCCAGATTTTTAACCAGATTTACAGAGGAAAAGAGCTAAGTTTACCGAAGTAAAGCGCAAATTGCGCCAAGCAAATATAACATATGCATTGCTATATCCGGCTAGACTACGACTAACGGTTAATGAGGGGACTATATTTTTTGATTCTCCGGAAGGGGTAGATCAATGGTTGATAGCTCACAATGAGAAAAAGTAGTGGTGTGTTTCCCCTGGGGGGGGAGAGGGAGAATTTTTTCTCTCTCTCTCTCTCTCTCTCCCCCCCTCTTTCCCTCCTCTTTCATTCCGCTTTACATGTGTCGAAAATTATGGTAAACTGCTGTAGCTCATAGAGTGCCAGTAGGGAGGGGGAGAGATGTGGACTTTTTTTTTTTTTCTTCTCTCCTTGTAACAGGGGCTGGTTTTCTGTTCCCTACATGTTTTTCTACATTGAGGGGGGCGAGGAGGGGGGAAGAGGGGTATGCAGGGATGGGAACAAAAGAATGTGATATCCCCAGTTGTCTTTCTTTTGAGGGGAGTGGTAAAATGTTCTCAGACTATGCATGTAGTATTTGTGTCTTGTCTGTCTGTAGAGGTGAAGGGGATTTGGGAGGGTGGGATAGGGAGGGGGGTAAGTGGTTTATATTGAGTATGCAGTGTGTATGGATAGGTCACAATAGAAGGTCCCCGGGTAGGCCAAGTAAGGCAGTGAGAGAGGAAATTACGGAAGGTAGAGGGTATGTTTGAATTAGAGGGGGGGGGGGGGAAGATGTGTGTATGTGATCAGTAGGGAAGATTTGAAGAAGCATGTCTTAAAGGGGGAAGAAACGCACCTGTTTACCAAAACAGTTAGAAATCAGAGGGTCATTACATACGACAGGTGGAGGGAAGCCACTAATAATAATTTCTTTTTTTTGAGGAATAGAGATCACTATTATTTATATTACACCATTAATATATCACATGATATAAAAACTAAAAGAGTTATAAAAGGTATCACCAAACATATCTAGGTTTCACAGTGTCACAAAGATATCAACATAATTTTGTATATGACTAGCACTACACGGTCAAATAGGAAAACTATCACAGTTTGTTCATGGAACATAAGGGGGCTAGGGGATTTAGGTAAAAGAGCGGTAGTTTTGAACACAGCAAAGATGCATGGGTTTAATATCCTGTGTTTACAGGAAACACATTTCACTAATATTTCCATATCCCAGTTGGGGTGGAGGGAATTTCAAATGCAGTTTCACTTGGTCCATACTTCTTATTCAAGGGGGACTAGTATTTTGGTTAAAAAAGGGGTATCATTTAACTGTTTCCAGAGCAGGACTGATAAGCAAGGGCGATACGTCTTTATTCACTGTAAAATAGAGAATAAAATCGTGATACTGGCCAATGTATATGTACCACCCCCGTTTCAGACAGACATTTTCTATGATTTAGCAGAGTTTGTAATGGATAAATCAGGTACCCCAATACTTATGAGGGGAGACTTTAATATGGTCATTGACCATAACTTAGATAGGCTCCCACAATTGACTCAACGGCGAACCCCAATTGATAATCGACTTGTTTAGATTATGGGGGAAATGGGTTTAAAGGACATCTGGAGAATACAGAACTTAAAGACCCGGGTCTATTCGTGCCTGTCCATGACACATTCTGCATTGTCCTGAATTGATATGATTCTGGGAAACGATGAGGCGATTACCATGTCAGGCAATGCTAGATACCTACCAAGGGGCCTCTCTGATCACTCACCGATTATAGTATCTTTAGATATAGGCGAGGGAAATCAAACACATGTATGGAAAATTAGTCCAGCATGGTTGGAACTCATTGGGGAACCCCAGGAAGTAACAGCCGCTTTTAATACTGGAACAGCGTTGCAGGGCGTTATTTGGGACACATTAAAGGCTTTTCTTCGTTTGATCTTTTGATTCAACAGATCTCAAGAATTAAAAAAGACTCCAATAAAAAAGAGGTAGAGGTGGGACAACAAATGACATATCTAGAGGAACAATACTTTAAAGACCCATCAGTGGGGAACCTAGGGGCATGGATAGAAGCACAACACATTTATTGTCTGATAATGCTGGGAAAAGCGGAAAAAAAGTACATTTTCCAAAGACAGGTTAAGTTTGGGAAAGGTGAATGTGTAGGCCGAATGCTATCCCAATTAGTAAAATCGAATTCACCTTCATCGCTGGTACCAATGATAAATATAACAACAGGTAGAACAACAACATATACGCCAGAAATTGTTGATTGTTTCAAAACTACTATAAACATTTATATAGTTCCAGCCAAGAAGAACCGGGGGAGACAATGGAACATTTTTTTCGGGATTTGACTATCCCCAAACTTTCTGAGGAAAATAAGAATATACTCGATAGCCCGATTACATTAGAAGAGATACAGCACACGGTACAGGCAATGGCGACCCAGAAGTCTCCAGGGCCTGATGGCCTACCAGTGGAGGTTTATCACCATTTTGGAGGAGTTATTCTCCCTGAGCTTTTGAAAACCTTTAACTGGGCATTGACTAATGGAGAACTCCCTCGATCAATGAGGGAATCTATCATAATAGTCATACCTAAAGAAAATAAAGACCCATTGGACCCCTCTTCGTATAGACCTATCTCTCTGCTTAATCTGGATGCCAAGATCCTGGCAAAGGTCTTGGCGTCCAGATTGAACGGGGCGATAGCTGGTCTAGTCCATCCTGACAAATCAGGATTTATTCCTGGAAGGTCTACTAATATAAACATTAGACGAGTCTATCTAAATCTACAAATACCGTCTGAGGAGGAGGGGCATAGAGCCATCATATCTCTAGATGCCGCTAAGGCTTTCAATACTCTAGAATGGGGATACTTGTGGAGGGTGTTGAGGGAATTCCAAATGGGACCAATTTTCATCAAGTGGGTAAAAATGATGTACAGATCCCCGGAGGCCAGAGTGAGAGTGAATAATGAGTATTCACCTAGATTCCAATTGCTAAGGGGGACGAGACAGGGGTGTCCCCTGTCCCCTCTCTTGTTCGCCCTCACGATTGAACCCCTTGCTATAGCCCTTAGATCCTGTAAAGAGATCAGGGGCTTTAAGAGAGGGATGAAAGAGGAAAAAGTAATCTTATTTGCAGATGATCTGCTCCTACTCTAAAGCCCCATACACACGCTCGGATTATCCGAGGACCAGGTCCGTCGGATCATGTCCGTCGTACTTTGTCCGATGTTGGTTTTGCGTACACACGGTCGGACAAAGTTGTCGGAAAATCCGATCATTTTGAACGTGGTGACGTTTGTTGCCTACGACAGGACTACGTAGAGGCTAGTAGCCAATAGCTTTGGTCTTGTAATGTGATCTGAGCATGCGTAGCACTTTGTCCGTCGGAATTCGCTACACACGATCGGATTTGGTGTGATCGGACTTTGTTGTCAAAAAATCTATCCAGCAGGAGATAGGACTTTGTCCGTCGGACAATCCGATGGAAACTGTCCGATGGTGCCTACACATGGTCGGAATTTCCGACAACATTGTCTGATAGGACAGAATCCATCGGAAAATCCGACCGTGTGTATGGGGCTTTAGGAGATGTACAGAACTCTTTAAGACAAACAATGCGTCAGATTGTAGAATTTGGCGAGTTCTCTGGCTTAAAGATCAATTGGGGAAAATCTACTCTACTACCAGTTGACCCTCTCGACAGCCCACTACCACAAGAAGCCACACAGCTGCAAATAGCAACCCAGATGAAGTATCTCAGAGTATTTATTACCAAGGACCCTAAAGCATATATAGGGAATAACTTAGCCCCATTATTAGCCAGGTTTAAAGAGAAGATTAAAGTCTGGAGGAGATATCCCCTATCTATTGCGGGTAGATGTAATCTAGTCAAAATGATTCTCTTGCCACAAGTCTTGTATATTTTAGCCAACTCCCCAACATGGATTTACAAAAAATGGTTCTCTAAGATTGATACTATACTCAGAGAATTAGTATGGAAGGGAGGTGTGGCACGTACTGAAAATTTTGCAACTTCCGAATAGTGAAGGGGGAGTGGCATTCCCACATCTGTTTAAATATTTCCTTGCGTCCCAGCTCCAATATACAAGAAATGGTGGAGTGGGGGGAACTCTCCTCCAGGCACTCTTAAGCCCCATACACACGCTCGGACAATCCGCGGACCAGGTCAGTCGGACTTTGTCCGACGTACTTTGTCCGATGTTGGCGTTGCGTACACACGGTCGGACAAAGTTGTCGGAATATCCGGTCCGGAAGAACGTCGTGACGTAAGTCGTCGTCCACGAGATTAGAAAAGGGAAGTTCAGCACCACGTCAGGCACCCGTTGGGCTCCTTCTGCTGATCCCGTGTTTATCGAGAGTTAGTGGAAGTTTGGTGACTTAAGATTCGCGCTTCTCAGTTTTCTGACTCAGATCGTTACTGCTCTTCAGTTTGTGCTTGTCGTGCGTATCTGTTTATTAGTGCGTGTAGTCAGTTCGCATTTGTTGGTCATTGCGGCCTATATCTTGATATAGGACGCTTTGATTTGCACTGCTTATTGTCTGCTCGTTGCTGGTATTCACTTCGTTCTTTCAGGCCTTGCTGTTTATCGGTGCTTTCTGTTTGTCCGTTCTGACCAGCCGACCTTTTGTGACCTTCTGAGCGATGTTTCCCGTGCGTACTCGTCGCCGAGTTCGTGCTGTACGCGGAATTGGTGTCGGGCTTTTAGCTTTGACCCAAGACCCGTCCATGAACAGAGTGACGAGGAGTATGTGGACCAAGAATTGGTTGCTTCAGCGTGACCAGTTCTCGCACATGCCTTTGCTTCGTGAGATCCGGGAGAATAATCCTGATGATTTCAGGAACTTTCTCAGGATGACGGACCCCGATTTTCACCGTCTTTTGGCTTTGCTGACCCCCTTTATCAGCCGGCAGGATACCTGCATGAGACAAGCCATTACTCCGGAGCAGAGGCTTGTTGCCACGTTGAGGTACTTGGCGACAGGGAGAAGTCTTCAGGATTTGAAGTTCTCTTCAGGTATCTCTCCCCAGGCCCTGGGAATCATTATTCCAGAGACCTGTTCTGCCATCATTCAGGTCCTGCAGCAGGACTATATTAAGGTAACATTTCTACTTTACTATTCCCTTCTATGTATGCTCTGTTTGCTAATGACTTGTATTTTTGACCTCCTTCCCTAATTACCATGATTGCAATATGTTCTAATATGCTGTGCCCCTTTTCTCCTTCATGCATTTTTCCCTTCACTTACCTCACCAGCATGCTCTTCTGCCCCAATAGACACCTATGGCCTAGTCACTTAAGCAATGTCTTTTGTCTGCTGCATAGTATTGTTTGCCCCAAAACACCCCCTAAAATATGCACAAATGTTTGCTGTGTGGTTTACTTCATGTAGAGCCCCCTTTTTTTGTTCTTTTGGTGGGGGGGGGGGGGCAAACTCATTAGGAACCCCCTCCCCCAACTGCTCTGTCAGATGGTACCAATCCTCTATCTGCTGGCTTTCCCAAGGTCCATACACACTATATACCTACCTCTTTATAGTGCGCATCTTTAGGGATGAATTCAGCAAAGCATGTAGTGCAAGGGACTGCCTCCATACATTCCATTTCCTATTTTTTTGTCTTCTTTCCCTCCTATTAGCTTGCTTGGTAATTTAATAATGTCACACTGTGCCTGCCTTTTTTTGGGGGGGGGGGGGGGGTTGAAATGTTATTTGATCTTTCCTGTGGCCTGCCAATAGTGTTAAGTACAGAGGGTCTGGCCAAACTAGCCCACATTATTGAGCCATTTGCCAATCAATGAAGTGCAGAGGGTTAGCTGTCCACCACCCCCCCCCCCAAAACCCCTAGTTATTGCCAATGGCCCATCAGAAGTGGGGGGATTGATGGGGGGGTGAGTAATCTGTGAAGGGGAGCCTCTACTTTTCTGTGCAAATACTTTCCAGCCTCCAATTTTATACAATGCTCTTGTTCCAAGATGTTGATTGTCTAATCTGCTTGCAATGTTTAGGTGCAAAGTGACTAATTTTTTTTTCTTGTTTCACTCCACAGTTCCCTTCCACGCCACAGGAATGGCAGACTGTGGCCTCCCACTTTGCCAGCCGTTGGGACTTTCCTAACTGCGGAGGGGCAATTGATGGGAAACACGTCCGCATCGTCCCACCGCCCAACTCGGGGTCCTACTATTATAATTATAAAGGGTTTAATAGTGTAGTGATGTTGGCGGTGGTGTCGGCAACATACGAGTTTATGTATGTGGACGTGGGGATGAACGGCCGGATATCGGATGGTGGGGCCATTACGCACACGGAGTTCTACTGGCGTCTCCAAAGTGGCAGTCTGTGCTTGCCACCTCCAGAGGAGAATGCCGAAGGACTCCCCTTCGTCTTTGTCGCAGATGAAGCGTTTGCGTTGACTCCCCATGTGATGAGGCCGTTCCCGATGAGGACCCTCACCCCGGACCAGAGGGTCTTCAACTACAGGCTGTCCAGAGCCAGAAGAGTTGTGGAGAACGCTTTTGGCATCCTGGCCAGCCGCTTCCGCCTGTTCCTGACGGCATTTAACTTGGCGGAATACAAACTGAACCACATAGTTCTTGCCTGTTGCATATTGCACAACTTCCTCAAAAGACATAACAGGAACTATGTGGTGCCCGTTGGCCCAGATGTGGAGGGCCCTCCAAATGCCGAACTCACAGCCCTTCGAGTGGCACGTCCAGGCTTGCCCCCTCTAAATGCCCGTGTGGTCCGGGACCAATATATGCAGTACTTTGTGGGTAGGGGGGCCATTGCTCTGCCTGACGATGTGTGAGAGGCATTTTTTAATAAATCTGATATTTTAACCAACCTATGATTTCATGTCATTTCAGTCTTCTTTTTAGCTTATTTTACTTTGACATTTTTTCCCTTTGCCTTTGACAGTGGGAATGCACTTTCTGGGCAAAAGGAGGTAACAGTCTCTTCTTCCCAAAAAGATTATTCTCATGTTGTGTGTTTGCTACCTAATCTTTGGTCTAGAGAAGGTTTGTACTGCATAACTGACACCCAAAATACTCCTTTTCATCACCAGGTCTGACATGTGTGTATTCTCCAAAATGCTGTGCTCCGTGTTTTCGTACAAAGCACTGTGGGTGTCATTTACATAAGTCAAATCCGCTATGCTCTACAAGTGCATTGAAAAAGTTCCCCGGGAAAGAAAATTGGAGTGCAAAGTGGATTTGCCTTTAGTAAATAACACCCATTGCCCCCCATATCCTTTTCATTTTACATACATGATGCATTGTGTTTTTTAAATAAGGAAGCCACACATTTAGAAAAATAAAAGTTTACTAGGAAAACATTCCCAAGTGCGTTTACAATCTTCACGCCAAAACTGACAACATCTTGGTTATTTACAACATTGTTTACAAACATTCCGCAATTGGTAAAACCAGGCATGGAGCAAAACAGAACCTAGGAACTTGGAAAGTTCTACTTTGTAAAGTGAAGACAAGATCAGACATGACTATATGTTCAAAGTGTGTTTGATCTTGCCTTCATCACATGGGGGGGTCACCCCCGAAAAGTGGAAATTTGGAACATGCACACAATTTGGGACTGAAAATGGTCATTAGATGGTAAAACACATGCCTAGAAGCTTCAAAAGTGCCATTTTCCATCATGGGGATGAATGGACGTTTTTTGGGGGTGCAACCCCTTCACCACAACCACTTTCGTAGTTCGTAAAGTGTTTGCACCCCCAAAAAAACGTTGCCATTCATCCACCATGGTGGGAGCTAGCACATGTGGACACAATGTGTGCATGTTCCAAATTTCAGACAGTTTTTAAGTTGCAAATGTGTTCTGAAGCTGGCACAAATGTGTGTTAATTACTTGGTGCGTTTTCATATTTTTCCTAAAATATCAATGATGTTCTTCAATTTTTGTTGAACATCATTGATGTTTTGCTTTATGTAATCTAGATCTCTATTGCAGACCATTATCTCTCCGATGAGTACGTGGGCACTCTCTGTGGTAAAGTGCGATTTTTCTTCCACAACATCCACGTCACCTAAAAACCACAAACAAACAAAAATGGGGTGTTGGAAATGAGGCAGCCATACATGGATTAGCTTACCAGTAGCTGTGTTCTCCCACACTCACCTGTTGTGGTGACAATTTCTCCAAGTTCGATGATCTCTCCTTCCTCTCCTCCTCCTCCTCTGCTTCTGCTCTTTCCCCTTTTTTGGTAGGTGTTGGTTTGGGGGTTTCCTCAGACGGCCCAAGTTTTCGCTCCCCTATGAGAATGTCCAAAAGGAAGATTTAGCAACACAAACTATTGAGGGCAGAAATAGGAAATGACAAACATTGCTTGAAAGTGACGGACACTATTTTAGTTTGGCCAGTTACAAATGTCAACTACATGAATGTAGTCACTTTGTAAAGGTGCTAAACTGACTAGCTTTTTGGTAGAAGTTTGTGTGATGGAGACCCCCCTCTAGTATCCACTGGAGCACATGTGTGGAAAAGGCTAATAAAAAGGGGGTTTGGGTGTCCCAGCACTAGTGCTCTCGAGTCCAGATGGGTAAACAGCTACTGGGTGACCTCTCCTTTACATTGAATAAATTGGCTTTACATTCTGGATGACATTTCTAGGGAGAACAAACTTCCTTTCCCCAAAAAAAACAAAAACATCGTATTATAAGTGGCCGCACGATCGAGGTTGCGTACGATCGAATGGACACACACACGACCATGACAGTGGCAGAAAGATCGAGGCTGAGTACGATCGAATGCACAGACGAACCTGAAAGTGGCCATTTTGGAATGTACAACTTGGTAAAAATCAAAACACAATGGAGCAGTATGCAAGCAAGAAATCAAACACAAAACACAACTACTTACTTTTTTGAAGAATTCTCTTGATCTTTCTGTACTGATCGGCCTCCCTCAGTTTCAGGTCTGACCAGCGTTTCCTGAGTTGCTCCTTGGATCGTTGTACCCCAAAATTATTGTACAGCCTTCTCACAACTTTAGACATGATCTTGGCCTTGCGGACATTGGGGTTGAGGTAAGGCCCATACTTCCCATCATAGTCGCTCCTCTTTAATATGTCCACCATCTCCAACATTTCTCCAAATGACATATTGGAGGCCTTGAATTTCAGGTTCCGGGATCGGGACGTTTCTGCCTCCGGACTTTCCTCGTCCTCCTCCTCGTTGGTGGGATATTTGTGGCGCACCTGCTGTGTCCCCGCCATGTGCTCTCCCCACTACGCCGTAAAGAGAAGGGGTGGGGAATAGACGAGAAAGATCGTCAGGGGCGGGCGGAGTTTGAAGCATGCGCAGTGTATATAAAACGTCACACGCCTGTGTCGTAGCCACGATCTGGGAGACGAGGGGAGAGAAAACTCACACGAGACGATCGCTACAAACGAAGGTACAATTTAACGTTGGTACATAACTAGCCTAGACTGATTTGAACTTGAGGCTTCTTTATGGAGAAGATTAGGAGAGTTTAGCCTGACATAATTTATAGGGTTTGGTGTGTTGTTGTGTCTTGCAGAGATTGATATGAAGGGATTCAACGACATGAGTTTTCTCCCCCTCTTCATTGCCAAATACAGGGATTTTCCCATATTGTGGCAGGGTATACACCCACATTACACCAACAAACCAAAGAGGCACGCAGCCCTGGAGGAACTTGTGGAATTTGTCAAGCCAAGGTTCCCCACGGCAACTGTTGATGATATTAGAAAGAAAATTGGCAGCCTGAGGAGTGCGTATATCAGGGAGAGGAAGAAGGTCGTGAAGTCTGAGGAAACTGCAACTTCAGCAGATGAGGTCTATGTCCCCAAGCTCTGGTACTATCAGAGTCTCCATTTTCTGAAGGACCAGGCTGATGTCACGGAGCCAACCTCAACTCCTCCTTCCACGCTTCCTTGCGCACAGCCCACCCCTGATGAGGCTTCCGAGGAGCAACCTGGGCCTTCCAGTCTGGAAGAGGTGGAGGAGCCCAGCTTGTTCCAGGTATAGTAGTTTTGTTACCATTTATGGGAATAATGAATGATGTTCACTTAATTCAGGCTCGCCAATTGCTTAGTTCCTAACGTGTTTGACATATCAACAGACAGTGGTGTGGGAGACATTTGGGGCCAGAATCTAAACTGCTGGGCTGAGAATTGTATGGTTTTCTATTTGTAAACATTTTGCACCAGTCACTAGATGAGAATTGTGTGTGTTTGATGAACAAATAACTGAAACTATGTCCCTTTTTCCTACACAGGAAGACCTCAGCCAGGAGGTGGCTGTGGAAGGTGGCAGTCAGGAGGAGGCAGGGGTTAGTGGCAGCCACCAGCTGGGTAGTGGCAGTCAAGAGGGGGCTAGGCCTCGGAGCCTGACTGACACCCAAACCCCTCCCCTCCGCCCTCCGTACAAAAGGGCGAGAAGGGGGGGTTATGCGGCACAGTCAGCGCTCCGGATGATCAGAGAGGCTTCAGACTCCCTACATGCCACACCCGCCGACGAGGAGACCTTTGGCTCGGTGGTTGTCACAAAAATGATGGGTATGGAGGTGGGGCAACGCAACATGTGTGAGGGGCTCATCCTCCATGTCCTAAATAAGGGTAGGGCTGGGGAGATGACCCCACTCACACATGTTTGCCATAGTTACCATGCTCCGCCTCCTCCTCCTCCTCCTCCTCCTTCTGCCACCCCACCAGCACGACAGCCACAGCGTGGAAGGAAGCGTGGAAGGAAGACCTGAGAGTGACGACCTGCAATCAGTCTGGTGTGAGAGAAGATGGAGCCTCTTGTAGTACCAGAGCCTGGGGACCTAGATGGCATCTGCTGCAGTTCCGGATACTTTGGACTTCACGACCAGATTGCACTCCCCTTAATATACGTACTCCTCAGGCCCCCAATTTTCTACGCTTGGACAATGATGGTTGCCGTGGGGGGCCAAGACTTTGCAAATTCCCCAAGTTTCACCATGGCTGCGTTCCTCTTTGGTTTGTTGGTGTGACCTAAATAAATGTTTTTTTGATTTGAAATAATCATTGACTATTGTGTTTTACTTTGCTACAATGACAGTTTTTCTTTGAGTAGGCTGGTACATTTCACTAATCCTAAAGTAGAATTAACAAGGGGCAACAACAACAAACAACCTCCTAGTAAATTTAAGCAAGAAATACAAATGTAAATAATGTGTTTTTGGTAATTTGAGACACACAACCCCCCTCCAAAAAAAAAAAAAAAAAAAACATTCAAATATGTATTCCCCAAAAAAAAAAAAAAAAAAAAGACAAATCATGGTAAAAAAATAACAAAGATTCTTTTCCGTTCAGAGTAAAAATAAACATGTAGTGTATAAATGCTGCAAAGTAATAAAGAAGTAAGTTTGTGAGAAGTGCGGGTGAATAGGAGCAGCTAAAAGATGTCATTCTTGTTGCATTGTAAAGAAAAAGAGAATGCGCTGCATTAAAGACATTTTAACATTGCAGCGTGACGAATGTGCTGTGTCGATTAGGAAAGGTAGTTTTACCTGACCGAGCGCTTCCGTCACAGAATTTCTTCTGAGCATGCGTAGCACTTTGTCCGTCGGACAAGCGTACACACGCTCGGATTTGGTGTGATCGGACCGGGTTGACGGGAAATCTTTCCAGCAGGAGATAAGACTTTGTCCGACGGACAAACCGACGAACACTGTCCGATGGTGCATACACACGGTCTGATTTTTCAACAACCTTGTCCGATCGGACCAAATTGATGAAAAAGTCCGACCGTGTGTATGGGGCTTTAGAGAGACAAATGGTTGAAGTCTTAGAGGCAGGGACTGTTATGCGGGGAATTCCTACCCTGGAACTGATGGTTAAAGTATGGGAAGCGGCTAAGGGAATTATGGGCTATAGAGGCTTTACTGAACATTCACCACTATGGAAAAATAACCACTTGAGGGAGATAAAAAAAAATAGGGCAGGTTAGAGAATGGGAAGTACGAGATATAAAATTCCTTTACCAGCTTTACTCGAATGGGCAACTAAAAACGTTCCAGGAGCTTAGAGAGGAGTTTGCAATCCCGAGGAAATCTTTCTTTCGGTATTTGCAGCTCAGACATGCTCTTACAGTGCAATTCGAAGATTCGCCAATAGAATGGTGTGATATACCGATACTATTGAAAATAATGCGAACAGATTCAACAAAAGGGCTGACCTCTGGGATATATTCAAATTTACATACTTACAGCCAGGACAATCAATACACCTCCTCTTTTAAGGACAAATGGGAAACAGACATTGGAAATATAACAACTATCCAATGGAATATGATTATCGAATTAGCACCATGGGTCTCCTTATCCCCATCTCAAAAGATGTCACACTTGTTTCTTCTATATAGGGCTTATTTCACCCCAAAAAAACTTTTTCTTTTTGGACGGGGATCGGATCCCCTCTGCCCTAGATGTGGAAGGATGGAGGGGGATATGATCCACATGTTTTGGAGGTGCCCTAAGCTATTTCGCTACTGGATGGAGGTGGTGGAAATAATTGTACAGGTTTTTGAAGTCCCCATAGAGATAGAACCCATGGCTTGTATACTGGGATGGATAGGCGGTAAGGGGAAGCCCAAAGACATCAATCTGGCAATCTTGAGATGCCTATTTCGGGCCTGTGAACTTATTGCCCAGCGATGGCAGTCCTCCACCCCTCCATCCAGTGGGGAATGGGAACAAAATATGAATCTCACTATTCTAAAAGAAAGAACACTATTTATTAGGCAGGGATGTGTAATGAAATTTGAATAAAATTGGAAAATGTGGTGTGAGAAAAAGAAAATAGATATATAAATGGTATAAATAACTTTTAAAGTAGAGATCACAATTAAGCTAAATTAAATAAGTAGACATCCAGCAAGGCAGAGTGGTGTTGTGAATGGTTAGGGTATGAAAGGATGAATGACCAAATTACCATGTGATAAAAAAGAAACAAATATATATGATGCAGTTATGTGTACAAAATATTCAAATAATCACCTTGTGATACGTGAATAAAATAAAAGTGACACAAACTATAAAATAGCACCAAAAAAAAATATATGCAATTATATAAATTAATATACACTGAAAAAAGTGAGCAACGAAAAATCATATAGTCCTTTTTCCAAATCCAAAAAGAATGTGAAAAAATTCCAAACAAAAAGTACTTCAAGAGTGAAACAAAAAAAGTTTTTATCTCCAGAATCCTGTCTCTCAAAAGTGCAGAAAATATTGAAAATCCTCTTCCACCACACCATTGTGTATTTATGTGACCTTTCCCAAAGGAATCTCACTCACCAGATCCAGAGCTTGCACTTTCGTGACGAGCAATCACGCATAACAGAACTCAAACAGTAATCCGGTGGTTTCTCCAAACTATCCGCTAGATGATGTAGTGATGATACATGTAAACAAAAAAAGTGCTCCAATAGTGTGATAAAGTTGGAATTTTAAACCTCTTAGAATGGGATTTTAAAGGCAACAACAATTGAATTTGTATAAAGTGTATACATTTATTGTACAAAAAGATAGAATTCTAACATACTATACATATTTTGCATAAATATAAAAACAACTAGCAGATGCTTGTACGTGATATATAGACAGATGGATGAAAATTCCGACGCGTTTCCAAACGGCCTTATAATTGCCAATCTTCATCAGGGAATTTTAGATCATCATCTATAGAGTATATCAAAAGCATGTTAATTACATGATATTTTTCATAAAGTCGATTCCTTTGTGACCCAAAGATCACAAATTTCCAAATATTTTGTATATAGAAGTGAAGCACTTACATCAAAAAACATAACATCAAATGTGGTGTTGCTCCCCCATATATCTTTAAATCCTGGGTGGATGCCAAGGATATGGCAGATATTTCTTTTTATCTCTCTACAAGACGGCTTGAAAAAGTATAATTTTTCATTGCTGAATTTGACGTTTAAATTGGCAGATAAATAGCTAAGGAGAAAACAGAATGAAGACCCAAAATAAATAAGGGAAGATCCACTTAGAGTGGCTTAGGCTGGAAATAATCATCCAGCCCAACCAGACAAATAAAATGACTCACCCAACAAAGTCTCCAGCAAAGTTCCTAAGATCCAGTCCAAAAGGATAATTATCCAGTATGTAGGAGAGAGTACTCCTGCAGCACCTGCTGCGGAGAGGGAAGACATCAAATGCCGTCTCAGGCGCCCTTAAATAGGATCCAGAGAGACCAATCCCGCCCCTGTGGGCGTTGTCCGATGACGCAGTGCGCAAATGGCGCACAGCGTCATCGTACCAACGTCCAGCCCCCAGGCTGGTAGTGTGTCCTGGAAACTACCAAGACCATAATGCAAGTGGGCGACCGCATCCCGTGTGGTCAGTCCGCGCATGCACACCGGAACACTCAGCGTCCGTAGACGGACATCCCAGTGTGCCAAGACGCAACTCGCGAACCTAGCCAGGGGGGGACAGATCCTCAAATGCAACTAAGAATGGCCAGACATGTATCACATAACTGACCAAAAAAAGGAGGTCATAGGGACAGACAGGCATGTAAATGTTTTATACAAGCCTGTCAAAATGCCGGCCCACGTTGGAAGGGGGAAAAAAATAGACGGGGAGAAGATCAAAGATACTGGAAAAGAACATAATTCAATCCAGTTCTAAGACACACTCGCCGCCTATAGCATATACCCGTAGTGCCAAAACCAACCAACAGGGTGATGGAAAATAGCCCAAAACTGCTAGGGGAAAGAGAGGGAAAAAAATCCCCTGTGTGTGCCCCCAAGGAATCACCACCCAAAATTATGAGTTAGGTCAACCCTGGAGGTCCGCAGTTTAGGGATAAAAATGGGAGAGGTCCCGTTGGAGGGGAGATTGTCTACCGACCCCCGACTGGGCCTTTCTGGGGCCCAGGAGGGGTTTGAGGACCACACTTCCCCATGTAAGGACTAAAACCACTGGCAAAGTGGCCCACTAGGGACCGAAAAGTATCAGCCCAAATGTGAGCCTAAAGACTCGGGGGACAGACTGAACACCCTCAGGGGAGAAAAAATTATCCCATAAGGAAAGTCCAGGTGTCCCCACCCCCTCCCCCAATAAAGATGGAAATCTGGGGTTTTTTTTGGAAAAAAAAGGGGGGGGGGGTATTTTTAAACACCTATTGTCCCATGAGGCTAGGCTGCCAGGTAGAGAGAGTAGAAGAAAAAAATTCTGCCCCAGACATCAACAAAATCCCTGGATATTCAAGTTTTAAAGGGTTAGCAACACCATTTACAAATGAATGAACACATACAGAACAGAAAAAAACCCCATGAAGAATAATGTTAATATCCTCCAAACCACGCATACCTTATCCATGATTGCTCCAAGAAGTGCACAGTATCCCCAAACCAAAAGGAGAAACAACAAATTAACGAATGGGAGAAGGAAGAAGAATTTTAAATAAAACCAATACCATCAGAAAACTGAAAAATAATAAATATAAATGTAAAAATGAAAATAAAAATGAAAATAAAAATAAAAAATATTGTAGAAAAAAGGTGGAAATCTCCCTGGGTTGATCAATCAGTCTTCCCGGAGCTATAACCCTCCAGAAATGGCCTGAAGCTTTCAACCTCATTGAGGCCAGGGGGGGTCGTTGCCCTCAGGCTTCTAATCCAGCGCATTTCTCGCTGGAGAAGAACCTTATTCCAATCTCCTCCCCTGACGGGGATATGTAGTCTGTCCAGCACTGTAACGTTGGGAGTTGCTAATTATGTTTTTTTGCTACATGTCGTCCCAACGGTAAATATAAATTACAGATTTTCATATCATGCATGTGTCTCTCAACCCTTTTACCCAATTTCTGTCTAGTCTTCCCAACATAAAAGGCACCACACTGACACTGCATGAGGTAGACCACCCCCCGAGTTTGACAGGGAGCAAAGTGTCTCAGGGAGAAATCTACCCCATTAGCAACAAATTCAGCAATGAAAAATTATACTTTTTCAAGCCGTCTTGTAGAGAGATAAAAAGAAATATCTGCCATATCCTTGGCATCCACCCGGGATTTAAAGATATATGGGGGAGCAACACCACATTTGATGTTATGTTTTTTGATGTAAGTGCTTCACTTCTATATACAAAATATTTGGAAATTTGTGATCTTTGGGTCACAAAGGAATCGACTTTATGAAAAATATCATGTGATTAACATGCTTTTGATATACTCTATAGATGATGATCTAAAATTCCCTGATGAAGATTGGCAATTATAAGGCCGTTTGGAAACGCGTCAGAATTTTCATCCATCTGTCTATATATCACGTACAAGCATCTGCTAGTTGTTTTTATATTTATGCGAAATATGTATAGTATGTTAGAATTCTATCTTTTTGTACAATAAATTTATACACTTTATACAAATTCAATTGTTGTTGCCTTTAAAATCCCATTCTAAGAGGTTTAAAATTCCAATATTATTGGGGATGATGGCAACCGTAGTGTCTCTATGTAAGAGTTCAATTTTTTTCATATAGTGTGATAAAGTAACACCACTTTTATTTAAAATCACACAACACAGAAGCTTCAACCAATGCACTCACATTTTTTTTAAAATCAAACCAGCAAAAGTGAAAAAGGTAATCTCCACAGCAAGCTCCACTTTAAATGTCACAATCACTACAATGGTCAGTAGTCACGGCGGACTCGAGGTGCAACAGATGTTCTTTTATCTCACCCCCTCCTTGTGTCTCAGACCTCCACAATAGCAAGGCTTTCCTCCTGTTTGTATATGGCACTGGTGCTGTTCCAAACGATTGCCGCTCAGCCACGCCCCGACATGTTTCGTCACTATCACAACTTATTCATGGGGTTGGTTGAGCGGCCTGGCAATCAATGTTTAAGTACACCCAAATTGGATGTTATTGGTGGGGATGTAGGTCGAATATGCTCAAGCGCGCTTTCGTTCCTCTCATGCTGCGAGCGTCCGTGTGTTGCTATGGGCATTTGTATAGTGACTTTATTGCAATAATATAGAGTTTTAGATTTAGTAACAGCATATGTCTACAAAGGCCTCTTCCACCTCCATTGATATGTAAATAAACCAGATAGAAGATGAGCAGAGGAAGTTGGTGTTTACAGGAAGTGGGTGGGGAGGCATGGAGAGGGTTTGAAAGAGACATGTGTTTTGGGAGAGAGGGACAGTGGTGTTTTGGAAGGACAAAGGACAAGATGGCTTTGAGGAACTGGATAACGTTGGAGACGCGTTTGTGAGTTGGACTTTGAACAAGGAACTATGAAGGACATCTTAACCCCTAAGTTGAGTAATTGTTTAGTTTACCTAATGTGTACATATTATACATGCTTATATGTGAAGCTATAAGTTGTGATGTATTGTATTGTTCATCCTACAGTTTGTATGTGCAGATTTTTCCCTGTTTAGTAAAGCATTGATACACTTCAGAAGTCTAGGTTTCCTTGGTTTTACCACAAGAACTTAATAGATAAACGAAAGCAGAACATTTTGGGGGCTCGCCCGAGATAACATTTGGGGGCTCGTCCGGGATAACATTTGGGGGCTCGGCCGTTATTTGTGCTAAAATTTCAACTGAAGCAGACCTGTTTTATATTGTGTGTTTTGTTGCTTGTGCTGGGGGAAAAATGCTGCGTACACTGTTTAGGAGGAGTAAGGCTGCAAAGATTTCTGGTGTCCAGGAGGACTTGAAGGCGTGCACCCTTCCTATCTGGGCCAGAAATAGTCAGTGGATGCCTGTTGCAAAGGAGCTAGCTAGATATGCGTCTCCTTTGAACAGAGCTTGGGGGGATGGAGTCTGTGATCTTTCCTCAGATTTTAGTCTCAAAAGTTTTGGGTTCAGTAAGGGAGAGATGCGGGCAGTTGCTGTGTTTGGTTTGCACTTCCTGCATGCTCTACATATTGAATCTGAAAAGAGGGAAAAGGCGGAATTAGAAAGAGATTTACTGAAGGAGCAGCTTGCAGTGGCATCCAAGTGTTTGGAAGAAACTGCAAGCAAGGAAAAAGATTTAGAAAGGAGGGTAATCAAAGCTATACCTGCAGTGGCTTTGAAGTGTGTTCAAACCCCTGTAGGCCGAGCTGAAGATTTGAATGAGCGGTGTGCAGCCCTCAAGACCAAGTCTAATGATGCCCTAACAAAGGACAAAGGCCCAAAGCCTGTAAGCAGAAGTAGGACATGTGCCACTGTTACTTCTCATAACCGGGAAGCAGAGGATTTGATCAGCTCAAATGACCGAGTTGAGTCAGATACAAGGAAGGCAAGGCCTATGATCTCCAGGAGACACATGTGGATTGATTTACTTAAGGTGGGGGTCCCTAGAGAGGAAATAGATGGGATTCCTACACCAGCATTGTTTAAGAAGTGGAAGCAAATGGTTGGGAATGGTAGATTCAGTCACATTAAGTGTTTCTGTTGCCATAAAATGGGGCATTTTGCAAAAATGTGCCATGCTGTGAAGGCTGAACAACAGCAAGCTTGTGTGCTTCCCAGGACAGCACGGAGAGACATGCAAGTTTATTCGTTACGTTGGAAGTCAATGCCTTTCCGTGAAAGTATTTCAAGGCAACAGTGGGCACCCTACAATAGTTTTGCAGTTAGAAATGGGCAGATAGAGAAATGTGAGCAGTGAGCTATGTTTTTAGGCACAGTTGGAAGGAACATATAATCTGCTTTGTCTCTTACTCTTTTCAGGTATTGAGCATCGAGAGGTGGAGCAGGCAGAGCAGATGACCATACTGGATGGGAGGAGACAGACCAGAAGAGAGCCTGAGAAAAGGTGGCTGAATTGGAGTGGACTTCCATCTGAGCATTTTCCTTATGACCAAGAAGAAAAGAGACTTTTCATCTGGGACTTTCTTTACAAACTGCCAAAAGACATTGTTAACCCTGCTCAAAAGTCAGCCTTCCAGGGACAAACCAATCGTCTGACCGCCCACAAGATGGGGGTCGAAAGGGAATCTGTTCCTCCCATTTATACGGGGGGTTTATTTTGCCCTTTCCTGGACAAAAGGCTTGAAGAAGTTTCCTATATTATCCTATAAAGTCAAGAGGTGGTATGTGTTGCTATGGGCATTTGTATAGTGACTTTATTGCAATAATATAGAGTTTTTAGATTTAGTAACAGCATATGTCTACAAAGGCCTCTTCCACCTCCATTGATATGTAAATAAACCAGATAGAAGATGAGCAGAGGAAGTTGGTGTTTACAGGAAGTGGGTGGGGGAGGCATGGAGAGGGTTTGAAAGAGACATGTGTTTTGGGAGAGAGGGACAGTGGTGTTTTGGAAGGACAAAGGACAAGATGGCTTTGAGGAACTGGATAACGTTGGAGACGCGTTTGTGAGTTGGACTTTGAACAAGGAACTATGAAGGACATCTTAACCCCTAAGTTGAGTAATTGTTTAGTTTACCTAATGTGTACATATTATACATGCTTATATGTGAAGCTATAAGTTGTGATGTATTGTATTGTTCATCCTACAGTTTGTATGTGCAGATTTTTCCCTGTTTAGTAAAGCATTGATACACTTCAGAAGTCTAGGTTTCCTTGGTTTTACCACAAGAACTTAATAGATAAACGAAAGCAGAACAGTCCGCTCGTCAGCATGTTTACTAGATCTCTGTGCATGCGCATCGCCACCGTTGCGGCATCACGCAACGTGCGACCGCACGTCAAACTATTCGACCTGCCTCTCTCCGCTGTGTTACCAGTCACGCTGGCCGTGCCTGCGTGCTCACATAGAATCACACAAGTTAGACACATACTGTGCATGCGTGCACCCCGTGTCCCCATTCATACAAAAGACCGGACATCCTTACTCATTTAAAATATTAGCCATATTGTTATAACATTTAAATACAATAATCACATTAGTCTCATTCCACATGGTCTTATAACTAATACGTCATACATGTTGGATGATGTTGTGTGACTAGTAAGGAATATTAATAAAAATCAGTCATGACTCTAAATTAAAAATATTTTCAACATATTCATTTAAAAATCAAAGTTATATTGCTAAATATGAACCTCTACTTCCTAACATGAGGTATTATCTTGGTGGCTGGGATATAAAACTACACAGCTGTTTTATTGTAGTTATTAATAATTATACTTATAATGAGTCAAACCATATCACAATACTCAAAAAATGGATTGTATACATAACCATCAATGGTATATGTCCAAAATTCAGATCATAATACATCCGTTAATGTAAATTTCCAAAAAATATAAACACTAATTTCTTATATCTAAGTATATCCCATTTCAGATCTTTACTGGGAATGAATCAACTCTAACGATAAAGAAAAGAAGGTTGGGCAGGTAGTGATAGAGTATAGGTAGTCTATCGCATCCCTTGTAGTTGAACACAAAAATTATACTATAGGCCTAGTGTGCATGTACACAGCCAATACCCCTGGGGGATGCTTTAATAGATAGACATAGAGAGGTGTATGCAATTCAAAAATAAAGTAAATTTTATTTGGGGCAATGAACACCCAAAATAGCAAATAAAGGTATACAGATATTCGGTCAGGTCAGGCGACCATATAAACATATACATATGATGACATTTGCAAAATGACTTGCGATACAAATGTAGTCTAGGAAAACGCCAGCATGTTTCGGACTTTGGTCCTTTTTCAAAGGCAGTTAAGTATCCTGTGATTTCACATGTATAATGTGTGAATGAATAAACATTAGTACATAGGAGTAGACATAGTTTGCTGTATTGCCATAGATCGACATGTTGTTACAATTATGTGGATGTGGTACTCACATGCAAAGCAAGGGATCAGTCCCAGCCAAGGTTTGGGGAACCAGGTGTGGTATTTATATGGTAGATGTATGCATAGGTAGAATATCTGTGCTGATAAAAGCAAAGAGCGTTGCCATGTGGCAGGGCATTTGATTGCTGGAAGCTCAGGTAGCTGCAAGACCTCTGACAGGGCACAGGTAGATGTCCCGTGGCCTGAGTTCATATGACCAAAAAGTATGGAGAGCTGTAATAGATTAAAAAATTTGGCTGGTATTAAAGTCAATAGGTCATAAAGTATAGACCAGACTGAGGAGTATAAAGTAATGGTAAAGGGTATAGGGGTGTATTACCTGACTCGCAAGTATTGTAGGTGTAGTCGTCTCCAAACGCCAGCGGCGAATTGGCATGTCTGTAACCGCCATTGCTGGCTATTTGTATTGAGTATGGGGATTAGTTGCAGCTGTGTATGGGCGCCAAATAATGACGTTCCTAGGTAGCTGGCTGTTGATAGGTCAATGCAGCAGGGGAAACAGCTGAAGTAGCTGTGTATGTATCCCCTAGAGAGATCCCAGACGGGACGGCGCTGGGCGCGGCCCCGCCCAGATGGGCGGGGACGCGTCCAGCGTCGTGACGTCACCGACGCGGGCAGATGCTCCCTCCTGGTCTGCGCTCCAGATGGAACGCAAACAAAGAGGCGCACAAGGAGTGTGAGCACCCGGAGAGAGCGCAACACGCGCAGGCGCGAGATGGAATCCGCGCATGCGCGCTGTCTTACCCGCGCCGGGCAGCCAAACTGAGAATGCGCAGCAAATGCCTATAAGTGTATTTGGAGAGGCAAATATGTAGAAAAAAATATGCTACATACTATAGCCAAAAAACATCATTTTCATGATTACAGAAGAGCTCCATCTCTTCGAGACAAACTCATCAGAAGTGAATATACTACCACCTTTAAACCACATAAACAGCCCAAAGGAACATTTCCCTGTGGTAACTGCAAATATTGCAGATATCTTCATAAACCCAACATACCCAATCTCTTGCCTAATGGCCAACAATTTTTTCCTCAACATTATGTAAATTGTTCGATCGGCATAGTTTATTTACTTGAATGCGAATGCGGATGTTTTTATGTAGGGGATGTGTGGGAACAAAGGGGGGAAGGGAGTTATCAGTCGCAATGATGTGCCAGTGTCGAGAAAGTATTTGAGTAATTGAATTGTGCTGTTGACAGTAGTTGGTTATGATCCTAAGAGGGGTACTGGTTTCCCTAGGATTAGGGGCAAAAAGTAAGGTAGGACGTAATTTGGATTTGGCTTTTTTGTATGCAGCCTTGAGGACCCCGTGCATATATCCTCGTGCCCGAAGTCTCCTGCGTAGGACAGAGGCCTCGTGTTCAAAGGAGATCTCGGTCGAGCAGTTGCGATGGGCACGGAGATATTGAGCAAACGGGATTGATTTTAGAAGAGGTTCTGGATGAAAACTAGAGGCAGCCAGAATTGTATTTCGGGCTGTGGGTTTGCGATACAAGTGACTTTGTATATGTCCCTCTTGGTCCTTGATAAGTGTAAGGTCCAAGAAGGAAATAGAAGTAGCACTGTATGTCATAGTAAATTTTAAATTCAGTGAATTGGACGTGTTGAGGAAATGTAGGAATTTCTGTAGCATTTCTGCTGGTCCTTGCCAAAGGACAAGGATATCGCCAATGTAGCGACGAAAAGTCGCAATATATTTGGTATATATATATTGGCAGATTGGTTTGAAAAAAGTAGTCGTTCCCACTCCCCCAAGTACAGGTTCGCATAGGCCGGTGCGCAGCATGTGCCCATGGCCACGCCCTGTACTTGGAGGTAGTGGGACCCATCAAAGGAAAATAAATTATGAGTAAGTATGAAGTTTAAAGCTTTAATAATAAATGTAGATAAATCAGAGGGATACATAGAGGTGGTGGAGAGTATGTGCTGGATGGCCAATAATCCCAAAGAGTGGGGGATGGAGCTGTATAGGGCCTCCACGTCAATGGTGACCAAAAGGGTGTCATCATTGACATGGAGGTCTGACAGTCCCTGTAGTAGATGTGTGGTATCACGTATATATGAAGGTAGTAGTACAACTAAAGGTTGGAGAAGTTTGTCCACATATCGGCTGAGGTTATCGTGAGAGAGCCTCTTCCAGAGACTATAGGACGGCCTGGTGGTCTGGGCAGGTTTTTATGCACTTTAGGTAGTGCATAAAACGTAGCTTCTCTGGGAAATTTGGTCCTAACGTATTCAGTGGTATGTTTGTCTATAACGCCTTGTTGGAAAGCGAGGTCAATGAGTGTGTACAATTCTTGTTGGGAAGAAGAGATATAAGATGCAGGGATTACTTTGTACCATTCTTTGTTTTATAGATATCTTGCCACATCTTGACGTAGTCAGTTCTATTAAGAATGACTATGTTTCCACATTTGTCAGCTGGTTTGATTATAATGGAGGAATTTGTTTTGAGGTTTTGCAAAGCAAGATGTTGGTTGTATGAAAGGTTTTTTGTTTTGGAACGGTTGGGGTAAATTTTGAGGTTGCGGATCTCACGGGTCACTGCCTGCAAAAACAGTGCTGCTCGTGGGTTGGTGCTGGGAGGTGGGAAGAAGCTGGATTTCTTCTTTATGCTGATTTTGTGAGAAGTAGGAGAAGGGTGACTCAAAGGATCATCATCAACTTTGGCTAGAATAGTGTCTAGGTCTAAAGTGTCAATTAAGTCAGAACAATCACTTTCCTCTAAGAGCTCGTGAGTTGTCGGAGGGCGGTGGTTTCTGAAGCAGTGTGTGAGTGAGTCAGAGAACGGGTTGGGGGTGTACATGCTTTGTAATAGCAATTTACGAATAAACAGGTGTATATCTTTGATAACAGTAAATTTATCAAGTTGTGACACTGGGCAGAAGGTAAGTCCTTTCTCCAAAACAACAATTAGTGAGTGTGTGTGTAGATAAATTAATGATGTTGCAAGAAGATGTGTTCAATGTAATGTTTTCTTGGGTTTGTGTGCAGTGTTTTGTTGGATTTTATGCGATGCCCACATTTTGTCTAAAAAATCTGTGTTGTGAGAAGAAGAAGGTAGAGAGTGTGGCATTTGGAGACGACTACACCTACAATACTTGCGAGTCAGGTAATACACCCCCATACCCTTTACCATTACTTTATACTCCTCAGTCTGGTCTATACTTTATGACCTATTGACTTTAATACCAGCCAAATTTTTCAATCTATTACAGCTCTCCATACTTTTTGGTCATATGCCCTCAGGCCACGGGACATCTACCTGTGCCCTGTCAGAGATCTTGCAGCTACCTGAGCTTCCAGCAGTCAACTGCCCTGCCACATGGCAATGCTCTTTGCTTTTATCAGCACAGATATTCTACCTATGCATACATCTACCATATAAATACCACAC
The DNA here is from genome assembly GCA_028564925.1 of Lithobates sylvaticus. Taxonomy (NCBI): domain Eukaryota; kingdom Metazoa; phylum Chordata; class Amphibia; order Anura; family Ranidae; genus Lithobates; species Lithobates sylvaticus. The sequence goes on from CM053038.1 coordinate 170,058,320, forward strand.
CTGGTTCCCCAAACCTTGGCTGGGACTGATCCCTTGCTTTGCATGTGAGTACCACATCCACATAATTGTAACAACATGTCGATCTATGGCAATACAACAAACTATGTCTACTCCTATGTACTAATGTTTATTCATTCACACATTATAGATGTGAAATCACAGGATACTTAACTGCCTTTGAAAAAGGACCAAAGTCTGAAACATGTCGGCGTTTTCCTAGACTATATTTGTACAGCAAGTCATTTTGCAAATGTCATCATATGTATATGTTTATATGGTCAAACTGTATATGTTTTATCTATGCCTGACCTGACCGAATATCTGTATACCTTTATTTGCTATTTCGGGTGTTCATTGCCCCAAATAAAATTTACTTTATTTTTGAATTGCATACACCTCTCTATGTCTATCTATTGAAGCATCCCCCAGGGGTATTGGCTGTGTACATGCACACTAGGCCTATAGTATAATTTTTGTGTTCAACTCTAACGATATGGAGTTCAAAAATTATTTAAAGAACAATTTAAGTCTAGTTCAATGTTTAACCCTCTCGGAGTGAGGCATTGAAAGAGAAAGATCCACCTAGTTTCCCTCTGCGATAAATCTCTCACTCGATTTGACGAGGGATGCACAGTGTCAATGCCAGCAAATTGTAATAAGCTAGCATCACGGTTATGTTTTTCTCTGAAGTGTAAGGATACACTGTGAAACCTGAAACCCTTTTTAATCTTCGCAAGATGTTCAGAAATGCGTACTCTCAGAGTTCTTTGTTCGCCCCAATTTTGGGAACCAGATTGTGAAAAAAAAATTGGACCCCCCTGGAGAAGGAACGGCAAAAATAGACCTGAAAGGTTTCTACTGCTGTAGAAAATGTATATCCTGTAGAACTGTAAGGGTATCGAATAGAGGAATCACAAATGTAACAAGCAACGACAATGAACATTTTCCGATTAAGGAATTTATCACTTGTAATACCTTGTTCGTGGTGTACCTTATGTGGTGCCCATGCGGGTTATTTTATGTGGGGCGAACAAAGAGAACTCTGAGAATACGCATTTCTGAACATCTTGCAAATAATAAAAAGGGTTTCAGGTTTCACAGTGTATCCTTACACTTCAGAGAAAAACATAACCGTGATGCTAACTTATTACAATTTGCTGGCATTGACCCTGTACATCCCTCGTGGAGGGGGTCAAATCGAGTGAGAGATTTATCGCAGAGGGAAACCAGGTGGATCTTTCTCTTTAAATACCTCACTCCGAGAGGATTAAACATTGAACTAGACTTAAATTGTTTTTTTAAATAATTTTTGAACTCCATATTGTTAGGGTTGATTCATTCCCAGTAAAGATCTGAAATGGGATATACTTAGATATAAGACAGCGCTCGACAATCCCCAGGCGCCAGGGCGCCATGGCGACTAGAATTAGTGACCTGGCACCCGGGGAAGCCCATCTGGGGTATCCTGTCTCCGCGCGGACCCCCCTCCCCGACACGCGATTGCGTCGGGCCGCACCGGCCGGTAATCGAGGCCGCGGCTTTGCGGCCTTCTGCAAGCCTATACTTCCTTCTAATATCTTGGCACCATCTAGTGGTGGCCGTTGGTATGACATCCAGCAATGCTAATGGAGCCCTGCCTGCTGTAAAAAAATAACCAATCTTAAATTTACACAGGCAAATAGAACCAAAATACACACACATTATACATACATATATATATATATATATATATATATATATATATATATATATATATATATATATATATGCTTTGGTTCTAGTCGTCTGTGTAAATTTTAAGATAGCTTTTTTTCAATATGAAAATTTACCATTGTCAGTCGTTATTGATCGTCTTTTTTCTTCTCCTCGTGCTGTCAGGGCGAGGAAAAAAAAAAAAAAAAGCAGATTACCAGCTGTGTTGACATCACATGATCAGCTGTCATTGGCTGACAGCTGATCACGTGGTAAGAGGTCAGGATCGACCCCTTACTCGGATCGGTGATCCAGCGAGTCTCACAGACTCGCTGATCACAGAGCAGGGGGCGCGCAGGCCGCTCGTACAGGGGACAACGTCATAGGACGTGGTCCCGGCAAAGCAGAACGATGGCTACAGCGCGGATCGCAAGAAGTTAAAAAAAAAAAAAACTGGCTCCTAACTTTTTTAGCTGGCTCCTAGATTCCAAGCAAATTTGTCAAGCCCTGATATAAGAAATGAATGTTTATATTTTTTGGACATTTACATTAACAGGATTATTATGATCTGGATCTTGGACATATACTATTGATGGTTATGTATACAATCCATTTTTTGAGTATTGTGATATGGTTTGACTCATAAGTATAATTATTAATAACTACGATAAAACAGCTGTGTAGTTTTATATCCCAGCCACCAAGATAATACCTCATGTGAGGAAGTAAAGGTTCATATTTTAGCGATATAACTTTGATTTTTAAATGAATATGTTGAAAATATTTTTAATTTAGAGTCATGACTGATTTTTATTAATATTCCTTACTAGTCACACAACGTCATCCAACATGTATGATGTATTAGTTATAAGACCATGTGGAATGAGACTAATGTGATTATTGCATTTAAATGTTATAACAATATGGCTAATATTTTAAATGAGTAAGGATGTCCGGTCTTTTGTATGAACGGGGACACGGGGTGCACGCATGCGCAGTATGTGTCTAACTTGCGTGGTTCTATGTGAGCACGCAGGCGCGGCCAGCCACTCAAATGACTGGTAACACAGTGGAGCGAGGCAGGTCAAATAGTTTGACGTGCGGTCGCACGTTGCGTGATGACGCAACGGTGGCGATGCGCCTGCGCAGAGACCCAGTAAACATGCTGACAAGCGGACGCTCGCAGCATGAGAGGAACAAAAGCACGCTTGCGCATATTCGACCTACATCCCCACCAATAACATCCAATTTGGTGTACTTAAACATTGATTGCCAAGCCGCTCAACCAACCCCATGAATAAGTCGTGAGAGTGACAAAACATGTCGGGGGCGTGGCTGAGCGACAATCGTTTGTAACAGCACCAGTGCCATATACAAACAGGAGGAAAGCCTTGCTATTGTGGAGGTCTGAGACACAAGGAGGGGGTGAGATAAAAGAACATCTGTTGCACCTTGAGCCCGCCGTGACTAATGACCATTGTAGTGATTGTGACATTTAAAGTGGAGCTTGCTGTGGAGATTACCTTTTTTACTTTTGCTGGATTGATTTAAAAAAAAAAAGTGCATTGGTTGAAGCTTCTGTGTTGTGTGATTTTAAATAAAAGTGGTGTTACTTTATCACACTATTGGAGCACTTTTTTTGTTTACATGCGGATCATCACTACATCATCTAGCCGATAGTTTGGAGAAACCACCAGATTACTGTTTGAGTTCTGTTATGCGTGATTGCTCGTCACGAAAGTGCGAGCTCTGGATCTGGTGAGTGAGATTCCTTTGGGAAAGGTCACATAAATACACAATGGTGTGGTGGAAGAGGATTTTCAATATTTTCTGCACTTTTGAGAGACAGGATTCTGGAGATAAAAACTTTTTTTGTTTCACTCTTGAAGGACTTTTTGTTTGGAATTTTTTCACATTCTTTTTGGATTTGGAGAAAGGACTATGTGATTTTTCTTTGTTCACTTTTTTCAGTGTATATTAATTTATATAATTGCATATCATTTTTTTGGTGCTATTTTATAGTTTGTGTCACTTTTATTTTATTCACGTATCATGAGGTGATTATTTGAAAATTTTGTACACATAACTGCATCGTATATATTTGTTTCTTTTTTATCACATGGTAATTTGGTCACACAAAATACCCCTTTAGATTGGTGTAGTATTTGAGTCAGCGCTACTAGTTCAATTTAAGTTCATCATTAGCTTATTTTGGATTGCATCAATCCTAATCAATATTTTAAGCATTCCTGACTACTGTACTGTACTGGAGAAAAAAAAAAATGTCTAAACACAAAACTCCAATGCAATAATGTTGTTTTATTTTAGAATAACTTCTAAACTTTATTAGAAGTACAGAACACAAGTATAAACAAAAATACTATACTGTACAGGATACAATGATGTACAGTGCCCAAAAAGTAAATGTATACTGTACAGCAGACATTTAGAGTAACATTTTAGTCATCAAATCCTTCAAAGGGGCAATAGTGCTTCAGGATTGGCTCCTTTCCCCTCTGAGGCATGGAGTCGAGTGAGCGAAAGATGGCCCCCACTCGGCTCCATATTGTTAGATGCCAGAAGCAACATCAAAACATCACTTCTGCCCAATGGTCTTAAAATGGAAAAAACATGTTATTGAAAAAAAAAAAAAAAAAAAACTTTTTTTATTGCTTTTAAGTGTAATGCCGCGTACACGCGATCGGAATTCTCGTCGGAAAAAACTCTGACGGTTTTTCCGACGGAATTCCGCTCAAGCTGTGTTGCCTACACACGGTCACACCAAATTCCGACGGTCAATAACACAGCGGCATAAAACACGTTCAACAGCACTATAAAAGGTACGTTTAATGCTTCCGAGCATGCGTCAAATTGTTTCCGAGCATGTGTCGGAATTGCATACACATGATCGGAAAATCCGATAGAAAGGTTTTCCGTCGGAAAAATTGAGAACAGGTTCTCAATTCAAAGTCCGTCGGAAATTCCGACAGAAAAAGACCGTTGGGCATACACACGGTCAGAAAATCTGATGAAAATCTCCTATCGGACTGTTTCCATCGGAAATTCCGACCGTGTGTACGCCGCATAAATGTGAGATCTTTGGTCTTTTTGACCCCAGATCTCACTTTAAAGAGGTCCTACATTGCTTTTTTTTTTTTTTTTTTTTTACAAAGGATGTTTACATTCCTTGCAATAGGAATACAAGTGACCCAATTATTATTATTTTTTTAAAAGACTGTAAAATTTAAAATTAATAAGAAAAAAATAAAATAAATTAAAATTAAATCGCTCTGTCCCGCCGAGCTCACGCACAGAAGTGAATGCATAGGCAAATCGTGCCTGCACATGTGAGGTATCACCGCTATCGTTAAATCGAGAGCAATAATTCTAGCCCCAGACCTCCTCTGCAACTCACAACTGGTAACATGTAGAAATTTTTAAACGTCGCCTATGCATATTTTTAAGGGTCACAGTTTCCACCAGCGAGCGCAATTTTGAAGCATGACATGGTGGGTATCAATTTACTCAGCGCAACATTATCTTTCACAATTTTTAATAAAAAAAAAAAGTGTATTTTTCCAAAACAATTGCGCTTGTAAGACCACTGCACAAATATGGTGTGACAGAAAGTATTGCAACAGCCGCTATTTTATTCTCTAGAGTGTCTGACAAAAAAATCTATGTTTGGAGGTTCCAAGTAATTTTATAGCAAAAAAAAATGATTTTAACTTGTAAAACAACGAGTTTGAAAAATAGGCTTGGTCCTTAAGTGGTTAAGGTGCTGTGCTTTGCAATTTTCTTTTTTTCATCATAAATTTCACGATCACACAACTGCATAAGTTCCTTCATCTGCCGTTCCACTTTAGAGAACCTGTCAAAATTTGTGTCCATACTCTCTAAGTGTAATAAAGCTGCATTCACTTTTGAGAGCACGCCAGCTAACCCCCCTAACTGTGAACTTCTTTCATTGTTTCCTCCTTTTCTTCCTCTTCCTGTTCTAAGTGCTGCTGTGCTTCCAACTCTATTACGTCTTCATTACTTATCTCTCCATCAATAAATTCCACTAATTCTTTAATATCGGTTACTTCAACATCTAAGTCAAGCATATTAGCAAGTTGCACACTTTTTTTATTAATGTCAACATCAGTTTCATTAAACTCTTCGCTATTGTTCACAAAATGCTTTAAGCATTTTTTCCATATACCCTGCTGACACTTTTCTGTTACTCGCTCCCAAGCTGATGCAATGTTTTTATGCAGTGTAAAATGTAAGCTTTCCAAAAATCACAAAGGACAACTTTGTCATTTTCAGTTGCTGCTACAGCTTTGGCAAAGGTCTTGTGCAAACAGTAGGCCTTCAATGTTGCTATTGCACCCTGATCCATGGGTTGTAGGATAGCAGTTCTGTTTTTAGGCAGATACACTACCTTTATGTCTGGATACAAGTCATCAAAATGCTGGGGGTAGCCTGGGGCATTATAAAGCAGGAGGATACATCACAGTGGTCTCCTATTCTTTTTTGCACAGGTTCTATTTGTTCCTCCTTAGGCTTTCTGTGACCTGTTGTCCCACATTGCTGTCATGGCCGTTGCGTCTCTCTCCCCGATCTGCGCATTGCGCCGGAGGAAATACGGCTGTTCAGTACCTCCTGCCCTGTTCCAAGATGGTGCGGGTGCGCTCTGGATGCTTCTGCACATGCGCAAGAGCCAAGATGTCTGTTTAGAACTCTCTGGTTGCTGCCCTACATAGGAATCTGCAATTTTTCCTATAATCCAGGTATCTGAGCCTAAAATGATCTCTCCCTGTATATATTTACACTATTCAAAAAACAGAGTATCTAATTGCTTATGGGGAGGTATCCCGCCCTTGGGGCAAATTGGCCATTGTTCAAATCAGTGTTATAATACTCCTGCAGGGTGTATTCCAAGATTTTTTATATTTATGTTTCACCATGTTTACACTACTTGTCTTTTTCTTAAATGCACTTTTGTGCTATTTTCAGGCTACCTTTCCCTACCTGCACCGCTCATGGAGACAACTGCCCACGCAGACCACCCTCATCATAGAAGGTAAGAGTCGGTCCGCTACTGGTAAGTATTTAAGAGAGGAAAAAAAAGAGAGATTCATTCATGCCATCGTCATTCACGCCACAGCCGTTCTCGACACAGCCAATCTCACCATAGGAGGTCACCCTCATCACATCACGATCCGAGCCACATTACCCAACCTGCAGCAAATGCTTGCTGGGTATGTGGCACCCCAGCCTTGCCAGATAAATTGGCCTGTCACACATGCTTTGATGAGACCACAAAGGAGAAGGATTCAGACGCTAGAGAAGTTACTGAGCTCATCCAGGAGTCAGTACGGGAAAACAAAATGGAGAGAGCAGCATCTGTGTCAGACAGGCCATCTCCAGGCACATCATCAGCAGCTCCCCTTCATGTGGAACCAGAATCTCCTTCAGAAAATGAGCATCTGGAGGTGTTAGCCGGGTTTGACTTCTTCTTGGTTGAACCTTTTGCAAAATCAGTCAAAGAGGCCATAGGCTGGAAGGAAACTAAGGAAGCTCATCAGAAAATTAAAAAATATTTCCTGAATTTAAAAAGAGATCCAGAAACCTTTCCCTTCATTGAGGAACTAGATGACCTCATTAAAGACAAATGGGAGAGGTCTGACAAGAGGTCCAGCCTTAATAATATCAAACAAAAAGTGTAGCGCTGTGAATGGGTGACAGAAAAATCAAACAACACTTGATCAATGTAGAAAAATTAACCTATAACAGTAAATCATCAGTGATAAATAAACCAGTGAATGGTAAACTAAAACAGTCCAAAGAGGTATTATCATGAAATGTCCAATCAAGGAGGGATGAATCTCTTCACTCACTGAGGTATGGGCTCAAGTGAGGGATGGACGTTCAAAATTAACCAAGATGGATCAGCAAACAAAAGAGATATTCAGATGGAAAGAATAGGTACTCTTACCGATCCTGCTAGACGCATATGCCATACGGCAGTGCATTTGTAAGGCTTGAACGGACAATTTCCGAGAGTAGCAGCCTGGATGATCATGCAGCGACTTGCAATCCCGACTCATCTTGGACGTGGATGGGAGTACCTAAAAATGGCACCAAGATGGCGGTTCCCAAATTCTTTGGCGGGTCAACGCAGGTTCAAAACGGACACAGATTTAGACCCGAGGGCTGGTCTATTGGTAATTAGCAAAACTAAACCCTTGAAAGAAAAAGAAAAATGGATGCTCCTCATGGTGCAGATTAACCAAGGTTGGTTTATTGAAAAAATATCATACAATCATGTAGAATATATAAAAGTGATCACATAAGAAAGTATAAAAGCATAAAAAAGCAATGTGGGAATGAAGTGAACCTGTGCATAGTACTCACAGAGGCATCTAAAAGTACCTATTTTCCATGGAGTTAGAATATCCATTCATGAACATACCTATACCCCGTTTTACATCTGTAATAGGGATGGGCCCGGTGTTCGAGTCCAACCCATGTTCGTCGAGTCCATAACTCTGCGGGCCGTTCACATCAAATTCTTGTGATACGATGGCCCACAATGCACTGCGCCAGTCGCAGTGCATTGCTGGCTGATGATTGGCCAAGCATGCACTGTGACCCCGCATGCTTGGCCAATCATAGCGCCAGCAGCGAGGAGAGCAATAATTGGCCACAGGCAGGATGCCTGTGGCCAATTATAGCTCAGGGGGTTTAGTACACGCCCACACTATATAAGGCCGCCGACGCGGCAGCCTTGTGTAGTGTGTTCCGGCGTGCAGGGAAAGAGCATTGATAGGCAGGGACAGTGTGTTCTTGAATCTTTGTTACCAAGCATTTGCAGGACTTAGTGAGTGTTCTGTGCCTCCAGCGCAGTATACACCTGTATCTACCCTTTAGTGTTGTTTTCTATAAATACAGCCATCTGCAGGATTTATAGTGTGTGCTGTGCCTCCAGCACAGTATACACCTGTATCTACCCTTTAAGGCTGTTGTTCTACAATCCCCATTAATACAGCCATCTGCAGGAGTTAGTGTGTGTGTTGTGTGAGTCCAGAACAGCACATTATACAACCTGCACCTGTATCTGCCCTTCTATTCTGGTGTCATCTAATCCAGCCATCTGCAGGAGTTAGTGTGTGTGTTTTGTGAGTCCAGCACAGCACAGTATACAACCTGCACCTGTATCGGCCCTTCTATTCTGGTGTCATCTAATCCAGCCATCTGCAGGAGTTAGTGTGTGTGTTGTGTGACTCCAGCACAATATACACTATTAGAGAGAAGGAAGGGAGGGGACTTTTTAGGCACCGTACACTAGGTATTATAAACAAAATTTATTAAAGGAAAAAGACATACATACACAACAATATACATTTCAAAAACATACACATCTTATCAAAAAAGATCAATACGATACAGAGTCACATGTGCAGCCTATGATATTTAGCCTAAGGGATACCAGCAGGGACCAGCAATTGGTAGTGGCTTGTCCAATAAACACTTGTGTTTAATATATAACCCTATATATCTTGATTACACATCAGGATCTGACCTGTGGTCCACTTCTAAAACATCACCATACCCACCTCCAGTTGCTCTACCAACCTACGGCCGTCAGGGAAGTGTGGAGATTATTTTCCAACACATACTTAACTAATTAAGATCTACAGTAAGTGCTATTTTCTTATATATATTTTGCAGCAATTCACTATATTTTACACGCCCCCACTGGATGTTGGACCTCTGGCCTCTACCCGTGCGGCCCAACTTTGGTGTTGTGACACACTCCGGGGGCCACAGTTGGCAGCTATGATTATAGACAATGAAATTTGAATGTAGATTTATACCTGTAATATGATATATAGTAGGAATAACTTTGTACATATACTCATTATGTTTTTTAAAATCCCATATTTGTCTGTCAGTTAGCGTAATCCTATGCTCCAGATGAAGCGTTAATGGAAACGCGAAACATGTAGAGCCTTCGTTACGATCACCTTCGTCGCACTGCATCCTCGCCTTACCACTGGATACCTCACTACTATTGGACAAGCCACTACCAATTGCTGGTCCCTGCTGGTATCCCTTAGGCTAAATATCATAGGCTGCACATGTGACTCTGTATCGTATAGATCTTTTTTGATAAGATGTGTATGTTTTTAAAATGTATATTGTTGTGTATGTATGTCTTTTTCCTTTAATACATTTTGTTTATAATACCTAGTGTACGGTGCCTAAAAAGTCCAAAAAGTCCCCTCCCTTCCTTCTCTCTAATACTAAATGAAGGACGCGGCACTGGAATACTATTTTAGTATCTGCAGCACCACACTGCCTTGATACTATTTTTCCCCTTTTCACAATATACACTATGTTTTTTCCCATCTCCCTGCAGGCCATTACAATGTTTGGAAGGCCAACAAGGAGAGGCAGACAGTCACGCACCAATAAAAGAGGGCAAGCAAGCCCTGTGTCTAGAGACAACAGTGCTGGTCGTGGACGCGGTGCATCATCATCAGCACGTGGCCATGGGACACGCTTGCCCTTATTTTCGGCAGCTGGACATGTTGAGCCGCATCATGTCGAAGACTTGGTAGAGTGGATGACCAAGTCCTCCTCATCCTCTCTCACCCAGGCTCAGGATACTGGCAAATCAGCTGCCAACGCGTACTCTTCCCTTGTCTCAATGTCATCAGTCACCCCTTCCCTAGACCCACCATGTCCTCCTGAGGAGTCCCCCGAACTGTTTGACCACAGTGTTGGGTACATGCTCCAAGAGGATGCCCAGTGTTTTGAAGGCTCTGATGATGATACCCAGCTAGAGGAAGGCAGTAGCGTGAGCGCAGAGAGACTGGATGCTCAAGGACAGCAATCTGGCAGTCATGTTCCACCAGCTGCAGCATACTGCCAGGTTTGCTCCAGTGGTGAAGAGGGAGGGGATGATGAGGTCACTGACTCCATGTGGGTGCCTGATCGGAGAGAGAAGGCGGCGGCTGCACATCTCCGAGGCACGATGCCCTCCAGGGGCCAGCTTAAGAGCAGCACACCAACTGAATCACACTGCAGAGCTCCGCCTGTGCAGGGCACTGCCTCTGCGCGTTATTACAAAAGTTCTTTGGTGTGGGCCTTTTTTTGAGACGAGTGCATCGGATCGCACCGCTGCTATTTGCAACATATGTCTCAAGCGTATCTCATGTGGCCAAAACATCAGCCGCTTGGGCACCACAAGCATGACCAGACATATGTTGACCTGCCATGCAGCTCGTTGGCAAGCGTACCTTAAAGACCCACACCAAAGAACAAAGCGGACCTCTCCTTACTCCTCATCAGCTGGGATCTCCAACCCCACTATACCTTCAGTCCTCTCTGAAAGCTGCACTGAGAGTAATGAAGGTGTAGAATTAGGTGTGTCACAGCCAAGTACTTGCGGGCACTCTACTAGCAGTACACCGATGTCCAATTGTAGCAGGCACATTTCCCTGCCCCAGCTGCTGGACCGTCAAAAGAAGTTCACTCCCAGCCATCCACATGCCCAGCGGTTGAATGCTAGCTTGGCTAAATTGCTAGCACTTCAACTGCTGCCTTTTCAGTTGGTAGACTCAGCCCCCTTCCGCCAGTTTGTGCAATGTGCGGTTCCTCACTGGCAGGTTCCCAAATGCCACTTTTTCTCACGGAAGGCGATTCCAGCTCTCTACCGGCATGTGGAAGGCAATGTCTTGGCCTTCGCTGGACAGGGCGGTCAGCGGTAAGGTGCATATTACCGCTGACTCATGGTCCAGCAGGCATGGACAGGGACATTACCTATCTTTCACTGCACATTGGGTCACTCTTTTGGCAGCTGGGAAGGATGCAGGGCAAGGTGCAGTAGTGTTGAAGGTTGTTCTGCCACCACGCCTCCAAAATGCTACTACTGGTTGTGACACACCTCTCTCCTCCACCCCCTCCTCTTCTTCTTCCTCCATGGCCTCTTCGAGTGCTCTGTCCTCTGAACCAGCGGTGCTCCGTAGGCATTCAAGGGGCTATGCAAGTACGCAGGCAAAAAGATGCCATGCCGTGCTTGCACTGGTGTGTTTGGGGGACAGGAGCCACACTGGGGCAGAGGTTCTGTCAGCTTTGCAGGGGCAGGCTGAGAGGTGGTTGATGCCACGCCAGCTTAAGCCAGGAATGGTGGTTTGTGAATGGTGGTCTCTGCCCTGTGACAGGGACAACTGACCTATGTGCCCTGTATGGCTCACGTCCTTAGCCTGGTGGTACAGCGGTTCTTGGACAGGTACCCAGGCTTACAGGATGTCCTGAGGCAGGCCAGGAAAGTCTGTGTGCATTTCCGCCGATCATATAATGCCAGTGCTCGGCTGGCTGAGCTGCAAAAGGAGTTGAACCTGCCCAAGAACCGCCAAATATGTGACATGCCCACCAGGTGGAACTCAATGTTGGCCATGATGCAGCGACTGCACATGCAGCAGAGGGCCATCAATGAGTACCCGTGTGACTACGGCACCAGGGCAGGGTCAGGGGAGCTCAATTTTTTTTCACCACGCCAGTGGAGCATGATCAGGGATGCATGCACTGTCTTGTCACCATTTGAGGAGGCCACAAGGATGGTGAGCAGTGACAGTGCATGCATCAGTGACACTGCACCACCTGCTGGAGCTTACACTGCATGGGATAATGGACAGGGCACTTGAGGCAGAACAGAGGCAGGAAGAGCACTTCCTTGCCTCTCAAGGCCCCCTTTATCCAGACAGTGTTCCTTCTCTCCCACCCATCACACAGGAAGATGATGATGATTGTGTCAGCATGGAGGTGGAGCCTGGCACTCATCATCAGCAGCAGCAGTCTTTTAGGAATGATTTACTGTCCCCAAAAAAAACGGTGGACTTGTACGTGGCTGGGAGGAGGTGGCTGCGGATCATGTCGTCCTTAGTGACCCAGAAGACTCCGGACCGAATGCCTCAGCTAACCTACGTTGCATGGCCTCCCTGATCCTGCAAAGCCTGCGGAAGGATCCTCGTATTCTTCGGATCAAGGAGAGGGACCATTACTGGCTGGCCACTCTCCTTGATCTTGCCGTCGCAGAGGGAGCAGAGGCTGAGAATCTCTGGGAGGCCTTGCAGAAAGGTCTGTGCAACGCCTTCCCAGAGACTGGGAGGTTACAAACTTCTGGTCCTGGACGACGAGTTGCTGAGGCTTCGGTCAGTAGCAAAAGGAGCGGTGGGGAAGGTGGCCGTCTGACCGATGCGTTCAGACAATTTTTTAGTCTGCAGCCCCGAGGTATGATTGATTCCAGCAACCATCGCCAGCGTCTGATATACATGGTACAGGAATACCTAGGGGCAAGGTCAGACTGGGTCTTGAGGATGGATCACGGGCCAGAGCTTACACAGTATGCAATTGAGCTACTGGCCTGTACTGCATCCAGCGTTCTTTCGAAACGCACATTCAGTGCTGCTGGAGGCTTTGTCACCGATCACAGGGTGCTCCTGTCCACCGACTCGGTTGATCGACTGACCTTCATAAAGATGAATCAGTCTTGGATCACCACCAGCTACCAGGCACCTGAAGCTGATATAACAGGATAATTTATTTTGAAATGTCACATCCCTTCAAGACTGCCTATGCTGATGCTGAGTGACTGTCCTGTTATGTTGACTGACTATCCTCTTCCTCCTCAATGCTACTGATGATAGCTTGGAAGAACATTTTTGTTTCTGGGTGCGACCACCAGTGTCTAAGGCCCAATTTTTCAGCCCCTGTTTAACAGGGGCGTGTAATTACAATTTTTTTATGCAATGCTTTGCAACAGGTCTCATTGCTGTGCTCCAAGTACAGTATCTGTGAGGGGTTGCAGTGTTGTGGCACCAGGACCAGTGGCTAAGGCCCACTTTTTCAGCCCCTGTTTAACAGGGGCGTGTAATTACAATTTTTTATGCAATGCTTTGCAACAGGTCTCATTGCTGTGCTCCAAGTACAGTATATGTGAGGGGTTGCAGTGTTGTGGCACTAGCACCAGTGCCTAAGGCCCAATTTTTCAGCCCCTGTTTAACAGTGGCTTGAAATTACAATTTTTTATGCAATGCTTTGCAACAGGTCTCATTGTTGTGCTCCAAGTACAGTATCTGTGAGGCCACAGTGTTGTGGTACCAGGACCAGTGCCTAAGGCCCAATTAACAGGGGCGTGTAATTACAAATCTTGATCTAATAATTCACAGCAGGGCCCATTCCTGCGCCCACCAAGAGTAACTGTGAAGGCTTACAGTGTTGTGGCAACACCGCCCACCACCACCAAAGGCCCAATTTTTCTGCCCCTGTTCAACAGGTGCATGCAATTACAATTCTTGATCTAATAATTCACAGCAGGGCCCATTCCTGCACCCACCAAGAGTAACTGTGAGGGCTTACAGTGTTGTGACAACACCAACATCTAATGGGGCAAATTTCTGCAGAGTATATACGGCAGGCCCCTACTTTCAAACATCTAACTTACAAACGACTCCCACTTGCAAACGGAAGGAGAAAACAGGAAGTGAGAGGAAATCTACCCCTAGGAAGGGAAATTATATCCTGTTAGATTTAATTTGGGAAAAGGGTATCTCCTCTCTACTGATGCTTTATCACCAATCCTTGTTTCAATAAAAAAAAAAAAAAACACTTTTCCAAAAACATTTGTCATTGGGACGGAAAGTGAGGTGAAATGTTCTGAACAGGTGCACAGACAGCAAAACACATGTTACAGGGGTGATAACCCTTCCATATGTTCTCCAAAAAAAGCTTAAAAATAGATTTGTTGGCTAGAGCTACACTTAAAAATGTCCCTTTCAAAATTACAAACAGATTCTACTTAAGAACAAACCTAAAGTCCCTGTCTTGTTTGCACAGCCTGTATACTGCTGTTCAGAGTAAATAGGGTTTTAGGTATAGGGTTTTATTTTGGGTGCGGGGGTTCCCTTAATATCCATACAAGACCCAAAGGGGCTGGTAATGGGGTGGGGGGGGGGTGTGTGATGGGGTAGCCATGCTATTTTATCAAAGATTTTCATCCATATTGCCAGGACCAGACATGACATTAAAGCCGCAAGCAGTTTTAAATGGCTTTTTTTCCTTTACAAATGTCATTTTGTGCAGGGACAGTTCTAAACATGGGAAACACATGCCACGTCACAGGCATACTCTAGACACCCCCCAGGTACCATATTTAAAGGAATATTTCACTTTTTTTTTCACTTTATGCATCATTAAAATGACTGCTTGAGAAAAAATGTCCGTTTTTAAAACTTCTTTTTGCATTGATACATGTCCCCTGGGGCAGGACCCGGGTCCCCAAACCTTTTTTAGGACAATAACATGCATATTGGCCGTTATAATTAGCACTTTAGATTTTGAACGTTCGCGTCCATTGTAACTAATAGGGTTCTAACGTTCGCGCAAACTTTCGGTCCGTTCGCAGTTTCTGGTGCGAACCGAACCCGGGGGTGTTCGGCTCATCCCTAATCTGTAAACACATCACTGTAATGTAGATGGAGCGCCATTTGCATTCCAAGCCTCATTCTGATCACAGGAAGAGGTCAGAGACTCAACTTCCGACATGGGCGTGTGTTCCAACCCTTGTTTGCGAGGCCAGAAGTGATGTAAACATCTCCCTCCATCCAAAATGAAAGTGGTGGGTAATGGGTTATCAGAAACTGTAACGGATCCAAAGGCCTCATGATGTTTCCAGCTACACTCATAAAAAGGAGTGCAGTCGGAAATAAACACCTATGACCAGATGTTGGAACATATCTCAGCATCACAGCACCATCTTGTGGGGAATTGATAAATCAACCCAACCCACAAAATAAATTCTTTGTAAAGAACTATAAACCTAGAATAGGCATGAGACTGACCATAGCGTCGGAAGCAGGAAACCCACTCCATCTTAGACACATACCAGTCAATCCCATAAATGGTAATCCAAAAATTGAAAAAATTAAAAAAATAAAATAAATAAATAACTTGAAATGTGTTTCCATACAAGTTGAAACAACAAAACAAGTGAAGCTAAATACATAGGATGAATGGACTATAAAAAGGACAAACCCACTAGAATAAAGATGATAATTTTTGTTTTGTGATGGAAAAATCCATATCAGAACGGAATATCCAGGCACAAACATACAAAAAATATTTTTTATATATCAAAAAAGGAGCTGTACCCAGTTGCCATGAAACCACAAGGAGAGGTGCCACTCACGACCGGTTGATGAAGCAGTTGATGTCCCACTCCACATTCATACCATGGGGTGAGTAGCACCTCAAGTCGTATATTCAATAGGTTTCAAGCTGTGATACACCCCTCAAGCAAGATTCACCTCTCCAATGGGGGACAGATTTATCAATAACCTGGAATGTAGTGCCAGTGGGGTCTTTATCATGGAATTCAAGGTAGTGATGGGGAACAGTATGCTTAATACAGCCCTTTTTTTATTTTTGCAATATGTTTGTTCACTCTGATGGAGAAAGTTCTTATAGTGCGTCCAACATATTGTTTCTTGCTTGGGCAAGTAATCAAATAAACAATATGTTTCGTACTGCACGTGGTGAAGTGTCTCATATAATAGCTCTGCAGTGTTGTAGTGGAGATAAAAGACTCAGACTTACGTCTGCCACAAACATTGTGTAAACACACACTGCATTTCCTGCAAGGGAAATAACCCTTGCAGTCCTGAAAAAAGGAAACTTTACGAGGGGGATCCATAGTGTTCGTAGCAATCTCGCCCTGGATAGAGCGAGCACCTCGGTATATGATGCCCGCCCGATGCATCAAGGCAGGTCCCAACACTCGATCATTCAATAAGATTGTGAAGGACCCTGTACTCAAGAGGTCCGCCGTAAATGCTTCCTCTGTCCGGTACCACACAATCCAAGACCTCTTAGCTCACCCAGTCACCAGACAACACCAGTGTAGGGTAAAAACCCACAGACTCCTTTATTTCAAGCACATGTTATACACTTCCAAACACCCCCCCCCCCCACCCTTGGAACACAGGGCAGGTTAAACTGTCCAATGACAATGGACACACAGGTCAGGTGTGTTTAACTTCTCATCAGTAAACAGTCTTAGCAGGGGGGCTGCTGGAGGAATCCCCCCTCCCTCCATAGAGATACACATCCGATAATGTCTAAGGCAGACAGACACAATAGAACATTGGAATACAGCCACACCCCAAGCGAATCACAGCAAATAGTCCAACGGCATGAGACAGGACACATTATATATATATTTTTATATATATATATATATATATATATATATATATATATATATATATATATACACACACACACACACACACACACACACACACACAGCACTCAATCTGACTAGCACAGATCATAATGGGGTTCTCATTCACCCTGTCCCCTAGAGACACAGGGTGATTTACACATAAAAGGGTCCGGGGAAGCTGGACAAGGAGCCTCCAGAACTCCAGGGCAAGCTGAGTTCCACAAACCCCCGACCCAAAGTCACTCCTGTCACACATCTCCCCTTTCGGCAGGAGACTAACACAGGAGGAGACCCCAGACGGGTTGACTCCGAAGTTAGTCAGGGATTCCAGTCCTCTAATGCTGGTATCCACACAGTACCCCAAATATATTGTCCCAACCATAGCATTACTTACCCAGCCAACCTCTGCCTCTCTCAGAGAACATGCCCACCGCTGGGGAGAGGCCTGGACTGGCCCTTCTCCCTGGTGTCTTTTCAGCCGCTGGAGAGAAGACAGGGTGACTGGGATCACTCCGTCATGCTGTTGGGGATTTGGGCCGACCGCCCAGCATCCCTGGAGTATACAAGTGGGGACTGCAGTCCCACCCCCCGATATCAGCTCAAGCTGCAGTTGTGTGTAGGGGCCAGTAGCATTCTGCCCTGTTAGCACTTCAGCTGAGGATCCCACATCATACACTCCGGCTAACTGTTGGAAAATGACCATCTCCTT
This sequence comes from Lithobates sylvaticus, assembly GCA_028564925.1. Classification (NCBI taxonomy): domain Eukaryota; kingdom Metazoa; phylum Chordata; class Amphibia; order Anura; family Ranidae; genus Lithobates; species Lithobates sylvaticus. The sequence goes on from CM053038.1 coordinate 170,075,998, forward strand.
CTCACCCTGGAACTGCTGCATGTGTGGGGCAGAGGTCTTGGACCCTCTGTCCGGTGACCAGCGCTTCAGCTGGAGGAGTCTCTTGTAACTCCACAGATGCTGCTGTTGGTGCAGGGCAAAGCTCAGTAAAGTTTGGCCCTGATACCAGCTCTTCTGCTGGAGGCTCACCAGGTTGTTCTTCCTCAGCAGAAAAGTCTATTAAATCCCCTGTCTCTGCAACTGGTGTCTGGGGATAGAGGTTCACCATTTGTCCGTGGAACCCAGAAGATGCCATCGGTGCTGGGCAGAGGTTAGCAGAGCTCTGCCCTGTTGTCAGCACTTCAGCTTTGGGAATGGCAATCTCCAGATTTTCCACTGCCGATTCTCTGGCATGCTGCTGGACAGGCACATTCCTCCATCCAACCTCGTCTTGTGCAGTAACAGGTTTGTCAAGGTCAGTCAGCACTTGCTGCATCCACCATAAGACCTCCGCGTCCATAGCTGCGGGGGCAAGTGGGCAAAGGACTCTGTTACTATGCCACATTGCCGACTCTTCAGCCAGGATTTCAGAGCTGTCTGTTGCTATTTCCTGATAGTCCCAGGCAAAGGTAGCCCCACTCTGCTGCTGAGCAGAGTCTAGCAGCTGTCTGGAGGCGATCTCAAGCTTCCATTCCTGAATGGCCAGAAACTCCAAATCTCCCTGTGCCCAGTGCACTTCTGAAACATTCAGTCTTTGCTCTCTGTGCTCCATTATTTCCTCCAAACGCCACTTCAGATCACTCCCAAAGTCTGGGTCCTCGGACAGCCTCCAGTACAACAATCCCAGGCCATCATAGTCAAAGCCTTCCGTGGGCCTGTCATCCGCTGTCCACGGGCACACTTGGGCTACATACCACCGGAGGGCTCTGTAGCTCTCGTCCAACCACATTTCTGCCCGGATCAGCCTGCTTAACTCAGCTGTCCACTCCTGTTTTGGTTGTTCCCCCAAGAACAACATTTGTACTGAATACTGCGACCAGTACCTTACATGGATGGAGGGGAGAACTTTTCCTTGGTGTCGCTGCTCGCGGGCTAGCGCTTCCTTCCAGAGTTGTAGGCGGACAAAATCAAACCAACCCAGCAGGACCTGCACCAATACTGGCCCTCTGTGCTGTATCCGCATCTCTCGCAACCTCCTTTGGAATTCCTCTTCCATGATGACGTATCTGTATCCCTCCTCTCCTGCTATCCAGGCCTTGGATCCAGGTGATGGTTTGGATGTGTTCACGACAAGGATGCACGATCCCACCGCTGCCAGACAATTGTGACGGACCCCATACTCAAGATGTCACTCCTGTCACAAAGATTTTCCAATGTTTATTGATTATCTTTTTTATTTCCTTGTGTTGTATTGAATAAGATGTAAAAAAGGACCATTTAAAGCGGTTCTCCCTCTGTATCTGCGGACGGTCAACTAACAATGAATTCCTATCTATACAGCTGACAGCACTGATGTCAACATCAAGTTCCAAAGGCCTATAACCCTTTTCTACAAATCTCTGTTTGAGGGTCTTAGATTGAACTAGAAAATCATCTATACTGGAGCAGTTTAGTTGAAGACGAAGAAACTGTCCTCTAGGTACAGATTTTAGTCATTGGTGGTGGTGGCAGCTGTCTACCGGGATATACCTGTTTCTGTCGGTAGGTTTAAAGAAAGTTTTGAGTACCAACCGGTGGTCGACTACCGAAATTTCCAAATCAAGGAAGTGAATGGTCTCAGAACTTGCTTCAAAACTTAAACTGATACCCCGATCATTGGCATTCAAATGAGACATAAAACAATCCAGGGAAGCCCGGTCACCCTCCATAGGAGGAGGATGTTGTCTATATACCTGGCCCAGAGGACCAATTCTGGTCTCCTAAGGGCATAGATGACACATTTTGCCCCCATCGCCACGCCCTTGATTTGTGTATAGAACACATCCTGGAACCAGAAGTAGTTATGCTCCGTAGCGAACTTCAACAGCATCATGATGTAATTCCTACGGATCAGGGGCAAGTCTGAGTTTTTTGAAAGAAACATATCGACTGCGGCTAGTCCTAAATGTTGCGGGATAGATGTATAAAGGGCAGATACATCTGCCGTTACCAGTAGAAGGTCATCATGATATTCCACCTTCTCAAGTAGGTTGATGGTATCCCTAGTATTGCAAAAATCAAAAAGAGCTGTATTAAGCATACTGTTCCACATCACTACCTTGCATTCCATGATAAAGACCCCACTGGCACTACATTTCAGGTTATTGATAAATTCGTCCCCCATTGGAGAGGCGAATCTTGCTTGAGGGGTGTATCACAGCTTGAAACCTATTGGATATACGACTTGAGGTGCTACTCACCCCATGGTATGAATGTGGAGTGGGACATCAACTGCTTCATCAACCAGGCGTGAGTGGCACCTCTCCTTGTGGTTTCATGACAACTGAGTACACCTCCTTTTTTGATATATTAAAGAGATTATTTGTATGTTTGTGCCTGGATATTCCATTCTGATACAGATTTTTCCATCACAAAACAAAAATTATATTTATTCTAGTGGGTTTGTCCTTGTTATAGTCCATTCATTCTATGTTTTAGCTTCACTTGTTTTGTTGTTTCCACTTGTATGGAAACACATTTCAGTTATTTATTTATTAAATTTTTTCCATTTTTGGATTACCATTTATGGGATTGACTGGTATGTGTCTGAGACGGAGTGGGTTTCCTGCACCGTTTTAGACGCTATGGTCAGTCTCATGCCTATTCTAGGTTTATAGTTCTTTACAAATAATTTCTTTTGTGGGTTGGGTTGATTTATCAATTCCCCACAAGATGGCGCTGTGATGCCGATCTATGTCCCAGTATATAGGTTCATGTATAAGCCTACCAACATCTGGTCATAGGTGTTAGTTTATTTCCAACTGCACTCCTTTTTATGAGTGTAGCTGGAAACATCATGAGGCCTTTAGATCCGTTGCGGTTTCTGATAACCCATTACCCTGCACTTTCGCCCCTTCTACACAGTGGAGGGTGGAGTGCCTTTCTGGGGCGATGACATCTCCAGACTGCTCCATCATTGGTCCAATGACCGCCATTCATTTTGGACCGAGGGAGATGTTTACATCACTTCCGGCCTCACAAACGAGGCTTGGAACACACGCCCATGCCGGAAGTTGAGTCTCTGACCTCTTCCTGTGATCAGAATGAGGCTTGGAATGCAAACGGCGCTCCATCTTCATTACAGTGATGTGTTTACAGATGTAAAACGGGGTATAGGTATGTTCATGAATGGATATTCTAACTCCATGGAAAATAGGTACTTTTAGATGCCTCTGTGAGTACTATGCATAGGTTATGAGCACAGGTTCATTTCCGGTTCCACAAATAGCGGGGGTGGACCTGTGCAATCATGCAATTGGTAACAAGTTTATATATATATTGTGACAGTACAGTTCCCTGTCCTAGTAAATGTCGCCCTCCAAAGTTCGTAAAATCCAGTTGGGGACCTGGAGCCTGGAGATTCCATAGCGTTATGGGTGGGACGGCATCTCCAATCCTGGGACCGGATTTTGGGAACAGCCAGGAGTCTGGCTGGTTGATTGAACAGGTGGATCCTGGGCTTATAGCAGAGTCAGGATTAGTGTTCTGGGCTCCACCCAGAGTGCAGGTGTGCACTAGTGAAAGCCAAAGACCCAAGTTTGAGGATCAGAGCAGTGAGGGGCTGCTTTCTAGATAGATGCTGTTTGCGTTGAAGCTGTGTGCATCTAAGGAGACAGAGGAGAGCCTGAAGTGGAAGGCCTGAGCAGCAAGGAAGCTGAAAAGAGGTACAGTGGTTGTACAGTTATATGGCCAAGAGGGCTGAAGTGTAAAGCCTAGGTGGCAGTACTTCTGAAGAGAGCCAGGTGGCTTGGCATTTTCCATGTGTTGTTGTTTTTTGGGAGAAGAACCCCTGTGTGGGCATCCAAGTGCATGAACTTTCCTTTTGTTTTGTTCCTTTTTAATAAAAGTGGGCTACCATGCCCTTAAACTAAAGTTCCTGTTCGCCGTGAAGTTACTGAAAAGGCATCTACCACTGAGCTAGACATCCCCCAATGGCACAAAAATATATTATATATATATATATATATATATATATATATATATATATATATATATATATATATATATATATATATGTCAGTAGCAATGTGGGGAAGTTAGGATATGCCCCAGTGGAAGACTATTCAGTCAAAACGTGTAGGGTCAGTGCTCCCAGCTTCCCACATTGCTTTGTTATGCTTTTATACTCTCTTATGTGATCACTTTTATATATCCTACATGTTTGTATGATATTTTTTCAATAAACCAACCTTGTTTAATCTGCACCATGAGGAGCATCCATTTTTCTTTTTCCTTCCATGGTTGAGTTTTGCTAATTACCAATAGACCAGCCCTCTGGTCTGAATCTGTGTCCGTTTTGAACCTGCGTTCACCTGCCGAAGAGTTTGGGAACCGCCATCTTGGTGCCATCTCAGGTACTCCCATCCACGTCCGAGACAAGTCGGGATTGCAAGTCGCTGCATGATCATCCAGGCTGCAACTCTCGGAAATTGTCCGTTCAAGCCTTATAGATGCACTGCCGTATGGCAGGATCGGTAAGGCCGCGTACACACGAAGGGACTATCCTGCGGGATTATCCCCTCGTGTGTGGGCGTCGGCGGACTTTTTGGCGCCAAAGTCCGGCGGACCAAAGTTTTAAGTTTGGTTTTAAAATTATCTGCTGGACTTGGCAGTCCGGCGGACAATCCCGCCGTTAGTAGGCAAGTCCGCGGGACTTTTGAAATGAACGGACTTGCCGCTCATCGGCAAGTCCGTTCATTTAGCACGTGATTTCAGGTTACGTAGCTAGCGTAGGCAGTGAATGCCGGTGCGCTAGCTCCGTAAGCTGGCATGGATTTAAAGGGACTCCCCACGCCGAAAAACGGCGTGGGGGTCCCCCCAAATCCATGTCAGACCCTTATCCGAGCACGCAGCCTGGCAGGCCAGGAAAGGGGTGGGGACGAACGAGCGCCCCCCCCCTCCTGAGCCGTACCAGGCCGCGTGCCCTCAACATGGGGGGTGCCCTGGGGAAAGGGGGGCCGTGCGGCCCCCCCACCCCAAAGCACCTTGTCCCCATGTTGATGAGGACAAGGGCCTCTTCCCGACAACCCTGGCCGTTGGTTGTTGGGGTCTGCAGGCGGGGGCTTATCGGAATCTGAGAGCCCCCTTTTATAAGGGTGCACTCAGACACCGGCCCCCACCCTATGTGAATGAGTATGGGGTACGATGTACCCCTACCCATTCACCTAAGGTGTAAAATGTAAAGTAAAAAAAAACACCCACACTTTTGCAAAACATAGTTTATTGCACGGGTCTTCTTCCGTCTTGGGGGTCTTCTCGCCGGACTCCCCCGCCATTTACCAAGCTCTTTTACCGAGCGGGGAAGTCCGGCTACCTTCTTCGTCGTCGCCGCCGTCTGGGGGTCTTGATCCGCCTTCGGGGGTCTTCCGGGGGTCTCTTCTATTCTTGCGGTCGTCGTCTTCCGCGCCGCCTTCTTCTTCTTGTCCTTCTTCTTCCGATGTTGACCCGACGCTCTCTCTGCCCGGAATGCCTGTGCCGCGCTGCGCTGGGACTTATATAGGGACATGGGGACAGGGTCACATGCTCATGTCACATGGTGACCCCGCCCCCTTGTGTTGTCACAGTCCCGGAGGATGCTGGGACTGTGACATCACAAGCGGCACCGGCGGCGCGGAAGACGACGACCGCCTCAAGAACAGAAGAGACCCCCGGAAGACCCCCGAAGGCGGATCGAGACCCCCAGATGACGGCGGCGACGACGAAGAAGGTAGCCGGCCTCCTCCGCTCGTAAAAAGAGCTAGGTAAAAGAGCAGAAGAGAGCGGAGGAGTCCGGCGAGAAGACCCCCAAGACGGAAGAAGACCCCCGGAGCAGTGCAATAAACTATTTTTTCAAAAGTGTGTGTTTTTTTTACTTTACATTTTACACCTTAGGTGAATGGGTAGGGGTACATCGTACCCCATACTCATTCACATAGGGTGGGGGGCCGGTATCTGGGGGCCCCCTTATTAAAGGGGGCTCCCAGATTCCGATAAGCCCCCGCCCGCAGACCCCGACAACCAACGGCCAGGGTTGTCGGGAAGAGGCCCTTGTCCTCATCAACATGGGGACAAGGTGCTTTGGGGTGGGGGGGGGGGGGGGCACGGCCCCCCTTTCCCCAGGGCACCCCCCATGTTGAGGGCACGCGGCCTGGTACGGCTCAGGAGGGGGGGCGCTCGTTCGTCCCCACCCCTTTCCTGGCCTGCCAGGCTGCGTGCTCGGATAAGGGTCTGACATGGATTTGGGGGGGACCCCCCCACGCCGTTTTTCGGCGTGGGGATTCCCTTTAAATCCATGCCAGGTGACGGAGCTAGCGCTGCGGCATTTACTGCCTACGCTAGCTACGTAACCTGAAGTTACGTTCTAAATGAACGGACTGCTCCGTGTGTGGGCAAGTCCGTTCATTTTCAAAAGTCCCGTGGACTTTTGGCCGGCGGATTATCCGCCGGAGAATTCCGTGTGTGTGTGGGCAAGTCCACACGCTCGGAAAGTCCAGCGGACCCAGCTGGAAAGTCCGGCGGGATTGTCCGCTGGACTAAGTCCGCCGGCAAAAGTCCGCACGTGTGTACGCGGCATTAGTGTACCCATTCTTTCCATCTGAATATCTCTTGTGTTTGCTGATCCATCTTGGTTAATTTTGAACGTCCCTCCCTCACTTGAGCCCAAACCTCAGTTAGTGAAGAGATTCATCCCTCCTTGATTGGACATTTAATGATAATACCTCTTTGGGTTGTTTTAGTTTACCATTCACTGATGATTTACCGTTATAGGTTAATTTTTCTACACTGATCAGGTGTTGTTTGATTTTTCTGTCACCCATTCACAGCGCTACACTTTTTGTTTGATATTTGTCTTGACTTACCGTATTTATCGGCGTATAACGCGCACCGGCGTATAACACGCACCCCCCAGTTTAGGAGGGCATTTTAAGGAAAAAAAGTTTTAGGAGGGAAGTTTAGGGAAAAAAAAACAACTTACATTTAAGCGTCATTTGCAGCTTGCCCAGTGTCATTGCAGCCTTGCCCAGCGTCATTGCAGCCTTGCCCAGCGTCATTTGCAGCCTTGCCCAGCGTCATTTGCAGCCTTGCCCAGCGTCATTGCAGCCTTGCCCAGCGTCATTGTAGCCTTGCCCAGCGTCATTGCAGCCTTGCCCAGCATCATTGCAGCCTTGCCCAGCGTCATTGTAGCTTGCCCAGCATCATTGCAGCCTTGCCCAGTGCCATTCTAGCTTGCCAGCGTAATTTTCATTCATTTCCTGGTTTAAATTTCCTGCCGCCGAGACGCTGTCGCGTGCGCCGCCGAAAAAACCCGAAGCACGGGCGAAAAAGAACGAAGCGCCCCCCGAAAAAGCCGAGCCGACTCGGACGGCTAAGCTCGCGGTCCCGCCTCCCTGCTGTTTCCGAAGCAAGCGCAGGGAGGCGGGACTACGAGCAGAGCAGAGTCTGCTCGGCTTTTTCCGGGGGCGCTTCGTTCTTTTTCGGACGCGCTTCGGGTTTTTTCGGCAGCGTTCGCTATTTTTCAGCGGCGCTTGCCTTTTTTGCCATTTTTTTGGGGGGTATCGGCGTATAACACGCACCCCCGACTTTCCCCCCGATTTTAAGGGGGAAAAAGTGCGTGTTATACGCCGATAAATACGGTAGTTTGTGTGTTAGCTGCTTTGAGTCACTTCTTAATTTGTTTTCACATATATAGGTTTAGCGCAGTATTTTATCTCCTTTCTACACAGCCTTAATAATGGCAAGCGAAAATGTATCCCTTGAAGGAGCCCAGGGTAAACCCCTTAATTAACGCTCCAGTAGTTGATGCTTCTCTAATGTGTCTTGCCAGACATGTCACCCTGACCATAGAGAGGGCAGTTTCCTTTAGGGACGTATTAGATCAAAAAATTGATCTAGAATTAAAAAAAAGCATACTCCTCGGCAGGAGGGGCCTGTAGACCGGCAATCACAATGGCAGCAGTTGGCAAATCTATCTCTGATTGGGCTTCTAGTATAGAAAAATCATTTCGGGAGGGAGTGGACCAGGAGAAGATAATAACCTCTCTTCAGGAACTCAAATTGGCAGGCTATTTTGTGGCAGAGGCCTCAGTGGACATTATCGGGGCTTCGGCTTGGGCAATGTTAGCTTCGGTAATGGCAAGAAGGGCCTTGTGGCTAAAACCATGGGTAGAAGACACTGCATCAAAAACAAACTGGTGCAAAATTCCTTATGATGGCACTAATCTTTTCGGCCCCAAGTTAGATTCAGCCATTTCCAAAGTTACAGGAGGCAAGTCAGGCCTGATTCCCTCCGACAGGAGACAGAAAATTCAAAAAGGTCCTTCTTATAAACGCAACCTTCCTGAAAGGTACCGGGAAGCAAAATCTTATAGACCAGGAAGAGAATTTAAAGTGGAGGTCCGCCAATTTTATTTATTTTTTTAAAGTCAGCAGCTACAAATTTTGCAGCTGCTGACTTTTAAAATAAGGACACTTACCTGTCCAGGGCGCCCGAGATGTCGGCACCCGAAGCCGAACCATCCCTCGGTTCTTGGATGATGCCGCCGCCATTTTCGGTAAGGTAATTAGGAAGTGAAGCCATGCGCTTCACTTCCTGGTTCCCTACTGCACATGAACGAGTCGCGCTGCGCAATCCGAATGGTCCCTGCTGTCTCTGAGATCCGTGTGTCTCCCAGCAGACAGCAGGGGGGGGGGGGCGAAGTGGCATAGACCCCTGCATACCTTTATACAGGTATCTGCACCCCCCCCCCCCTGGAAGGTGCCAAATGTGACACCGGAGGGGGGAGGGTTCCGAAAAGCGTTAGTTCAATTTTTGAATTTTTGTGTGGACCTCCGCTTTAAAAAAGAAATTGGAGAAATACTCAGTGATCTTTCTTGAGAATGTAGAAATCTAAGACCACCCCATCCGGAGAGCAGAAGAAGTCCTTTTGAGGGTGCGCCCACCCACCCTGTAAAGGTGGGCACCAGACTCAAGAAATTTGTACAAATATGGACAAATCACATTAAAGAATCCTGGGCCCTTTCCACTATCAAGTTCAGTCACAGATGGGGGGTCATAAGCAGAATTTCCAAAAAACACTTTCAACCGACCAGACTCCCGTCATCTCCAGACAAGAGGAGAATGCTATTAAGGTATATAACAGAGGTAAAACAGAAGGGAGCTATTCTGGAAGTTCCGTCAGGTCAAAAAGGAAGAGGATTTTATTCCCCCTTATTGCTTGTAAAGAAGAGAACAGGGGACTTGAGACCAGTACTGGATTTAAAAAAAACGCAACAGGAGTATCAAGGGAGAAGCCTTCAAAATGGAAAGCCTCCAGTTCATACTGTTAGCAGTGAACTTAAAAGATTGGATGCTGTTCGTACATTTGTCGGACACTTAGCTACACATTGCAATACACCCTGCCTTTCAAAAATGTCTCAGTTTCTCAATCAATCACCATCACTTCCAGTTCCAATGCCTACCATTCGGCATATTGTCGGCACCCAGAACCTTTACCAAAGTTCTTCGGAAGATACTGTTAACCCTCCAGAACTTTGGTCGGTTAGTCAACTGGCGGAAAAGCAAACTACAACCCACAGATAATATGGTATTCCTGGGGGCGGAACTGAATACCAAACTAAACAAAGTTCAGTTTCCTCAAGAGAAAGTCACACCTCTAGTCAGAAGATGAGATTAATATCAGTGACACATTTGCCAGCCAGAGTTTGCATGGGCATCCTGGGAACAAAGTGTGCAACTCTGCCCATGATTCAATGATCTCAATGGCACACACAAACACTGCACAATTCCTTTCTGAGGCAGTGGAATGGAACATCAATGCTTCAGACAATTTTTATCCACAAGTGTGTGAAACAATCAATATGGTGGTGGATGCATTTGAGCATCCTCAGGAGGCACAGACCTATAGTCCCTCCACAGCTGCAAGTAGTCATGTTGGATGCCAGTCAGGGGAGATGGGGAGCCCATTACCGAGGTCAGGCAGTCCAAGAGCAGTCGCAGTTTCAAGCACACACAGTGTGGTATCGAATATACTGGAGCTCAGAGCGGCCTTTCAGGCTCTCATAGCATTTGTTCCATGCCTGAGGGGGAAGAGCATACTGATTTGGTTGGACAACAGAGTTATTGTAGCATATACCCAAAGACAAGGGGGTACAAGGAGTCGCACATTAATGGAGGAAGTTTGTCTCATCCTGGACTGGGCACAAATACATCTCACAGACCTGAGGGCAGTGTATGTTCTGGCAGCAAACATGTTGGCCGACTACCTAAGCAGAGAACTTATCTCAAACGAGTGGTCATTGAGTCATCAGGCCTTTTCTCTCCTGGCAGAGACTTGGGGAATGCCGGAGATTGACTTGGCAGCTACTGTGAACACCAAATGTCAGAGATTTCTGTTACAAGCAACTTTCCCGTCCGCCGAGGGAATAGACTGCTTGATCCATCCGTGGAATTTCAAGCTGGGATACATATTCCCACCAATTCCCCTAATCGCAAGGTTCCTTTCCAGGTTCAGAAGGTCGTCTGCGACGGTAATTGCAGTAATTCCCTTTTGGCCAAGGGGGCCTTGGTTCACAACCCTATTGCAGCTCAACCTGCAACAGTCACTGCCTCTCCCAATAACATCGGACCTCCTATCCCAGGGACAATTCCTGATTCCAGCCCCAGGGAAGTTATACTTGATGGCATGGAGGTTGAAAGGAATGAGCTGCTAAAAGCAAGGTTGTTCACAAGAGGTGAATTCTACACTTCTTCAGGCCAAGAAAAACACTACTAATAGCACATACATGCACATTTGGAAAACATTTTGTTCTATGGCCCAACAAAAGAACTGGAATCCAATACCTCCAGAACCCCCACACGTTTTGGATTTCCTCCAATTAGGTATTAATAAAGGACTAAGCGCAAGTACCCTTAAAGTTCATGCGTCTGCCGTATCGGCATTACATCCCCTCGTAAATTCAGTTTATGAGAGCATGCCTGAAGATCAGACCTCCAAAAAAAACAACATTTCCGGCATGGGACCTCTCAATAGTTATCGATGCACTGGCAAACTCTTTTTTACCCGGCCGACTCAACCTCACTATGGAACCTGACTTTGAAGCTTGAACCTTGACTTTGAAACAGAACCTTAACTAATCCTTTATCCTGACAGAGTGGTACTAAGACCTTCAGACCATTTCATCCCCAAAGCATCAACATCATTTCATTATAATCAAGACATCATCCTTCCATCCTTCACTAAAAATCAAGGTGAACCCCATGTGTTGGATGTTTAAACAGTTATTACCAGTTATCTGGCAGCTACAGCTAACTTTAGGAAGATGGATACTTTCTTATGCCGCGTACACACGTTCGGACTTTGTCCGCCGGACCTAGTCCAGCGGACAATCCGCCGGACTTTCCAGCGGGGCTTCGCCGGACTTTCCGAGCGTGTGACTTGCCCACACACGCCCGGACTTCTCCGGCGGACAATCCGCTGGACAAAGTCCGCGGGACTTTTGAAAATGAACGGACTTGCCCACACACGGAGCAGTCCGTTCATTTAGAACGTAACTTCAGGTATACGTAGCTAGCGTAGGCAGTAAATGCCGGCGCGCTAGCTCCGTCACCTGGCATGAATTTAAAGGGACTGCGTGGGGGTCCCCCCAAATCCATCTCAGACCCTTATCCGAGCACGCAGCCCGGCAGGCCAGGAAACGGGTGGGGACGAGCGAGCGCCCCCCCCTCCTGAGCCGTACCAGGCCGCGTGCCCTCAACATGGGGGGTGCCCTGGGGAAAGGGGGGCCGTGCGCCCCCCCCACCTCAAAGCACCTTGTACCCATGTTGATGAGGACAAGGGCCTCTTCCCGACAACCCTGGCCATTGGTTGTCGGGGTCTGCGGGCGCGGGGCTTATCGGAATCTGGGAGCCCCCTTTTATAAGGGGGCCCCCAGATCCCGGCCCCCCACCCTATGTGAATGAGTATGGGGTACGATGTACCCCTACCCATTCACCTAAGGTGTAAAATGTAAAGTAAAAAACCACACAATTTTGAAAAAAATATTTTATTGCACTGCTCCGGGGGTCTTCTTCCGTCTTGGGGGTCTTCTCGCCGGACTCCTCCGCCATTTACCTAGCTCTTTTACCGAGCGGAGAAGTCCGGCTACCTTCTTCGTCGTCACCGCCGTCTGGGGGTCTCGATCCGCCTTCGGGGGTCTTCCGGGGTCTCTTCTGTTCTTGCCGCTGTCGTCACTTTCTGCGCCGCCTTCTTCTTCTTCTTCTTCTTCCGATGTTGACACGTCGCTCTCTCTGGCCGGAATGCCAGAGCCGTGCTGTGCTGGGACTTATATAGGGACAAGGGGACAGGGTCACATGGTGACCCCGCCCCCTTGTGATGTCACAGTCCCAGCATCCTCCGGGACTGTGACATCACAAGGGGGCGGGGTCACCATGTGACATGAGCATGTGACCCTGTCCCCTTGTCCCTATATAAGTCCCAGCACAGCGCGGCTCTGGCATTCCGGCCAGAGAGAGCGACGTGGAAGAAGAAGAAGAAGATGACGAAGAAGGTAGCCGGACTTCTCCGCTCGGTAAAAGAGCTAGGTAAATGGCGGAGGAGTCTGGCGAGAAGACCCCCAGAGCAGTGCAATAAAATATTTTTTTCAAAATTGTGTGGTTTTTTTACTTTACATTTTACACCTTAGGTGAATGGGTAGGGGTATCGTACCCCATACTCATTCACATAGGGTGGGGGGCCGGGATCTCCCAAATTCCGATAAGCCCCCCGCCCGCAGACCCCGACAACCAATGGCCAGGGTTGTCGGGAAGAGGCCCTTGTCCTCATCAACATGGGGACAAGGTGCTTTGGGGTGGCCCCAGGGCACCACCCATGTTGAGGGCACGCGGCCTGGTATGGCTCAGGAGGGGGGGGGGGCGCTCGCTCGTCCCCACCCCTTTCCTGGCCTGCCGGGCTGCGTGCTCGGATAAGGGTCTGAGATGGATTTGGGGAGGACCCCCACGCCGTTTTTCGGCGTGGGGAGTCCCTTTAAATCCATGCCAGGTGACGGGGCTAGCGCGGCGGCATTCACTGCCTACGCTAGCTACGTATACCTGAAGTCACGTGCTAAATGAGCGGCAAGTCCGTTCATTTCAAAAGTCCGGCGGACTAGCCTACTAACGGCGGGATTGTCCGCCGGACTGCCAAGTCCAGCAGATAATTTTAAAACAAAACTTAAAACCTTGGCGCCAAAAAGTCTGCCGACGCCCACACACGAGGGGATTGTCCGCTGGACTTGAGTCCAGCGGATAATCCCGCGGGATAGTCCTTTCGTGTGTACGCGGCATTAGTAATTCCTCATGGAGCTAGGAAAGGTCAACCAGCAACCCCTCGTAGAATTGCGTCTTGGACAGAGTATGATGGAATTGACTAACCGTCAGCTTGCAATTCCTGAAGGCATCAGGGCTCACTCAACCAGGGCAGTGGCGACTTCATGGGCAGCATACTGCAGAGTTTGTCCAGACATGATCTGCAAGGCAGCGACCTGGTCGTCCAGACATACTTTCATCTCCCACTACAAAATAGACTCTGCCCAATTAATAACGGCAGATTTTGTCAGAACCATTGTTATTGGAGTCAATTCTACAGCATTATAAGCAATATACATTATCCTTTTGCACCCACCCAACTGGCAAGTTATTTCCCAGTGTGTGCTGCCATGAAGGCATTAGAAAAACAGAAAATGGTATACTCACCTTTCCGTAATTTTCCTTTCTGACGCGTCTTCATGGCCGCACACAGAAGCCCATCCGTTCTTAGATGATAGTCAGAGAATAAAGCGGGGTGTCAGTCTTCAAATTTATAGTTAACCGGGGGCGTGGCTTGCGCACAATCGCTAATGGCCGCCTGAGCTGAGAGCCCCGCTCACCGGACCGGATTAACTGCCCTCTGGGGGCTTCCAAAGCAACATCAGCGGCTCCAACGATCCCCCTGACATCCCCAGCATCACCCGCTGCCGCTATGTCCCACAAACGGGGCCAAGAAACGGGCCCAAAGAGGCTCCAGGCCTTCGCCTATCATCCCCACAGCCCTCAGCATGGAAGACAAGATGGTGCAGCCAGAGGCACACAGCGACCTTCCCTGAGCCATCCAGGGTTAACAGCAGACCATCCGCTGGAAATGAACTTCCAGTTTACATCAGATACCTCCCGGGAATCATCCCCTGCAACCGAACACTGCAACTTGAAATCGAGGATGAAGATGGATCTCTCTGGCAAGGTCTCAGAAACTGTGAGTACAGGCCTACATAATGACACAGCAATATCATCCCTGCAGACCTCTATAGCACAGTTTCCAACTCTGGGACAACCAGTTCTGGACACTACTATGAAAGATGTGCTGATGTCCCTGCAATCCTCCTTAATGACTAACCTATCATCCTTGATCAATACATTCTCCTTAGAAATTAAGCATATGGATAATAGGGTATCAATGATCTAGTAGATGCATGTCATGACCAAAAGGATGAGTCTTTCTGGGTCAGATCTAAGCTTGCAGACCTCGAGGACCGCTGCAGACGCAATAACATTAAAATCCGCTGTATCCCAGAGTCTGTTCAACCTAAAGACCTACATAACTTTGCGAGTACCATGTTCTCTAGCATGCTCCCTGAATTGACCCCGATCGAGCTTACGGTTGACCGCATACATAGACTGCCAAAACCGTGTCATCTTGAAGCGGACATACCCAGGGACGTTCTCCTCAGGATTCACTTTTTCCAGGCCAAGGAACAGATCCTCCTGAAAGCAAGGGAATTGTCACCCTTACCCGCACCCTACTCTGACATCCAGCTTTACGCCGACCTATCGCAATTTACCCTGCAGATGCGCAGACAACTAAAAACCATTACAAAGGCCATGACTAACCATACAATTGTATACAAATGGCGCCACCCAGCCACGATATTGGCTACCTGCAATGGCCTCCCTCACACCGTCTCCACCCTTGAGGGAGGCATGAAACTCCTGCGAGACTGGGGTATCATACCTGACCCCCCTCCTACCCTACAAGATTCCTCTGGAGCGGCAAACCCCTTCAACTTTGGCTCAGGCCGTGAATCCCGCAAAAACAACCGCCATCACTCACGTCTCAACTATCTACTCACCTACGAGCTACAAAATGTCCAGAAAGGTTCTGCGACCTGTCACCTATTTGCAGAACTTTACCCCCCACCTTGACCAGTTGCTCCGAGAGCTGTCATTTACTGGTCCCTTACTCCTCTTTTGTTTTTGTTTTTATTTTTCTTCTTTGTTTTTGGATATCTCGTCCATTTTTGTCCTTTTCTTGCTTACACCAGTTTTTATTTTTTCTATCACAAGTATCTCCTGGTGTACATATCTCATCTTATTACATTTTCAGTTTAATTGCCAAGCAAGCAAGGTGAACACGCTCAGCATAGTTATTGTGTACACTATACATTTCTAACTTGTTCTTTACCCTATAGCTATCTTCTGAAGCTGGTGCTCCCATCTCCTGGTCCATCGAAGAAGACCTTCTCGTCCAACATCGCCTGCACCTAAAGTGACTGCCTACACCCTATCTGGTTCTATAAGGTATTGTGTGGTTATTATCTACACATCTCACTATACACTACCATGGGATTCACTATCCTCTCTGTCAATGCGAAATGACTCAACCATCCTGCCAAGAGGGCCTCGCTATGTAATGTTGCCATCCCCCATAACAGTGACATTTTATGTGTCCAAGAGACACACTTTGCATCTGATGCTTCCCCTTACGGCCAGCACAAGCTATTTCCCCATGTATTTAAATCCTCATTCCACAAAAAACAAAGGGGAGTGTTGATAGCTATTAAAGACTCGGTACACTTCCAACTCTTGAAATGTGAATCTGACCCGGGAGGAAGGTTTATACTATTGGTATGTTCTATTAACAACAATCTGTATACAGTTGTATCTATATATGCTCCTAACCAGGGCCAAATAACCTTCCTTAAAAATACTATGCACAAAGTGAAGGAACTCCAACAGAGCCAAGTCATTGTCTGTGGGGACTTCAATATGGTCCCTGATGTTGACATGAACTCAACATCGGGTACCAAGAGACGCCCCTCCCCTTTGGGGAACTTCATTTCCTCTCACGACTTATATGATGTGTGGAGGTGCTGTCATGCGAGTGAGAGGGACTTCACCTTCCTCTCGCCGCGTCATAACACCTACTCACGTATTGACCTATTCCTGACTGATAAAATTTTGCTGCAAAAAATATCTAAATCTACCATACATACCACCATCTGGTCTGACCACGCTCCTGTTAGCATCTCCGTATTTGACCACCCCTCTCCAACAAACTCCTTTGTTTGGAGAACTAACAACTACCTCCTTCGCAACCCTAGCTTCTCTTCACATATCCAAAAACACTTAAAAGAATATTTTGCACTGAATCAGGAAGCAGTGTCAGACCCTGTGGTGGTATGAAACGCCCATAAGGCGGTCATCAGAGGGGTATTTTTACAACTGGGGGCCAGGGCGAAAAAAGCTAGAACCCTGAAACTTGACAAGCTAACTGCTGACATATCTAATGCCGAGTCCCAAAACAAACTATCTCCCTCCTCCGATCTCCAGGCAAAAATTGTCATGCTACGCCATGAGCAAAGATCACATCTCCTTGAGAAACATGAAAAATCCTACAGATTACTAAAAGACAAGTCCTATACAACAGGAAATAAAGCAGGTAAATCGATGTCCCTCAAAATTAAAGGCTATAGGAATAAAACTAAAATCCCCTTTATCCATCACCCCCACACAAATGAAAAACTACTCAAGCCCCATGATATAGCGAACGCCTTTAGCACGTTTTATGAGGACCTCTATAACCTTAAAAAGGACCCCTCCACTGTCCAACCGAACCTAGAGACTATACAACTGTTTCTCGACAAAATTCAACTCCCTACAGTATCTCTGTTGCAACAGTATAGGTATAGAAGGTAATCCTGCGCTTGCACAGAAAGTAGTAACTAGTCTGATGCAGCGCACACTGGGGGTAATGTCTGAACCCAGAAATAATGAATGGAAAGAAGAGATAGTGGCGCGCAATCAATTTAAACTAAATTAAGTAAATAAGGGAAAAGCAGGTAACGAGGACATGTAACCAATGGCTATAAAAATAGCAGATATAAAGTGGTTGGAATAAAGTGCATCAAAAGGAGATGATGATTCAGCTAGTAAACATAGAGTGATGTGCCAATAGTTGAAGAAATAAATAGCAGATAAATGATAAAATATCTAAACAACATCAGAGCAATGTTTAAAAAAAATATAAATAAAATTGTCGCATAATAAATACAGTGAACAATAAATACGAGTGCGTGACTGGGTGAATGTGGTGGTTCACAAAGATAAAATAAGGTAAAGAGTGGCTGGATAAATGATAAAATATCTAAACAACATCAGAGCAATGTTTAAAAAAAATATAAATAAAATTGTCGCATAATAAATACAGTGAACAATAAAGACGAGTGCGTGACTGGGTGAATGTGATGGTTCACAAAGATAAAATAAGGTAAAGAGTGGCTGGATAAATGATAAAATATCTAAACAACATCAGAGCAATGTTTAAAAAAATAAATAAAATTGTTGCATTATAAACGCAGTGAACAATAAATACAATGAGTGCATGACTGGGTGAATGTGATGGTTCACAAAGATAAAATAAGGTAAAGAGTGGCTGGAAAAAATCCAGTAGGTAAATAAAAAATAATCAATGAATAAAATCGCAGAGTAACTGCAAGCAAATCGCAGATGGAAGTCACAGTTGAGAAATAACTATATAGTGGTGGTAGTGGGTGCGTCCCACATTAAAATCGTGACTGAAGTGAAAAAAAATGTTTCAAACGTATAAATATGACAAATAAAAACAGATCACAGCGGGTATGTAACAATAAAAAAGTCCATAAATATCATAGGTGCATCAAGAAAGTTTGTTTCCAAGTGCAGTGCAAGTGGTAATAGTAGTAGATCTTGGTGTACGGTGTTTTAACTGTGGCTATCTTGTGGCTATCCTGTGCTGTTATCCTGGTTACGTGTGGTCCTAGTGGGGAAAATTTGAGTGGCCCCTTACCTTACGGCTGTAAGGTTACAGCATTAGTGTATCGATCTTTGTGGTCCTTGGTGACCTTCCTCCTGTCGGTCCCAGCTGGGTATCCTAGGTCCTGTTAGTATTTCCTTAGCATAGAGGTGTATCCAGGTGTGGGTGAGGGGGGGGGGGGGGGGGGGGGGCGCACATCAATGTATATGGAAGGAAGGAAGGAAGTAGCCTCATAGTGTAGTAAGTTTACTATAAAACATTTATTTCAAACAGTTAAAATCAAATGCAAGGGTACTCACATTTAAAAAATGTGCAAACAAGCAGAGTACAAACGAGCAGCGAGCTCGATAGCGTCACTTCCGGTGTGTCAGAAGGCCTTTAACTGTTTGAAATAAATGTTTTATACTAAACTTACTACACTATAAGGCTACTTCCTTCCTTCCTTCCTTCCTTCCTTCCATATACATTGATGTGAGCCCCCCCCCCCCCCCACCCACACCTGGATACACCTCTATGCTAAGGAAATACTAACAGGACCTAGGATACCCAGCTGGGACCGACAGGAGGAAGGTCACCAAGGACCACAAAGATCCATACACTAATGCTGTAACCTTACAGCCGTAAGGTAAGGGGCCACTCAAATTTTCCCCACTAGGACCACACGTAACCAGGATAACAGCACAGGATAGCCACAAGATAGCCACAGTTAAAACACCGTACACCAAGATCTACTACTATTACCACTTGCACTGCACTTGTTAACAAACTTTCTTGATGCACCTATGATATTTATGGACTTTTTTATTGTTACATACCCGCTGTGATCTGTTTTTATTTGTCATATTTATACATTTGAAACATTTTTTTCACTTCAGTCACAATTTTAATGTGGGACGCACCCACTACCATCACTATATAGTTATTTCTCAACTGCGACTTCCATCTGCGATTTGCTTGCAGTTACTCTGCGATTGTATTCATTGATTATTTTTTATTTACCTACTGGATTTTTTCCAGCCACTCTTTACCTTATTTTATCTTTGTGAACCATCACATTCACCCAGTCACGCACTCATTGTATTTATTGTTCACTGCGTTTATTATGCGACAATTTTATTTATATATTTTTTTAAACATTGCTCTGATGTTTAGATATTTTATTATTTATCTGCTATTTATTTCTTCAACTATTGGCACATCACTCTATGTTTACTAGCTGAATCATCATCTCCTTTTGATGCACTTTATTCCAACCACTTTATATCTGCTATTTTTATAGCCATTGGTTACATGTCCTCGTTACCTGCTTTTCCCTTATTTACTTAATTTAGTTTAAATTGATTGCGCGCCACTATCTCTTCTTTCCATCTCCGTTGCAACTCTCTTCCCTGAACAGCCCTTTTACTATAGAAGAAATTGCTTGAGTTATAAGTAAACTTCCCTCAGCAAAATCACCTGGCCCAGATGGGTTCACTGGGGAATATTTCAAAATATTCCAAAATATTCTAGACCCCTCAATGTGCCAAGCATTTAACACAGCGTCCAGGTCTGCCCAATTACCAACTGAAATGCTGGGTGCAAGGATTGTGACTCTCCCCAAACCTGGTAAGGAACCTACTTCCCCTAAAAACTTTCGACCCATTTCGCTGCTTAACCTAGATGTGAAGATTACGCCAAACTCCTAGCCAACAGAATAGAAAACATCCTCCCATCCCTAATTCACCAAGACCAATCTGGTTTTACCAAAGGTCGCCAGGCGTCTGATGATACCAGACAGATGATTGACCTTATACTACACCTAGCAGAAAAGATATTCCCTCTCTCCTCCTTTCCCTTGATGCCGAAAAGGCCTTTGATAGGGTCCACTGGGGATACATCTCAGCAGTTTTGCATAAATTTGGGCTTCATGGCCTGATCCACGATTCTATCATGGCACTTTATTCCAACCCTTCTGCCCAAGTATTCTCAGCTGACACCCTATCGAACCCCTTCAAAATCTCTAATGGAACCAGACAAGGATGCCCACTACCCCCCCTAATATTTAATTTAGTTATGCAACCACTAGCAGAGAGCATTGGATCCAACACAAAAATCAGGGGTATCCCTATTGCAGACTATGAACACAAAATAAGCTTATTTGCAGATGATGTGATCCTTATTATCACTAACCCAGAACAGTCGTTACCGGAGATTCAACAGACGCTAGCCTGGTTCAGCGCCATATCCTATTATACAGTAAACAAAACGAAATCAAATATTTTGAATCTGGTTGTAGAGGAAACTGTATGCGATCGACTCAAAAATCTATTCCCATATGTCTGGGCAAAAAATAGTATAACCTATCTTGGCATACAGCTCACTCCCACGTCAAAGTCTCTATTTACAGAAAACTTCTTACCTTACTGTGATAAACTACAAGCAGACCTGACCAGGCTAGCACCAATTGAACTCTCATGGCTAGGTCGATTAGCGGCATTCAAAATGCTCCACCTCCCCCAAATTCTATTATTTGTTTAGGACTATACCCATCCCAATACCCAACTATTACTTCCGGTCACTTCAATCTATCCTCCTGAAATATTTATGGCAAGGCAAAAAGCCCAGATGTGCCCAATCTCGCCTGACCAAACACTGCCTAGCTGGGGGACTGGGTTTTATTAATTTCCAAGACTATTATTGGGCGTCTGTCCTAACTCAAGCTAAAGAATGTTTTTTTAAGCCCCCCGTCCCCAACTTTATGGAAGACCATTGAAACCACTTTAATTCCAGATAATAATCTCAAATCTTGGCTAATGGCACTCTCTCTAGGAGCGAAACCACCCCCTCACCTACCGCCCACGATTGAAGCTACTTATATTTCGTGGACTAAACTGGTTCAACTCTCTTCTACCAACCCCACTAACTCTAGGGTTCCTGTCCCCATAGAATCCTTAAGCCCCATACACACGCGCGGATTATCCGAGGACCAGGTCCGTCGGATCATGTCCGTCGTACTTTGTCCGATGTTGGTTTTGCGTACACACGGTCGGACAAAGTTGTCGGAAAATCCGATCATTCTGAACGTGGTGACGTTTGTTGCCTACGATGGGACTACGTAGAGGCTAGTAGCCAATAGCTTTGGTCTTGTAATGTGATCTGAGCATGCGTGGCACTTTGTCCGTCGGAATTCGCTACACACGATCGGATTTGGTGTGATCGGACTTTGTTGTCAAAAAATCTATCCAGCAGGAGATAGGACTTTGTCCGTCGGACAATCCGATGGAAACTGTCCGATGGTGCCTACACACGGTCGGAATTTCCGACAACATTGTCTGATAGGACAGAATCCATCGGAAAATCCGACCGTGTGTATGGGGCTTAACACCACCTAATGGAATCCTCATCTTTCCACCGATGGAAGTCACTAGGCATTACTTCACTTTCAGACCTGGTAGACGACAATGTAATCAAACCATTCCCCGTGCTTCAAAAACAATTTGGTATCCCCGGCTCCGACATCTTTCTATATCTTCGCACTGAACACTGTATCTCCTCCCTGGAGAAATGGATCATTCATATTCCACAACTAGTGTGGATATATCTTACATCTGCCCCGAAGCACAGTAAAGGGATTTCATTATTCTATAAATTATTCGACCAAAAATCTACGTTTGTTAAGTCAACCTCTTTATACAAATGGGAAAAGGAATTAGGCCAGAACTACTCTAGTGATGACTGGGAAAAAAGCTTGTAAATCTACTCACAAAGCAACGAGTTGCTCAACTCTGTGGGAACTAGCGTTTAAAATAACGTACTGATGGTACATGACCCCTGTGCGAATATCCAAGTTTGATACCTGTACATCAGACGCCTGCTGGCGGCAGTGCGGCTTGAAAGGTAACCTACTGCACATTCTATGGAACTGTCCCAAACTTGTCCCTTTCTGGAACTTGGTATTCCAACTAATTAAGGAGGTAACAGGGACATACCTAACAAACCATCTCTAGCCTTACTATCTCTCTCTATTGCCATAACCAGGATCTTTGATTAATCTTTTACTAGGTGTTTATCAGTTTCTTTTTGCTCGAGATTTTGGGAGGGGGAACTCTCTTCTCTCGGACACAGATGTGTTCCCCAAGGGGGTGCCCGGGAGAGGAGGTCCAACCCAACCACTCTTATCTGTTTAACCTACCAAAGGCAAAAAGTTGAAGCAATTACAACTGTTATATGTTCTACCTTGTTTATTGAGAATAGTTCTTCAGGGAAATATTCGTTCACAATAAAGTTGGGGCTCATAAGTGTTCACCACTCCAGAGTTTGTCCCTGGTTCACATATACTTGTACACCCATAGGCACTAGTGTTTCTACTGTTTATGACTACTGAATCTATGTACACCCTGGAATACGTTGTCTCCTATACATTGTGTTATACTCCTTGTATGATTTTGAAAAAAAAATTCAATAAAAATCTATTGAGTAAAAAAAATGTACAGTTAACCAATCCTGTCAGGTTGTGGGGGCGGAGTCACAGCCCAGTGTGTGCTGCCATGAAGATGCGTCAGGAAAGGAAAATTACGGAAAGGTGAGTATACGATTTTCCATTTCAATGCACATGGGTTCTGTGAACGATAGAGGAGGAGAGGCTTTGACTAGAACACAGCAACATTTCCTCTCAACGTGACCCTGTCTTTAAAAGCCTTAAAACTGGGCATTGTTTTATCATCTGTGTGTATGTAGGACCTTTTTCCAAAAAAGTCCAGTTTCATCCATGTTAATTATCTGCTCTGGACAGTAGCCACAAATTTTTCAGTTGCTTCCACATCTGCACTTGCAGACTACCCACTGATACTCCGATTATGGAGGTTGAATCTTCGACCAAACCTTTGAAACCATCCATGGCTTGCTGTAAATGTTTAAAATTCTCAAAAATATTGTGTGTTTTGGTTTGAATCAATAAAATACTCATTGGCATTCCTTTTTCTATTTGGTCATCAATCCGTACCGCTAGCAATTTCTCCATTTCATGAATGAGGCCTTTCCGCTGCCTAGTTATTATGACTTGATATCCTGTCGATGTTTTTACTGCCTCTTTCACTCTATCCTGATCCTTATCCTTTAGGATTGTTGAAATGGTAGAATGTGCAAGTTCCAATTCACTTGTTATTTCTTTAACTTTCTTGCCAGCCTCAATCCTTAATGTTCTTATTTTTCATATCAAGATTAATAGATTTTCTTTTTTATTAGAACTTTCTGCAGGTGCAAGCACTCTTCTTTTTTTTTGCTGACATTGTGCGTGCAATACCTGTATACAGTACGAGCACACATTACAATACAGTACTGTGTACATAAGGACATTACAGTATAAAGAATGCTGGAAGGGGCATTTAAGAGAACATAGTACAGTACATACCTGTAAAACAGCAGGCCAGAAGTGAGAATAAGGCTGATGCAGAGTGATGACATGACGTCCTGTGCGCTGGTTGAGAGTGGGAAAGCTGGTCGTAAATCAGAGCGGTCATGAGTAGGGAGAGCTGGTCGTAAGTCCAAGCAGTCGTTAAAACAAGGAAATAGTTCTTCTACTTTGAGGCCAAACTCACTTCGGCTATCCATAGGCTATCCATACGCCCCTTCAGGGAGGGGGGTAAAGAGGGGGTGAAAACCAGGGGAGGTGAGGGGGACTAGGCATAGAAATCCCCACTATCTATATATATATATATATATATATATATATATATATATATATATATATATATATATATATATATATATATATATATATATATATATATATATATATGTATGTGTGTATATATATACACACACACAGTGGGGATCGAAAGTTTGGGCACCCCAGGTAAAAATGTGTATTAATGTGCATAACGAAGCCAAGGAAACATGGACAGATCTCCAAATGGCATCAAATTACAGATTAGACATTCTTATAATATGTCAAAAAAAGTTAGATTTTATTTCCATCATTTACACTTTCAAAATTACAGAAAACAAAAAAAATGGTGTCTGCAAAAGTTTGGGCACCCTGCAGAATTTATAGCATGCACTGCCCCCTTTGCAAAGCTGAGACCTGCCAGTGTCACGGATTGTTCTCAATCATCGTCTGGGAAGACCAGGTGATGTCAATCTCAAAGGTTTTAAATGGCCAGACTCATCTGACATTGCCCCAACAATCAACACCATGGGTTCTTCTAAGCTGTTGTCTAGAAAACGGAAACTGAAAATAGTTGACGCTCACAAAGCTGGAGAAGGCTATAAGAAGATAGCAAAGCGTTTTCAGATGGCAATATCCTCTGTTCAGAATGTAATTAAGAAATGGCAGTCATCAGGAACAGTGGAAGTTAAAGCAAGATCTGGAAGACCAAAAAAAATATCAGACAGAACAGCTCGCAGGATTGTGAGAAAAGCAATTCAAAACCCACGTTTGACTGCACAATCCCTCCAGAAAGATCTGGCAGACACTGGAGTTGTGGTACACTATAAAGAGATACTTGTACAAATATGGTCTTCATGGAAGAGTCATCAGAAGAAAACCTCTTCTACGTCCTCACCACAAAAATCAGCGTTTGAACTTTGCAAATGAACATATAGACAAGCCTGAGGCATTTTGAAAACAAGTTCTGTGGACCGATGAGGTTAAAATATAACTTTTTGGTTGGAATGAGCAAAGGTACGTTTGGAGAAGAAAGGGCACAGAATTTAATGTAAAGAACCTCTGTCCAACTGTTAAGCATGGGGGTGGATCAATCATGCTTTGGGGTTGTATTGCAGCCAGTGGCACAGGGAACATTTCACGAGTAGAAGGAAAAATGGATTCAATAAAATTTCAGCAAATTTTGGATGGTAACTTGATGCCATCTGTGAAAAAGCTGAAGTTAAAGAGAGGATGGCTTCTACAAATGGATAATGATCCTAAACACACCTCAAAATCCACGGGGGATTACATCAAGAGGCGTAAACTGAAGGTTTTGCCATGGCCTTCACAATCTCCTGACCTCAACATTATTGAAAATCTATGGATAGACCTTAAAAGAGCAGTGCGTGGCAGACAGCCCAGAAATCTCAAAGAACTGGAAGACTTTTGTAAGGAAGAATGGGCAAAGATACCTCAAACAAGAATTGAAAGACACTTGGCTGGCTACAAAAAGTGTTTACAAGCTGTGATACTTGCCAAAGGGGGCAGTACAAGATATTAACTCTGCAGGGTGCCCAAACTTTTGCAGATGCCATTTTTTGGTTTTCTGTAATTTTGAAAGTGTAAATGATGGAAATAAAATCTAACTTTTTTTGACATATTATAAGAATGTCTAATCTGTAATTTGATGCCATTTGGAGATTTTTTCCATCTTTCCTTGGCTTCGTTATGCACATTAATAAACATTTTCACCTGGGGTGCCCAAACTTTCGATCCCCACTGTATATGTGTATATATATATATATATATATATATATATATATAGTAACCTGGGGGACAGGTAGCAGGTACAAAGCTCCCTGGGATGAGCTGTTTATTTAGGCACAGATACAAAATCCACTTGAGGTAGTGAAAACAGTGCTGGGTTTATTTGATTTAAATACAAGTCCATACACAGGTGCTGCACAGTCTTTCCAGAAAACATATCAGTACAGAAATAACAAAACAAAAGTCCTAGCCGTGTCTCGGCTCTAACTATACCATACACTGGCCCTCACTACCAGGCTGAGCAAGCCTACCGCTTGTCAGTTTCTGTATAGAGTTTTAAACCGTTTTACCAACCTTTAGCTCCTCACAAACCATCCATGTCTGTGTGTCCCAGGCAGAGAGCAAAGGCTGTCTGCTCAGGTGAGCTTAAATTAGCCTGGGGAAGAGGACTAAGATCCAAACTGGATCATGTATCAGAGACCTCTGAATGTGTATGAGAGGAGCCTGGGAGACGTATAAATCCTGAACAAGACTTCTTCTGGCTCTCTCTGGGACGCTCTGCTACAATATATATATATAGGCAGTAGCTACCAAGTAAGATGACCTCCAGGTTGACATGGGTCTGGCCTCTAACCAGACTCCCCAAACCTTATCAAACTTTCTGGGACATTTGTGACTCATATATGTGAGCTTATATAGAGGTAGAACAGCATCAATAACCATTCTCCACAGAGTTTAGCTCATCCACCACCTCTCTCCAAAACCTTTGGATAAGGAGACACAACCACACAACATGTATAAATGTATCAATCTCGCTAAGACATTTAGGACAGCGATCAGATTGAGTAGGGTAAATCCTCAAGAGTTTTTGAGAGGTATAATACGCTCTATGAATAAATTTAAGTAGGAAATTAATAGTGGGGGTATGTTATAGGCCCCCCAACCTAAAGGAGGAGAAAGAGCTGGGCCTACTATCACAGTTGGAAATGACAACGAAACAGGGAAATGTCATCATAATGGGGGACTCCAAGTATCCTGATATTGACTGGGCAGAGGAGACAACTCACTCATTAAAGGCCCGTCATTTCATGAATGTCTTACAAGACAACTTCATGTTCCAATTGGTAGATTCCCCAATTAGGAAGAATGCCCTGCTTGATTTATTAATTACTAATGATCCAAGTCTGATCTCAGATGTGGAAATACTAGAACTTGGGATCTAGCAATCATAGGATGATCACATTTAACGTAAAACATAGGAAAAGGAGGCACGAGGGTAGCACAAGAACACTAACTTTCAAACAAGCCAATTTTTCTGAACTGCGGTCATAACTACCATATTTATCGGCGTATAACACGCACAGGCGTATAACACGCACCCCAAGTTTAGGAGGGCATTTTAAGGAAAAAAAAGTTTTAGGAGGGAAGTTTAGGGAAAAAAAAAAAACCACTTACATTTAAGCGTCATTTGCAGCTTTGCCAAGCGTGATTTGCAGCTTGCCCAGCGTCATTTGCAGCTTTGCCCAGCGTCATTTGCAGCTTGCCCAGTGTG
Organism: Lithobates sylvaticus; assembly: GCA_028564925.1. NCBI lineage: Eukaryota > Metazoa > Chordata > Amphibia > Anura > Ranidae > Lithobates > Lithobates sylvaticus. The sequence continues at coordinate 170,103,158 of CM053038.1, forward strand.
ATTTGCAGCTTTGCCCAGCGGCATTTGCAGCTTGCCCAGTGTGATTTGCAGCTTGCCCAGTGTCATTTGCAGCTTGCCAGCGTCATTTGCAGCTTGCCCAGTGTGATTTGCAGCTTTGCCCAGCGTCATTTGCAGCTTGCCCAGTGTGATTTGCAGCTTTGCCCAGCGTCATTTGCAGCTTGCCCAGTGTGATTTGCAGCTTTGCCCAGCGGCATTTGCAGCTTGCCCAGTGTGATTTGCAGCTTGCCCAGTGTCATTTGCAGCTTGCCAGCGTCATTTGCAGCTTGCCAGCGTCATTTGCAGCTTGCCCACATTTGAATTTGCTGCCTAGAAAGACAGCGCCGCCGGAAAAGCCTGAGCGCCACCGGAAAAGCCTGAGCCGTCTGTTTGGCTCCGCTTGCAGTCCCACCTCCCTGCTGTTTCGGAAGCGAGCGCAGGGAGGCGGGACTGCGAGCGGAGCCGGAAAAGCCCGAGCCGCCTGTTCGTCTCCGCTCGCAGTCCCGCCTCCCTGCTGTTTCGGAAACGAGCACAGGGAAGTGGGATTGCGAGCGGAGCCGAACAGACATATCGGTCTTTTTCGGCGGCGCTTGTTTTTTCCAGAGGCGCTCGTTTTTTTCGGCGGCGCTCGTTTTTTTTTTCGTCACGTTTGATTTTTTTGGCACTTTTTTTGGGGGGATCGGTGTATAACACGCACCCACGACTTTCCCCCGATTTTAAGGGGGAAAAAGTGCGTGTTATACGCCGATAAATACGGTACATGACATCAATCTGGACCAGATCCTGGAAACATTGACTACGGAAGAAACATGGGAAAGCTTTAGGAGCATATTAAACAAAAGGTATCACACAGTGCATTCCAATGGGCAATAAATCTAGAAGAACGAAGGTTAAACTTGGGTGGCTAAACCGTAAATGTAAAAAGCCTCATTAACCACTTGCCGACCGCCCCATGTACATATACGTCAGCAGAATGGCACGCACAGGCAAAATCACGTACCTGTACGTGACATTCTTCCGGCGGGTGGGGTGTCCGATCGGAACCCCATCCGCCGGCGGGGACGGTCGGCATCGCTTCAGGAGCAATCCGGGACGAGGGGACGGCCAGTGGTTTCTGGTCACCCCCTCGCGATCGCTCCTGTCGAATCAGATGCTTCCCGTGCCTGTGTATTGTAAACACAGGCAAGAGGAAGTGATGTCACGCTCCTCGTGCCGGTCTTTCTGACCGGGACGCCGAGCTGAGAAGACATCAGGTTAGTGCACAAACACTGCACTGACACCAGGCACACATAAGCACATATTTCACCCCACTGTCACCCCCTGGTCACCCCCCAGATCACCTCCTGCCCCCCCCAGTCACAGTGTCACTGATTGCAGTGATCATTTATTTACTGATCACTGCATTTAGTGTCAGTTGTGACTGCAATAACTGTCAGGGCAGTTAGTTTTAGGCCCCTTTAGGTCTAAGGTAGCCCCCTACCCCCCCTAATAAAGGTTTAACCCAGTGATTGCCCCCCAGGTAACCCTTTCACCCCCTTTTGCCAGTGTCACTAAGCGATCGTTTTTCTGATCGCTGCATTAGTGTCACTGGTGCCGCTAGGTAGGGAGTTTTTTTTTTAGGTTAACCGCCAGGTTTATATAGGTTTATAGGTCAGGTACCCCCTATTACAACCTAAATAAAGGTTTTAACCCCTTGATTGCCCCTAGAGTTAACTCTTTCACCAGTGATCACCGCATAAGTGTCACTGGTGACGCTGGTTAGCCAGTTATTTAGGTTCCCCGTCAGGTTTTTATATAGCGTCAAGTACCCCCATATATTACCTAATTAAGGTTTTAACCCCCTGATTGCCCCTAGTTAACCCTTTCACCAGTGATCACTGTATAACTGTTACGGGTGATGCTGGTTAGTTATTTTGTTTTTTATACTGTCAGGGCACCCGCTATTTATTACCCAACTATCGGTTTAACCCCCTGATCGCCCGGCGGGTGATATCAATTAGGTTTTAGGGTCAAATAAAGTCTGCGTCGCCCCAGGTTAGTGCCAGTACCGCAAACACCCATGCGCAAAGCATACACCTCCCTTAGTGGTATAGTATCTGAACAGATCAATATCTGATCTGATCAGATCTATATTAGCGTCCCAGCAGTTTAGGGTTCAAACAAACGCATTGTTAGCGGGATCAGCCCAGATACCTGCTAGCACCTGCGTTTTCCCCCTCCGCCCAGCCCAGCCCACCCAAGTGCAGTATCGATCGATCACTGTCACTTACAAAACACTAAGCACACATAACTGCAGCGTTCGCAGAGTCAGGCCTGATCCCTGCGATCGCTAACAGTTTTTTTTTGTAGCGTTTTGATTCAGTCGCTAACAGTCAGGAGCTTTTTTACCTGTGAATCTCACTAGTGTACTACTAAATTTAGAGCCCAAAATGGCAAATTGCAAGTACACTAGTGAACAGGCCTACTTGTTTCTGAGTATGTCAGATAGTGAAGAGGAGGTCACTCATCTGTCAGAATCAGGCTCAGAATATGATCCAGTAGACGACAGCGGCTCCATGACAGATAGCTCTGACGACAGAGGTGTGGTCCCTGCTAAGGTCAGGCGTACCCGATCCCGATCTTCTGCTGTTGTTGAGGTGCAGGAACCGCAGGTCTCTCGTATAGAGCAGAGAAGTACTAGCGCCGCTATTCCTTCTGGTGAACTGGCAAGCACCAGCGGCCTAGTACACCCTGGACGTACATCCAGCACTGCAGTATCACGTGGTGACGTGGCGAGTCCCATAAGTGCAGTTCAAGCTGGCGAGGTGGCAAGCACAAGTAGTGTCCCGCTGCCACCAAGAAGAAGACAAAGGCAGGCCCGTCGATCACATAGTGCCCTTCCTGCAGAATTCGCCAATCCTGATTGGGTGCCCACCACTTCTGCAGAACCCGTACTTCCCCCATTCACTGGCCAACCCAGTATTCAGGTGGAAACAGCTGATTTTAAGCCATCCGATTTTTATTCGCTGTTTTTCACGGAAGATCTCTATAGATCTATTGTGGACCAAAGTAATATATACGCTGGTCAATACATCGCCGCTAATCCCCAGTTGCCTTCCCTTGCCAGAGATTGGAGACCAATTACGGTTTCCGAATTTAAGACCTTTCTGGGCCTTTCCCTCAAAGGATTCCCGACTCTACATAAATTCCCGACTCTGAGGTCTTATTGGTCCACCTCACCGCACCACCAAATGCCTGTGTTCTCTTGCTCCATGTCCAGGGCACGATACGAACAGATCTTGCGGTTCATGCACTTCAGTGACAATGAACTTTGTCGTCCTCGTGGAGACCCTGAATACGATCGGCTCTACAAAATTTGGCCCCTCATAAACCACTTCAACCAATGTTTTGCATCCTTGTTTACTCCCCATCAAGTTATCTGCATTGACGAGTCCCTGACTAAGTTGTCTGGCCGCTTGTCTTTCAAACAGTACCTTCCCAGCAAGCGTGCCAGATATGGGGTCAAGCTCTACAAGCTCTGTGACAGGGCAACAGGCTATACGTGGAGCTTTTCGGTTTATGAGGGAAAAGATGGTTACGTAGAGCCGGAGAACTGTCCAGATTACATAGGGAGCGCTGGCAAGATAGTGTGGAACTTGGTGTCACCCTTATTCGGAAAGGGGTACCACTTGTACGTGGACAATTATTACACGAGCGTGCCACTGTTTAGTCACTTGTTTGATCAGCAGATTGGAGCATGTGGCACCGTGCGACCTAATCGCCGGGGCTTTCCCCGGCGGCTTGTAGATTCCCGTCTTAGGCTGGGGGAGAGAGCCTGCTTCACGTGTAATAATTTGCTCGCTGTGAAGTGGAGGGATAATAAGAATGTTTTCGTTCTTATCTCCCTTCATGCAGACACGACAGTCCAAATTCGTACGGCAGCTGGTGTTGTGACGAAACCCCTCTGTGTCCACGAGTATAACCTTAATATGGGAGGGGTGGACCTCAACGACCAGTTGTTGGCGCCGTACCTAGTTGCCCATAAGGCTAGACACTGGTACAAAAAAAGTGTCTATTTATTTGTTCCAATTGGCTTTGCTGAATGCTCATGTGCTATACGGAGCTTCAGGCGGGACTTTACCCTTCCTTGAATTCCAGGGAGAGGTTGTCACAGAACTCCTGTATCCAGGCGGTTCTGCACCTCACCATCCCCTACCAAATGCAGTAAGCCGGCTGCATGAGAGGCATTATTTTCATGTCCTCCCGAGTACCCCTACCCAACGAGCCCCCAAAAAAGATGTCGTGTCTGTAGCAAGCGCGGATGTAGGCGTGACACGCGTTATTATTGTCCACGCTGTCCTGACAATCCTGGTCTTTGCATTGGTGAATGTTTTGAATGCTACCACTCACTAATGAGGTATTAGCGTAGGGTACAGCATTTCACAGGCTAGGATACACTTTCACAGGGTCTCAAGAATGCCATCGCATTTTGAGACCCAACCATTACAGTTAAAATTATAGTTATAGTTTAAAAAAAAAGTGTAAAAAAAAAAGTACAAAAACAAATACAAAAACCCAAAAAAATATAAATAAAAAAAGAGGCTGCCAAGAGGCTGCATGAAAAAAAAAAAGATTACAATATATGTCCAATATGTTGCTGGACTTTGAATGGTTATACCAGAATGATGCCTGCAGGTTTAGGTATCATCTTGGTATCATTCTTTTCAGCCAGTGATCGGCTTTCATGTAAAAGCAATTCTAGCGGGTAATTAGCCTCTAGACTGCTTTTACAAGCAGTGGGAGGGAATGTCCCCCCTCCCGAATAAAAACCGATCCATTGGGAAATTGGGAAAGCGTTTTATCACACCGATCTTGGTGTGGTCAGATGCTTTGAGGGCAGAGGAAAGATCTAGGGTCTAATAGACCCCATTTTTTTCAAAAAAAGAGTACCTGTCACTGCCTATTGCTATCATAGGGGATATTTACATTCCCTGCGATAACAATAAAAATGATAACTAAGAAAAAAAATGGAAGGAACAGTTTAAAAATAAAATAAAAAAGCTAAATAAATTTAAAAAAAAAACAAAAAAAAAAGCACCCCTGCCCCCCCTTCTCTTGCGCAAAGGTGAACACAAGCGTTGGTCTGGCGTCATATGTAAAAAGCAATTGCACCATGCATGTGAGGTATCACCGCAAAGGTTAGATCGAGGGCAGTAATTTTAGCAGTAGATCTCCTCCGTGAATCTAATGTGGTAACATTTAAAGGCTTTTAAAAATGTATGTAGTTTGTCGCCACTGCGTGTTTGTGCGCAATTTTAAAGCATGTCGTGTTTGGTATCCATGTACTCAGCCTAAGATCATATTTTTGATTTCATCAAAAATTTGAGCAATATAGTGTGTTTTAGTGCATTACAATAAAAAAAGTGTATTTTTTCCACAAAAAATGTGTTTGAAAAATCGCTGCGCAAATACTGTGTGGAAAAAAAAAAATGCAACACCCACCATTTTAATCTGTAGGGCCTTTGCTTTAACAATATATATAGTGTTTGGGGGTTCAATGTAATTTTCTTGCAAAAAAAAAAATATGTTTTCATGTAAACAAAAAGTGTCAGAAAGGGATTTGTCTTCAAGTGGTTAGAAGAGTGGGTGATGTGTGACATAAGCTTCTAAATGTTGTGCATAAAATGCCAGGACAGTTCAACCCCCCCCCCCCCCAAATGACCCCATTTTGGAAAGTAGACACCCCAAGCTATTTGCTGAGAGCAATGTTGAGCCCATTAAATATTTTTTTTTTTTTTGTCCCAAGAGATTGAATAATGAAAAAAAATAAGTTGTCACTAAATGATATATTGCTCAAACATCTCATGGGTATATGTGGAAATACACCCCAAAATACATTCTGTTGCTTCTCCTGAGTACGGGGATACCACATGTGTGGGACTTTTTGGGAGCCTAGCTGCGTACAGGACCCCAAAAACCAAGCACCGCCTTCAGGCTTTCTAAGGGTGTAATTTTTTTATTTCACTCCTCACTGCCAATCACAGTTTCGGAGGCCATGGAATGCCCAGATGGCACAAACCCCCCCCCAAATGACCCCATTTTGGAAAGTAGACACCCCAAGCTATTTGCCGAGAGGTATGGTGAGTATTTTGCAGATCTTGCTTTTTGTCACAAAGTTTTGAAAATTGAAAAAAGAAAAAAATAATTTTTTTTTTCTTTACTTTCTTCATTTTCAAAAACAAATGAGAGCTGTAAAATACTCACCATGCCTCTCAACAAATAGCTTGGAGTGTCTACTTTCCAAAATGGGGTCATTTGGGGGGGGGGGGGGGGGGGTTGTGCTATTTTGGCATTTTATGGTCTTCAAAACTGTGATAGGTAGTGAGGAGTGAAATCAAAAATTTGCACCCTTAGAAATCCTGAAGGCGGTGATTGGTTTTCGGCAGACATGGGAGTAAGTCACACATGTGCAAGTCATAAGCAAGTCTCAAGTCTTAACCTTCAAGTCATAAGCAAGTCCCAAGTTACTGTGGCGAAAAGCAAGCAAGTCAAGTCGAGTCACTGCTAGAAGTCAAGCAAGTCAAGTCAAGTCATTTATTTTGGTCAAGTCACAAATCAAGTCAAAATACTGATCTACCCCATTTCCACCTTTAAATGAGTTAATGAGTGCCTCACTGTGCCCGTGTCTCACTGTGCCCATGTCTCACTGTGCCCATGTCTCACTGTGCCTGTGTCTCACTGTGCCCGTTCTTCACTTGTGCCTGTGCTTCACTGTGCCCAATGCCTCACTGTACCAGTGTCTCACTGTGCCCATGCTTCACTGTGCCCAATGCCTCACTGTACCCGTGTCTCACTGTGCCCGTCAGCCGTGTACCTGACTGGCGGCGTCCCGGTGGCCATTCCAGCATTCAAAAGCCGCGCCTCCTCCTCATCTGTGATAGGCGTAACAATCTCCCAGCATTCAGTGTTCCGCCTATCACAGACATCCGCTCATCCTCATAACACAGACAAGGATGAGAGGATGTCCATGATAGGCTGAACACTGCCTGCTGTGAAATTGAGTGTTCCGCCTATCACAGACGAGGAGGCGTGGCTTTTGAACACTGCAATGGCCACTGTCTGTCTGCATGACACGCTGATCAGGTAGGCAGATGGCGGCTTGCGGTTAGTGTTAGTGGGTTAGTGGTTAGTGGTAGTGCATACCTCCCAACTTTTGAACTTCAGAATGAGAGACACTTGAGGGAGGAAGTGTCCCTACGCACGCCGTGGCAAAAAAAACGGTATGGCCTAATGATTATGAGTGGGAGTGGCTTATGGGGCGTAGTTAAACCAAACTCGGGGTTCCTGCTTTGATTGCTCTGCCACAAGCAAGAGTCTCACAGACACAAACCCCAGTAAAATCATTTAAAAAAATGAATAAAAAGCTTCCATTACAAATGGTTTTGCACACACTATGGAAAAGTGTGTTACACAAAGTGTGGAAGGATTCAGGAGTGCATTATGTACAGAGTGTGAGGTTCAGAAATGCGCTATGTACAGAGTGTGAGGTTCAGGAGTGCGTTTATATACAGAGTGCGAGGTTCAGGAGTGCGTTTATATACAGAGTGCGAGGTTCAGGAGTGCGTTTATATACAGAGTGCGAGGTTCAGGAGTGCGTTGCATACAGGAACTTCTAATTTCCCTTCAACTCAGAATATGCTGGGAGTTGTAGTTCCCCTGTCATTATGGTCATGCTGGCAGTTGTAGTTCTAGTCACCCTGACCACCTTGGGAGTTGTAGTCCCCCTGTCACTCAGTAAATGCTGGGAGTTGTAGTCCCCCTGTCACTCAGTAAATGCTGGCAGTTGTAGTCCCTTGTCACTAAGGCCATGCTGGCAGTTTTAGCCACTCACCTCTGCAGCTCTCTAACGATCTCCCCAGTCTTGGTGACGATGGGCTCCCTCACAGTGTTCTCCACTGCCTGCACCTGGAGTTCATGGCCTGCAGGTTGAGGATCCGGTTCGGCACTGCGGGGGCTACCACACTACTCTTGGCCCTCCTGGGGGCTCCGGCATCCACCCTCCTCAGTCCGTTGCAGAGCACCAATGGAACTGGAATATCCCGCTCTATGGTGGGCGGATTCAGGAGGAGGGGCCGGGTGCCGCTCTGTGGTGGGTGGAGTCAGGAGGAGGGGCCGGGTGCCGCTCTCTAGTGGCCTAAGTCAGGAGGAGGGGAGGAGGAGGGGCCGGGTGCCGATCTGTTGTGGGCGGAGTCAGGAGGAGGGGCAGGGTTCCGGTCTCTGACGGCTGGAGTCTGGTGGAGGAGCAGGGATGTGCTGGTGTGGTAGGTGGTGTCAGGGAGGGACCAATTCCCGGTGCCAAGTCATTGCAAGTCATTGCAAGTTGCAAGTCATTAGTTGCAAGTCGCAAGTCATTAGTTGCAAGTCAAAGTCAAGTCGAGTCATTTATTTAATTCTGTCAAGCAAGTCGCAAGTCCTAAAACAGGTGACTCGAGTCTGACTCGAGTCAAGTCATATGACTCGAGTCCCCCACCTCTGGTTTTCGGGGTGCCGTACACGGCTAGGCTGCCAAAAAGTCCCACACATGTGGTATCCCCATACTCAGGAGAAGCAGGAAAATGTATTTTGGGGTGCAATTCCACATATAACCATGGCATGTGTGAGCAATATATCATTTAGCGACAACTTTTTGTAAACATTTTTTTTTTTTTTTGTCTTTATTCAATCACTTGAGACAAAAAAAAAATATTCAATGGGCTCAACATGGGTCTCAGCAAATAGATTGGGGTGTCTACTTTCCAAAATGGGGTCATTTGGGGGGGGGGGGGGTTTGTGCTATTTTGGCATTTTATGGCCTTCGAAACTGTGATAGGTAGTGAGGAGTGAAATCAAAAATGTATGCCCTTAGAAATCCTGAAGGCGGTGCTTGGTTTTCAGGGTCCCGTATGCGGATAGGCTCCCAATAATTGTCACACATGTGGTATCCCTGTACTCAGGAGAAGCAGCAGAATGTATTTTGGGGTGTAATTCCACAAATGCCCATGGCATGTGTGGGCAATATATCATTTAGTGACAACTTTGGGCAAAAAAAAAAATGTTTGTAATATTCCCGCATTTTGTGGCAAAATATAAAATATTCCATGGACTCAACATGCCTCTCAGCAAATAGCCTGGGGTGTCTACTTTCCAAAATGGGGTCATTTGGGGGGGGGGGGGGTTGCGCTATTTTGGCATTTTATGGCCTTCGAAACTGTGATAGGTAGTGAGGAGTGAAATCAAAAATTTGCACCCTTAGAAATCCTGAAGGTGGTGCTTGGGTTTCGGGGCCCTGTGCGCGGCTAGGCTCCCAAAAAGTCCCACACATGTGGTATCCCCGTACTCAGGAGAAGCAGCAAAATGTATTTTGGGAGGCGCATGCGCGGCGCGATCCTGGACGGAAGCAAGGGATAGGAGCTCCGTGAGATCCGGAGACACAAGCGGTTCCCCGGGGCCTTAATCGCACTGAAAGAGCACAAATTTACCCATCACCCCCGGAGGAACACCCAGCGCATGCAGGGCCCTAAAAACCGCCGCGCTAAACCGGCCCAAAGATCCCTAACTAACTACCTGCTCCGGGTGCGGGAGCAACACGTGATGTCCCAAGATGGCGCCCAGCCGGCGACGGCGCCAGCGTCGTCACAGGCCTCAACCTCTTCACCGGAGCTCTCCATGGGGGAAAGTGAGTATTCTAACCCTCTCATGAAATCGGACTTAGAGGACAGTCTCTCCGCGATGTATGACAGGCTGGCTAGGAAGTTCCAGTCGGAACTACACAAATCCACCAGCACATTATCCACGGAGATTGCGGCCTTAGGCACTAGAACTGACCTGCTGGAAACTAAACATGACGAATTGTGTCTAGCTCACTCGGACCTCAGGAAGGACCATGAGACCCTCACTGAGACCGTTCAAGTCCTGCAAGCCCACCTCGAGGACCTGGACAACAGGAACAGGAGGAACAACTTGCGGGTGAGAGGAATCCCTGAAACGGTCACTGACCTGCCTCAAGCTATCCAGAAGCTTTTCCAATCACTGCTACCCGAGACCCCTGCTGCGGCCTTTACTTGCGACAGGCTGCACAGAGCTCTGCGCCCAAAGCCCCCAGATGACAGACCCCCAAGGGACATTGTATTATGCCTCAAGGACTACCTCACAAAGGAGGACATACTGAGGGCCTCACGCAATACCCCAAACATTCAGCTGGACGGTACCAGTGTGCAAATCTATCCTGACATATCGCCCACAACACTGGACAAGCGCAGGAGGATGAAAGAAGTCACCTCGGTCCTTCAAGCGGCCAGGATCAGGTATCGTTGGGGCTTCCCATTTAAACTGCAAGTCCCACATAATGGTACCACCTACACCGTCACCACTATCACAGAGGGCAAAGACCTCCTAGTAAAGTTGGGCCTCATGAACGCAGTAGACCATCCGAGGATGCCATCCACCCCCCGCTCACCTGCCATCTGGGCTACGCCACCCCCAGGGAGAGGCCGACGTACGGTCCACTGACCTCTCCTGCTCCCAGCACTTCAGCCGGACACTAAGAAGGCCCTCATGCCAATTGTTTACATACTTGTCTCACCTTGATCTCCCATCTGGTCGCGCCCGTCTGGACTTCCCCCCCTCTGAGCAAGTTAGATGGAGCCCCTGGAGCCCCCGGAGTCCACGATCGGGGGTTCCTCCTGGATGGAGAAGACTTTCCGGCTCCCTCTCCTTGCTTGGAAGAACGGACCTACTGGTCCTAGTTTTTTTTCACAGCTGAGGCAGAGGGAGAGGGGGGAGGGCGGCCTTTTTGTTTTTGTTTTTTTTCGCCCTCTCCTGTCTCCCTCTCAGGCCTTATGCTCTTTTGGTCGGGGCGCTTGTTTTGCCCCTGACCCCCTTGGCTTTGACACTACTTCTACAGATGCCTGACTTCAGTTTACAGTCTAGGCATGGTTGCTGGTTATTTGTTTTTTTGCACTTTTTTTTTATTATTATTGCCTTTTTTTGCTCTCTGAATATAGTACTGCTATTGTCTCATTGCCTTTTCTCCTCTCACTGGTCGATGTCCCTGGGCACCCGCCTTGTCCCTGGCTTTTCCAGGGAATGGCGGGGGCCTACGGTCTCGGCCTTTGACACAGGTCTCCCTATATACAGGGTAAAATTGTATTTACTATGCAAACGCTGGGTTCTGGCTCATCCTGCCGCATGGGCTCATGTGGGTTCTGGACTCAGGGTGTGGTCCCTATCTGGTGCGCTACTTTCTATGATATCCTATGGGTACCACAGTACTCTCACATAACCTTAAGGGGTTTAACTCCCCGATTAAAAGGCGAAAGGCCTTTAAAACGTATAAGAGATTGGGAGCAGATATTCTGCTTCTCCAAGAGACGCATTTCTCCACCCAAAACCACCCGCACTATTTTGATAAGGCCTACCAACAGGGGTACTTCACCACGTTTGAGTCCAGGACCCGCGGAGCAGCTATCTTTTTCAAGAACACTGTTAAATTTGCATTGCAGCAGGTGTACAAGGATCCTGACAGCCGCTATGTGATTGTTAAGGGTACGGTCCTAGGGAAAACTATCACTGTCGCTTCAGTTTATGCCCCAAATGACTCCCAAGCGGCTTTTTTTAAACGTTTCTTTCAGACCCTGGAAGGTTTCCACTCCTCACATATGATTATTGGGGGGGATTTTAACTTGGTTGCACACCCGACCCTAGATAGGAGCAGGACTGGTCACGCCTCCAATGCCTTCCCCAAGTCCTTACAACACCTCCTTAAATCCAATCAGCTGATTGACACTTGGAGGGCACATAATGTGGGGGCTAGAGAATACACCTTTTACTCAAACCCTCATGACAGTTATTCTAGGTTAGACTACATTTTTTCTACAACCGTCATGACAGCCAACTCTACCTCTGCAGGGATTCACTCATGCCCGTGGTCAGATCACCAGATAGTTTCATGCTCATTTGACAACATAGGCCTCCCTAAGGCTCTGGGAGCTTGGAGACTGAATGACTCCATGCTCACAGACCCATCAGCATTATTACAGATCAGAGCCTACCTCTCGGAGTATTTTGCCCACAATGAGGTCGGGGAGATTTCCCCGGGAGCATTGTGGGGGGCACATAAGGCGGTCCTGAGGGGTAGGCTGATGCACTTAGCCTCGGACCGTAAAAAGCAAAGACAGCAAACCATACAGACCCTTACGGAAGAACTTGACAGGCTGTATCGCAGACATGGTCTCACTCAGGAGCCTGAGTTGCTGGTGCGGATTGATCAGAAGAGAAGAGCACTGGATGCTGTCCTCACTGACCAAACTGAAAAGTCCCTAAGATGGTCTAAGGCCAAATTTCTCCTATATAGTAACTCTTCTTCGACCATGTTCGCGAGAAAGTTGAAACAATCCATCCAACCCACGCATGCCTATAGACTCCGGAGTGACACTGGGAACCTTACCACCCATCCCAAGGAGGTTCTGCAACTATTTAAATCCTTCTACCAATCTTTGATGGAGGCCCCCCAATCCTCGGCTCCCCAACAACCGTCGACATGGCTCGACTCAATCCCACTACCCCGACTGACTGCGGATCAGTTGGAATCCCTAAATGCCCCTTGCACGGTGGAGGAAGTGACAGCTGTCATTTCTTCATTGAAAACAGCAAAAACCCCTGGCCCAGATGGCTTCTCTGCCCTATATTATAAGAAATTTGCGGACATACTGGCCCCCAGACTGACTAAACTATATAACAGAGTGTTATCAGGAGAGGCCTTCCCGAGCGAAATGTTAATGGCTAATATGTCTTTAATCCCCAAACCTGGGAAAGACCACACTCTTCCCCAAAACTTTAGACCCATATCGGTCATCAATGACCTGAAAATATTTAGCCGCATTCTAGCAGACAGACTGGCTTCTACAATCACGTCCTTAATCTCCCCAGACCAGACCGGATTCATCCCGACGAGACAGATTACAGACAATATCCGCCTGGCGACTAACATAATCCAAGACGCCAACCTCAAATCCCGTAAAATCCTCATGCTTAGCTTAGATATCAACAAAGCTTTCGATAGCGTCCTCTGGCCCTACCTCGATAGAATCCTTCACAGATTTGGAATTTTAGGCCGGTTTGTGAATGGATTCCATGCCCTGTACCAGAATCCTCGTACCTGCATTAAGCTCCCAGGTTGTACTTCAGAATATTTTACTTTGGGGAGAGGAACTAGACAGGGCTGTCCCCTATCCCCCTTGTTGTTCGCCTTAGCAATTGAACCCCTGTCCAGATCTATAGCAGCCAATCCCAACATCAGAGGATATGACAGTAACGGTTCCACTTATAAACTTATCGTCTATATGCAGACGATGTCTTACTATTTTTGACTGATCCCCTGACCTCCCTCCCGAACCTCATGACCACTCTCGCTGACTTTCAGGCTGAATCGGGCTTAAGTGTAAACCCCTCTAAATGTGTCGCTATGCCGATCAATTTGCCAAATACGCTGATTGAGTCCCTGCAGAGGAGCTTTAGATTCTCCTGGACCTTATCCTCCTTGCAATACCTAGGGATAAAACTGGCCCCTTCCCTTAAACAGATTTATGCCCTAAACTACCCGCAGATTTTCACATCAATCAAAAATCTTTTGACCCAATGGGCCCCATACCACATTTCCTTTCTTGGCCACATTCAGGCGGTCAAGATGTCTATCCTCCCCAAGCTGTTATTTTTTTTTTAGAGCCCTCCCTCTGTATGTGTCCTGTTCCACCATCAGGACCATCCAGGCGGAACTGTTTAAGTTCATATGGAAAAATAAGAGACCCCGGCTCAATAAGCTTCTGATGTTCAGACATAAAAATAATGGGGGGTTAAGCTGCCCGGATCTTTGGAAATATTTTCTGGCAGCCAGACTAGTACAGTTGGCCCAGTGGCATTTCCCCACACCTAGAACACCCTGGATACGCTTTGAAAGAGATTCTGTTAGGCCTTATTATCTCCCAGGGATCTTGTGGTCTAGCTCGATCCGCCAGAAAGATATTGCAGCACTTAATGGGGTGGTGGGGCAGTCCCTCTATCTCTGGACCCTATATAAAGACAGGTTCGGCCTGTCCTCTAAACCTGCCCCCCTACATTCTTTCTTGGGCGATCCAGACTTTCCAGGAGCATTTGGAAATAGCCTGGAGTTTTTACACTGGTCCTCTCGGGATCTAGTGACCCTACGATCCTTGACCAGGGGGACAGTCTTTCGATCCTTTGAGGATTTGAGTCAGACCCGGGGTATTCCCCGCTCTGAATTTTATAAATACTTGCAGATTTGCCACTTCTTCCAATCAGCCAGTACACTCTGGAGAGCAGCCCCCAAAACTAGTTTTGAGTCCCTGTGTCTCGAGGGGTCCAGAGATAGAGGGGTGATTTCTGCCCTTTACAGTCATCTGAATGGCTACGATTCAGAACCTAAGTCCAGGGCTATGCTAGCATGGGAAACGGATCTGGAGGAGTCGATCCCCATGGAGGACTGGGGTGATATGATAACTAATATGCATAAGTGTACCCGCTCGGTGGCAATCAAGGAAACAGTGGTTAAGTTACACACGAGATGGTACCTCACCGCGACCAAGATTCATAGGATGTTCCCCCTGGTCTCGGACACCTGCTTCAGGGGTTGTGGGGAGAGAGGTTCTCTTCTCCACACCTTCTGGAGCTGCGGGGCACTGGGCCCGCTGTGGCGGCATGTATCTGATAAGATGCGACAGATGACGGGGAACACCATCACTCTAACAGCAAAGATATGCCTCCTTTTTGCCGATATCCCAGGGACCACTCCAAATGAACAAAAACTCCTTCATACCCTATGTAGTGCAGTGTTATGGGCGATAGCCTTAAACTGGCGCAAGGTGTCAGTCCCCTGGGCACAGGTCCTCCACCGCATGGAGTCCATTAAATTAATGGAACGAATCCACCATACGCTTATGGACTCCATGGTGATTTTCGAAAAGAAATGGGACCCCTGGCCAGTGTCCATATAGTCTGGCACTTTCCCCCAAAACTGCGGCCCACCCTCTCTTTTGCCCTACAGATAGACTTTGATATACCTTTAAGATCTGAACAAATTGCATTATGCTCTTGAGTGATACAGTATCGCAGTACACCTCATACTTTTTGTTTTTACTTTTGGTTTCCGTTCCTTATGTTCTAATTTAGACTCTGTTATGTTTTCCTTTGTTTTTGTAATGGAATTTGGATCTTCGGGCTAATTGCACTGTTTATATTACCTACCACTGCAATAAGTTCACACCCACTCTTGTCGCCAATGATCCACAGACTCTTTGTGCCTCGTACGCTCTTTATTGTATGCCTAGCTGAATGGAGAGTCTGCGACTCCCTAGACATGTGGTTCTATTGTTGATTGCACTGTTCTTATTGTATGCCTTTGTACGATCCTTTAATAAAAGTTGGTAAACAAAAAAAAAATGTATTTTGGGGTGCATCTCCACATATAACCATGGCATGTGTGAGCAATATATCATTTAGTGACAAGTTTTTGAAAAAAAAAATTTTTTTGTCTTTATTCAATCACTTGGGACTAAAAAAAAAAAATATTCAATGGGCTCAACATGCCTCTCCGCAAATAGCTTGGGGTGTCTACTTTCCAAAATGGGGTCATTTGGGGGGGTTTTGTACTTCCCTGCCATTTTAGCACCTCAAGAAATGAGATAGGCAGTCATAAATTAAAAGCGGTGTAAATTCCAAAAAATGTACTCTAGTTTGTAGACGCTATAACTTTTGCGCAAACCAATAAATATACGCTTATTGGCATTTTTTTTTACTAAAGACATGTGGCTGAATACATTTTGGCCCAAATGTTTGACTAAAATTGAGTTTATTAGATTTTTCTTATAACAAAAAGTAGAAAATATCTTTTTTTTTTCCGTTTATAGCACAAAAAATAAAAAATCACAGAGGCAATCACATACCATCAAAAGAAAGCTCTATTTGTAGGAAGAAAAGGACGCACATTTTGTTTGGTTACAACATTGCATGACTGCGCAATTACCAGTTAAAGCAGTGCAGTGTGAAATTGAAAAAAGACCTCTGGTCGTTAAGCTGACAATTGGTCTGGGGCTGAAGTGGTTAAAGAGAAACTCAGATTTTTTTTTTCCCATGTCCTTGTTGCTGATCTCCTACCTTCATCGACTATGGCATCTATGTTCTTTTAAGCTCTGCTGTTCCTCTGCAATAGCCTGCTGATTTTGCTGAAAAACAGTTATTGCCCTGTGGTTTCCGATTTGCAAGACTGCTGGCTGCTATTCCTCCTGTATCCTCAGCCAGTGGTCTTGTCACTGCCCATCTGTAGATCTCTGGAAGCGAGCAGGGACTTGTATTTCCACTCTGCTTGCTGTAATGGGCAGAGGGGTCTCACAACCCCCCCCCCCCGTGCTGCCCATAGAGGTGGTGTCGTCCTCCCTCCTCCTCTACTCCCTGCCAGCACTGCCCCTGTTCCCCCGCCCGGCATCTCTCCCAGTGTAGAGCGGAGTTAGCAGAGATCATCCAGATGACAGAGCGGATCTTGGGTTGACAGGTGATCGGATGCTCTCTGCTTACCCCGCTCTGCACTGATAAGCTGCACTGGTGAGACCGCACTGATAAGCTGCACTGGTGTGGCCACACTGATGTGGTCTCACCAGTGCAGCTTATCAGTGCCCATCAGTGTGGCCACACCACTGCAGCTTATCAGTGCGGTCTCACCAGTGCAGCTCATCAGTGCCCATTAGTGTGGTCTCACCAGTGCAGCTTATCAGTGCCCACTAATGGGCACTGATATGCTGCACTGGTAGGCACTGGTGTGACCACACTGATAGGCACTGATAAGCTACACTGGTGAGACAAAAACTGATAAGCTGCACTGGTGGGCACCGATAAGCTGCACTGGTGGGCACTCGTAAGACCGCACTGATAAGCTGCACTGGTGGGCACTGATGAGCTGCACTGGTGAAACTGCACTGATGGACACTGAAGCTGCACTGGTGGGCACAGAGGAGACCACAAATATGGGCACTGATAAACTGCACAAATGGGCACTAAGGCTGCACTTATGGGCACTGAATAGTTAAGATTAAGATAAACTTAATACAAATAAATCGCCAGGCCCAGATGGCTTATACCCGAGAGTCCTCAGAGAATTCACTCAGGTTATAGCCAGACCATTGTTCATAATCTTTGTGGACAGCATACTGACAGGATTGATACCAGCCAATTGGAGAAAAGCCAATTGGGTACCAATATAAACAAAAAAAATAAAAAAGGAGACAAATCCCTGAGAACTACAGGCCTAACATCAATTGTTGGTAAATTATTGGAGGGGATGATAAAGCCCCCACTTGGCTTCCTGACATCCATTACAATCACATACCTTGTGTGTGGACGTGGACCTCCGAGCACTGTTTCATCCATTACCGACGAAGGCTGACATAGAAGCCCTTATCAGCCATTTAGAGAAGCAAAATCGCAAGGACTTTCTTGAGGTCCAACGGGAGGTTCAGACTTTATCCTCTCGGTTGACCACAGGAGAAAACATCATAGATTTGCTACAGCAATGAGTCACCACTCTAGAAGATACTCACATGCAAGCAGCGGTGACGCTACAGTTCCACACGGAGGAAATGGAAGACAGAAGCCAACATAACAACCTGCAAATCCGGGGGGCTGCCGGAGACCACGGGACCGGAAGACCAGGCGAGCACAGCGGTAGCGCTCTTCCGGAGGCTGACTAATGATGCAGTCCCAGCTGATATGGAGCTGGATCATCGAGCTCCGGGTCCCCGACAGAACAATCCGAATCGCCCACGGGATGTAGTCTGTCGGATACATCATTACACACAAAAGGAGACTATCATCCGAAGGGCCTGTGAAGCGGGAACAATAGAATTTGAGGGGGTATCAGTGAAGATCTTGCCGGACCTTTCAAGGGCTACTTTCCACAGAGGGGCACTATTGCGTCCGGTTTTGGACATTGCCCGTCATCAGGGAGCTACATATCGATGGGGATTTCCCCTCTCTGTGGCCTTCAGGAAAGCACAGAGTTCATTTACTCTTCGCTCACCAGGGGACCTACCTGCCTTTTTTCTCTTTATGAGCCTGTATCAGTTCCGAACTGGCTGCAGTTTATACCGCAAACAGCGGGTCACCTGGGGACAGCGACAATGGGAAGGAGCTCTCAACCCCAAAGGGGAAGGGAAAAGGGAGAAGAGGAGGGAACGCGAAGAAAAAAACGTATATTACTCACTACTGATGGTAGAGTTTCACTGTCATTTTTATTCGTCAAACACTGACTAAATTATTAGACTTCACAGAGGGTCAATTGATTTTAGAGTGGCAACTTTAATGTTCCACTGAACCCTAAAGTAGATACATCCTCGAGTTCATCCTCTATCCCTGAAGCACCCACAAGCGAATCACACAATCCATATACAAGGCTCAGTTAATCGATGTATGGCGACTCCAACATTCGGGAGAAAGACTATTCATTCTACTCTTCTCCTCACAAAACTTATTCAAGAATTGACTATTTTTTGATCCCCCACGCTAATTTACATGTGGTTCGGGAAACCTCCATCAGGTCGATAACGTGGTCGGACCATGCTCCCATTTTACTATCATACGCTCTGTCGCAAATTACCTCTCGGGTACCACGCACATGGAAGTTAAATGAAAGGCTTCTCCAAAATTAAGAAAGAACTGCCTTTATATTTTTTAGACAAATCCCAGAAAGAAGTCTGGGTATGGTCTGGGAGGCTAACAAAACAATAATCAGAGGTATTCTAATTAAACACGGGTCTAGACTCAAAAAAGAGAGGGAGAAGCAACTAAACTCATTTTTGACTAAGCTTTAAATGACCGAATCTTGGCATAAAGATGCACCTTCCCATACTCTAGAACAGGAACTGACTACACTTTGCTCTCAGATCAACAATTTATTACGATATAAAGTCAAAGCGGCTTTACAGAGGTGCAGGAAGATTAGTTATGAATATGGGGATAAATGCAGGAAAAATTTGGCCAGATCAATCAGAGAACTCCGACTTCAATCATATATACCATATATTATGACCCCGAATGCTCAGAAGATCACTCTACCAAAGCAAATATCGAAAGTCTTTCGAGACTTCTATGCTTCTCTTTATAACTTACCTTTGACTAAGAAGTCCCAAACTCTAATGGATGAGTATGTCTACTCCTCTCAAATGCCCACAATATCACTGGAAATTAGAGCAGAACTAGATGCACCAATACATTTAAAGGAATTGGAACGGGCAATAGGTTCCACTAAGTTGGGTAAGGACCCAGGCCCAGACGGCCTTACTCTTCAATATTACCGGATGTTTCCCATTTTTAGGTTCCCATATGGTAGAATTATTTAACCACTTAAGGACCGCCTCACGCCGATATACGTCGGCAGAATGGCACGGCTGGGCACAATCACGTACCTGTACGTGGCCCTTTAAGAGCCCAGCCGTGGGTCTCCTAAACTCCGTGACCATGGCCGCGGGCCAGCAGACCCGATCACCACTGGTGTCACGCGATCGGGTCACAGAGCTGAAGAACGGGGAGAGGTCTGTGTAAACAAACCTCTCCCCGTGCTTCCTACACTGCCTGTCACTGATCGGCTGTTCCCTGTCATCGGGAAAGCCGATCAGTGACGTCAGACATAAAGCCACACCCCCTACTGTAAAAAAAACACACACACACACAGACTTAACCCCTCCCCGCCCCCTAGTGGTTAACTCCTTCACTGCCAGTGCCATTTACATAGGAATCAGTGCATTTAAATAGCACTGATTTCTGTATAAATGACAATGGTCCCAAAAATGTGTCAAAAATGTCTGATGTGTCCGCCATAATGTCGCAGTCACAATAAAAATTGCTGATCGCTGCCATTACTAGTAAAAAAAACATATTAATAAAAATGCTATAAAACTATCCCCAATTTTGTATACGCTATAACTTTTGCGCAAACCAATCAATAATCACTAATTGCGATTTTTTTTTTTTTTTTTTTTTTTTTAACCAAAAATATGTAGAAGAATACGTATCGGCCTAAACTGAGGAAAAAAATTTGTGAGCCACGTCGCACGACTGCGCAATTGTCAGTTAAAGCGACACAGTGCCAAATCACAAAAAGGGGCCTGGTCCTTTGGCTGCAAATTGGTCCGGGGCTTAAGTGGTTAATGGCCTTGGTAAAGATGTAGATTTACCCAGAGATACTTTGAAGGCGCATGTCTCTGTTATTCTGAAATAGGGTAAAGACCCGACCTTGTGTGGCAGCTATAGACCAATCTCACTTTTAAATGTTGATCTCAAATTGTTTACTAAGATTCTTGTGACCCGTATAGCTGAACACCTGCCTGATCTAGTGCACTTTGATCAGGTGGGCTTTATTCCCACTAGGGAAGCCAGGGACAATACGATGAAAGTTCTTAATTAACTTCATGTTGCTAGATCCACTAAAACACCCTGCGTCTTCCTTAGCACTGATGCTGAAAAAGCATTTGACTGTGTAAGTTGGCAATATATGTTTATGGTCCTTAGAAATCTAGGCCTGGGAGATACTATTATTAAATGGATCTCCAAGGTATATTCTCAACTTACAGCCCAGGTTAAAGTCAACAGAGTTTTGTCTGAGCCTTTTTCTATAGCAAATGGTATAAGACAGGGGTGCCCGTTGTCTCCTGTATTATTCGCTCTGTCACTAGAACCATTCTTAAATAGAATTTGTCTGAATCCAGATATACAGGGCCTGACTGTTGGAAGTAAACTGTATACAATCTCGGCCTATGCAGACGACTTATTATTTTCTCTGACAAACTCAGCTATTTTGCTTCCTAATCTTCTACCAGAGTTTGAAATCTATGGGGCTTTTTCCAATTTAAAACAAGATTCCACCCTAAAGTGTAACTTCCACTTTTCGGAACCCTCCCCCCTGCCGGTGTCACATTTGGCACCTTTCAGGGGGGAGGGGGTGCAGATACCTGTCTAAGACAGATATTTACACCCACTTCCGGGCATGCCTCTTCCTGTCCCACTGCACTGTCTGCTGGGACACACACCGTTCCCAGAGAAAGTGCGGATGATTCTCATTGCACAGCGCGACTCGCGCATGCGCAATAGGGAACCGGGAAGTGAAGCCGCAATGCTTCACTTCCTGATTCCCTCACTGAGAATGGCACCCGGCAGCAGCAGAGAGCCGAGCGATTGATCGGTCGCTGCTGCCAACATCACTGGACTCTGGAAGAGGTAAGTGTCCATTTATTAAAAGTCTTTTTAAAAAAAAAAATTCAGGTCCAATCCTTCTTTAAAGATAAATTGGCATAAATCAGAGACAATGGGAATCGGGGATACCCTCTACCCTTCTATCTACATTTAGATCTAGTTTTAATTTTAAATGGACAACAGCTCTAAAGTATCTGGGTACTTTTATTCCAACAAATCTAACGCGTGTTTGAACTTAATTTTCCACCATTGATATTTAAAATCTGTGAGCTTTTAGATTCTTGGAATAAGATCTACATTTATGGTTTGGTAGACTTTATCTGTTGAAAATGACTATACTACCCAAACTTCTTTATTTATTCCAAGCTCCACCAATTAAGATACCTCTTGCTTATTTCAAACAGATTCATTTGTTTTTTATTAAGTTTGTGTGGGCACATAAGAAATCACGTCTTCCTTTTCATTTACTGTTGTTACCTAAACAATATGGCGGTCTAGCCATTCCAGATATCCGGAAATATTATCAAGTGACTCATTTTACTGGTGCCGCCATAGTCAATTTAAATTGTGGACTCAGATAGAACAAGCGCAGACAAGTATTTTGCCATCAGGGCCTCCGTGGTGCTATGATGATCCTGTCTTGTCTCCAGATGTCACTGAAAAATCATCCAATAATAAGTGCAACACTTTATGTAGGATTCTATGTTAATAAACAATTGTCGCTATTTTTGCCGGATTCCCCATTATTTCTTATTTTGGGAAACCCGAGTTTTTCTCCCGGTCTTTGCCCCAATACATTTAGAGCCCTACGACAGATGGGTAATACTTGAGCGTCCCGTTTTCCAATAAACGGCAGGTGGCCCTCTATAGAAGAATTGACAGAGCCAGGCCTTTTTGAATTGTCATTTTGGCCGGCACTTCAGTTGCAACATTTTCTTGACACCTTGCCTGGCTCAATGTGTTTTGTCCGTCCTTTGATGGAAGTAGAGGTATAATGTTCCAAGGAGGGTGTCATAACACAAGTATGTATATATACAGGATGCATTGACAAGGTATTGCCCGTTGTAGGCGTTAATAAAGTTTATATTTGAAAAATAAAAATAAAAAAAATCTTATGACAATTGTCTTTCCAAAAAAAAACTGACAATGTGAACGTCTAAATTTTAGGGTGCTAGCCGCCAATACCTTCTCCATTCCGTCATGAAAAAATTCAAGGATGAAAAAAAATCTCGAGGAGAAAGAAATTCTTTGACATGCACCAGGAGTTGAAGCATTTCCAAGTCTTGAAATAAATAGTCCTTGTTACTTTTTACCTGCTATCAATCCCATTTCCTTCAGGATATGTTCTTTAATAACCAGACTGAGCTGGCTTATGTTTGAAGAAGAGGTCCCTGACAGTAAATTTTCTTGCAGAGGCAACATTCAATAAGGGTCTGCTGCTAAATTCAGGTGTCTGGAGAACCATGTTCTCTCGAGCCAATAGTGGGATATTAGGATTAAGGACTACGCTTGTAGATTCCTCCTGAACATTTTTTGAAAGAACCAGAGGGATCAATTAAAAAGGGGGGAAAGCGTAACACAAACAGAAGGTCCATGGGTCAGCGAAAGCGTCCAGACCCTCCACTTAGTCTTCTCGGTCTAGAGAAAAATACACTGGTACTTCCGCATTTGCACATGCAAAGGTCAACCTGAGGAACACCCCATCCGCATACAATCATCTGAAAAATATCCAAGTTCAGGCTCCATTCTGACTCCCAAACTCTCTTCCTGCTCAAAAAGGTCGCTATTTGATTCAGACTGTCTTTCAGATGTATGGCTGACAAAGATGCCAGATTGTGTTTTGCCCATAGCAGAATTTTGAACGCTCAAGGTCAGGAGAACCCTGCTTCCAATTATTTCCGACAATGTTACCACAATGGCATATGTTTCAAAGCAAGGATGCACTTGCCTTGCTTTGAAACGTAGGTCATTGCGGTAGCATTGTCAGAAATAATTTGAACATGATGGCTTCTGATCATCTCCTGGAATGCTAAAAACCCCAGTAGAATGACCTTCAGTTCTCTCCAATTGGAGTATATCTTGGCCTCAAAGTCTGAGCAAGATCCCTGGGCAATCTGACCCTCGAGACGCCCCCTTCATCCCCAAGAGCTTGCATCCGTTGTTAACCTTTTTGCAACTAGGAAGGCCCAGAGCAAACCTTGCATTAAATGTGTCCGCTTCCTCCACCACCTTAACTTCCTCCTGACCAGAGAGGGGATTGTGATCTGTTTTCCAATGATTCCCAGTGATTCCAATTCTGTAGAATCGTCTACTGAAGATCTTTCAAATGAAGCTGGGCCCACTGAACAGCTGGGATTGAGGCTTTTAAGGAGGCCCAATGTGGACATGGCTGATCAAACCATAATTGGCAAGTTTGTCTGAATCTGCTTCACTGTGTTACAAACCTTTGTCATTTTTTCTTCTGAAATTAGATATTGATGGTGTATCCCAGAAACCTTATGATCTGGGATACCAGACTCAACTTTTCCCTGTTCAGAAGCCATTCCAAACTCTCCAAGTGACACTCTTTCCCAGGGATATGCAATTAGCGGACCTCCAGCTGAAAACTACAAGTCCCATCATGCCTATGTATCTGGGTGTCATGCTTGTGGCTGTCGGAGTCTATGCCTCATGGGACTTGTAGTTCTGCAACATCTGGAGGTCCGCTAATTGCATACCCCTGCTCTATCATCTAAGTTAGTTAACAAATGGTCTCTTGAGCAGGCAAACAGCAACAGATAGTCCAGATAAGGAAGAATCTAAATCTCCTGCATCCTCAGGGGTGCCAAGGCTTCTGCCATGATTTTGGTGAAGATTCTCTGAGCTGAGGACAGTCTAAAGGGAGGGCTCTGAAGGGAAGATGTGCAATTGTGTCCCCTGCTCTGATTTCTAAACGCAAATACTTCTGGGATGAAAGTGAGATAGGGACATGCAGGTAAGCATCCCTGAGATCTATGGATGCCATGAAGCACACTGCAGTAAGAAGCTTCCCTACCTAAAAAAATGTATCCATCTGGAACTTTTTGTAACAAATGGATCTGTTTAACAATTTTAGGTTTAGAGGTGAAAACATTTTTTTTTTTCTTAACCACTTGCTTACTGGGCACTTATTAAACCCCCATTCCTGCCCAGGCCAATTTTCAGCTTTCAGCGCTATCACTCTTTGAATGACAATTGCGCAGTCATGCAACATTGTACCCAAATTAAGTTTTAATATTTTTTTCCTCACACAAATAGATTTATTTTGGTGGTATTTAATCACTGCTGTTTTTTTTTTTTTTTTTGCTAAAAAAATGAAGACAGAAAAAAAAAAAAACAAATTTCATAGTTTGTTATAACATTTTGTAAACAGGTAATTTTTCCCTTTCATTGATGTGCGCTGATGAGGCTGCACTGATAAGGCGGCACTGATAGTACCTTAGATTGTAAGCTCCTTGAGGGTAGGGACTGATGTGAAATTGAGCTGTGTAAATTGATGACACTATATAAGCGCCTTAAATAATATTATTATTATTATTATTATTATTAATAGGTGGCACTGGAGGGCACTGGTAAGTGACATTGATAGGCAGCACTGATGATGAGGCACTGAAAAAATAAGCTGATTGCGATCTTATGTTTACATCGCACGATCAGCTTGTCATTGGCATACAGCTGATCACGTGGTAAGGGGCTGGGATCAGGGGGCACGCAGGCCGCGCATTCTCGGGAAAACGTACATGGATGCCCTCCTGGCAGTTAAGGCCCATGCTGTAGCTGCCTTTCAGCTATAGCGCGTGTGGGAGGTGGTTAAGTCACTTTTTAAAGTAAGATAAAAAAAGAAACATGACACAACAATAAAGTTACATTAGGTCTGCAAAAATGGCTATCGCCCAAAGTTAACGGGGAGAAAAAGAAAGAACAAAAGAAAGAAAGAAAAAGATGGAAAGATAGATTGGGATAAGGAGCCAAGAGTATATGACCTAAAAAGATCTGCCTGGTCGAGAGAGGCATCACACAAATTACTACAAGACACAGGAAAAAAGAGCAACTAATAAAAGGTGTGTTAGGTATACAGAGCAGCAGAGACTGCGCCGAGGTAGGCTTAAACTAAGGGGAGGCTGATGATGTATTTGCCGAGGTGGAGAGCATTTTTGTGAGGGTGTCGGAGTTAGAAAAATTGATCCAAATGTACCATAAAAACCCTATATTTGTCGAAAGTATCATTATCAAACATTTCATTTTGTATCATTACACCAACATTTCCTCCATTTGCATGTTGGCGCTGTGGTTCGGCTCCAGGTATGTACCTACATATCTGGTGGGAATGTGAGAGGATTCACCCTTTCAGGACCCCAATTTTTACAGTCTATAGCTAAATATTTGAGGAGTCATTGACACACAGAATTGGCACTCCTGTCCATGCTACCAGGCTCTATAGCCTCCCAAAAAAAGAGTCTCCTACGTTTTCTTCTCGTCTATAGCACGGCAGATTATCCCCTTATTTGGAAGACAAAAGTTACTCCTTTGCTATCTTTATGGGTATCTACCATGAGGTATGCATAGTTGCATAGTTAGTCAGTTTGAAAAAAGACACAAGTCTATCCAGTTCAACCATAAAAAAAAAATATTGTACAATCCAATATACCCACAGTTGATCCAGGAGGAAGGTAACAAACCCCAGCAGAACATGCTCCAATTTGCTACAGCAGGGGAAAAATTCCTTCCTGATCCCCCAAGAGGCAATTGGATTTTACCTGGATCTTTACCTATAGGTAGGAACAGTTTGAAATAAATATAGTAGTTTAGGGAGGGTGTCCATCTTCAAGGTGTTGATGTGCCTGGGCCATGGTGAAGAGGAGCCCCCCAGGGGTCCAAATCCCTCCTAATATGAGAGAGGAGAGGGACATAAGCGCGTAAAAGGTCAGAGAGGTTGGGAGGAATTGTGACTCCTAGATAGGAAATAACCCTTAGTTTGCCATTGAAAGAAAAAGTTGGCATGAAGTTGGGATATAGCAGTTGCAGGCAAAGACACGTTGAGAGCTTCTGTTTTGGATATATCAAGTTTCAAATTCCTAATTGACCCGAATCTCTGGAATTCACTAAATAGCAATGGGAGAGAAATATCTGGATTTTGGACATTGACCAGAGGATCATCAGCGCAAAGGGAATATTTTGTGATGAGAATGTGTGAGGATGCCCTGAATGAAGTAATTTTGACGAATGGCACATGCCAGGTGTTCTATGACAATAACAAAAAGGAGGGGAGAGAGGAGGCACCTTTGACAAGTGCCATTGGATATGTTAAACGAGATAGGAGGCAGGCCTTCAGATTATGACGCTGGATGTAGGCGATGAGGTGTATCGTTTTGGTCGTATTGTCCCTCGCCTCCCGGCCTGGGACAAAGCCTACTTGATCCTTGTGAATGATGGCAGGTAACAGAGGGAACAAACGGTTAGCAAGTACCATCGCAAAGAGCTTGATATCAATATTTAGTAGGGAAATCGGTCTATTACTACATTGTGAGGGGTCTTTTCCCAGCTTTGGGAGGATAGAGATGTTGGCTGATAGGAGCTCTTTGGAGGGTTGGGTGGAATCGTCAATAGCATTAAACGCTTTAGTGAGCACAGAAGTCAGAAGGGGGGTGGAAATGTTGTAGAATCTAGGGGTGAATTTGTCTAGGCAGGGACATTTACCTATATTCAAATCCTTGCTTGCACCCAGAAATTCTGGCTCAACCGAGGGTTTGTCCAAATCCGAGAAATTTTGAGAATCAATTTCTGAGAGGGCTGTTTTGGGAATATAGGCTTGCATATCATTCAACAAAGATGGCAATATGTTATTAACTACCGGGAGAAGATTATAGAGCCAGGAATAACATTCCCTGAAAGATGAAAAAATGCCCCGATTGTTAAAGATCTTGCCAGTTTCAGAATGTGAAAAAAACCTTAGTTAGACTTACCGGTAACGGCATTTCTACGAGTCTTTCAGGACAGCACCGATGAGCGCAGCTCCACCCATTTTCCCAGGAAACACTGCAGTTTTTTCTTTAAAAGACCGGATACTTCCACCATGGCCTCAGTTGTTCATAGAGTACCTCCAGCCATGCTGAAATTAGATAAGCAGAACATAGTAACACCACCACATTTTATATACAGTTAGGGTGGGTCATCGGCGCTGTCCTGAAAGACTCGTAGAAATACCGTTACCGGTAAGTCTAACTAAGGTTTTCTCCCTTCGTCTTTCAGGACAGCACCTGGAGATAAGAGAGTACTTACTCTAGGGTGGGACCACCGCCTGCAGAACCTTTCTGCCAAATGATTGTTCCGCTGCTGATAGCAGGTCCAGTCTGTAGTGGTGCGTGAAGGTGGAGAAGCTTGTCCACGTTGCCGCTCTGCAGATCCGATTTGGGGATGCCCCTGCCCTTTCTGCCCAAGATGTTGCTACAGCACGTGGAATGGGCGATTACCCCAGAGGGAGGATCAACTCACGATGCTTTATAGGCCTCACTGATGGCCATTCTTAACCACCTAGCTATCGTATTTTTAGAAGCCCCGTAGCCCTTACGTGGTCCTGAAAACAAAATGAATAGGGAGTTTGATTTTCTAAACTCCTTTGTGATCTCAAGATAATGTAAGAGACACCTTCTCACATCTAAACTGTAAAAGACCCTCTCTTTAGGGCTAGATGGTGAGGGACAGAATGTAGGGAGGGTTATTTCCTGCTCTCTGTGAAAAACTGATGCCACCTTCGGGAGAAACCCTGGGTCTGTTTTTAGCACTATCCTGTCCGGAAAAATAAAGCAAAAAGGTTCCTTTATAGAAAGGGCTTGCAGCTCGCTCACCCTTCTGGCTGTTGTCACAGCTACTAAAAGAACAAGTTTAAGCGACCATAGCTTGATGGTTACCTCCTCCAGTGGTTCAAAGGGTCCTTTGGCCAGGCCCTGTAACACTAGGGATAGGTCCCATTTTGGGAAAACCTTGCAAGGAACTGGTCTTGCTCTAATAATAAGTGCCTCTTGAGATAAACGTCTCTCAAGAAACACAGACAGAGCGGCCACCTGGGCTTTCAGGGTACCGATTGCCAACCCCAGCTCCATTCCGTCATGGAGGAACTCCAGGATTGACGCAATTTCCTGGGGTGGAAATCTCTTCTCCAGACACCAGGAATTAAAACGTTTCCACGTTTTGAAGTAAATCGCCCTAGTAGTCGCTTTGCGACTGTCTAGGAGAGTAGAGACCAGCTTGTCTGAAAGTCCCTTCTTTCTCAAGATTTGCTCCTCAGTAGCCACCCAGTCAGATTGAGGTGCTCTATGTTTGGATGCTAAAGAGGTCCCTGGGTTAGGAGATCTTCCTGCAGTGGAAGAACCCAGTGGGGTTCCACCGCCATCCTCTGTATTGTAGCAAACCAAGCTCTCTTGGGCCAGAAGGGAGCCACTAGGATCATACTCGTGGACTCCTGTTGTAGTTTCCTCAGAACTAGAGGGATCAACTGAAAGGGGGGAAACGCATAGCACAGGTGGAACTCCCACGGTTGTGCCAGCGCATCCAAGCCCTTTGACTGGCCTTGTCTGCTTAGTGAAAAGAAAGCCTTCACTTTCTTGTTTTTCCGGGAAGCAAACAAGTCTATTTGCGGAGACCCCCACCTTTCTGTTAGCTTTTGAAAAACCTCTGGGTTCAGACTCCATTCTGACTCTAGAATTCTTTCCCTGCTCAGCCAGCCTGCTACATAATTCAGGTCCCCCTTCAGATGTACCGCTGTTAGCGATTTCAGGTTGTCTTCCGCCCAAGACAGGATCTGACCGGCCAGGGCTAGCAAGACTCTGCTTCTTGTGCCGCCCTGCCTTGTTATATAAGACACTGTCGTGGCGTTGTCTGATAGGACCTGGATATGGTGGCCCCGGACTACACTTTCGAAGGCCCATAAGCCCAAAAGGATAGCCCTTAGTTCCCTCCAATTGGAGGATCTCCTGGCTTCCTCGACTGTCCCTTGTGTGGAGACGCTCCCATTGCACTGCTGGGATAGATGCAGTGAGGAGACCTAGGACTGACATGGCAAACCTGACAGATATCTGCAGGTTTGTCTGCGTCTTCTTTACGGCATTCTGTAATTTCTCTATCTTCTCCTCTGGGAGAAAGATCTTCTCCTGTCTGGAGTCGATGGTATACCCCAGGAATTTTAGGGACTGAGAGGGGATGAGATTTGATTTCTCCCTGTTTAGGATCCACCCGAGACCCTCTAGGTGTCCCCTTGTCCGCACTAGGTCCCTTTCTAATAGATCTCTTGTGTTGGAGAATATAAGGAGGTCGTCCAAGTATGGGGCGATCGATATCCCCTCCAACCTGAGGGGGGCTAGGGCTTCTGCCAGGACTTTTGTAAATATCCTCGGGGATGAGGACAGCCCGAAGGGGAGAGCTCGGAACTGGAGATATAGGGTTAGATATATTATTTTCTGTTGTTGGTCTATTGTAAAAATTTGTTCCAGATCTCTTTCCCATTTTCCCAGACTTAACATCCTAAAGTGCTCCGGAGGGGCAGTCAACAAGGCATAAATCTTCGAAATGTCATGAGAGGCCCCTTCCCCTCACAATATCTCTCAAATTTTGTACTTGGAAGGCCATAGGTTTCTTGTGGTCCCAAGGTTTCCAAAAAATGTCTGATCTGCCGTGCCTGCCAAGGGGGTAATTGAAACTGGCCATCTAAATTCGTAAGTGATTCTATTGTTGGCCATTTATTTTTCGAATTATGAAATGCGAGGCTTGACAGATACCCCTTTCTTTTAAATTTTTTGAATACTCCTGATTCCAAACCCGGTAAAAAGTCTGTATTCCCCAAAATAGGAAACAAAGGGGATTTCAAAAAGAGGAGAAGTTAGGGTTCTGGACAAACCTACAGCCCATACGAAGTGTAGGTCTTATCAGGGGGTGCGTTTTTAATGCAGGGGGCATAGCTGCACCGCACCAGATTGCTCTCTTAAGTGGGATTGTAGTAAACTGTTGCTCTATAGTAATCCATAGTTTACTACCTTCATGTCGGGACCAGTCTACTATTCTACCCAACTGAGATGCTTGATAATATTTATGTAGATCCGGCGCAGCTATGCCACCCGCAGCCTTCGGTAGGGTCAGCAATTTTCTATTTATCCTAGGGCGCCTACTTGCCCATATAAAATTTGTGAAGACACTTCTAATTTGACTAAAGAATGCCATAGGAACAGATACATGCAGTGCCTGGAAAAGATACAGGAATTTTGGTACAATACTCATTTTCAAAATGTTACTTCTCCCAAACCAGGAATGTCTGGCTTTGCTCCATTTTTCCAGCAGGGCTGTTACTTCTTTGATTAAGGGTAGGTAATTCAGGCCATATATGTCTGTAAGCTTCGGTGGAATATATATTCCTACGGACGTAGAGGACGTAGGGGAGGGGCCTGAGTGTGGCGCCGATGAGAGGAGATGGTGGATGTCCCGGAAGGTCAGCAGGAGCGAAGCGTGGTGAGAGAACGCTAGCTCCGAGGGACGCACTCTCCCCCCCTTGAACCTGCGAGGGACGCACTCTCCCCCCCTGGAACCTGCACACTTCATTCAGAGAAAAGACCAGTTAAGCGGGTAAGGCTGTATACCGGATCATGGAAGGGATGGCTATAGACGCGGTTTGAGCGTCAATCACAGTGCCTAATATAGTGCCCAATGCAGCTGAAGCCGCCGGCATCAACGGACCCCCCCCCCCCGCTCCACACCTACCCGCTCGGTTTTGACTTGTCTGATGGTGACTTTCTCCTGTTTGAGCTAGAGTGGAAGAGCTCGGGCTGTGTGTGGGGGGAACCGGGAGCAAGCCCTGTATGCCAAAAACAACTAACATCAGACAGAAGGAAGGAAAACAGCTGGCCACTCCGGTGGCAGGAGAAGGTATACCCCCCTCTTTTTTTTTTGTTAAGCTGAAAGCCGGGGATCCTTGGACTTGGTTTGGTAAGATAAAAAGGAATAGTGTTAAGGACTCTGCTGATGTGTGATATTGAGGTGGTATATGCTGACAGCGTATGGGAGCCCAGCAAGATAACCTCTAGAGGCAGAGGCAGATCCATAGAGGCAGAAACGATACATATAAATTTAAAGTGAAAGATGGCTGATTAAGGAGAAACAAACGCTGTAGATTTCATCACATCATATGGTTCAGATGTAATAGGGATGTCATGTTAATGACGGAGGTCATGTGTGTTATACCAAAAGTGCATATGTAACTTAACCTGCTGTTATTCGAGTGCCTGTTTTTTTTTGCTTTAAAAGACTTGACCAATTTACAGCATACTCTGTTTAAAAAAAAAAAAAAAAAAAAGAGCATATGCGGGCCAGGAAATAGTTTGCCGTGCATAAAAGTACTGCCTGGGCCTGCTGAAAAAAGGAGAAAAATGGGGTCTTTGGTACCGCAGTGTGAAGCTTAATTCCAAACTGGAACTGTATACTAATTACTGATTTTCGTAAGGAGAGGGGGTATCAGAAGGAATAGACACTGGAACTATAAGAACTTTTAGTTTCTATAAGACTGTCTAATGAGAAGAATGAAGGAAGGACTTTAAGTATCTCTATTACGAAGGCAGTGCATAATAAGCTACCCTGATTGTCTTGATTGACTGGACTGACTTGATTGACTCTGTGCCTACTCCAGCCTGGTTGCTCCCAAATCAGCAGTTAAATGATCAAACGTATAATCTTAAATTGTCAGATCCTTATTTAAAGGAAAAGGAGGGAGAAAGAACATTTTATACTGTGTCTTGAAGTGCATGTCCCTACTCCCCTTTTGTTTTCTTTCCTTTTATTTTCTCTTTTTTTTGCAATAACAGAACATCAACATGCATGTAAGTAAGAACATGTGAGTAATAACAAACATATCTTTCCTTTTATCTTCTCTTTCTCGGGACTTATTTCTTTAGTTCTGCTATATGTGGATCCCCCTGTCTAATCGGAGACGATTTCATATCGATCGGTCTAGTGTTATATACCTTAGGGGGAGGAGCGAACGTTAGGATTAAGACCCAGAGCGCCTCATAAACCTACAAGAGGACTCGCCTTATCACATTCGTACAAAAAGGCTAACTTTTATTTCCCCCCATAACAGGGGTTTGGCCTCCCTTAGCTCCCCCCCCCTCGCAGAAGCGGAAGAAAGAGAGATCACCCTGGGGAGGAAGAAACTTACAGAGGGGAAAATTAAGGGAAGGTCACAAAAAACAAATGAACCCAAAAACCCAAAAGAAAGTCTAAATTCAAGTACGATTCAAAAATATTTAAAAGAAGTTAGTTTAAAAAGTCCAGGAGTAGATAAAAAACAGGGGGCAACAGAAAAAAAAAAAGGAACTTTCAATAACAACGCCACCAACAGAAGAGCTAGGAGCCTACTCCAGAGAAGAAACAGATAGTGATATGGATCCGAATATTGGTAGGATAGAAATACAGAGGAACATTGCCCAAATCCCTACAAAGGATGAGATGTCAGAAATGTTCGCAAAGTTAGAAAACTCAATAAAAACGGAAATAACAAATGTAAGGACGGATATGGGCCACCTGTTAAGAAGAGTAGAAG
Source organism: Lithobates sylvaticus (assembly GCA_028564925.1). Lineage (NCBI taxonomy): Eukaryota > Metazoa > Chordata > Amphibia > Anura > Ranidae > Lithobates > Lithobates sylvaticus. The sequence goes on from CM053038.1 coordinate 170,136,018, forward strand.
AGGCGGAGGAATTGACGGAAAAACAGGCTCAGGAAATCTTATAATTAAAAGTTCAAGTAAGATAGATAGATAGAAGCAGATAGAACATAGGGACATAGTGTACAAACTGGAAGAACAAGAAAATCAAAGTTGACGTCAAAATTTGAGGATAAGAGCAATACCAGAACAACAGGGAGAAGACTTGACTGTTAAAATTAAGAGAATTTTTAATCCATTATTGGGCAGAGGTGAAAATGACGATCTGAAGATTGATCGGGTACATAGGGTCCGCAAACCTCCAGGACTAAGAGAAGATATTGCAAGAGATGCAATTATTAAATTTCATCTCTTTGAAGATAAAGCAAAGATCTGGAGTAAACTCAGAGGATGTCCTCCCCTACAATATGACGGATCCGCATTGCAGGTCTTTTCAGATCTCTCGACAGGAACTTTGGCCCGGAGAAGGCAATTTAAACCCTTATTAGAGCAATTGAGATTGGCCAATATAAAGTACAGCTGGGGTTTTCCAGCAGCACTACTTGTTCTGAGAGAGGGAAGGACAATAAGACTTAAATTTTTGGACGAACTAGAGGACTTTTGCCATAAATTAGACACCCCGGTCCCGGATATCCCTAGGAGATGAGGGGGGAAGAGAAGGACAGATAATCAACGAAGGGGAAACATAGAAATATTGAGATAGGTGGGGGATGGTGGGAATCGGAAAGCAAAAATTAAAGTAACAAATAAAGTGGAGGCCTGTATGGGAATAGGGGGCCTCAACGAATGCTCTCTCCCAACCCTATCAGTATCCTCTTGAGGGGGATAGGGGCGGGACAGGCACAGGTGGCTGCAGTCAGAGTCACACCTTAAGATATATGGTTCATTGGTTGGGCAAAGATTGGGTGCCCACATATAGAACCAAGGCCGGGAGATAGCCGGGGAGTGGGGGAGGGTGGGGGGGGGTTAGGGAGTGGGGTGAAGGGGGGGTTAGGGAGGGGGGTGAAGGAGGGGGAGGGGGAAGACTCACCTTGCAAAACCAAAAAAGTTCATACAAAAGGGGGCAGGATTTAGGAAAAAACTGTAGCACTTTATCTAAGAGGTATATATGATGGAGGTCAATCTGGTAACGTATAACATAAAAGGGCTAAACTCTCCGACTAAGAGGTTTAAATTAATTAAAGGAGTACAGAGCAGATGTGGTGTTCCTGCAGGAAACACACTTATTCCTGGAAACAAATACCAAATTGAATTCTGAAAATTATTAGACGTGGTACTATGTTGACTCCCCCATAAGTAGGGCGAAGGGGGTATCAATAGGATTTGAGAAACAGACTAGATTTATACTTACCGACAGGATAACAGACCCTGAGGGACGGTATCTGTTTCTAAAGGGTAAATTAGGTGATAGGTACCTGACCCTGGCAAATGTATACTGTCCCAATAAAAACCCCATAAACTATCTGATACAGATTTTAAACAGACTTGCAAAATTTAAGATGGGGGAGGTAATACTTGCCGGTGACTTTAATTTTTGTTTGGAGCCAGAGAAGGACTGTACGTCCCGTGCACAGGGGACAAGTAAGGGTTTATTAAGAAAGATAAAACTTAAGACGAAAACAATGTCAATTGATAGATGTGTGGAGGGTACAACACGAGAAAACAAGAGACTACACCTTCTTCTCCCCTGTACACGGGACGTACTCCAGACTAGACTACATTATGGTAGAGCATAGAATGTTAGACCTAATAAGGGCCACACAGATAGAAATTTCTACCCTGTCGGATCATTCCCCGGTGTCAATGAAGATTGGGATACCCGGAATACAGAGACAACCGTATAGTTGGAAACTAGAGGAAAATCTGTTACAAGATGGAAAGGCACTGGAACTGATACAGAAGGAAATGGAATTTTTCTTTAGTGTCAATGATACTGAAGAAATTTCCAGCGTCACCCTATGGGAAGCGCATAAAGTGTATATCAGGGGTATCCTCATCTCCATGGGCACCGAAAAAAAAAGGGAAAAAAAAAAAGAAAAATGTTGAGAATAACTGATGAGATCTATAGACTAGAGCAAGAACACAAGAAACAAAATGGGCAACAACAGGAACTTTTTCACGTACTGGTTAAAAAGAGAGACGAACTTGATTTGAGATTTGAGAGAACAGGAAATTAATAGGACATTTAATAATAGGGCAAGAGAGAGAGATACCGCTGAGACAATAAGACAAGCAAATATCTAGCAGGAAAGCTAAAAAACAGAGGGATCTTAACTTTATTGAAAAAATTCAAAACAAGGGGGGGGGGGGGCACATACAACAAGGGAGATAGCCGAAGTGTTTAAAAACTACTATGAAGCCCTCTAGTCTGTTGGTCAGAAAGGAGCACAAGATAAGAAGAACCTAGAGAAAATTAAAGGGTTCCTGGAAAAAAATCAAACTACCCTGCCTGTCAGAGGAAAGACTTTTTATGGACAGACCCATTACAGAAGCGGAAATATACAAAGCCTTGAAGGAAACAGCATTAGGTAAAAGTCCTGGCCCAGATGGCTTCTCTTCCCTTTATTTTAAAAAATTTAGTAAAATTTTAGTTCCAAGGCTGTGCCAGTATATGAACGGTCTCGGATTGGAATTTAAAATGGGAGGGGAGGCTTTGCAGGCTTCAATAACTCTTTGATCCTGAAGGAGGGTAAGGATAGTACACTCTGCTCAAGTTATAGACCCATAGCTCTCCTGAACGCAGATACCAAATTATACGCCAAGGTACTTGCGTCCAGGTTGAAAGAGAGGCTAACCGACCTGGTCCATCCGGACCAGGTTGGATTTATCCCGGGGAGAGAGGGGAGGGACAATGGGGTGCGCTCCCTCCTCTTACTCCGAGTGCTGGAAGATGGTGGGTCCCCAGGTCTACTCCTGTCAATGGATGCTGAAAAAGCATTCGACAGGAGGCAATGGGAATAGGCTCTCGTATGATCAAATGGATAGGAGGTTCTGTATAATGAACCCCAGGCATTTGTTAAAGTTAACGGAATTTCTTCTCCAAGATTCACAATGAAAAATGGCACCAGGCAGGGGTGCCCACTATCTCCCTTGTTGTTTGTGCTATCCCTCGAACCCCTGCTGTCAGCTATCCGAAAAAACCCGGATATTAAAGGGATCAAGGTCGGGACAGAAGAACACAAACTCGCAGCATTTGCGGATGACGTTCTGTTCTATATAACTAATTCAAGGACAACTATCCCGATCCTGCTAAAGATATTAAAGGAATTTGGGGAGATTTCAAATCTGAAAATAAACCCTAGCAAATCCGAAATTTTAAATGTTAATATCAGTAAGCAGGAAGTCAAATTAATAAAAGAATTCCATTTCCCTTGGCAAAAAGAGATTAAATATTTAGGAATTAAATTAGTACCCACGGTCAAAGCAATCTATAATACTAATTTCATTCCCTTATTAGATTAAATAAAAAGCGAAATAAAAAAGTTCTCAATAACCTCCCTCTCCTGGATTGGCAGGATCAATGTGACTAAGATGGTTCTGGCCCCAAAGATACTTTATAAGCTACAAATGCTACCTATATCACCCCCACAAATATACTTAAAAACATTAAAAGGGTTAATATCTAAGTACATCTGGAACAATCAAAACCCGAGAATAGCATTTAATGTTTTAAGCAGGAGCAAGAAACAAGGTCTAGCGGTACCGGATTTTCAAAAATACCATAATGCGATTGCTCTCACCCAGGTAATAGAGTGGGCTAAAGAGGCGAATGGAAAAAGATGGGTTAGCTTAGAAAAAGAAATGAGTGGCACACATTTGGGACGAATAATTTGGAATCCTCCACAATATAGATGCATGGGATTAGGTACACATGAAATCACATATACAGCACTAAAAATTTGGGATCGGATTCACGCACAAAAAAAATGGACATACAATTCCCCATTGATATATTTGAGGCAAAATTACTTTTTCGCACCGGGTAAAAAGGAAGTGGGGGGAAATTGGTTAAAAAAAGAGAATGCACAACTAAAGGACATAATACACCAAGGTAAAATTAAAACATTTCACGCACTAAACAAGGACACGGGTTTAATGAAATTAGATGTCTGGCGGTTCCTCCAACTGGGTCACTTTACTGAAAAATTACCCCATCCACTAAGGGACAAAGAGCAGTATAGACCACTAGAAAAGCTCTGTCTAAGGGTAAATTCAAGAAAGAATATAGGGCGGATATACAAAATTCAATCAGACGGTGACGACTTGGAGGACCCACCTTACATTAAAAAATGGGAAAGTGATTTAGGGACACGTTGTAGCACACAGAAAGTGAAGACAATCGTAAAATTACTACACAGTTCGGTGGTAGATAATAGGTTGATAGAGACAAATTTCAAATGCCTCGCAAGATGGTATATGACACCAGACAAAACCAGCCGATTTATAGTAGATCAGTCGTCAGAGTGCTGGCGCGCGTGTAAACAACTGGGAACTATTGGCCCATATTTGCTGGGAGTGTCCCGTCATTAAAAAATATTGGAAGGAAGTCCGCCAGCTAACAAAGGAAGTCATAGGGGTGGAAATAGCAGATGACCCATGGACATGTTTGTTTCATGGGGCAGACCTTCCCGTCAAACAATACAAAAACTTGTTGATACCCATTTTTCTAAACGCAGCAAAAAGTCTAATTACAAAAAAGTGGAGCGAAGCAGAAAGCCCCAGCATTAGGGATTTAATATTTCAAATGAGTAAGATACAAAACTTAGAGAATTTAGATGAGAATGGGTAGGAAAGAGAAATGGGGGAGAAGAGAGGGGTAAATGGACAGCATGGAAGGAATTTAAAGACACATGGAGATATGTGGAGGAGATTACACGATAAATACTTTCGCTTAGAAGTGCAGATAACACGAAAAAAAAAAAAAAAAAAGAATAAGGATAACTAACAGCCCATCCAAAAAAGGATTGCAAGGTGGGGGGGGGGGGGGGGGGGGGGGGGGGGGGACGGAAAATTATATGCAATAAATTTATAAATGAAAAGATAATTACCACAAATGATGTGACTTAAAGAAAGAGACGGAAATGAACGTTAAGTTGAATAAAAGTCTCCTTTTAATGTTCGCTGAGGTGGAAAAAAAAAAAAAAGATATACCGTATATACTCGAGTATAGAGCCGACCCGAATATAAGCCGAGGCACCTAATTTTACCACAAAAAACTGGGAAAACCTATTGACTCGAGTATAAGCCTAGGGTGGGAAATGCAGCAGCTATTGGTAAATTTTAAAAGTGCCCATCATGTACAGCCTATCAGTGCCCATGACATGCCGCCTGTCAGTGCCCATCATGTACAGCCTATCACTGCCCATGACATGCAGCCGGCCAGTGCCCATCAGGTACAGCCTATCAGTGCCCATGACATGCAGCCTGCCAGTGCCCATCAGGTAAAGCCTATCAGTACCTGGTAATGAGATGTCACGCTGGTTATCCCACAGTGGGGAAGGCAGCTATGGAGTCAGGCTGAGGGTTTTGTATCGGCAGGGAAGAGGTTAATGCAACACTGAGACTCACCTCATGGCTGACTGCAGAGGTATCCAGGTGCATTTTTGCCTGCAGCAGGGTTGCTGAAGATCGGGTTTCCCAGTGGGGGCTCCGTTCTGGCACTCAGGGATGTGTCCTGGCTCAGCTGGGAGAGAGCGGGCTACGCTGATTTCAGGGAGAGGATCTTAATCGCCGTGCAGCCACGGGAACGATGTCCCGCCTCCTATGACACATGGCACAATGATTCCTCGCATTGGATCACTGTGCCGTCTGTCACAAGAGGAGGTGGGACATCGTTATGCTGGGCTGGCTGCACGGCGACCTGAAACATGGGAGGGGCGCCGGGCCATTCACGAGCTTCACCCAGCGGCACGGCCCGCCCCTTTTCCTCCTTCATTTTGGACTTTTTTTTTTTAACTCACTCGAGTATAAGCCGAGGCGGGATTTTTCAGCCCAAAAAATGGGCTGAAAAACTCGGCTTATACTCGAGTATATACGGTACCTCTAATATCGGGGGTTCTGTCGAATCTTATTTAACAAAGGCTCCAAAATCAGCGCAAATAATAGAGGCAATAGTGGGCATTCCTGGCGCGTCCCATTTGATATGGGAAAGTATTCTGAATATACTCCATTAGCCTTAACCAAGGCTTGTGGTGTGGAATATATACCCGCTATCCAATGTAGCATTCTGTCTCCTAAACCCATGTTTTAGCACTCCCCTCATAAAGGTCCAGTTGACTCTATCAAAGGCCTTTTTGGCATCTGTATTCATGAAGATGCTTGGCATCTTTTTTTGGTTTACAAAATGGACCAAATTGAAAACTTTAATGGTAATGTCTCTGGCTTCCCGTGTGGGGACAAACCCCACTTGATCCATGTGTACTAACTGTAACAGATGAGGTTGTAAACAAGATGCAAGCATCTTCGTGAATATTTTCATATCAACATTTACCGTATATACTCGAGTATAAGCCGAGTTTTTCAGCACATTTTTTTGTGCTGAAAGTGCCCCCCTCGGCTTATACTCGAGTCAAGCACTTTTCTGCAGCAAAAAAAAAAAAATTCCGACCCGACTTTGGGGCCCCGTATCTCGGGGCCACTTGGGTCTAAGGGTCCCAAATTTGGTGTGCCAACCCACTGGACCTAGCACTATAACATATCCAAATATCCCCGAGATACGGGGCCCCAGCTCCAAGTGTCCCCGAGATACGGGGCCCCAAAGTCGGTTCGGAAAAATGTCATTCTCTGCTGCAGAAAAGTGCTTGAGATTTTCTGACCCGAATTTGGGGCCCCATATCTCGGGGACACTTGGTGCTAGGAACCCCAAATGTTGTATTCCAACCCAGTGGAATTAGCACTACAACATATCTAAAGATGGGGTTCCTAGCACTAAGTGACCCTGAGATACAGGGCCCCAAATCGGTCAACTGTGTCCATCTGCATGGGCACAGTGAGGCTGCAAATGGGCATCGTTGACCCTCTTTTCCACTTACAGTAGCTGCGCATTTATCACCCTAGGCTTATACTCGAGTCAATAAGTTTTCCCAGTTGTTTGTGGTAAAATTAGGTGCCTCGGCTTATATTCGGGTCGGCCTATACTCGAGTATATACGGTATTTATTATTTACCTGCACAATGACCAGTCCTTCCCTTCTTTAGGTATTACTACGATATGTGCCCTTAAGGCCTCCACAGATGGGGATGATGTTTGTCCCCATGTGTTGAAAGTTTTGGTCAAATATGGACTTAAGATTGGAGAAAAGCTTTTAAGATATTGTAAAGAAAACCCATCTGGGCCGGGTGCCTTCCCACTTTTCATGGTTTTTATAGCTAATACCACTTCCTCTGATGAAATTGGCATCTCCATCTCCAAACGTGTTGGGGATGGCAGTCTAACTAACTTTGAGGAGATTAGATATTCTTCCATTAACGAGGAAGGTATAGAGGGGGTTGGTAGGTTGTATAATGCACTATAAAATTCTTTGAATTCCCTTACGATATCTTTGGGCATAAAGGTTTTTTGACCTCCTTTTGTTTTGATAAAGGGTATATATGAGTGGCACTGTTGTTCTTTTAGTTTTTTAGCTAAGACTCTCCCGCATTTGTCTCCTGACTCATATATTACTCTCCTCCCTTGTTGCAGGATTGCCCTCGCTTTATACCAGAGAAGATCTGATAGTTGTCTTCTCGCGTCTGCTAATTCAATTCCTAATTCCTTTTCTATAGTCTTCTTGTGTTTTTTCTCTATTCCCTGTATCCTTTCCAGTAACACCCCCATCCGCTCCTCTCTAGCCCTCTTCACTCGGGTATCATGTTTTATTAAGATTCCTCTAATTACCGCCTTATGGGCTTCCCACACTATCCCCATGTCCGTCTCCCCGTCGTTTGGAAGTAAGAATTAATTTCTTTTTTTTAAATCCTCTCGAATCTCGAGACACTCCAACAGGCTTTCATTAAGTCGCCCCCTCCAATCCGTTTTTTGAGTTGCCCCCAACAGGTTTATCCTCATTGTGATTGGTGCATGATCTGACCAAGTAATGTTTCCGATTTGTGTGTCTCGAGTCTTCGAGAGAATCTGTTGTGGTATTAAAAACAGGTCAATTTGTGAATACAACTGACGTGGGTTGGAAAAATATGTAAAGTCTTTCTCCTCTGCATGAAAAGTCCTCCAGACATCTACTAATTGAAACTCTCTCAACTTACTAGTTATGTTTTTCCTTAAAATGATCGATACTGAGGAGGTCCCCGTCGATGTATCTAATTTAGGTTCAAGAGGGATATTAAAGTCCCCCCCCCCCCCCATATTATCAGGTTTCCCTCCTTAAAAGTCCATTAGTTTAGATAATGCCTTTTTCAAGAAGCTATCTTGATGTATATTTGGGGCATATATGGTAGCCAAGGTCATCTTGACTGTTCCTATCAAGCCCTTAAGAAAGATATATCTTCCTCCTGCGTCCTGGCATTTGTCCACCAATGACCAGGCAATTCGCTTGGAAATTAAAATGGCTACACCCTTTGTTTTAGCTTCTTGATTAAAGGCATGGTATACGTTGGGGAAGTTTTTATTTTAACCCTTTTGAGGGCCACCTCCCATCTCAGACTTCTTGGTACCATAGAGTACTTGATGTATGTTTCGAGGTAAGCGACGTCCCATTTAGTATGATTTTCTGAGATCATCAAATTCTTTAAACGGAGGAAGATGCCATTTAGGTCACTCTCGTCTTGTTTGTAAATTTCGAATACCCCTTCAACATCAAGCACCCTAGAAGTTCTGAATTCAAAAATATCCATAATGATTCAAGGATGTGGGGGGAGGGATGGATCAACCTAAGTTGAACTAGGGACCCTGAGGAAGGGAGGGGAGACAAGTGGGCAACAACATGAATGTAGTCACTTTGTTCATCCACCTCCATCATATCTCATTCCTCCTCCCTTCTCCCCTTCCCCCTTCTCCATTACCACTCCCCCTCCCCTCATCACAACCCCTTTAGTCCTTTTATACACATTATACCTCATTACATATTTACACCCTACTGAGTATGGGGAATACCAGCAGGCAAGTAGATAAAAAAAGGAAAAACAAATACTTCAAAATAAAACACATTAATACAGAAAAGCAAGGAAATACCCCCCTTATAACCTACTATGTTACATTATTCCATACAGTCTTATATTAGCCAATATGTGTTCCCCTCCTACCCACTCCCCTCCCCCTACTGCCCTTCCTTATTAATGGGGCAGGGTCCAAAGATACAGTTCCTCCCTTGCCCTCTAGTGTATCTATTTTCCATAGATCTCCCGTAAGCCCACGTGCTCTTTTTTTTCGTGAATTTAAATACTTAGTGTGTGAGTTTCTTTATATATAATAGTTTATTTATTCTTAATTAACCCCACTTGCTTCCCTCTTCCCTCCTCCCCACTACCCTCCCTCCCCAGACCCCTTACCCTTCCCGCCCCCCTGTATCACCCATCTAACAATTCCCCATTCTTACTATTTGTATTTCTATTAATATCTACCCCCCAAACCATCCCCCCTCCCCCCGCCCCCCCATTCACTGCAATCTGTGCTATGTGACACCTTCCAATCCTGTTATCCCCAATTCCTTATTACCCCCCTCCCAAAAAACTCAACTCACTTTACCCTTTCCCCCCAAACCTTATCCCCATTAAATGTATCTCCGAAACCCCGCCCCCTGAATATCTTTCCATCAAGCTAAAACCCTGTTTGCCCATGTTCCCCATATCTAAATATGTATTAGGTCACTCCCATTCAGCAGATTTCTCTACTGCATTCCACATGCACATGACAAACCCAATAGATAACAAAATCATGAGAAAAATAATGAAGAGGGGACTATATAAACACTAGAAAAAGGGCAATAGCTGTCCATGTGGGCCTAAGTACAGGGTAATGGGAGATGGAGATATAGAGTGGCTTTTAAGCCTAACCCTGCAACATCACATCCACAAGAGAGAAATTTATAAATATATAAAGAAAAAAAAAAGGGGGGGGGGAAGAAAAACATTAAGAGGAGAGGGGGGAAGAAGAAAAAACATAGAATCTGAAATTTTACACAGGGGGAGGAGGAGGCATATTAATACAGCCATTAATATGCAGATAATAGATAGGCGAGAGTCCATCTTAAAGTTGTTCTCTTAAAAAAAAAAAAAAAAGGAGGAAAGATAGACAGGTCTCATGGCAGGGGGGTAAAAACTCCCTTCTGCCACCCGACCAGTCTAAGATTTCTTCGGGGTTTATGCTTGCTGTGTTACTATTGGCAGCACAGGCCTGCCCCCCCCCCCCCTTTGGTAGTCTTTTCCTGATGGGCAAAAGCCAGTTTGCACCTCACAGCTTTCAACACCCAGAAACAAAAATAAGGCCGGAAGATCTGATGGAGTCCGTAATAGAAAAGTCCCAGATCCCATCCTAATTGTCAGGGATATCGGATATCCCCATCGGCAGCTTTTATTTTCTCTAGAACTGGGCGCAGTTGTGCCCTCCTCTGAAGGGTAGCTCGCGATAAGTCTAGAAGTATGTTAATCTTAGACCCTTCTACTGTTACAGGGCCAATGTCCCATGCTTTCCTGCTAATCATCTCTCTGTGGGAATATCTATGCAAGCGCCCAATTACATTGCGAGGTCTAGTCAAGTCTGTAGAAGGGGGTCCTGTGGCTCTATGGAGTCTGTCAAATTCAATCTCCCTGGGGGCAGTATTTACTCCTAAGTCATGGCAAATTTTAACCACAGTTTGGTATAACTGCTACTCTCCGATATTCTCAGGAATACCTCTAAAGCCCCATACACACGGTCGGACAATCCGCGGACCAGGTCGGTCGGATTCTGTCCGTCGTACTTTGTCCGATGTTGGTGTTGCGTACACACGGTCGGACTACGTTGTCGGAATATCCGGTCTGCAAGAACGTCGTGACGTAAGTCGTCGTCCACGAGATTAGAAAAGGGAAGTTCAGCACCACGTCAGGCACCCGTTGGGCTCCTTCTGCTGATCCCGTGTTTATCGAGATTTAGTCGAAGTTTGGTGACTTAAGATTCGCGCTTCTCAGTTTTCTGACTCAGATCGTTACTGCTCTTCAGTTTGTGCTTGTCGTGCGTATCTGTTTATTAGTGCGTGTAGTCAGTTCGCATTTGTTGGTCATTGCGGCCTATATCTTGATATAGGACGCTTTGATTTGCACTGCTTATTGTCTGCTCGTTTCTGGTATTCATTTCGTTCTTTCAGGCCTTGCTGTTTATCGGTGCTTTCTGTTTGTCCGTTCTGACCAGCCGACCTTTTGTGACCTTGTGAGTGATGTTTCCTGTGCGTACTCGTCGCCGAGTTCGTGCTGTACGCGGAATTGGTGTCGGGCTTCTAGCTTTGAGCCAAGACCCGTTCATGAACAGAGTGACGAGGAGTATGTGGACCAAGAATTGGTTGCTTCAGCGTGACCAATTCTCGCACATGCCTTTGCTTCGTGAGATCCAGGAGAATAATCCTGATGATTTCAGGAACTTTCTCAGGATGACGGACCCCGATTTTCACCGTCTTTTGGCTTTGCTGACCCCCTTTATCAGCCGGCAGGATACCTGCATGAGACAAGCCATTACTCCGGAGCAGAGGCTTGTTGCCACGTTGAGGTACTTGGCGACAGGGAGAAGTCTTCAGGATTTGAAGTTCTCTTCAGGTATCTCTCCCCAGGCCCTGGGAATCATTATTCCAGAGACCTGTTCTGCCATCATCCAGGTCCTGCAGGAGGACTATATTAAGGTAACATTTCTCCTTTACTATTCCCTTCTATGTATGTTCTTTTTGCTAATGTCTTCTATTTTTGACCTCCTTCCCTAATTACCATGATTGCAATATGCTCTAATATGCTGTGCCCCTTTTCTCCTTCATGCATTTTTCCCTTCACTTACCTCACCAGCATGCTCTTCTGCCCCAATAGACACCTATGGCCTAGTCACCTAAGCAATGTATTTTGTCTGCTGCATAGGATTTGTTGCCCCCAAACACCCCCTAAAATATGCACAAATGTTTGCTGTGTGGTTTACTTCATGTAGAGCCCCTTTTTTTATTGTTTTTTGTGGGGGGGGGGGGGGGGGGAAACTCATTAGGAACCCCCTCCCCCAACTGCTCTGTCAGATGGTACCAATCCTCTATCTGCTGGCTTTCCCAAGGTCAATACACACTATATACCTACCTCTTTTTAGTGGGCATCTTTAGGGATGAATTCTGCAAAGCATGTAGTGCAAGGGGCTGCCTCCATACTTTCCATTTCCTATTTTTTTTGTGTTCTTTCCCTCCTATTAGCTTGCTTGGTAATTTCAGAATGTCACAATGTGCTTTCCTTTTTTTTGGGGGGGGGGGGGGGGGGTTGAAATGTTAGTTTAGCTTTCCTGGGGGCTGCCAATAGTGTTAAGTACAGAGGGTCTGGCCAAACTAGCACACATTATTGAGCCATTTGCCAATCAATGAAGTGCAGAGGGTTACCTGTCCAACACCCCCCCCCAAAACCCTAGTTATTGTCAAAGGCCCATCAGAAGTGGGGGGATTGATGGGGGGTGAGTAATCTGTGAAGGGGAGCCTCTACTTTTCTGTGCAAATACTTTCCAGCCTCCAATTTTATACAATGCTCTTGTTCCAAGATGTTGATTGTCTAATCTGCTTGCAATGTTTATGTGCAAAGTGACTAATTTTTTTTTCTTGTTTCACTCCACAGTTCCCTTCAACGCCACAGGAATGGCAGACTGTGGCCTCCCACTTTGCCAGCCGTTGGGACTTTCCTAACTGCGGAGGGGCAATTGATGGGAAACACGTCCGCATCGTCCCACCGCCCAACTTGGGGTCCCACTATTATAATTATAAAGGGTTTAATAGTGTAGTGATGTTGGCGGTGGTGTCGGCAACATATGAATTTATGTATGTGGACGTGGGGATGAACGGCCGGATCTCGGATGGTGGTGCCATTACGCACACGGAGTTCTACTGGCGTCTCCAAAGTGGCAGTCTGTGCTTGCCACCTCCAGAGGAGAATGCTGAAGGACTCCCCTTCGTCTTTGTCGCAGATGAAGCGTTTGCGTTGACTCCCATGTGATGAGGCCGTTCCCGATGAGGACCCTCACCCCAGAACAGAGGGTCTTCAACTACAGGCTGTCCAGAGCCAGAAGAGTGGTGGAGAACACTTTTGGCATCCTGGCCAGCCGCTTCCGCCTGTTCTTGACGGTAATTAACTTGGCGGAATACAAACTGAACCACATAGTTCTTGCCTGTTGCATATTGCACAACTTCCTCAAAAGACATAACAGGAACTATGTGGTGCCCGTTGGCCCAGATGTGGAGGGCCCTCCAAATGCGGACCTCACAGCCCTTCAAGTGGCACGTCCAGGCTTGCCCCTCTAAATGCCCGCGCGGTCCGCGAGCAATATATGGAGTACTTTGTGGGTAGGGGGGCCATTGCTCTGCCTGACGATGTGTGAGAGGCATTTTTTAATAAATCTGATATTTCAACCAACCTATGATTTCTTGTCATTTCAGTATTCTTTTTTGCTTATTTTACCTTGAAATTTTTTCACTTTGCCTTCGACAGTGGGAATGCACTTTCTGGGCAAAAGGAGGTAACAGTCTCTTCTTCCCAAAAAGATTAGTCTCATGTTGTGTGTTTGATACCTAATCTTTGGTCTAGATAAGGTTTGTACTGCCTAACTGACACCCAAAATACTCCTTTTCATCACCAGGTCAGACATGTGTGTATTCTCAAAAATGCTGTGCTCCGTGTTTTCGTACAAAGCACTGTGGGTGTCATTTACATAAGTCAAATCCACTATGCTCTACAAGTGCAGTGAAAAAGTGCCCTGGAAAAGAAACTTGCAGTGCAAAGTGGACTTGCCTTTAGTAAATAACACCAATTGGCCCCCATATCCTTTCCATTTGACATACATAATGCATTGTGTTTTTGAAATAAGGAAGCCACACATTTAGAAAAATAAAAAAGTTTACTTGGAAAACATTCACAAGTGTGTTTACAATCTTCACGCCCAAACTGACAACATCTTGGTTATTTACAGCATTGTTTAGAAACATTACGCAATTGGTAAAACCAGGCATGGAGCAAAACAGAACCTATGAACTAGGAAAGTTCAACTTTGTAAAGTGAAGACAAGATCAGACATGACTATATGTTCAAAGTGTGTTTGATCTTGCCTTCATCACATGGGGGGGTCACCCCTGGAAAGTGGAAATTTAGAACATGCACACAATTTGGGTCTGAAAATGGTGATTAGATGGTAAAACACATGCCTAGAAGCTTCAAAAGTGCCATTTTCCATCATGGGGATGAATGGACGTTTTTTGGGGGTGCAACCCCTTCACCACAACCGCTTTCGTAGTTTGTAAAGTGGTTGCACCCCCAAAAAAACGATGGCATTCATCCACCATGATGGGAGCTAGCACATGTGGACACAATGTGTGCATGTTCCAAATTTCACACAGTTCTTAAGTTGCAAATGTGTTCATAAGCTGGCACAAATGTGTGTTAATTACTTGGTGCGTTTTCATATTTTTCCTAAAACATCAATGATGTTCTTCAATTTTTGTTGAACATCATTGATGTTTTGCTTTATGTAATCGAGATCTCTATTGCAGACCATTATCTCCCCGATGAGTACGTGGGCACTCTCTGTGGTAAAGTGCGATTTTTCTTCCACAACATCCACGTCACCTAAAAACCACAAACAAAAAAAAATCGGGTGTTGGAAATGAGGCAGGCATACATTGATTAGCTTACCAGTAGCTGTGTTCTCCCACACTCACCTGTTGTGGTGACAATTTCTCCAAGTTCGATGATCTCTCCTTCCTCCTCCTCCTCCTCTGCTTCTGCTGTTTCACCTTTTTTGGGAGGTGTTGGTTTTGGGGTTTCCTCAGACGGGCCAAGTTTTCGCTCCCCTATGAGAATGTACAAAAGGAAGATTTAGCAACACAATCTATTGAGGGCAGAAATAGGAAATGACAAACATTGCTTGAAAGTGACGGACACAATTTTTGTTTGGCCAGTTACAAATGCCAACTACATGAATGTAGTCACTTTGTAAAGGTGCTAAACTGACTAGCTTTTTGGTAGAAGTTTGTGTGATGGAGACCCCCCTCTAGTATCCACTGGAGCACATGTGTGGAAAAGCCTAATAAAAAGGTGGTTTGGGTGTCCCAGCACTAGTGCTCTAGAGTCCAGATGGGGAACCAGCTACTGGGTGACCTCTCCTTTACATTGAATAAATTGGCTTTACATTCTTGATGACATTTCTAGTGAGAACAAACTTCCTTTCCACAAAAAAAACACCAAACATCGTATTATAAGTGGCCGATCGTTGCGTACGATCGAATGCACAGACGAACATGAAAGTGCCCATTTTGGAATGTACAACTTTGTAAAAATCAAACCACATGGAGCAGTATGCAAGCAAGAAATAAAACACAAAAAACAACTACTTACTTTTTTGAAGAATTTGCTTGATCTTTCTGTACTGATCGGCCTCCCTCAGTTTCAGGTCTGACCAGCGTTTCCTCAGTTGCTCCTTGGATCGTTGTACCCCAAAATTATTGTACAGCCTCCTCACAACTTTGGACATGATCTTGGCCTTGCGGACATTGGGGTTGAGGTAAGGCCCATACTTCCCATCATAGTCGCTCCTCTTTAATATGTCCACCATCTCCAACATTTCTCCAAATGACATATTGGAGGCCTTGAATTTCAGGCTCCGGGATCGGGACGTTTCTGCCTCCGGACTTTCCTCGTCCTCCTCGTTGGTGGGATATTTGTGGCGCACCTGCTGTGTCCCCGCCATGTGCTCTCCCCACTGCGCCGTAAAGAGAAGGGGTGGGGAATAGATGAGAAAGATCGTCAGGGGCGGGCGGAGTTTGACGCATGCGCACTGTATATAAAACGTCACACGCCTGTGTCGTAGCCAAGATCTGGGAGACGAGGGGAGAGAAAACTCACGCACGAGACGATCGCTATAAACGAAGGTACAATTGGACGTTGGTACATAACTAGCCTAGACTGATTCTAACTTGAGGCCTCTTTATGGAGAAGATTAGGAGAGTTTAGCCTGACATAATTTATAGTGTTTTGTGTGGTGTTGTGTCTTGCAGAGATTATGAAGGGATTCAACAACATGAGTTTTCTCCCCCTCTTCATTGCCAAATACAGGGAATTTCCCATTTTATGGCAGGGTAAACACCCCCATTATAGCAACAAACCAAAGAGGCACGCAGCCCTGGAGGAACTTGTGGAATTTGTCAAGCCAAGGTTCCCCACGGCAACTGTTGATGCTATAAGAAAGAAAATTGGCAGCCTGAGGAGTGCGTATATCAGGGAGCGCAAGAAGGTTGTGAAGTCGGAAGAAACTGCAACTGCAGCAGATGAGGTCTATGTGCCCAAGCTCTGGTACTATCAGAGTCTCCATTTTCTCAAAGACCAGGCTGATGTCACGGAGCCACTCTCGACTCCTCCTTCCACGCTTCCTTGCGCGCAGGCCACCCCTGATGAGGCTTCCGAGGACCAACCTGGGCCTTCCAGTCTGGAAGAGGTGGAGGAGCCCAGCTTGTTCCAGGTATAGTAGTTTTGTTACCATTTATGTGAATAATGAATGATGATCACTTAATTCAGGATCCCCAATTGCTTAGTTCCTAACGTGTTTGACATATCAACTGACAGTAGTGTTGGAGACAGTTGGGGCCACAATCTAAACTGCAGAGCTGAGAATTGTATGGTTTTCTATTTGTAAACATTTTGCAACAGTCACTAGATGAAAATTGTGTGTGTTTGATGAACAAATAACTGAAACTATGTCCCTTTTTCATACACAGGAAGACCTCAGCCAGGAGGTGGCTGTGGAAGGTGGCAGTCAGGAGGAGGCAGGGGTTAGTGGCAGCCACGAGGTGGGTAGTGGCAGCCAAGAGGGGGCTAGGCCTCGGAGCCTGACTGACTCCCAAATCCCTCTCCTCCGCCTTCCGTACAGAAGGGCGAGAAGGGGGGGGTTATGCGGCAGAGTCAGCGCTCTGCATGATCAGAGAGGCTTCAGCCTCCCTACATGCCACACCCGCCGACGAGGAGACCTTTGGCTCGGTGGTTGTCACGAAGATGATGGGTATGGAGGTGAGGCAACGCAACATGTGTGAGGGGCTCATCCTCCATGTCCTAAATAAGGGTAGGGCTGGGGAGATGACCCCAGTCACACATGTTTGCCATACTTACCATGCTCCGCCTCCTCCTCCTCCTCCTCTTTCTGCCACCCCACCAGCACGACAGCCACAGCGTGCAAGGAAGACCTGAGAGTGACGACCTGGAATCAGTCTGGTCTGAGAGAAGATGGAGCCTCTTGTAGTACCAGAGCCTGGGGACCTAGATGGCATCTGCTGCAGTTCCGGATGCTTTCGACTTCAGGACCAGATTGCACTCCCCTTAATATACGTACTCCTCAGGCCCCCAATTTTCTACGCTTGAAAAATGATGGTTGCCGTGGGGGGCCAAGGCTTTGCAAATTCCCCAAGTTTCACCATGGCTGTGTTCCTCTTTGGTTTGTTGCTGAGACCTAAATAAAGGTTTATTTGATTTGAAATAATCATTGACTATTGTGTTTTACTTTTCTACAATGACAGTTTTTCTTGGAGTAGGCAGGTACATTTCACTAATCCTAAAGTAGAATTAACAAGGGGCACCAACAACCAACAAACTACTAGTAAATTTAAGCAAGAAATACAAATGTTAATAATGTGGTTTTGCTAAGTTGAGACACACAACCCCCCTCCAAAAAAAAAACAAATTTATCCTTCAAATATGTATTCCCAAAAAAATAAAAAAAAAAGACAAATGATGCTAAAAAGATAACAAAGATTCTTTTACGATCTGAGTAAAAATAAACATGTAGTGTATAAATGCTGAAAAGTAATAAAGAAGTAAGTTTGTGAGAAGTGCGGGTGAATAGGAGCAGCTAAAACATGTCATTCTTGTTGCATTGTAAAGAAAAAGAGAATGCGCTGCATTAAAGACATTTTAACATTGCAGCGTGACGAATGTGCTGTGTCGATTAGGAAAGGTAGTTTTACCTGACCGAGCGCTTCCGTCACAGAATTTCTTCTGAGCATGCGTAGCACTTTGTCCGTCGGACAACCGTACACACGATCGGATTTGGTGTGATCGGACCGTGTTGACGGCAAATCTTTCCAGCAGGAGATAAGACTTTGTCCGTCGGACAAACCGACGTACACTGTCCGATGGTGCATACACACGGTCTGATTTTTCAACAACATTGTCCGATCGGACAGAATCCATGAAAAAGTCCGACCGTGTGTATGGGGCTTAAATCTTAAATTATTCCTCCTACTTCGGTCCTCAACCTCTTCCATCTTTATTTGGATAATGGAGTCTTGGGCTGATTGTTCCTTTTCCAATTTTAGTACCCGTGCCTCCAGTCTTTCTATGGCAGACCCTTCCACATCTACTCTGGCTGTTAATGTCTGGACCTCCATATGGATAGACGGCATTTCCCGTAAATGACCCTCTTCAAGATGAGATACTAAAGCCTCCATTAACTTACAATGTGCCTCCATCTCCTGTCTAGTGGGGAGGGCTTGTAAGATAGTTCTCAAGCCCCCTGGTATATCACTCATTTGCGCCCCCTTGTTCCCCTCTCTCACCTCTTGGTCCTGTTCCAGGGCTGGTTCGAGGGGGAGACTCATCCGGGGTGCTGCCATCGGTATCTCCATGCCTGTGATCTCCCTGGTCTCCAGTGTAGAGGCGCGGGCTGCTGCTCGAGTACGTGGGAAAACGCCTTTGATCTCTTGCTGCAGGGGATCTCTACAAGACGGCTTCTTTTTTTCCCCTTTCCGCTTCGAGCTGTGCATCCCCCTTAGGGGTCAGGAATACCAGCCACTACTGCTGCTACTGCTGCACAGCGTCTCCTTCCTCCACTTTATACCGCACTATTCCAGCAGTATGCCGGCATCCACACACCCCCACTGTCTCTCCTCTGTCTCCTTTAATGGGTCCGTCAAGTCTGCTTCAGACAACCCCTCTCTGCTCCATGCACTCAACAAGGGGTTAATGGGGGCTGTTGCCCAGTGAGAAAAGGTTACCGTGTGCCGCTTCGTTTTCCTCTAACACCTCCCATACCCTTCACAGTCGCCACTCTCCTGTAGCCTTCCCGATGCTGAGCGGCGTCGGAATCGAATCACCTACACCACGTGTAGCGCCGCTCGTCTTTACTCGGCTCTACTCGGAACCGCTCTGCGTTTTCAATATTCAGGCTGATTCCAGAGTCATATGTTCTGCCATACCCCGCAAGCTTCTTGTTACCGACTCAACACCGTCTCTACACTCCGCGGTCGGCACTCCTCAGCACGCCTCATTCACTGCAATCCCAGCCGGCAATCACCCCAGCTCAGAGGTTAGTCACATACATTTGGCTAGGGCTCTGGAGGGAGAGATCCGTACTCAGCCAGCTTGTCTCTCTACTCCGCTATTATCAAGCCATGCCCCGTTTTGATATTTCAATTTAAGAAATATGTTACGGCCAGCATCATCTACGAGAGAGACAAGGACCTCAGGAGCAAAAGATTTGTGGAAAGCAATGGAGACACCCTTAGATTTGGATTACAGATTAGTACTATGGAACCAATTTGGATAATAGTGGTTGTGTATGACCGGGGTGGCATCTGTACGAAAGTGAATTTCTTGCAAGAGTAAAATGTTAGAGCGCATCTTATGGAAATGGTACAAAATTTGGTTCTGCTTATCTGGTGTGTAATACCCCTGACAGTTAAAAGATGACACATTTACCGGACATCTGACTGCCATAATAAGTAAGATAATTCAAGGGGAGAGGGAGATAAGGAAATGTGAACCTCTCTCAAACCCACAGATCCCAGGTAGACGGGAAAAGACAAAGAAAGAAGGACAAAAATAAGTTGAGGCTCAGAAGAGAGAAAGAAATAGACAAGAGGGAATAAAGACCAACATTTGTCTTCAGGCCTCTGAGAAATTGAACAAATAAGGCTGCTTTTACAATGAGGCGCCTTACAGGCGTTATAGAGCTAAAAATAGCACCTGCATAGCGCCTGTAAAAAGCCTCTCCTCTCACTCCAGTGTGAAAGCCTGAGTGCTTTCACACTGGAGCAGTGCCAAAGAGTCCTGCAAGCCGCATCTTTGAGGAGCTGTGTATACACAGCTCCTACAGCGCCCCTGCCCACTGAAATCAATGGGAAGCGCCTCCGAACAGCCGGCAAAGTGTCGATGCAGCAGCACATTTAACCCCTTTTTCGTCGGTTAGCGGGGCTTAAAAGCGCCCTGCTAGCAGCTGAAAAGTGGAGCAAAAATGACAGTAAAGCATCGCTAAAAATAGCGGTGCTTCACCGCCGATGCCCCCAACGCCCCAGTGTGAAAGTAGCCTTAGACACAGCAAAAGAGAACCAACGGAGACAGAAAAAATGAGGAAAATAAATAAATAAAAAAGGCCACTAGGTGGCTCCATAACACCATTAATTAAGAAATGCATATCCAAGAATGAAAAAAAAAAATCACTAAGGCTGCCTTCACACTGGGGCGCTTTGCGGGCGGTATCCATGCGGTCTCCCATTGATTTCAATGGGATGGAGCGGTATAGGAGCGGTGAACACACCACTCCTTCACCGCTCCGAAGATGCAGCTAGCAGGACTTTTTTTTACCGTCCTGCTAGCGCACCGCTCCAGTGTGAAAGCCCTCAGGGCTTTCACACTGGAGACACAGCAACAGCTGTTTCGGGTCGGTTTGCAGGCGCTATTTTTAGCGCAATAGCGCCTGCAAACCGCCCCAGTGTGAAAGCAGCCTAACCAAAAGACAGTGCATGTTCTGGCACTGACAGGCCTAAGTGGGGACGCGTGAGACACATGGGGTAACTCCCAGACCCCAATGACCCACGGTGCAATAGAAAAAAAAATATCACACAGAAATATTCCGTGAGAGCTTAACATGTAAATGAATCCTATGAGAATAGAACCATGAAAAGAAATAAAAATCATAATACCTATGATAGCATCAGAAAACAAACACACACACAGAAATAAATAAAAAATAAATATGACCTAGGGGTTAGGTCAAAATAACTCCAAGGGCAAAGTGAGCAAGTCCCTGAAAAAAAAAAAAAAAGCCAGGAGTGACTCCTGAGGAAAGGAGACAAGTAAAGGGCCCCACAGGAAAAGTTCAGTCATTCAGAGCCTTTTGAGATGAGGATCTTTTATTTGCGCCCTTGTTTCTGCCATTGTGAAGCAATGGGTAGACCCGGAGTAGTTGGAACAAATGGCCAAACAGGCAGTGAAACCTGAGGAAGCTCCAGTGTGCTGAGAAACTTTGGCAAGTCTCTGAGGGTGCGAATTGATACAGTTTTGCCTTCCTGGCGGATGCAAAGCTGTAAAGGAAAGCGGCACTGATCTTTAATTTTGCGTTCCTGCAGGAGCTGCATAAGTGGCTTCAGGGCCCGGCGCATGACCAGGGTCTAGCGAGAGAAATCAGGAAGGAGCATAACAGGAGTGTCATTAAAAATAATGGTATCCTAATGGGTAAGGAAATCCCCCTGAAGGTGTGGCAGGTGATCTGGTCTCATGGCTGAGAGTTTCAAGGAAAATGTATATACAATTCTCTACTTTTGGTACCTGACCCCAAATGTACTCCACACCATCTATCCTACTAGTTTTGACCGTTGTTGGTGTTGTCACAGAGATAGGGGTACCCTCTTCCATATTTATTGGAGCGGTCCGCTTTTTGGTACTCAGTACAACAACTACTAGGTCACCTCTTTAGGTATTGAGGTATTTATCCTGATGACACCTAAATCATTCCTATTGGACTTATCCCCACTGAAAATGTATAAACCCTACAAGACACTGCTGCGACTTATCCTTAGGGCTGCATGCTGTCTTATAGCTCTTAATTGGAAAAACACTCCCCTCCTTCCTCAGATGCCTTGTATGCTAGGATTTATATAGATAGATAGATATATATATATATATATATATATATATATATATATATATATATATATATATATATATATTGTCTCAGAGAGAGAGCCAGGAGAAGTCCAGTTCGGGGTTTATACATCTCCCAGGCTAATTTAAGCTCACCTGAGCAAACAACCTTTGCTCTCTGCCTGGGACACACAAACATGGATGGTTTGTGAGGAGCTAAAAGGTTGGTAAAACGCTTTAAAAACCCTTTACAGAAACTGACAAGTGGTAGGCTTGCTCAGCCTGATAGTTAGGGACAGTGTATGGTATTTTTTTTTTATCTATATATCTTTATTTAAATTTTTACAGTTTACAAATTATACACAATCTCATAAAACACTTTTACCAGGATCAGGTTGAGCATAAAACATTTAGCGAATCAGTTGAGATCTACCTCATTCACATCACCTTACATTCCCCCTCTACCCCATGCATCCATCCTCTTACTCTCCATTGGTATCTGTTTATCCACCAAGTGCATTTTGTTTAAATTGATTTAATTGGCACTATCTAAATCAAAAGACATGTTCCTCTCTCCATCCATGGTTTCCATACCAAATGGAATTTGGCAAGGTTCCCTTGTTTTATGTATATAGTTCTTTCTTTCATGATCACTCTGTCCATGTTTTGCTCCCACTCAGTAGCTGTAGGGGGGCTAGTGGACTGCCACCTACGAGCGATTAATATCCTAGCCTGAAAAAGACAGCGCAGGACAGCAATCTGGCCTTCCCTGGGCCTACCCACTCCCCCTCCTCCCCCGAGGACACATAGGATAGGGTCCAGTTCCAGGTGAGTATTGAATACCTGGGAGACCCTGTCCACCACCTCTTTCCAGTATTCATATAATTTTGGGCATTTCCAGAACATATGGACAAGGTCACCCCCCGGTCTCCCACATCTAGGGCATTTGTCATCCTGCCTACACCCAAACCTAAACAGTTTATTTGGGGTATAATAGGCCCGGTATATTAGGAAAAGATGTGACATCTTCTGGGGGGGGGGGGGGGGGGGGGGGAGTGAAACCAGTGGAGCCAGTTCGAGTATCCTTTCCCATTGAGGAGCTGAGATGGTCCCCACATCTCTCTCCTACTTTGCTTTGTGTGGGCTTATTTGTGTGGCTCCCGTAGTCCCTTTATACAAATGCAGGTATAAATCAGATATCAAACCCTTCCGGGTCCTCACCCGTGACAAATTCTGTAAAACCTGCATGTTTGTCCACTCAGGTAGTTCCCCTTTAAACTGTTCATCCAGAGCATGCCTCACCTGTAAGTATCTAAAAAAAGACTTCCTAGGAAGGAGGAAAAGGTCTCTGAGGTCCTGGAAGCTTCTGATCCTGCCCTCATGGTAAATCTGAGCAATATATTTTAGGCCTGCTCTCTCCCATTCTCTGACAGTCCCCAGCTTTTGTACTTCGCGTAGGTTGGTGTTCTCCCATAGCGGGGAGAAAGCCATAAACCCTCTGTATCCCAGCATTTTTTTTGCAGTGCCCCATACCCTAGCCATTAAGTCCTGGGTAGGGAGCCCCTTATGGAAGGTCCCTGCCTCTAATATCTCAACCAAAGAGTTGTGTGAGGCTTTGTAGAGGAGGATCTTCCACTCATGCCCCTCATTCTCGACTTCGCAAAAGGGTGCGGCAGGGCTACTCCTCCTGACCCAGTTGGGAGTTGTAGTGTACTAAGACTTATCCGAGAGATTCCCCCTTTCCATACTAATTCTCTAAATATGGTCTCTACCTTGATAAACCACTTTTTATAAATCCATATTGGCGAATTATGAAGTATGTATAACAGTTGTGGCATAAGGAGAAGTCTTGTTCGGGGTTTATACATCTCCCAGGCTCCTCTCCTACACATTCAGAGGTCTCTGATACATGATCCAGTTCGGATCTTAGTCCTCCTCTCCAGGCTAATTTAAGCTCACCTGAGCAAACAGCCTTTGCTCTCTGCCTGGGACACACAAACATGGATGGTTTGTGAGGAGCTAAAAGGTTGGTAAAACGCTTTAAAAACCCTTTACAGAAACTGACAAGCGGTAGGCTTGCTCAGCCTGATAGTTAGGGACAGTGTATGGTATAGTTAGAGCCGAGACACGGCTAGGACTTTTGTTTTTTGTTATTTCTGTTTTGATGTGTTTTCTGGAAGACTGTGCAGCACCTGTGTATGGACTTGTATTTACATCCAATAAACCCAGCACTGTTTTCACTACCTCAAGTAGATTTGGTATCTGTGCCTAAATAAACAGCTCATCCCAGGGAGCTTTATACCTGCTACCTGTCCCCCAGGTTACAATATATATAGATTTATATATATATATATATATATATATATATATATATATATATATATATATATATATATATATTATTATTATTATTATACAGGATTTATATAGCGCCAACAGTTTGCGCAGCGCTTAACAAAATAAAGGCAGACATTACAATTACATAACAATTTGGTACAAGAGGAATCAGAGGGCCCTGCTCGTTAGAGCTTACAATCTAAAAAGAAAGGGTCAATTGATACAAGAGGTAATAGCTGTGGGGAATGAGTTGATGGAGGAAGTAAAACAGTGTTAGTTAGAAACAGGATAGGCTTCTTTAAAGAGAAAGGTTTTCAGGGATCGTCTAAAGATGGATAGATTAGGGGACAGTCTGACAGATTGGGGTAGAGAGTTCCAAAGGATGGGAGAAGCTCTGGAGAAATCCTGGAGGCGAGCATGGGAGGAGGTGACAAGGGAGCTAGAGAGCAGGAGGTCTTGGGAGGACCGAAGAGAGCGGCTTGGTTGGTATTTTGGTACTAGGTTAGTGATGTAGCTGGGGGCAGAGTTATGGATGGCTTTGTAAACTAGTGTTAGTACTTTGAATTTTATTCGTTGGGTGAGTGGAAGCCAGTGGAGGGATTGGCAGAGAGGGGTGGAGGACACTGAATGGTTGGTAAGGTGGATGAGTCTTGCAGCGGCATTCATTATGGACTGAATGGGGGATAGTCTATGTAAAGGTAGTCCAATGAGGAGGGAGTTGCAGTAGTCGAGGCGAGAGATAACCAGGGAGTGAGTTAGAAGCTTGGTGGTGTCATTCGTTAAAAAGGGGCATATTCTGGAAATGTTGCGGAGGCTAAGACGGCATGATTTGGACAGGGATTGTATGTGGGTCTGAAAGGACAGTTCAGAGTCTAGGATTACCCCTAGCACCCTGGCATGTGGGGACGGACTGATAGATGTGCCATTATTCTTGACTGGGAAGTCAGGGGAAGGGGCACGTGGAGGAGGAAATATTAAGAGCTCAGTTTTAGACAGATTAAGTTTGAGGAAGTGGTTTGACATCCAGACTGATATGTCTGTTAGTAAATCAGTGATGCGTGAGGAGATTGATGGGGTGAGTTGAGGGGCAGAGAGATAGATCTGGGTGTCATCAGCATATAAATGGTAGTGGAAGCCATGTGAGGCTATCAGCTGACCCAGGGAGGATGTGTAGATTGAGAATAGTAGAGGTCCAAGGACAGAACCTTGGGGGACCCCAACAGTAAGAGGAGTTGGAGAGGAGGAAGTGGAGTTGTAAGTGACACTGAAGGTGCGATGAGATAGGCAAGATTCGAACCAACGGAGAGCACAGCCATGGAGACCAAGCCAATTTAGTTTTTTGAGGAGGAGGGGGTGGTCAACTGTATCAAAGGCAGCAGAAAAGTCTAAGAGTAAGAGTGCAGAATAATGACCATTGGTTTTTGCTGTTAGTAAGTCATTTGTGAGTTTTAGGAGGGCAGTTTCTGTGGAGTGCTGAGGGCGAAATCCAGACTGAAGGGGATCCAGAAGGTTATTCTCAATGAGGTGGTCGCTCAGTCGGCTGTAGACTAAACGTTCAAGGAGTTTGGAGGCAAAAGGGAGTAGAGAGATGGGTCTTAGATCGTTAAGATTGGTTGGGTCTAGTGAGGCCTTTTTTGGTATGGGAGTGACTAGGGCATGTTTTAGAGGGTTGGGGAAGATGCCAGTAGAGAGGGAGAGGTTGAAGATATGAGTTAAAGAGTGTAGGATAGAGTCAGAGGGTGACCGTAGTATTTGAGAAGGAACAGGGTCCAGGGGGCAGGAGGTTAGGTGGGCATTAGAAAAAAATTTAGTGACTTCCTCTATAGTAGCTGGATTAAAAGAGGAAAGTATTGATTGTGCAGGAGGACAAGGAGTGTAAAGTGAGGGAGATATGTGTAGAGTAGAGAACTCGAGACGAATTGTCTCAATCTTATTTTTGAAGTGATTAGCAATCTCCTGGGCAGTGAGTAAGTTAGTGGGTGGAGGTAATGGAGGACGAAGTAGAGAAGTAAATGTAGAAAAGAGTTGACGGGGACTGCGTGAGAGGGTGTTAATGAGAGTGGTAAAGTAGGTCTGTTTGGCAGTGCGCAGGCAGGAATGGTATTTTTGGAGGGCAGATTTTTATTGGCTGAAATCTTGATATATATCTATATTTATAGATATATCTGTCAAAAAAGGGTAAAAATCCTGCGCTTATCCCACCCCCCTGGAAAAGGCGTATAAATAAACTATTGACTAATAGGTAAACATAAAAACTAAACATAAAAGTGGAGAAAAGCTGCAACCCCAAAAAGGTCCAAATCCCTGACACAAACATATACAAGTAGAAAATAGATGCGCTAATCAATAAATTTACAGTGCAAAAATTGGGACATGAAAGTCCACTCATACAAAGAGTTTATTAAATCAGCACACTAAAAACTTGCATCAAGGCAACCAGAAATCAACCAAAAAAAAAGGTGGAGGCCATTGTGAGATGCCTATCTGTTTAAGCAGGCTGGTGCAAACCGCCACTCTGTTTTGTGTGCTTTTTTTTGCCGATTTCTGGTTTACTTGATGTAAGTGTTTAGTGTGCTTTCCTCTTCTTCCCATATATGCTCTGGGATTTATCCTGAAGCTTTTAGATTTGATATCAGCTCTTCCATCGACACGGAGGCTTCTGGGTCCATTGATGAATTGGATCTGCTGTTACAGCTTAGACTGTTAGAGCTCGTTGGGAGTATTATCCAGCGCTTGATACCTTTGCTGTCTGGTAAGAATTGAATTTATGTGGTGATGGTATACTCACGGTATTTGTGTTTTGAAGAACACTGACATGTTTCTCTGGTTCACCTAATCCCCCCTTATTTATAAGGGTCTTCCAGTTGGACACTTATACACATATTTTTTGGACTAAATAATATACACATTTCTTTATATATTTGTATATTTATTTTTAGATTCGGTCATCAGTTATTATATATATTTTTTATCAAATATTACACTTATATCTGTATGATTGGACTTATGTCCCAATTTTTACACTGTGGATTTATTGATTTTCTAATTATATATGTCTATTGCTTAGAACTTGTTGTTGTGTATATGATCCGATCTGTTGAGCTGCTTGTGTGGCTCTGATATTGTCACCAGCATCGCTACAGATTTGTATTTTGCATCATTACTGTCTTGGTATGTATAATGCAATTTTTGGCGAAATAAAAGAATAATAAAAAAAAAAAAAAAAATTACAGCATTCAAAACAGCCAAACTTGGCGTTCTGAATGCTTTTAAGTGCAAAGGAGGGAGACAGCAATAAAAGTGATCAGAATTATTATTATTTTTCTTTTTAAAAGGGACAGTTTCAATTCTGCACTGCATTGTTTTAACTGACAATTGCGTGGTCGTGCGACGTGGCTCCCAAACAAAATTGACATCCTTTTTTTTCCCACAAATAGAGCTTTCTTTTGGTGGTATTTGATCACCCCTGTGGTTTTTATTTTTTGCGCTATAAACAAAAAATAGCGACAATTTTGAAAAAAACACATTATTTTTTTTTACTTTTTGCTGTAATAAATATCCCCCAAAAATGTATATTTTTTTTTTTCCATCAGTTTAGGCCGATACGTATTCTTCTACATATTTTTGGTAAAAAATTGCAATAAGCGATCATTGATTGGTTTGCGCAAAAGTTATATGCAGGGGGGGCTGGGTGATGTAAAAGGGGTCCAGATTATTATTTTCATTAATTAGCAGGTGAATGTGGCCCTCCATGCATTCACAGTTGAATCCAGACCTTAAGTGGAAAAAGGGTACATAAAGGCTTGGACCAGGAATCCCTAAAGGTGGCTTAACAGGGCGGGCATTTCCTGTTAGGAAGAGGAGGAGAGTACTTGGTTTTCTCTGAGGCTTTAGCCTGCTAAAACACAAGCATAGACAAAAAGACATAAGCAGATGTGTGACAAACGCTCCCTCCAAAAAACAAAAAACACCCTCCAACAGTCTAAGGCACAGACGAAAGTAGCCCTCCGTATCACACTCCCCAGGGTCATAACCTTGGGAGTGCAACGCAGGCTCCTAACTCCGACCCTCAAGGGAAGACAAGAGAAAACAAAACAGCCCATAGGTAAAAAAAAAAAACTACAGGAGCTTCTGCTTACCTGCTCATGCCACCGGTTCCATAACCGCAGAGGGGGTGCAGGGGGCCAAATCAGGTGTTATTTTAAATTTACCAGGCTTCTCGCCGTTGCAAGGCCTGGAAATACTCACCAGCCGGGTTCTGCCCCTTCCTCCTGCACTCCAGCAGCCGGAACCGGAAGCCGCTCACATCCCGCCCAGTACGGACATGATGCCACCAGGACCCGGAACAAGCGGTGGTCTCAGGGGGCTGAGACACCTGCCCCAGCCCCCAAACCACCAGGTCTAAGGCAGGAGCTTCACAGCTGGCCATAACCCTTGTCAGGTTGGGAAGAAGGAAGGAGCTCCGGAACACCCCCTCCCATTAGGGGGGTGCTGGAATGAACCTACAGAGAAGGAAATAAAAAATAAAAAAAAATAAAAAAAGGTATGCTAGACGACATTCCCCACTTGGAGAAAGTGTAGCATACCTATGGTCCCTCTCAGTGCTTCCATCATGGCAGAGTAAACACTACAACTGAGGCCATGATTAAAGTATCCAGTTTTAACCACCTGCTTACTGGGCACTTAAACACCCCTCGTGGTCAGACCAATTTTCAGCTTTCAGTGCTCTCACACTTTGAATGACAATTACTCAGTCATGCAACACTGTACTCAAATGATTATTTTGTCCTTTTTTTCCCACAAATCGAGCTTACTTTTGGTGGTAACTGATCACCTCTGGGTTTTTTATTTTTTTCGCTATAAATGAAAAAAGACCGTAAATTTTGAAAAAAAAAATATTTTTCTTTGTTTCTGTGATAAATTTTGCAAATTAGCAATTTTTCTTCATAAATTTTGGCCACAATTTATACTGCTACATATCTTTGGTAAAAATAACCCAAATTAGTGGATATGATGTGGTCTGTGTGAAAGTTATAGAGTCTACAAGCTATGGTGCAAATCATAAAAAAAATTATCACATTTGATGTACTGAGGCTTATCTAATTTCTTGAGACCCTAACAAGCCAGGAAAGTACAAATGCCCCCCAAATGACCCCTTTTTGGAAAGAAGACTTAACAGGGTATTTAGTAAGGGGCATGGTAAGTTATTTGAAGTTGTAATTTTTCCCACAATTCTTTGCAAAATTAAGATTTTTTATTTTTTTTTCACAAAATGGTCATTGTAATAGCTTATTTCTCTCACATGGAATGTGCATACCACAAATCACACCCCAAAATACATTCTGCTACTCCTGAGTATTACGATACCACATGTGAGACTTTTACACTACCTGGCCACATACAGAGGCCCAACATGCAGGAAGAACCATCAGGTGTTCAAGGAGCATAAATTACCCATCTAACTTGTTGACTACCTAATACACTTTTGAAGGCCCTAGAGCACCAGGACAATGGAAACGCCCACCAAAATGACCCCATTTTGGAAAGCTAACACCCCAACGTATAATCTATGAGGCATAATGAGTCTTTTGAACGGTTCATTTTTTTCCAGAAGTTTTTGGAAAATGTGGAAGAAAATTAAAACATTTTGTTTTTTACACAAAGTTGTCCGTTTATAAGATATTTCCAACACATAGCATTTACATAGCAACAATAACACCCCAAAATACATTCTGCTACTTCTGAGTATAACAATACCACATGCCTGACCACATACAGAGGCTTAATATTGAAGTAGCACCTTCAGGCATTCTAGGAGCATAAATTACACATTTAATTTCTCAACCACCTATTAGAATTTTGAAGGCCCTGGAACACCAGGACAATGGAAACGCCCAGAAAATGACCCCATTTTTTTGGGGAAAATGTGGAAAAAAAATGAACATTTTTTTTTTTTTTTTACACAAAGTTGTCCGTTTATAAGATATTTTCAACACATAGCAAAAATAACACCCCAAAATGCATTCTGCTACTCCTCCTGAGTATGGCGATACCACATGTGTGAGACTTTTACACAGCCTGGCACATACAGAGGCCCAACATGCAAGGGACACCGTCAGGTGTTCAAGGGACACTTAGCATGGACATACCAAGAATTACACCCCAAAATACATTAAGAAAAGGGTAAACAAAAGATTACCTGTGGTTTTAATAGCACAGTTGTCCACAGGAGGATAGCACTGGTCCAGGCAGCAGGCAGGGACTTGGTCAGCAACAGCAAACACAATTTTGCAGGCAGCAGGCAGGGATACTGTCCATATACAGTCCAGGGTCAGTGCAGAGATATTGTCTGCAGTGCCAAAAATATTGGTCCTGGTAGTAGGCAGGTCCATGTGGTGTGGTCAGTGCGACAGACAGAGGCATGAGGGTAGTAAGTCCTACAGGCAGCAGGCAGAAGTAGGGCCTCGTTCAGGACAGAATGGGGACAGGGGTAGAGGCTTCTCCCACCCAAATCTCTTTGAAGCCTCAGTCTCCAGACCCTAATCTAGGAATGAGAAAACAAAGAAAATAGATTTCTTCATCCAGAAAAACTATTCTGGAGCCCCTTACATATGTGAGACCCCTGTGTTGAATCCCACTAGTCGAGTTGTAGGGTACAAGATCAGTCCAAGAGGAAGGCAAATATCATGGTCAAACAGTCCAAGGTCAGTTCCAGATCAGGCAGTGGTATGTACAGAATTGGCAGGCAGAAGCGTGGTCAAATAACAAGCCAGGGTCAGTTACAGAGCAGGCAGTGGCATAAGGGGTGTGAAGGTAGGAACTGAAGATTACGTTTACCATACTTCACTAATAATTTATTGAAGTATGGTAACAGCGAAAACAGTCACCTATGCAGAGGCCTGGTTTGGAAGGACATTGTGCACAATAATAAGATGTGTCTCTTCTGACTCCTGCTTTGGTACACACCTTACATCTTTTTTGACGTCTTTGTCCTGTTGGTTTGGGAGGGAGTTTAAATGGGAAAGTGGCGCTCGGAGAGTCGACTAACAACATCTGATCAGATATTTTCTGGTGGGCTATTCAGGAATATAAGGGCAGTGTAAACTTCCTCCTGGTAGCCATAGAAGCGTTTGGGGTTTTGGGTGGAGTTGCGGTAAATTACAAATGAATTGTATACGGCCAATTGAAAAAAATAAATAAATCACAACTTGTTTGTACCAATAGCATGTCCGTCTTATGGCAAGGTATGGTTCCATCATTTGGTCATTATAGTAGACTCCCCCCATGAAAAAAATTATAGTCGTAGATGCATTTGGGTTTGTTTATGGGGCCACTCCTTCTGGGGATTTCCACGAACGTATCATTGTGGATGGAAGACAACATATATACAGCCCTTATGTCCCTCCACTTCACTGCCAGAATCTCCTTATTTCGCAAACTTGCTGCTTCTCCTTTTCTCAACTTCTTGTTCACAAGACTTTGAGGAAAGCCCTTCCAATTCTTTTTTACAGTGCCACATGCTGTTGTCTTCATCCGGTGGAGGTTGTGGAACAGGGGCAGGGATGTGTAGAAGTTGTCTACATACAGGTGGTAGTCTTTATCCAGTAGGGGGTATGCGAGGTCCAAAACAACTTTCCCGCTGGATTCTAAGTAGTCTGGGCAATTAGGGGGCTGCAGCTGGGTGTCCTTCCCTTTGTACACTATAAATTAATATGTGTACCCTGTGGCTTGGTCACACAATTTGTACAACTTCACCCCATAGCGGGCCATTTTGCTGGGGATAGATTGCTTAATTTTAAGCCTGCCGCTAAAGTTAGTAAGGGACTCATCCACACATATGTGTTAAGCCGGGGTAAACAATTGGGGGAATATTTCTGAAAAATAATTAAGTATTGGCCGAATTTTGTAAAGCCTGTCATATTGCGGGTCATTTTGAGGAGGGCCCTGGGTATTGTCACTGAAATGTAGGAACCTCATGATCATCAGATACCTGGCTCTGGGCATTACCGCGGAGTAGAGTGGTGGAAGGGGTGGGTTGACCAATAGGTACGCACTTGATTTTTTTTTGTCGAGTCCCATATTGAATGTGAGGCCTAAAAAAACCTTGAACTCCTCCACCGTTCGGTCTCTCCATTCATAGGGACGGGCATAATATGAGGTTGGGTTTTGCAAAATAAATTGCTGTGCATACAGGTTGCACTGGGCCACAATTGACGCTAACATGTCCTCTGTAAAAAAATTAAATTAAAAAAATCTATTGGGGTAAAATTTTCTGTGTCCATCTGGACTCCTGACTGGGCAGTGAAAGGGGGAACGTTGCCTTCTCCTGAATTAGGAGGAAGCCACAAGGGGTTCTGAAGGGCATAGGGAAGGCTGGAATGGGTCCTAACCCTTTGGGGCTGAGGTGACACCCCACTGGTACTTGGACTTTCTTGCCGAGGCACTGCGGTGCTGGTAGATGGCACTGCGGTGCTGGTGGATGCCACAGCCTCCTCACTAGAACGCCTTTGTTTGGCGGGCCGAACAACTTCCTCCTGAGTCACTCAGTGTTTCACTACTGAGGACTGGCTTATAATTCATGTGAGATTCGGAATCCAAATTTGAAATGGAATCTGACATAGAGAGCTCCCTGTTGCTCTCTTCGGGCGTGGAAAGAATTTGGTATGCCTCCTCGGCAGAAAAACATCTTTTAGACATATTGGTTGCTGGTGGTTATGAGACTGCACAGATGTGTGCTAAGCCTGCACTGATGGGCACTGATGAGGTGGCACTGATGAGCACTGATTGATGGCACAGATGTGCACTGATGAGGTGGCACAGATGGGCACTGATGGCACAGATGTGCACTGATGAGGCGGCACAGATGTGCACTGATGAAGCAGCACAGATGTGAACTGATGAGGCGGCACAGGTGGGCACAGATATGCACTTAATGAGGTGGCACAGGTGGGCACTGATATGCACTGATGCGGTGGCACTGATGAGTCGGCACAGATGTGCACTGATTGATTGCACAGATGTGTACTGATTGCACAGATGTGCACTGTTGAGGTGGCACAAATGGCACTGTTGAGGTGGCACAAATGGGCACTGATGGGTCGGCACAGACGTGCACTGATGGGTCGGCACAGACGTGCACTGTTGAGGCAGCACAGATGGGCACTGTTGAGGCGGCACAGATGGGCACTGTTGAGGCGGCACAGATCGATTGCACAGATGTGCACTGATGAGGCAGCAGAGATGGGCACTGATGTGGCACAGATGCGCACTGCACAGGCAGGCACAGATGGGCAGACAGGCACAGGCGGGCACAGATTGGCAATGATGCACACAGCTGGGCACAGATGGCACTAGCTATGTGTGCTAATGATGACTGTGGGCACGATTTTTTTTTTTTTTTTTTTTATGTAAAGATCACTCACTGGACACTGAGATCGCTTTCTCTCCTCACACGCTGTCTCTGTGTGAGGAGAGAGAAAGCCGGCAATGAGAGATTATTTCATCTGTTTTACATTTGAGATCATCGCTCATTGGAGGCGGCTATTGGCCATTTACAGTGATCTGTGATTGGCTGTGTCCAGGGGACACGGCCAACACAGATTTTCCCCGCTGAGCGCTCACGAGAGCGCAGAGACAGAAAAGGGGATGACGTCAATAGACGTCGTCCCGGCATCTTAGATCCGCGCTGTAGCCGTCATTTGGCTATAGCGCGGATCTTAGGTGGTTAAAGATCGTGACTGCAGTGTTTCCCGGGAAAGTGAGTGGAGCTACACTCTCTCCAGGTGCTCTCCTGAAAGACGATTTGGGAAAACAAATACACACAAGAAACAAAAACACAAAGCAAAATAGTTCTTATGCTAGGTTCACTATTTTGTGGGTGCAGGACAGCGTGTAAATTGCAATTCTTAATGTCACCCTAACACATCAGAAAATGTGGCATATCGGGGGCATGGCGACCGGACTCCAAGATGGCCGCTTAGCCCTGGAGCTCCGCTCGTCCAGCTGAGGCAATCGACAACTACCCACATTTCCAGGCGGTGTTACTTCCCCAAAGTGGGTCTGCAGCCACCGGAGACTCCCGGGAACAGTCCGGGATGGCCAGAAATAGAAAAAATCCGCAACAGCCGCGGAAACTGCCCGGATACTATGCCGCGAACGGCACCTCACAAAATGGCGGCGGTGGCAGATACTGTGACGGAGCGCACTCACAGGGACAAGGCCAGGTTCACATGGGGCATTCCTCCACCGCTCCTCACCCTCAGAAGGCCTCCAGCGACTCCTCATCCGGCCCTGCTACTCCCACCACACGGAGCCCTGCTAAATCTAGGCTGCGGAGGGACTCATCATATAGGCCGCAATCAGCTCCTGCTATGGAGGTAAGCGCTTCCCACACAGCCACCGCTGGTCAGCTCAGTCAGAGAGGAGACCCCATATCTGAATTCCCCACATCTGACAGACCAGTTTCTGACACTGTATTAAAGGACATGTTACTTTTTTTACGGTCATCCCTTCAGGCTGACATGGTCAGAGGAATTAATGAATGCAGGAGGGAAGTTTACTCATTGGGCCTGAGGGTGGACAGAATAGAACACAAAATGGAGGAATTTACCTCATCATATAATGTAATGGTAGAATCAAATGCAGCACAGGGGGAAGATATTGGATGGCTTAAAGCGGTAGTAAACCCGCTGACATTTTTTTTTTTTTTTTATACACCTGTAAGGGAAAAGGCATAATGAGCTAGTATGCACCGCATACTAGCTCATTATGAAATACTTACCTTAGAACGAGGCGTCGGTAACTCACCTGGTCCACGCCGAGGTCGCTGACATGTTGCCTCGGCGTGTCTTCCGGGTATCGCGACTCCAGCACTGTGAGTGGCTGGAGCCGCAATGTCGTCACTCCCGCGCATGCACACGGGAGACTTCTTCCCGGCAGGCTTCGGATTCTGCCGGCCCTTCAGCCGAGAATCCCCCGTGCGCATGCGCCGCTGCAGTCAGCGGCGCATTGCACAGGGAATATCTCCTAAACCGTACAGGTTTAGGATATACTTTTTTTTACCTACAGGTAAGCCTCATTGTAGGCTTACCTGTAGGTGAAAGTCAAAATTTTGACTTTACTTCCACTTTAAGGATAAATTATCAGACCTTGAGGAGCGCTCCAGGAGAAACAACCTGAAATTAAGGGGTATCCCTGAGGATGTACCCCCGAATCAGTTATTACCATTTGCCCAAGCTCTTTTTTCCACTTTTTTACCTCAGGCGACTGCACAAGACCTTATTGTGGACAGGATTCATAGAATCCCCAAACCCTCCATTCTACCAGCTGAAATCCCTAGGGATGCTCTCCTGAGAATACATTATTTCCACATTAAAGATCAGATTTTGCAAGCAGGTAGGAAACAAGAAAATGTTCCTCCACAATATGCCAATATAAGATTGCTTCCTGAAAGATTGCTTCCTGACCTGTCCAGGCACACTTTGCAGAGACGTCGTAATCTCCTCACCATTACAAAAGCACTATGGAACCATAATATAATTCACAAGTGGAAATATCCTGCCACATTATCTATCACTCACAATGGTGCCACCTCCATGATTTTATCACTAGATGATGGTATAAAACTGTTACGTAAATGGAATATACTGCCTGACTGCAATGTTCAATATCCTTCAGCAGATGGGCCATCTTTTGTCCACAATGATTGGCAAGTTGTCAAATATAAAAAAAAATCGCACAAAAAGACCGCCGAGGTAAACTATTCTACGAGTCAGCCTACCATATGATTGCCTCTTAGGATGAGTGCCTTATACTCTTTATCCTATTCACCCCTGGTTACCAGTAGCAGACTGCTCTGCTCTTGGATCGTTAAGTTGATCCATTTCTTATGGTATTATCAATTTTATTGATTTTTTTTTTATTATTATTTTGGTTTCTTGTATTTTTTCCTTGATATGCACAGATCTCCTACAAGCAACAGAGCATCCTCTGTTTACCTCATGAACCTGCAAGATGTCTGCCAGCAGCTGGGAACAATCTTATTGGTCACAGTGAGTACACTCTTGTCAGCCTTCCATATTTCTTATACAACGGTCCAATGACAATCTCTTGCTTATCTATTAACGCTCATGGATTGAATCACCCGGCCAAACGTTTTTCCCTGTGGAAAGAAGCCTATAAACAAGGCAGACATTTTATGTGTACAGGAAACACACTTTCAACTTGATAATGCTCCACCATGTTCTCACAAGGACTTTCCTCATGTTTACTCGGCATGTAATCCTCATAAGAAAACTGGAGGAGTCCTTCTGGCCCTGAGAAATTCACTCTCCTTTAAACACAGGGACTCGTTTCTTGATGCTGCTGGCAGGTTTATTATTGTCTCCGGTGACATCAACTCACAACCCTTCACTCTGGTTACTCTATATTCTCTGAATACTCATCAAATTCGTTTTTTCAATAAAGTCCTTCGTAAACTCAAGTCTATGCAATATGGTAAAGTTCTAATTTGCGGAGATTTTAACATCACCTCAGATCCTCAAATGGACACATCTTCAGCTAAACTTAACAAAACCCTGGCACTACAGGCCATTCTTCATAAGGAGGAACTGTTTGATACGTGGAGATGTCTCCATGCTGGTGAAAAAAGACTTTACTTTTTTTTCAAATAGACATCACTCATATTCCCGTATTGACATGTATTTGACTGATAAATGGCTGTTACAGGATATAGTTACGGCTACCATTCATGACATTACGTGGTCTGACCACGCAGCAATCTCTTTAAACATTATAGAAAAGGGTGTCTCCTCTTCACCTCCCATCTGGCGTTGCAAAAATAGACTAATACAAGAACCTTCTTCCGGCAAAATATTGGCACAACACCTCACTAATTTTTTCTTAGATAATTATGGCTCAGTTACTGACCCACATATCTTGTGGAACTCTCACAAGGCCTACATGAGAGGTATTCTCATACAAATGGGTGCTAGGGCTAAACGACAAAGATCTCAACAGCTTCAATCTGTCCTCCATGATCTTAGGGATCTTGAAATACAAAATAAGCAAGCACCTACTTTACTCATATCACACAAATTATCTTCCCTCAGAGAGAGACTCAGAGAAATTTTATCTCAACAATATGACAGACACATCAGGCGCCTGAAATTAAATTTCTATCATAATGCTAATAAGGCAGGCAAACTTCTAGCTAACAGATTGAAAGCAATGCGCACCAAGACGAGAATAGCACACCTTAAACATCCCACTTTGAACCACAAAATAATACATCCTCAGGCAATAGCTGATCAATTTGCAGAATATTATGGTTCACTTTATAAATTACATAGGGATCCTACTACGACTTAACCCACTAGAGAGAATATAAATGACTTCCTACAACATGTTCATTTGCCTTCTCTCTCTACACTACAGTTGGATTCTCTCAATGCTCACTTTACCACTCAGGAAGTTGAGAAGACCATTGCTTCGCTTCCAAATGGTAAGTCCCCTGGCCCTGATGGCTTCTCTAATGAATACCTTAAAGCGTTTAAACAAATTATATCGCCTCATCTTACACATTCTTTCAACAAAGCCGCTGAGACTGCCAGTATGCCTCCAGATATGCTAAAAGCCTACATAATCACCTTGCCTAAACCTGGTAAGGAACCTGGTAAATTCTGATACCAAGGTGTATGCCAGATTGTTAGCCATTCGCTTATCGCACATTCTTCCTTAATTGGTAAAAAATGATCAGATGGGATTTGTGAAGGGGAGACAAACTTCAGATGCAACTAGAAGAATTGTTAATATATTGTATCATGCTAAATTGCACCGAACGCCTTCTCTGCTGTTATCTATTGACGCAGAGAAGGTGTTCGATAGAGTACATTGGACATATATGGAACTGACGCTTGTAAAGTTTGGTTTTCAGGGTCGTATACTTCAAGCTATTATGGCATTATGTTCTTGCCCCGCAGCCCAGGTATATTCGACAAATGCTTTGTCGTCACCTTTCAATATTAGAAATGGAACGAGGCAGGGTTGCCCCCCTGTCTCCTTCCATTTTTAACCTTATGATGGAACCTCTTGCAGAAACCATAAGGACACATCCCTTAATCTCAGGTTTCCAGTTTGGTAATACTAAAACATTCCATTAACCTTTTCGCTGATGACGTTATCTTATTATTGACTAATCCTCAACTTTCCCTGTCTCATGCCCATGATATTCTCCAAGCTTTCGGTAGGATTTCATATTATAAGGTGAACTTTTCTAAATCCTTGATCCTTGCTCTCAAAATTCCGCCCAAACTTAAACTTGCTCTCCAATCACAATTTCCATATACGTGGAGTACTGAAGGTATACCGTATCTGGGAATTATATTGAAAGCTAAGGTTTCCAAACTCGCTAAATCCAATTTGAAACCGCTTATTACCAAGCTGGAAGTCCAACTCAAAGACTTTTTGATGAAAGAAGTTTCCTGGTTTGGTAGAATTGCAGCGTATAAAATGCTGATCTTACCTCAAATACTGTATATATTTCGCTCGCTCCCGCTTCATATTCCACAACACTTTCTTAAAAAACTAACTACTATGTGCTGGAAGTATGTATGGAATGGTAAAAAAGCTAGATGTTCCAGGAACAATCTCACTTCACATAAGAGATTTGGCGGTGCAGGTTTACCTGACATCCATGACTATTACTGGGCAGTTAGATTGGACCAAATTAAACATTGGTTTCAGACCGAAGACCCGCCAGTTTGGGTAGATATCGAAAACACGTTAGTTCCACTACATGTGCCCAATGTACATACTCTTTTGATGACTGATGGTTGGTCTGAATAGGACTTACGTAAACTATCCCCCACAATTCAAATATCATTAAAAGCATGGCGACACATATTACCTACTACTCGAGATGACATCACAGACTCACCCTACGATATTCCACTTTCTATCCTAGAGATGAAACTTCCAACATTATCTGTAACTGACTTTATTAATAAAGGGATTACACTTGTATCTGACTTTTTTGATGGCACTCAACTTAAATCTGCAGCACAACTGGCTTTGCAGTATAATCTTGCTACTGATATATCATTTCGTACTCTCCAGATAATAGAGTTGCTCAAGACCCTACCTCCCCCATCACTTACCATTCCATGCAAACTTTGGCAGTATTACTCCCCAGGTAAAAAAGACATGAAAGGTATTTCTTATTTTTACAATCTTTTACATGATAAATTACAATTTATCAAGACACCTGCTATGCTCAAATGGGAAGCGGAACTAGGCTGATTTCTCGGAAGGACAGTGGCGTCACGCCTTCTCTGAAATTTTTTCCAGGTTTCTCACCTAATTGTTGGAGGGAATGCGGCCAGTTGGGCAATCTATTACATATGCTTTGGTACTGTCCTATGGTTAAAAGCTTATGGAATGGTGTTTTTCAACTTATATCTTCTATTACGGGTATGCTCACTACCCCAGATCCTGCCTTAGGTATTCTTCATTTAAATATTGATAAATTTCCTAAATGCTTTAGCTGGTTATATCCCATATTTTACTTGAAGCCAGGTTACTGATTTTATGTAACTGGAAGTCCACTAATGCTATAAATGTATCTGACGTCACTTCTGCCGTACGTAGAAACTATACTTTTGAACGTTTAATAGCCGCTAATGCCTTTAAGTGTACACAGTTTGATAAGTATTGGTCTATATGGCCTATGGATCCTTCTCAGGGATGTTCTTAGATCTGTTTCCTGTTCGCTATGATTGCTATATGTATGTTACTGAATATGCTTATATTTGTGTGTATTACATTTTTTCTGGATCTTGCATTTACTATTCACAGTGCATATCTCCTTATTTATTTATTTTATTGTCTTATTTTCTGTATGCTTTCCTGACAATATTCAATAAAAATGAATGATTCAGAAAATGTGGCATGTTTTCAGGTGTGTTAAAAAAGGACCAAGGACCATTTCCCTGTGGAAAATGCTGGCACACCAGCCCATCCCCATGAAAATGTGACACAGGAAGCATGAAGATGTGAAATCAAGGCAATTTTTGTAAGCTAATCCTATACTGTAAAAAATATATATTTACTTCCAAATACAGTACATCATAGTGCTTTTACATTTAGACAGACCTTAGGAGGCCTTGACCTCAAAGTGCAATATCCACTGGAAGTTGTT
The DNA here is from genome assembly GCA_028564925.1 of Lithobates sylvaticus. Lineage (NCBI taxonomy): Eukaryota > Metazoa > Chordata > Amphibia > Anura > Ranidae > Lithobates > Lithobates sylvaticus. The sequence goes on from CM053038.1 coordinate 170,176,554, forward strand.
TCTCCATCACGTGGTACTTCAGAATTAAGCACTCCATAAAAAAGTGCAGTTTGGTTATTCCTCCCAAGTTTCAGGAAAGCCTGGCTTTTCCCACCAATTTCCATGTCAGATGACACTATCCATTTCTGTAGATCTTCAGGGCTTCTAAAATCCCACACTACAGTTGTCTGTTCCATAAGGCTCTCCTTAAGAGGTTTTCCTCCTGGACCTCTAAGATGGTCTTCCATCTCTTTAAACAGAAGATGACAATTTTTCTTTAGACTTTCAGCTGTATTTTTAAGGTTGAAATCTGTTTTTCTCCAAAAAGGTATACGATCAGGAGAAGTGCCAGGTCTCCTGTAACTTCTAGCATGTGAATTTAGGATAGGATGGTAAAAAGAAGAATACAACAAAGGACAAAATGCCTTTGTTTGTCGGTATGCATGAGAAAAGTTGAACCTCTGCATTATTTTGTGTGTAAAGGTAATTTTGGCTACAAGTAAATTCTATAAGAATAAGTAATCACTGAAGGTTAACGTCAAAAGTTCAACACCTCCACGGTTGAGGAATCTTTGAAACTTACTCCTACAGAGAAAAAAAAAGGATGAAAAAAAAAAATGAAGTTTATCAATTAAGGTATACATTTTGCCAAAATATTATTTACAATTGCCTTCAAGCTAAACTACATGCTAAATACACAGATAAATACACATACAAGAGCCTATTTAATGCAACAAATGTTCTGCATTTTTATTCATCCATTCCTGATATTTACACAGTTTTGCCACATGGCACAGATTTAACACAGTTCTGCTACAGCACGCAGTTCTACCTGTCTGGAAAGGAACCTGATCTTTAGATGCTGCAGTTTCACCTTCACTGACAGGTCTTCTCCCCATCCTCACCCTGTGAGTGGACAGTAAAAGTAGAAGCAGCACACTGATGAGCTTACCCTTCTATCACCATGCTCCTTTTACTGCAACACACCCGATTGGCTTCTTAGGTTGCTTCTCCCGCCCACTTGAAGCCTAATGTTCAGGGACTGCAAGAGCCTGATACCAAGTCAAAATGCAATCACCATTATTAACCACTTAAGCCCCGAACCATTTGGCTGGCCAAAGACCAGAGCACATTTTGTGATTCGGCACTGTGTCGCTTTAACTGATTTTTGTGCTGTCGTGCGATGTGGCTCCCAAACAAAATCAAGGTCCTTTTTTTCCCACAAATAGAGCTTACTTTTGGTGGTATTTGATCACCTCTGCGGTTTTTATTTTTTGCGCTATAAACAAAAATAGAGTGACATTTGGAAAAAAAAAAAAAAAAAAACGCATTCTTTTTTACTATAATAAATATCCCCAAAAATATATCTAAAAAAAAAATTGTTTTCCTCAGTTTAGGCCGATACTTATTCTTCTACATATTTTTGTTAAAAAAATAAAAAGAAAAAATTGCAATAAGCGCTTATTGATTGGTTTGCACAAAAGTTATAGCGTTTACAAAATAGGGGTTAGTTTTATGGCATTTTTATTAATATTTTTTTAGTAATGGCGGTGATCTGCGATTTTTATCATAACTGTGACATTAATGCGGACACATCGGACAATTTTGACACATTTTTGGGACCATTGTCATTTTTACAGCGATCAGTGCTATAAAATTGCACTGATTACTGTAAAAATTACACTGGCAGTGAAGGAGTTAACCACTAGCTGACAAGGAAGGGGTTAAGTGTGTCCTAGGGAGTGATTCTAACTGGTAGGGGGTGTGGCTACGTGTGACAAATCACTGATCATAGCTCCGGCTCACAGGGAGCTAAGATCAGTGACAGTGTCACTAAGCAGAATGGGGAGATCTGTTTACATTATCATCTCCCAGTTTTTAAGCTCCGTGAGACGATCGCGGGTATCCCTGCGGACATAGAGTCTGCGATCCTACTCACGGGGCTCGTGCCCGCGTCAACGGCGGCCCACACGTGACCACACGGCGGCAAATTCAAAAGGACGTTCCTGTACGACCATTTGCCATGCCGTGCCATTCTGCCGACGTAAATGTCTTTTATATCTGCTTGGAATTTGGTTTTAACGCTTTCACTCCCAGGTCTGTACACCGTACGGGCCTAGAGAAGTGCCTGCAGCTGGCCAAGTCCATACACCGTATGGACCTAATTTCTCCCTCTGTTATAAGCTCTTGGTCACTTTAATGACCATAAACTTACAGCAGAATTGTTCAGCAGACTCTGCGAACAAGCAAATTACAACCCGCTGATCAGAGTTATTAACTAATGTGACTGCCACCCCCTCCATGCCACCGCTTCCCTGTCCCCTGCCTCGCCACTAACTTCCATCTAAAACTGCTCCCCCTACTCTCCTTTCCTATCCCCTTCACCCACCTTCTCCCCCCCCCCAGCACTGATAACCTCCCCCACACCCGATCTGACCCCCCCAGCAAACCCCATGCCCTGCAGCTACCATCATTAGCTGGCATCCCTCCTCTTCCATTCCCGCCGGCTTCATGTGCTGCATAAGACTTGGGGGGGATCTAGATGCGTCTACCCACCCCATACTGCCTCCGCAGCCCTGATCCATGGCATCCCTCCTTCCCCTCCCGCAGCTTCCCCCTGCATTGATGTCCGTGATCTGTGAGGCTGGGGAGCGAGGTGGGGAGGAGCGGTGGGGGTGAAGTTGGGGCTTGGTAAACATGTGTTTACCAAGCCCCCTTGTAGTAGAGAGGGTGCAGGCAGCGGTCACTACAGATCGCTCCAATACCCCCCACTGACAGCTGATATATAGTAACCGCAATTGTTACTATGTATCAGACTGTCATTTTATGAATGAATGAGGAATCTCTATACAGATGCCTTATTCATTCAAGTAAAGTGCTGCAGAGACTTTCTTTGTCTCAAAAAAAGACATATGGGGGTCTGTTAAACCTCTGATACCTCACCAATATCTCACCAGTATACACTGCTCCTAAAGCACCCCTGCCCACTGAAATCAATGGGCACTGTCGCAGAAATGACTGCAAAGCGCCACGGCCGCCGAAGCACCTGCAAAGTGCCATGGCCACCGAAGCACCTACAATGCATGGTGGCATTTTGAACCCGTTATTCGGCCACTAACGGGGGTTAGAAGTGCCCCGCTAGTGGCCGAAAAGCGCCTCTAAAATGACGGTAGGGTGTCGCTAAAACGACGTTATGCAACATCGCTTCACCCTGTGGCTACTAAGGACGCCTGCTGCTCGCCCCCCAGAGCCGATGTGAGTGGCTCCCGAGATCGCTCGTGACACACCGAGAACTTGGATCTGTGTATGTAAACACACATATCCGGGTTCTCTGAGGGGAGAAAAGACTGATTGTCTGTTCATACAAAGTATGAACAGCGATCTGCCATCTGCCATCCCCACTTTAGAACACAGAAAGTGAACACAGTTAGCCCCTTGATCATCCCCTAGTGTTAACCTCTTCCCTACCAGTGACATTTTTACAGTAATTAGTAAAACTTCCAGAAAATATATGACGTCCTCCCATTCCCGGCCGTCTAGGTGGCGATCGGGACCTGGTGCACGTGCCCGGCAGCCGCGATGTCCGACGGGCACCCGCGATTGCCCAGGAACACAGCAGGACCGTGGATCTGTGTGTGTAAACACACGGATCCACATCCTGTCAGTGGAGAGGAGACCGATGGTGTGTTCCCAGTACAGAGGAACACCGATCGGTCTCCTCCCCTTGTGAGTCCCCTCCCCCCACAGTTAGAATCACCCCCAGGGAACATGCATTAACCCCTGCAGCGCCCCCTAGTGTTAACCCCTTCCCTGACAGTCACATTTACACAGTAATTAGTGCAATTTTATAGCAACGATCGCTGTGTAAATGTGAATGGTCCCAGAAATGTGGCAAAAGTGTCCGAAGTGTCCGCCGCAATGTCACAGTCATGAAAAAAAAAATGCAGATCGCCGCCATTACTCGTAAAAAAAAAAAAAAAAATGCAATAAATCTATCCCCTATTTTGTAGATGCTATAACTTTTGCGCAAAACCAATCAATATACGCTTATTGCAATAATTTTTTTAACCAAAAATAAGTAGAAGAATACATATTGTATCGTATATCGAATACATAAACTGAGTAAAAAATTATTATATTTTTTTTTAATGGGATATTTATTATTAGCAAAAAGTAAACAATATTGTGTTTTTTTTTTTGGGGGGGGGGGGGGCGTGGCTTGGTGCGCAACGGAGATGGCAGCTAACTAGAGGAGCTCCGGAGAAGTCGCAGCCTAACACCCGCCCTTTGACACTTTCAACCCCCAATAATGAGCAAGCTTGGTTACCGGACACCGCACACCAGGTCACGGAAGTCGGCAGCAGCCTTGAAAGGACGAAATATCTCCGACATCTTCAAAAGCCAGTCCTGCTCGTTGTCTGGAAGTGCAGGCCCCAAGATGGCGCCGACGCATGTATCGGAGTATCAGTGAGGACTCCCAGTCGGCAACGGAGGATAACGGTAGGGGATCTTCACACCCTAATCTCCCCCTGACATACTCTGATATGGCCATAATTGCTGCGGACATTAAATCGTCCTTTTCAGCGGCCATTACAGACCTCAAGTCCAGCTTCCTGGTGCTAAACAACCGCATGGTAGCAGCTGAATCTGCTGGGAAGCAGAGGGAAAAGGCCATCCATAGACTGGACAGGGTTACCTTCTCACATTCAAATCACTTTATTGAAATGAATAGGCACCTGGAGGACCTTGATAATAGGGGGAGAAGGTGTAATATCAGGGTCAGGGGAATACCCGAGACAGTCGAAGCAGACCAAATCAACCCGGCCCTCAGACGTGTGTTCAACAGTTTATTGGAAAGGCCTGAGGACACAGACATAGAATGTGTACGGGCACACAGAGCCCTGAGGGCTCGAGGACCTGACAATATGCCACCACGGGATGTAATCTGCTGTCTGCAGAGCTTCACATTAAATGAAGAGATAATGCAAAAAGTGCGCAGAAAAGAGCAGATCATATTCAATAGCGAGACCATAATGCTTTTTCATGATCTCTCTCAAATAACACTGAGGAATAGGAGGGCCCTGCGCGAGAAGGACCTCAGATACACGTGGAGGTTTCCATTTGCCTTGATCGTAACACATAATGGCAGACAACATGCTTTGAGATCACCAGAAGATCTAGACGAGTTTTGTTCTGCACTACACCTGGGCCTAGTAGAACTACCTGAATGGTATCAGGAATTCCGTTTACCCTCCCTGGAACGTAGCCCTCCAAGTTCACCGCTAACTTCCCCTGAGAAAAGACACCAAAAAAAGAAGCTGAAGCAGAACCGTGCCAGTGGATCAATAGCAGGCACACCAAACAACAGCAGAGCTCACGCTTCCAGGGCACAAGATGATGAGATCTAGCCTGCCCGATATGATAGACGTTCATACTGTTATCCATGTTCTATACCTGGGACTATGACTGCACAGGCCTGTGTACCCAGCCCTGCTCCCATGCTCTACCCTCAGGATGCCATCCACTATGTGTATGTACCACATTTATTGCAAAGCTACACAAGCTCACCGCGGGTTCCTTGCCCATGGGCCGTGCAGAGCGCCCATATTCCAGCTACAGGCACAACAAGCAATCGTTTGTGTCGGTTCAATTGAGGCAATTATGCACCTCTGATCACAGGAAACGATTCGATCGTCTGCAAGCTTTCATATCAACAACTGCCTGCATCTTCACCATGCACTACAGATACCACTTGGTATATTTACCTACAGGCCTATTTTTACCACAATTAGCTATACAGGCCACAAGGTTTAGGATTGCCCACCACGGTTTGTGCCCTATGGACCAGGTATTGTCGCAGCTGATGAATCTTTCTCATAATGGAGAAGCTACACATCATTCCATGATACAAAAGCACGGTTTGGCAGACTGAAATGACTGGCGATGAGGGACAGAACTGAGAGGACGGGAAAAAGCAGGACCCCCCCCCCTTTTTTTTTTTTTCTGTTTTTTGCCTGTCTCTTATGGTCACCAGGCTGTTAGATATTTGCAGTAGCTCTCTGAAGTGTTTTCTCTCAAATGTCCCGAAAAGTTCACTGGTTTAACAGTTCAATTGATTTGATTGTAGAAGCTGAATGTGCTAATGGCTGAAGAGCCGGTATACCGTTGGGCACTCTAGTGTCAAAGGGCTCAACTAGCACCCTCTGATTGCTATTATAGGCTGCGGTCTCCCACCCTCTACATTGTGTGACCACTACTTAACAGTTAGACGATCCGCCTGCTCTGCATTGACAGAAAAGGGTGCAGCCTCCCTCTACCCCTCAAAAGTGTGTCTCGACGAGAACATTGTCACGGCAAAACACATTATTTAATACCTACACAATAGTATACTATTGTATAGGTCTGAACCTATTTACTCTCTCAACTGACCCTCACCCCTATCTATACCCCCAAACTACCCACTAAACGGGTTGGTGTTCGCACAGGTTTGGTACCCCACGAACGTACCCTGTGAAACTGATTGTTGCTCTGCGTTTCCACTTCCTTTTTCCCTTTTTGTTTAACACATTGTTTGTTAGTGTTGTCAACAGGTCTCTTCTCTCTGGGTCTCTCCGGTCCGGCACCATGGCTTACTCCACATTGGGTCCGCATGCAACAGTGATCTCCCACAATGCGCAAGGATTGAACATTCCAGAAAAGAGGTCGTCTCTATTAAGGGAGCTTAAGAAAGGTAGGCCACATTTCGCTTTCTTACAGGAGACCCACTTTAAGTCTTCAAAAATACCCAGGCTCACTGATTCCTTCTTCACAGAGGCCTATCACGCTACCAATGACCAGGCAAAGACGAAGGGAGTTTCGATACTGATCAGTAGAGAGGCTCCCTTTGTTTTAAAAGATAAACTGACGGACCCTGAAGGGAGATATATCCTCCTTAGGGGCCTATACAATGGCAACCCTACAACATTGGCCAATGTTTACTTCCCCAACAAACTACATCTAACCTTTTGCAGGAAACTAATACGAATACTAGAGGGATTCAGCGAAGGATGTATTATTCTGGGAGGGGGATTTTAATCTACCTCTGAACCCCCTTTACGATACCTCTACGGGCAAATCACACATGACATATAGAGTGTTGAGATCGTTTAAGAAGCTTTTACATTCCCTGCATCTAATTGATTCTTGACGCTTTCTCCACCCGGACGGTAGAGATTACACATTTTATTCAGCACCTCACGCTAAATACACCAGGATAGATTATCTACTTATCTCCCGCAGAGACCTACACTTGCTTACTGAAGCTAAGATAGGGAACCAAACAATCTCTGACCACTCTCCTATATCTCTCAAGATCTCTACTGAACCCCCAAGGAAAGGTCCCCTTACGTGGAGGCTAAACTCCTCTCTGCTGACCGATCATACACTACTACCAGAAGTGACTTCTCACCTGAGAGAATATTTCAAACACAATACCACACAGGACATGGACCCTTTAATGATATGGGAGGCCCATAAATGTACCATAAGGGGAATTTTAATGAAAATGGGCGCCCAACGCAAAATAGACAGGGACAAATAAATCATTAGCTTAACAGACAAAATATCACGGTTGGAGGCGTTAAATAAGCTATCCCTGACCGAGACCGTAGCGACCGAACTACTATACACACGTAAAACACTGCAACAGTCTATGAAAGCTACATCCAAAAGATTCCTGTTCTTCAAACGAAAGGTTTATTATGAATATGGCGATAAGACAGGCAAGTTCTTAGCTAGGGCACTGAAAGGTCCCCGATTCAGAAACCACATAACGGGCATATCCAACAAGGAAGGCAGTTTAGACATTACAGATAATCAGATTTCTAAACACTTCCAGGATTACTATACGCAACTTTACAACCTTCCCCAACAACACAGGCCAGCTGGCTTGACAGAGACCAGGAAGGAATCTATACAGAATTACCTAACTGCTTCCAAACTGCCTAAATTGTCGGATTCGGACTGTGAACTTCTTGACCAACCTATAAGACTAGATGAAGTTCAGCTTGCAATCCGAGACTTGAAAACAGGGAAAAGCCTGGGCCCATACGGGTATACTTCTATCTACTACAAGACATTTATTGACATACTGACAGACCCCCTTACGAAAGCCTTGAACTCCTTCATGGTCCAAAGAGAAAACACAACGTCACTCCTAGAAGCTCATATCACAGTGTTGCTAAAACCCGATAAAGACCCGTCCCTTTGCACAAGTTACAGGCCAATTTCTTTGTTAAACTTAGATGTGAAAATAATGGCCAAAATCATTGCCAACAGACTGAAATCCTGTTTACACACTCTGATAGGCCCAGAACAGGCAGGCTTCATGCCCGGGAGGGAGGCGAAAGATAACGTGACAAAGTCACTTAATCTTATTCACTCCACCCATGTGCGAAAAATCGAAGGCCTTCGCCTCTCCACAGATGCGGAGAAGGCCTTCGGTAGAGTAGCCTGGGATTCCATGTTAGAGACATGCAAATATGTAGGTCTAGGCACGCATATGATGTCATAGATAGAGACCCTATATAGGAACCCAACGGCCAGGCTCCACATCAATGGAGCTCTGTCAGACACAGTGCATATAGCCAATGGTACGCGACAAGGGTGCCCACTGTCGCCTATTCTATTCATACTCTCGTTAGAGACCTTCATCCGGATGATAAGGTCAAATCCTAATATCCAGGGATTCCGCATATCAAACTCGGAATATAAAATAGCCGCTTATGCAGATGACTTGCTCTTTTTCCTAACTAATCTGCACATATCTCTCCCGAACCTCTTAAATGAATTCTCTCTATATGGTTATATATCCAACCTGAAAATTAACCTGTCCAAATCAGAGGCTCTCAATATAAGCATACCAGAACACACGCTTAGGCTAGTGAAAGATAATAACCCCTTCAAATGGGTGACTAAAGCGCTCAGATACCTGGGGGTTTGGTTGCCTCCGCAGGTCTCTCAGGTGTTTGAGTGCAACTTCCCACCACTCCTCAAAACAATCACCACAGACATGACCAGTTGGCACCCTAGAATTTTTTTGTGGTTTGGTAGGGCCGCCATTTGCAAAATGGTAGTCCTGCCCAAGCTACTGTACCTTTTCAGGACCCTACCAACACATATACCATCGGCCTTCTTTAGACAACTGCAGTCACTCCAAAACCAATTTGTATGGGCACACAAGCAAGTGCGCATCAGACACACGCTTTTGAATCAACCTAAAGAAAAAGGTGGGATGGGCTTGCCAAATTTCAAGAAGTACTACCACGCTGCACATATTGCCAGGATAATAGACTGGCACTGCCACGATAACATCAAGGATTGGGTGACCTTGGAGAATGACTTATGCTCACTACAGCTGAGGTATTCTCCGTGGATTCCAGAGTCTCAATACCCTTTGGACATGAAGCAACACCCCCTGATCAACACTACCCTAAAAATCTTCCATCTCGTAGCTAAAAACCCTGGCCTTTCTACTTCTTTAAGTCCACTCACACCTATATACCAGAACCCTGACTTCCCACCGGGCAAGGGAAGACAGTTTCTGAGAGCAACAAACCCATGCTCACCTCTACTAGCCAAACATTGCTTCCAAAATGCACAAACAAAAGACTTTGCATCCCTGCAAATAGACAATAATTTATAACACATGCCTATGTGGTCCTACTTCCAACTACGCAGTTATCTCAATCAGAAATCTCACAAACAATATTTTACTAAGCGATTAACAGAGATGGAATCGGTGTGCCTGGAGGGGACTCCTGTTCAGAGAGCCACTTCCTTGGCCTATACGTGGCTACAGGACTCAGATGGTTGCCCTACGGAGAGACTCAGAGAGAAATGGTCAGAAGCCTTAGACATGGTGATATCCGACAAGCAATGGCAAAAGGTATGCATTTTAGCTCACAAATGTTCCTTAACCACTTACCCACTGGGCACTTAAACCCCCTTCCTAACCAGACCAATTTTCAGCTTTCGGTGCACTCACACTTTGAATGACAATTACTCCGTCATGCAACACTGTACCCAAATGAATTTTGTGTCCTTTTTTTCACACAAATAGAGCTTTCTTTTGGTGGTATTTAATCATCGCTGGGTTTTTTAATTTTTGCGCTATAAATCAAAATATACTGAAAATTCAGTAAAAAAAATAAATAAAAATTCTTTGTTTCTATAAAAATTTATTGCAGAGTATTGGCAGAGTATTGGCAGAGTATTGGCAGTATTGGCAGAGTATTGCACAGTGGTGGCAGAGCATTGCACAGTGGTTGCAGAGCATTGCAGTGGTGGCAGAGCGTTGCAGAGCGTTGCACAGTGGTTGCAGAGCGTTGCACAGTGGGGGCAGAGCATTGCACAGTGGTTGCAGAGTATTGCACAGTGGTGGTAGAGCATTGCACAGTGGCTGGTGGCAGAGCATTGCACAGTGGTTCGTGGCAGAGCATTGCACAGTGGTTGGTGGCAGAGCATTGCACAGCGGTGGCAGAGCATTGCACAGCGGTGGCAGAGTATTGCACAGTGGTGGCAGTGTATTGCACAGTGGTGGCAGAGCATTGCACAGTGGTTGGTGGCAGAGCATTGCACAGTGGTTGGTGGCAGAGCATTGCACAGTGGTGGCAGAGCATTGCACAGCGGTGGCAGAGCATTGCACAGCGGTGGCAGAGTATTGCACAGTGGTGGTAGAGCATTGCACAGTGGTTGGTGGCAGAGCATTGCACAGTGGTTGGTGGCAGAGCATTGCACAGTGGTGGCAGAGTATTGCACAGTGGTGGCAGTGTATTGACCAGCGCTGTGGGAACTACACATCCAGCCCACAGCGCTGGTCCCGTCTCTCCCCCTCTCCGCTTCTTTCCTCTCTGTACCGATCGGTACAGAGAGGAGAGGGAGGAACCAGCGTCATGACGTGACGCCGGTTTGTGTAAATGTGATCGCTCCGTCATTTGACGGAGCGATTACGTGGTAAACGGCCGCTATCAGCGGCCGTTTACCGTTATCCGTGATGCGCCGGGTCCTCGGGACCCGGCGGTCACGGATGTTCCCGAGTGCGCGCCCCAGGGGGGCGTGCGGGAGCAAGTTTCTGGGAGGACGTCCATAGGATGTCCTCCCATGATAAGCCGACCGCGCTGTAGCCGTCTTTTGACTATAGCAAGGCGGCATGTGGTTAAGCACCAGAATACAAGAAACCTCTTATAAACTGTTAACATATTGGTACGCCACACCTGAAAAAGTTCATAAATGGTACCCACAGACTCCGGATCTCTGCTGGCATTGCCAAAAGGAGACTGGAACCCTGCTACACATTTGCTGGCAGTGTCCAATGATAGCTCAATACTGGTCAAAGGTAACAGAGATAATACACCACGTAACAGAGACCTCTATGAGACTGGATGCTGCATGTTATTTACTCCATGTCACTTCGTTCTCGCTCAGGTGATATAAAAAATCATTGACCAGACACTCGCTGAACGCGGCTAAGTCTCTTATTCCGCTACACTGGCAATCTACTAGCATTCCGTCCGTAAAAGAATGGCTATCAAAAATTAAAGACATCTGTGACATGGAGGAAACTATAGCACAGTCTAACGACTCTGTTGAAAGATTTCATGCTACCTGGACACCCTGGCTTACCTTCAGATATACACAATTTTATGAAGACCTTAGAAACTAGTTCAAATAGATCCTGCTCCTTGAGATCAGTTATGCAACACCTGTCAAAATGACAACTTAGATCCTTTCTGAGATCCAGACATCTTAATGCAATGGAATGCAAACACCACCCACCTGTACCTCCCTCACCCCTTACCCCTCTCCTCCCCCCACATAATCCTATCTATCAATACTCTCCTCTTTTCTCCCCTCTCCTCTATCATCTAGGCCCATTGATTGAGCTGGTCATAGAATAATCTACAACTTATAAATGTGTTAACCTGTTGGTTACCTACTTAGCTTTTAGAAGACTGCCCGGTAAATGTTTCCATCTAAGTTTGCTGTATGAGAAGTCAATGAGTTACATGTTTGATACAGACTATTGAATGTACCACCTTAATGATAATCTACCAAATATTTTTTGAACAAGTATGTATTTGTATGTTTATTCTTTGATGTTAATAAACTTTGAATGGAGAAAAAAAATAGTGTTTTTTTCAAAATTGTTGCTCTTCTTGGTATATAGCGCAAAAAAAAAAAAAAAACGCAGAGGTGATCAAATACCACCAAAAGAAAGCTCTATTTGTGGGGAAAAAAAGGACGTCAATTTTGTTTGGGTGCAACGTTGCACGACAGTTAAAGCAACACAGTGCCGAATCGCAAAAAGTGCTCTGGTAAGGAAGGGGGTAAAATCCTCCGGGGCTGAAGGGGTTAAAAAAAACAAACAAAAGCAAAGCACACTATCAATATAGGCTTAATTTTACCTATTGAAAAGCGATATTAGTAGAAAGGTTTACAGCCAAGTGACCTCTGGAAGATTTACCCCGCTTCATGACCATGTTTTTGGCAAAGAAAATCTCATTAAATGGGTAGTAAACCGCCAGTGAGAGATATATATATATATATATATATATATATATATATATTTTTTTTTTTTTTTTTAATATGCAAGGCAAAAGTTATACATAGTTACATAGTAGGTAAGGTTGAATAAAGACAATAGTCCATCTAGTTCAACCTGTTGGTGTGTGTATTAGTGTCGATAATCATTTGCCATAACCCTGTATATTGTGTTCACTAAGATGCATGTCCAAGAGTCTTTCATAAATATCAATACTCCCTGCTGACACCACCAATTGTGGAAGAGAGTTTCACATCCTTATTGCCCCGACAGTGAAAAATGCCCTGTGCAGCTTTAGGTTAACCACTTCCCACCCCGCCCATAGTCATATGACGCCCACAAGGTTGATCTTCCATCCTGGGTGGGCATCATATGACATCCTCCTATTCCTAGGGGGCGCGCGCGCGCGCCGTCGCTCGGGACCCGGTGTGCGTGCCCATTGGCCGCGATGTCTGCCGGGCACCCGCGATTGCCCGTGAAAACAACGGGACCGTGGAGCTGTGTGTGTAAACACACAGCTCCATGTCCTGTCAGTGGAGAGGAGACCGATCATGTGATCCCAGTACGGAGTAACACCGATCAGTCTCCTCCCCTTGTGAGTCCTCTCCCCCCACAGTTAGAATCACTACCTTAGGGAACACATTGACCCCTGCAGCGCCCCCTAGTGTTAACCCCTTCTCTGCCAGTCACATTTACACAGTAATCACTGCAATTTTATAGCAACGATTGCTGTGTGAATGTGAATGCAATGTCACAGGCACGAAAAAAAATCGCAGATCGCCGCCATTACTCGTAAAAAAAAAAAAAAATGCAATAAATATATCCTCTATTTTGTAGACGCTATAACTTTTGCGCACTTGATCTATATACGCTTATTGCGATTTTTTTTACCATAAATATGTAGAAGAATACGTATCGGCCTAAACTGAGTAAAAAAATATTAAAAAAAAAAAAAAAAAGGGATATTTGTTATAGCAAAAAGTAAAAAATATGTGTTTTTTTTCAAAATTGTCGCTCTTCTTTTGTTTATAGCGCAAAACATAAAAAACGCAGAGGTGATCAAATACCACCAAAAGAAAGCTCTATTTATGGGGAAAAAAGGATGTCAATTTTGTTTGGGTGCAATGTTGCTCGACCACGCAATTGTTAGTTAAAGCGACGCAGTGCCAAATCGCAAAAAGTGCTCTGGTAAGGAAGGGGATAAAATTGCCCGGTGCTGAAGTGGTTAAACTGCTTCTCCTCCAATCTCATTGTGTGGCCATGTGTCCTCTTGCACTCCATGAGACTGAATAGTTTCTCTCCTATGCTTGGATCACCATTAAGGTATTTGTAGAAAGTTATATCCCCTCTCAAGTGTCTCTTCTCCAGCGAGAATAAATTTAGTGCTTGTAGTCGTTCCTTCTAATTGAGGTCCTCCACAGGGCTGTCTTAATGCATGGGCACCCCTGGGCACTGCCAAGATGTATAGGGGGTCCCATAATAGTCTTGCATTACATCATACATACCAACTGTCCCTTATTTGCCAGACCAGTCAAGCTTTTTTACTAAACTGTCCCAGGATGGCCATTTCCTGAGCAGCATCCTGGAACATGTGCTGTGCCTTCCTGATTCTAGTATTGTGCCCTTCTGCCTCCACCCCTGTACTGTGCCCTTTGTGTTGATTAGTCTTTGATTTAATGAATGCTTTTTATATTGTTTAAAATAAATTTTATTGAAAAGTACTAATAAATATATGTTGAGTAGGTGTGTAAATTGGGGCCCCTGGGCCCTAGTGCATTACTTGGGGCCCAGGGGCCCATGATGTTATTAGAACGGCCCTGGTCCTCCAATCCCCTTATTAATTTAGCTGGACTCTCTGTAGCTCCAGCACATCCCTTCTGAGGACTGGTGACCAGAACTGGACGGAATAATCCAGATGTGGCCTTACCAGAGGTTTATAAAGTGTCAGGATTATAGTTTTATCTATGGAGTATATCCCCTTTTTTATGCATGCTAATATTTTGCTTATTTTGTTAGCTGCAGCTTGATATTTCCACCTATTGCCCAATCTGTCTTCTATTAGGACCCCAGATCTTCCTCTATCCTTGATTCACCAAAAGGTTCACTCCCTATTGTGTAATTTGTATGTTTAGCCCCCAAGTGCATTTTACATTTCTCCACATTAAACTGCATTTACCATTTAGCTGCCCACTCTATTATTTTGCTCAGGCCTTTCTGTAAAAAATCCTATACAGGGGGTCCCCGAGTTACGAACTTGTTAGGGACTGCCCGCCTGTACTTAAGTCGGAAATGTTCGTAAGTCCGCCGCGCATGTGCAGACTGACAAATACGGCCATTTCCGGACATTTCAGATGTTCCGTCTAATGCCGCTCTGCGCATGCGCGGCAAATTACGGACATTTCCGAAGTTTTCCGGCATTTTCCGAGGCTTCGAATGGCCGCGCATGAGCAGAACGGCCGGAACACGGCGGAGGGTCACCGCAGCGCCCCGTTCGTAAGTAGGGGATGTTCGTAGGTCGGGCGTTCGTAAGTCGGGGACCCCCTGTATCCTGATGTGAAGTTATTGGCCTCTTTTTTTTTGTGTCATCCACAAAAACTGAGATTGAGCTATGTATCCCATCTTCTATAGCATTTACAAATAAATTAAACAAGATAGAGTCTGGGGGTACCCCATTTACCATTCCAGACCAGTCAGACCAGAGAGTGCAGGTTATTTATCAATACCCCTTGGACGCGCCCCTGTAACCAGTTTTCTATCCAAGGACAAACCTTATGGTCTGTGCCAACAGACCTCAGTTTGTAGATTAAGTGTTTATGGGGAACTGTATCGAAGGCTTTTGCAAAATCCAGATACATCACATCCACAGGCCTCCCCTATCTAGAAGGCAGCTCACTTCCTCGTAGAATGTTAACAGATTGGTCTGGCAAGAACGACCCTTCGTAAACCCATGCTGATTACTACTAATGATATGGTTCTCTTCAGCAAATTTTTGGCTATAGTTCCTTATCATCCACTACAATAATTTACCTGCTAATGATGTTAAGCTGACTGACCTGTAGTTTCCAGGAATATGTCTCTACCTCTTTTTGAATATTGGTACCACATTGGCCTTTCTCCAATCAGCTGGTACCAATCCTGTCAGTATGCTGTCCACAACCTGAGTTTTTTTGAGGATCCTGGTGATTTGTGTTAAGCTCATCTAGTCTTTCCTTGACTCCGGCTCTGTTAGCCACAAGAGTACATCCTGTAACCTGTTATTAACAATACTGTCGTGTCAGAATACCCCTCCTTTTTCTGTGTAAAGACTTATAATGTGTTAGTATGCATCACATACTAGCTAGGTGGCAAGAAGACCAGGGGCTTCAGCCCGAAGTCAGAGCCCGGCCCCGGGGGGGGGGGGGGGGATGATGGGGAGGCGGGCAGTGGGGTTGTATGGAGGGGGTGTGTTACCTACCTGACACGCACTGACTTACCTGACGGACTCACACTGACCTACCTGGCTGACATAAACTGACTGCTGATCTAATGGGTCACCAGCAGTCAGCACCCCCTCTACATTAGCTCAGAGTCCCCTTACATCAGCACCCCCCATAGAGATCTATATTAGTTCAGTGACCCCCCGTCCCTAAAAACCCCCATTAGATTGCCTTACCGAGAGCCGTTTAGAGTCAGGAAGTATGGTAGCCGGAGTTTGGGGCGGAGCAAAGCTGCTCTCCTGTAGTGCCATTTTCCTTCCTTCCATTGTGTGTGTGTGTGTGTGTGTGTGTGTGTGTGTGTGTGTGGGGGGGGGGGGGGGTTGGCTTGGGGAGAAGGCAAAGTAGAGGCAGATGCTGTATGGTTGTGCCCACTATGTCGGCAAGACACATTTGAACTGGTACATTCACTCACAGGGCCGCTGTTGTGAATAATGGGGCCTCCGCCCCCTAAGGGGGGAAAAGAGGTGGGGGGAGGGAGGTGAGAAAAGGGAGGTGAGAGAGGAGGAGGTAAGGGGGGTGAGTGAAAGGGGGAGGAGGCAGGAGAGAGCGAGGGGGTGGCTGACAGAGAGAGGGGGTGGCTGACAGAGAGGAGGGGGGTGGCTTTGACAGAGAGGGGGGGGTGCTTCTGACAGAGGGGGGGGGTGCTGACAGAGGGGGGTGGGCTGACAGAGGGGGGCAGGATGACAGAAAGGGGCAGGATGACAGACAGGCTGGTGGAAGGGCAGATAACAGACAGACCACAGTCAGGAGGAGACACAGCGTGCGCCAGGCAGGGAGGCGGGGCTCCGGGCGGCCGCAATCACCCACAGCGATCACCCGCCTCCACATGTGACCAGTCAGCAGCTACACTTGGCCGCCTTCACAGCAAATCACAGAGCGCCCGCTGCCCAGCGCTCATACAGGCTGTATATGATAGTATAACACTGATGGCGGCGGGCACGGGAATCAGGATGCGCCGCTCTAGATCTTGCGGCCGGGGCCACTGATCACAGGACGGCTGAACAGTTATGTGCCCGGGTTTCAGGTGGCTTGAAAACCGGGCACATGTATCCAAACCGGACAGGTGTCATCCCTACTGCAGGACCTGGCGCTTAGACACTCAGGGCTATTGGACGCACATTCGGGGCTCAAGCCTCAATAGCCACCCCTTAACGACGCCTATGCATACTAGCATATTATGTGGAACTTGCTTTAGAACAAAGCCCTCCAGGGGCGCGATGTCACCGCTGACAGGGCTTCCAACAACTTCCTTCCAGTTCGCGGACTCTGGCTGTGTGAGCGACTGGAGCCGCGATGTCACTTCTGTGCATGCGCACAGGACCCACCGTTTATGGCACAGGACTGTCCATAAACGAGGGGCCGTTCCTTCAGCTTGCATGCACCGGTGATGTCACTGGCTGCATGTACAGCAAATAGCTCCTAAACCGTGCATGTTTAACCACTTGCCGACCGCCACATGTACATATACATCGGCAGAATGGCACGGCTAGGCAAATGGGCGTACAGGTACGTCCCTTTGAATTTGCCGCTGTGTGGTCACGTGTGTGCCTCCGCCGGCGCACGCACAACCCTGCCAGGAGTAGGATTGTGGGTCCCGCGAACTCGATCGTTGCAGGGATACCCGCGATCGTCTCACGGAGCTAAAGAACGGGGAGATGCTAATGTAAACAAGCATCTCCCCATTCTGCCTAGTGACACTGTCACCCTCACAGTTAGAATCACTCCCTAGGACACACTTAACCCCTCCCAGCTAGTGGTTAACCCTTTCACTGTTAGTGTCATGTTTACAGTAATCAGTGCAATTTTATAGCACTGATCACTGTAAAAATGACAATGGTCCCAAAAATGTGTCAAAATTGTCTCATGTGTCTGCCATAATGTTGCAGTCACAATAAAAATCGCAGGTCGCCGCCATTACTAAAAACTATTAATAAAAATTCCATAAAACTAACCCCTATTTGTAGACACCATAACTTTTGCGCAAACCAATCAATAAACGCTTATTGCAATTTTTTTTACCAAAAATATGTAGAAGTATATGTATCGGCCTAAACTGAGGAAAAAAAAAAATTTTTATATATTTTTTGGGGGATATTTATTATAGCAAAAAGTAAAAAAAATAATGTTTTTTTTTTTTTTTTTTTTTCAAAATTGTCGCTCTATTTTTTGTTTATACTGCAAAAAATAAAAACTGCAGAGTTGATCAAATACCACCAAAAGAAAGCTCTATTTGTGGGCAAAAAAAAATTGTTTGGGAGACACGTCGCACGACCATGCAATTGTCAGTTAAAAGTGACGCAGTGCGAATCGCAAAAGGTGCTCTGGTCTTTGGCCAGCAAAATGGTCCGGGGCTTAAGTGGTTAAGGAGATATTTACAGTACCTATCAGGTAATCCTTATTATAGGCTTTACTATAGGTAAAATTAATGCATGGGAGTTTACTCTCACTTTAAGCTATATAGATTGCATGCGCTATAACTTTTGCACAAACCAAACTATGGGATACATACCGGAATTTCTATTTATTTTTTACTAGTAATGGCGGTGACCAGCGACTGCCATATTGCAGCAGACACTAACTGACACTTTTTGGGAACCAGTGACACCAATACAGTGGTCAGTGCTAAAAATATGCACTGTCACTGAACTAATGACACTGGCTGGGAAGGTGCCAAACATCTAGGGCACTCAAAGGGTTAAATGGGTGCCTAGGCAGTGTTTTGTACTGTGTTAGGTGTTTTCACCAGGAGAAAAAATTGTATTCCCTGCTTTTTGGGAAAAGAAATTCAATCTATTACTTCCCTGCTGACAGCACAGGGCTCTGCCTTGTTTACATAGGCAGGGCTCTGTCCTGTGTAAATTCATGGTGATCCCCAGGTGATGGCGGTAACCCAATGGCCAGCACCCAGTGATCGACATCTGTAGTGTTTCTCAATTACAGCACAGCCAGATCGCAGGTAGCACATGCCTCTATACAGAAGTGTCAGATCACGAGCTGAGCCGCTGTATATGTATGATATATGGTTGGCAAGCAGTTAAAGTGCATACCAAAGCAAAATAAAAGAGACTTGTTGATCTGCTAGAAGTGCACTCAGTTCTTATTTTCCTATTGTGGGCTGACATCACACATTTGTGTGCATCAGTCCTGATCAGTTTTTTTTTTTGTGCTTAACTGCTCAATCTGTCTTCATCTCCAAAGCGTAAGCACCTATTGATTTGAAGACCCAAGATAAGTAACTGGGAGGACTAAATAGTTTTTTTTGAGATAACAAAGGAAGTGTGCAAAGGACACAGGATAGCTCAGAATTTGTAATAAGATTTTTTTGTGGTTATATATCAAAACTATTATTTTTTTGATCCAAGTCCGAAAAACCATGCAATCTTTTTCCAGGGCAGACAAAAAAAAAAAAAAAATGGGTCCTGTGCCATTTTGGTGCAAATGTGATGCTATTTCAGCCATACAAACTGTATGGCTGTATTCGAACCACACAGACATGGCTTGTGATGTGCACAGGAAAGTGGCGGGAATCACATGCAATGTCTGCAATCGCATTAGTTTGAACCCAGCCTCCAAGGTAAAACTTTTTTTTAAGGTTTGAACAGAGTGAGAGGGATTAGAACACTTGTAATGTTTTTATTGCGGTCATTGCTCCAGTTAGGGCTCAACCTTTAAAGCGGTTCTACACCCATTTCATTTAGTAAATCTCTTTGCCTTCCAAATCAGGCAAAGAGTACTAAATGAAATGTTTTATTTTATTTTATTTTTTTTTTACTTACCTTGTAATTGATGACTTCCGGTCTTCTCTCTCTTCGGCGGTGGGCGGGGTCTCTGCGTCGATCGTCGTCACGCCGCACTGTCTCCTGGGATCTGGTGTCATTGATCCCAGGAGTCAGTGCGGGCATCTTCCGAAATCTCGCGAGATTTCGGCCACATCTTCCGAAATCTCGTGAGATGTCGGCAGATGTGCCGTTACTGCGCACACGCGAGTAACGGCGGTGCATGCTGGGCCATCTAAAGTGCCTGTGGGGTTTCACATGCCCACAGGCAAGATGGACCCCAGCAGACAAGAAGAAGATGAAGATGAAAACCGGCGGCAATCGAGATGGAAGATGGAACAGGTAAGTCCCCCAATTGAGCTATATGCCCTTGGCAATAAAAAAAAAAAAAAAAAAAAGAGTGCAGAACCGCTTTAAGAGCTTACTTCTCCTGCTCTTCCTGCCGTCGCCATATAGCAGCTGCAGGAGGAAAATGTTCATTATAATTTTCAAAATAAAATAAAAAATCTACTTTCTGAACCATTTCATTTCATTGTGGCCTGCGACTGGTCACTTAAGTGGCCCTCGCTCTTCAAAAGGTTAAATAGGTTGTAAAGGTATTTATTTTTTTTTTAAATAACAAACATGTTATACTTACCTCCACTGTGCAGCTCGTTTTGCACAGAGTGGCCCCGATCCTGGTCTTCTGGGGTCCCTCGGCGGCTGTCCCCCCCCCCCCCCGCAAGGACTTCTCACATTCATGCGAGCTCCCTCGCATGGTGAGAAATGTTTGAGGGCACGCTCCCGTGATACAGCCGGCGGCCATAGCCGCTCACTGTATCACTGGGCCCCGCCCCCGGCGCACCGCCTCATTGGATGTGATTGACAGCAGCGTGAGCCAATGGCTGCGATGATCTCAATCCATCCACTGTAGCCAATCAGCGGCCAGGCTGATCGGCAAAGAGGATGTTGGGTGCGAGCGCGGGACTTTCGAGGGGTCAGGTAAGTAAAACGGGGGGGGGGGCATTGTCTGATGTTTTTTCACCTTAATGCATAGAATGCATTAAAGGGGAGTTCCAGGCATTTTAAAAGCCAGCAGCTACAAAAAGTGTAGTTGCTGACTTTTAATAAACAGACACTTACCTGTTCCACGGTCCAGCGATGCGGCCGAACGGGGTGTCGCTCCTCTCCCCCTCCTCATCGCCGGCGCCTCCATTGCCACTCAGGGCACCCGGCCGTGCCAGCTTTCGTCTTCACGGCCGGGCACGCACGGCGCATGCGCGAGTCGCGCTGCGCTCCCGGAGTGGATAGGCGATCTCCTGGGACCTGTTACGCCTAGAGGGAGAAGACGCCTAGGCGGTTCCTGGGTGCAAGGAGGAAGTGGGACAGGAAGTCCCCCTCCTAATGAAGCCCCCACTCCCCCCCCCCCCAAAAAAAATGACATGCCAAATGTGGCATGTAAGGGGTGAGGAGTGCTTAAAGCGGAAGTTCCATTTTTGAGTGGAACTCCGCTTTAAGGTGAAAAAATGTTTACCTTTACAACCCCTTTAAGCACTTCTGCATTAGAAAGATTCACCCTATTTGTCCTGTTTACCATTATCATCAAAAGTAAAAGAAAATCACACATTTTGGGTTGTCCCCAGAACAGTAATATAGACAGGGCTAGACAAATCCCAGGCGACTAGAAATTGTGCCCTGGCGCCTGGGTTTGTGTCACTGACAGGTGCTTCTGCTACAGGGCAGGCTGTGGGGTCTTTCTGGTAGTGGGGATGGAGCAGGAAGAGAGCGCTCAGCAGCCGTTGACATCCTCCTCCCTTCTCCACACACTGTTGGCAGAACAGTGCTGCGGTGTGTGAAACTGTATGTAGAGAGGAGCTGTCACAATTTAGGTTGGATGTCGGAGGTGGGCGGGACTCGGGGTGGGTGGGACCCAGCTATCCAACACCAGCCAATGGGATGAAATCTGGGCCCAAACAGCCCAATCATTGGCTGGATAGCTGCTGGGTCCCGCCCACCTCTGACATTATGCTGAATTTGTCAGCTCCTCTCTCCATACAGTTTCACAGCAGAGCAGGCCTGGTAATATGATCCTAGAGTGAGAGCTCAGCTCCTCCCTGCAACCAATCAGCCGGCTCACAGCACACTGACAGTCAGAACTGTTTTGTATCCAGTTCTTGAGTCAGAAGTACCCAGTACATTCACACACCGCATAGCTGCAGAGAGCATTCAGTTTCACAATTACACTGTTGGCTGTGCCACCTGCCAGTGCCAACCAGTGCCACCTGCCAGTGCCAATTAGTGTCATCTGCCAGTGCCATCCAGTGTCACCTGTTAGTGTCACCTGCCAATGCTAGTTAGTGCCATCTTCCAGTGCCAATAAGTGCCATCCAGTGCCATCTGCCAGTGCAATCCAATGTCATCTGCCAGTGCTGCCTGTCAGTGCCCATCAGTTCCAACCTCAATGCCGCCCAATCAATGTCACCTCATCAGTGCCCATTAGTGCAGCCTATCAGAGCACATCAGTGTAAGAGAAAAAAAAAAAAACTTATTTGCAAAATCTTATTTCAAACAACAAACAAAACAAAAATGTAGGTTAAAACAGGCATAGGTTTAGCAAAGGATTGTAATGAGAAACACCGCTGCTGGCGCGCATTCCACCGAAAACCGGAAATGACATTGTGTGGATTTAAAACTGGAAATTGAGTCAATGCATTTCGCCCTCCCACAGGGCATCATCAAGGACCTAATCAAGGTTTTGTTAGCTTTGATCCACGATTGATTGACATGAGCATTGGATTGGGAATTTAATCATTTCATTTTATTTGTTGAGTGTATAGCACTTTGTGTAAAGCAGCTGCACTTTTACTATTTATTTTTTTGGTTTAACATATATATTTACGCTAGAAGTAAAAAATGAATATGTACCCACGCAGGGGGGTTACACCAGTACTGTATCTTGCACACTCAATACTTTAGCCTCCTGGCTTACATTCTTCTCATATGGGTGATTCAGGCCTTTAGCCTAGGCCTTAGGTCTGCTCCTCAGACCCAAAAGAGATTCCTAGAAGTGAAGCTCTCTCCTAGCTCACTCCTGAACAGAGCCTTGCTGCTCTGTCACCAAGTACATCTGCCTCCTGCAGATATGCATACTCTGGCTGCCCCATGCAGCCTCTGACTCCTTTCAAAGGAATGGGAGTCCACCTGACTCCCATGCACAGACTTACTGTTTGTTGGGTGGAACTCTGAGCCATAGCCAGGTCAAAACTAAATAGCCCAGCACGCAGCTGGGCAATCAGCGTGCCTTTCTCTCCAAAATCTGGCATAAACCAGCAATCCTCCAGGTAGCACAGGGTCCTACCGCCACAATATATATATATATATATATATATATATATATATATATATATATATATATATATATATATATATATATATATATATATATATTATATATATATATATATTTAGAATATATTCCTTTCGCTGAGTAAACAGGAAATTATCCTGTATGTAATATGTTGGCGCTCGTCCCGCCCCCTCCCTGTCCCCTCCGAGGCCGCAGATTGGCATGGATCAGACTGCACTGATGGCAATGGTGAGGCTGCATTCAGAGGCTGAATTCATGGCAATGTTGATGCTGCATTCATGGCAATGGTGAGGCTGCACATGGGCACTGACCCTTATTTTGCTTCACAGTTCTTTATTTAAAATGTAAGTCGTTTCCTGAAACTTCCCTTTAAAAAGCAAAGGTACATGGTTATACTCTGATAAATACAGCATATCCAAATAACACACCCAAGCTCACCCTAATGCAGCGTACACACGATCGGAATTCTCGTCGGAAAAAACTGACGGTTTTTCCGACGGAATTCCGATCAAGCTGTGTGCCTACACACGATCACACCAAATTCCGATGGTCAACAACAGCGGCATAAAACACGTTCGACAGCACTATAAAAAGGGAAGTTTAATGCTTCCGAGCATGCGTCGAATTGTTTCCGAGCATGCGTCGGAATTTTGCGTGTCGGAATTGCATACACACGATCGGAAAATCCGATAGAAAGGTTTCCCGTCGGAAAAATTGAGAACAGGTTCTTAATTCAAAGTCCGTCGGAAATTCAGACAGAAAAAGACCGTTGGGCATACACACGGTCGGAAAATCCGATGAAAAGCTCCCATCGGACTGTTTCCATCGGAAATTCCGACCGTGTGTACGCCGCATTAGACTCTTTACCACACACAGCCACAAAGGCAAGAGAGTTCTTGTTGGGCAGTGTATTAGTTAATTTGCATTTAATTTTAATGGTTCAAAGAATGTCAGGCAAAATGGTCAGCCCACAAGCATGTTCACTTCATCAAATCTGGCCCTCTTTGAAAAAAGTTTGGACACCTCTGTCATAAAGAATAGCTATCACTGCCTATTGTTGTCACAAGGGATGTTTACATTCCTTTTAACAAAAAAATAAAAATAAAAAAAAATAAAAAAGTTAAGCACCTCCGCGTGCAAAGGTGGATGCATGCATCGGTCTCACGCGCACGCACACCGCAATCGTCCTACACATGTGATAATAACACCAACTTCAGATTTTGAGCAGTAATTCTACCACCGGACCTCCTGTGTAAATCTAAAGTGGTAACCTGTAAAGGCTTTTAAAGTGTCGCCTATGGATAGTAAAATTTACACTGTTGCCACTCCACAGGTGTGCGCAATTTTTTTTGAACATCTTTTTGTTGAGTATAAAACATACAAATAGACAAACAACAATAAACCTGCCACAGCATTGGGGCTAGACCCATGCAGGAGTCAGTGCCAGACGCAATTGGGCTGCTTCTATCATTAGTGACATACAGCTGTAGCACATCTACAAGAAAAGAACATACAAACAACCTAGTGCTGTATTGGCTCTTGCTCAATTGAAATATCTAAGGATCAGATCTTTCAGTCGAGACCCAAGGGACCATAATAGATATCAAATAAACCCGTATCAGAGATTGCAACACAAGAAAAGTCACCCAATGTATCAAAATCACATCCACCCGTAGAGTGGTATTATGTACATGCTCAGTCAGTCTGCTGTTGCCGTGGAGGCCTCCGCTAGCCATTTGGCCCAAACGCTATCATATTTTTTGGGGCATCCTCTATTTTGGTATGTTTCCTTATAGAGAGGTAGTACTTTATTGACATGTTTTCCATAGCAACATGGATGTCGGGGCTCGTTTTTTTCCAGCAGAGAGTGATCATTTTCCTGGCATACAAAATCAGGAGTCCTATCAGAGTTCTCTATGCGATCCCGGGGGCTAATTCTTCTTCTAAGCCTAGAAGGCATATGTGCAGGGTTAGGGCTATATCTATTCCCACCACTTCTTGTATTACAGGTAGTACTTGTGACCAGTAGTTTTTAATTGCTGGGCAGGCCCAAAAGATGTGTATAAAGTCGCCCGGATCCCCTGTACACCTCCAACACTCCGAGGACAGGGAGGTTCTAATTTTATGCAATCTATACGGGGGAATATATGCCCGGTGTAGTATTTTGTATTGTATGAGATGGTCATGAAGTGAGACCAGGATTTTGAAGTCCTCCCAGTCCTTGGAGTCTAGTCCCGGGATGTCATGTATCCATCGCTGACGGAGTTTTGACAGATCTGGAGAGGAGACCCTAAGGAGATGTGCATAGAGGACCGAGGTCGGTTTCCTGGTGCATTCATATCTTGTGACCCTTTCCAGATCGGGTTGCACTATTTGCGTGTCGTTGGGTATTATTTGGGCTTTAAACGCATAAGACATTTGCATATAGCGAAATAGATGCGAGGAAGGCACATTGTTGTGGGATATCAGGTGATTAAAGGGGTGTATAATCGTGCCAGTGGTGAGGTCAGATAACAGTTTAATACCACATTTGGCCCATATTTTCTGGTAGCGAGTAAAAATGGGGTGAGGTAGGGTTGTTCCAAAAGGGGGGCGTGCGGGGAGACTGCATTCCATGAGAACTTCTCAAGTCCCAGTCCACCCTCCAGGCCTTCAGAGTCATGTGCATGGAAGTGGTCAAATCATATTGAGCTTTAGGACCTCAAAGGGGTAAATGTGTTAGAGCCTCCACAGAACCGACCACCGCAGCCCCCAGAACTGCCACGGGGTTGGACGCGTCTGGCACTAGCCAACAAACTGCCGTGACCAGCTGGGCTGCCAGAAAATATTTCTGGCAGTCCAAAAACGCCAAACCCCCCTGCGACACCGGACGCATCAGTGTGGACAGTTTAAATATAGGGGGTTTGAGCCCCAGAGGAAGGAGGAGAAAATGTGGTTCAATTTTGTAAAAAATTAGCAAGGTATCCATTGTGGGGAATTACGGAATAAGTAGGTCAATTTAGGTATGATTTTAATTTCAATTAAGTTAATGTGGCCTAATAAGGATAGAGGAAGGTTCCTCAGGCTTTTAGTTTGGTCTTGACTCCTTGGACCATCGGTTCTAGGTTAAGGGGGATAAAGCTGGATGCGTCTCTCGAGAGGCGCACCCCCAGGTACACCATTCCGTCTATCCATTGCAGTTGGAGATCTGGCGGGGCTAGTCTTTTTGCCTCAGGGTCAATAGCTAGCAACTGGGATTTTCACCTGTAATCCTGTTATTTTGGAAAATTCAGTCAATACTTGTAACGCTCCTCTAAGGGAGGAGTCTGCGTCGTGCAGAAAGAGTAGGAGGTCATCTGAGAGCTACCCTCTCCTCCAGCCACACTATTTTTAGTCCTTTTATGTGGGGGCAAGACCCGCAGTGCCTCCGCCACCGGTTCCATAGCTATGGTGAACAGTGCTGGAGAGAGAGGGCAGCCCTGCCTGGTACCCCTGGATAGCGGGAAGGGGGGAGAGACGTCACCCCCCAGTCTGATGGCCGCATTCGGGGATTTGTATATGGTTTGCAGCCAGGCAATAAAAACCAACGGAAAGCCCATCCTCCACAGAGTTTCCCAGAGAAATGGCCATTTGATCGAATCGAATGCCTTTTCAATATCAAAGGAGGAAACCGTTCTAGTGCCCATATTGTCATGTATGGCATGCAAGTTGGTGAATAGTCTGCGGAGGTTGATATCCGTCGATTTATGGACCATGAACCCAGTCTGGTCTGTGTCTATAATGGAGGGCAGAAGTGGGTTGAGTCTAACAGTAATTAATTTAGATAACATTTTGAAATCAATGTTGAGAAGTGCTATGGGATCTTTACTGGGCTAAAGGATTAGAATAATGTGCGTGTCTGCCATGGAGGGTGGGAGTGCTCCCTCCTCTAGTCATTGGGTATACAGGTCTGCCAACATGGGGGGCTAGAAGATCCACATGAGACCGGTAAAATTTGACGGGTAGACCATCAGCATGTACTTCCTCTGCAGTGATAGATCTGACCAGAACAGACCAGATGTGCCATCTCACCAGGAGTCATATCCTGAGGGAGTGTGGTACTGTATAGTGTCTGATAAAAGTCCTGGAACTCCTTTAGGATAATTTCTTGGGAAGAAATAGATTCACCTGTAGGAGAGACCAATTTGGAAATCAGAGTCATAGGGGTGTCGTGATGGGACATCATTGCTAGCAGTCTACCATTTCTATCACCCCGTTCAAAGAATCTCCGTTTGGTGTGGAACATCTTAAATGAGTGACCTCAGTGAGATGGAGTTGGAGATCTCTTTTTGTGGACTGCAGCCGTTCGAAATTGGAGACCGAGGGGTCAGACCCGTAAGTAGCTGAAGCCTCCTCAATCTCCCCTTCCAACCGCAATGTGCTGGCTTGTTGATTTGCCTTCACCGCCTTAAAGGCGTCCCATACTGTGGGAGGAGAGGATGACCCCGCCTTATGTTCCCAAAATTCATGCAATGTTTGTGGGGTCTGCCTTGATATCTTCATATGATCAAAGGCTCTAGCAAGGAGAAAAAAAAAAAAAAAAAAAACACTGCAGTCAGGGGTAAGTTTAACATACCAGCTTCTTGGGGTGGATTGGTCTCCCACACAAAATAATGGGTAAGTCCTGCGTAAGGGGCTCAGGCATCAACTAGCAACAACGTTAGGTGATGAGACCCAAAGAGCTTTACAACAGAACTGGTAACTGGATAAACAACCCCCCTGAGCATGGATTTGGAGGTAAGATAGGAGTTTTTATGGTAACTTTCAGGAAGCAACTTGTAGTGAGGGATAGCTTCTGGTGCTCACTGCAGGCCGTTTAGCCAGTCTGCATCAGCTGGAGAGTCGAAGAACCTGACCGAGCCACTGTGAGTGAGACGGCTGGGATACAACATGCTGTATTTAATGTCCTTTACCCGTAGGCGTTTACGGACGTTATTGAAGGACTTCCTCTTGCACTGTAGGTCGGTCGAGAAATCCGGAAACAGTAGGACTGAGGAGTTGCTGTATGGAAGCGAGGGGTGTTTGTGAGCTGCGGAGAGGATCCTGTTCGCAGTCTCTGAAGTTGAGGAATCGGACCAAGAAGGGTCGGGGATTTGCACCAGTCATAGTGCGTCCCGTAGGTACCCAGTGGGCACGCTCAACAACATAGGTTGGGGAGATATCCGCGAGACCCAGCAGTTTGTTGGAAAAAATATTCTGCAAACTCTGCCGGGAGACCCAGGACTCGGACAT
Source organism: Lithobates sylvaticus (assembly GCA_028564925.1). Lineage (NCBI taxonomy): Eukaryota > Metazoa > Chordata > Amphibia > Anura > Ranidae > Lithobates > Lithobates sylvaticus. The sequence goes on from CM053038.1 coordinate 170,204,961, forward strand.
TGTTGCGTCTTGCTCTGCTTTCTGCATCATCGGATTTAGCGACAAGCAGTTGTACTGTGCGTTGCAAGTCTGTTATGGTGTTGGTGTGGGTAGCTGTAAGATCTTTAGTGGCAGAAATTCTGGATTCTGATTCAGTCAGCCTGCCCCTGATCTTATCCAGTTTGTTCCTAATGAGATTACATTCTTCAGCAAGGCGGTCTATTCTCACCAGCATGAAGGTTTTGCTTTGTTCAATGGCAGCCAGGATCACTGCAGTGCTGTCCTGGGATGGCGGGGCAGGGAGAGCCAAACTCGGGGAAGCCTCAGGCTCCATGGCTAACTCGGTCAGCAGGGCCTGCAGAATCCCTATGAGAGAAGGGTCAGGCTGTGCAACTGGTGCAGGGGCCAGGCAGCGTGGCGTGGATAAGTTTTTGGGCCGGTGCTTTGGGCCCATGAATCTGGGGGCAAGGGGAGCAGATGAATAATCAGCCTTCAGCTTGTAGTCAACTATGATACAGAAGAGGACCCCTCACAGCCACACAACAGCTAGTCAGGCGCAGTTATAGTGGTCCCCGCCGGAACACCCACAAGGGCAGCAATGCAGCACAGGCCTCTGGATCACAGCCTCAACAGAGGGCTGTTCTCAGGGCCCAGGTCAGCAGTCAGGAGGGTACTAAGGATAGACCGCAGGTTTTGAGTCCCAGGAGGAACAGCCCGGAGAGGCGGGCAGTAGTCACCCTCAGCCCCACTGTTAAACCCGCAGGCAGTGACAGTCAAGTGAGAAGGGCCGTGCAGGAAAGGCCCAGGGAGCCAGGATGGAGGCAGAAGGGTGATATGTATTTTGGGCCCCAGGACTCCTTAGCCAGCCCACACCGGCAGTCCCCACCAGGATTTCTTGGCAACTCCAGCAGGAAGATGGAGGGGTGATGGGGTGGCCGAGAGCGCCAGTGTCCGCGCTCCCGAGTCCAGGCGACGCCCGTGGCACTCCTCCGCCGGCCAGCGGTGTAGGAAAGTGTGGTGGGTGGCAGGCTTCACTAGGCCGGACTAGGCCGCGGCCGCAACGGGCGTTTACAGTGGCCCCACGTAGGCTGCACTAGGCCGCGGCAGGCGGTTACAGTGGCCCCACGGACCACCGGGCTCCGCCAGGTACTTGGAAGGGCAGGTCGGAAGATGAGGGGCGCCCCCTACCTCTCCACCAGGCCAGGAAGGGCTCCCTCAAGCAGGATGTAGTCCAGGAAGATGTCGGCGGCTGCGGCCGCAGAAGATTGATGGCTCCCTGGGTGTTCACGGGCCTCACAAATACAGGCACAGGCTGCAGCAGGATGTGTGGAAGAACTGTCAGGCAGGTAATCTGACCAATGTTAAGCCTTTAGAGACACACGGATGACTGAGGATTGATCATGGGATACCTGGAGCTCCTCACTAACACGTCCGCCGCCCCCCCCCCCCCCAGGTGTGCGCAATTTTAACCACTTCAATAAAGAGCATTGTCACTTTGAATGACAATTGTGCGGTCATTGGAAACTGTACCCAAATTACATTTTTATCATTTTTTTCCCCCAAATAGAGCTTGCTTTTGGTGGTATTTGATCACCTCTGTGTTTTTTATTTTTTGCGCTATAAACTAAAAAGAAGAGACAAGTCTCTCAGTTTAGGCTGTTTTTTTTTTTTTTTTTAAACAAAAATATGTAGAACAAAAAATTATAAAATCGTAATAAGCATATATGGATTGGTTTGTGCAAAAGTTATTAGCGCCAACAAAATAAGTTATTGATTTATGGCATTTTTATTATTTTTTATTTTTTTTTAACTAGTAATGGCAGTGATCTGCAATTTTTATCGTAACTGTGACATTTTGGCAGACAGATCAGACACTTTTGACACTATTTTGGGACCACTGACATTTATATAGTGATCAGTGCTATAAATATGCACTAATTACTATATGAATGTCACTGGCCGGGGGGGGGGGGGGGGGGGGGCGATCAAGGGGTTAAATGTCTTACCTAGGGAGTGATTCTAACTGTGGGGGGATGGGACTGACTAGGGGAGGAGACCAATCGGCGTTCCTTTATACTAGGAACACACGATCTGTCTCTTCTCCCCTGACAGGACGTTGATCTGTTACACACACAGATCCACGTTCCAGCTCTGTCACAAGTGATCGTGGGTGCCCGGCGGACATCACGGCTCCTCGTTGAAGCACCGCGCGCGCCCCTATACTGCCGGGAAGCGGAGGACGTCATGACGCCCGTCCAGGATGGGAGATCCCATCTGGGTGGGTATTGAAGTGGTTAAAATGTGAAATGTTCGGTATTGATTTACTCGGTGTAGCATCATTTTTTAGATTTTATCAAAAATTGGGTTATGTATTGTGTTATGTTTGCATTAAAATTCAAAAAAAGTGTATTTTTTCCAAAAAAACATTGCGTTAGAAAAAACTGCTGTGCAAATAGTTTTTTGTTTTATCAGAAGAAGAAGTGGATTGTCATGAGCAGGCTTTTTTTTCCCTCAGACAATAGGTGCAGAAGCTCCCCACTTTGAGTCACCTTTGTCTCCACTCCCTACCCACCACCTCCTGCACCATTCCTTGGTTCCACCCCTTACCCACCTCCCAGTACTGCCCCTTTTAGAGAACACAGAACCAAGCAACAATTGAGTGGAGTTTTTTGAGAAGGAGATGGTCAACAGTATCAAAGGCTGCAGAGAGGTCTAGTAGTATGAGTATGGGAGTAGTGGCCATTGGATTTAGCAGTTAGTAGATCATTAGTGAGTTTCAGTAGGGCAGTTTCAGTGGAGTGTAGTAAGTGAAAGCCAGACTGTAAGGGGTCAAGAAGGTTGTTGTCAGAGAGGTAGGAGCTTAGAATGTTGTAGACCAAGCGTTCTAAAAGTTTCGATGCAAACAGGAGCAAGGAGAAGGGTCTTAAGTTGTTCAGGCTGGTGGGTCCAGTTAGGATTGTTTTAAAGAGGAGCTCCACCCTAAAGTGGAACTTCCGCTTATCGGATTCCTCCCCCCCTCTGGTGCCACAATTGGCACCTTTCAGGGGGGAGGGGGGTGCAGATACCTGTATAATACAGGTATCTGCACCCACTTCCGGGACGAGATATCCAAAGCTGCCCCGCCCATACCCAAGGATGCCCCGTTGTGTCTTGGGAAACACAGTTCCCAGGACACAACGGGGACCAATAAATATGCGCAGCACGACTCGCGCATGCGCAGTAGGGAACCGGGCAGTGAAGACGTTGGGTCTTCACTTCCTGATTCCCTGACAGAGGATGGCGGCGGGGCAGACGAGAGACGAGCGGTCGCTCGTCACATTCTGCCGACACCGCTGGAACCTGGAACAGGTAAGTGTCCATTTATTAAAAGTCAGCAGCTGCAGTATTTGTAGCTGCTGACTTTTAATATTTTTGGTGCGGGTGGAGCTCCGCTTTAAGTATGGGGGTGATCAGGGCATGTTTTAGAGTGGAGGGAAAGATGCTAGTAGAGAGGGAGAGATTTAAGATGTGAGTGAGGGAGAATAGGATAGAAGAGGGTGACCATACTAGTTGTGAGGGAACAAGATCCATGGGGACAGGTGGTAAGGTGGGCTTCTGAGAAAAGTTTAGCGGCCTCTTCAGTAGTAGCAAGGTCAAAAGAGGAAAGTGTTGAGAGCTGTTGAGAAGGGATGTGAGGAAGAGGAACAGGATGTGATGCTGTGAGGGTGGGGGTGGAGCCTAGCGGCAGCACCTAGGGGAGGGAGTGCACGGAGGAGGCTGGAGAGAGCATGCACCAGGCCCGGATGTGGGAGCGATGCGGGGTGAGAGACCGCAGAGCTGGACGGCTTGAGAAGCCCGGAACAGCACCATAGAGAGGCGTCACCCCCCCCCCCCCCCCCTGTCCTGGGATGAGAGGCACAGCACTGAATGGTGGAGATTGTAGTGTGGAGGAGTTTGGCTGTTTCCCCCTCCGCCCCTCCCCACCACGGAGTCCAGATATCCCCAGGTTCACTCAGCGGAGAGGTATGGTAAAAGAAAAACCTTTTTCCTGGAAGTAAAATAGGTAACAGAGTACCTGAGCATCTATCAAGGTAAAATCTTCTAAATCCTTTTTCATGTAATGGAATATCTGAGATGTCTGACTTGATAAAACTACAGCCACTGCAGAAGTGAAGGCAGATGAAATTTTCTCTTTTTTTTTTTTTTCTGTTTAAAATATACTTAAAAGGCTGCTAATAAACCAGTGTATTTTAGGAAATATGAGAATCAAATTGAGACTATATATGAATATTTTCTGAATAGCCTGATTTCCCTGAATTTATTATAATTACATTACGGCCATGCCAGAGCATCCACCAAGGAAAAAAAAAAAATCACTTTAAAGCCCCATACACACGGTCGGATTTTCCGATGGATTCTGTCCTATCAGACAATGTTGTCGGAAATTCCGACCGTGTGTAGGCACCATCGGACAGTTTCCATCGGATTGTCCGACAGACAAAGTCCTATCTCCTGCTGGATAGATTTTTTGACAACAAAGTCCGATCACACCAAATCCGATCGTGTGTAGCGAATTCCGACGGACAAAGTGCTACGCATGCTCAGATCACATTACAAGACCAAAGCTATTGGCCCGTCGTAGGCAACAAACGTCACCACGTTCAGAATGATCGGATTTTCCGACAACTTTGTCCGACCGTGTGTACACAAAACCAACATCGGACAAAGTACGACGGACATGATCCGACGGACCTGGTCCTCGGATAATCCGAGCGTGTGTATGGGGCTTAAGGCTGAGAAGCCTGAATCAATTTAATTACAACTATTATAGTGATAGAGGCAGGTGAATGTTTTTTTGTTTGATAATTACATCCCAAAAGCTCTCTAAGAACTGAGGTATGCACCTGAAATATTTGAACAATGGTCACGGGTTGAATTGTTGTTTGAAAGATTCCATTGGACACATGATATATAGCACAAAAATTATCTATATGAAGAATAAGAGATATTGGAGATACGGGACTGTCAAAGGTACATAATCACAGACATGTGCACATATGATAAAAGATAATTATTTTAATAACATAAAAGATAAAAATATATATTTTTATGACTTTGTGTACAGCAGTACAGATATCATGGTTCAAGGGTTATGCATACATTCCCAATTAGAACACAACATATTGTTATACTGAGAGCACATAAAGGTCATGATACTTGTCCAATTGTTCTCGACAGATAGGCTTCTTCAGGAGACAAGCGTAAGGTACAAGTGAAAATGGAAAAAAGTTTTTGAGGGTATTTTCTTGTTCTAAGGTATGCATATAAAACAGAACATAGTTTAGTATATAGAAAGAACAAAATTGTTTATTTATAATTAAGCTGTTTGAACATATAGTAATAATTGCATCAAGCAGGGTCCCCGAGTATGTGTGCGACCTCTTACCTCCAATATCAGAGAGTCTGCACATTCCCAGAGTACCAAAAGAGAGCTAAGACAGATCTGCAACAAAATGTCCTCCAAGCAAGTCCACACAGGGTTGTACCAGATGGCCTAAGCCAAGAAATGTGGCTGGAGACCCGTAGGGGGAGAGAAAAAGTCCTATAATTGCTGAATTCTAGTTGAATCCAGGCCTGTAGAGTACAAGAAGTACTTGTTAAGTATCTACATACAATTTATTACATATTAGCCAAAGTGCAGGAAGGTAGCTTGATCAGGCCAAATATTTTATCAAACTAAACCTACCTCTCTGGCAACTCATGAAGAAAAATTCAGAGGGGGCTTGGGTATACCTTCAAATGAAGGGAGGAACCAGTTGTTGAGTAGTGTCAAATAGTGACAGCATTAGTTCTGTGAGTGGATAAGGGAAAAAAGAACTCCAGTGAGATTACAGAAATCTAAATTATTACCACTGTACCCCCCGTGATTGCGATCCCCCCTACCTTGTAGTGGAGTATATAAATCACGAGGGTGTATGGTTCCGGTAATTCGTCTGCCAATGCAGATGGCCCCAAATAGGGGACAAAATTGTACCGGCCAAATCCTGTAAGTTAGGTATAAGAATATATTGAAATGAGTCTGTTAAAGAGATTTTTATAGACACAGCAAACCCTCCATATACCATGGGTATAGTTTGTATATTTACCTATTGTTGTGGTTCACAGCGTTCCCCGAGCCTCCTAACTTCACCACAGCCTGACAACCCGTCAGGCTGGGCTTAAGTAGTCTCCCCCCGTGGCGCCAATTGCGCGGCGTGTGACGTCACGCCGCGCTGACGTCATGCGGACGTTTGGCGGGAATTGGTGCAACGTCTGACGCCCAGGAACCGGAAATCCTCCAATCTGCGGAGCACTTCCGGTTCTTAGCTCAGCTAAGGTCTCCCACGGACATCCCCTGCTGACAGTGGCAATGAGTCCACGTCAGAGGGGAGTCCGTGAGGGACCGGATGTACAATGCCACAACTAATGGGCATAGCCAGCGCCGCAAAGCAACCCCCGATCTGGGTGCATGGGAGGGAATGATCCACCACCAGGATATAGTGGTGGGCAGAGCCCCGCCACGCATCCAGGAAAGTCCATACGGGTCTCCAAGGCCCGAGGCCTTAAGTCATGAGGGTCCCCCTGCATGTCGATGTTGTATGTACCTTGGGGATCAAAGTTGTTGCCGATCTGTCCAAATAGATGAAAAGAAGAAAAGAAAAGGGAAAGGGGGTGAAAGAAAGAGGAGAGGAAAAACCATGAAATAAAAAGAATATTAGGAAAAACGTCTCATATACACATGTTCAATACAGAAATTATGCTTTTAATTATGACAATAGCATACATTTGAACAGCACTGTGCCCCTAAATTGGGCCACTATGATTCCTTCTTTAAGTATAAATCATTTGAGCAATACACAAATATATAAACAAACAAAATTATATATAGCTCTGCCCCTGCGCAGAGGGGAAGATTTAACTGACGAGCACACTCTGGGTCAGATCGGGCGAAGCGAGCAGAGTCCCCCAAGAAAATATGAACAAGGGGACCCCCACACACTCTACAGAATCCCGATTCCAAACCTGAGCACAACAAAAAGGGGGAAAAAAGGAGAAAGAGGGGGCGCACAGTTTGTAAACAGTGAAAGAGGTCAAACAAAGTTCAATCTCTTTTTGGAAACCCCCCCCCCCCCCCCATATATAAAGAGAAAACGTTTTTCTTTTTTTTTTAATTAAAGAAAGGGTTTAAAGCTAATCCCCTCATTGAGTCCCGGATACCGGGTCACTTTTAGCTGATAGATCCATCTGGTTTCAATTTGCAAAAGTTTCTTGTCTAGATCGCCCCCCCCCCCCCCCCGTTCTTGTTGGGGTAAGTGCTCAAGGCTATAGAAGCCAACATAGTCAAGATTAAATTTATGATATAAGCCTACATGGCGACTAATAGGTGTCTCCATTTTGTGTTTGGAGATAAGGGATACATGGTCTCTTATGCGGCAAAAAAGTGGGTGTTTGGTTTTCCCCACATAAAATGCTCCACATAAGCATTTCATCAGATATACCGATCCCACGGATTGGCAGTTTGTTCGGTATTTTGGAGTCCAGGTTTTTCCATCTGGTAAGTCTATACTTTTACCCTCTAGGATAAAGCGACAGAAATTACATTTGCCGCAGCTGTATGTTCCTGGGGTCTGTTTAGTATTTTTCTGCTCATTTGTATGATGACTACTCACGAGTGTGTCACGCAATGAGCGTGATCTTCTGTATGTAATTTCTGGATACGGTTTAATATACTTTGAAATTTTTTGATCAGTGGATAACAGGTACCAGAACTTTTTATATATATTGCGTACCTTATTGTGTTGTCTGTTGTATTTGGTGATAATACGTGTGCTTTCCTGAGTCTTTGCTCGTCTAGGTTTATAGAGCAAGAGCTGTCTGTTTATGCCCACCACTTGAGTGTAAGCCCTCCGTAGGCATGATTTACTGTATCCTCTCAGAAGGAGGCGGTCACGTAGGAGATTTGCCTCCCGCTGAAAATCAGCAAGGTGTGTACAGTTTCGCTTGATTCGTAGGAACTGACTATAAGGGATACTCCTAATCAATTTCTCAGGGTGTGAGTAACTAGCGTGCAACATACTGTTGCCTGCAGAGGCTTTTCTATAGAGAGTGGAACATACAGTTCCTTTCTCATCAACATAAAGTTCCACATCTAAAAAAGTAATCCTTTTCTGATCATAATTAAAAGTGAATTTTAAATTGTATTCATTAATTTGTAGTTCATCAAGGAAAACCGTGAGGTCCTCCTTCGATCCTGACCATATCATGAGGACGTCATCAATGTAACAACTCCATGATATGATTTTGCTAATGGACTCAATCTGGCTCTCATCCGAGAACAAATCTCGCTCCCACCCCCCCAGGTACAGATTCGCATATGAGGGTGCACATTTTGCCCCCATAGCGACACCCTACACCTGGAGGTAGTGGGAGCGTTTGAACACAAATATATTGTGCGTCAAAATGAAGCTAAGTAGCTCCAACACAAACTCATTGTACTTCCATGAATCGATATCTCTTTCCATCAGAAACTCCCCTATCACCTCGACACCTTTTTTATGAGGTATCGAGTTATAGAGAGCCTCAATGTCAATGGCCACCAGCTACGCATTTGTAGGTATCTGTAGGCCATCCGTGCTTTTTAAAAGTTCTATGGTATCTTTTACATATGAAA